>JAPVLO010000204.1:8607500-9942500 GCA_027257055.1 Cephalopachus bancanus
CATGAGTGTGGAATATTTTTCCATTTGTTTGTGTCATCTTTGATTTCTTTGAGCAGAGTTCTATAGTTTTCATTGTAAAGGTCTTTGGCTTCTCTGTTTAGGAAGGTGCAAAGGTATTTCATTTTTTTGGTGAATGGAATTGTACTTTTTATTTGGGTTTCTGTTTGTTTATTGTTGGTGTATAGGAATACAACTGTCTTTTGCACATTGATTTTATACCCTGAGACTTTGCCAAAGTCCTTTATCAGTGCAAAGAAAAAAAAAGAAAGAAAAATAAAAATATCTTTTTCTTGTTTAGGTGGTATGCTATTTTTTGTGATACAAGTTACTAATATTTACTATGTGGTTCTTCTCTTCTTGCACACACAAAGGTAAATTGCACTTTCCTATCCCTTGAAGTTAGCAGGGCCAAATGTCTTACTTCCACCAAATAATTGGACAGTAATCATCAGTAAAATAATTGGTAAAATAATTTAGTTGTATTTAGACACTGAGATTTGGGGTTATTGGTTACCACAGCATAAATTAGGCTGTCCTGACTGATTCAGTCCTTAGTACCAATGTGGGACACCACTGTAACAATCAATGTTCAGTATGCTACATTGGCTCAGTGTCTAGATAGCAGGTAATGAAGGAACTAATACTGGAGGCAGGAAAGATGATTCATACTTTACAGTGACAAAATATTTAACACAACTGTGAACTGGGGGAAAGACTATGTTATTAATGATCTTAAAGTTCCAAATGTAAAGGCAGAGAACATAAAAATAAATTCTGTGAAAAGTTTCCACAGATAGTGCTTCACAGCACAGTACAAAAAATAGATGAATTAAGAAAAAAAATCATCCAGCCTTCAAGTAGGAATGAAAAGGATGAAAGAAAATGAGTCCAGAAAATTGAGAACATATTAGGTTAGAAGAAGCAACCAATTTTCAAGCATAAACAGTAAAAGATGAAATTGAGAAAGTCATAAAACAATGGAAGCTTATTAAAACTTAGTCTTAAGCAAGATTGTAGTAAGGGGATAGCTGCCATGACCTTTATCAAAATCTCTGTGTGCCTTAAGTGCTCTCAGGTTACCCAGTAAATTATTTCAGTGATTAAAA
Organism: Cephalopachus bancanus; assembly: GCA_027257055.1. NCBI lineage: Eukaryota > Metazoa > Chordata > Mammalia > Primates > Tarsiidae > Cephalopachus > Cephalopachus bancanus. Next base: position 8,608,607 of record JAPVLO010000204.1, read on the forward strand.
TAGCATAAGGAGATGCTATTCCACTTAAGCCTGACAGACACAAAACTTGAAGCTGTTAATGTCCTCAGAGATAAATAGTTCAATCTCTTACCTAGAAAATATAAGCTAGTTGAGGAACACTCTCAGCAAGTAGAGGAAGAGAGAGAGCTAGAAGTTCTTTCACTCAGCATGAACACTTTCATTTAATCTCACTGCCTTCAAGATGACACCCCTCTACATGAGCTGAGTCAGATGCCCCAAAGCTCTTCAGAGAATAAATCTCTGTTATCTTGCTCAATGCATATAATGTAATTATCATCATCTCTCATTCCTGGTTCTTTTTTTTCTTTCTAGCTCATCCCCTCTTTGTCTTTCTTGGATATTTTAGTGAACTTATAAGAGGGAACAAAGGTAAACATAAGTGTCCAATCTGCCACATTTTACTGGAAGTTACCTTATCTGCCCTTACCTCATCTTCCTACTTTCTCTCCAGCACCCTATAAGTCATTCTCAACACCACAGCAGAATGATCCTTTAAAACATAATTCATGCCATTTCTTTATTTAAAATTCTCTAATGAATTTCCATTGCAGTAAGAATAAAATTCAACTCCCTTGTAGTGGGTTACAAGTCCCCACATGATCTGAGACATGTTTACCACTTATTCCCTCATTCTCTATGTTGAAGCCACTCTAGAAACCACTTGTGAAGCCATTCTCTATGTTGAAGTCATTCATCTTTGTATATTCTTTGAACATGCCAACATTGCTTCCATCTTAGGATCTGTTCACTTGCTATTTCTTCTTCCATGAATCTTGTGTCTCTAAGTCTTTATAAGGTCAGTTCTTTGTCATTTAGTTCTCAGCTCAAAAATAACCTAACCATATAGAGGACTCAATCTACCGTATCCTGAATCCATCCCACACCAGTCTCTCTATACCACATCCACTTGTTTTAATTTTGGTATTTATTATTTTTTTAATAATCCATTAATATATGTTATATATGTATTATCTATCAAATAAGCCCATTAATATTTTAGACATATGTAACCTCCAACCAAATCACTTCCAAAATAATATAAACTGAAGAAGCCTTGTTGTATTATTTGTCAATACTTGCTTACTGTGGACTATCACCTGGTACGATTAGGCTCCTGGAACATTTTTAAATGAATAAATACATGACTGAACAAATCATTTCTGCATTATGTTCTAAATTAGATAGTTTAGGTGCTTCATTCATCATTTAATTCTGTCAAGTTGGAGTTTTAAAAATGTATGTGGGAGTATTTCTTCCCTCTATTTATGATAAAAATAACTTACAGAAGATTCCTGCTGAAAAAAGAGACACATAAAATACAAAATAATAGTAGTAATAATAATAATAATCAGAGAGCTGTAGAAACAATAATTGAAGAAGTAGGATCCTGAACAGAGAGAAACAACAGATAGGGATGCCAACATCTTGAGTTCATTTTCCCTTTTATTTGTCAGTTAGAGATTAGAGATTGCAAGAGTGGAAACCAGAATTCATAGCAGAGAAAGAAGCCAGCAAACTTCTGGCAGTATTAATGTTAAAAGCCAGGAGAACTTTTGACAATACCATTGTAGAAAAAAAGAAATGTAGAATACCAGAAATAATTATAGGTGAAAATCTTAGAAAATAATGATTGCACTGGACAATAATGATGTTTTGTAAAGGTTTGTATATATGTAGAATTAAAATGGCTGACTAATATAACATAAACGGTAAGAGTAGAAAGAACAAATGCAGTGTTCTAAGTATTTTGCATGTCTTTAAAGTGGAAAAAATATAAATTTGTATTTGACTTCATTGAGTAAGAAGTGACTGTTTTAATCACTCAGGTGACCACTGAAAGAAGGTATAACTAAAATGCTAGTTGGGGGAAAATGGGGTAATTTTAATTTTGTATTAATCCAAAAGAAAGTTTAAAAAGAAGGAGAAAAAAATAAAATTAAAAACAAGTGTGAAATGTGATAATAAACAATAGATGATAGATATAAAACTCAAATAAATCAGTAATCCCATAAAATATAAATGGATTAATTAGTCAAACTAAAAGACTGGTGTTATCAGATTGGATCTTTTACAAATTGATAAATGCTGATTACAAGAGTCACACTTTAAATACATAGACACAGAGAGGTTGAAGAGAAAAGATGAAAATTTGCAAACACAAGCTGAGAGAAAGTTACTGTAGCTATTCTAATGTAAGACAACATAGACTTGAAGAGAAGTATTTCTAGAAATAAAAGTCAATATGTTATAATGATTAATGATCAATTCACTAGGAGCACATCACAACTCTAAATTTATATACACTCAGTAATGTAACTTTAAATATGTAAAACAAACACATTTATGTGAGAAACTTTAATACACCTCTCTCAAAAACTGATTTTAAAAAGCAGACCCAAAAAATCAGTAAAGAAATGATGAAACTAACCTAATATACAGTTTGAGTATCTCTTATCCAAAATGCTTGGGACCAAAAGTGTTTTGGATTTTGGATTTTTTTTAGATTTGGGAATATTTACAGATATAAAATGAGATATCTTGAGTATGGAATATAAGTCTAAACACAAAATGTATTTGTGTTTCATATGTACATTATACACATAGAGAGAAAGTAAGCTTATGCAATTTTTTAATAATTTTGTGCATATTACAAAGTTTGTGCACACTAAAGCATCAGAAAGCAAAAGTATCCCTATTTCAGCCACCCATGTGGACAATTTGGTTGTTTAACACCACCATCATATCTGACTCTGAATATATATGTGACTGATAAGCAATTATTTTTTTACATTTATTTACATATAACTGTTTAACAGTAAAAACAAATAAGATGTTAGAGCAATTAGACAACTTAGTAGCATCACCAGAATACCTGTATCAGGTGTTCAACAACAGCAACACCAAACAATGGCAGGCTTTCAGTTACCACCTATGATGCTGTGTTTTGATTAAAAGATTACTGTATACTGTGTGTGTGTGTTTGTGTGTGTGTTTTAAGGTAAGAAGCAACATCAGAAGCAATTGAGAGACCAGAAAGTGGGTCCTCTAGGGCTAAGGAGGAATTCTGCTGGATGTCTTTCTTAAATGTTTCCTCTAGAGTCATTTTGCCTCATTATCAACCGTATTTTTCTTAGAAGTCACTTTGATTTCATAAACTGACATGAATTATTGTTCTGTCATGAATGCGCACTGTTTTCTAGTCCTTTAATAGGCCCCTAACACATCTTCACCATTATCAGGATCACCTTAATTCAGAACCAATTCAGCTGTTTCCCCATCAGTTATTGAAAGAACAACTGGAACCTCATTATCAACATTAAAAATTTCTTTGATATCCACTTCTTCCAACTTAACAGACTCTGAAGGTTTATTTTTCACTTGTATATGGAGGTCAAAAATAATTTTTTCTCAATAGACGTACAGGATCCTTCAAAGTCACTACCTTGTTCACCATCATCACTGAATAGAGTCACAGGCCAAAGGTTGTACCAGACCTGCACAACTGTGTCTTTAGTCATCACGTTCCAAGTTAGCAACCGAATACAGGACATCCTTTATGCTAAACTCCTTTTGAAAACCTTCACACTCATGCCTCCATTCACTGCTGCTAGCATGCTGTTCAAGAAAGTGTTTTTATATTTACTCTTAATTGACCTAGAATACTTTAGTCAAGAGGCTGAATTAATAAAGTCATATTTGGGGAAAGTATATGACATAAACATTTTTTTATGAGAATTTCAGCTGGAGAGTTAGTAAAACAGTTGTCAAAGAATAACAAAATCTTGCTGTCTTCATTCAATCCAGCTCCCCACAGTAAGCATGAACCACTGGTACAAAATATGTGTAAATCTTAGAAAAGATGTCCCTGGTAATCCATGTCTTTTGAAAAAGAAAATTTTGAGGAAATCTTCAAATTCTTAAAAATTAAGTAATAGACTTCTGCAGCTCATGATTCAAAGAACAAATGACAATGAATATTTTAAACTAAATGATAATGAAAGAGGACATATAAAACTTAATGGGATGCAGTTAAACTATGTTCGAAGGAAGCATATGGTACTAAATGAATATTTAAGAAAAACATCCACTGTAACTTAACGATCTAAATATCTTTCTCAAGAAGCAAAAACACCCAGCAAATTAAAATCAGAAAAGTAGAAGAAAAGTGTTAATTAATGTAAGAGCAGAGAATTATTTTAGTGGTGACTAAAACTAAGGTAGAGAAAATAAAAAAGCCAAAAGTTGGTTCTTTTAAAAAAAATTGTAAAATTATACATAATTATACATATATAGCAAGACTAATATGTATATATGGAATGCTCAAAATACCAATAGCATAAATGAAAAGGAGAACACCACAGGTCATACAGATAGAGAAAAAGGTGAGAGAAATTTATGAAAAACTTCATAACAATAAATTTGAAGATTTAGATAAAGTGGACAAATTCTTAGAAAAGTTTAAGTAAGCAAAAAGAGCTTTTAAAAATTAACATTCTATATTTTTAAATATATTGTCTATAATTTAGACCCTTTTTTAACACAAAACAAAGTTTCTAGGCTTAGATTGCACCACCAATGGCAGACATTCAAGAAAAAAACAGTATCAAATTTAAATAAACTCTTTTAGGAGTTAGAAAAAGAAGAAATACTACTCAATGAATTTTATGAGGTCAGTATAAAGCAAAATCTCATGGACACTACAAGTCGGGAAAATCATAAGCTAGCTTCTCTTAAAAGCCTGGAGCTTGTATACAATATCCCTAAGCAAATATTAGCAAATCTAACACAGCAGCATTAAAAAGGGGTAATACATACAATAACCTTAAAAAACATTCTAGCAATATAAAGCTAATTTAACACTTGAAAAATCAACCAGCGTAATCCTCCACAATATCAAAATAAAGGAAAACAATTATATGAATAGCTCAATAAATGCAATAAAACGTGATAAAAAGGAAGTTTTTAAAATGCTATGGCAAACATCGTATCTATTGGTGAATTATTGAAATTTTTTTTCTCCTAGATCAGTAATGAGGAAAATATGTTTCTGTCATCCCTTCTCTTTCACTTGTATATTGAAAGTTCTACAGAATGCAACAGGAAAGAAAAAATTAAGAATTAGAAAGAAAGAACTGGTATTATTTGAATATACTGTGTGCATTTTGGAAATACAAAAATGTCTACCACCTATGAGAATGAATGTTTCAAAGCCAAATATATAATGTCAATATTTAAAACAACTGTATTTTTATGCACTAACAGCAGACAAAAAATGAAAATTTAAAATGATAGTATTACATATAGCACCAAAAACGTCAAATATCTAGTATACGTTGGGGAAAATTATGAGCAAGACCTGGTCTTTGAAATTTTTTTTTTTTTTTTTTTTTGAGTCGGAATCTCACTCTGTCGCCCAGACTGGAGTGCAGTGGCCGCTCCCGGCCACCGCAGCCTCGACCTGCTGGGCTCCGGCAATCCTTCCTCCTCAGCCTTCCAAGTAGCCGGAATTACAGGCATGCGCTACCACGCCCGGCTGATTTTTTGATTTATTGTAGAGATGAGGTCTCGCTGCCCAGGCAGGTCTCGAACCCACGGGCTCAGGCAATCCACTCACCTCAGCCTCCCAAAGGCACGGGATTATAGGCTAAGCCACCGAGCCCGGCTTGGTCTTTGAAATTTACAAACATTTCTGCAAAAGATTAAAAATACCTAAATCAATGGAGAAATATATTCTCTTTGTACTGGCACATTCAACATTAAAAATAAATCGTCTCCAAGTTACTCCACAGATTCAATGCAATCACAATGAAAATCCTAGCAGCCTTATTCATAACCAATTCTAGGGAACTAAAATACTAGCAGAAAAAAAAGAGAGAGAAAATTGAGGCTAACAGAGTTTTCTCTTTCACAAACACAAAAATTTTTCTTAAAACCATTGGTACAGAAAAAAATATATCAATATACACATGACAAGATATTCAACATCATTAGTCCTTATGGAAACACTACATATTAATGACTAAAAATTCACAAAAAAGATTAACACTCTTGATTAATAACAGATTTTTTAAAATAGACCCATAAATGTGGTAAGGATAAAAGTAACTTTGAAAAACACTGTCGACTTAACCTAACTGATATCCAACAAATAAAGAATACATATTCTTTTCAAGATTACATGGAACTTTTATAATGAACCATAAAAAAAAGCAACCTTAAAAATAAGGGATCCTCAACACTTGATTTCAAAGCTACAACAATCAAGACAATGTGTTTTCAGTGGAAGTTAGGCAAATATTCTAATAGAATGGAGTAGAGAGATAACCCCACATTTGCATGATCAATGATTTTCAACAAAGGCACCAAAGGAGTAGAATCTTTTCCTTAAATAGTGCTGGAACAAATGAATATTCATATGGGAACAAAACCACACCCATAATCCATACCATATATGAAAATTAAATTGATATGATTCATAGACTAAACATTTTTTTTAAATAACATTTCTAAAAGAAAATGCCACATCTTCCACAAGCTTGGAATCAACAAAATGTTTTAGGTCACTGAAAGCATTATCCATAAATGAAAATAATGATCAATTATAGTTCATCAAAATTAAAAATTTCTATTTGTCAATGGATGTTGTAAGAAAACGAATAGATTGACCACAGACATATAAAAATATCTGAAATACATGTATGTAATAAAGGATAAACAATATAATATAAAAATGAAAATCAACTTAAACAGATGCAAGGAGGAAGATATCAGAAAGACTGCTTAGTCATTAGGGAACTGCAAATTAAAACCACCATAAGTGATCCTACACACACACTAAAATGGTTACAGTTGAAAAGAACACAACAGTAAATGTTGCGGAGTATGTGGAGTAATCAGAACTATCTAACATTGCTGATAGTGTAAAATTGTACAAAGAGGAGATGCAGAGACAGAGAGCACACCCATATATGTGTATAAAATAAAGGGTATTTATTCATGTATTACCCAACATTACATTTCACCATGTCTTATGAGTACTATTCTTATTTTGGGAAACCCAGTTCTAATGAGTAGAGTGCTTACTCTCTCCTCATTCTATGACTTGTTATAGGCTTGAGTAGTTCATTAACAACTGGTCAACTCCTTCCCTCCCACTAACAAGTGGTTAACTACTTTCCACCCTTCTTTCTGCCCTGCAGTTCATCCCAAATCCTAACTTCCATTTATTCATTTGTCTTCAACTTAGTGACCTATACTGTACTTGCCCCATGATAGGTACCCAGTGAGTGAATGTTGAACATAATGCTTTTGAAAATGACTTCAGGCATCTAATTCTATTTATTTTGCCTTTTCCATATTTATTTATATTTAAGCCAGTATTTTCAAGTATGGCAAATATGTAGGTGATACATAGTATACTCAGTTTATCTAAAAATAATAATGTTTACCATATATGACTGGTTGAATGACAGATGCCCCAGAAGGGACCTAAAACAAAGACCAAGGACCAATAGACCAAAGAAAAGGCAGGAGGAGGAGGAGAGGAGACAGTAGTGGTGTGTGTGCACACACAAGCATACATGTGTGGGGGGAATGGCAAAGTGGAGGGGAAAATCCATATCTGTGCCTGCAAAAATGAAAGATCATGTAAAATGAGGAGCTGGATATGAAGGATGAACTTTGGCTCGGCAAAGAGGTAGTTTGGATTCTAACTTTCAGAAATCATCTATTTTGTTCATCTGTCATAAATAATCTAGAGCAAAGTCTTAAGCCATCATTTTCACAGAGAAATATTCCAATGGTCGGAGTCTTTCATTAAAATTAAAAGAGCATCAGATTAATCAATAAAAGAATTGTACATATTTTAGCAAAGATGGTTGCTCTTGCCAAATTTTCTGTACTGAAAGCTGCAGTACAAATTTGTCCTTGGCATTAAAATAAATTACAGCTCATCTCATCCAAGGAGAGCAGTATTTCTGTCCACTGGGCTCAGTGGGGTTAAGCTGGGCACAGCTTAACAGATTACACAGCATTACTAAGTGCATACTGCTCTCATCTGATTGCTTTTCAATCAGAAACTTGCATTTTTGCCAGATATAAATCAGCTTATAAAAAAGAGCTTTTGAATACAAAGGCAATGATATTTTTTTTCTGGTCTTAATGCAATCCTTATTTGATTCCGAAATCCAGACTTGCTGACTGTTATTCACATGGACGCAGTATGCTGTGCTTCTGTAATGTAATGCAATGCAACATATAAGGCCTTTCTATTAAACTGTGAAACATTCAAGTGCAGTAACACCATAAATTAGAAAAATAAGCCATAATACATTTTGTTAGCTATTGCAAATTAACTTGTAATACGTACCATAACTGTAATAACAGGCAGTCTCTAGCTCAATTCCCAAGAGTAACAGAGAAGATGGAGTGTTGGTATGTGTCTGATACTTGGAGAAGTAATTATGTTGGGGAGAGAAAGGAAGGGGGAGTGGACAACAGGTTATAAGGCTTTACCTTTCTGATATCCAGTCTAATGGCTGGGAAATATTGGAATATTCCCAAATATTTTGAAATTGATTTAGTAGTCAAGTTGCCTGGGTTCAAAAATCAAACTCTAGGACTAATTCACTCTGAGGTCTTTCATAAATTACTTAATGTCATTGAGTCTCAACATCCTCACTTATTAAAAAAATATTAAGGTCAGGCTCCACGGCTCAGCCTGTAATCTCAGTACTTTGAGAGGCTGAGGTGAGTGGATTGCCTGAGCCCCCAGGTTTGAGACCAGCCTGGGCAACTTGGTGAGACCGCCTCTCTACAATAATTTTTTTTTTTTTTTAACTAGCTGACATGGTAGCGCATGCCTGTAGTTTCAGCTACTTGGAAGGTTGAGGTGGAAGGATTGCCAGAGCCCAGCAGGTCAACACTGGGGCAGTCATGAGTATGCCACTGCACTCCAGCCTGGGCGACAAAGTGAGACTCCAACTAAAAAATATATATATATATATATATATATATATATATATATATGAATATGATTGGATGTTATCATGTCTAGCAATTGTTATTTTCGGATAAACTGAGTATACACTGTATATGGGATAATTGTAATCTCTATGTATCTTCCATATTTTAAAATACTGGCTAAAATATAAATAAATATGGAAAAGGCAAAATAAATAGTGTTAGATGCCTGAAATCATTTTTCAAAGCACTAAGTTCAATATTCCACATTCACTCATTAGGTACCTGCCATGTGGCAAGTACAGGACACTAAGTTGTAGATAAATGAATAAATGGGAGTTGGGCTGAGCTGCAAGCGAGAATGAAGGGAGGGAAGAAGTTAGCTAGTTATTTTGTTGGTTATTCAAAACTAGAACAAATCACAGAATGAGGAGAGAATGAGCACTCTACTCATTAGATCCCAAAATAAGAATACTGCTCAAAAGACAAGCTGTAACGTAATTTTAGGTAATACACAAAATGAACATTTTTTCATTTTACTGGTTATAATTTATATTTTTTATGTTATAACCAGTAACATAAAAAAGTATTATACCTAAATATGCTTTTATATTTCTAATTATATTTATAGATGTATATATACAAATATAAATATAAATGTATATATCTATGGGCATATCATACCTATTATTTTAGGGGTATTACTGATTAAGGTAAAATAACAAAATAAGTAAGTTAAATTACGATAAATTTAGATAAATACTGCATAATAATAAACCATTAGGTGTAGATGACAAAAAAACATGAATGGCATTCAAATGACTAAACATGGGAAAATTTAAGGCGAAAAGAGAAACCTCCAATATTTGTGCTGCCACGCTTCTGATGTCATGGTCTGTTTCATGATTCTGTAATTTTTAAATTTTTGGACTATAGAAGAAGAGTTCATCTCTAGACAAAGGGTTTAAGAATTACATATATAAACATATATATATATATATATATATATATATATATATATATAAAAGTGAAAGCTTCTGCTTTATCCTTCAGGCTTTCTCGCACAGTGGACACACATTCACTGGGGCACCCCAGTCTCAGAAACAACTCCTGAGAAATCTGTTTTGGGTTTCAAGATGCTTGTCTATTTTATCAATCCTTCTAAAGTTACTTGGAACATATGTGCTTACTAGAAAAAAATAAATCTTGAAGTAGAATTCAAATAGAATTATTGACAACCTGGTCTATAATAGATGTCTGAAATCATTTTTGAAAGCATTAATTTCATTATTCAACATTCACTCATTGAGTACCTAACATGTGATAAGTACAGGACAGGACACTAAGTTGTAGATAAATGGAAGCTGGGATGAACTGCCAGATGAGCTTAATAGCTATAGGAGGTAGAAGGGAAGACTTGTTCTTTAGACCTCATTAGATAACAGCTTATACACTGATCTTACATGCATCCAAAAAACTTTAAGACAGCCCCCAAAAGAAGATAATTGGAGCCTGTGACTTCAAAATAGCCAGAGGAATATTTTTTAGCATGTGTAATTGAAAAAACAATCAATCCACAAAAGGCAAGATAACAAGAAGAAAAGGAGAGAAGATGACAATGGAAAAACATGGCCAGGCATGGCGGCTCATGCCTGTAAACCCAGCACTTTGGGAGGCCAAGGTGGGAAGACTGCTTGAGGCCAGGAGTTTGAGACCAACAAAGGCAACATAGCAAGACCTCGTCTCTACAAAAAATCAAAAAATTAACTATTTGGTAGGCTGAGGCAGAAGGATTGCCTGAGCCCAGGACGTCAAGGCCACAATGAGCTGTGATCTTGCCACTGCACTCTAGCCTGGGAGACAGAGTGAGACCCTAACTCAGAAAATAATAACAATAATCTGAAAATTAAAAAGAGAAGGCATAAAATAGGATGATAGAAATAAATCCAAGTTGAATAGGCTCATTCCTTAGATAAAGAGAGATTGGCAAGCGAAGTCCCACATAGACAGGAACTGAATCTCCACCAGCTTTCTGTCAATATCAACTGGAACAAACCTGCAGAGACCTGCAGCATCTAGCCTTTAAGTTTTCCAAACATCACGGGGCAGATGCACATATATCCTCTTGCCCTATCTAAATTTCTGACCTATAGAATCTTTTTGCATAGCAAATGATTTAAATTTTTACTAAAAGTTGGGAAAGTATAGCATATAGTTATACTAATTGAAATACACACATATACACATATAAGAGAGAATACAAATGAGCCTAAATATAAACAATTATTGACGCCTGGTAAAGGGTATATGAGAGTGCTTTTTTGTTTTCTTTGCAATTTTTAGAGATTTAAACTTATATCAAAATATAAAGTTACTGAGAGACAAAGAGAAAGAGAATGAGAGACAGAGCAAAGAAACAGAGACAGAAAAGAAACAGAAATACACAGGTAATAAGATGAAAAAGTGTGCATATTTTTTAATGCATATTAAAAATTAGAATATTTTTTAATGGAGAAGATACAGATGTAGGAGGGACAACATACAATCAGGATAAATAAGATACACACTTGACATATTAGAGTAAAACAGCAGAATACCAAAGACTAAAACATCTTAAAAGCAGTCAGAAAGAAAGAGGTTAGCTAAAAAAAATGACATTCCCTTTCAAAGGGGGAGCTGATCCAATTCTGAAGTGCTGTCAGCCCCTTCAGAGCATCCTGGGTGAAGAGAAGCACCTTGCTCATGGTCAAAGAACAGCCCACACCTGATGATTGAGCAACACAGGGATAGTTTGGCCCAACAATTGGCCAAACTTGAGACAATCCTGGTGGAACATCTTTGTTTCCAGTTGGAGGACAGCCAAGCCTGTCACAAACCCTCATTGCAGATTCGCCCTCTATAGTTTTTCTACTTCCTTTCCTCCCTTCAGCAGGTGTTGATCCCAAGAGCACTACCTAATAAACATCCTTCACTTTAAAAGACAAAAGAGGGAAAAAGAGAAGGAAAAAGGGGAGGAGGAGAGGGAGAAAGAGAAGATAGAATAATGGATAAAAGAAAGGAAAGACAGAGGGGAAAAAGAAAGAGGGAGAGAGAGAGGAAGGAAAGAAAGAAATAGCAATAATAAATTATTTAGAAATAAATTTAAAATAAAAGCATGGCATTTCAAAACTTGTGGAGTATAAGGAAAAGCAATAATTAAGAATGATATTCAGTCTCAATTGTATTTGTTGTAAATAAAGAAAAAGAAAATTAGATGAAAGATAACTAATACTCTAAAAGCTAATAGCAAATAATGACAAAAACAGGTTCCAAAAACATAAAAGAAATTAATTAATAAAGATAAAGGCAGAACTTGACATAATAATCTTTAGCAAAATAGCCAAAAACTACCTTTCAAAGGGTGAATAAAATAAAATTGCCCTTGCAGATGGGCTCAAAATAAAACAAAAATATTAATTGATAATATTAAGAATACAAAAGGAAATATAACTACAGACAAAACAAATATTTGAAATAATAAAATACTGTGTGCCACAACTTAAATTTTATCGCCTTATCTTGCAAGATTTTCTAAATAAACACATATTGTGAAAATTATTCCAAACTAAGGAAGAAATGCTGAATACACCAATAATCATAAAATAAAATGTCTACCACCGAAGAAGAAAAAAGACTCAGATAGTTTTGCCAAATCTTCAAGAAATAATTTATATATGCATAAGCTTTATTTTTTAGAGTATAAAAATAAATATAAAGCTTTAAAAGCATCATTCAAGGTATTCTATAATTCTTACTGTGATGACATAACTGAACAAAGATAGCTCAAAAGAGGGAGACTAACTTATGGACATAGGTGAAAAAATGGTAAAGAAATTATTGGTAAATTGACCTAAAAATGTAGATTTTAGTTTTTTAAAAATCTACTTTGTGCCAGGCATGATGACTCACATCTGTAATCCCAGCACTTTGGGAGGCCGAGGTGAGAGGACTGCCTGAGCCCAGGGAGTCTGAGACCAGCCTGCGCAACTTGGTGAGGCCTCGTCTCTACAATAAATCAAAAAACTATCTGGGTGTGGTGGTGTGCACCTGTGGTTCCAGCTACTTAGAAGGCTGAGGTGGTAGAATCACCTGAGCCCAGTAGGTTGAGGATGCAGTAGCCATGAATGTGCCACTGTACTCCAGCCTGTGCAACAGAGTGAGACTCCAACCTAAAAAAAAAAAAAAAAAAGACTTCCAGCAAGATGGCTATGGGGCAGCCTGGTCTATGAAACCTTCTGCAAAGGAGAACGCAGAGGGTCTCTGGCTCTCTCCCCGGGGGCTGAAGATCCCAACATCAGCAACCTGCTCTTCACACAGAGCTCGGCTGTGGCCACTGCTGGGGCATTGCAGTGGTCTGGACAGCCACTGCAGCCGCAGACACAGCAGCCGCCGGCACCGCCACGGCCTCCGTGGCCACCATAGCGCATCCCGCCACCCGTGCCGGAGGCAATCCACGACTTCAGTCCTTGAAGCCCCTGCAGGCAAGATCTGCTGGGATCGCTGCCACCTCTGCTGCCACCGTGACGTCCTGCTGGCAGTGGGTCTCCTCCCATGTGCCCTGAAGCAGGCTCCCATCTCTGGCCTCTGCCCGACTGCTGTCCGGCTCCACTCCCACTGGGGCGAGCAGCTGAGACAGCACCACCTACTGGCGATTCAAGGTAACAACACCGAAACGGAAGAAACAAGCTTGAAAAACAGACACAGGCCAGATCTGAGTGAACTGAGGTTGATCTAAACTACCCTTCACAGCAGGCCAGTGGCAACTGATGCTAACTGGGAACTAATTTACCAGCTTGAAAAGACAGCTAGAAATCAGAGCTGAAAGGACATTGGACTTAAACGAAAAGTCTCAGAGTTGTGCTCGATTGGTTCTACTTAATAGAATTAATGACTTAATTCTATTCCTACTGTTTTGCTCCTTTTCTTTTTTTTTCTTCTTCCTTTTCTTCTCTTTTCTCCTCTCTGTAAACCATATCTTTGTACAGAGGAACAGACACCAATAAGTGGTTGGTTAGCTTGTATGTTAGCATCATTGTATGTTTTATTTTTTTTGTATGGGAGTTGGTTAGTCTGTAGCACTGGTCTATTGTTTTTATCTGTTTCAGTTTAGGTCTCTCTCTCTCTCCATTTGTTGGTACACTCATCTGTTTTCCCCCTTACTCCTCTCTCTCTCCACCCTCCTCGTCCCCCCCCCCACTGTCTGCTCCATTCTCTTCCCTCTGTTAACCTCATTTTATTTCAGGGAGTAAACCTACAGCCCCACTGCATGGACAGATTCCAAGGCAGTGGGAAGTTGGTTTCAGATTATCCATACACCTGTTGGAGAATACCAGGACCTGCAGATAGATATTGAATCACGGCTTCCCCCTAAAGTAAATCTCAAAACTGCAAAAAGGACCACCCCTAACCTATAGAGCAACTCCAGAATTGAACAAAGTAAGAGGGCATACATAAAGAATAGGAGATTGAACAAACAGAAGTAAAAGCAATCCCTCTACCCCTGAATAACAGAATTAAAGAAGACAGTGACATGGAGGGAAGAAAAAGGAGGAGGGGGGAAAAACCGCACAAATGAAGAAAAACCAAAAGAAGAATATAGGTCTCAACAGACCGCTGGGAGATCAGACACTGAGAAAACAGATTCCGGACCACAAACAATGAAGAGCCCCCCCAGAATGACTGGTCACATGCAACAAAACCAGACATCAAGACATTAATTGAGAGAATTGAAAAAAATTGAGAGAGACAAGAGGAAAATAGGAAGGAGCTGATGTCAGAAATAACAGCAGTAAAGAATACTGTGATGGAAATAAATAGCAAACTAATAAGCATGGAAAGCAGAATTAGCCAAGAAAAAGAAAGCATCTCAGAGCTCGAAGACCAAAACACAGAATTAACCCAAACTGTCAAAAGCATAGAAAAGAAGCTCAAAAAGACAGAAGAAGACCTTTAATAGATGAATGATCACTTCAAGAGACTGAATCTAAGAGTAATTGGCCTTTCTCAGGCAGAGAGAGAAACAGAGATCACAATGGAACAAACATTTCATGAAATCATTCAAGAAAACTTCCCTCATCCATCAAGGATGAAAAAATTGAAACATAAGAGATTCAGAGACCCCTGCAAGATAACAAATGAAAAGACCAACTCCCAGACATATAATAATTTGCCTAAACAAAGTAAGTATAAAAGAAAAGTCCTAAAGGCTGCAAGAGAAAAAGATCAGACTATGTACCAGGGAAGACCAATTAGAATAGCAGCAGATTTATCTACAGAAAACCTCCAGGCTAGGAGAGCTTGGAGCCCTATCTTCAAAGTTCTAAAAGATAAACAATTTCAACCGAGAATAACCTACCCAGCCAAGCTAAGCTTCATCAGTGAGGGAGAATTGAAATCTTTCCCAGATATCCAATCCCTAAGAACCTATGCTGCTACCAGACCACATCTACAAGAAACACTTAAGAAAGTATTGAACACAGAAGAAAAGGAAAAAAGAACAACAATGTTCTTCACAAGAGTACAGGCAAAAGATTAAAAACACACATGATCCAACTCTAGAAACAAAAGAAAGACAACACACAAACAGGAAGAACAACAACTCTGTAAGAACATTATGATAGGGATCGACTCTCACATTTCAATAATTAGTTTGAATGTGAACAGACTAAATGCACCATTGAAAAGACATAGAATGGCAAAATGGATAAAATATCACCAGGCAACACTCTATTGCCTTTAAGAGACTCACCTCACTAGAAAGGATACTCACAGACTCAAAGTAAGAGGATGGGAAGCAAATTTTCAGGTGAATGGAACACAAAAGAAAGGAGGAGCCACGATCTTAACCTCGGACAAAATACCCTTTAAGCTATCAAAAATTTTAAAAGATACAGAAGGCCATTACATAATGATAAAACGTTCAATCCATCAACAAGAAATATCCATCCTAAACATATATGCACCAAACATAAGAGCACTAACTTTCATAAAGTAGCTCCTAGGTAAACTAAAAAAAGATATTAACTCCAACACCATCATAGCTGGGGACTTCAATATCCCACACACAACCCTAGACAGATGATCAGGACAAAAATCAGCAACAAGATCCAAAACCTCAACATAACTCTTGATCAAATGGACTTAATTGATACCTACAGAACCCTCCATCCAAAGACCACGGAATACACATTCTACTCATCACCGCATGGAACGTACTCTAAGATCGACCACATACTTGGCCATAAATCAAGCATAAGCAAATCTAAAAGAACTGAAATTTTACCATGCACCTTCTCGGACCACAGTGGAATAAAAATAATCACTAACACCAACAAGGTCCCCCCAAAACCCACAAAGACAAGGAAACTAAACAGCGTGATGTTAAACTACTCCTGGGTCAATGATGAAATCAAAACAGAGATTTAAAGATACCTGGAAACAAATGAAAATGAAGAAACATCTTACCAAAATCTCTGGATGCCATGAAAGCTGTAGTAAGAGGGGAATTTATATCCCTACAAATACACATGAAGAAAATGGAAGGATCACAAATTAACAGCCTAAGAAGCCACCTAAAAAAGCTGGAAAAGCAAGACCACAAAAACCCTAATTTCAGCAGAAGAATCCAGATCACCAAAATAAAAGCCCAAATCCAGGACATAGAAGAAAAAAGATAATACGAAAAATCAGTGAAACAAAAAGCTGGTTCTCCGAAAGGATAAACAAGATCAATGGTCCCCTAGCTAGACTGACCAAGAAAAAGAGAGAAAAAGCCCAAATAAACACAATCAGAAACACAAAAGATGAAGTCACATCTGATCCTGAACAAATACAAAAGATCATTAGAGACTACTATGTATGGAAACAAACTTGAAAACCTTTCGGAAATGGAGGACTTTCTGTCATCACACAACCTGCCTAGGTTGAAACAAGAAGAAATTGAGACCCTAAATAGACCAATAACAATCAAGGAAATTGACTACGTAATAAGAAAACTACCTACAAAAAAAAACCCTAGACCAGATGGCTTCCCAGCAGAATTCTACAAGACATTTAAGGAGGAGCTAATACGAAGCCTACTGAAGGTATTCCAGGTGATTGAGAAAGATGGAACTCTCCCCAAATCATTTTACGAACCTAACATCACATTGATACCCAAGCCAGGTAAAGACCCAACAAAGAAAGAGAACTACAAGTCAATATCTTTGATGAACATAGATGCTAAAATTCTCAACAAGGTCCTAGAGAACCGGATTCAACAACACATCTCAAAAATCATCCATCATGACCAAATGGGCTTCAACTCTGGGATGCAAGGCTTGTTCAACATTTGTAAAACCATAAATGTAATTAAATACATCAACAGATGTCAAAACAAAAACCACATGATTATATCATTAGATGCAGAAAAAGCTTTTGATGAAATCCAGCATCCCTTCTTGATAAAAGCCCTCGAACATCTAGGCATATGAGGAACATACCTCAAAATAGTAAAAGCCATCTGCGAGAAACTCGCAGCCAGCATACTTCTAAACGGACAAAAACTGAAATCACTTCCCCTGTAAACTTGAACAAGACAAGGATGCCCACACTCACCCCTCCTGTTCAATAGAGTATTGGAAGTCCTGGCTTGAGCAATCAGAGAAGAGAAGGCAATCAGGGGTATCCAAATAGGAAAAGAGGAAGTCAAGTTATCTCTCTTTGCAGATGACATGATCGTGTACCTTGAAAACCCAAAGAATCTGTCAAAAACATCATTACACTGATAAAAGACTTTGGCAAAGTCTCGGGATATAAAATAAACATGCAAAAGACAATCGCATTTCTTTACACCAATAATAAACACACAGAAACCCAAATAAAAAGCACAATTCCATTCACAATAGCCACAAAAAAAATGAAATACCTTGGCATCTTCCTAACCAGAAACGTGAAAAATCTTTACAATGAAAACTACAAAACACTGCTCAAAGAAATCAAAGATGACACAAACAAGTGGAAAATATCCTATGCTCATAAATTGAAAGAATCAACATTGTGAAGATGTCCATCTTACCTAAGGCAATCTACAGATTCAATGCAATACCCATCAAATTACCAGCAACATTCTTCTCAGACCTAGAAAAAACAACACAGAAATTCATACAGAAACACAAATGACCAAGAATAGCCAGAACAATCCTCAGCAAAAAAAAAAAAAAAAACAAAGCAGGTGGTATCACTTTACCAGACTTCAAACTTTACTATAAAGCTACAATAATCAAAACAGCTTGGTATTAGTACAGGAAAAGGCATATAGACCAATGGAATAGGATTGAGATTCCAGAAGCAAAACCTCAATTTCTCAACCAACTCATCTTCAACAAAGCCTCCACCACCTACCACTGGGGAGAGAAGAACCTATTCAGTAAATGGTGCTTGGAAAACTGGCTGACCACATGCAGAAGATTGAAACAGGACTCCTATCTATCCCCATACACAAAAAACAAATCTAAATGGATCAGAGATCTAAATGTAAAACCTCAAACCAAAAGAACCTTGGAAAATGAAGGACATACCCTCATGGAAATTGGAACTGGCATCCAATTCCCGAACAAAACCCGAAACCCACAGGCCATAAGAGATAAGATAGACAAGTGAGACCTCATTAAACTGACAAGCTTCTGCAAAGCCAAAGAAACCATCAAGAGAGCAGGGAGACAGCCTACAGACTGGGAAAAATTATTTGCCAACTCCAGGTCTGACAAAGGCTTAACATCTTGGATCTGCAAGGAACTCAAACATGCTGAAAAGAAAAAAAACAAACAACTCCATTATAAAATGGGAAAAAGATATTAACAGACACTTCTCAAAAAAAGACACCTGAGCAGCCAACAGACACATGAAGAAATGTTCAACCTCACTAATCATCAAGGATATGCAAATCAAAACCACATTGAGATACCACCTAACTCCAGTCAGAATGGCAATTATCAATAACTCACAAAATAACAGTTGTGGAGAGGGTATGGTGAAAAGGGAACACTTCTACACTGTTGGTGGGAGTACAAACTAGTGTAACCACGTGGAAAACAGTATGGCGATTTCTAAAAGCTCTCAATATTGACCTCCTATATGACCCCACAGTCCCCCTACTGGGAATATACCCTGAAGAACTCAAATCACTCTATCAAAAAGATACCTGCACACGTATGTTTATTGCAGCATTGTTCACAATAGCAAGAACCTGGAAGCAACCATGCTGTCCATCAAAAGAGGACTGGATTAAAAAAATGTGGTACATATACATGATGGAATACTACGCAGCCATAAAAAAGAACAAAATCATGAACTTTGCAGCAACCTGGATGGAACTAGAGTCTATAATACTGAGTGACCTCTCACAGAAACAAAGATCTGAGTATCACATATTCTCACTCATAGAGTGGACCTTGAACATCCAACATAATACTATAAGAAAATGACTGACAGTGGTGGGAAACTATGGAGGGGGAGGGGAAGGGAGATGGGATTAACGGTAGTAAATATTTGTCTGGGGATGGGGAGACACCTCTTATCAACAAGGGTTCCTGAATGAAGCATATTTGTATACGTAACCCTTAATTGTACCCCACAATATCATAATAAAAATTATTGATAAAAAAAGATCTACCTTGACTATTTCAGTTTTTAACTCAGAAATACAAGGACAATTCAAAGTAGCCAACGTATTACAGTAAATCATTGTATTACCTTATTAAATAATCCAAAAAATGAAATTATGTATGTCAAGAAAAGGCTTAATCAAATTTCTTCTAAATTTTTTTACTAACATGTAAGAACCTTTAATAAAATGGAGAATACTTATAGGAAACTTGAAATTTAATGATAGCTATTAGAAACATTTTTATTAAAGTCAAGAAAAAGCAGGAAGGCTAGTTAGCAACACTACTTTGCAAACTGTATAGGAAGTCCCCAGTGTAATAAGACAAGGAGAAAGGAAAGGCCAGGGATAGTGTCTCATGCCTATAATCCCAACACTTGAACTGGCTGAGTTTAGGAGGTTGAGACCAGCCTGGGCAACATAGCAAAATCCCAGTCTCTGGGAAAAAAGTAAAAGACACAAATGTCATTAATTATGGAGGAAATTATTAATTCTTAGTAAATCACCTGAGAAATAATTACAACCAAGACAGTTCTGTTGGGAACGAATACAGATCAAAATGTAAACATTAATAGCCCTGTAATATATTAGCAATGATCAATTATAAAATAATATTGAAAATATGCCGGGCTCAGTGGCTCAGCCTGTAATCCCGTGCCTTTGGGAGGCTTGGTAGCGGACGCCTGTAGTTCCAGCTACTTGGAAGGCTGAGGCGGAAGGAATGCCGGAGCCCAGCAGGTCGAGGCTGCGGTGGCCGGAAGCGGTCACTGCACTCCAGTCTGGGTGACAGAGTGAGACTCCAATTCAAAAAAAAGAAAAAAGAAAATATATTCACAGATAAAAAAAGTAAGAAAGAGTTTAATAAAAAGTCATCTGAAAACAGATGACATCATTTTCATATTTACTTCTTTATTCTATCTGAAATTCATTTTTTAGTATAATGTATGGTAGACAGCTAATATCTCTTTACAAGTGAATATCCAATTGTACCAAAAACATAAATGGAAACATATATAGTAAATTCCTAGATGGAAAAACTCAATGTTTTAAATTTGCAATTTCTTACCAAATTGATAAAACAATTGAAACAGCATCAATAAAAATGTAATGAGATTTTTTTTTTAAACCAAATAACCTGGATTAAAATGTACATAGAAAGATAAAGCACTTGAGTGACCAAAATAAACTTTTACAAAAGAGCAAAAAATACAAACATAAGACATAAGATATTTTTTAAAAACCTAAAAACTAAAGTAATTTGCTTCTTGAGATACTAGTACACTCTTCTAATCAGTGTGGGATAGGTAAACTACTTAATAAGCATTATTTGGACTATTTAGCCATTCATTTGTGGATAGAAGAAGTAAATGAAACTATAAAGTATAAAAAGAATTGAATGATAATTTTATAATCATGTAATGAGGAAGATCTTCCAAAGGAAAACAAAAACACGGTTTTGGAAAGAGAAAAATTAACATATTTGAATATAAAAAAATTTGCATTTTTGTCCCAAAAAACCTCATAAACTTAAAAAAGATAGCTAAAGAAAAAAAAGTATTTACAATTTATAAATACAGAAGATCAAATCCTAAATATAAAAATAATTCTTATATATTAATGAGAAAAAGACAAGAAAAAGCCGAATAGATAAAAGAACAAAGATATGAACAAGCAATTCTCAGAAGAAAAAATATAAATGGCAAATAAATGTTAAGTTTCTCAACCTTACAACCAATCAGAAACATGTAAAACTATAATGAAATATAATTTTTTACCAAAGTAGTTGGCAAAAATGAATTATTAATAAGATTTAGCTTTTAGGAGGATGTTGGGGTACGGACACTTTCTTGCACACTTTGTTAAAATATAAATCCATAACTTTTTGGAGATCACGTTAGCAGTATCTATCAAACCCAAAAATGTGCAAACCTTTTGACATAAGGATTCCAATTTTAGGTATCTATCCTAGAAAAATCGTCATGCATAAGCTCTAGAGGCATGTAGAAAGAAACCATTCCTGTAACATTTGTAAGGGTGAAAAATTAGAAATAGCCTAAGGGACCACCAAGAATGCAGGAATCAAATTGTAATAATACCATGAATTGCATCGCAGCAGTTAAAAAAGACATAAAGAAGATCTACATGCATTTATAGGGAAGATCTCCAAAATACTTTTAAGTGAAAAAAGCATTAAATGAGATATATATATACACAGATCCTATATGTGACCTCAAAAAGCAATATATGTGTGCATATGCATGAAAATATAAGTGAATGGATAGAAAATAGACTGGAGAATTATAGCACATTGTGAACAGTGCTTACTTCTGGGTAAGAAAATAGGATTCAAGCAAAGAGAAGTATCCTTAATTTTTTATTTTCTTTCCCTGTATTGCTTAAAATTTTAACCAGGGAAATTTATATATTCATTGTTCAGGTGAAACAAGCAGGCAAACAAAAATCCTTTAGCTATATGATACTTGATTTGTATATTATTTTATCATATTTTACAGAACATTTCCCTCTAACTACTTTAGCTCAAATGATTTCTGTGAACTATGAAATAGACTTCCAATTATAGAATATAAACAAATCCATTTATTTTTTTCTCTTTTTTAGGCACTGTTTCATGATTCTGAGTAGCCTACAAATTAAAATTACCAAATGACATGGATAGTAATTTGATTTTGTGTATTCTAAAACAAAGAGAGAAGTATAGAATGTGGAGTTATGAAATTGAAACAGAACTCACTTTGTTTGATTAATGAATGATTTGAAAATGCTAGTTCTTCAATTTGAGCAGTATGACTGCTGTACTGATTTTTGAGTGTCTTAGTCAGTGCTAAATAGTAGAAAGTAGTTATGGTTAGAAGACCTTAATTGTATGAGTTTTAGTACATTATTTAAAATTTTTATGTATGTAATAATTACACTTTCTAATTATATGAATTTGAGTAAGTTATTCAACTTTCCTTATGTTCATTTTTTTCTCCTATAAAGTAGGAAAAAATAAGTATACCTCTCCCCTCACCAATGATTTGAGAACTAAATGAGGTCACCTGCACAAAAGTTCTTTGTCATCTGTAATGCAGTCTGACAAACAAATTAGTATGGGTAATTAATATTTCTTCCAGGTAAAATGGTGTGGAAAACAGAGACACAAAGAAATTTTACCAAAGATTGATCGTAACCTTTTCATATGCAGTATCTATGCTACTCCCAAAATGTTAGATAAATGAAAGTCATCTTGTCTTTTTTCTGATATTACTTGTTAACATGATTTTTTTTAAGTATTTTACATAGTACACACTATTTAATGCTCTTTCTAAGTGGAATCTACTATGCTTAAGGAAAATTGAGAATTTATGAGGTTTTTCCTTTCTTAAATTACCCTAATTCTAATGTGTAGCACATTATACGCCACCAGGGGACAGTATTTCTTTTAAAAATTCCTCTGTCATAATTTACCAAGGTAGCACAATTTACTGAAGTAGTGAAGAACATCTTTTAATGATATGTCAAAGTTAAAACAATTTAGCATCCATGTCAACTATAACTCAGAACTATTGAAAAAAATCATAGTATTACATTTCTGGAAACACTTGAATAATTCCTGAAACAAGAAGTTCATGGGTTAACACAGTTGTAGAAATGGAGTGTCTGCCAAGCAGAATAGAGAAAAACAAATACATAGTTCTCACCCCAGCATGAAGCTGTCTTCATGCTAGAAGCTGGTTAGGGAGCATGTTGCTGTTTCAGCAGCAGCAATTAGTAGATGCAAAAGAACAAAATCAAGTGTTATTTCACCATGCTAATAGCGTCCATTTGGGAAATAATAGGTAAATGAATAGCTGTTTCCCCCAAAACAGATAGCAGGAGTTCTTCCAATGAACTCCCTACCCCATGCTTAAAACGCTGACTTATAGGATCTTCAGTTAAATACATACAAATACTAGAGATAAAGAGCCCAGTGCTTCTTTTTATGGTGTTTCTAATGGCATTTTATTAGCAGGTCAAATCATAGGCCAACGGGAATAACCTCTCTAATGGACTGAAAAAAATAGACTACATAACACTCCAGCATGAGCTGAAACTACTAATAGCTGAAGTGATTCTAAATATAGGTCAAATGGCAGAGCAGACGGGCCTCCTCAGGGTGACACGGTGTCATTAATATCTCTTAAGTTCTTCTCATGCCAGGCTATCCTCAGCATCCTTTAGCTCATTTTTTCTTTTCGCCAAGACTGTGAGATGGATAGTGGTACTAGGTCCTGGGGCACAGGTTAAACAAAGCAGCAAGGGTTGGGCTGGAGCCAAAATTAAACCCAGAAGGTCTAACCTCAGTTCCTGTGCACTTAACTGTGCACACTGCTTTTCACAGGCAGAGTTCTGAACTCGTATCTGGGCTGCCTGCATTCCAATTCACTGATCCTACACTTGTGAGGCTGGGAAAAATGATATTATTTCTGGGTCTCAGGGTCCCCTAGATCCCTGCTTCACAAATCACCCACCATCACCACCTTCATAAATAAAGAAACTGGATTAGGTAATGTACAAGACATTTATTTGACTCAGTAATTCATGACGAGATTATGAAAGCAGCTATTAAGTTGATGCAAAGTGTTGGGGTTTGTATTTTTTGATATGTGCCTTCTATAATCACCAATGGCAGCAAAGAAAACTTGATTTTTAATATTTCAGTCAAAAGTCTACACTAAATCACCAGCTTAAATGCATGTATAGTTATCTCTTGGATGAAAACAAGAGGTTTATACCAAACCTTTTGGTATAGAGGACTATATATGAGCACTGTATGAAGGGGACCCCCAAAAATGAAATTTATTTATTTATTTATTTATTTATTTTTGAGTTGGAGTCTCACTTTGTTACCCAGACTGGAGTGCAGTGGACGCTCCTGGCCACCGCAGCCTCGACCCACTGGGCTCCGGCGATCCTTCCGCCTCAGCCTTCCGAGTAGCTGGAACTACAGGCGCGCGCTACCACGCCCGGCTAATTTTCGATTTTTTTTTTTTTTATTGTAGAGATGAGGTCTCGCCAAGTTGTCCAGGCGAGTCTCGAACCCAGGGGCTCAGGCAATCCATTCACCTCAGCCTCCCAAAGGCGTGGGATTACAGGCTGAGCCACCGAGCCCGGCTTGAAATTTATTTATTAAAAAAACTTTGTATTTATTCTTACATGTTTAAATGTCAGTCACCTTCAAAGTGCGATGCGCCTATCAAGACGCTTTTTCCACTGTGAAAACAGTTTTTGAACTCGTCAATTTTGATGCCTTTTAGGGCTTCTGCTTTTTTGGTTTCACCTCTTCCACAACAACAAAACATTTCCCTTTGAGGACTTTTTTCATCTGGGGAAACAAATAGTCGCTTGGTGTGAGATTGGGTAAATAGGGACGGTGGGGCACAGGGGTCATGTCGTTTGGGGTCAAAAACGGCTGAACACTCAGCGTGGTGTGGGCAGATGCGCTAGCAAATCACCCATCATGAAATGGGCAAATGAGCTGAAAGACCCTCCCAAAAAAATTCACTGAAGTAGAACACAGCCTCTCACAACAACGCTAGCTGGTACACCGATGCTGATGGGTTCCTGGAACACTTACCTAGCAGGGGAATCCCTGTACTACAAGAGGCCTGCACTGTAAAATATAGTTCCAGTTTTTTGGGCCCCAGCCCCGCTCTGTATGTCTACAATTAAATGAGGGGTCAAGGTGGTACTGGCATCGAAAATATAAAAAGGGAACCAAATATGGAAGTTCTGGGTAGTAAACATGAACTTCACCTTCTATAATCCACAACATTGACTTTAGCTGACTCCAGTCCTTCCACTGGGACTTAAATATCACAATAGCTTTGAGGAGTTTAATAACATAACAGAAATTTCCTGTTGCTTTCGATATTTTGCAATTACCAACCTCTTTATTAAAATTTCCAGAAATTTAACACAAGACACTGAGATATTGTTGGGTAATCTTACAATTGTTTCAAGAGGTCTTCAGATATTCTAGTAGAATATCAATTCAACATTACAGGGTATGTTTCACACTCATCATATTAAAATTATTTCTTAAAAGTATAATTTCAAATGAGGTATGTCTAAAATTGAAGGAAATACTTCTTTTTTTTAACGTATATTCCACATTTGAGTGTCTTAAGCCCTTTGAGATTTGTATATATGAAGTCAATTTATTTCTGCCATATTCTTGTTCTGGTCTGAGATGTTCCCAGAGCCTTATCTGAAGAAAAAAAAAGAAAAAACATTCTTTTCAAACAATAAATGCATGTAGAGTTCAACTAAGTATCAAAACTGTTCAGCTTTTAAAGTTAAAATAAGCCGGGCTCGGTGGCCCAGCCTGTTATCCCGTGCCTTTGGGAGGCTGAGGTGAGTGAATTGCCTGAGCCCATGGGTTCGAGACCCACCTGGGCAGGCGAGACCTCATCTCTACAATAAGTCAAAAAATTAGCCGGGCATGGTAGTTCGCGCCTGTTGTTCCAGCTACTTGGAAGGCTGAGGTGGAAGGATCGCCGGAGCCCAGCAGGTCCAGGCTGTGGTGGCCGTGAGCGGCCACTGCACTCCAGCCTGGGCGACAGTGAGACTCCAACTCAAAAAAAAATAAATAAATAATATAATAAAATAAAGTTAAAATAAATGCTAATGGTTAAAAAAAGATTCAGGGAGTAGTGTTTTAATGAAATTTTTAAATCTTCAACATTTACTGCTCTGTTTATAAAGTAGTAATATCATCCCAGCAGATCCTATTGTTTCTGAATATGAATTTACTTTGGTTTTGCTCCCATAATGTAACTGCTATTGAGAAAACAATGAATAGTAGGAACAAGCCTCATTGTCGATGAATACCATTCCTTATCTATCTTCCTAATAATTAACTTCTTGTTGTCTGGTGCATATACAAATCACATGCCAGTGCCCTAAACATTGGTCCTTCATGATAATTATAAGGGCTAAAGATATTCTTTCAGAAGCTGGATAATAGCAATAGATTTTTTTTTTTCATTTGGCATACGTTGTATTTTCCTAGCTGGAAATAAAGAAGCAGACATATTATCTATAACATAAAAGCAAAACAAAAACAAAAACCCCACTTTATTTTATTACTGTTATAATCTTCTGACAATCCTACAAATGTCAGGAAATAGTCAACATAATTTTAATTATCTTAAAAATATGCTTACGTATTGGTGTCTCTATCCTTTAAGAGTAATATAGAATTAAACAGACAAAAATTCACAGAATTCTCTGAAATCCACTCTATCTACTCATTCTCAAGAGGCACATTAGGTCAAACCATTACACTTTTTCCAGAGTCATAAACTAAACTAGAAAACAGCATTCCAGAGAGTAAGAACATAATGAGCAAACTAGCTGTATTTATGCCAAAGTTAATTGAAAAAGTTGTTTCTTAACTTGGTTTGAGCTACTTTTAACCAAGCAAATAAAAAAGCAAAAGAATATCTAGGCAAGAATAGTCAACTTTAATAAACTTCAAGTCATTTTGAATTTTACTGCCTTTTTCTCATTTTGTAGATTATGCTATATTTTTTTCTTAAATTGTCATATTTGAAAGAAGAAAAGGAAACTAGCAATTATTATGTTCTAGGAAAGTGCCAAAAACTGTGAATTATCTCATTTAACACACCTAACTTCCCTGCAAGGAATATTTTACTTTCCAGTGATTTCTGATGAGGGACATCACATTTGGCAATAATGGTGCTATGCTATTTATTGATGTGACTAAAAAGACTAACCTGGGAGCAACAATCTTTCCATAGCATATTTCTAAACTCTTTATGTGGAAAATAAAATGCCTGAAACAAGTGATTAATTCAGACTTTGAACACTGTGGGATTAGCTGACAAGAATTTACCGTTCGGCAAATGTGTACTGGGTCCCCACAGAGGTCCTGATTGGGAACTGGGACTAAAGGTAACATAGGGTCCTTGCCCTTAAGTGACTCGTAAGTTAGGATGTGTACAGAAAAATTACTTAAGAACTAAGCACTTACTTAAGTTCTCATGAACATCTGGCCCCAGATGTGTTCTCTTTTCTCCCAAGTGCCTGCTAACTGCATATAACTGGAACAAATCTCAAACTTACTCCTGGTCTTAGACGACATCTTCTTCCAGATTTCTTACATATCACTATAAACTGGCTTTTCTTTGAGCACTGTGCTATTCCTTGGTGATTGCAGGGTCTCTTGGGCCTTTTCCCAGTCACTGGATGACAGGATTCAGTTATATGAAATCAAGGCTTTCTGAACTAACTGCAAAAATGCTGGATGTTGCAGCTGGTATTGTATACATTTTGTAGATTATATGCAATAGTGGCTCCATGGTATAAGTTGAGTAATACCACAATAGGTTCTTTCTAGTTCCCAGAGAGTTCCTTTGTTTTCTTTTTAGAGACAAGATCTCACTTGTGTCACCCAGGCCGGAGAGCAGTGGCACAATCATGACCAACTACAGCCTCAACTTCCTGGTTCAAACAATCCTCCCACATAGCTAGGACTATAAGCACGTGCTACCACACCCAGCTAATTTTTTAAAAAATTTTTTTGTAGAGACAGGGTCTCTCTATGTTGTCCAGGCTGGTCTTGAACTCTTGGCCTCAAGCAATCCTCCTGACTCAGTCTCCCAAGTTCCCTTTATTTGTTTTTAACAATGCCTGCAATCGCAATTGTAATCATGCTTTTCATTAGGTCTAGAGCAGAGGTGACAAGTACATGGATGGTGTGTATCTGCTTTTTCTCCCTGTGCCACAGCAGACATCAGGTGTAGGTTACAACACTCTCTACAGGCAAGAAAGGACCCCCAATGCAGCATTATATCATCCATTGGAAGAGGCTCCTGTAAGTCCCTATGTAGAGGTTGCTGCCACTCACCATCCCTGGCTGAAAAAGCCATCTTAAAATGAAAATACTCAAATCAAAAAGGGAATTTCCGTAAAAGATTCCAAATAAGGGAAGTATTGCCAGTTAGAGAAAGGGGGCACTTTCCCAGCTCACTCCAGACACATATTCTAAGCAGAAATCTGAAACACATTCTCTGACCAGATCTAGTCTTCCTCAGACAACTGGAACTCCAATCTGGATTAAACACTTCTAGCTCAGGAGCTTGATGTGAGGACTGGTCCTAGGGAAGCATTGAGGGGCAAGGTCAACCTTTTTTCCAATTTCAGAGAGAGACAGGGAGTCAACACTGGGAGTGGCAGATCCCACATAGGGAAGGCAATGAAAGAGATCTCACTTGCCATATCGATTAAGCAATGTATTCTGTTACTGTCTCTGTCTATAAATAGCCCAATCTCAATCTACCCCACTCTCTAGGCAAGAAAACATTTAATTCATCTAAATAAAAAGTTTAAAAATGTAAAATTTCCTCGCTCCTTTTCTTGGAACTAAGATTTTCATTAGAAAGCCATACTATCTCGACAAAGCCACCTGTAATTCCCTATTCACTAACAGTCATCTCTAAGTAAGGATAAACAAAACTAGCATATGAAAAGCTTCATTAAATGAAAACCAAAGTATTGCTTTCTTATCACATCCCCTAACCTCTCCTTCTCACTCTCTGCTACAGCAACATTAACCTCCTTGCTGTCCTTTGAACAATAGACACGTTCCTGCTGTGGGGTCTTTGCACTGATTGGTCCTTCTTAGGCAACTCTTCCTCTATTCATCCACGTGGCCCACTGCCTCACCTCCTTCATGTCTTTGTTCAAATATCACCTTCTCAAAAAAGCCCTCCTTGAAACTATTTAAAATTATAATCTATTCCCACTTCCTCCCCACCTAGTATCTGCAAATCCTCCCTACCCTGCTTTATTTTTTATGTCATTTATCATATTTTATTAAACTGTAATATTTAAATATTTACTATTTTGCAGAAAAGAGTTGACTTAGAAGACCAGATGTTGCTCTTTAGAAGGATCTGCTTGGTAGGGGCTTGGCAGGGGCTAGAAACTTGAACTTTAAGTTGTTCTCTATTTTACTAACTGACAAGGTTGTTATGTATGCCTGAAGCACTGAGCTCTGCTTGCATAGGCTATTTGTGAAAACAATGTGATTTATGATGAACACCTGCTTTTCTTCCAGGAGTTTGGAATCTCAGTAACTGGCTGGTTGCACAGGCAAAGAATGCCTGCATAATGAGCCCCTAATAAAAACCCTGAGCTCTGAGTCTCAAGTGGGATTCCCTGTGAAGATACAATGCCACTGAGTATATGCTGCTAGATGTCATTGCTACAGGAAGAAGCAAGTTCTGCATGACACCTTGTAACTCCCACCTCTCCTGTCCCTCTCCCTGGCAAACCCTGGGAGAGAAAATGTTGGGAGGCTATGTCTAGATTGCTACAGATTCTGCCACTTGTTTTTTCTCCTCGCAGATCCTGATGTATATTCATAGCTGTGAGGACAACTACCTCTGTGTCCTATGAGTCTTTCCAGCAAGTCATCAAACTTGCTGAGGGATCATGGAACCCTCAAATAAATGATACTCATTGCTTATCATGTTTCCTCCCGGTTAGAATGTAAGCTCCTCAGGGCAGTGATTTTAAAATTCCTTTAGTTTATTGATACATCATATATCAATTTTTAAAAATCAATATAAAATCCCTTCAGCTCATTGGTATATTCCTAGTGCCTAGAGTAATACTGGACAAATAGACATTCAGTAAACATTTGTTGAATGAATAACTGAGGAATAAAGCAAATATTCTCCTGTGAAGCAGATTTATTTTGATAAAATAAATAATTAAAATATTAATTTATATTCATAAGGATTTTTAAGAAGAGATCTCATCTATAAGAGGAGAACATCATGCTACCTATACTCATAAATGGACCCTGAACATTTATCATAATATTACATGCAGGAGATTGGCAGTAGCAGGTCACTGCCAAGGGAGTGAAGGAGGAGCATATAACAATAAGGGTCCCTGATCTCAAACCAGGCAAATTAAGGACAAATGGGAGGCCCAAACTTCACCTGTATGATGACCACCTATGTATCTAACCCTGAATTGTACCCCACATCTTTAAAATTGAAAAAGAAAAACTGCTTTTAAATGAAAGACAAAAGCTAAATTGCAAATATTATGATGACAGCAAACAGCAGATTGCATACTGCAGAAATACCACAAACATTAATGAGATCAACTGGAGAAATTTTCCTCAAACTCAGAAGAATAAAAAGGTAAACAATAAATAATTTAAAATTTAGATTGTAACAATCAAAATTATAAACATCTGAGAAGGAGAAGTCCAGTTACCTACACTATACATAGTAGGTTCACAATCAGTAAATGTTGAATGACTTGAATGAAATAGGAAAAAATTAGATTGACACTTTTCAGTTACAAAACCAATTGAAATGTTTTAGAGGAAAAGATAATGAAACAATAATTCAGTAGACAAACAAGAGACTACCTGTGAGGTCAACTAAATGATTTCCCGATATATGGTAATATAGAAAATATAACAATTATGAACTCTTCCAAGAATATTTACTCAAAGAAATAACCCTGCTGACTAAAAAATTAATCAAATGACAATTCAAGTTACAGATAATAATCATAAAATAATAAAAGTCTTTCTATCAAAGTAGGGAGCAAAATGGATTTGACTATTACAACTTAATTTGGTTTTGGCCAGACTTTCCTCTAAGCTTTATGGGTATTGGAACAAGGGAACAAAGTGAAACCTATTTCCCATATGACTAAATAATTAGAAGTTACAAATCAAGCTAAAAAGGTGTGAACTGAAATATATTCTATCCCATAGCTTGACAAATATACCTCTCTGAGTGAGGTCACTGTCTTAGGGATCCTCCCAACACAATGTTATATAGTTCCTCTGTTGAAAGTGACTCACAGGTGCATCCATAGTCTAGTACCTATTTTGTGGACTCCCTGACTCCTTACTCCTGACCCTGTTGATCAATATTAGTCCCAGTCATCACCAGACACAGATGCACATCCACATGACTATGAATGGTAGTCTCCAAAGAGAGCCACCATCAAATTCTCCCCTTCCTGGATATGTTGTTTTGCCCCTTTCATCTATAGGTAGAATTTCATCAATAGGTAGAATTCCTTTTGACACTGGGATAGACTTGTGACTTGATTTGACAGATAGAGGCAGTGAAAGTGATGTTGTACAGCCCTTATCCCAGGCTTTAAGAAACTTGTGAATTCCACTTTTGTACTCTTAGGAGCATGTTACCATGCTATAAGGAAGTCTAAGCTATCTAGCTGAAGAGAAAGGCCATGTGGAGAAGACCTGAGGCATTTGTCTTAGTCAGTTCAGACTTCTATGACAAAGTACTATAAACTCGATGACTTATAAACAGCAAAAATTTATTTCTTCCAGTTCCAGGAGGCTGGAAGTCTGAGATTAGGGTACGAGTACAGTCAAGTTCTGGTGAGAGTTTCCTTCTAAGTTGCAGACTTACATGGTGAAAAGAGGGTGAGAGATCCCTGTAGGGTCTCTTTCATAAGGGCACTGACACTTTTCATAAAGGCTCCATCTAATTACCTTCAGAAGACCCCCAAATCCTAATGCCATCACATTGAGGGTCAGAAGTTCAATTTATGAATTTTGGGGGCACACAAGAATTCAATCTATTACAGCATCCCAGCAACAATGAGCACCAAGGCTCCAAAAATGTGAGAGAGGCCTTCTCAAACTTTCTAGCCCACTCCAGAAGAGCTCCTACTTGAATACAACTGCATGAGCAACCTCAGCCTACACTACATGGGGCAGAAGGACTGCCCAACTGAGCCCAGTCAACACAAAGAATTGTGAGAAATAATACGTTGCTCTTGGTTTAAGACACTAAGCTTTATGGTGACTTTTTTCACAGCAGTAGGACACTAAAACAAAGGAAAGAATATATTATATGAAGATGACAATAGTATTCTTTTGTTCTTCCCTTTTGGTCTTGATAAAAGTATACTAGGAGGCACACTTCATCAATTAGAGTACCTGATCTCAAACCAGGTGAAGTGGGGACCAAAGTGAGGCCCAAATTTTACCCTCCATGATAATTCCTACAGAGCAAAATGCTAGGGCATCTGAAATTGTGAAGTATTTATTCTTTTTACCTGATCATTCTTCGCTAGGGTAAGTGCCAAAGTTGTCCTAAATCCTTTATGAGACTTTTCAAAAGACCGAAGCCTCTTCAGTTCTAATGATTATTTATTTAATACATTGACAGACCCAGTGTCCTTACATAAGTAATTCATTAACAAACTTTACTTGTACAATGACCATTTATATACCTAACCCTAATATGTACCCCACACATCTATAAAATAAAAAAATTAAGTATGCTAAAGGTCATCTATAAGAATATACAGTGATAATAGCCAATAATTTTTGAGAATTAAAATAATTAGGGCATACTTACCCTACCAAACATAGGAACATTTTAAACATTTAGTAGTTTAAAAAGGAATAAAAACCATCATCTACTGAATGCTTAAAACATCTTAGACAGTGTTCAAAATATTTGCCACAACAAATAAATAAGGCTATTCTTCATGCCTTCAGATGAAAATAAAAATCAACTTTCTGTGTTTTGTATTTGAACATCAACACTAACCCAGAAGAAAAGAAAAGATTCTCAGTAAAGCTACAAATGTATTAAGTTAGGCCAGGTCGGACTGTGAGATGTGAGAGTTTGTTATGAATTACAAATCATTAATTCATTATAATTGTTAATGAATTATAATCTCTCTGTGGAGCACATAAACTTTACTTCCACAGTTGAGAAGGAAACCATTCCTTGCAGCAAAGAGCAGATCACCTACATTCATAAATTAAAGCTGAAAAAATATTTTGAGATCAAAGATAAATGCATTTATTCACAGAGGAAGAAACTGAGACCCAGTAG
This sequence comes from Cephalopachus bancanus, assembly GCA_027257055.1. NCBI lineage: Eukaryota > Metazoa > Chordata > Mammalia > Primates > Tarsiidae > Cephalopachus > Cephalopachus bancanus. Next base: position 8,642,195 of record JAPVLO010000204.1, read on the forward strand.
GTCATGTAATTTGCTCGGGGCCATATATTGGTGCCAGTGCTGTTCCCCAAGACCCCAAATCCCACCCTGTCCCAGAGTAACACTCCTTCTACCCCAGATCCACTTGCAAATCAGCCCCCAGCCTCTGTAACTTCACTTTTATGAACTGACAGCAACTCAAAGAAGGAAGTGGGCAAAGACAGAGTCTGGTTCACAACCGTGTCCCAAGCGCCACAAAGCAATGACCCAGGGAAGGAAGTAAAATGCTTATTAGCCAATAGTTACCTTCAACTTGTTAGTCATCAGTCAGCACACAAGTATTAGCTTCTATCTTTGCTAATAAATTATAAGACAAGGCAATCTTATTCTGTGAAATTAAAGATTTATTTTTCCAGTATAATTATTTTTTGTTTCCATAATTAATATAGTCATAAAATAGAAATAATTTCTGCTTTTCATTTGTCACCAAGAGAGTAAAATGTATACTTATAATTAATGATTAAAATGCTCCAAGATGGAGTTGGCCTGAAGTGCTATTTCATCTGCAGGAATGTGACTCCTGGTTCATGAAGCCACATTAAAACCATATGTTTCTTTACTTAAAGACACCTGTTCACAAAAGGCAATCCCAGCATAAAATTAAAATTCAAAAGAGATCAGAATGTGTCACTAAAAAAAGGGTGTTTCAAGGTCATGGGTTTTTACAATGTCCTAGACAAAGAAAATTACCCCTGAAGCCTTCAGACTGGTCAAAATATGCACTACATCATATTTTCGTCTCTAAATATATAGGTTCTTCATGCTTTTAGGATTGTTCTGTCCTCAGTGTCACAGTGTCATTTAAGTGTAGAGTATCAGACACTTCCTAACCCTCCTTTGAATTCTCATCAGAGAGCATCTATCAGTGTATCTCATCAGTGGCACTTGCATAATTCAGCTGGAAATATGCTTCATAATTCAGAACTGTCTCACCAACTGCTGTCCACTAGATGTCTACATCATCCCCAGTCATAGAGGCAAGTAAACACATTCTCATTTCTCAACTCAGAAGTCTGCCAGGCTATACTGAGTACCTCTCTCAGCATGCCATGACCTGGACACTCTCTCAAGGCAGTAAATTAGGGCCATTGTAGGGCTCACATAATTTGCTTCCTATTTCTCAGGAATGACTGTCCTTTACCATCTGATGTCTTGAAAATCACTGTTTCATATATTTTTTCCAGTTTTTCGTTTATTTCAGGCAGAGTCATAAATCAGGTCTCCATTACTTTACCTTGGCTGAAAGCAAAAGTCAGCAATCAATTATTTTTTGGACTTAAGATAAATAAGATTCTGACTTGAAAGTAAAAACATTATATAGGTTTTGATTGGGGAAAAGGAAGAAAAAAGACCTGAGGCTCAGGGTATGTGAGAGGGAGAGGGCATGAAGGTAAAAACAAAGACCAGGAAGCGGTTGATGAGACAGTCCTGAATGAGGAAGATCAAGAAGGCATTGGACAAGAACATGTTCTACCACACAATTTTTTCTAGGAATGGCCTGGAAAACAGAGTTCAAGAACTTTAGAGTGATGACTAGGTTTATAATTTTGACTCAGCGTTTACAATAATAATTTTAAAAATTCCTCACTCTCTAAAACCATCCAGCTTATGCTACACAAATAGGAATCTGACATAGAGCCACCTTCCTTATGACTAGTACTCCATCAAATGTCCCTAGGTATGCATTTGTAAGTGGGCAGCTCCCTGTAAGGTGTTCACACTCCAACATGGAGACAAGGCCATCAACTCTCAGAATAGTCTCAATTTACAGGTACCCCTGTGTTCTGCATCTTGACCCTTGCCGTCTCCTCCCAACAGCCTCTTCTGTCTTCCTCAGGTCGCAGAGGGTGTGATAGTTACCTAACTGACCAGATCAATCTTTGAAATATGATCATCACTCTAGCCTCCACAGCCTCTTATATCCCATTCTCTTGAAGAATAAAGTAGATGTGGGGATAAGTTTGGACAAACCTAGAGATTTCAAAAGTAGATTTTCCAAGTGCGGTGAACAGAAAAGACACTTGAAGACACCATTTAATTAATTGAGTGCAATCTCCCAACAATAAGAAACAATGTTATTTATGTGCCTGGTAATGTTTATTTTTATAAAGATACTAAAACCCTGGCTTAAATTCACTGACTTGCTAGATGAAAAACTTTTGGTAAAATCATGGACACAGATTTATTCCGACGAGATGTGAATCTTCTTTAGTGCCCACCAGGGTTAAAATGAACTTGTTCTTATCCCTTTATTTGAATAAAAACTAGATTTCTGTCATCTGAATGTTAATCCATGCAAATCTCACAGATGTTGTTTGAATGAACAGGAAACTGTCAGCATGGCTTCATTTAGACAGCACGTTGCTGGGACTCATGCGCATGACAGAGCAGGGTTGCAATGTGGCAGGTGTGGATATGCCAGATGACACACTGAGTCAGACCGTGCTCGGGGGATAAGGCTGATGATGTGAGCCGTTAAGTGGAAGGAAAAAAATACCAAATAATAAATATGTTATCTTTACAGCACAGTCTCAATCACTGACTTAGAAGAGAAAAAAATAAGACCATGCCTAAGAATTAGGCTAATACAGAGTCTGCTAGGAAACAACATAATACAATGAGCTCAAACTGCCCTTTACCTGAAGAGTATAGCAGGGCTTAAGATACCATTTCTACATGAGGTGGCTTTATCTGTGACCTTCTATGTAAGCGGTAGATGCTACTCCCGTGCCTTCTAGATTTGAATCCAAGTTCATGTCCAAAAATAAAAAACAAGCACCACTGATTCTTCCTCACATCTTTAGCCATTCCAATTACAGTCTCTGAAACTCTCTACTTACAGATCTAGGCTCAGGAATTACCAAGACAATTATAATCAGGGCATAGAGTGCAAAAGGAATCTCCTTGATGCTTGAAAATTCAGTTTGCTGCCAAAAGTAAGGGTTATTTTTTAAGCATAAGCCCTTAGCTTCCATGGGCCCTCCAGGTGGCGCATACTCTTCATGTCCCTACTGGGTTAGCCCAGGCTAAAAGATTTGGCTGTTTCTTGCTCTGTATTCCAGTCTACAATTAGGGCTGTCTCATTTAATGATTGTGAATCTGGTTTACTATTTGAAGCTGCTTATTAATAGAGAAATGGAGTCCTGTCCCCTCCACCCTCAGCAGCAGTCTGGAGTCTTATTAGGAATAACACGATGATCTGGAGAATGTGTTATACCTGTTCATCTATGTATGCTAGCACTGCCTACCTCCTCCTGCCAGTCTTCCATCCTTCAGACTGGACCACCATGGAACCCAAAAGCATGCTAGACATCAGATTGCCTACCCAGCAGGAAGGCAAACCCTAGAGCAACTGTTCTTATCTCTAGGCTTATAGGGCTTTAGATAATCCTTGAATGAGTTTCAAGGAATCCATCAAGACCTAAGATTAATTTATGTATGAATAGTTTTGAGCATATGCAAATGCATTTTCATCAAAGTCTTTAAGGATCTATATATAGCCCAGAAGAAGTTTAAGATCCACCATGCAAAAGAGACATCTGCTTTTCCTGTTCTAGTCCCTTCCAGTCTTGGTTTCTTTCTCCTCCATAGTAACAAGTGACGCTGATGTCCCAAAAAGGACGACAAATGAGATTAACAGAATTATAGCAACTTCAGAGTAGGTTTTATAGTTCAACCCCATCATTCAGAAATGCTCCCTTTACTTCAATTTCTTTTTTATAATTTCCACTGCAGTTAAGAAAAATCAGAAACGGCTATTACTTAATGATACAATATTCTGAAACAGCTCCTTAAAGGATGTTTAATTGATCTTCGCCCAATTAAAACATTTGCTTTCAATTTGCACAGGATGCTAACAGAGGCTATCAATTTCCAAGAATATTCTCTGCTACAAGTTGTATGTTTCTTCCTTTGCTTTGCTTGTCCTACTATTTAAAGCTATCATAGTTTAAATGAAGGAAAATGTCCAAACATAATCCCAGTTGACATGAAGAATGCAAACAAATGTTAATTTGCTTTTTTATTTGAACAACCATTCTCATACTGAGTTTGTGATCTTCAGAAACTAAAGCTCTCCTATCAACTCACAGCTCAAGACTTGTCTCAGTTCTTACTGATTTTTATTGGATAACATTCACAGGTACAATAAAAAAATCACAAATTTTTCTATTGCATTTTGCACCTCCAACAATGAAATGGCTGATTTTTCCCCATCTTTTTTGAAGTATAATTGACAAATAAAAATTATGTATATTTAAGGTGTACAATCTGGTGTTTTGATATACATATACATTGTGAAGTGATTACCATAATCAAGCTAATTAACATATCCATCACTTCACATAGTCACCTTTTAAAAAAATTTTTAATTGACAAATAATTATTGTACATATTCATGGGGTACACATGGTGATGTTTTGATATATATAAAGTAGTGTGAACATATCAGGGTAAATAGCATATTCATCACCTTTAATATTTATCATTTCTTTGTGTTGAGAATGTTCAATATCCTCCTTCTAGCTACTTGAAACTCTATAATATGTTATTGTTAACTATAGTCATCCTACAGTGGACTAGAACACTAGAACTCATTCCTCCTATTTAGCTATAAGTTTATATCCTTTAATAAATCTCTGCATAGTTACCTCTTTGTGTGTAGTGAGAACATTTAAGATCTACTCTCTTAGAAAATTTTAAGGACATATACAATGCATTATTATTATCTATAGCCCTGTGCTGTACATTGGATCTCAAGAACTTATTTATCTTATAATTGAAAGTTTATAGCCTTGGTCCAAAATCCCCTCCCATTTCCCACCCTCCCATCATGCTCTGGCAAATACCATTCTACTTTCTGTTGCTATAAGTTCACGTTCTTTAGATTTCACATATAAGTGAGATAATGCAATATTTATCTTTCTGTGTCTGGCTTATTTCATTTAGTATGTTCCCTAGTTTCATTCATGTTGTTTTAAATATCAAAATGTTCTTCTTTAATAAGGCTGAATAATATTCTAGTGTGTGTACACATATATGTACTCACATGCTACCTTTTCTTTACCCATTTTTCTTCAGCATTTGTGGGTTTCATATCTTGACTATTGTAAATAATCCTGCAGCAATCACAGGAGTGACCATATCTCTTCAAGATATTGATTTCAATTCTTTTGGATATACACCCAAAAGTGGTATTGCTGGACTACATAGTTCTTCAAACTGCATCTAGCTTTCTCCTACTTCTCCCTGGAAATGAAGTTAAGACAGTTCACTGCTTTGTTGACTTTGCAGGGAAATTACCACCAAAGAAGACTCTTCTTCTTAGACTATTCTTAGACTCTTCTAACTTCTTTTTCTTAATCTTTCAGTTTTTGCTATTTATACCCAGATAGTCACATTATCCACAGAATCTACCAGTAATAGCCAGTAGTAAAAAGAAAATAGATTACATTGTCAATTACAACAAGAACAAGGTTAAGGATTAAATATTCTATAGTAATACTTTTCTATTTTGTTATATTAAAAATTGTCAATCATATATTTTAAAAGGTATGTATTTGAAACCCTAATTAACAACTACTTTGTATTTTCTTTTAATAAAATGTAAATAAACCAAATTTAAAACTACAGCTTTCAACAAAGGAGTTTCTTTTCAGTTGAACCATTTTTACTGGAAGGAAAGAAAATCACAAGGCCAAGGATATGTGGATATGTGTATCAGAATTTGTATTACTCTACTTTTATGTTTATTTTTTCAAAAAAGAATACACACACATAAATATTTATTTCTGTGGGGAACTGCTTTCAGCACTTCAGTAGGAATACTGACAGCACAGAGCAATGTGTGGGCTTGTGTGTGAAAGAAAGCAGATCATGGTGGAGAATGCAATCTATGGGGCTAGCTTTAAGAGTGAAGTTTTAAAAAAATTAAAAACAAAACAACCACTCCTATTTAACATAATACTGAAAGTCCTAACCAGAGTGATCAAGTAAGAGAAAGAAATAAAGAGTATACAAATTGGAAAAGAAGAAATCAAACTATCCCTGCATGCTGATGATTTGATCTTATACCTACAAAATCCTAAAGACCCTTCCAAAAGACTCCTGGTCCTGATAAATGAATTCAGTAAAATCTCAGGATACAAAATCAACACACAAGTCAGCAGCACTGCTATACACCAATAGAAACCAAGCTAAGAATCAATTCAATAACTGAATTCATTTACAATAGCTGCCAAAAAACTAAAATCCCTAGGAATATATTTACCAAGGAGGTGAAAGATCTCTGCAACAAAAAATACAACACACTGATGAAAAATTGTAGCGGTCACAAACAAAAGGAAAAAATATTCCATGCTCATGGATTAGAAGAATCAACATTGTTAAAATGAGTATATTATCCAAAGTAATCTGCAGATTTAGTGCAATTCCTGTCAAGAATTTTTTTTTTGGCATAATTAGAAAAAATAATCCTGAAATTCATATGGAACCACAAGGCAGCCAGAATAGCCAAAGCAATTCTAAGCAAAAGAACAAAGCTAGAGGCATCATATTACTTGACTTCAATTTATACTGCAAGGCTATAGTAACCAAAATAACATGATACTGGTACAAAAGTAGACACATGTACCAATGGAACAGAACAAAAAATTCAGAAATAAACCTAGTAACTACAACCAATTGATATTTGACAAAGCAGACAAAAATATACACTGGGGAAAGGACATCCTATTTAACAAATGGTGCTGGGAAAATTGCATAGCTACACGCAGAAAAATGAAATTTGATCATTATCTCTCCCCGTATACAAAAATTAATTCAGGATGGATTAAAGACTTAAATGTCATACCCGAAACCATAAAAATTCTGTGAGGAAACCTAGACATTGATCTAGGCAAAGAATTTATGGCTAAGACCCCAAAAGCACGTTCAACTAAAATAAAAATAGGCAAGTGGGACTTAATTAAACTGAAGTTTTGTGCCCCAAAAGAAACAATCAACAGAGTAAATAGGCAACCTATGGAATGGGAGAAGATATTCACAAACTACATATCCAACAAAAGACTAATATCCAGAATCTACAAAGAATTCAAACAAATCAGCAAGGAAAAAAGCAAATAACCCCATTAAAAGTGGGCAAACAACATGAACAGACACCTCTCAAAAAAGATATACAAATGTCCAACATATGAAAAATGCCCAGCATCACTAATTATCAGAGAAATGCAAATTAAAATCACAATGAGATATCACCTTACACCAGTCAGAATGGTCATTATTAAAAAATAAAAATAAGCTGGGCTCAGAGGCTCAGCCTGTAATCCCGCGCCTTTGGGAGGCTGAGGTGAGTGGATTGCCTGAGCCCACGGGTTCGAGACCCACCTGGGCAGTGAGACCTCATCTCTACAACAAATCAAAAAATCAGCCGGGCGTGGTAGCGCATGCCTGTAATTCTGGTTACTTGGATGGCTGAGGTGGAAGGATTGTCGGAGCCCAGCAGGTCAAGGCTGCGGTGGCCGGGAGCAGCCACTGCTCTCCAGTCTGGGCGACAGAGTGAGACTCCAACTCAAAAAAAAATAAAAAATAAAATATATGTTGGGGCAGATGCAGAGAAAAGGGAACATGTATACACTATTGATTGGAATGTAAATTAGTACAACCTCTGTGGAATTGGGTGTGAAGATTTCTCAAAGAACTAAAAATAGACCTACCATTTGATCCAGCAATCTGGCTCCTTGACATCTACCCAAAGGAACAAAGGTCATTATATAAACAGAAAGACATCTGTACACATATGTTTAGCACAGCACAATTCACAATTACAAAGATGTGGAATCAACATAAATGCTCATCAGCTGATCAGCGGATAATAAAAATGTGGTATATACATACCATGGAATACTATTCAGCCATAAAAAAAGAATAAAACAATGTATTTTGCCACAATGTGGAGGCAGAACTGTCATCATAAGTGAAGCAGCTCAGAAACAGAAAACTCAATACTGCATGCTCTCACTTATAAGTGGAAGTGAAACTATGGATCTGCAAAGGCATATAGAATAATATAATGGATGTTGGAGATTCAGAAGATGAAGAATGGGGGATGGGAAGAAATATCATCTATGGGATACAATGTGCACAGGTGAGGGTGGTAAGTACACTTTAACTCAGACTTCCTCACCACTATATAATGCATCCTTGTAACCAAAAGTCATTTGTGTCCCCTAAAATTATCTAAGTAAAAATAAAAATTTTACAAAAAACGAATGAAACAAAACAAAAAACCACTGATGGGACATCAGAGCAGCCCTTTCCCCGTCTCCCTAATATATAGTCATTAAAAGCCTCACTCTACATAAGACTAGGGAAAAAATAAACTCAACTTCCAGCTATGGAACTGTAATCAGGATCATAAATGTCTTCAAGATTGGGCAACTAATATCAATAACTGAAACTGTTGTGTATTTAGTAACAGGGAGTATCAGAAAGACTGGTAAACTGAAGAGAGCAAGTGCCATACCTAAAACCCTTTAAATTTTTAAAAAAGAAGCTTTTTTTGGTCAGATGAACCACATCAACCGAGTAAACTCAGCTGTGGTTCATCAGTTTTTGCTCCCTAGGACCTTCTCTTCCCACTCAGATCCAAGTTTCTGTTGCAGTTCTGGGCCTAAGGAGGGGCTCCAGCAGATGTGGTTTGATGGGAATCTTGGAAACTGGTGCCAGGGGCTCCCAGGATTGATGACAAATAAGGCCACCATCTTGGCCAGTACCCTATCACCTCCTTCCATATCTCCTAAAAACCTAAAGAATTGGTCAACCTACTTCCACTTCTAGTATCACATCTTCCACTTCTGTCCTGAACTTTTTCCCAAATGAGAAATGCAATAATCTCACAGCATTTGCCCTATTCTCCTGACCTTAAAGCAAGTATGGAACTCTTTTTGTGGTTTTTCTCAGTTTTACTTTTAGTAGTTAAAGATAAAATGAGTCTTTAAAAAGTGCTTACTATCTACCTGGGTGTTTTTCTTTCTTTCCTTCCTTCCTTCTTTCTTTTTTTTTTTTTGAGTTGGAGTCTCACTCTGTCGCCCAGACTGGAGTGCAGTGGCCGCTCCCGGCCACCGCAGCCTCGACCTGCTGGGCTCCGGCGATCCTTCCGCCTCAGCCTTCCGAGTAGCTGGAATTACAGGCATGCACTACCATGCCCGGCTGATTTTTTGATTTATTGTAGAGATGAGGTCTCACTGCCCAGGCGGGTCTCGAACCCGCGGGCTCAGGCAATCCACTCACCTCAGCCTCCCAAAGGCGCGGGATTACAGGCTGAGCCACCGAGCCCGGCTTCCTTCCTTCTTTCTTTCCTTCCTTCCTTCCTTCCCCCCTCCCTCCCTCCTTCCTTCCTTTCTTTCTTTCTTTCCTTCTTTCTTTCTTCCTTCTGCTTCAACTCCAGTAGCAAAGGCAATGATACAGATGATAGTGGAAAGTTTGTATAGTAAAAGTTTCCTCATATTCAGAAGAATTCCCAAGCATTGCAAGACAGAATATGGGGCATAGTCTCCCGGTAGGAAAATGAATGGGGCAAGGGAGAGTTGTAGAGAGAGATGAGAAATACTATGACAACCTGAAACTACACCAAGGCTGAGAGACAATAAGGTGGGAAAGGCAGCAATGGCCTCAGTGGCTTATAGGCTTACTCTCCCCCTACCTCCCTTCTATCTTTCCCCTCCTGTTTGTAAAGAACCTACCTGAAAAGCCAGTGAGAGAAGGAGCAATGAAAGAGACAATTTTGAGAAAGCAAGAGAAAAGGAAAGACACAGGATAGAGAATATTCTAGGCTGAAGTAGATAAAAGGAAGATGGAGACCTGAGCAGAAGGGACAACCTCTGTGTAGCTATTCTAATGTGTGGGAGATTCATTAGCTATTTGGGCCAAAGTCCAGTGTTACTAATGTCAGCCAAGCAAATGTTTTATGACCTGTCACATATATTCATGATAAACATTCTGCAAACGTCATAGCAGTGATTTAACTAGCCATTTCCAAAATAATATTCATGATTAACCACGACATTAGCAATAGTTTCCTTGTATTTTCTCTTTTAGTAGCACAGTTTCTGTTGTCACATAATTCTAGACTCAAACAGCTGAGAATAACACGTGAAATATTAATTTGGATTCAAACACAAGACTATTCACGTGTGTGTGTGTGTGTGTGTGTGTGTGTGTGTGTGTGTGTGTGTGTGTGTGCGTGCGTGTTTCTTCTGGCTGTTCTGAGTCAAGCAGATAACTTTGTGTTCCTTTGAAAAACCAATTAAACAATGAAAACAACTAAAAAACTAAAATTCTGTGAACCAATGAACAAATCAATCCAAGAAAGTGAAGAATGAGAGCAGAAGTTGGTCTGCAGCTTTCATGTCTGTAAAACTAAACAGACATATTAACTGGAACCAATGACCTTTACTGTGTCAACAGGATAAAGGAAGTCAAAATCTGAGATTGACAATTTTGCTTGGAAGCCTTTCTTAGTAATATTTTTAACTTGGATGGTACAAGTGTTTTCTGCCAGTTAAAATTATGCAATATTCCCAAAGATTAAAATATTCTCAGCAACTACATAACCTTGGAAAAAATAAAATTATGGGATTTTTATGTGTTTTATTTAAGAATATCTTAAGTAGGCCTAACCGCTAAATATTCACATTAAAAATCTCATAAACATTTTCTAAATTACTATTTAGGGACATGGATAATGAAGACCCAGAAGTTTCCCCATTATCAAAACATAAAATATGTGAAGTACTTCCTTATAGCTTACATAATAATTTTACAAGACAGATAATTTCTAAAATTTATTAAGGCCATTGCATTTGATCCACTGCAAGTTAGTCTTTTGATCTGTGTCAAGTCCAAGGCACTGGAAATCCAATCAAGATATATTCTGACTTAGGTAATAAAATTTCAACATTTTGCTAAGTAATAAATCAAAGAACAAAGGATATGAATAGTTCACTCACATAAGAAGAAATCCAAAAGGACAAAGAACATATGAAAAAGCTTCCATAGCTCTTAAGAGCATGAAACTCTAGACCCAGACTATCTAGATTCAAATTCAGGCTGTCACCTCCCAGTTGTTTGACCTTGCACAAGTTCCTGATATCTCTGTGCCTTAGTTTCATCTGCAAAGTAAGGATGATTAGATAGCCTGCATATAGGGATACTGTCAGAGTAAAAGAGACAATCCAAAAAAGGGGCTTTGTGAATAATTGTCATAGTATGTCTGTGTAATAACTGTTGGTTATTACAGGCTAGATATCTGAAATGCTTGGAAACAAAAGTGGTTTGGATTTTAATTTTTTTCAGATTTTGGAATATTTGCATTACCCTATGGGTATCATGCAGGCCATTTTGACATTTTCAACAATATCTTTACAGAGCAGAGAATAAGGAGGAAAAAAAACCCCACAGTGAGTAATACACATGGGCCCTGGCTCCATGTGGGGCATCAAAAGAAACTGCCATTGGCATGTCTAGTTTCCATTTGTGCCATTTTATCACTCTTTGTTTTTTTCTATCCCCTAATGTGAGGAGGAATCTGGGCATGTGAGGAAAAATATAGTGCAGCTGAAGAGGAATGAGAAAATCTTTTTTCTCTTAGGGACACTGAATAAACTGAGTGTCGTGTACCTGCATTTTGACTGCAACTCCTCACATGAGGTAAGAAATTTCCCACTTGTGACATAATGTTTGTACTCAAAAAGTTCCAGATTTTGGTTTTTAGGTTAGGAACATTCAATCTTTATTAGCATTATAAGAAACTAGTCTCAACCTGCATAATGAGCATTTGTACACCTAACCCTGAATTCTACCCCACATGTCTAAAATTTAAAATTAAAAAAAGACTAGTCTCAACCTCATTATTAATCAGGAAATTGCAAATTAAAGTGTGATTTTATTTTACCATTTTACAGTAGCAAAGTTAAAATGTGTGAACAAAAGAGTGAAAAAACTGATCTATACAAGGCATATACACATAATAGTTGGGAATACATGTTAGTTCTTCCTCTTTGGAAAGCAATTCAGGATAAAGAAAGGAAGTGAGTTGTAGGAAGGGAGAGAAGCAAAATATGCAGCATTCTTAAACCCTTCTTACAAGAGGACAAGTCTTCATCATCATCATCTGTCATACTCTCTCTACTCCTTGCAAGCTATTTACTAGAAGTCTTTCATTTAGATGCTGTATTAGACAGACCAAGATAAAATAAGAGGAAACAATACACAAAAACATCCCATCTTTGTGTGCGGGCTCCCTCTAATCCATTGACAGACAATGCATCCCTTCATTAAGTTCCTGTAGATTTTTGAATTAAATCTATATTTAATAAAATGATTGTGTAGTATTTACTGACTATTGTAAATATTTGATAGTTAATACTTAATCTGCCTTTTTTTCTCCTTTTTTTCTCTCACTTTCCTCATTTCCTAATGGGAAATTTTCCTAAAACTTCATTCCTTTGACTTGAATCAGCTTAACATCATACATTATGATGGGGAAATTCCCTTGGCTACAGCCTTTTAAAAAAATAAATAAAACATAAAATAATAAAGTGTTAAGTAGTAGTCATGGTGGTAGTGGAAAGAAAACTGTAGTCCTGTCAAAAAGCCTGAGTTGTCCCATTTTGAGACCTCAGGCAAGTCTCTTAACCTGGCTAGGACTCAATTTTCTCATCTATACATCATAACATCTTTAACTCCATTAGTCTCGATGCACATTAAGAGCAATGCCCAGAAGTCTGGTCTTTAATTCTCTGGTCCTCAAGATATAGAGCAACATATTCTAGAAGTGTTTGGGGCTTTAGGAGCAGAGTTTTGGAAACTGTATTTTTTATGGTCAATATCACTTCTACTGTGACTCTAAGGGCAAGTAGAGTTCCCAAAAGGACACTTCCTCCTAGAATTATTGTTATATTCAGAGAATTAAAAGTGTCTCTAAAGATTGCTAGGTTTTAAAGACTCATTTATGGAACCAGAAAGCCCTACAGGCAACCCAAAGTGAATGCTTTGTAGAATCCCTGTATTCCTAAGGACTCACTGAATAGCATCGGGGACCAGTATGGGGAGTACATGGAGCAGTCATTTGGGTCATTAAAAGTAATAAAAGTCCACCATTACATGCTGTCATGGATGATGCAATCTGAGAAAGAGTCCCAAAGTAATAAATTGTGTTATTTAAAAATTAATTAGTCAATATAATATTTTTACTTTTATATGACCTGTGATCCAGAAATGGTGATGCTTAGTTTGATGTCAACAGGGCAGAGTTGGCTGTAAGCAAATTTATAAAAAATCCAAAGTTTTATTTGCCCCTTTGAAACATAATTTAGTCTCTGCTTTGTCTCTTTGTAAAGACCACTCAGCCCTCAAATCTTTCTTAATGTCTTCTAGTTGCCTAGTCCCTTCTCTGTAAAGTCCTTCTTGTGTTGGTCTACTCCAGTAAGGGCTTTATTACCAAGGTTCTTATTTTGTGCTAACTTCTAATAAAAAACTTGTCATATATTCTACGCTTGCTAGACTTTCTGCTGTTGTTTAAAAACTGTGTATTGCTGAGAAGTTAAAACCTATTAAGCATTATTACTTAGTGATTCCAGCATTAAACACGAATATATTTTTTTAAATTCTTCAGATCCATAGTTTTTTTTCAAGATCTTTTGCCAAGTTAGTGACCAAGCAATCTTCAACAGTGTCCTCACTTCAAATGCCTGAAGCAAAGAGTCTATCGTGTGTCAAGGCACAATGCCATGTTAAGAGTACACAGTGAGACCACCATATAATGATGCCTTGAGCTCACTGTTATCCCAAATACAAGTAGATGGAGTGTTTTACAAGTGGAATTACAAAATTATAGGAATCTATTGTTATATCCTGTATTTTTTCTTCTCTCTTGGTAAACCTTTAGTAATACAGTCTTGTTACAAGTCACCTCTGATTATAGTTAGCTGTGGCGACGAGAGTACTGACTGAGTCTTAAGGTAATTTTAAGGAATTGTTGTAAAGAGGTATTTATGTCTAACTCACCACAGAATAAATGTGAAAAAAAAGATTCAGGATAGAAACGCTTTTTATAAATTAAGAGTACATATGACCAGGAATATTTTCGTTATTGGATCTCTTGAGACTCTAAGTACAGAAATAATGACCAGAAGCTATGTGGGTTTGATGGAAGCGAATAAGGCTTTTGGTGGGCTACCCAGTCCTTTTTATTAGTAATAAGTTACACTGTTTTGCAATTTTTTGTTCTTTTCTTGTTTTGTTGTTTCCACCATAACTAAGCAACAAATCTCTCTCGCGCTTCCTCTCTCTCTTTCTCTCTCATTCTCTCTCTCTCTCTCCCCTCTCTCGCTCTCTTTCCCCACAACCCCCAGTTTGCAATATAATTTATTCTTGTTTTTAGCATCTGGTAAGCTAAAAAACAGCAATAACTTTTTCTCTTCTTCTTGCAACTAGAGTTCTGGGCACCCCTTTGATCACTGAAAATTAGATTCTTGAAAATTCAGAGTGAGTCAGACATGGTGGCTCACGCCTGTAATCCCAGAACTTTGGGAGGCTGAGGCAAGGGGATTGCCTGAGCCTATGGGTTTGAGAGCAGCCTGAGCAATATGGCGAGACCTTCTCTCTGTAATAAATAAAAAAAATTAGCTGGGTGAGATGGCACATGTCTGTAGTTCGAGCTATTTGGAAAGCTGAAGTGGAAGGATTGCCTGAGCCCAGCTGGTTGAGGCTGCAGTGGCCATGAGCATGTTACAGCACTCTAGCTTGGGCAACAGAGTGAGATTCTGACTCAAAAAAAAAAAAAATCCAGAGGTTTCAGTAGTAATAATTTTTCCAAAATATATTTCTATCTGTTGAGATATTAAGACCTTGTTAGTGAGGACCTCTCAGTTTGCACCATTTTCCCAGCAGGCAGCACAGCACAGTGACCATGGTCTGTAATACGTGAAGAACTAGGAAAGGTGAGAACATAAAAGAGTTATTAACAGACAGATATAAAAGGAAAAATGGACAACTCAATAATAGTAGCTAGAGACTTTAATACTCATCTTTGAACAATTACACAGATTAACAAGGAAATAGAACACTAGAACAATACTATAGATCAATTAGACAATAGATATCCATATAATACTCCACCCATTAATAACAGAATGTACATTCTTCTCAAGTGCTCATGGAAGATTCTCCAGGATATATCATATGCTAATCCTTAAACTGAATCTCAAAAAACTTTAAAAGGTAGAAATAATATAAAGTAGGTTTTCCAATCAAATTAAATGAAAGTAGATATCAATAACAGGAAAAAAAAACTGGGAATATCACAAACATGTGGAAATTAAACAACATGCTCCTAAATAGCCAATGAGTCAGTAAAGAGATCAAAAAAGAAATCAGCAAATATTTTAAGATGAATGAAAATGAAGACACAACATACAAAAACTTATGAGATGTAACTAAAGCATTGCTATGGAAAATCATACCTTCAAATACCTAAATTGAAAAAAGAAGAAATATCTCAAAAACTTAACCTTCCACCTTAGATGAATGGAATAGAACTGAGTCCAGAAATAAAATCATGTGTCTTTAGTCAACTGATTTTCAACAAAAATGCCAAGACCATTTAATGTGGAGTTTTTTCAACATATGGACTGGGTTTACTAGATAGCCACACATAAAAGAATTAAGACAGACCATTGCCTTATACCATATACAAAAATTAACTCAAAATAAATCAAAGACCTAAATATAAGAACAAAACTACAAAACTGTTAGAAGAAACCAGAGAGTACATTTAACAACCTTGGATGTGGAAAAAAGAGTCTTGAACATAACATCAAAAGCATGAGCAACAAGAAGAAAAATAAAGTGGACTTTATCAAAATTATCATTTGTGCTTCAAAGGATACCAGTGAGAAAATGAAAAGACAAACCACAGACTGGAAAAAATATTTGCAAATTTCATATCTGATAAGGAACTTGTATACCAAATATACAAAGAACTTTTACAACATGGTAATAAAATGACAAATAACGCAACTTAAAAATGAGCTGGCCAGGTGCAATGGCTCACACTTGTAATCCCAGCACTTTGGGAGGCCAAGGTAGAAGGATAACTTGAGCCCCGGAGTTCAAACCAGACTAGGCAACATCGCAAAACCTCATTTCTACAATAATTTTTTTTTAAACTAGCTGGGTGTAGTGTTGCACACCTGTACACCCAGCTACTCTGGAGGCTGAAGCAGGAGGATCTCCTGAGCCCAGCAGGTCAACACTGCAGTGAGCTGTGATTGTGCCACTGTGAAACCTCAACTTAAAAAAAAATGGCCAAAATATCGAAATAAACATTTCCTAAAGAAAGATGCACCAAATGGTCAAAACGCATATGAAAACATGCTGAACAACATTAGTCACCAGGGAAATGCAAATCAATACCACAGTGAGATATCACTTTGCAACCATTAGGAGGTTAAAATCAAAAGTCAAATATAGCAAGTGTTGACAAGGATGTAGAAGAATCAAAACCCCCATACAACACTGGTAAGACTGTAAAATTGTGCAGCTACTTTAGAAAAGAGTCTAGCATTTCCCCATTTAAACAGAGTTACCATATAACAGAGCAATTGCAATCCTTGTATATGCCCAAAGGAATAAAAACAGGTATTCAGCTGGGCACAGTGGCTCATACCTGTAATCCCAGCACTTTGGGAGGCAGAGGCAAGAGTCCGGGGGTTCGAGACCAGCCTGGGCAACTTGGCGAGACCTCATCTTTACAATAAATCAAAGAATTACCTGAGCATGGTAGCACATGCCTGTAATTTCAGCTACTTGGAAGGCTGAGGTGGAAGGATTACCTGAGTCCAGCAGGTCAAGACTGTGGTGGCCCATGAGTGTGCCACTGCACTCCAGCCTGGGTGACAGAGTGAGTTTCCTACTCAAAAAAAAATTGTTGTCAAATTGTTGAACACAGATGTTCATAGCAGCACTGTTTGCAATAATCAAAAGACAGAAACAATCCAAATGTCCCTCAACTGATGACTGGATCAACAAAATATATATCCATACGATAGAATATCATTCAGTCATAATAAGTAATGAGCTACTAGAAATGCTTCAGCATATATGAATTTTGACACATTATGCTAAGTCAATCACAAAAGACCATATATGATTCCATTTATATGAAGTATCTGGAATTGGAAATTCTATAAGATAGAAAGTAGATTAGTGGTTGCTGAGTGCTGGAAAGAGGGTGGAGTGTGGGAAGGATAATAGCTAAAGCACATGGAATTTCTTTCTGAGGTGATAAAAATGCTCTAAAATTGACTGTTATGACAGTCACATCTACCAGTGAATGCACTAAAAACCACTGAATTCTACACTTTAAATGAGTGAGTTCTATGGTATGTGAATGATATCTCAATAAAGGTCCTTTTTAAAAATACGGCTCTATTTTTAAAAAAATAACTTATTGGTTCCCAACACAAAACAAAATAACTAAATACCTACAAAAGGAATGCTATGTGTATTTCATTGATCATTAAATTTAATATTAATAGCAATCTTATTACCCTGGAGATAATTCTGTAAGCCAAATGGTCTCATTTTAAAATAATTCCCTAGTAAGCACAATGATTCTTTAGAAATTGGAACTAACCATAAATTAAACAATTTCAAAAACAAAACTATAAAAAGCATTTACATTCTGTTCACTGTGCAGATATTGCATTTAATGTGGCATGTGGGCACATTTAAGTGAGTTTGATATAATGTGAGGCAGGATTTCCAAAAGTAAGTGTTAGGAACTAACAAAGTCTTAAAATGTCTCTACTTTTACCATGCCTTTTCCCATAAGCACATGTTCAGACCCTGTTTGCCAGTTAAAAAAAAAAAAAAAACTTACTGATTTCAATGTCATTCCTCTTGATTCACATTTTGGTTTCCAGAGACTCTTAGCTTCAGCTTTCTCTTCCAGGTTTTAATCAGTAATTCTTTATTTGGCATCTTTCACGCGCTGAAGTTTATACTTTCCCATAAGGAATAAGAAAAATGTGAGCAGATAAACTACTAAGAAATTACCTCATTTTCATGCAAATATCTTTGTGTCAAGAAAAAAAAAAGAGTTAAAAGATCATTCCACGGATGCCTGAAATGAAATTAAGTATGGTAGAAAATTATTCTTCCTTGAGGTAAAATTGTAGCTATTTTAGTATTTGAGATTTGATCAAGGAAAAGAGAGAAAGCTAAGAGAGACTTTGGAGACAGAAAGACTAGGGTTTGAATCCCTGATCATTCGTTTACTGGTAGCGTGATCTTGGACAAGTTACCTAAGTCATTAAACCTCAGTTCTTTTATCTGTAAAAAAATATATAATAATAATAATAATAATAAATGTGATGATAAATTTTATATAGATTACAATATAATAAAGAAAACCAAGAATATGACTAACAATAGTAGTAATCAAAATACTTTTCTACCTTAATATTCTAAAATAATGTAAATGAATGTCAATAATGGTGCCATTGATCTATAAAAAATGTTTGATCCTTAGTAACTATGTAGACTTATCCTCTGCTTGTTCTAAATATTAGAGGTAGATCACACATTACTTATTAACTACATGTAAACCCTCTCTACTCCCTTTCCACTCTCTAAACTTGTATAATAGCTAATGAAATAGTTTCAATATAGTTCCCGTGCAAATCAAGAAGAAAAAACTTGAGAGTAAGGCAACCACTAGAGTAATCTGATAATCAGTAATAGTCTCTCAATTTTGCTAACAGTAGACTAATATCTCTGGTCATTTCTTCCTCTGTGGCATAGCATTTAACCTACAGACTCTTATGTCACAAGAATATTGTGAAGAATTAAAGCTATGACAAAAACTCATAATCTGATTGTAGGCACCCAATGCCTACTAAATAATAAATAAATAAATAAATAAGCAGGGAAAAAACAAAAGGAAGGAATGAAGAAAACACCAAGTAACCCTCAGCTGAAAAATTAAGAAAAAAGCAACTTCAGTGAAGTCAAAAACATGTTAATTGAATTGTTGAGAAATGACTTTTAAATATTTACTTACACCAAATGTAGCTTTGTTTCTCAACTTACATTTCTATCTATTCCTCACTTTCCTTCACAAATCAACTCTATGAAACTGTACTCTAACTACAATGGAATGGTACACACATAATGATGAAAATTTTCTAGTGGGTGAGGTGAAGAAAATAGATTTTGATTCTTTATATGCAAAGTTCAATTTTAAAGAGCTGGAGTCAGAGAGAACTGTTGTTTGTTTTGGTCAAGTCAATTTTTAATGCAATCTGGAAATGAACCACATGGAAAAGAACGTGATTTGCGTTTTAAAAAAAAAGGTTTTATTTTCCTTTCTTCATCTAAGGACTATATCCTTCCTACTAGAAGAGGAAGGAATTAGATAAAGTTTTAATGGTATTTTACAGTCAAATGATTTGTGAAATGATCTGTGGCATATTCTCAATTAAGACGTCAGAATCCATAAATAGATCTTAAACATAGTAAAATTTATTATCTTAAATATTTTAAGTGCACCATTTTAGTGTTTTTACTACTGTGGCTTTGCAATGTGTTTTTAAATCAGGATATGTGACTCCTCTAATGTTCTTTTTAAAAATAGTTTTGGTTATTCAAGGTCCTTTTAGATTTCACAGGATTTTAGGATGAATTTGTCTATTTAATGCCACTGAGGTTTTGGTAGGGATTGAGTTGAATCTGTAGATTGCTTTCAGCAGTATGGATGTCTTAACAATATTAATCTTCTAATCCATGAATGTGGGATGTCTTTCCATGTATCCCGTGTGTTTGTGCCTTATTAAATTTCTTTTAGCAAATATGGTATAGTTTTCAATGTACCCATCTTGCACTTCTTTGGTTATATTTATTCCTAAGTATTGTATTCTTGTTAATGCTATTGTAAATGATATTGTAAATGGTATGGTTTTTTCTTAATTTCCATTTTGGATTGTTCATTGTTACATCTGATACATTTAGAAGTAATCATTCACTGCCCTCTCTTTGCCAGAACTGCTTCTTCTAAGGTAGGTGCATATGATCATCCGACAGAATGGGTGCCTGGGGACTTGTTCCTCTGCTGTGCACCCACTTCAATGTCAGTATTTTTCCTGCAACAGCCACGGTGACTTCAACACTTCAGAAGACCAAAACAATCCCTCCTCACAAAATATTAGAAACCCCTCATCTTGTGATGAAGAAGCTAATTTCAATGACTATATAACCAAAGTAAATATCATCTTTTTCTTTTATTAGTTTTTTAACATAAATTTCTCTACCCAGATCATTATCTTATCATTTCACAGATCATTCTACAGTTTGATACACCGTTGCCACTCCCTTTCCATTCAAGAATGTCTCTGTTTTCTTCACTGAAGAAAGACAAGAAGGTGATTATGTGTTTAAAAGGGTGGAAAGCTCTAATTAATTCCTAAAGAGACTGTAATTATCTGTGAGGATCAGACATGTGGTATGGCAGAAGGGAGACTGAAGCAGCCAAGTAAGGTTATGTGAGAAGGATTATGTGTACTTCAGCTGACCTTCCTGGTGGGAGGTAGTCATAGGCCAAATTCCAGTACCCCAATGTGTGACAAACTCACAGTTGGTCAAGGATGACATAATTACCCAAGGAAGCTCAACTAGTAGTTTGGCATGACTACAGCAATATCTTGTGGAAGCATTTCTAAGACATAGGCAAATGGTGGACTCCTGAGAAGCCTGGAAAAAACAGCCTTCCAATCATCAGCATGATGTCAGGGAATGGACTCTAGTTCCTAGGAAGATGGAATCACCAAGGACTCAGTAAGGGCAGAGGAATCTCAGCTAAGGGGACTGAGTTTCAGCCAGTAAGTAAATAGTCTGGAGTGCAAAATTAGGAAACAAAGGCAGAAGTCGCCTCATACAAATTTGGCAGATACAGTTAGAATTTGGGGAAAGGAGCATTGAAAATACTAAAACTCATCACTAAGCTTCACTCCAGACACAGCAGACCTAAAGCATGGAATTCTGTATCTGGTGGCAGCAATAATATGCCAAACATTCAATATCTAGCATGAAATGTGCTCAAACTACCAAAACAGATGCCAGTAATAAACACTGTCCAGAGCTCACCATACGTACTCACTGAATAGTAGCTCTGCAAGGTAGACAGCTTTCAGTCCAAAATAACTATAAATCCCAATCCAAAGTAATAAAAATCTCAATCCAAGTCTAAAAAATTGAAAGTGTTTCTCAATGCGGGGGCATGCTGCTGACATTTTGTCTGGGACAATTCTTCGTTATTCATAACCATTTTTTACATCACAAACTATTTTCCATCCTGGTCTTAGAAACTAAATGCCAGTGGCAACAGCCCAGCATCCCTCACAACCAAAGACACTCCCACATGTTTCTTCCTGTAGTGGATAGTACAAACCTTGGTTTAGAACTGCTGCTAGACATTTCACCAGTATGCTTCAGGTTAAGGTTAACTTTGACATTTGTAAGGTCAACACTGCATCAGGTCACTTCAGTTTGTTGAAGTGTCCCTCCCTCCTTGGCCTTTATTCTCAGGTTGGCCCTAGTGTAACAGTGACTACAGATATTCTAAGACTTCACATTTCTACCATATTGCCCACAAATAAACAATATCTCTGCCCCAGCATTTCCATCCAAATCCCAAGGTTTGTTGTGACTGCATTCCCTTGGTCACATCCCATGACTGAAACAAGTATTCAGAATGATACAATGCATTTATTGGCCTACCTTTGATCATATGCTCCTCTGGTAGAGTGAGGGAGAAAGCTGTGTTTCCCCCAGATTAAAGTGCAACCCTAAATAAAAATTAAAGACTACTGTGAAAGGAACAAGTTGGGAAATGGACACTGGGAATATAGCTTACAAATGCATGTATGAGTGCTATTCAAAATGCCAGTCCATAACTTACTTCTTATCTATCAACAATAAGATTTTAAAAACTTGCACCAGAATGCAAATCAACTATGTCACTGGGTATACTGCTTTGATCAGCTGATATTTATTTTATAAGACTACCCCAATGAAATTGACATCCTGTGCCTCCTGATATGATGCATTGAGAAAAAAAAAAAAAAAGCACTTCACCTAGTGGTATTCCTACCAAAAATGCATAAATAAACTAAATATAATCTTAACAAACCATCAGATAAATCCAAATTGAAGGACATTCTATGAAATAACTCATCTGTACTCTTCAGAAATGTTAATGTCATGAAAGACAAAAAAGAAAAAGAAAAAAGAATAGAAAAAAAACCAGAGGAAATGTTTCCGATTAAAGGAAACTAAAGATATATGACAATTGAAAGCAGCCTGTGATCTCGGATTTCCTTTGCTACAAAGGACATTGTTGAGAACTTGGAAAAATTTGCAGAAGGTCTATAGATTAAATGATAGCATTTTGCAAATTTTAATGTCCTGACTTTGTTAAGAGAATATCTTTGTTTTAGAAATATATTTTAAAATATTTAAGTATAAAAAGGCATTATTTTTTAGATCTTCTTAAATGACTCTGGTGTATGTGTGTGTGTCAAGAGAGAGAGAAAAAAAATAGTAAAGCAAATGTGGTAAAATGTTAAATTTGAAAAGTCTTGGTTAAGAGTATATAAGAATTTGTTGTACTAGTCTTACAACATTTTCTGTAAGCTTAAAAGTATAGTTATTTAAAATTAAAGTAAAAAAATATAATTTCAGAATTCATATAAAGCAACAATAATACAAATAAGTTTCTATTCAAATATTCACTCAATTTGTTTAAAATGCACATGCTACTTGTCAGTTACTGCCTCAAAGTCTTATTCTTAGTTTGGGAATATATAGCTTGATATATTATGAATGTGTGAATGTATGAAGAAAATCGACTATTTGGAACAAAAATAATTTTGTCTCTAATAGGAAGTCAGAAAAATAGAAACATAGGCACAGTCTTAGATTGCAAAAAGTGAAAATTTTGCACTCATTTCATAAAACCCAAGATTAAAATAATCCTGTCCATACTTCCAGAAAACAACCTGAATGCCTACTTCCAGAAAACATCCTGGATTTTTTTAAGAGAGTATATTAAGACCTTTAAGTAACCGATAGTGGGGGTGATGCAAATTTACTAGGGCCCAGGGCTCTGCAAGTGTTCAGGTGTCCCACCCAAAACAGTATCTCCAGAGGCTCCATCCAATCTGTGGTCCACACTGATAACTGCAGAGATGCCCACTGGTACTTGACTCAGAATGACTGCCACTCCTGAGCTAGGCTTACAGGGAACTGAATCTTTGAGAACCTTGAAAATTCAGTGCCTGGATGCCTTAGGTGTACAAGCAGTCATTCCTCATGATCTTGCTATCCTACCTACCCCTAACCCCAACGGGGGGGGCGGTTCACCTTCCTTCTTACCCACCTCTGACCCTCCAACTCCCAGTGTGCACACGTGCACTAACAGCGGGACGGCCCAATGATGCCGGGACGGCCGCAATGATGCCGGGACGGCCGCAATGATGCCGGGACCGCCGCAATGATGCCGGGACCGCCGCAATGATGCCGGGACGGCCGCAATGCCGGGTCGCCGGGTGCTGAGCGGTTAACTCCCCCAAGAGCAGTCCTGCCAGTGAAGGACCACATTGTCCTGGGACGATTCCAAGATATGTTCCCTATTCTGTCCAGAACAAAAGGTACTAGCATATGTAGCCACTGAGCACTTGAAATAAGCGTAAAACACACACACACTGGACTTCAAAGGCTTGGTATGAAAACAGGGTCAACTAGGCGTGGTGGATCACGCCTATAATCCCAGCACTTTGGGAGGCTGAAGTGAGAGAACTGCCTGATCCCATGGGTTCAAGACCAGCAGGGCAACTTGGTGAGACCTCATCTCTAAAATAAATAAAAAAATTAGCCAGGTGTGGTAGTGCACACCTGTAGTTCCAGCTACTTGGAAGGCTGAGGCGGAAGAACCACCTGAGCCCAGCAGGTCAAGGTTGCAGTGGCCATGAGCATGCCACTGCACTCCAGACTGGGCAACAGAGTGAGCGACTGCAACTTAAAAAAAAAGAAAAGGAAAGGAAAACAGAGTCAACTCTCATATTGATATTTTTATGAATGATTTATTGAAATTATCATATATTGGACATACGGTGTTAGATTAAATATACCATCAAAGTTAATCTTACTTTTTTTTTACTTTATTTACTAGAAAATTTAAAATTACATATGTGGCTGGCATTACATTTCTGTTGGACAACACTGCATACAGTTTATTCAAGGGTCTCTAGCAGAAATGAGCTGCAGTTGACCACAGTAACAACCCCATCATTAACACATCCTTTACTGAGTTTCCTCCCTACCCTATCTCACTTGCCTACTTTCTCACGGGGCTTTCTGGAATCACATAAACGAGTTATACCCACATCTTCGTCTCATTTGATTTTGAAGGCACCCAGGCTAATACATAAAGTGATTATCAGCAAAAAAATCCTTTGATAATAGGACTTGAAGTGGAGGAATAAAGAATGATGTTTCTTGTTACTAGGAGAGGATAGAAACAGTCAGAAGCTTCCCCCCTGGCCTGCAGAGTCAACCAGAGTCTACCTGGTAATAAGAAATAATCTGAGTTTAAGATGCAAACTGTGAATAGGAAAGAACCATAAATCTTTTCCAATCATTTTAACTTTGATTTCTTTTTCTGTAGAGCTGAGACTTCCTTTAAAAATTTAAATATAGATACATGAATGATACATTTTCTCAATTTATGAATGTCTATATAAATGCCTGGTTTGTCTTCATTTAATGATACAACTTGAACAGATATAAATTTGGGGCATCATAACATTTCTTCTTAAAAGATATTTCTTCTTGAATAACCTGACTTCATTGTTTTCTGTCATTTAGTCCCACAGAACAGAGGCATCTTTGATTTTTGTTCTTCGTAGGTAACCTGATTTTTCTATTCTATTCTTGTAGGATTTTTCTCTTGTGGTATCATAGGAAAATATTTGGTCTTTGTCCCCTGTTCCTAACACCAAGCACCTAAAACCCTTGGAATCCCCAGAGTGAAGAGTGTGTCTTCTGTATGCTAGTCATGCTAATTAGATGACTGATAGGTGAGTGGGAACTAAATACTTCAGAATCTGGCTGTTCTCCAGAAAGACCAAGATTGGATTAGAATAGAAACTTGAAAATAACTTTCAGTCTCACTCTACAACCTTCAAGGAGTGGAGAAGGACTAGAGACTTAATCAGTTATCAATGACCAATGATTTAATTAATCATATATACATGATGCAACCTCTATTTTTAAAAAAAAATCCTAAATGATGAGGTTCAGAAAGCTTCCAAGTTGGTGAGACACACTGAGGTGCCAGAAGAATAGTATACCAAGGGAGGGGACGGAAGCTCTATGCATTCCCTTCATACCTTACCTTATGCAGTTCTTCATTTGGCTGTTTCAAAGTTGCATGTAGCCTTTGTAATAAACCAGTAATAGTAAAGCACTTTCCTGTGTTCACTTTTCCTGAGTTCTGTGAGTCATTCTAGAGAATTATCAAAACTTGCAGGAGGAGGAGGGAGTAGTCATGGGCCCTGAGATAACAGAACTACGGAACAAAAAAGCAGAAAGACTTGAATCTTCTAATTTCCTCCTGGCGTAGAGCCACCCCACCAGCCTCGACCAGTCAAGGTTTAATATAATAGCAAAGTAAACTATCTGATTTAAGCTACTGTGTTTTTTAGATCTCTTTGTCACAATTGCTTAGACTTTACACTACCTAACACATGGGGGAACATATTATAAGGAAACACTGAAGGACATATACAATAAAACTGGAAAAATCATAATTAAGTTAGCCTTTGTCTCTGTCTCTGTCTCCTAACATGTATATAGTATTTTATCTCTATTTCTTTTTGCATATCTATTTCATTCTGTTCTCTCTAGAGACTAAAGTCTTATTCAGTCTATATAATCTATAGAATCCCACTATTCCCAAGTTTACGTGTTCCTCCAAGACTCACTAGTTTTCTCATGAGTCCAATTCCAAGTTACCAGGAGAACGTGATTGTCTCAACTTGGAACTGGTGTCTACCTCATTCTCAAACTACAGTCCCAACACTGAGTCACACAGATCAAACATGCTTGCTGGAGAATAAGAAGAATACAGTTATTACAGAAATCAGGTCATTGTGACCTTATCATGTCAAAAAGTTTGTAAGATCATATTTCCAGTTCTCCCTCTTTGATCATTTGCAAAGAGAGATACTATACCCAGACTGCCAGCTTCCTCACCATCATCACTCCCATGCTGTAGGTAAACAGGGATAGAGTTATCAAAGTTGATATGATTGTTCCTTTCATGCCTTTCAGCTTCTAATGACATGAAAGGCATTATCTTCAAGTATCTTTGTTATTATGAGTAAACCTAGTTTGGGGGTAGATTTCTCATTCCTACTACAGTAGGATCACCAGGTGAAATACAAGGTGCCCAGTTAAATTAGAATCTCCGATAAACAATGAATAATTTTTAGTATAAGCAAGTTCTAAATATTGCACGGGACATACTGATGGTAAACATTTTTCATCATTTATTCAAATTAAATTTAACTGGGTGTCTTGTACTTTGTTAAATCTGACAACACTGATCTGTAGAAACTGTCCTTTTTTCTCAGCTTCAGGAGCGTCTTCCTGCCCCTTCCTTGCTCTTCAGTGATACCATCTTCTCATCTTGTTCTAGATACCTGGATTCCACAGGCACAAATCCTGCTTGTGCTGGATGAAGTTGTGGAAGGAAGACTGCTTCCTCCTTATGCTGAGAGGGAAACCATCAGACTTCTACCTGGGACCAAGAGATTCCATCCCATCTGACGGAAGAGGCTAGTTCAAATGCTATTCCATCTCTGGGGGGCCACTTTTTCCTCCGAGCTCCATTCAACTAACAGTCTTAGCAGAGATGGTAAAAGGCCCTGGATTCACTTCAGTGGTATGTTGTGGTTCTAGCAGAGATGATTCTGCACCACAGTTCAATTATCCTGAATGAAATATTCAGTATACGTAACCTCCAATGTGAAACTCTGACATCATGTCTCTTTTTCTGGAACAGGACTACCATTCATGACAAAATAAATGGAGAATCCAAGAAAATGTTCAAGCAATCCCTTACTTCAGATCATATAATAAACAAATTCCAATTCACCTAGAGTTCATGGACTAAAAGAACTAAGGAGTGCCTTTTCTAGTCCATTCAGTATATTAAAGAAAGTGAAGGTGTGTACTCAGGGGCACAAGTTATTCTAAAAAGGCATAACTGATAACTGATAGTTTTCTTCAGATATCAGATGAGCTACAGCCTATAAGGAGATATGGACTTGATACAAAATAAAAGTTATTGGGATGTGAATTTTGATTAACTATCTTCCCCTTTTTCCTCTGCCCTGAAAACACTAATTCAGGAATTGTCATAGAGACTATAAAGAGGGCTTGTTGGATGCAGTTTGGTATAGATAAAATTAGATTGAAATTTGTACATCTTGTTCTAGGGGTGGCAGAAAATTTATATTTGGGGAAAGACAGCTTTTTAGCAAATATGCATTTTTTTTCTGGGCCTTCAGGTTATGCAAAGCAAAGGAGAAACTGGGAATGCTGATGCTTGAGACACAGAGAAAGAAATCTGCTCTATTTTCCTAATGAGCAAGTGTTATATCTGTAAAAGTAATGATGATGTTGGCTGGTTTTGTGAGGGCACCTGGACCTTGAGAGGCAGGGATGAGGAGAATATAAACCAAGTCCTGGATTATTGCAGCAAAGTAGCCGAAAAGACAGAGAGGGCCAGCTAGGAAACCTCTTTAGAAGAGCATGCCTACTGAACTCTAGAAGAAATGGCACCTAGGTTTGCTTTGTTTTGGTTTCCTTTTCTGATTTATAGTCTCATATATGCTTACATATGCATAGCTAGTGTCATATATGCTTCAGTAAAGTTTTATAAAATGATACCGCTTTGCTTTTGGCAATTAAAGTTTAGGATCCATGCCCATCTTTGGGGCATGGCTAAAGTTATAGAAGCAGTCAGCAAACTCATGTTGTGTTTATAAGATGGCAATAGGTGCTAAGGAGAAAAGCCTAAAGTAGTCATTTTGTGGAGAAAAGGAAGCAATAACCAGTTAAAAATAACATGCTCACATTTATTGAGCCAGACATATTTCAACTAAGGTGTTCTAAGTATTTGCACAGATTATCTTATTTGGTTGTCACAATAACTATATAATTGAAGGAATATTATTATTATTATTATTATTATTATTATTATTATTATTATTATTGAGTTGGAGTCTCACTCTGTCGCCCAGACTGGAGTGCAGTGGCTGCTCCTGGCCACCGCAGCCTCGACCTGCTGGGCTCCGGTGATCCTTCCGCCTCAGCCTTCGAGTAGCTAGAATTACAGGCGCACGCTACCACGCCCAGCTAATTTTTTGATTTATTGTAGAGATGAGGTCTCACCTGCCCAGGCGGGTCTCGAACCCGCGGGCTCAGGCAATCCACTCACCTCAGCCTTCCAAAGGTGTGGGATTACAGGCTGAGCCATATTATTATTATTATTATTTTTGAGTTGGAGTCTCACTCTGTCTCCCAGACTGGAGTGTAATGGCTGCTCCCGCCCACCACAGCCTCGACCTGCTGGGCTCCAGTGATCCTTCCGCCTCAGCCTTCCAAGTAGCTGGAACTACATGCGCGCGCTACGTGCCTGGCTCATTTTGATTTATTGTAGAGATGAGGTCTCGCCAAGTTGCCCACGCGGGTCTCGAACCCGCGGACTCAGTCAATCCATTCACCTCAGCCTCCCAAAGGCGTGGAATTACAGGCTGAGCCACCGAGCCTGGCTTTGAAGGAATATTATTATTTCTGCTCTATAAGCAGGGAAAGTGAGGTCCAAAGGTGCTAAATAAAATGATCAAGATCATATGGTGGGGAGATCAAATAGGTAGTAAATGGCAGAGTCAAGATATAATTCAAATTTCCACAACCTTGCCTCAGAGCCAGTAAACTTTAACTACTGTAATATCCTGTCTCTCAAGACAGGTTTGTGAAATAAGCACCTATTCTATGCAGATTTCCAGAAATCAGGAGGGAAACCTGGTAAATGACACTGTGTGCTCTTCACATCACCACAGTTCTCAAGATAGAATATTTGAAAGAAGAAAACAATTTCGTAAACTTCATATTTTTCATGGTGCCTCTTACTGTGACCTGTGCTTGGTAATAATTCTTACTTACAGATCAAAGGCGTAAATATGAAAAATGTGCCTTATTTCTTTTTATTCCCAAATGTCCAAATATATTGAATACTGACTTCCAGGTCAGCATTTTGCTTATGTAGCTTTGTTTATCTGATAGGATATTTGTACTATTCTAATATAAAATTAACCAATATGCTGACTACAAATAACTTTAAAATTACTATCAAGTAATATTAAATTTTAACTCCATCTAAACCTAACACAGGAAGCAAAATCCCCACTATTGCTTTTTCAAGACACTCTCATTTTGACTTAATTCAAGGATTATGGAACCCATGCTGCAGGATCGAATGAAATTGTAGAAATCTTCCCTCTTCATGATATAGTATGGTTATTTCCTTCACTGGGTTGCTTATTCACATGTCTATAGATGTCACCAAGTTGATTATTCAAAAGAAATAGAACACAAGTACCTTTTTCACATATTATATCTCATTTAAGCAGAAGAAAGTTCAGCATTCATCCACACATCTTTCCTATTGTTGTCTCAAAATCTCTGGTCTCTACACCCAACTTTCTGTTTCTATAAGGCTCTAGGCTTTTGGAAACCAAATCAGGAAGACAAGACAAGCAGACTCTCAGCTTCTCATTCTGCCATATCTCTCTCCCAAGGAAGGAGCAAAGGAAAATCTATAGGATGAAAACCTAGTAAATATTTCAAAAACATTCTGTGCAAGGCACCATGCTCAGCATTTTTCATGCATCATACTCAAACAACTGAGGCTTGGTAGATTGTGTTATCTAGGCATTATGATGAAGCAGCCTCTGAGATGACCAACTGCCAAGTTGTCCCATGGTATCCATGAAGGATGGGTTCTGGGATCTCTGCAGACACTGTGCACGCTAAAGTTCCAGATACAAAATGGCATAGTAGTTGTATGTAACCTAGGCACATCCTCCTGTGTACTCCAAATCATCTCTAGATTACTTATCAACCTAATACAATGCAGATGCTATGTTATGTGTTATTTATTTTTAAAATTTGCATTATTTTTATTGTTTTGATTTTTTAAAAATATTTTTTAGCTGTAGTTGGTTGAATCTGCAGATGTGGAAGGAACAGTACAGAAACAGAAGGTTGACTGTATTCACACCCTTGTATTATCTTCTCCCCCTGAACACTGGGATGACTCTTGTGACTTGAGTCTAACAAATGGAATATGACAAAAATGCTTGGGTGTCACATGTGAGATTAGGCTATTCCCTCTCTCATCCTTCCAAACTTGTTCACGCTGATGGAAGCTAGCTGCTGTGTTGTGAGCTGTCTCAGGAAGAGGCCCACATCAGTTCGTGGAGCTGGTGTCTCTGGACAAGACCAGCAAGGACCCTGAGCTCTGCCAGCCATCACATGTGTAAGCTTGAAAGCTGTCTTAGTCTGTTCAGGTGGCTAACACAAAAATATCATAAACAGGATGGCTCATTTATTTCTTACAGTTCTGGAAGCTAGAAAGTCCAAGATCAAGGCACAGGCATGTGTGGTGGCTGGTGGGTGTCTGTTCCTCACAGATGGCACCTCACATGGTAGGAGGGCCTTGGGCCTCTTTTATAAGGGTACTAATTCCACTTTGAGGGCTTGGCCCTTATGGCCTAATCACCTTCCCAAAGGCCCTACCTCCTCATATCATACCTTGGGATTAGGATTTTAACATATGAATTATTGAGGGGGAGGGGGAGAAGGGATGCAAGGACATACAGACCAGAGCAGAAGCAATTATCTTCCAGTTGAACCTTGAGGTGAACTAAAGCCCTGTCCAACACCCAAGGGCCAGAGGACCAGCTAAGCTGTACCTGGACCACAGAAACTGTGAGATAATAAATGTTGTTTTAATGTGTTATGCAGTAATAAACAACAAACACAGCTGATAAACTTAAACTTAGATAACCTAGCTTTGGACATCATGCTTTAGCCAGAATGCTCTACTGGGTGTGCATGCCTCATAGAAGCCAATGTTTGTAGCCAGGCCTAGCGTGCTACTTCTGCTTCCCAGTGGTCCAGGTGATGCTGAGATTCTAGCACATAGCCCACACATAATCCACTGAGTCTCAGGTGCTAAAGAAAGATTCTTGTCTTCTTGCTTGCACCACAAGGTCATTATTGATTATTCTTGTTGGATTATGCCTCAGAAATATCAATTCTTATTACCATTTCATTTATTTCCATTTTCTACTTTGTTTCACTGCTTTATGCTTTCTTTTGCTCTTCTTCACGTGTAGACTCCATTTTTCTCTTCATCTCCACTTTCTCTCTCTTGAAAACTGTTTTTTCCAGCTTCTGCTTTCACTTACAGAAGAAAGCACAGTTTACTTTCTGGAAATATTAACATTTGTCTGAAAAGAACAGCTTTTTTGGAAAAATATCAGAAAGAAAAACACAGGTTGGGGCTGGGCTTTGGGGAGCAAGAGAACTCTCTTTAGTGGATTTCTGTTTTTGTTACCACCCACCTCCCATATCAAAACATCCCTTGTGGCACTTGAAAGCTGTTGGCTGCCCCAATCAACATGTTTTTGTAGAAACTTTCAGAAATAATTCCAAGAGCACTTTTAAGTTATTACATGTGTGTTACATAAGCACCAGAGACTCATTAAAATATTCAACATATGATGTGAATTAAGTGACACAACAGTGAGTCAAAGTTTTAGCTTTTCTGTGTGACTAGCAGGATCATCTAAGATTTAGGTAACCTGCAGAAACACATATTTTGAAAATAATCAATTAAAGATTATCATTTGCTCCTTCTGTGAATCTATACTCCTAGCTTTTAAAAACCTGGCTAAAACTATTTTGCATTTGGATTAATTGTGTTTTTGAATATAGCTGTAACAAAACCAATCACATTATAAAATGGATATGGAAAGCAAAGGTAATTATTTTTTTAAAAATAATCTTTTCTTCCTCAAGATATCCACCACTGGGTTGTGTGGAAGGAAAGAAAAAAACCTGTGGAGCCACTCTACAAAACCCAAATGGATGTTATGATTTAAATACTACCTTTCTGCATTTTCAAGGGGCATGTTGGGTGAAAGAATTCTTCCCACAGCTATGCAGCCATTTAGCACTCACTACCCTCTCCCTAGCCCTATCTCCTTCCCCTACAAAATACCAGCAGCAGCCTCTCCTGGCATGGGACAACCTTAACTGCCCTTACACATTTCCAAACAACCCATTGTGTGTCAGTACTACCCTCCTCCTTAAATAAAAAAGCCTAAATAATGCTGAGGTATTTAACTAAACCTGGTCTGTCCAATCCATTCTTCTCCTACCTCTCCAAGGTGGCATCTGAGACTTATAAGAAAAGGGATTAGTGAGGATCCTTAGATCAGCACAGATGTCCTGGGTCCTCTGGTCTCCAAGGCAATGGTCATTACTTAGCTGACTGGCCTTCACAGTAATGTCAACAGGTGATGTCATTTATGAGCTGGTCGACACATGTATAATCAACCCTTGTTGATACATGCTTAAATGAGAATTGTTCTCATATGTGACACTTCAAATATGGCCTTGTTGCACAAGTGATTCATCCAATTATACCTGGGTAAAAGTGAATAGATGTTCTTATTGATCCTATAAAAATTGTATTGCTATGAAAGTAGGGAGATTTGATCAAAATAGTTGTTTCACAATTCTTAGGTGTCTGTGAGAATCAGATCCCAAAAGCAGAATCTACTAAACTGGGGATTTGAAATGGCTTCAGAAGAAAAATAAAGGAATCTCCTATGTATCTACAAAAAATAAAACATAAAAATAAAATAAAAAATATTTTGAATAAATAATCGCATTTAAATTTCCCTCATTAGTTTAAGTCCACTGTAATTAATTCTTATTCTACTGGACCTTGGATCAAGCAGTTGGATTTGATGAAATATAACTATTTGTGAACAGAAAAAGAGTCCTAGAAATCCTGACTTGGTCCATTGATATAGCTTGAAAATATTCTAAGCAATCTTATCTAGGAAGTTGTACTCAAGAGTCCATTATTTGAATATTCATAGTTCAGTGTAGTTAGTACAGTCTTTTCCATAGAACTCTGAGACTGCCTTCTTTGGAGGCACAAAGACTAGCTGGTTGCCTAAACTGAGGTTTTTCAGGCAAACTTTAGAGAGAAGCAGAAATGTGTTCGATAATGAGGCTAAATGGCTGTGATCAATTTATTACAGTACCAACAATATCGGGATGAATGAGAGTAAAATTCTCTATT
Source organism: Cephalopachus bancanus (assembly GCA_027257055.1). Taxonomy (NCBI): domain Eukaryota; kingdom Metazoa; phylum Chordata; class Mammalia; order Primates; family Tarsiidae; genus Cephalopachus; species Cephalopachus bancanus. The sequence goes on from JAPVLO010000204.1 coordinate 8,675,781, forward strand.
AGCTATTTCACGGGGGTCTGATCAATGCTTCTCATAAAGTGAAAACTTATTATGGACAGTGAGGAGAGTGACAAATCTGTAGCGTCTTCTCTTAAAAATTTACAATCTTTGAGATATTTATATTAACTTAACCTAGGGAAGGCTAAGTATCTCTTCTGGTTTGACAGTTCATTCCATGCAACTCTATAGTAGTGTTGAGCTAATGAAGAAACATGGAGTAGTTCCAGCTACTTGGAAGGCTGAGGCGGAAGGATCGCCTAAGCCCAGCAGTTTGAGGCTGTGTTGGCCATGAGTGTGCCACTGCACCCCAGCCTGGGCAACAAGAGTGAGACTCCAACTCAAAAAAAAAAAAAAGAAAGAAAAGAAAAGAAACATGGAGCATACCAAACAAGCCTAATTATTTCCAGCATCTCTCTTAGTATAGTACCTATTGTGACACATAGTAATGTACTCTTCAGACTTGTGGCCACCAGCAGTTAATTCTGGAGAGCCCAGGTCATATGAGATCTGACAATTAAGTTCATGAACTCATTCTGGAAAAAGTGCTACATGCCTCATTGCTGAATACCACCATGGTCACCTTTGAAGTGCCCCCTTGGTAAGCTATGTACCAACTCCGGCATTAGTTCATCAAAGCAATTTTGGAACTCTTTTTCTGGAATGACCATAAGAGCTGTCGTGGTATTGCCCATGATGTCTTAAACATAATCAAAATGTCTTCCTTTTAATATTTCCTTTATCATAAAGAAAAAAGTCATTGGGGGTCAGATCAGGTGAGTAGGAGGGGTATTCCAAAATACAGTAATTTTTTAGCTGGCTCCCTCACAGCCAGTGCTGTGTGAGCTGGTATATTGTTGAGATGCAAGAGCTCCTTCAGGACCATTTTTGCACACACCTTTCTGATGCCAAGTTTTTCAGTTAAGATTTTCCTGTTTCTCTATTGATGTTTATTTGGCCTGTTATGCTTCTCACAGTCAGCCAACAATTTTGACACATAATTCGATAAAGTTTTGCAATGTCTTCATCAGTTCTGTTCATTAATGGCCATCCTGATCTCTCTTCATCAGTGATGCTTTCTGTGCCTTCAGAAAAACGTTTAATACATTTGTACACTGCCATTTTCTTCATGGCATTATTCCCATAAACTTGGACTAACATATCCCTGATTTCACTTCCACTCTTGCCAAGTTTCACAAGAAATTTAATGGTTATTCGTTGCTCTATTTCAAACTCCAACATTCTCGCTATGACAGCTCTGATGACCATTCCAATAAAAGCGTTCCAAAACTGCTTTAATGGGTGAACTAGGTGCTGGCATTAGTGCATAGCTTCCTAAGGGGAGTACTTCAAAGGTGACCACAGTGATATTCAGCAATGAGGTCTGTAGCACTTTTTCTAGGATGACTTTGCAAACTTAATTGTCAGACCTTGTACTCTTCTTGCAGTAGCCCCAGCCAAAGACCAAGCAAGACTGTGGTACAAGGGCCTAAAATTTTACCCAATGCAAGTCTCTTCTAATAGGCAATCCCTGCTCCGGATCTCACTGATAGGTTTTCAGAGATTTGCATCATGGTCTATTGAGTTTTCCAGTTCAATCTTGTTTCTTGCCTTTTCCTTTCACAGGTGTTACTCTCTAATACACTTTTTACACTCCTGTCTCTGACTCAGTATCTGCTTCTCAGAAGACCCAGTTGATACAGTGGTATCAGGAATGATTAAAAAAAGCAAGTGGTAAGCTGAACTGTGAGACTGGATCTCTTATCGCCATTCTCTCATCACCGAATGACAAAGGAGAGCCCATTGCAGGTGGTATGTGGGGGCACAATTAGTCCCTGGCACAATTTAGTAGCCTAATTCCTAAATCTTCTCACTGGTAGAGAGCACTGGAACATAATCTTATGTTCTGCTAGGATGACTCTAGACACCTGGAGAAAGTGATGGTAGATGCTGTGAAAACTGAAATGCCTAAATTTCCACAGTTGACCATGGAGGAAAGAAGTAAAAAGCCCAGGAAAGCAGACATGCTGGAGTGGGTGTGAGGCCAGAAAACACACCAGAACATTATTTTCCACAGGAGGGGCAAGAGGGCACAACTTTCCTCAAGACCATCAGGAATTTGCTAGTAATCAGAGCATCAACATCATCAAGATGTCCAGTAATGGTTTCTTCTCTACAAGTCAGGGATGACTGCAGGAGAGTCTGTCATGGAAATTGGTTCATTAGCAAAAATGAGGATAATGGGCCCTGTAGCAAGAGAGGCTCAGGCTCTCTTAACTCCCAAAGCTAGGGTGTTACAATTACCATAGTGATCAGCCATGTCAGAGCAGCAGCCAAGAGGGATTATGAAGATGGTTAATAGAACATGGTGTCACTAGGAGAAAATCATATAAGCATCTAATGAGGAATAAATTCCAATAAAGTTGGCAGAGGGAGGGGACACAAAGAGGGTTGCTGATGATGCCTCTGTGATCAGGGGTTTATATAGTCTTGAGAGTATGCTGATTGGTTGGCAGTAACACCAATCAGAGAAAGGCACCATGGTGTGGGATTAAAAATGCACCAATCAGGAGAGGGTTGAGAAGGAACAATCAAGAAGCAACACATGAAAGGGGAAGTCCACAGACCTGGAAGTAGGTGTTTTCACTTCAATCCATGGGACTTGCAGCAGATACTGGGACATGCCCTAATCTTCTGCCTAAATGGTTTCTTCCTTTTTCCTCTCTCAGTTTGACTCATTAAATTCCCTATTCTAAATTTTTCTTTAGGAAGAAAGGCCCACTATCACCTTAATAAACTGTTCCCTGTATGTGTATAAAGACTGATCTACAAGGTACAAGGGGTGGACTCTGACAGGCACAAAGATATGCTACTAAGATACCTCTTCAAGAAAAGACTGACTGCCAAGCTCCAAGGAGTGTGGCTAGGCAATAGCCTTCCACTATAAACATCTTCAAGTCTACCTTAATTTTGAGTTAAGACTACACTCTTCTTGGTGTGTCTCCAGCCAATGACTGAGCAAGACTGTGGCACAACAGTCAAATCATTTCATTCCAATGTAAGTCTTTTCATCTTTGTTCTGGAGCTACCCCTGCCCAATACTATATCTCTTCTCTTTTCCTTTCATCTTTTACATTCATAACTCTATCTCAGTGTCTTCTTCCTGGAGGACCCAATTGACAAACCTACTCTTTTACAGTTTCATCTAGCTCTCCTAGGCTGAACTGTAACATTCCTATTTCTGTTGACCATTGTAAAGATAATATTATAGTTTTTTTTTTCAGGTATGAATACAAATGTTTACCATATTTACTCCTGTGCACTGTATTGGTACACCAAAATGCACCTTTAGTGGCAGCCAGATATCTTATCTATATCTATCAATAGGTAACATTATTGTATATTAGCAATTATCTTAAATCTACCAAATGAATCAACTAATTCAATTTTTAAAACTAGTGTATGGAGTGGGTACTATTATTGTTTCCATTTAACAGATCAGAAAATGAGCACAGAATGTGGGGAAACGCACCCATGGTTAATTGTCCATGATAAATCAAAGGACTCACGATCCAAATAGATGTAGTCCAACTTCAGTGTTTTTATTCTTAAGCATTATACTCTACCTCTAGGGCAGGGTGGGAAGGACAAGCAACCTAAAACTGTGACTCATCGGGTAACATAAAGATACCACTGTTTTAATAAGATAGTGTCCAAAAGAGCAAATAATTTAAACTTTAGGTTTTGTTACCACTGAAAAGCAAAGCTTAAGGAAACAGTTTGATGCTCTAGTTTTGAACTCAGAAGTCCGCTACCTGTAAATCTGTCAGATTATCTCTTTATCCTTAAATCATGCCAGCCGACACCGTAATCTAAATTATAGGCATCACAGTCTCTGAAGAATTAGCTTCGTTTTATTATATTACTCTATTTATGATCTAATATGCTCCCATTCACCTGACGTTGAAATTTTGGAATTTAGTAGACACCTAACACTTGGTAACATTTTTGCTTAATACTCTCTTGGTCAAACTGTTGTTAAAAGTCTGAAGACGAGCTCTCTCTTCTTAAGATTTTCACAGAAAAGTGGTAACAGACTACATTTTTTTTTCTAACTTCAGGTAACTCGTTTTAGATGAAAGGAAATTTCGCTAAGCACTATTCGCTACCAGGTTTCCAGTGAGCGTCCATAATGTACTCTAGGACGCTTATCCGGAAGAACTACAATTCCCATGTGCATTGCGGCCTCCCACACTAACCACAATTGCGCTGTCGTCATTTCCGTCATCGCAGCGGTAGGTGCTGGACCTTGTAGTTTGTCTCAACTCCTCTTTTTCGCCGTTTCCTGGTAAGGAAAGAGTGTAACCGGATCGACTGCTTTAAGTATGGTATTACGATATGGTATTTAAAATAAATTAATGGGGTAACGTATTAAAGCCAATGTAGGTCTTTATGCAACACACGATCCACCTTTTTCCTACCGCCGACACCCGGGAAGAGGAAGTGACATACATCCTGTGTAATGGCGGCGCAGTGGAGCTCTAGGTAATTATCGAACTCCGTGGACTCGCCGCAGGCGGCCACCCGGAGCTGGGGTGGCGGGTTGCCTGTTCGGGTGGGTAGTGAGAGTGGCGCAGGAGTTTGTGCGGGCCCGCTGGGACGGCTGTGGTGGCACTGAGGCGCGCGTGGCTCTCCTGCCGCCACACGCGGGCCCGCGAGGTTGGGGTGTGAGTGAGTCTGGCCGAGAAGTCCGAGCTGGTGCGGGGTGAGCGGTGGTGAACTCGCTCTCCGCCTGCGCGGACGAACCCAGCTTCCTTGTGAGGTTCGTGGGCTGTCTCTTTGCAAGTGTCTTTGTTGCTGAAATTCTTCTCCAACGCTCGTTCTCTTCCGTGGCAGTGTGTATCAGGCGCTGGTTACTTAAGGGATCTCTGGAGTTGATTGGGCTTGCTAAGGCCCTTTTCCTAGTTCCCAGGTTCCAGGCAAGGCCTGAGGAGTGGGATTAATGAACCGCAGCTGATTTAAAAACTGTTGAAATTCTATCACTCTTTGGCCTCTTTCCAGCATTATATATCTGTGACTTTTCTTTAATACTTCATTCGTCGTTTCTTTCTCATTTATTTGCCTCGTAAGTACTGATGCCTTCTAGTGTGCAGTCCTGGAAGCTCTTCGTTTCTTATGTGTGCTCTTCATCTGTCTGCCTTCAGCCTGCATAACTTGAACTACCTCCAATAAGGACTCTCAACTTGGGTCTCCATTCTCCACCTCTCTACCGAGCTCTGGGTCCTGTAGTCCACCTTCGTGTAACAGTAACAATAGTTGATTTCAGAATCTAACTGCGAAAACCGCTATGCTTATTTTCATTTAGTCCTCACAATTCTTTTGAAGTAAGTGGAGAAGGAAGACTTTGGGGAAAGGCTATGCTAGATGCAAGAATTAGGTGATTTAAAGTGTGGTAAGCATTTCCTTTGCATTTTTAGGTGTCCAACAGACTAGAAATAGCAGACAAATAAACTCGGTCTTCTGGGATCAGTTAACCTGCCTCTTCCTTGTCTGTATTTATACTTGTTTTAGGGTTGCCCGTGAATGAAGGAATTAACATAAATTATCATGCTGCTATGTAAAGGCAGATTTAAAATTGGCATTAAAAGTGTATTTTGGACCCGGAAAAGCACTGCTACAGGCAGTATCTGCAAAAGGAGGAAACCCATTTGTGTTGGTTCTGGGTGATGGACTAGTAAACAAAGATTCCAGTCTTGATTCAGTGCTTATTAAGCTTATTGCTTGGTTGAGTTACCTAACTTCTCCCTTCTCAGTTTTCTTATCTGAAAAAAATGTGGAGGATAATAATACCTACCTTAATGACTCACTTTGAATATGAAGAAAAAGAATTCATATGAGGCACTGTGCACAGTGCCTGGCATACAGTGTTAGCAAGTATATTGTTGTTAATACTGCTGTAGTACAATTGACATGTTCTCTTTGTGCCTTACTTCTTATTCTTTGGTTCTGAATGTTGCCCTTCCACTTTTAAGCGTCCATGTTACTTTCAATGAAATCTCTCCCAGCTCATTTAACTGGGGCTTTGGGAGTCCGCCTTGTTCATACGTCAGTGGCCAAGAACCTTGATCTAATTCCCTGGTCTAGTGATTCCAAAAATGTGAATCAGCATTAGTATCTCCTTGGAACTTGTTAGCAATGTAAATTATTGGACTTCACCCTAGTTCTGTTTTGAATGGGCATCCGTCAGTCTGTTTTTTACACTATCCAAATCATGCCAGTTTGAGAACCACTACTCTAGCCCATCCTCTAGGGATATACCATGGTTTCCCATCCCCCTAACTCTCACAATCAGGCTTGCTGCCTTCTTTGATCCAAAGTATTTAATCCTTTGCCAGCCAGTGTTTCTTATTTTTATGCCACCACATCCTTCCTTCTTTTGGATAGTTTAGTTCCAATCACTTTTGGAGTTCTGATACTTCCTAGACTACTTAACTGTCTTTTTGAAACCTGCTTTCTTAGTTCTGTCAGCTTTTCCAGTGGTTGAATTTTTTAGGTTAACTCCTCCCTGATGATTTTTCATTGTTGAGTGACCTACAGTGACTTGCACCTGAGACCGCTTGAAAGATAACACAGGGGCACATTTTGTATTTGAAATATCCATGCTTTAACTTGGAGAATAATATTCCTTGTTTGTTGCTCACTTACATTTGGGCTGAATTTGAACTATCTAGTATATCCCTAATTTGGTTATGGTTTATGGCTGGCCTAGAGCTAGTCTAAGAAAGAAGTGGCTGTTGGGAATATAGCCGATCCCACTAATAACTTTGAGGACTTCTTTGATGAATTTTCCTACTTTTCTAAGACTGAGAGTCCCAGCATGTGATGAAACAATAAGGCCTCTGGCATATTAGTTTCAGCAAACCCTCAAAGTTATACTTTTTCTCAGTATACACATTTCTCAAGCAGACACTGAAAGAGACATTTCAATACCTACAATGAAGTGCAAACTTTTTAATTTTCTTCAAAAGTAGTATATCAGGGGAGGAAGAATGTATTAAAGCAGGCCTTTGCTATTTGTAGCCCAGCTAATACATTTTCCCAGTGAGCAGATATCAAAAGCGAGTATGGGCTGGCTTGACCTGGGATTGCAGAGAACAGGTTAACTAATGGGAAAACAGTGACCCAGTGGCGTGGCAGCTTATGTTTAACCTGTCTTTGAATCCAACTCATAAGTGGGTCAAGCTAGACCGAGGTAAGCACTTGTAAGCACTTGTACTTAAAAGTGAACCTATGAGTCCTTCCTTGAACTAGTTAGTTTGTCAGAATAGCTCTGTTCTGTTGACTGGAGCCTCTAGTAGAATGTAGTGTAGAATGTTGTCTAGGGGCTGCTTCCTAAATTTCTCTATGGAGTCCAACACCTCCAAGTTTTCTTTAAACCAGAATGTGGTTCACTAAATGGCTCTAATTATGTAATCAGAAAGGCCACTTTCAAAGCTGTGCTGTGAGAATTGGCAGAATGTATTCAACCCATGTACTTAATTAGGCAAGTTGAGGAGCAGATTTGGGGTGGGGGGAAGTGGTATGAATATATGATGAAGGCATATGGCATACTCAGTAATTAGGCTTGTTTTTGGAAGTTGAAAGAACTGCATCCTCAGGGTCATATTTCCTCTTTCAGTGCCTGCAAAGGAACTGATATTTTTTTTCATCTTACTCAATAGGGAAGTTTATTCAAGCCTCTCTCCAAGTTAACATGGAGTAAAACCAAATGGGGGGTGGCACCAGATAGTGCTGTCTCAATGCAGTTGACAACACATAGCTTGGTGATTCCAAGAAGTAGGAGTTAATGGATGGGACAAGGTTGCTGTTGCGTTCCTTGATAAGGAAGTTGACTGAATGGCATTGGAGCATTCTATGTAGGAAGAACTAGGAATAATCATCAAAGTCCAATGCCTCTTTTTTATTTATATAATTAGCACTGTTTTAGATTCTGGATATATAGCAGTGACCAAGGACCGTTCATACTTTAACTTCATGAGTCTCTGATGTTCCATCTCATGCATGTTCAGTATTCCATGTACACACTGTGCTCTACTAGACTACTTGAAATCCAGAAATTCTCATCTCCATCTTTACTCATACTTGTCTCACTTTCTGAATGTGCTTTTCCACTTTCATTATGGATAATTCCTACTTGTCCTTCAAGACTCAGCCTCAAGACCTACTTCTTTCTGTATGCTCCAGAAACACTTGTTTGCACTTCCACTTTTCCAGTAGTACTATGTATCTCCCAACATGCACAGGTACTGCCTTTATTAAAAAGACCATGACTGTACTTTTCTTTCTTTTCATACTTCCTCATTTTCTCTGTAAGTACTTGTCTTTTCCTTTATCTTTTCTTTTTTCCTTTTTTTTCTTTTTTTTTGAGATGGGGTCTTGCTATGTTGCCCAGGCTGGGACTACAGGTATGTGCCACTGCTCCTAGTTCATAAGTACTTTTCTGAGCCACTTAATATAAATATCAGTTATAGCTCTAATTTCATCATTTTTTTAGTTCCATTTTCCTATACAAAATTTTTCAATTATTATAGCCTCACAAATGAATAAGAAAGTATTCAGTGAGTGATTAGAAGCACAAGAGCTGTTTCTTTACCAGAAGGCATGTATTAAGTAGAGTGGTGAGTGTTATGGTATAGGTTTGAAATTTAAGATTTTGTTATTACAAAAATAGGTATAAACTCAGCTTAATCTCTAGGCCAAGAAAAACCATGATGATATTATTTGTTCAATGAATGAGATGTTGGAGTAGTTGAGGAAAGCCGAAAAGTTAAATCCTGTTGCCAGGCATCTGAGCCATAAACCAAGGGATATATGGGGAAATTAAGGCAAGAAGGGGTGAGCTTGGGAGGATATAAGTACAAGTGATTGAGTATATAGTAGCAGGAAGGATGTCCCTTAGGATTTGTTTTATTTAGTAGAAGGACTGCCACTGAGGAACTTTTTTTTCTGTTAAAGACAGACATACAGAGAAGTTATTGAGACAGTAGGCATAGAGACAAAATTGCCACTTAAAAAACTTTTATAAAGGATGTTTGGAAAGTATGGAATAGTATTGAATACATGGTAGAGGAATATACTTTTAATTTGAAAACCTCGGTTTCTCTGTGGGCAGCTTTGCAGATATTTAAAGGAGTCTTTTGCTTTGCTTAGATGGAATACCAGTTAGTGGTATATATGGAATTTATATTTTTAGAGGCAAGTTGGGAAAGTTCTTGTAGCCTAAGATAAAGATCTTGTGAGAAATCTTGTTAGAGAGGTCAAAAACAATTTGCCATCTTTCAGAATGAAGCAGTTTATCTCATTATGGAATCTCCCCTAAATGGAACCTTCCCCCAATTTTCTGTATACAGTAACAGAGCATGGGAGGAAAACAGTAACAGATTTATTTTTTCTATTAACTGAGAAGGTAGAATCGGTAGAATTTGGTGACTTATTGGGAGTGGGTTAAAGAAAATCGCTACCTGGGAAGCTTTGTAGGTCATGTCCTAGAGAAAGTTGGTTTGAGATGGAAAGAAGGAAATGGTGAGTTCCAGTTTGTATTTTCTTAGATCAGAGGGCCTCTGGGGCATCCACATGGAGGTTTCCTAGAGCTAATAGGACATAAGGATTGGAGCTCTAGAGAAGATTGAGCCAGAATAAAAAGTTGTTTTCACATGTTAGTTGAAGCTGTGCCTAGGGTGATACTCTTCCACAGAGATTATAGAGAAAGAAAAAATAAGGACCGTTCATTTGTTCTATTAATAAGTATGTCTTAAGAGCCTCCAGTGTTGGGAATATAGCAGGGAACAAAACAGACAAAAATTCACTAGATTAAGCTCTAAGGATTTCTGAATGTTAAAGGTATGGAGAGAAAGGTGAACTTTAAGAAGGGGATTAGCAGTACCAAATACTAGAGCAATGTCTGATAAAAGAAGGAAGTTGATTCTCGATTTAGCAACAAGAAGGTTATTGTGTAACCTTGATAAATGCTTTGGAGTAGTGGAAATGGAAAGCCATACATTGGGCAAGGGAGGTTAGTGGGAGTTTAAGAATTAGAGACATCAAGTGTGGATTTATATCAAAAACATCTCTGCTGTGCAAGAAAAGAGGAGAGTGGAACTAGAAAAGGGACAAAATAAGGAGAATTTACCCCATAGATGTCATAGTTTATTTTTAACCAAATCAGTAAAGAAGTTCAACAAGTAGAATTTTTCTTTAAAACCAACTCAAGTAGGAATCAAGAAACAGTTGATTGAAATGTTAAGCATAGCAAAAATAGACGAATTCCTGTTCTCATGGACACTACAATCTGGTGAAAAGAAGCGTATTGGGGGAATCTTCTTATGTACCCCCCAAAACATATAAAGATTTTCTAGTATATCCAAATGATTGTGTCACTTTTTAATTTCTTTGATTACTTAAGCACAGACTGACCTGGACGACCTTCATGATATTGGAAATGAATGGAAGATAATACTTCCTCTCTATTTATAATGGGTAGTTTTCAGTATTGGTACTGGTATCATTGGGTTCACTAAAATGTCATCTGTTTTTACTCATCTTAGTGTTACTATCTTAGGTGTCCCAAAATGTGGGCTGTCTCTGCACAGACCAGTCAAATACCTTTATATTATGTTTATTTATTATCTCTTAGAAAAGCCAAACAATATGCAGAATTATCCAGGACACAACTTCCAGCCTTGTGCTTACTTGAACATGGGAATCTTTAGTCATTCAAATGGTTATGAGTCAAAGAGCACACCTGGTGTATGCCATTGACTAGGAAGCAAGCAACAGGAGGTGCAGACTTGTAACTAGGTAATTCTTGGAGCCAGAAGTATTTTAACATTCAGAATCTCTTGGATTATTGAAAATGAATATAGCGCATATGCTGTTTATTAAGTAACCTCTTTTGAGGTTCTGGGTAACATCCTCTAAATCAGCATATTTCTGTATTGTATCAAGAGTCACAATATGTATCAAGCTAATACATGTCAAGTTTTGCTGCTGATTTACCACAAGCTTAAGAAAAGTCTTTGTTTTTTCAGGTTTCAGATTTGCAGATTGTTAACCCGTACCTGGTGACTCTTCTGGAAAGGAATGAGTGTTTTGACCCCTTTTTTCTTTGAAATTGTGAATCTATGGCAAAATCAAATTACACAACTTTTTTTTTTTTAATGTGGCATATCATGGGGTACACTTCTCAGTTATATATACACACCCACACACACAAAATAGCAAGAAATGTTTTTCTTAAAGGGATTTTCCTTCAGTGCAGATTTGGAAAGTACATAGCAATCTTGTATAACCAATCTGTTACTCCTGTTTGTTTCCTGAGAAGGAAAGTAATTATTTCCAAGGGCAGGGGGTTGGCTCTTGTTTGGGGATTTTCTGAGAATCCCATCATTCTTCCCCCTCCCCCCATTATATTTTGGCATTTAGAGTAAATTTAAGACAGTCTTTATTTTGAATGTTGATTAATATTGCCATTTCCCACATTGGGCCGCTAAGGTTTATTTATTTATTTACTTTAACCCTGTTACAATGTTTGAAGTTCATCAAACCAGTCATTAGATTGCTCAGGTATAAACTAAAAGGAATTCATTTTGTTGATCCCCCCCCCTTTTTCTTTTTTTAAAAGCAGTTTTATGATAGTGTGTTTCTGCGAGTTTCTTCTGACTTGAATTGAGAGTATGTAACTGATAATGGTAGAAGTGTTCTGCCACTATTTCAGCCAGTAGTTGAATATTTTCTGAGTTTTTGAGATAATTGCAGAATTTACAGTTTCATAGCTTGTAGTTTACAGTCTGAAGTACTCTTATAAATGTTATCAAATATTTTCATTGCTGAAACTGAGAGAAAAATCTATCATTTTTGAACTAGCGCTCCATGAATGCTAAGTCTCCTACTGGAAAATATCTTCCTTGCTCCGGAGATCAGGTGTAGCTTTGCTGAGTTGCTTGTGACAAGGGGAGAGAAATATAATAATTCATCATAAAATCGATATAGTGATGCCAAGAAGAGCAAGGTGAGCTATAAACACTAGATAAATTGCTTTCATCGCAGGAACTTCCAATTAGTATAAGTATTAAGTATGCACATATTGAAGTCTCGGGATTTCCCTGCAGGCATATTCTGTATCAATCCGGACAATGATAGTACTTGATGCATTTTTGTGTTAGAACTGTCGTAGCAGTCTACTTTACAGTATTGTTGTTTTCACACTTACAGTTTGAGACACAGAAATGTGACAGAGTGTACTTGATTACCAGTGACTTATTAAGGACTAATACATTTGGAATGTGTGTGTCCCTTTCCAATTGATTTATAAGCCAGTTATTCACTATAAAGTAGGTAGAATGTATGGTCTCTGTTTTCTTCCTAAGTGACTCATGGCTTAAGAACGATTGAGAACCCAAGTTTCTCATCTAGAATTGGAAAGTTGAAGAGACTTGGGGAAGGGTTGGATATTAGAATTACGATGGGAATGCTTTCATAAAACAAGTATGCCTGGGTCTTCCTCTTAGGCTTTCCACCCATCTTCTGATTTAGTAAGTAGATGTGTCCTATTATGTATACACAAGTCACTCTCCTATCATGCACTTTTTTAGCATTCAGATTGGTTTTAACATAGTGACTTATCAAACCAGTTTTATATTATGAAGTAATTATCTGTAACTGACATGTAGGAAAAAAGCCCAACCTACCACTTTGCTCCAGTGGCTTAGTGTTTTGCTAATTATAGATTTGTTTCTTCTACCTGGAACGTAAGCTTCTTATGGGCAGGAAATTTTGTTAGAGTTGTTCATGGCTGCCTACCCAATGCCTACGAAGATGCTTGGCAAATAAATAGAAGTGTCATAAATATTATTTGTTGTTGAACAAATATATATATAATACTGGGTGGTAAAGGTGGTAAGAATATGTTAAAAATAATATAATGATTGTTATGGTAGAGGTAGAAAAAAATACCTTTAAGCAAAAATAAGTTGAGTAAAGTTTTGAGTTTTATGACTCTATACCTTTATAACCATAAGAACAGGACCATTGAGAGAATCGTGTAATTTGGTTTCAACCCAAAGTCATTTTGTTGTGGCAAGTGGGGCCTAAAATTCACTGAGATAAAATTTGTCCCAATAGGGACCTCACCTGAGGTAAGGGAGGGTTAGATTCTGTTTTAAATATTTTTTAAAATTACATTTTAATTTTTCTATAGGCTCTTAAACTATACTTTTTGCTTTTTTTTTTTTCTTCATCTTTGCTTTAGGGAACATTGTATATATCTTTAACTTTTCACTGGCCACTTGGAGTCCTATATCACAAAAGATGTGGAAACTTTGTATATGGTAGGCCCATTTTAGTCCCTCATTTCATGTCCTGTATTTATATATACTCCATCTACATACATTATAACCCTTTAATACTTTATAATTTTTGCTTTAAAGAGTCATGTGTATTTTAGATAATTAAAAGAAAAAATAGTCTTATATTTCCTGTGTTATTTCCAGTATTCTTCATTTCTTTCTGTAAAACTGAATTCCAGTCGAGTATCATTTATTTCCTTCCAGTCTAAAGAACTTATTTTAGTATTTCTTGTAGTGCAGGTATTCTGGTGATAAATTCTTTTAGTTTCTTTTACTTGTTTTTGTTTGTTTAATAAGTAAATTTATTTTGCTTCATCCTTTAAAGATTGTATTATCTTTCAGCACTTTAAAAATTGTTCCACTATCTTTTGTTCTCTTTAGTTTCTTTCTTAATAAAAGCATTTTTATTGATGTAAATTATACATAAATATTTGCCATATTTACCATTTTTTAAGTGTACAGTTCAATGGTTCAGTGGTAATAGATACAATTATGTTTAATGTGGACCTACACTATGTAAGAATGTATATGTAAAATATTCATATGTAATTTACCATCTTTACCATTTTTAAGTGTATAGTTCAGTGTTAATAAATATATTTATTTATTTTTGTTTTCTTTTCCCCATCTTCCTCCTTTTTCTGGCCTCTAATAACCACCAATCTACTCTCCATCTTCATAAGATTCACTTTTCTAGCTCCCGCGGATGAGTGAGAACACATGGTGTCTAGTTTCTAATGAGAAGTCAGCAGTAATCTGAATTCTTTCTCTGTATGTAATGCATTGTTTTTTTCTCTAGCTGCTTTAAGGATTTCCTCTGTATCTTTGGTTCTCAGCACTTTGACTATTGACTATGTGACTGTGTGTAGGCGTGATTTTCTTTATATTTATCATGCCTGATGTTCTCTGAGCTTTTCAAATCTGTACATTTATGCCTTTCACCAAATTTGGGGAAAATGTAGCTATCTCGTGAACTATCTTTTTCTTTCTCAATGTTGCTTTCTTTTCCTTCTTGGTCTTTAAATACATGTACATTGATTCTTTTGATATTGTCCCTCATGTCTCTGATACTGTTCATTAAAATTTTTTGTCTCTTTGTTCTTTAGATTGAATAATTCCTATGATTTATCTTCACATCCACTGATTTTTTTCCTTTATCTCCATTCTGCTGTTATGCATATTCAGTGAATTTTTCATTTTGTATATTTTTTAGTTCTAGACTTTCTGTTTGGTTCTATTTTATCGTTTCTCTTGGCTGAAATTTCACAGGCATATTTTCCTTTACATCTTTCCATATGCTTTAAAAACTACTCTTTAGAATCCTTATATGCTAATTCCAGTATCTGGGACATTTCAGCATTGGTTTCTTTTGATTATCTTTTCCCTTAATATTGCACCACATTTGTTTTTGATAAGTTGATTTACTTTTGATTGTATCCTGGATGTTGTTATTTTCATGTTATAGAGACTTTGGATTTTACATTCCTCTGAGGAGTGCTGACTTTTTAGACAATTAACTTAGACTTAAATTGCAGAGGCAAGTTTCTAGAGTAGCAGTTCCAGATCATAGTTCTGATCTTACCTGGAATCTTCCTTGTACATGGGTTGGTTCAGAGGTAGTCAGAAATTGGAGGAGAGTTTATGCCCAGCACATGGGCTTCCATTCACTGGTTGTCTTCTCTCCTGATTTCTCTACTTTCCAGCAGAGGTGATTGCCTGAGAATCTGTTCTCTTGTTCTTTAAATGAGAATGACTGCAGCTTTTCTATCCCTTTTAGCCATGCATGGTAAGGACTGCAGTTTGCCCTCAGGCTAAAGCCATTTTACTTGCATTTTTGCTTTCTCCCAGCTAGAATCAGCCTGTTTCTTCACACTCCAATGCATTCTGGTTGTTGTTGTGAGTTTATGGTTGTTATCTGTGTGTTTATGGTGGTTATTGGGTTCAGTAGGAGCTTCTTAGCCATTTCAGAAGTGGAAGTTGAGGTTCTCTTGCAACAGATTTGTAAAAAGATGCCACATAGGCTACCCAGTTGCCCTAGGAATCAAAGCATCTTTATTATTTACATTCTTATAGGAAAATAGTGTAATGATTGTATGCCTAAAACTTGCTAGTCTCTAACCTCTCTCTCCTCATTGAAAAACTTTTTTTATTATTTGATTTTTGTTAACACAGGTTCATTAAGATTGTAACTTTTGCGGTATATCAAAATAGACTGTTTAAGGTAGGGGGCATGCCTCTGCTCTCTAAATAGACTGTTTAAGGTAGGGGGCATGCCTCTGCTCTCTACTACCACCACAGAGTTTGATTTTATGAATCACTTATTCTGAGATTTTTCTCATTGTTTATCTAAGGTATAGTATCTAGTAGGAAACGCTACTTGAAACTGAGTTCAAACAATAATGCCATAGTTGTAGGCATATTAAGATCCTATATTGACTGGTTTGTCATATAGCATTAGGGTTTAGGATTAGAGTAGCTCTTTAAAAACAACAGTTTGGGACAACTTGCTAGCCAAAAACAAGGCCAAGCTTTGCATACAACTGTAGTAATATCTAACTGAAGAAACAGGCTACGTACACATAATTTGTTTAATTATAGCTTCAGATATATAAGCAGTGGTGTGCTTCAGATTGCAGTTATTTTCATATTGATAAATTTGTAAATCTTGTGTATATTGCTTTTACTAACCTTGATACTGTAACCGTTGTATAGAAACATTTCTTGACCTAATGATTTGTGTACATCTCTTTCTGCATTAAATGATAGCAACTCTACATCACATTATAATGTCAAGACTGTTTGTGTATGTGGTCTAATTAAACAGATACTTAGCTGGGTGTCCTTAGGCTAGATTTCTAGTTATAGGTCTAAGTGATATTATAACTTAGGATATTGAAATGACTTATCTGACTTTCAGTGTTCTCATCTTTAAAAAGAAAGAATTGAACCAAATAATTTGTAATACCCTTTGTAGCACTCAAATTAAGAATTTTTTTACTAGTTTTGTTCAAATTATATTGGCACTGAGTATAGTTCTTTCTCTATATTCCCTGTTTCTTCTAATTATTTTCTTCTGTTTCATTTTGAGGATTTTATGACTTACCCTGTAAACCATTTAGATCAGTAATTCCAATAAAATGCTTGAATGGCAGCTCTATATGAACAGAACTGTCAATTCAGCATTTTGTAGAAATTACTAAAATTTACATAACAGGAGAATATTAAAAGATGCTTTAGATTTAGTGTTGATGACTGGGTTTAATCTGAGCCAAATACTTAGTTCTCAGATGTGCATATATCTGAAGCCTTGTGTCATTCATAGGTCATATTGAAACATAGTTGTTTTAGTTTATTAGTTATTTAGTTTCTATGGGGAGTATACTTATTTTGACTGTTCATTATTGCAAGAATATTGTATATTTTATTCTTAGTTTATATAGAAACACTGGATATTTTATACTCATTTTATACAGTTTCTCTTTATAATTGTTTTTGCAATCAAATTTTTAAAATAATATCACAACACTTATTTTATGATGTAGATATGATCTCCCTCACTGGGAACATTTTCAACAAAGTTATAGGACATCTGATTTTAGATTAACTTTCATTTCTGTCGGTCACTAGAATAAAGCCTTCTATTTACTCTCTTGTTCATGGAGTTTTTCTACTAATATGTGTTAGATATACATTGTTGTGTGGAACTATTTAAGGATTTAAAAAATTTTTATTTTATTATCAACTATATCTGTGCTTATTAAGAAAAGTAAGGTGGTCAAATGGCTATTGTGTGGAAAGAGTATATTGTTATTTTATACACTTATCAGTGTTAACAAAGCCTTCTTTGATGTATTTTATAGGTGATGTTTGCAACAGAAAATGTAAACTGTCGAGGAATTCAGACCATTGAATACTTGTTACTTGGACCAATTTGAGAAATCTTTGATTTATTGGATTAACCAGCAACAAAAAAATGAAAAGTAGTGTGGCACAAATAAAAGTAAGTGTTTGAACCTTAAGATAGAGGACATAAACATATAGTTAATATCTGTCCTAAACAAAAATGCATTTATATGATTAGGACATTAGAACCAGACGGTGGAATGGCATCCTACATGCACTGAACTTACACAATTTCAAATGTAGATACTTGTCCAGGTGAAAGTAATAGTGTACAGGAGGGCAGTTGAGAGAACATTGTGTGTGTGTGTGTGTGTGTGTGTGTGTGTGTGTGTGTGTGTGTGTGTATGAGTGCATGTGTGCATGCATGCTGCAGTACCTGCACAAATCATGTGAGTGACCACATGTAAAAGAAAGATAAGTAACAGTGCAGGGACCTTCCTGCAGGTCTGTTTATAATGTCGGCCTCTTATTGGCTCTGTCATATGCATACATGGGCTCTTTATTCTGTGCTGTATTTTACTTTAGGCAGTATACATCATTTATTCAACAAATACATAGTCAGTTCTTACTGTGTTACAGGGACTGTTCTAAGAACTTGGAACAAAATAGTGAACAAGATAAATCCTTGTTCTCATGGAGTTTATATTCTATTGGGAGGGGGAGACCAAATAATAAACTAATAATAAAATAAAAACTTGGTACGTAAGTAAGTGATATAGTTTGTTTGAGTGTTAAGTGCTAGACTTGTGCTGTGCAGAAAATAAATAGGTTATGGTAAGGGGGATCAGTTGCTCTGAGGGTTGCAGTTTTATTAGGGAGGTGAGTATAGGGCCTACTGAAAAACTAGCCATTTGAAAAGAGAATTGAAGAGACAAGAGTTCACCATACAAATGTCTTGGGGAAGAATGTGCCAGGCAAAGGAAACAGCAAGCACAAAAGCATAGTCTAGGGTGGCTGGAACAGGTTATGAGAGGAGAAGAATTGTAGGAGGTTGGAGGTGGGGGGAGGCACTGTAATTCTATTTGTTTTAGAACTATTCTGCCTGTGTATGGATGTGGCAGGAGAGCAAACCATTCAACGTCCTTTTCTTTTCAACTGCATGAATTTACAACCCAGGGCATTACTGTTTGGGCCTTGGAATCAGTAAAGGGGGAGGTGTATTTTTATTTGATTATAAATATAAGCACTCATCCCTTCCTCTTCTCCACCAGCTCTGCACTCCTAAACTTTCTTCTTTAGGAGAAGAAAGGTCTGGGGTGTGGTAAGTGCTAACTGAGCTGATGTCATCTTTTCCAACCTCTGTCCAGTGTAAGACACTGCAGGCTCCCTGTTGGGCAGCTCCCAGCCTCTGCTTGCTTATCTCCTTTGGAAAGGGGCTCACTGTCTCCTAAGCTGGCTCTGTCTCTCAGTCAATAACCTGGTATATTGTTCTGAAATCAATAGGTGGCAGTCTTTGTGTCAGGAGCTGGGGGCATAAAAAGAGAAAGGAGACCTTGTATAGAACTGGCTCTTGCCGGGCTCGGTGGCTCAGCCTGTAATCCCGCGCCTTTGGGAGGCTGAGGTGAGTGGATTGCCTGAGCCCGTGGGTTCGAGAGCCGCCTGGGCAGGTGAGACCTCATCTCTACAATAAATCAAAAAAAAAAATTAACTGGGCGTGGTAGCACGCGCCTATAATTCCAGCTACTTGGAAGGCTGAGGCGGAAGGATCGCCGGAGCCCAGCAGGTCGAGGTTGTGGTGGCCGGGAGCGGCTACTGCACTCCAGTCTAGGCGACAGAGTGAGACTCCAACTCAAAAAAAAAATAAATAAATAACTGGCTCTTGACTGAGCTATGTTAGACAAGAGAGTGATGCCATCTACACAGAAGCCTCTACCTAGACAGAAGTCTCTATGTAGAAGTCTGTCTATGTTAAACAAGAGGTTGATGCCTTCTCCACACAGAGAGAAATGTTGATCTTTCTCCGAATCCTCTTCTTGCTTATTTTAGACTCTGCTTCTCCAGGCTTCCCTCTTGTGATCCTGCTGGGTCCTGTGTGGTATCCCACCTGCCCCACCACCTGCTTCCAGTCCAAGAATGGTGACTTTGGTCAGCATACCCTTCACACTTAGTGCTTTGGCCATCCCAGCCAGTTCTCTTTAGTCTGCTTCTGTCTCTTGTTAGCCACAACAGGTATTCTAGCTGGGTTAGGGCTCACTCTTTCTTACTTCAGTTGAAGTTCAGATCCTCCCTTGATGTTCTGAAGACTCATCTCATAAGTTCATAATCTGAGGATCCGGTTTTTCCCTTGAACCTTGCTGTAGCTTCCTTAGCAAGCTGGAAGCAAACTCCCTACCTCTTCCAGCCTCTCCTTTACCTTCCACTTAAACGCTAGCGGATCCACAAAGACACTGGACTCAGTTTTCTTTTCCACTTATCTTCCATACTGCTGTCTGTACATTGTTAGTCTGCAAGTGACTACATGTTGTCGACATATTGGTTTTGCTTATTGAGCAATGTAGAAATTTTTTTAAAGGTAATTTTTACTGTGTTGTTTTCACCTACTACATTGACTTATAATCTAAATTCTGTGATAAAGGAAATAGGGAAATTCAGGTTGTTAATATTTGGATTATACCAGAAAATGATTTTTAACTTGGTGAAAGTCTATTTATCTATGAAAGCTGAATTCAGGTTCCCCTTTCCCACTGTCATCCTCAATACTCTGCCACAGTGTTCCTTACTGACGATCTCTTGTTATCACTTACTATGTGGGTCAGTCATTAGTTACTTGATCATGTTTATGAAATCCTTCTGATTCACGACTTTAGTATTTTTGGTTTCTCTCTTTTGCTCACAACAGATGTTACGGAGATGTGTTAAAAATCATTAGCACAGAATTGAGGCCTTTTTCCTAATGTAATCAAAATAATTGCTTTACTTTATAAAGAAAAAAGTAGATAGTGCAGTTTTAGTTTTTTTTGTTGTTTTTTTTTGTTTGTTTGTTTGGTTTTTTTGAGTTGGAGTCTCACTCGGTCACCCAGACTGGAGTGCAGTGGCCGCTCCTGGCCACTACAGCCTCGCCTGCTGGTCTCCTGTGATCCTTCCGCCTCAGCCTTCTGAGTAGCCGGAATTACAGGCATGTGCTACCATGCCCGGCTGATTTGTTGTTTTTTTTTTGTTTTTTTTTTTTGAGTTGGAGTCGCACTCTCACCCAGACTGGAGTGCAGTGGCACACTTCTGGCCACCGCAGTCTCGACCTGCTGGGCTCCGGTGATCCTTCCTCCTTAGCCTTCCAAGTAGCTGGAACTACAGGCGCACGCTACCACGCCCGACTGATTTTTGATTTATTGTAGAGACAAGGTTTCGCCAAGTTGCCCGGGCGGGTCTTGAACCCGCGGGTTCAGGCAATCTACTCGCGTCAGCCTCCCAAAGTGCTGGGATTACAGACTGAGCCACCAAGCCCAGCTGATAGTGCAGTTTTATTGCTCTCTTTCTCTCTCTCTCTCTTCCTCTCCTCTTTTCTCCTTCTTTCTGGATCTCTTTCTGTCTGAGGAACAAATAATCTTATATGTTTAATTGTGGAAATCTTTATAACCATCTCTCTCCTATAAGATCATAGCTACTTGAAGGTCTTTCTTGTCTTTTGTATCCTTCAGGATGTCTATACTATGTCTTTATAAATGATTGGTATAAACCTATATTTTATGTTACTGTTGAATTGCATGTATCTTATGCTATGTATTTGACTTAGAATCTTTATGTGAAATTTTATAGACATCTGTGTCATGCATATTGAATAATTCTACTTCATTGTGTTGCTAAGTGAAATAGTTTTAAAAACTTATACATATTAGAACTTTAAGATGGTTGGATTTGGTGTAAAATAACAGACAAACTGTAGCTACTTAAAATGATAAATTTTGATTACATGCTTGTTCACCTACATAGACTAGTCTAGTAAGTGTATACTCTTGAAAAAGTTCAATAGTTAATGAGACTGTTTTGGCAATTTGCTTGTGATAATGTTAGACTCAAATGGATGTTAATTAGATAGTTATAAAAGAGGAAGTTAGATCCTATTTTAGGATAATTTTCTATTTTAAAATGTGCCTTTTTCTCATTAAAGAGACAGGTAAGCATATGCGTTGGCGGAACAAGTTACTCGTTGTTTGGTTTATTTTTTCTTAAATTTCAAGATTAAGATACTTTAACACACACTTTTTTTCTTTCTAGTAAGTTTACTTAAAATTAGTTAAATCCTTTTTTAAAAAGCTTGTAGGCCGGGCTTGGTGACTCAACCTTTAATTCCAGCGCTTTGGGAAGCCGAGGTGAGTGGATTGCCTGACCCACCTGGGCAACTTGGTGAGACTTCATCTCTACAATAAATCAAAAATTAGCCAGGTGTGGTGGCACGCGCCTGTAGGTCTGGCTACTTGGAAGGCTGAGGTGGAAAGATCGCCAGAGCCCAGCAGGTCGAGGCTGCCGTGGCTGGGAGCGTGCCACTGCACTCAAGTCTGGGTGACGGAGTGAGACTCCAACGCAAAAAAAAAAGCTTGTCAACATTGTTGACGTGTTGTATGAAAAATTTTACTGATACACAGAAATTATATTTTGGTTTCTTTAATGTATTTGGAGTTTTTTTTTTTTTTTTTTTTTGAGTTGGAGTCTCACTCGGTCGCCCAAACTGGAGTACAGTGGCCGCTTCCGGCCACCGCGCCTCGACCTGCTGGGCTCCGGCGATCCTTCCGCCTCAGCCTTCCAAGTAGCCGGAATTACAGGCATGCGCTACTATGCCCGGCTGATTTTTTTATTTATTGTAGAGATGAGGTCTCGCTGCCCAGGCGGGTCTCGAACCCGCGGGCTCAGGCAATCCGCTCACCTCAGCCTCCCAAGGCGCGGGATTACAGGCTGAGCCACCGAGCCCGGCTTTTGGATTTTTAAATTAGAATATATTCTCAAGCTGAATGGTTCATATTGCTGTCTTGTCATATGTCTCAACAATCTCATGTTACATGAAGTTACTTATTTGTATGTTGGTTTTTCAGCGGAACCCCTATCTTAAAAGTCATGTTTTTCACTTCTCTAGAGCCTAACACAGTTTCGTACATAGCAGATGCTAAAATGTTTGTTGAAAACAAAAATGAATTTGTATAAATAATGCTAGAGATAGTTTCTTGCAGCTGTTTGTTATAACCTGTACTAATATTGTGGTTTTCATACATCAAAGGAGATATAAGGTACAATTTTATAAGACTTAAGTATAACCACAAAACAAGTTCTTGCTTGAAACCTCTGCCCTTGGTTTTGTTTTTCACCTGGAGGTAATGAAAAAGCCCACTAGAAATTTGTAACTTATTACATGGAAATAAAATAGTGTTATCTAAAATCTGAGAATTATCTTTTATGTTGAATTTTGTTGGCTACAAAGAAGTATTCCATATTGAAACCAGGTATCTGCCACAGACAGGCCCATCTGGGATGCCTTAAAATATATTTTATGCTCTTTAGGTAACATGAGTGATTCCTAAGATTAAAAAAAAAGTTTTGATATAAATTCTAAAGTACTTCCAATTTTCTGAGACAGATACTTCTCTATATTTTTTATCAAATAATTTTTGAAATGTTCCTTCCTTTTTTTTTCTTTTTAAAGCATTCTTCTGGTCATGACAGAAGGGAAAACTATAATTCTTATCAGAGGACCTCCTCTCCAGAAGATAGGTAAGCAGTTTCATGTTCTAGTGTAATTTAAATTTTTTATAGTAAGTTTATACAATAATTTATCTTGTAGATTTCTAGTTTTAGAGTGGACAGCTTAGTATTAATGGGGTTATAGCCAGTACTACTTGAGTGGGCTGTAGGAGGACTTATCCTTGGATGAGCTGTTCCAGGAGTTACTAGTAAATTATTCTAGATTTTATGTAATTTTTTATATGAAAGGAATAATTTTAAAATCTCAAATACTGGTAGAATGAACGTTTATAAAATGGAAAACTGAGTTGAGATTACATTTTTTTTTTGTCTTCAAAATAATCTTATACAGATTAAATCATTTTACCATAATTATATTAAGATCAGTGATCCAAAAATGTTACCATTGGTGTACATTATGCATTCATATTAGGACTACAGTTATTTCATGTATGACCATTAGAAGTCCATTAAAAATATGGCCTATTAAAAATAATGACTGTAAAAAATAATCTTTTATGAGCCCATTAAAAATAATTTATGGGCTGGGCACAGTGGCTTACGCCTGTAATTCCAGAACTTTGAAAGGCCGAGGTGGGAGGATTGTTTGAGACCAGAAATTTAGAGCCAGTCTGGGCAACATAGCAAGGCACTGTGTCTGCAAAAATATTTAAAAAGTAAAAATTAGCCGGGCATGGTAGAGTGCACATTTCTAAGACCCAGGTATTTGGGAGGCTGAGGTGGGAGGATAGCTTGGTACCAGAAGCTTGAGGCAGCAGTAAGCTATGATTGTACTCCAGCCTGAGTGACAGAGTGAGACCCTGTCTCTAATGATGATAATTTATGAAGGAAGAAGCATCCTCTAAACTTTATTTCAATTGTCTAATTTCTTCCTTACTCCCTGTATACGTTCTTCTTTTCTACTCTGCTATGGACATCAAATTAATTGCTTGGTTTGTGACTACTTATTACCTTTCACCAATCACCAACTCTCTAGGAAGCATACATCTCTTTCTCACTACACGCACAGATGCACACAGGTATCTGTGTGTGTATAACTTAATTGTAGATGTGTATATAAAATATGGATTATGTTACTGTGTATAATTGTTATGTTTGTATTTAACTTCCTTTAGGGTTCTCTGACTTATTAACTTTTAAGATTCAAATAACTGATCTGATGCTACCCATCCTTGTTTGCTAGTAATTTCAATCCATTCTCACTGCTACTCAGTAATGCGTTTTCAAGAATAATAGCTGATTAATCTCTAGTCTTTCTGAGTAGAATGAAATTGGTTTGCTGTGTACAAGCTGAAAACTTTTGTAATCCTAACTGAATGAATAATAACAAAATGAGCTATTTATTAAAAACATTTTTAAAAGATGGTGTTCAGTCAGAGTTGTCTTAGCATTACCAATATAAGACTTTTTAAAGTTTTTATAACATAGTTGTTTTCAACTTTCAAATTATTTTATATGTTAGATACATAGAAAGATCCCCCCGGGACAGAGACTACTTAGATTACAGCAGGTCAGATTACGAGCATTCCAGAAGAGGACATTCTTATGATAGCAACATGGAGTCACGGTTAGTATTGGGAATTTTTAACTACAGAAAAATTATATTTGTTTAATTTTTTTTTTATGCTTTGTAACAAAAACAATAATAATATCAGTTAGCATTGGCTGTTCTTAGGTGCCAGATTTTCTAATAAGGACTTCCTATGAATTAACTCTTTATTGCAGTAAACATGTGAAGTAGATAATGTTATGTCTGCTTTATAGCTAAAGAAACTAAGGCCTAGAAAGTTTGTTAATTTGTGTTTTTCAAAAATAACAGTGGCAAGCCCAGATCTGTCTGACTTTAAAGCCCAAGCTCTTATTTGTTATAAATAAGGTTGGTTTATTTGATATTTTTAGATTCTTTACTAAATGGAAGAAATTTCTATCATATAATATGGAGTGATCTAAGTTTACTTTCCTGCATAATGGCAGAGGGACATTGAAAATGAATTTTCCAATTTGTAGTTTTTTTCTACACATAAATGATTTTTACTTGAGCCTTGGAGACTGTAAGATTTACCTGGTTGAAAGATAGGTAAGGGAATGGAATGGAGGGCAGGTAAATTCCTCTCCAAAGCAAAGAACATTGAAATGAGTGTTTGGAAACTCTCAGGGGCAGTATTTAACAAGAGTCGGACATAAATGCCATACATATTTCATTGAAAACTAGGCGGAAGATGGGCATGGTGGCTCATGCCTATAACTCTAGCACTTTGGGAGGCCGAAGCAAGAGGATTGCTTGAGCCTAGGAGTTGACAGCCTAGACAGGAAGACTTCATCTCTACAAAAAAAGACACATTAGCCTGGTGTAGTGGCGCACACTTTTAGTCCCAGCTACTTAGGAGGCTGAGATGGAAGAATTGCCTGACCACAGAAGGTCGAAGCTGTGGTAAGCTGTGGTCATGCCCACTGCTCTCCAGCCTGGGTGAGAGAGTGAGACCTCAAACTCAAA
This sequence comes from Cephalopachus bancanus, assembly GCA_027257055.1. Taxonomy (NCBI): domain Eukaryota; kingdom Metazoa; phylum Chordata; class Mammalia; order Primates; family Tarsiidae; genus Cephalopachus; species Cephalopachus bancanus. The sequence goes on from JAPVLO010000204.1 coordinate 8,701,266, forward strand.
AAAAGAAAAGAAAACTAGGCAGAGTATTATAATCCCATGTTATTGATCTGTATTTATAATAGTGGACTCAAAAAACCCCAGAATTTATTTATAAAAATTGTGTATTTTTACATATTTTAACTCACCTTCAAAGTACTCTTTGTCTTATACAATACACCTATCGAGATACTTTTTCCACTATTTGAATAAAACAGTTTTTGAACTCATCATTTTTGATGGCTTTTTTTGTTTCATCTTTTTCACAGTGGCAAAATATATGCTTCTGCCTTTTTTTGTTTCATCTTTTTCACATTGGCAAAATGTTTCCCTTTGAGGACTTTTTTCCATTCAGGGAAACAATAAAAAAGTAGCTTAGGGTGAGATCGGATAAATAGGGAGGGTGTGGTATGGGGGTCATGCCATTTTTTACCAAAAACTGCAGAACATTCAGTTCGGTGAGGGCAGGTGTACTCATAAATCACCCATTGTGAAATGGGCAAATGTGTTGAAATAATCTCCAAAAAAATTTCACTGAAGTCAAATGTAATCTTTTACAATAACACCGGCTGGTACACTGATGCCAGTGGGTTTTTAGACCACTTGCCTAGTGGGGGAAGTCTGTACTACAAGGGGCCTGCCCTCCATAAAAGATGATTTGGGGTTTTTTTGGGTCCCCTTCATATTTTTAGTTTCTTTTCTCTTTCGAAGAAATTAGTAGTAGTTTTTACAATGAGGAAGAAAATCCCTAGGGAAGAAAATCCCCTGGTAGAAATAATTGTAGTCTCAGAAAAAGTAGGTGGCAAATGCTTGGGAGTGTCCATATAGGGTAAAAAGTAAGTTAACTGGTATTCTGCAGGTGGAAACAATTCTTAGCTACCCCAAGACAGATGTCATTATATAGGGCATACTCCATTTATTAACTTGCATATATCCATGTATATGAGAGGAGTGGTGATGCAGGCAATTCACTAGTCATTTGAAACTGGCTCTGGAATGTCTCTGCTTTAGCCTTTTAATGAGGTAATGTTGCATAGTAGAAAGAGTTTAGATTTCATATTCATACAGATTGGAGTTCAAACCTTAGTTACTAGTTGTAGAAATGTGGTAAAATTTTTTACCAAGTTTCTTCTGTGCCTCAGTTTCTTCATCTATAAAATGAAGTTGATAACATGCATCTTATCTTATTGTTAGGTTTAAAAGTAAATTCTGTCCTACTACCATATCTGAACATAGTAGAGACTAAGAAAATGATGTTTTTTAATATTTTTTTGAGCATATGAATTTGAGTAGTGAAAAAATGGCACTTCAACTAGAATATAGAGAACAGTAGAAGAATTCAAATTTTCTAGTGTTGTGTAAAGTGGTTGATACTAAATGGATTTCTAATTAATCTGATACTACCATTTTAGTATTTTTATAAAGGAACTATGATCTGTCTTCCAAGTTCTGTCCTGTCTCTCTAACAACCATTTTTTTTTTGTCCCTTTGAAGACATGTCTACCTTTGTTATTGTTTTCATAAAACTCTCTCTCCTGATTTTTCTGTTTTCCATATTAGCTATCCAGTTTCTAAAACTTATCTGTCATATTTTATTGTTCACTAAAATCTAGTTGTTTTTGATGTCTCTTACATAACTATCAAACTCATGGCAACCAAGATTATACCCCCACTAGAATTTTGACCAAATTCCTCAGGAATTTGGAGCTAAGCACATTACTTGGTATCTGCAGCCCAAATTTCCTTCTCATTACTTTCTAGTGTATACCTAATCCTAAAATGTCAAATTAAATTAGCCTTCAAAAGCCAGGTTCATCAGTTGTCACCTAATGACATCTTAACAAGAACAACTATCACCATAATTGGTGATTAAGCATTTTGTGTTCTTTCTCAAATACTCAAAAACTTTCTCAAAAACTCTTACAAACTAGATACTGTTTTTTCCAACTTACAAATAGGAAAATGAGTTTGAGTTGATTAAGTAACTTACCTGAGGTTGCAGTTACCCATTTGGTAGTTGTTGGATCTGGGATTTGAAATGTTTTTTTCCACAACCTCTTATTGTACTACTTCAGTGTAACGTTTTATGTTTAGTCCAGTATATGCATATGCAGTCCCGCGTGATCCACAGTCACACTGTGAAGTAAGCAAACAAGGTATTATGTAGATACAGAGGCTAACACTCCAGTAATGTTTCTGTTTAGACTCTAAGAATATTTTATTTCTTCCCCACTGTAAAGGAACAAACACAGTCATTATAAGGAGATGATTTTATCAGCCAGCTAGACATCTTACCTGGAATTTCTCGGAATAATCATAACCAATGTCAGCAAATCCCTGCCATAGCTACTCTCTTGGAACATACTAACATTTGCAGTAAGAAGCAACTCCGTTGCAAATTAGTACAGAGAATTCAAGAGCACCTGTCTTTGAGACTAATTGGGGTTTATGTTTCAAGCTACTTTTGTTTTCCTGTGTTCACTCTGTTAGTGTATGCAGACTGTCCTCATTGGCAGTGAGTCACTGAAGTCTCTTATACCCTCAGTTTGAAAACTGTTCCTCTACAACTGCCTGATAAGGTGACTTCTTTATGTAGGTTGTATTGCTATGTATTAAAACAGATTATCCCAAACATTCCTGTTAGATTTAGCTAAAACCTGTCTTGCAGTTTCCTGTTGATGCAGTGGTAATATGAAACTTACTTTTATTTACTATATTCATATAACTCATGTTACACAATGCATACACAGAATGATCCGGGCTTCCAAGGCAATATATGTAAAAGCATAGCAAATTGGACAGACTTTTATCTGAGGAAAGATAACAAAAAACAAGGACTTACTCTCTGCTATAGTTCTTGATAATTTCAGAGAACAATATCCTGATGGTTTAAAAAAGTGCTAGCTTAAGAAGGAATAACCACTCATATTAGTAGAGAAGAGTAATCGTGACTAGAAGTGCTTTGTTTTGTTTTTGTTTTGTTTTCATTTTGTGTCAGGTAACCAGGAGCTTCTGATATTGAGATTTCTAATAAAAATACTGGTTCTATCAAGAAACATTTTTTAGTATTATATTTTTATAACAGTCTTAGCACTTAAAATTGTTACAATTGGAGATAAATTCTGATTTATCCTTTATATAATTTGTCATCTGTACAACAGGCCAATTTATCTTCTTAAAACGTCTATTTTCATATCACTCTCCTACTCAGAAACTTTTAATGATCATTTCCTATGACCTCTAGTCTAAAACCTTGAAGTCTGTTTTTTTTTTCTTTCACAATCTGACTCAAACTCATCTTTCCAACTACCATCACACATGATTCTTTATAGTTTACAGTATAATCTACTCATTCTGGCCTAATATCTCTTCTCAGATTTTCAGTAGTTATTCCCTCTTCTACTAACTGCAAAACGCCATCCTCTCTCTCCCCTTCTGAATCCTCCCGTGCTTTCTGCCAATCTAATTCCTATGATACTTTCAGAACCGACTTTAAGTTAGAATTTCTCTGTGATGCACTTACTCGCCATTCTAGGCCACTTTTCCTAGTCTGAATTTGTGGGGCCCACTTATGGTCTCACTTACTTGGTGTACAGTTCATTATAAGAATGTAAATGATTTTATATTGTTTTTTCTTAAAAAAAAAATTACAGAAGTAGGGATCGGGAAAAACGCAGAGAAAGAGAAAGAGATATGGATCGGAAAAGGTCCCGGAAATCTCCATCTCCTGGGAGAAGAAGCCCAGAATCATCAGTACCCCAGAATTCTTCTGCTCAGGATGAACCTACTGCAAAGAAGAAGAAAGATGAGCTGGATCCTCTTCTTACTCGTACTGGTGGAGCATATATTCCCCCTGCAAAGCTCAGGATGATGCAAGAACAGATTACAGATAAAAACAGGTATGTTAGTGTCATGAAGAATAGAAGTCAATGACATCCTTATTGAAAAATAAGTAAACCTTGGCTCTTGAGAATTTACATTACTTCACAGTGATAGAGACCTCAAATTAGAGACCTTTTTCCTTCCTCATAGCTCCACTGGAGCCCTGCATACTACTCACCCTGACATTAACTCATAATTTCTTTATTTTTTGCACAAATGAATTAAGAAGTTTGAGAAAAAGATTGTTTACTTTTTTTTTTTTTTTAGTATTTTTAAACTATTTTTCCTTTTATTCTCATGATGCATGCCTATTGAGAGTGTTCATTTTTTGTAGATCATCACAAGTACTGTTTATTTTTTAGGTCTAAAATGGATCTTTCAATTGTAGTAATCCAGGAGTCAGCAAACTTTTTCTGTAGAAGGCCAGTAGTACATATTTTAGGCTGTGAATCATTCTGTCTCAGTTGCTGCTACTCAACTCCACCATTGCAGTGTGAAAATAATTATAGGTAGTGTGTAAACAAATGAATGTGGGTGTGTTGCAGTAAAACTTTATTTACAAAAGCACGTGGTTGACTGTATTTGGCTCATGGATTGTAGTTTGCCGACCTCTGTGCTAATCTGTAAAACTAAGTTGGCTGTTTTCTCTTTTTCCACCTTTTCTTTAGGCCATAGTATCTTAGGCTGTACTTTTTTGCTATGCCAAGGCAAACAAACAAAATTCATATGTGAAGTCACACTCAAATACCCTTCCCTTTTCAAAATAATTGGGCTGTTGAGTAGCTATTTTTAAAAGTGCAGCTAAGTTTTTAAGATGTTTTCTTAGTAAAATGAGTTGATAACTAGTAAAACTATGGTTCCAGACTGAAGTGGAACCAACTAGTCAACTGTCAGGTAACTAGTAAAAAGATTAGGATAGAAGGGAGCAACACTTTAAGAAAAACAAATTTGAAGTGAGCAAGAAGGAATGCTTCTATGTCTTTTTGAAGGTGTTTTAATGTCAGCTTGAAAAGTGCTTGAGAACCTTATATCTAAACTTGTTTGAAGGATTAGCTTGAAGTACAAATGTAATTTATAGAAAATTAAAAATTTGAAATAAAACAAAAAAGTTGAAGAGCTAGAAAGGAGCATTAGATGACATTAAGTTCAAAACTATAAGCAAGTTTATCTTTATGTGTTATATTTTAGCACTTGGTAGTGACATTTCGAGTCAGTTGAGAAGAAATTTGGAGACTGCTTCTGTGTTTAGTGAGAGCTTCCTTATCAAGTAGATTTGCTTATGCAGAAAGCAATAGTGGCTGCAGTAGTGCGAAGTACTCACTTTCTCCAGTCCAATCCATTCCAAAGCAATTCTAATTGTAAACTAGAGACTTTGTTAATCCAAGTCTTGCTTCCTTATAAATAAAGTGGGCAAGTGGAGTCAGCAATATATGCAATTTTAAGCAGATTCCTGGGAGATAATTTTATATATAGTTGAATCTATTCATATACTGTAAAGGGCACAAGAAAAGTAGACAGCTTTAAGAGACGCCTATAGCCTTGCTTTCAGTAGATACTTAATCGGGTGAATTGCAGGCTTCCTGATTAGGAAGTATAATTGTACTTGATAGGTCATTTTGTGAAAATAGTGTTAAAAATAAAGGAACATTAAGTTGTTTTTATGTTCTTATTATAGCCTCTTGTTATTGTAATTGTTGACAAAGTTTTAATATTCATTAAAATTTTTTAGTTTAGCATACCAGAGGATGAGCTGGGAAGCCCTAAAGAAGTCTATCAATGGCCTTATCAACAAAGTCAACATTTCCAATATAAGTATCATTATTCAAGAACTTCTTCAAGAAAATATAGTTAGAGGAAGGTAGGTATCAGCTGTTTTATTTGTGGTATTTCTAACTAATTTTTTCAAAGGAGCATAATATCTACATGAACAATAATCATAGATTGTAAAATCAAGTTGTATGATGCCTCTAGCTTTATTCATTTTACTGAAAATCTCTGTGGGGATTGTGAGTCTTTTGAAGTTCCATATGAATTTTAGGATTTTTCTCTTCTATTTCTGTAAAAAATGTCATTGGGATTTTGATAAGGATTGAGAGGAATCAGTGTTTGGGTAGTATGGACATTTTGACAATATTCTTTTGATCCATGGACATGGGATATCTTTCCATTTATTTGTGTGTTCTTCCACTTTTTTCCATTAGTGTTTTATGGTTTTTAGTGTACAGATGTTTTACCTCCATGGTTACATTTATTCCTAAGTAGTTTTTTGTTTGTTTGTTTGTTTTGGTGGCTGTTGTAAATAGGATTATTTTCTTGTTTCTTTTTTCAGATAGTTAATTGTTTGTAGATAGAAACACTACTGATTTTCGTATGTTAATTTTGTATCCTGCAACTGTACTGAATCTGTTTATTTGTTCTAATAGTTTTTTTGTGGAGTCTTTAGGGTTTTCTATATATAAGATCATGTTGACTGCAAACAGACTTCTTTCTTTTTGATTCGGATACCTTTCAGTTCTTTCTCATGCCGAATTGCTCTAGCTAGGACTTCTGGTACTATGTTAAATAGAAGTAGTAAGAGTGGGCATCCTTTTCTTGTTGTTGATCTTAAAAGAAAAGCTTTCAACTTTTCACTGTTAAGTATGATATTACCTATGGGCTTGCCATATACTGCCTTTATTTCAGCTTATTTCTAAAGAAGGCAAAGTGAGAATGTGAGAGAAGTGAGAAAGATGAGCAGTAAATTTTAGACAAGCAGACGGGACTCACTTGTCATTCTATGTGGTTTTAAGCAATGTAATGACAATTGATGATATTTAGAAGGTCAAAAAATAGAAATATTCTATATTTCATTTATTATCTTAAAATCTGAGAGCTGTTTTCTCATGTCATTTCACATGAATCTGATTCATCTAAAAAAGACTGGGGATATAAAGTAAGTGCAATGAGTACAGAAACTTGACCTCAAAGGTAGGCAGAGTTCTCTTCATACTACTTGGAAAAAAAGTAGACTTAGAGGAATTATGTAGATTGCTTAAGATATTATCATTAATAAGTTGAATTCTTTTTTTTTTTTCCCACTTTCTACTCATGATTCAGTTACCATATCAAAACCTGCTTGGACTTTTCTGACTTTCAGCAATCCAATCATCAATTGTCATTACATTGCTGAAAGTAACTTTAGTTAGCCCATTTGCATTTCTCCCCCTCCTCATGAAATACATATAGAAACATGAGCATTTCAAAATGAGTTGAAAGTAGGTACCTTTTATTCTTCTTTCATTGTTTTAGTGTTAGTCTTGTAGTGCTTTTCTTGTATCTTTCTCTCTCATAGGAATATTTCAAATCTTCATTTTTATTCTACAATTAAACGTAAAGATATAAAAAACCCACATTTGTCTTTAAGTACAGAATTAATTTTATTTAAATATGAATCCATAGCAGAAACTTAATGTATGAATTTTTTACTTTTGAAGCAGGTCTTTGTTTTTTCCTTGTGTTTTTGAAAATGTTAAACAGATTGTTTCTATGAACTTTAAAACCTCAAATTCAAGATTAGCTATAACAAACCAGGGAAAGAGAAGTTATATTTAGAGAAAATTTTTGAAGAAAAAATTGAAATATAATCTCATTCTGTTTTACAAAATCCCAAATTCCAGTTTTGTTTTCTGAAAAGTAGTTATTTCTTAGTAAGATGGTCTCTTTCCATTTAGTTCTGATTTAGCTTTTCTGACTATTTACAGAGGAATACTATTGCTGAATTTTAAATGAGTTTTTTCCTTCTAATTAACTTGGTTCTTGTTGACTCCTTATGCAATTCTTTTTTTACACAGAGGACTACTTTCCAGATCTGTTTTGCAAGCACAGAGTGCTTCTCCAATCTTCACCCATGTTTATGCAGCATTAGTGGCAATTATCAACTCAAAATTTCCACAAATCGGAGAATTAATACTCAAGAGGCTAATTCTTAATTTTCGAAAAGGCTATCGAAGAAATGATAAGGTATATGTGCATGGCTTGTAAATAGACTGACACATAGAACTTGACTAATAAGCCAGTATGAACAAAAGTGTGCTGTGTTGATTTTGTATAGGAAGGCTTTTTGAAAACTATTTCTTGAAAACTCTTTTGCTCTATTAAATATCCCTGGCCCCTAATGATGAGCCAAAAATTATGGCTATAACTGTAAAATTAGAATTATGTAGCCAGAAGTGACACTTTCATGTGTACTGTTTTTATCTCATAACTTTCTTATAATATAAAAATTATGCTTGCCTGTTACATGTTTTAAATAGTTATGTTAGTGTACTGTAGATTCTTTAGATAACTGAAAATTGATTTGAGTTTATGCACTAACTTTGTCTTCATTTTATCTTTTTAGCAACTTTGTCTGACTGCTTCAAAATTTGTGGCACATCTTATTAACCAAAATGTGGTAAGTAATTATCTTCAAAACTTGATTCCATTCACATCTCTGTTTTGTTTTGATGTGTAGTTCTTGAGATAAATATCTTGGATGATATTTTAGTTTTAAAACTATAATAAATGTACTTAATATTCTGTATCAAATTGGTCTACTTGAATACATATTATTCCTTCAAAGAATGTAATTTAGCCGGGCTCGGTGGCTCAGCCTGTAATCCCACGCCTTTTGGGAGGCTGAGGTGAGTGGATTGCCTGAGCCCGCGGGTTCGAGACCCGCCTGGGCAGCGAGACCTCATCTCTACAATAAATCAAAAAATCAGCCGGGCGTGGTAGCGTATGCCTGTAATTCCGGCTACTTGGAAGGCGGAGGCGGAAGGATCGCCGGAGCCCGCGGTGGCCGGAAGCGGCCAATGCACTCCAGTCTGGGTGACAGAGTGAGACTCCAACTCAAAAAAAAAAAAAGAATGTAATTTATTCCTTTTTATAAAATAATAAAATTTGTATCTCCTCCACTCCTTTCCCTGTACCTGGTATTCATGGGAACCTAATAAATATCTGATATTCTACTAAAACCTCCACTCCCTGTGATTACATAGGCATAGTCACATATCATTAGAATTCATTTATAAAGCTTTTGTAGATTAAATAATTATAATTTTTTGTAAATGCAAATAATTTTATCATTTTATTCAGTTTGTGTTTATTTTGTATTCATCCACTATTTGATGATTTTGATTTAGTTTGTTCACCTTGAAAATAGTAAAATTAAGCCAGGCTCGGTGGCTCAGCCTGTAATCCCGTGCCTTTGGGAGGCTGAGGTGAGTGGATTGCCTGAGCCCGTGGGTTTGAGACCCGTCTGGGCAGCGAGACCTCATCTCTACAGTAAATCAAAAAATCAGCCAGGCGTGGTAGTGCATACCTGTAATTCCGGCTACTTGGAAGGCTGAGGCGGAAGGATCGCCGGAGCCCAGCAGGTCGAGGCTGCGGTGGCCGGGAGTGGCCACTGCACTCCAGTCCGGGCGACAGAGTGAAACTCCAATTAAAAAAAAAAAAAGAAAATAGTAAAATTGTTCTTGTTTAATACTCAAAAGTTTTCTTTCAAGGCTAAGTGCAGTGACTCACTTCTGTAATCCCAGCACTCTTGGGACACTGAGGTAGGAGGATTGCTTGAGCCCAGGAGTTTGAGACCAGCTTGAGCATCATAATACCATGTCTCTACAAAAAATAATAAAAAATTAGCTGGACTTAGCGGCACGCATCTGTAGTCCCAGCTACTTACTTGGGAAGCTGTGGTAGGATCGCCTGAACACAAGAGGTTGAGGTGACAGCAAACAGTGATCGTGCCACTGCCCTTCAGCCTGGACGATAGAGTGAGACTCCAACTCAAAAACAAACAATCAAGTAAATAAAGTTTTCCTTCAGATATATATTATCTTAAAATAGATACATAATTAATTAATTTAATTAATTTTCATTTTAGTGAAGAAAATTTTGAAGTCAGTCTTTTTTTCTAACATTAAATAATATTTTAATTCTTACCTATGTGAAATTCTTTCCAGTCTTTACTTTCTGAAATATTTTAGATTTTAGCCTAATTAGTCATTATATTATTATAATAACCTACTACCTAAGATCATGGAAACATAATTTCACATGTTTATAATAGCAGAGCCATGTTTCCATTTTTCATTGTATATTACACTTATGTTAGCGATTTTTGACGTTGCCATAAAACAGTTAAAAATGATCAATATTTTGCATCTTTATAGAGCAGTATTTTCTTGTTACTGATATAAGACTATTTGACCCCCTCCTCCCCTCAAAAAAAGGAATATGTATTTTAGATGTTGTACACAATGTAAAAGGCATATTCTCACGATCTGAGGTTATCCTTCTTCTTTTCTCATCTCAAAGAAGTGTCTGACATGAGAGAGGTGTGTATGTGATGTTTTGAACATTCTTTCTAATTCTTATCACAGCAAAACTTCTCAGTAGAATTTTTTTTTTTTTTTTTGAGTTGGAGTCTCACTCTGTCACCCAGACTGGAGTGCAGTGGCCGCTCCCGGCCACCACAGCCTTGACCTGCTGGGCTCCGGCGATCCTTCCACCTCAGCCTTCTGAGTAGCCAGAATTACAGGCATGCGCTACCACGCCTGGCTGATTTTTTTGATTTATTGTAGAGATGAGGTCTCACTGCAATTGATTGCATTGCCCATATGATGGACAAAGTTTTATAATGAACACAGAAGTACTCCAAATAGGGGATGCAATGTTTCTATCATTTTCATTATGTATCTATTAAAAATTTTCAGATGACTATTCCAAAAATCTTACTCTTTTGGATATAACTATTTGAATTATTTCCAGAAGAAATATTTTTCTTAGATATTATATACAGTTAATGCCACAGATAATTTGAAAAAATAAGTCAAAGATTATATACTAATTTTTAATGAGATAACTATTATGAGGTACAATAACATGATTCTTTTTATAATATCCTTCTCCATAACCACAATTCTTTATATCCATTTCTCAATTCAGTATCAGTAACTCTGTGAAACAGCAAATAGTCTTTAAGGTACTGAGTACTAATCTTATCACAAAATACCTTAATAGTTTCTGGTACACAAAAGGAGTTTTGAATACTTCCTTTTTTCAAAATTAAATCAAACTATTTATACTGGCCATGTTCAAAAATTGATATTTATAAACAAAGCCAGGTAGAGTGGGAATAAAATTCTACTGAACCGGGCTTGGTGGCTCAACCTGTAATCCCGCGACTTGGGAGGCTGAAGTGAGTGGATTGCCTGAGCCCACAGGTTTGAGAGTGGCCACTGCACTCCAGTCTGGGTGATCGAGTGAGACTCCAACTCAAAAAAAAAAAAAATTTATCATCAACAATATTTTAATATGTAAAAGCATTTCTCTCTCCCTATGTCTGCATTCTTTCTAAGGCACATGAAGTTTTATGCTTAGAGATGCTCACTTTGCTCCTGGAAAGACCAACAGATGATAGTGTTGAAGTTGCTATTGGTTTTCTCAAGGAATGTGGCCTCAAATTAACACAAGTGTCACCAAGAGGAATTAACGGTAAGTGTGTATCTTGTTTTGATGTTGAGCCTGTTGCAGTATTATAATATGTATTGCTTATTTTATTGTCTCTTCTTTCTATTTAACCTTAGCTATATTTGAACGCCTTCGAAACATTCTGCATGAGTCTGAAATTGACAAAAGAGTTCAGTATATGATTGAAGTGATGTTTGCTGTACGGAAGGATGGCTTCAAGGACCACCCCATTATTCTAGAAGGACTTGACTTAGTGGAAGAAGATGATCAGTTCACTCATATGCTCCCTTTGGAGGATGACTATAATCCAGAAGATGTTCTTAGTAGGTCCTAGGGAGTGAGGGTGGGAAGAGGGGTACCAACAAATGTAAATATCAAAAATAAACACTTACCTTTTAATGTATTTTTTCTAGATGTTTTCAAGATGGATCCTAATTTTATGGAGAATGAAGAGAAGTACAAAGCTATTAAGAAGGGTAAGTAAAATTTTATAAAATAATTTAGTTTGGATAAGTAAAATACTTTAAATAGTTATATAATACTGATAGAAAATATTTCTAGATAACTAATTTCTACCCAGTGAAATCTCTGCTCTTGTACATTCATTTTCTTCACTGCTTCCCCGTGCATTAATTTTTTTCCCAGTATTTCATGTGCTAGAAATACCCATGGTATTACTTCATTCTGAATTATTTACCTCAGGAGCCCCAAACCCTTGGGCCGCACAGCAGGAGTTGAGAGGTAGACTAGCGAGCTAGGCTTCATCTGTATTTACAGCTGCTCTCCATTGCTAGCAATACCGCATGAACTTCACCTCCTATCAGATCAGCAACGGTATTAGAGTCTCATAGGAGTGCAAAACTATTATGAACCTAGTTTGAGAGATCTAGGTTGTGCTCTCCTTATGAGAATCAAATGCCTAATGATCTGAGGTGGAGCAGAGGCAGTGATGCTAGCCCTGGGGAATAGCTATAAATACAGATTACCGTTAGCAGTGAGGTTTGACTGCACAAAGACTATAGAATATTAGTTGCTTGCAGGCTCATATAAAAACCCTATCAGTGAATGGCAAGTGAGTTGAGGTACTTCAGTTGTACAGCTGCATCTGGTGGTAGTCTTTAAGTCAGAATCCAACACTTATTTTAGTCTGTGTGTGGCCGCCCATCCATTATTTTATTTACCACTTCTGTTCATGCCTCTTTTTTTTTAGGATGAGGTGTATAATTATTTTATTATATATTACAGCGTAATAATAATATAAATAAAGTACACAATAAATGTTATGCACTTGAGTCATTCCAAAGCCATCCATGCTCCCCTCCCCCCAGGTCTGTGGAAAAATTGTGTTCCAAACAACTGGTGCCTAATGTCAAAAAGGTTGGGGACCACTGATTTACCTCATTGTCCCTCTCCTCTTTCACTCTATTTAAGGTATGCAACCCTGAAGTCTCACCTCTCTTAAGAAATATCCATAGATTACTAATAGTCTTTATCTAACTTCTCTACCACTTACAGTCTGTGCCACCCAGTTTAATATCCAATTAAGTGGTATACTTTATTGTAAAGTTCTGTACTTTATTTATTGAGGTCAGATTGATATTCTCATAAGGTCACAGTATCAGTGACTAATAAATTGATAAATTGAAAATGACCATTTGTACGTTATTAGTATATTGCAAGCATTAACTTTGGACTAATTTTTGTGTGTGTTTTGCCTTTGACATTACCAACTGAGTGACCTGGAACAAGTTATTTGTTTGTTAAGAGTAAATTTACTTAACTATGGAAGGAGAAATAAAATATAATGCTTCCTATTGCCTTAGACAGTGGTAGCTATTTTTACTGTCAGTATTTTCACATTTGTGTTATTTTCTTCATAAAGCTAATATTCAGGCCTACTTACATAACAGTTTTCTGGGTTTATTTCCCTTGAGCTGTGGTTTTACCTTAGAAGTACTTACTACTCTGGAATCTTCTAGGAGAAGCGAGCAGGCACCTAGAGCTCTGTTCTTCAGTCTGCTTAAAAGTAGAAGAAGCCGGGCTCAGTGGATCAGTCTGTAATCCCAGCACTCGGGAGGCCGAGGCAAGTGGATTGCCTGAGGGTTTGAGACTAGCCCAGGCAGCTTGGTGAGATCTCATCTCTACAAGATATTTTAAAAATTAGCCAGACTTGGTAGCGTGCACTGGCTACTTGGAAGGCTGAGGCGGAAGGAAGGATGGCCAGAGCCCAGCTGGTCGACCCTGGGGTGGTTGTGAGTGTGCCACTGCCCTATAGCCTGGGAGACAGAGTGAGACTCCGACTCAAAAAAAAAAAGTGGAGGACAAAGGTGGAAGAAACCTTCCACTTCTATACGTAACCCCAAAATAGGGTACAATAAATAGGTTTCTTTTCTTAGATACTACTTTCATTGGAGTTTTTCACTACAGCTGGCCAGATTGCTTTTTCTCTTACAATTTTTTTTTTCCAAACATGGAGCACTCCTTAAACCCGTTTTGCTTCTTTTCTTATGTATCTCTTTTACTACAGTTTTCCTGAAAGATGCCAAATTTGTGTGTGTGTGTGTGTGTGAAATTCTTATTACACATGGTATGACTTTTTTTTCTTTTTAAACTTGGGAATTCTCTATCCATTTCTTTAGGGTCTAGGCAATTGGCCAATGCCTGGGAAGTAGCGCTTTCCTTTATTATAGCAATTTACACATTCTTTGGTCTCAAGATCCCTTTACACACTTCAAAATTATTAAAGACTCTAAAAAGCTTCTGTTTATGTTGGTTGTATTAATTAGCATTTACTCTATTAGAGATTAGAATATAAGAATATTTGTTTATTAAATTCTTTTAAAAAATAGTAAACCTAGTACATGATCACAATTACATACTTCTATGAAAATAATTATTTTATAAAACAAAGGATTTTAGTGAGAAGAATGGCATGTTTTATATATTTTGCAAAATTTAATGTCTGACCTAATAGAAAACAGCTTGATTCTCTTATATCTGTTTCTACATTGTCTGTTGCAATTGTTTTGACTGAAGCACATGAAGAAAATTTAGCATCAGATAGATATGTATTTAGAAAAGGGAAAGAAATATTTTATAGCCTTTTCAGATAATTGTGTATAATCTTGACACTATATCAATATCTAACAACTAGCAGTATATATAGTATCAAGAATATACTGTTTTCCTTGAAGTGACCACCTTACTTCGTTTACATCCTAGACAAAACACCTAGCAATTATAGCTTGTTTGCCAACCTTTCAAGTAAAAATGAAGAAAATAGCTAATTGGTCTTGCACAGTCACACAAGTGTTTTTCCTTGAGATAACCATCACCATTGTACACCTTTCTAACTGAATTGCTGGATGGATGGATGGATCAATGGATGGATAGATCAATGGATTGATGGATGGATGGATATGAACTTCATATTTTGTCACTCAGATTACTTTACTCAAAGACTGGGATGTAATAAATTAGTGATGTTTTACTTCTTCATCAAGGACATCCTTAAGTGAAACTGGCTTTTAAAATTTTTTTTCTACTGCAAGAGTGTGGCAGTAAAGAATGCATTGACTGCTAATACAGTTGGTGCCTTGATTTGGGCATGGGTTACAGCAGTTTTAACCCCCATTGCTTTTGGTCCATCCTCACAGATATCAGCACAATGAAAACAGCAGATAATATCTTGGTATGATTATGAAAATAGTTTTGACCTCACAGACCACCTGACAGGTCTCAGTGATTCCTCAAAGACTCTTAGACCATTCTTTGAAACCACTGCTTTATTCAGCTAATGAAATCCAACTGTAATTGCCTAAGTGATTCCAATAATTGGACTCTAAAGTGGAAAGATGAAAAGAAGATGATGTAAACAATTAGACACTTAATTTGACCTTCATTCTTTCATAAAATATTCTTCTAGAGCTGGCATAAAAAAATGACCACAGCAGGAAGTGGGCACAGCTTTAGTAATTAGCACCTTAGAATGACCCAGGTGTACTTGCGTTTGAGGTCTTACAGCATTTGGGAAAACAGCAGGAGTTTTTCCTTCTCTTGAATACTAAATAGTTTTTTCTTTTAAGAGACTGTCTAAGCCATGTTGCATAATAATAAATTATATACTTCAGATTATTTTTTGAATTCGCATTTGTTAGAAGTATTCTTGAGGAGATGATTTGTAGATAAGGGCTGAATGATAACTCTCCATTCTTCCTCATAGTATGAAGTTTTCTGGTAGTATTAAGTCTGCCTTCTGATTTATACTGCTTAGTTAAATAGAAAGAAATTAGAATTTTTCTACAAATGAGTTGACTCCAGAGCTTTATATTAAAAGTTCTCTGGTTCTAATAGAAAGGTAAAAGTGAAGAGTTGGAAAAGTTTGCATAGTTTTTTTTTTAATCAAGCTAACAGTAATGCCATTGAGCAAAATGTAATTTTAGTTTTTATCATTTGCTTACTATTAACATTATGAATGGCCTTATATAGTCTCTTATATACATCACTATTTTCATCCAGTTCTTAATGTGAGTTGTATTTTAAGAAGTGATAATCCATTAAAATACTCTTCTTACCAGTTTTCTTAAAGACTTCTGTTTCTCTCTTACGTATAAAACATCTTTGGATTGATTGTAATGTTTGGTTTAATAGATATACATTTTAATGCAAAGATTATTACCAATTATTTCCTATCTCATCTTTGTCTTTCCAAGTACATTCTTAACCTAAACTGTTGTTTTATATATTGAGTCATAGCTTCTTATATAGACTGTCTTCTTTCTGATGATGAAATAATATTTTGACTCCCATATGCTGGTTTCCATTCCTGATATTCTGGTGCTCTTGTACTTTTGAAAAACTTTTCATCTACCTTGTTTTTGTCTTTTCTTCCTTATTTCATGGCCACTTTTTATCTGGCAGAAGAATGATACATATGACTTTCTCTAGTCTAATTAGTGATGCTTTCTGACTACGTAGGCAGTAACACAAGGCTTGTATGGTCATCTTTGTTGGCTGGTAAACTGTTACACCATAGTAGAGTTCGAATCTTCTCAGAACGAGTTATATGTATATCACTTGCTCATTATTTTCTTTTTTTCTAAACTTATTTTATTCTTACAGAAATTCTTGATGAAGGAGACAGTGACTCAAACACAGACCAAGATGCTGGAAGTAGTGAAGAGGAGGAGGAGGAAGAAGAGGAAGAGGGAGAAGAAGATGAAGAAGGTAAAAATGTAGCTAATTCAAATAATATTGCAGGATACACTAAAATTAATTCTAATGTCATCCTCTAAAACAGTGGCCCTCAACCTGTAGGGAGTGGGGCTTGGGAGGGGTGCTGTTGGATATCTAGTGGGCAAAGACTAGGGATGCTGTGAAACATTCTACAAGTTCCAAGACTGCCCCCTCACAATAAAGTGTGATCTGGCCCAAGATGCTAGCTAGTATTGTCTAGGTTGAGAAACTGCTCAAAAAGTATTAAACAAGGAATTTTTTTTTTTACCATTAGCATAATTTTAAATTGGCATATTATGCCTTTGATTACATTATAAACTATGATGCATTCATGTTGAGTGCATGTGATTTATGTAACCCTGGCAGGAATGTGACAAATGAAAGTGACTGGATATTTGTTCTTTTGGCAAAATGCAGTGGGGAGGCCAAAAACTATATTTACACAGAAATAGGCATGATGTTCTTCCTCTTCAGCTTTGATTACATTATTTTACAGAAAAATAAGTTCAGGACTTTACTTTAGTTAGTCAGTTAATACATCAGAACGTGCATCAGTGAGTCATTATTTACATGTGTCACATGTTTGAAAGTGTTAGAAGTTTATCTTTCCCTTTTATGGCATAATATATTTTAGTTCTGTCTTATAATGCAACTATTCTTCTATAACATTTTATAAAAATAGACTTAATATTTTCTAGTTTTTTAATTTTCTACCTATTCTTATACGACATTTTGCTTTAGAATTCATTTTTTTATGTGAAAATACTATTCCAATAAAAACTGTTAAATATTTATAAGGAAAGTTTTCATGCATTAAATAAGAGAATATTTTGACAGAGAAGCATATTTGTATTGAACCCATCCAGCCTGTCATGATCCAATGTTCTCTGAAATTGATTTTCTATCCATGAGTTATATAATTCTTCCCAGTTATTAAGATATTCTTTATAACTCTAGAAATAATATTTTACCAAACAACAGTATGAGTGCAGCCTTTTATAATATCTAAATGAGCAGATGGCACATAGTTTTCCTGGCTTGGTTCTGGACTTCTTCACGTTAACATTATTATATGGCAAAAGGCTTTAAATAGTTACTTTGAATTCTGTAAATACTAATTTATACAGTAGGGAAGATTATTATTAGATTCTTAAAGTTTCTAAGTAGATTTATGAAAGAAAATATTATGCAGCAATATATTTTAGGTTCTTCACCTTAATTTTTGTAGTTTTATAATTTTGTGTTTACTTTATTTCAGGACAAAAAGTGACTATTCATGACAAAACAGAAATTAATCTAGTCTCATTTCGTCGAACAATTTATCTTGCTATTCAATCAAGGTAACACACTATAATCTAGTTGATCTTTTTTTTTTTTATATAAGGAATGGGTAAAGAGATTAGCAATGCATTTTAGAGTTTGATAACTGTTGATGAAAGATGCCAAACTCTGAAATATTTTTAAAGGGTTATTCTGAGCAAAATGTGAATGACTTAGACCTGTGGCACAGTCCCAAGAGGTCCTGAGAGTGTGTGCCCCAAATGGTTGAATTACACATTGGCTTTATACATTTTCAGGGAGACAGAAGTTACAGGCAAAACATAAATCAGTACATGTGACATTCACATTGGTTGAGTCCCGGAAAGTAGGATTTTTTCAAGCAGGGACTTGTAGTTCATAGGTGGATTCAAAATTTTTCTGATAGGCATTGGTAGAAAGAGTTAAGCTCTGTCTAAATAATTTTGAAGTCAGTAAAAGAAATGCTGAGTTGAGTTAAGAGGGTTGGGGAAGCCAGGGTTCTTGATATATAGATGAAGCCCCTTAGTAGCAACCCTTAGGAGAATGGATGGCAAATATCTACTATTCAGACTTTAAAGGTATCAGGCTCTAAGTTAATTCTCCTAGATATGGGAAGGCCTGGAAGGGAAAAGAGCTGGCTTTGTGAATGAGGTTATCCATAGATGTAAATGTTTCCCTACAGATGTTGGCTTTGCAGCATCATAAAATATTTTTGATTTATTTCTTTATCTGTTATATGATGTTATACCAGAGTCAGGTTGGAATGTAAGCCACATTATGTAAGGTTAATAAAAACCCATCTGATGAGACTCTATGGAGTGTGACTTAGTTAGCCTCTTTAGTTAGGAATTTAGCAAGAGAGAAAAGAAGATCAGAGTTTAGTCCTCTTAACAGAAACTAAACACTATTTTAACATTTCAAACTGCCTACCTCTACCTCCATCCCATGTTGAAATTTATAGTACCCTTGGTTCTTTGCTTTAAGAGCAAATTGTCTTATTTGGAAAGTCTAATAGTGTTATGTAATTAAATGGTTTTTTAGCTGTGTCATTTTTTATAGTTAAATATCACTAATAAAAATCTGAAACAGCTCTGTATTACAAGCTAGCACAGTATTTAGGTGTATAGTGAAAATTTAGTGTGTTTTTTTTTTTCTAATTTGGTTTCTAATTCTGGTCCTTAGCAGAGAAGCACTATTGTGTTGACTTTTTGGACACTGACTTGCTATGCAGATGTAAATGAATATAAATGGAAATAGGAATTATATTTAGGAAGGTTTTGAGGACACTTTGAAGTAATGTTAAGTAAGAACTACTATGATGTCATGAAAGCAAAACCTCTTCC
Source organism: Cephalopachus bancanus (assembly GCA_027257055.1). NCBI lineage: Eukaryota > Metazoa > Chordata > Mammalia > Primates > Tarsiidae > Cephalopachus > Cephalopachus bancanus. The sequence goes on from JAPVLO010000204.1 coordinate 8,720,492, forward strand.
CTTTGAAGTTTGTGAATCTGGTTCGAAAAGAAATAAATGAGAATGTTAAATGCTTAGTGCATCTGTTATTTTGTATGCGAATCAACCTATTGATTTAGTGCCCACAGTGTTTACATTTTATACTAGAGGCGAAATGTCTTCTCAGTTCTGTTTTATTACTAGGTTTAGTATATTTCCATTTAGTATGATGTAATAGCAATAATGATTCATGAGTAGGAGTCATCTTGTTTTCAGTCTGAAAATTTTTTGGCTTTAGATTCATCTTCAAATAGAGGAATGTTAAACAGCAAAACATTGGTTGGAAATTTTTTTTTTTAAATCCTTAGATTTTTCTTACCCGAAAGAGAAAACTGTTAACTATTTTTTTTCAAATAAACTTGAAGTGAAGATGAGAAATTTTGATCTAGATAAACATTCTTAAATAGAACTTGACCTTTCATTTGTTTGTCCTTTTTCAGAAATCCAGCTGTAATCAGTTGTGATAGATTTACTCTTTCAGTGTTGATATTAGCATTAACTTTGAAGTTTCTGTGGAGCTCTTTGAATAATTATTAAAAGAAACCTAACCTTGATAATCTCTGAATCACACAAAAGACTCAAAAAATTAAAGCATTAAGAAACAAGTAACAGACATTATTACATAGTGATACCAGTCCTAGTGACAGTAACTACCATCTTATATGTTGGTTTGTGTGTGTGGTTTTTTTTTAACGTTATTAATTTTAATTAGTTTAATTTATATCTGACTCCTAATGACTGTCCAATAGATGGGCTGCAGTGTGATGTTTCAATGCATGCATACGTTGTATAATCCAATCAGACCACCATATCTGTCACTTTAAGCATTTATTATCCCTGTATGGTAATAATATTCAAAATATTCTCCAGCTACATTGTTACTTGTTATAGTCACCCTACCATGTAATGTGGATCTAGGGCTTACTGTCCAGGCCTTTTGAACCTTGTTTTTCTTTATGATATTTCCTAAAGAAATAAATACTGGTAGAAAGTTATGTACAGATTTGTTTAGTGGAAAAAAATGGAGACAATTTTATTTTTCGTTTTTTTTGTTTGTTTGTTTGTTTGTTTGAGTTGGAGTCTCACTCTGTCGCCCAGACTGGAGTGCAGTGGCCGCTCCTGGCCACCGCAGCCTCGACCCGCTAGGCTCCGGCGATCCTTCCACCTCAGCCTTCCAAGTAGCTGGAATTACAGGCATGCGCTACCACACCCGGCTGATTTTTTAATTTATTGTAGAGATGAGGTCTCGCTGCCCAGGCGGGTCTCGAGCCCGCGGGCTCAGGCAATCCACTCACCTCAGCCTCCCAAAGGCGCGGGATTACAGGCTGAGCCACCGAGCCCGGCTGACAATCTTATTTTTCAACACAAATGATCAAAATGTCCAATCTTTGCCACCATTGAAAATTTGGTTAATAGAAAATTGTTCTAAATGTGAGCAAATGATTTGATACAGTGTTAAGTGAGGGAAACTACACAGCTATGTAGATCTGTGTTTGAATTAACTATAAAAATAAGCATATTCTAGAAATAATACTTTAGCCTAATGAACAGTAGTTAGCTTGAGGGTAGGTTGGGTTACAGATTTTTTTAGTGTCTATTTTTTTAGTTTTTTAAATTTTTGGAAGTATTGTGGTTATAGTGTATCAGGCTAGAAATCAAGAATAAGATGTAATTAAGAAGTTAGATGGCTTGTGAGGACATCTTTTTTTTTTTTTTTTTTAGTTGGAGACTCACTCCGCCACCCAGGCTAGAGTGCACTGTCATGCTCACGGCCACCCCAGCATCAACTTCTGGGCTCAAGCGATCCTTCCACCTCAGCCTTCCAAGTAGCCAGAACTATCAGCAGGCACTACCACGCCTGGCTAATTTTTTTGATTTATTGTAGAGATGAGGTCTTGCCAAGTTTCCCAGGCTGTTCTCGAACCTGTGGGCTCAGGTAATCCCCTCACCTCGGCCTCCCAAAGTGTTGGGATTACAGGCTTGAGCTACCGTGCCTGGCTGAAGACATCTTAAACAGTTCACTTTTGAAAAGACTCATGAACAAAACAAAGTTCTTGCAACTGAGTTATGTGGGGATTTCATTTTTAAAATTTATTTTGGTTGATCTCACCAGCATTTCTTCTTACTTATGACTCCTTGAATTACCCTTTTTAACTTACTTAAAACATTAAACTACACAATTATCTTTGCTATGAAAAATAATGCATTCCTGTTTGTTCTTGTTTTTAAATGATGTTCTAGTTTGATTTTGCATTGTTGGAGCTTTCACATCAGCGGGAGGTGGACTACCATGTTCCCAGCAATTTAAAATTTCTTACATTGGACACATCAACAAAACCATTTTGTAAACACAACTTGAAAACCAGCATTATGTAAAGAAGACAGTAATTAGTAAAAGTCTTCTTTTTTCTTTAACCTTTTCTCAATCATTTGTAATTTGTTTTAAACCAGAAATTCATTTAGTTTAGCAACCTAAGATAACTAAAGTATCAAGGATATTTAGTTTGCTTTATAATTTGTGCAACTTAAAAATAATCTTGGTGTAGGGGGCGTTTAATATTTTCAAAGTAAAACAAGAACAAGGAAAATAGACTGTCATATACCTAACTCTCCCTCATACTTCACTTAGCAGATAAAAAGAAAGTAGTAAAATTTCTTCATCAGTTACTTGACTTTTTTTTTTTTAGAAATTTCAGGATTTTGCTTGAGTACTAATTCTGTTGTTTTTTTTTTTTAAAGACTAATATTTTAGTCTTAATGCTAGATATTGTTTAATATTACCTGTTATAGACTCTCTTTCCTGGAAGGTTTCTTTTTTATTTTAGTTGTTATTGCATTGCTTTGTACCATCCTGGATGATTACCCTGTTGTGCTTTTGAAACTCAATAAGTAATAAAAAGCTGAGGAATACAGGTGAACTACACAACTAAATTCATAATCATTATATTTCAGTGGGTAATGATTTTATACTGCTGTTATTAAAAGAATGAGAGCTTGAACTTTCTACAGAAGGTGCAAATATCTTTGTATTATTGAAGATATCTTTAATTCGATTCATAGGAAGACTGTGTAAAAGCATATATTTTACCTTGCAAGTTATCTTGGTTATTTGCTTATTTTATACTTGGTTTTTATAAAATGTGGTAGCCTGTGTTGGGTATGAACCAAGATGACTTGTAAGAGTAGTGCTTAAGCACTAGCTTGGTGCTGAGCTTCTGGAGCATCTTTGATCTTTTATCTCTTCTGACTTGGACACAGTGTAGAAAAACCTAAGACATTTGTATCAAGTAAAAGTAAGTGGAATCACAGGGTGGTAGAGTGCAGTACTTACTCTTCCACACTGAAATTTTAATGTAAATGGGTAAAACTTGACCTATGTTTGTTTCTGTCTTAATTAAAACTTTCCCTAGTTTCTATTATCAAACATATAATAAACATCTCAAGAAGTTACTTTTAGAATAAAATATTAAGTATCACCTTTTCTTATGAAATATTGGATGAGAAAGCATGTGTACTCCTGTTTGATTCCTACTTCTAGGACTGTGGTCAGGAACAAGTTTCACAAATACCTCTGAGTCCCATTTTTCCCATCTATAAAAGTGAGAGGGTTCAAATCAGATTGTCTCTAAATTTTTCTGAAATAATAACTGTGTTTAAATCTAAATGAGGATAATATCCTGGATTCTTTCACATAGCATAATTCAAGAGCTGTATTTTCTTTGTATACACAGTTCAATAATATGAAATTACAGTTAAATCAAATTATTACAGAGTTTTGTATATAAAGACATGCTACAGTTTATGCTGCAAGCTTTTCACTTACTGTGATCATCTTATCTCCACAGTTTAGATTTTGAAGAATGTGCTCATAAATTGCTGAAAATGGAGTTTCCTGAAAGCCAAACAGTATGTTAATTCTTTTTTAATGAGGAAATATATATTGGTTATAAAAATGTGTAAAGCAGTTAATCATTAGGTTTTGTGAGTTGAAGCAGTAACTCAGTGCTAAATATTTATTTTTAAAATGTAAGTTCTATGTAATTTAAAAATAACTCTAAATTTGGAGATCCCGGGATGTTTTGTACATGCTACAACAGTGAATTGAATTATTTACTTTAACTGAGTGTGGAAAAAAGAGAGCCTCTGAACCACCACAGTTGACATAGAATTTCTGAGTTGTTAGCTATAAATCAAATTATGCTTTATATACAGTAGGAAATTTATTCTTTAATGAATTGTGTGGTTATTTTCTGATGGACAAAAGCATTCTTTAAGGTAGAAGTTATAAAGATCACAGCATACGTTGTTTTAGTGCTTTAGTTCGATCTAGAAGAATCTGTATTATTCTTTTCATACATTAATTCATTCAACAACTATGTATTCAGCATATATTAGTGTCAGGCACTCTGCAAAGCATCAGGGATGCAGCAATCTATAAAGACATGTGGCTCCCTCTTAGCTCCATGGGACATATTGTCTTATAACTCAATGCGCTTCACAATTCAAAGTATCAGAACCCTATTGCCAATGATAATAAAAATCAGATTAAAAAGATAATCTGTTTTTTTTTCTTCAAGTTTTCTTCAGGCTTTTTAATGTCTAGTATGTATATTGCTCCTTATTCATCTAGATTTTAGATCCTTAGAACCTGAGCCAAGCTTTGATGGTTTTGTGTTTCTCCCTTTGCTTTGCATGTGGTAGACTCCGTACAGATGCCAGAGTGAATGTATCAGCTCTAATAGCCTGTCCATTTTCCAATTCTTCTAGCTCTTCTTGATTATCTGAACTAAATCACTGTTAGATGTAAGTTCTTTGTCCTAAGGCTTTTAAAAAATGATGTCTTACAGGGGTTGGCAGGCCCAGGCCTGCTACCTTTTTTTTTAAATAACGTTTTATTAGAGTATAGCTATAGTCATTCACTAATGTATTTTAGTAGTTTTCTGAGTGCATAAAAATACATATACTAAGGCACTCTTCTAAATGTTATCAAAGTATGTTGAGGTTAATTCTAGAATAACCTGGTCTCACACCACAGCAGCAGAATGAGTTATTGTGACAGAGATTATATGGGCTCCTAAGCCTAAAATATTTAGTATTTGGCCATTTACAGAAAAAGTTTGCCAGTCTTTGTTCTAGAATATAGATTAATCTTTGAAACGCCATGGTACGGAATTTTAAGAAAAATATATTATTTTTAAAAATGACATTTTGTTTTTCCTTTCAAAGTTTCTATATTGGTATAATAGTGATAGTGTAGCGATTTCTACTGTGGCAGCATTTGATATGTCATCATTGAGAGGAAATAAATTAGTAACTTAAAACTTTTAAAATCAAAATTGACACTGAAATTACAGTATGATCTTGTCATATTATTTGAAAAATAGGATTAATCCAGAAGATAGTTATTCTAGAACTAACCTCAACATATTTTGATATTTGGAAGAGTATCTTAGTATGTGTATTTTCATGCACTCAGAAGACTCCTAAAATTGCTGTAATATTTAATTAAAATGTTAAAATATTAATATAAGCCAGAGGGAATAACTCTTATAACTGCATTTAGTTTAGGGAAGAAAGTAATTTGTTTTGCAAGTAGTGCATAGCAGTGCTATCAGCATATTGCCATGTTGTATTGTTTAAAAACCTGAGTAACTGCTATATTATTATAGAACGCAATGTTGCTAGAAAAATTTAAAAATGAATTTTAATATATGAAGTTAGCATCACAGAATTTAGAAAAACCCCATTTTTTGAAAGTTTTCAGTGCTGTATGAAATTTTTATAATGTACACCTTTTTAGTATGTATACATGTATAAACATGTTATTTAATTGAGTTAACATAGGACTAATCTTTAAAAAAATAATAATGGCATCTGAAAGTAACCAACCCTATACTGTAAACAGAGACCTTTGAGTAGATTGTTCCATGAGTAGATTATCCGTCTAGTGCAGTGCTGTACAGTAGAACTTTCTGCAGTGGTGGGAATATGTTCCACATGCTTCTTGTATAATAGCCACTAGTCATATGTGCCTTTTGAGTGCTTGAAATATGACTGATGTGACTAAAGAACTAAAAATTTTACGTAATTTTAAGTAACTTAAATAACCATATGACTAATGACTACCATGTTAGATGGCACAATTCTAGAGTGTCTGCCCTTTGCTTCTTTGGGGTTCCCTTCCTGCCTCGTCTCTGAGTCCTTCTCTGGAATCTCTAATAACAAACTGTTAACATAAATATTTGTAGTAAATACTTAATGCCCTAATTTTTAGAAATATAAATTTTACTTAGGTTGCATTGTATGTTGTTAAATAGGACACAATGTCAAAATTGTTCATTAAAAATATAAAAGTAAAAATTACCTAAAGAAAAACACATCTAATTTTTATAGTCTTGTTTTCTGTTTAGAGAAAGCAAGAATATTGCAGTTACTATTCTTGAAAAATTTTTTAACTTTCTGATAAACATTTTATTGAGAAAGATATTGTCAATTTTACAATGGTTATCAGAGAATGAATTTATCTCTTTTTCATTTTGTCTCTCTTCACTTTATGTTGAGTATTTTCATCTATGAAATTGCTATAATCAATATATATTTCATTAGGATTACTTCAAGGATTAATAAATAATATTTGTTAATTAAAAGTCTCTAATTAGTTAAATATAAATCATTTGTGATGATGATATTTCCTGATCAGGGGTTTATTCATTAGTTCAGTAGTTTTCAAGGCACCCAAGTAACTGATTAGAACAGTATATTATTCTGTCAGTTATGGAATGATTCCATATATTTGTATAGATCCATTCATAGATAATCTGTATGAATAACATTTTTTTGAGGTGAGAAAATCAGGAAAAAGAACCACAAAAGTGTTTTTTGTAATCAACCAAGATCATTTATGTCAACCCTTAAGTACTTAGCCATTTTTATTTCTGTAAAGACTCATAGCCTGCCTTTTCCATACTAACTAAATATATTTCTTGGCAGTTGATTTTATGTCTTTGGGAGGTCTATAACTGAATTGTTAGATGTTGTACTGATGCGTCTATATTTAAAGAAGTTCTATAAAAAAATCCTTTAAGAATTCAGTATATTCAGTCTCTCTGATGTATCTGTTTCATATACTAGGTTTTATTGAAGTGGTTCATACTTAAATGAATTTAGAATTTTATAATTAATCTGATTAGTATAAATGATTGTGGAAGTTGTCGACCAGACCAAAAACTTTAAAAAATTATGAGTTTAACATAGATGGAGGTTTTTATTTTATTCACAAAGTTTTTGAAGTGTTTTAAATCCTTATTTTAAATTGCAAGTGTTGCTAGCATATTGTTAAGTTGTCATACAGTATAGATCCCTGTTGTGTTTTGAGTCATCAATGTAATTTTTTTCCAAATAGAAAGAACTCTGCAACATGATACTTGATTGCTGTGCCCAACAAAGGACATACGAGAAATTTTTTGGCTTGTTAGCTGGGGTGAGTTCCAGCCTTGTTTTTCATGTAGGAATGTAATAGAAGCACAAAGGGAATTCTGAAAATGAATATTGTAAATTAATTATTTCTGTTTTGTGATCTGATTGGATAAACAACGTGTCTTTGCTAAAAGAAAATGGTTCTTTTTCTTCTTCAGCTACCTCCTTCTATACTTCATTTTTGCAGTGCTTTTTTTTCCTCAGTATCACTTTTCCAGAGCTTTTTGAAACTTTATATGCTTTGTAACCGTTTTTCAATAGAGGACAATTAAATGCTTGCTGTCTTTTCAAAATCTCAAAGCAGTTACTAAAGTCAAGTATGTGTTCAGGCAGCATAAATGTTTTTTAAAATCCGAACTCTACCCCCAGGGTAGAAGTATATGTGTATATATACAAAAGTGTGTCTCTGTGATCACCTACATGAATAATTTTGTTTAGCATGTACATCTCAGGCCGATAAAAGCTGCATATATTAACTTTTTTGAAGTTATAGCATATAACTTCATATAACTTTGTGTTATATGTAGTATATAACTTTGTGTCATATAGCACAAAGAGATTTAGTGATATATGTGTTCTTTGATGATATACAAAATATTTATTAAGCTTTGATTCAGGAAATTTAGAAGAATTTAATATGTTCATGGTTGTATTGACATTTAATTTTTAATGATGTGATTAATTTTTTATTTATTAAGCGATTTTGCTTGCTAAAAAAAGAATATATGGAATCCTTTGAAAGTATATTCAAAGAACAGTATGATACCATCCATCGCTTGGAAACAAACAAATTGAGAAATGTTGCTAAGATGTTTGCTCACCTTTTATACACTGATTCACTTCCATGGAGTGTAAGTAGATGGGTCAATATTTATACTTCCTTTCTAATTCCCTTTTACTTTCAAATAGCTGTTTGTATAAGCTAGCTGTATTTATCCTATTATGAAATGTACTTTAAAATGAAATATGTAATAAACTTTCAGCAGAACTACTATCTATGAGATTATCTTCATATAACATGGAATCAAAAAGCTAAGTAAATAGTTTATAAGAAATACTATCCTGAATTATATTAACAGTCCAAACATCACAGTGTTTTAATAGTGATGGCTTAGAGAGCTTTCAGGGAAAATACTACAAATTTTCATCTCTGTGTACATGTACACTCATATCCATATATGCTGCTATTTTGGTGGCAAATGTATCTCTGAATTACTGTTTCTGTTTCCTAAGGGAGTAAATCCCCATGGGTCCTCTTGTTAGGGTTAAAGAGAAGTGATTGTACTAGCAGGGTGTGTTCTTTTTGGCAGATGTTGCAGTTGAGTAAGTGATAGGAAGGATATCATACAGTTAGTATCATTGCTAGTACATGGAAAGATGGGGAAATGTGTACTGGATTCGAATCTGAACTGAGGTTGTTAACCTGGCATTTATTGTACAGCTACTATTTATTCATCTGCCATTATTTAGACACCACCTGTGTCCCCAGTCACTGAAAGAGGTGCTAGGTATTAAAAGTGAATTATATATGGTCCTTGTTCTCAAGGGGGTTAATGCATAAGGAGCAGAGGTAAGATATGCCTACACCAATAATATAAGATAAAAGTGATAGATTATAAGAAAAGCAAAGTTGCTAAAGGAGTTTTTTTTTTAAATTAGATCCAAGAGGAAAATAGAAAAGAATTACATTATAGAATACCATACTACTAATTGTAGAATGAGGCAATATCATCAAGCTTATAAACATCAGATAGAGTCTTATAGTACTTTAAATACTAAGTATGTCCAGCTACATTAGTAGGCATTTGTAAGCTAACCCAGGAGCTTAATTGTAATAATTTTTGACTTATTTTCTCCTTTTTGAGAAAATGAAATTAAAGTTTTCAAGAGTTGACTAACAAATGGGCTTCTGGAACATATAACCCATAACTGGAAGTTACTTTTATTTTATTTGCCCTAAAATATTTTTTTAGGAGTTTTCATTTTTAAGCCACAATCTTAGTATTCAAAATAAGTTAACATTCTGTCTGTCTTTACCTTTAGGATATATTATTATATGTACTGCACAGAACTATAACCCAGTGCTCTTTGTGGCATTTTGCCTCAGACCCTCATATACATCACATTTTGATGAATGAAATTTAGGAGCTAGTAATCTCTGTTTCATCATTACATGCTCAAGACAGGATATCTTCCCTGCTATAAAAAGCACATACCCCAAGAAAGAGAATGAAATCTATTTTTGTAGCATCTTTAACATTTTGAAAATTAGTAAAGAGAAATAATCTTTAACTTCATGTCAGCTTAAGGGACGATATTCAGATATAATCCTGGTTGAAGATGAAAATAAATCATAATTTTGAGAAACACTTAAACTTACACAAATTGGCCAGTTTGTCTTTTCTTTTAAAAATCAAAATAATTTTATTTTTCATTTTTAGGTTCTGGAATGTATAAAACTGAGTGAAGAAACCACCACATCATCCAGTAGAATTTTTGTCAAAATATTTTTTCAGGAACTGTGTGAATACATGGGTCTTCCTAAACTTAATGCAAGATTAAAGGATGAGTAAGTGTCTCATTGAGCACTTTTTATTCTTACCTCAGGTTCTCTTCCACTTGAGAAGAAGTCCACCCTAGGTTGTAAAAACAAAAGTTAGGCCCTCTAGGACTTTCTTCATCCATTAATCACTACTCGGAATCTCATGTGGCTTAGGACAAATGTAACTTTTAATGGCTGTTTTTAGTTCAAATAGAGAGAATGCAACATTAATGCATTTTTTAGTTAGAAAACACAAAATTGTTTTTGCATACTAACTGGAATCCTCCAGTGATGCTTATAGTTTTATTTTCATTTTTACCCTAATTTTAAGCCTTGGAACTAATAAAGTAATGTTTATATTAACAATGGACAATTGTGAATATGTGTAAATAGATATTAGTCATGTAATTGTTCAAATTATTACATGGAACTAGAGTCTTGTTCCAGAACTGCTATGTAATCCCTTTCTCACCTTTCCTACTTCCTGTTTTCAGATTGCTCGTTGTCACTTGGATTGACTTTATTCCATTCACACTACTGAAATCATCCTTCCAAATTTCTCACGACCACCTGCCATGTCCATTCTTTCTTGGTCCCCACACCCCTTCACTGCCCTGCTGCACTTAGACAGTTGATCACTTGCTCACTCAGCCTTGTCTCCTCAGCCTACTCCTCCAGTGTTAAAACTCACCAGAGGCCTATCCTGGGTTCTACATGCTGTCTCTGAACTATTCTGTCCACTTATTTTGACTTCTCATACTTAGCTTATTTGGTCCTTTTCTACTTGACCAGCTCATTCCTCTCTTCAGTTAGCTGCACTCCAGCCACACCAACACTGCCAAGCTTGTGAAGCTTTCCCGTCTCTTTCATGCTTCCTTACCTCTATTTCCACTGCTGGCAGTCCCCTCTCTTCTTGCTCTATCTAGCAAATTCGTAATCATTCTTTTTATATTTTACCTTTTATAGAAGAGAGTTTTCCCTGACTTCACTGAGTAGTCATTCATTGTGGCACTCAAAATCACATTATATTGTTTTCTGTTCTTTCTGTTCTTACTCCACAGATACCATGATTACATACAATCTTCATCCTTGAGTCCTCCCTTTTGTTGACTACCTCCCTCTTGCCCCATTGCTTTGCAGGGTGCTGTGTATGCATGCCTGAGTGTATATAGATACAACAGAGGAGTTTTTAAAAAATTTTTTGTACGTATACTCACAATATAGTCACAGATATATACATACATGCTATACATGTATTCACATGTATATATTTATATGTATGTCTATACATTTATTCTCTGTTGGTGTACTGTAAAAAAAATTTTTTTCAACCTCCGTTGCATAATTAATGGAAATCAAGTTTAGTAAAGCATTACTTGACCCTACTCATTTCATTTAGATAGCATGTAGTCTAAACTAATAAATGGCATAATCCACTTAGTTATATTTTATTTACTAATTTTATATACAGAACATCTGAAAAAAGTGACTTTATAAAGATTTTGCATTTTTTATTTTTAAGCAATCTATTCTATTTTGTTTATTTTTTTAAATTTCTTTTTTAGAACCCTACAGCCATTCTTTGAAGGATTATTACCCCGAGATAATCCAAGAAACACTCGGTTTGCCATCAACTTCTTTACCTCTATAGGTCTTGGAGGGTTAACGTAAGGATTATTTTCAGAATTTTATTTTCTACTTGCAAAATTTGTCACAGTTGTCTTTGAAGCAGAATCTAACACTATATTTTTTAATTAGGGATGAATTACGTGAGCATCTCAAAAATACACCAAAGGTCATCGTGGCACAGAAACCAGATGTTGAGCAAAATAAATCCTCCCCATCCTCTTCTTCGGCATCCTCCTCTTCAGAGTCTAATTCCTCTGACTCTGATTCTGACAGCAGTGATAGCAGTTCAGAATCTTCCAGTGACAAGAACGAGTCTTCGTCTACCAGTAGTCATAGCTCTGCCTCAGGTACTAAAGTTCGTTTATAATTCATCTTGCTCTTTTCTAATAAGTATATTGCTAGTGATATTTATGAGAGAAGAAAATTATTTGATAGCTTATTTATTTTAGAGTTCAGTTGTTTAAAAACCACAGTTAATAATATAAATGATCATCTGTCACTATCATAGTCTGTAGTGTATTACAGCATTTTTAATGCTGAGATCACCTTTTGGAATTCTCTTCACAGAAATGAAGATATTTCTTTAGCAAATATGTATTTGATTGATGACTAAAACATCATTCATATTTGTAATCTAGTTTAGGAGCTATCCTGATGTTATATTAAAGAAGTTTTAGTACTTCTGCTTTTAATAGTAAAGCTTTATATTTGTAATTGACATACGGTGCACATTCAGTGTGTACCCCGCATGCTATATGGATTTTTATAAAGCAAACTCAACCCTAGAACTGGCATCCAAGAGTCACTAGTACCCTAGAAGGTCTCAGTGTTTCTTCCTCACAGTCACTGCTCTCCTCTCATCCTCGTGGCAGCTCCTGTTTTGATTTGTAATTCTACAGGTTAATTTTGCCCGTTTTTAATTTTGGATTTATACATTACGGATTTTTTTTATGTCCAGCTTATTTCTTTCAATATTATGTTTGTGAGATTCATCTGTGTTATTGCATTTAGTTATAGTTCTTTCATGTCCATTGCTGTGTAGTTATTCATTAAGTGGACGTTTAGATTTACAAGTAGTGTTTCCATGTATATACTTGTATATTTCTCTTGATGACTTCATACACAGACACTCAGACACACACACACTTCTATTGGTTGCATACCTATAAGTGGAATCACTGTGTTATAAGATGTGCATATATTAACTTTAGTAAATACTGCCAGTTTTCCAAGTGGTTATTCCAATTTATACTCCCACCAGCTGTGTATGAGAGTTCCAGTAGCTGCCATCCTCACTAATGCTTCACATTGATCATCTTTTTTATTTAGCCATCTGGTAGGTGTGTAATGGTATTGCATTGTGGTTTTAGTTTTAATTTGCATTTCCTTGATCACTAATGAAGTTGAGTACCATTTTGTATATTATTGACCATTTGGTATTTTTTGTTGTTAAGTGACTGCTCACATCTTTTGCCATTTTTTTTCATTAAGCTGTCTCCTGTTGATTTGTAGGAATTCTTTATGTATTCTAGCTATGTGTCTTTCGAATGTATATGTATTGCATATAACCAGTCCTGTGCTTGTCTCTCTAGCCCTGCGCAAGGCTGCCAGATCTCTGGTCTCTTTCTGTCCCACAGCAGCAGCCTTGAGTCAGCCGTTGTTCCCTGAGAGAAATTGGCTGTAGAATGTCAGCTTATATTTCAGTGCTTCTGCCTTCTGGATTTTGTTCCTTCTTTCCTTGTTTTTTTTCACTAACTCTCTGATGTCTTTGTTTCTTTCATCTGTAACTCTTTTATTTTGAAATAATTTTAGACTTAAAGGAAAGTTGCAAAAATGGTACAGAGAATTTCCATACACCCCTTGTCCAACTTTTCCTATTGTTAGCATCTTATATAACCACAGCTCAATTATCAAAACCAGGAAATTAACATTGGAGCAATATTGTTAACTAGCCTACAGCTTTTATTTGAGATTCACCAGTTTTTCATTAATCCTTGTTTTTATTTTAGTATGCTGCGTGCATTTAATTGCATTCTCCAATCTGCAATCTGTGACAGGGCCTCTCAGGCTTTCCTTGTTTTTAATGGCCTTGACACTTTTGAAATCCTGTGGTCACTTATTTTGTATCCTGTTCTTCAGTACAGAGGTTTGTTTGACATTTTCTCATTAGAATTAGGTTAGACATTTTTGGGCAAGAATACCATAGAAATGATATGTTCTTCTTAGTGTTCTTATCAAGAAATTCATAAAATTGATTTTTTTAATACTTGTTGATATTAACCTTGCTCACTTTAGTAAGGTAGTATCTACTGGATGTCTTCACAGAAACTATTTTTCTCTGTAAAACAATGTCTTCTAGGGAGATAATTTGATACTGTGTATCCATCTTTGGATCTTGTCTGTAACACCTAGTACTGTCATTTACCTAATGGTGATTCTTTGTTTATTTTCTTCTACATCTAGTTATTAAATTTTTTCTGTAAGAAAGAGTTGTCTCTCTTCCCTCATTTATCTATTTATTCAACTATGTATTTATATCAGTATGGACTCACGGTTATTTATTTTATTCTACGGGTTAAAGTTCAATACTTGTTTTGTTCAGGTCATTTCAACTTTGGCAGCCAGAAGTTCCTTCAGTTTGATTTCTGTGTACTTTTGACACACCCCCTCCTTTTGTGAGCACTTCATTCCATTATAGTGTCAGAAGTTGTTTCAGATCTTTAGTCTTTTTCAACAGAAGATTTTAAAATTTTATCTGACATTTCTGGTTTTCAGCAAGAGCACAGGTTTTCCAGTCTTCTCTATCCTACTTGGAAATGGAAATCCTGTCATAAAACATTTTTTCAAAGTTTGATTCTGGTTCACATTTTCTGAAAAGGTCTAGGTCATTTTTACCCAAGGTCACATCTGTTTTCTTCCATTATAGTATCTCAGTACAAATCAGGGATTATTTGCTTGTCTGAAATGCATGTCATTTCTTGCTTTTGTTTTTTTCAATTATTTGTTTTTAATGTCATATTTCAGAGAGATAGTTCTTTTCCCTGTATTCTAAGTTGTAATCTATACACTCTTGCTTCCTAGCTTGTTACATTTCAAAGTGTTTATATACTATGTGGCATTCAGAATTTGGGCCTCTCCGTGTATTATGTTACCAGAGCAAGATTCCATTTGTTTACAGGAACTTGTATTCTTGAGTTGAAGTATACAAACATTGTTCATTTAACAGTCACCTTTTTGAATTCTACAAAATTTGTTATTTCATGGTATTGTTTTGAGAACAGATGATAACACAGCATGAATTGCTGCAATAAGGAAGCTTGCTGATTCAAAATTAATTTGCCTTATCATACAGTTTCAGTGGAGAACTTTGTTTTATTAATAAAATATTAGGTAGCATAAAAGCAGTATGAACTGCCCCCAAATTAGGAAATTGTAAAGCAAACATAGCAAAGGGAGAGGAGGTTGCATGTTGTTAAATGGCTGGGTTTTAATATCAATAAACCCCTGAGAGTTGTGTAGGGTCAGAGAGACGCTGGTTTAGCACAAAGCCAGATGGTTTCTGCTTGGGAAGCTGCAGCTTAGCTGAGCTGTTTGATAGAAACCATAGAAATAGGTCCTTAGTGGCAAACCAACTGATTGTACTGCCTGCCAAGGGTAGGCATTCAGCAAAAGAAAGTTGGTGCGGTGAGATTTGGGTAGAGTTGAGTACGGAGAGGCAGTTTTCTACCATTTTTTTCTTCTTTCTGTATGCACATGAATTTGACAGAAATTTTGATCATTCCAGCATCTTTGATTTTATACCCCAGTTAAGTAATAGATAAAGTGATTAAATGTGTTTTATAGCTAAAAGTGGTAAGTTATTTGAGCATAATTATTTTATATTTATATCTGTGATTATATCAGTAAAATAAAATTGTCTATGGTCTTTTTAGAAGAGTTTTTCAGAGACCAAGCTTTTGTGTGACTCCTAAAGCCTAAGCCTATGTAATTTGTAATTTAAACCATCAACTCTTCTTGGTACCTCTCTGATAGCATCGGATAACTGAAATATTGTTTTTGTAGGAAGAGGTTTTTATTTGAGAAATCCATATTTATGCTGTTAAGTAATCCCAGTTGTCCTGCTCCTTCCACATTTAGGAAGTAGTGTTGCTGATGAGTGATCATGTTTTGGTTATGTATCAGATCTGACATAATATTTCATATGAATAATGCACATTGGCTGGAATTTCCATTTTGTGGTAAAATTTGCAAGTGGAAATGTACCATTCTAGTCAGTTTGGGAAAATGTTTCCAGTTTCTATAATTTATTTAAAGTTTCTGTTTACTGTCCCGAGTCTAAGGATCAAAACAGTACTTTGGTAGCTAATGTTGAGATATTATATATTCTTAAAAATTAGGCATTTTTTAAGATGTTCTATTATCAGACTTTCCAGTCAATCAGTTTGGCCTTGAATCCAGTTTATCTGAGTTAGTAAACCTGACAATGTATCAGTAAATGTGATTGTTAAATTTTGATGTTAAGATGAAAATGAAAGCTAACTATGTTTCATTTTATACATGCAGCTAAAAACTTAAGAAAAAAGGGACAAGGGAAGACCAGAAGTAAAGAAGTAGATAAGTTGATCAGGAATCAAACACATGATAGGAGACAAAAAGAAAGAAGACCAGAACAGAGGCACCAGGAGACAAGGACTGAGAAAGAAAGAAGGTCAGAAAAATACAGAGATCAGAATTTAAGCGATTCAAATTGGAGAGATCCCATCACAAAATACACATCAGATAGAGGTGTTCCTTCCGAACGAAATAATTACAGTAGAGTTGTGAATGACAGAGACCAAGACATGCACATAGATTTGGAAAATAAGCATAGTGATCCCAAAAAGAAGAGAGCAGAGAGAAGGAATTCTTTTTCTGAAAATGAGAAACACAGACACCGAAATAAGGATAATGAAAATTTTAGAAGAAAAGATAGATCCAAGTCAAGGGAAACGAATAGGAAACATTCAGGCTCTAGAAGTGATGAAGATAGGTATCAGAATGGTGCCGAGAGGCGATGGGAAAAATCTAGCAGATACTCTGAACAGTACAGAGAATCACGAAGAAATCAGGACCGGCGGAGAGAAAAGTCTCCAACAAAGCAAAAATAATTCTACAAAATGACATAAACTGGACATGCCTTATATTCATTCAGTCGAAGCAAATTATTTTTTACATTGATTGATAAATTTTATAGAGAATTCTTGTATAAAATACCGGTTTGTATTTGTACATTTAAAAAATGTTTTCATTGTAATATGTTTTATAATTGAGACATTTCAAGGCCCTACACATAAAGTTATTTGGAGTTTCACCAGAAAGGGATGTAAGTTTTGCTTATATTTTGTGAATAAAATGATTAAATGCTCATTGAATCAGTGATTTTTTTCATTTACAAAATATTTTTTCGATAATTCTTCTGAGCTATTATAATGAATCAATGTTTTTTTTATTTGCTGAAAATCAAAATAGGTGAACCTTTTTAGTTTAACATTTTTGCTTTGCTAATGAGAATGTTTTGAACCTTTTTCAGGTGGTCACCCTTTTTTATGTTTAAAGTAGAGGACTTATTACAAGTGTCATATTATGTTTTAAACAAAAGGGTCAAGTTAAGTGTGTGATAGTCTTTAAATCACAGCTATACACAGCTATATTTATAATGAACACTTCGTCATTTGATAACATTTCTCTCTGAACTGCTTGATAATGTTTAATTGAAATTCTTTGTGATTAGTGCATTTTCTCAACCTTGAAGTTATATCACTGTTGGTGAATTAATGTGTATTTAGTTTTTAATTTAGATTAATAGATCACTGGAAAACATAGTCATGAGATATGCAACAACCTGTGAATTAATTTCAGTTTTTTATAAGAATTTTAAGAGTTTCCATCATTGTAACTCACCAGCTAATATGTGACCATATTATTTATTACTTTTGAAATAAAATATTGCCTTTGCGATCTTAGACTTGCTGACAAGACATTTGACCTTACTTCTTAAATAGACTTCTTGTTTTTGCTCACTTAAAATAGCTCATTCTAGCCAATGTGTGGGTTCAAGAATAACATTTAGTTCATGGGCATACTCATGATTCAATTTTTTTTTTAATTTTTGTTGTTTAAAAACATGAGTATAAGTACAGTCATATAAAAGAATATTTTCATCTGCTCACCCCACCCAAAAAGTGTTCATTGACTAAGACAGCTTGGGAAAAATCTTTTTTAGTTTTTTCTCCTAGAGTGGTGGCTGAAAGGTGGTATCATGGGAAGGGACCATCCTAAGCACAGTGCATTTCACAGAACTGAGCTGAGCAGATTGGATTTAAGGAGCACATAGGCTATAAGCCCTAAAGGAAATAAATACTTTTTTTTTTTTTTTTAAATCTTCGGGGTGGTAAAGACGAAAAAAGTGATAGACTAGAAATTTATTTTCTTCACTTTAACCTTAGTTCTTAACTGTAAAATGTAAAAAATAGGAAGCCATTCTATTTATTGATTACATAAGACCTTAAAAAGTTATCAAAGTAGATGATTTTTTAAAATGTTAGTACAAGAGCAGACCCCACAAAAAGGAATTTATTAAAAATCGTGTATTTATCTTACATGTTTAAACTTCGATTACCTTCAAAGTACTCCCCCTGTCTGATTCAGTACACCTATTGAGATGCTTTTCCCACTGCTCAAAACAGTTTTTGCGCTTGTCAGTTTTGATGCCTTTTAGTGCTTCTGCTGTTTTTTGTTTCACCTTTTCTACATTGGCAAAATTCCCTTTGAGGGCTTTTTTTCATCCAAGAAAACAAAAAAAAGTCTCTTGGAGAGAGATCAGTTGAATAGGGAGGGTGGGGCACGAAGGTCAAAAACTGCTGAACACTCAGTGCAGTGTAGGCAGGAGCACTTGTAAATCATCCATCATGAAATGGGCAAAAACATTGAAAGAATCTTCAAAAAAAAATTCACTGAAGCCAAATGCAGTCTCACAACAACGTTAGCTGAAACACTGATGCCAGTGGGGTGCTAGGACACATATCTGACCTGGGGAGCTTCTACTACAAGGGGCCTGCCCTCCAAAAAATTCCAGTTTTGGGAGGCCTCCCCTCTTATTTATTGAGCTTCTACTATGGCTCAGGTCTGTCTTAGGTGCTAGCGATAAAACAATGTATAAAGCCTTCACTCATGGGGTTTATAGTTCAGAAAGGGAGGGTCTGAAGGACAATAAATAAATGTTTGCTAGATCCAGTGGTGGTAAGTGCTACATGAAAAAGAGAAGAAAAGCAAAGCAGAGGAAGGAGAAAGTGAGTGGTGGTGGCAAGGAGTGCATAGGAAAGGCAAGAGAAGTTCTCTGATAAGGTGATGCTTGCCCAGATAGCTGAAGGAAGTAATGGCTTGAGCCCTGTGGATTCCCATGGGAAGAACCTTACAGGCAGAAGGAACAACTGAAGTACAGATGTTAAAGTAAATATTGCCTGGAAAGGTTTGTCAATATTTTCTAGTCGATTTACATTTCTTTGTGTGTGCGTGTGCTTACTATTTTATTTACTTGTATAAAAATGATCAACAGAACATGTAACTGCACCTAGCAGAAGTGTTTGAGTGTGAGGATATCAGTAGAAGGTGAACAGGAGCCAGGGTGAGGAGGCCGCACTGTTCGACCTTCAAAATGTGTTGCCACGGCATTGGCTATGATGTGTTCGTTGTGCTTTCTGCCTCTCAGGCAGACTTTTCACCTTCATTCTTGTAATATAACAAGAAAGATGTCTGTGTTTGCTGTTTCTCATTTTTGCACTATTTTTAGAATTAGCATTTTTAAGGGTCAGCTGAGTTCTCGATATTTTGCATATTCTACTCATTACTTTGCAGTTTGTTTCCTTTTTCCTCCAAGTTTCTATTCCCCCATCCCTGCTCCATCCCAAGCTACCCATTTCTGTGTGTCACCCACTTTATGTTGACTTCTGCATCCAAACTACCACTGAAGTCTCTCTGTGAAGCATCATACTTTGACCACTGCCCATCTAGCTTGTCTGCTTTAGTACTGGTGTTCTAAGATTCTTCACCTTACCAAAACTGATCCGTTGACTGTTTTATAGTCAATTACTAAACCCCAAGCTCCATTTCTTCACCTCCCATGGCCTATCATTTGAATAGATGAGTAAATGAGTATTCCTTCAAAACAACCCCATGAGAATTGGTATTATTTCCCCAGTCTATGGAAGAGGAAGGAGACTGAAGTCCCGAAAGACTAATTATTAGCTCAGGCAGCAAAGTTGGTAAGTAGCAGGACCAGGTTTAACTCAGATCAGCTTCTTTCCAAAGCACAATTGGATCTGGATAAAAGCTTGAGAGAATTTGAGAATCAGCTCTGCCACCTAGCAGCTGTGAGAACTTAAGTAAATTATTTACCACTTTTACCTTCAGATGCATATTTAAAATATTTACTGTCTTACACAGTCATAGTGATGATTGAATGAAATGACAAAGCCAAAGGGTACAGAATAGTATGTAACACAAAGTAGGCATTCAACAGAGATTTTCTTTTTCCCCATCATGCAACAAAGACTTGGAAGACTCATTGATTTGTTACGATTGCTTTGTCTCAGTTCATCTGTAATATACCACTTACAGTTTAAAAAAAAAGTTTGTGTTAAAGTATCTACACAGAAGAGTGAATCGTTTTTTTCTGTAATCAAAGCGTGACAAAGAGTAATTCTCATCACTTTTCTTCTATCATAATACTTCCTTCCCAGATGTATATATCCTTTTAGCTCAAGTAACCCGTTTGCAGTACCATTATTTCACATTTCTCAAATGTGCTGTTAGAAACAAAAACAAAGTTTCAGTTATCTCTGATAGCAGTAAATTTATTTTGTTACTTTGTTTATACTACTTTCATTTTGATTTCACTGGCGTGTCTTTTCCCTAATTTAAAGCTGCTTTCATGCACCAAGATTTTTTTAGACCTCTGATGCTTTTGCTTTGCAATCCAATTCTCACTTTTTCCAATGTAGTCAAGTGTCTTTTCTGTCTGATCTTTCAAGTTCTTTCATTCCGTTCCATGTATATGCCATCGAATGTTTCTTCAACCAAGCAAACTTTCTTTAACATCTGATACTTTAGGAGCCAACACAGGGTTCCCAATGTGACCTCTAGGAAACCTGTTCCCTTAGTGTGGACATTTTCGCCTAACACCCTTCGGAAACCTAGCAGGTTCTTCCAGCTCTCCTTAGTCTGATCTCGTGTCCCTTCAGCCTTGGATGTGCTCTGCAACTTCCATTCATACCTACCCACATTTTTTCCTTGAAAACCTGAGTTTGTTGTATATCTCCAATTAGAACTTATGTCTCTTGAAGGTGGTCAATTGTATCTGCGCATTTTATGTTTATGGGAGGTAAAAATGAGGACATCTTCTTACCACTCCCACCTTCCCCTCTCACCACCCGAAGGAGTCTATTCTTTATGGTGAGAAATGTTTGTTCCTCACTATTGAGCTCATCTTAGATCAGCTATACAGAATAGATTCTGTGAAGAGATTCTGTGGCATACTGAGAACAGTGCCTGGAACTAAGTGCTTGGCATACTATTATTACCGTGTTTATTCTCATTGTTGCTACACGGGCAGAAGAGGAAAGGAAGTACTCACCTCCCCCAAAGTCACAGGGGGTGTGCCTGTCTGCATATACACTGCAGAAAGGAGCATATGTCTTTTTGGCTGAAATGGAGGTGTCTGTTTTTAGACAGACTCCAGTTCATAGTGAGTTATTGCCATTACATTGGAATACCTTTGACAACCACACGTTTATTTTTATTTTTTAATTTTTAAAATTATTTTGAGAGACAGGGACTTACTCTGTCGCCCAGGCTGAAGTGCAGTGGTGTGATCATAGCTCACTGGAGACTTGACCTGGGCTCAAATGATTCTCCCACATAACTGAGACTGCAGGTGCTTTCCACTACACCCAACTATTTTTTCCCCCATTTTTTCATAGAGATGAGGTCTCTGCATGTTGCCTAGGCTATTTTCAAACTCCTGGCTTTAAGCAATCCTCCAGCTTCTGCTTCCCAAAGTGCTGGTATTATAGGTGTAACCTCACCCCACCTGGCACATTTAAGTCGACGGGGTTTCTATCTCATCTTTGCCAGTTGCTGGCCATTGGCCTTTAAGCAGGTCCTTTAACCTCTGTCTCAGTTTTCTCACCTGTACATTGGTACAATAATAGTTCCTTTTTTCAAATGGTGAATAGATTCTGTGGCATACTGAGAATAGTGCCTGGAACTAAGTGCTTGGCATACTATTATTACTGTGTTTATTCTCATTGTTGCTAAAACTAACATAGTCCCACAAGACCAGGAACTGCAAACTCCAGTACCTGCAGGGTCCAGGTGGATAGCACAAATGAGACAAAATGAATTGGGTAGTGAATTGAAGTCACTTAAAGGCATCGGCATTGTTCAGCTCTATCCAATTCTGCCTGTAGAAATGAAGACCTAATAGGGTTGACCATCTGCCTGGTATTTGAGAGAATGAAAGAGTCAGAATTTTTACGTGACTTCTGTTGTTTAAATGTTGATTATGATCTTGATGTTTAAAATAGGCCAAAATGATGCAGCCCCAAAAGGACAATCTACAGTTAAACTAGCTTTTGAGTAGTTAGATTGTGACTCCACTCTAGACTCTCAAAAGCCATTTATTACTTACTTTTAGAATGGCACTATTATTATACAAAGAAGGGCATTTTTCAGTTTCTGCTCTTCTTTTAGTGGGTGGATAAGACCCTTTATCTTTCTTGAAAAACTTATCAGCTTTGATCACCTCAACAATTCCTGCTAGCTAAATTTTCTCTAACATTTTTGTCGTTTTAGTTCTATACTTCATTGGCCTACTCTTTCCTCATAATTCCAGGTATCCAAAATACAATTCATTTTTCCTCAAATCTGCATCTTTTCTAACTGCAATTGGTTCCACCAATCTCCCACCAATTTTGAGGTTTCACTGCTACTCCCCCATCTCCAAATCACCAAATTCTATCAGCCTTGCTCTTGACAAGTTTCCACACATGTTCCTATCTCTCCACTCAAACTGCCATCACCATAGCTCTGGCCCTTTTTTACTTTCCATCTTGTGGTTGGACTGTTAGGTAATGGTTACTGTGTGCCACGGACTATGCTAGATGTGATTTTGCAGTGAGCGAACAGAGACCTGTTCTCAATTGAGCCTAGATTCTTGCAGGGGAAAACAGAAAATAATCAAGTTAAAAATAAGAACTTACACTTTGAAAAATGATAGCTATTCAGAAAAACTGAGAGAATAGTGCAGTGACTTACTTGTATATCACCCACCTAGATTCAGATTAATCTAAAGCATTGTTTTCATTTTGTCACCGCCTTACACACTAAAGTCCAGTGACTCATCTAGTCTATAGAATAAATGCAAATCCCCAGTCTTTTACTTTAGTTCCTTTAAAGTTCAAGTTCAACCTATTTTAATGTTTGCTCTGGGAGCTGCCATACTTTGAGCATGACTGTGTGGCAGGCATGTCCGAGTGTCTAATTTTTACAAGAAAAACCCTAAGGTGAGAGATATCCCAATTTTACAGCTCACATGCTGGTACCTACCCAGCTAAGATGTGGCAGAGCCAGGCCTCCATCAGCCGTGTGATCCTACTTAACAGGTGAAAACGTTTTGTTCTGATTGCCTTGCTGCACAAACCTGGCTGGGCTGGGCTGGTTTTTATTGTCCTGAAATGACACTGAAAGAAATTCTCATCTCTGGATGTCTGCCTCCCTTATACCCTCCTTCTGAAATATCCTTTTCTGTTTTCCTATCCACATCTTTCAAAATTCAACACATCCACCTCTCTCTTCCCATGAAGGTTTCTCTGATGTAGGGCACAGCAATGACTTTGCCTTCTAGAGCACTTCGTGCAATTCCAGGCCTATGTGAAAAAGACCTTGTAATTGGCTCTTATACGTTGTGCAGTGAGATCACTTGTGTTATTTAACTTACCTCCCATCAAGAAGAGTATACATTCACAGGGGTCAGGAAGTTTGTCTTAAACATTGCCTTTACCTCCACACCTTCATTTAGGCCAGAGTTTCCTAACAGCAGTACATTTTAGACCAGGGCATTGTTGGATGCTTTGCCGTGTCCCTGGCCTCACCTGCTAGATCCCAGGAACACAAATCTCCCAGCCCCGACAATATATCTCCAGACATTGCCAATGATGCCCGGGGGTGGGGTCCCTGGTTGATTCCCACTGCCATAGACCTAACACTTAGGAAATACTTCTGTGGATGGCCTCCTCAATGGTGCTTGTTCTGAACAACATCTCTGTGGTCCACTCATTAAAGCTGTGTCAACTTACATGGTACTCTTGTTTTTGTGAGGTCAGGTCTTGTTTTAAATGAACTCATATAGTGGTGGACAGCAGTAGTCCAACTGTTTTTGTTTGGCAAGATATTTTGATATCTCATTCCTGGGAAGACATGCTGGTTGACATTTTAATATGTAGGTTTTCTGCAAATGGAAGCATTATTATGAACCTGTTAATATAGTTGTCCCATACAGTTTCTGGTTTCTCAGTGTAACTGCTTGTTATAACCAACACTTAGGAACAAACAACTGTGACTATTGACTTATTTTTAATCCTGTATTAGAGAATTAAGTTATCTCTTTTTAGTATCTGTTTTTAAAATGTTTTAGTAGACTTTTTTTAGAGCAGTTTTTGGTTCACAGCAAAATTGAGTAAAAGTACAGAGATCTTCCGTATACCCTCTGTCCCCACAAATGCATAGCCTTTCCCATTATCAATATCACCCACCAGAGTGGTACATGTATTACAATTAATGACTCTACATTGATACAACATCACACAAAATCCATAGTTTACCTTAGGGTTCAATCTTGCAAACACCTTATTGTTACTATTTTAACTTACTGTCTCCCCCGCCCTGACCCAAGAGATAAGGTTTTCCTATGTTGCCCAGACTGCCTCAAACTCCTGAGTTCAAGGGATACTTCTGCCTCAGCCTCCTCTGTAGCTGGGACTACAGATATGTGCCACCACGCCCAACAAACACCTTAACTTTTTACTAAACACTTCAGGAGTGGTCAAATGATTGTTAATGTGAATTAACAGGGTTTTAACCAGTAATTTCAAGCATTACAGTTTATAAAAGACTGGACAAATGGGGTTGAATCTGCTGCAAGTCAGCTTCCCTCCTGGAAACAGGAAATCCTGAAGTGGTATGAATCAGAAGTCCTTTTGAGTTCCATTCTTCAAATAGCACTCTGTTTTGCTTAACCAGAAATCTTCTCTGCCCTAAAAACTACTTTCTTTCTTTTTTTTCTATTTTTTTTCTCACTTTGTTGCACAGGCTGGAGTGCAGTGGCATGCTTACCACCACCGCAGCCTTGACCTGCTGGGCTCAGGGGATCCTTCTGCCTCAGTCTTACAAGTAGCTGGAACTGCAGGCACGTGCCACCACCCCTGGCTAATTTCTTGATTTATTATAGAGATGAGTTCTCGCCAAGTTGCCCAAGTTGGTCTTGAATGCCTGGGCTCTGGCAATCCTCTCACCTCCACCTCCCAAAGTGCTGGGATTATAGGCATGAGACACCACAACCGACCCTAAAACTACTTTCATGACCAATACATGTGACGTCCCTGTGAAGACCACATTGATGAGTTTGGTTTTTTTGTCTGAGGATTACTCTCACCTTATTATACTTTTGTTATAGATACTTTTGGCTATAGGTACTTTTGACTATAGGTAGAAATAAATATAGACTCAAAAAGATGACTGTGAAACAAATACAATAAAGAACTTTTGGGTAGCTCAACACTTGATGAAAACATCCAAGTGATTTTAGTTTTTAACTGTATCACTAGAAATCAGTGTTCTATTTTTATATATGACAGAGAATCTCTTTCCTACAGTACACTTCTTGGCCTTTAAAATGTGCTCACAGGTGCAACAATTCAATTCACAAACAAAAATTGGTTTCATATTACCAGTGAGGACTAACTGCAGCTATTTTGGGAGTTGTAATATTTCCTTTAAGCCACAAAGGTACTTGAGTACATTACCTTAACAAACTAATGTATTCTGCCGATCATTTTATAATATGAAATACCAATCAATAAGAACCATGGACATTTTCAATCTTCTTACAGAATATAAGTGTAGTCTGGAAATTTCATTATACACAAATGCATGCAGAGATGCTTCCTCAAAATACAGGAAAGAATATGAAAATATATATTACCACCATTCTTCAAGTTTCTAGAACAATTTTTCTTGTGTCCTTAATATCATTTTTTGTCCAAAAAAGGAATAAAGTAAACCCTTATGGATAGTTATCTAGAGAGAAAAAGAAAGGAGAGAAAATTGTCTGTGGTTAATGAAACATGCCGCTTATCATAGTACAAGTAATCCCATTCACAGCTGACAACTTGTTATGCATTACTTGCCTATCCTGGGGCAAGTGTTGGTGAAGTGATAGGACGAGAAGGAGGCTCTGGCAAAGGGCAAGCAGCTACTGATGAAAAAGAGTCATCAACTACTATAGGTACTTCTTGGAGGTTGGAAATTCAGCATTACATTTCTTCATATCTCCAAGTTCAAATCTAAAATTGCTTATAGGTGTTCAATAAGCATTTGATGAATGAATGAGGAAGCAGTTCAGTTATTTTCAATAATTCTTAGGCAGAATGATGTGATACACTTTGGAATTCTTGAGGTTTCATGGAATTTTTAATGCAGTATTGACTACTATTAACACAATTGGAGTCCAAATCTAAATATTTTATGGTAGAGCAAGAGAAAGCAGAAAACAAGAATCTAAGAATTCATTTTTACTCCTCTATGAGAGGTTTAGATTCTTAACTAAAACTTGACATCAAAATGTAGATGAAATGTATGCATAAAAATGTGTTAAAGAAAACTGATTGACAGTATCAGTTAAGTTTGAACATGCATGTTTCCTATGATACAGCAGTTCCACTCTTAGGTATTTACTCAACAAAAATGCACATGTGTGCACCAAAAGACATGTACAAGAATGTTCAGTAGCATTATTCATCATAGCCAAAATTGAAAATAGCCCATATATCTAAATTTGTGTTATATTCATGCAAGAGAATACTGTACAGAAAATGATAAAACCACAGCAACGTTCAACAACATGGATGCATCTAACAAACAGAAGTGTTGAATAAAGAAGTCGGACATAAAAGAATGCAGACTATATGATCCAAACTACATAATGTGGTAAAACTGGGGAAAACAAATCAGAATAGTGGTTGCCTTTGAGGAGTGGGAGTGAAATCCTGTTGAGAAAAAAAACTACTGAAGTGTCGGTAATCATTCTATTCCTAGACATAGGTATTAGTTACATAAGTATGTTCATTTTGTGCTAGTGCACTGAATTTTAAATTCTCTGAATTTGTATACTTTCGTTCAGTAGCAAAAGTAAATTTTATATATGTATATAAAACCTAGAGTAAGCTGGGCTTTTGACCTTCCTTCCAACTCAGATACAGCTGGAGTTATTGCCCCATGCTAACCGTAAACAGAGATGCATGAATTGAAAGATTACAACATGGTCACAGTTTTCTCTAATCTTTCTACGCATTTTCCTTATCATCTAGAGGTATGCCCTATGACTTAGCCCTTGGGACCAAAAGAGATACCCAACACTGAATCTGAGTTTTTATCTAAACCATAGTTAGAATGTCAGTCTTTTTACAACAGAAATCTATTTTTACATCTTTGTGAGAGGTTTAGATTCAGCATGTGATTTGCTTTGGCCAATGGAGCATTAGCAAGTATGATGCGTACAGAAGCTTGAGAAGTTCCTGTGCATTGAGATTTGGCATCTTCTGATGCTGGAAATCCTTTCATTACTAACAGAATGACCCCAGGCTAGCATGCTGGATAATGAGAGATCATGACCATCCCTCTAACCAACATTAAGACAACTGACAAGCATGTGAGTCTCCTTAGACCAACCAGCCTGCCAAGTGCCAGACATGTGAATGAGCCCTGTCCTGTCTGGTACTGACCAAGTACGGACATTCAGCCAGCTCTCATCAAAAACTAAGAAGCGTTTGCTCTTTTAAGCCATTAGATTTGAAGTGGTTTATTACACAACAAAAGCTAACTGATATAATAATGATCCCTGAACTTTTTGCACAGCAGCTAGTATAAAACACTATTACACGCACTTAACTGAAGATTTCCTCTTGTTCTTCTGGACTTTTCAACTAAGCATTCAGTTTTATAACCCAAGACCACAGAATTTAACTTCACAAATGTTAAAAATACCTGTTTCACTGTTTTTGGTATTGCTAATTTTTGTTTTGTTTTACTATGCCAGCCTCTTTGAAAGCTCTAGGAATGACCTTCAGATATGTCAGGATCTTCCCCCAAAACTATGATGATCATTGTTTCTATATGTTTATAATAACAGTCAAAACTATTCTTCAGCAACAGCATGATTTTTTTTAACAGATATATTTTCTACCAGAGAAATGTTGAACAAACTTACTATTGGGGTGGGGGTGGGGAGTTATGTAATCTTCCTTAAGTCTTTGAAAGAAAGTCTTCTCTCCTGTTTGATCTCTTGATACCTACCTACCCTTTGGTTTTAGCTTGTGCCTCACATGCAACATAAAGAAGAAAGCCCAGGACAAGTTGGCATATATCTCTTTGCAATTTAATAGAACTGCCATCAGTTTTTATAATGTTTTTAATTCTAAGAGACTTGAGGCTTGTAATTGGGTTTCTAGAAGAATCCTATATAATCAGCTAGTTCTGTTGACTGTAACACTGTAGGCCATCCCTCTAACCAACAAACCCCTGTTTCTTGGCTACTTTCTATCTGGTGTGTATTACTGATCAGAGGTGTCATATGGAGGAGACTAGTGAATGATTATCATGCTATGTGGCCACAATAGGAAAACTAACCCATGTTCTTATAAAGGTTCAATAGTGTCATCTCTAAACAATTCCTAACAGTATTGCTGAGAATGCTGCTATCTCTATTCTTGCTTTTCTACTGGTCTCAGGTACTCTAATTTGAAAAGGGTAGAAACAAATTTATGTGGTGGATGTTCTGAAATATTAACTGACATGTTTCTCTTTCATTTCCCCTCTCCCCATACATTTCTATTACCCAGTGCTCCATTTCTGCTTTTAGGACATTAGACAGGAAGCCTCATATTCCTAAATGGGAGTTGTCTCTGCAGAACCAAAGAACCAAAGCGTTAAGCCTTGGTTTGTGAGTTTTAAAAACTATAGTTCAAGAGTGAGACAGAGATATTTGGAGGAACACGTGATGAGGCAGAATCAGTTTTTATCATTCCCATCTAAGATAAAGTTTCTCTAAACTTCAAGGGAGAGCAGAGGACCCCATATACATTTGAAATGTCAGAATTAAGGGGTCCTTATCCTACTGCCCTTCTGGGTTGCCTGGAAAAGTAACAAGTCTCACATAATTCTTTATATCACCACAGGACTACAGAATATGTTAGAAATTTCTGAACATAATGCATAGACAAAACAATCTCAGGAAGTTTTATAGATTCCTTGTAAGACTCACCTAGGAAAGGGAAGTAGCCAAAATATTTTTTGTGACTATGACACTGATTACCTGTGGATTTGAATTACAGCAGCAGATTCAGTGAGAAATCCATGACCAGAGGCGAGGTGGAACTCAGACACTGCAGGATTTTTCCAGTGTAGAAGAGTGGAGGTAACTGAAATGTTCCAAGATACACCCATAACTACAGCAATGAAACACTCAATATAGGGGAGGAAAAAAACCCAAGAATTCACTGGATTTATCAAAAATTGACTAGATTAACTTTTCTACTACTAAACAGAATAGAGTTCAAAATAGAGAGTTGTTGGAGGAAAATAAAATTGTGCACCTTGTGATCTAGAATAGAGAGGTGATAAAATTAATATAGGGCCAATGAAGAGCATTGTAAATTGTGCTGTCGGGAGTCATTGAAGGGCCTCAAAGTCAGGGAGTTACAGGAACAGCTTGTGTTTTAGACATTCTTTCTAAACAATGTACAGAATGGATTGGAGAACAGGAAGGAAGCTAGGTGACAGTAGGGTGGGTAGGAAGGCATTGGGAAGAAGGAAAATCATTGCTGATGGACTTGCTTAGGGTCAGGTTCAACTACACTGGACCTAATTTCTTTTCTTTTCTTTTTTCTCTTTCTTTTTTTGAGACAAAACCTCACTCTGTCACCCAGGCTGGAGTTCAATCGTATAATTATGACTCACTAAAGCCTCTGCCTTCTGGGCTAAAGTGATACTCTCATCTCAGCATCCTGAATAGCTGGGACTACAGGCGTGTGCCACAATACCCCTCTAACTTGTATTTTTTGTAGAGACGGTGGTCGAGCTATGTTCGCCAGGCTGCCCTCACATTCCTGGCCTCAAGTGATCCTCCTGTTTCAGCTTCCCAAAGTGCTGGGATTATAAGCATGAGCCACTGCACTTGGCTCTAATTTTTATGATTGTACAAAAGTTTCTATTATATAGAAAATAAATTCATCAAGAAAAGATTGAGAATCCCTAGGCTCAAATTCAAGTTAATGTAATCATTAACTTGAAAGAGGTAACACAAACTTATTTAAGAGCTTAATATTGGATAGGAGGCAGAGACAGAGTCTTATGTCATTTAAATATGTAAGGTGGTCCCTTTGCATCTACTTGGAGTGTAGGATGTAGAAGATGACAAGGAAATATTACCCCTGCCCTAATAAGAACAAACTGGATAACTTACAAATTCATAGTTTTGGTTCAACAAAAGAGAGTTGAGGATGCAAAAGACCCCATGAACCAAAATTCAGAAAGTGAGAGAAAAAAAATTCCTCAGCTACTCCATCCTTGTGGAACAGCTGGAGGAAAAGGAAGCTGCCACAAGAAAAGCAAGTAAGAAGAAAATGACTGAGCTTTTAAACATTTTTGAGACCAAGTAGAGTCTGATATGATGATTCAAACATCCTAAGAGTCCCATACACAAAGTTTGCTCTTTCAAACCTTTTCCAAATGCCTTCAACAAGTCATTGATGGCAAGACTGGTAAGTACAGGGAATAGAGAGATTTATCCTCCAGAAACATAGGATAAAGTATGAAGAAAGACAGGAAAATGGAAAGAATTCCTCAAAGTACTATGGACCCGAGAATGAGGGCTTCCTATGACTGAGGAGTGGGAGAGTTAAGGGAGATGTCACTGCTATCCTTAGACACAGGTATGCAGGGTCCGCTGAAGCCTGAAGGTAAAACAAGAGAACTGCAAGAATATTTCCTGGCATTTCAGGGCTCACAAGTTCAAGGCAGCAGCCCCCTGGGGCTGAGAGAGGAATTAAAGAGCTGACAGATTATCCCCTGAGAAACAGGTGTACAGAGCATGCTAAAAGCTACAGTCAGAGAAGGAGAACTTAGATAAACTTTCCAATTACTCAGATCTCAAGCTGTGCTAAAGGGAATATTCTAATTCTACCCTCAATCCTTTGAAGTCTGTGGTGAACTAAATCTAACCAAAGCACAAATTCTATACTCATCTCAATTACAGATATTTTGACTCAGCTACTCTCATTAACATCCCAACTGAAAAACAAAGCAACCTTTTCTGAGTGAGTTTTATTTGCTTTAATTTATCTGTTCTTTTATAGACAATGTTAACATTTAATAAAATTATGAGATATGCAAAAAGGCAAGCATATGTGACTCATAATCAAGGAAGAAAATAGTCACTTGAAAGAGACCCAAAGATGATAGAAAGTGAGCAAATCA
The DNA here is from genome assembly GCA_027257055.1 of Cephalopachus bancanus. Classification (NCBI taxonomy): domain Eukaryota; kingdom Metazoa; phylum Chordata; class Mammalia; order Primates; family Tarsiidae; genus Cephalopachus; species Cephalopachus bancanus. The sequence goes on from JAPVLO010000204.1 coordinate 8,752,002, forward strand.
AACGGCATGTTTAAATTAATGGTGATAAACAAGCTTGAAGAACTAACAGAAAAGGTGAACAATATGTGTAAAAGATAGAGAATAGCAGCAAAACCATGAAAACTGTTCTAAAAGAGCTTAGAAATGACAATTAAGATGACAAAGATGAAGACTTATTTTGTGGGCTTACAAGCACAGAGTGTGTAAGATAGGAGTAAATTAGCTTCAAGACAGGTCAATAGAAAGTATATGAACTAAAACACATAGAGAAAAGTTAATGAGAAAAACAAATAGAACATATGCTTGAGGTAAGTGGAACAATATAAAATAATCAACCAAACATGCAATTTGAGTTGCGGAAAGAGAACAGAAAGAATGAGACCAAAAATCCTAAGTTGATGAAAGTGATCAAAGCAAATATTCAAGAAATCCAGCAACTCTAGCATAATAAACACAAAGTAAATCATACATAGGCATATTATGGTCAAACTGCTAAAAGAATTAAAGATAACAGGAAAAACTTAAAAGTAGCCAGAGAATAGAAAACACATTGCATAAGGTGAACAGCAATAAGAATGTTGACTGACTCCTCATTAGTATCAATTGCGGACTAGAAGACAATAGAACAATGTTTTTCAAGTGCTTAAAAGAAAAAATCTACAACTGAGTATTTTTTTTTTTTTTTTTTAGTTGGAGTTTCACTCTGTCACCCAGACTGGAGTGCAGTGGCCGCTCCCGGCCACCGCAGCCTCGACCTGCTGGGCTCTGGCGATCCTTCCGCCTCAGCCTTCCAAGTAGCCGGAATTACAGGCATGTGCTACCATGCCCGGCTGATTTTTTGATTTATTGTAGAGATGAGGTCTCGCTGCCCAGGCGGGTCTTGAACCCGCGGGCTCAGGCAATCCACTCACCTCAGCCTCCCAAAGGCGCGGGATTACAGGCTGAGTCACCGAACTGAGTATTTTTTATCTAGCAAAAATAGTCTTCAAACATGAAGGTGAAATAAGACATTTGCACATGTAGAAAATCTGAAAAATCATTCATCTGCAATAAAATTAATCCTAAAAGAATTTCTTAAGACTGAAGAAAAAATATATGAGAGAAAAGATAGATACCAGATAAAAATTATCAGATAGAAATTTCTCTATATATGTATGTATATATATCTTATTATTTAAACAAGAAACAATAACAATATATCATGGAATTTGTAGCATATAAATGTAAGATACATGAAAAGAATAGCACATAGGGAAATTAAAAGTTCACTGTTTTAAGGTGTTTACACTGTTGATGAACTCAAAAATTAGCTGTGGAAGATAATATTATAAAAATTAAAAGTGCTGTCTTAGCCAATTCAGGCTGCCATGACAAAATACCATAGACTGGGAGACATTTATTTTTCACAGTTCTAGGGACTGGGAAATGCAAGTCCAAACTGCCAGCCAATTTGGTTCCTCGTAAAGGTTCTCTTCCAAGATTGCAGATGACCACTTACTGTGATGGAGACAGAGAGAAGAAAGCAAGCTTTCTGATCTCTTCTTATAAGGGTAGTATTCCCATCATGATGACCCCACCCTCGTGACCTCATTTAAAATTAATAACCTCCCAAAGGCCTAATCTCCAAATACCAATACGTTAGAAATTAGGGCTTCAACACATGAATTTTGGGGGAAACCCAATTCAGTCCATAGCAGGTGCATATTGTAATCTCCACTGTGACTCAACTAAAAAGTCAACTGAGAAGTTAAGATAGAATATGCTTTAAAATACTTGATTCACCAAAAAGATGCTGGAACAGAAGAAACATATAGAGAAGATAGGACAAATGGGAAAAAAATCACACACATGGTAGAAATAAACAAAAAAATTATTAATTGCATTAAATGTAAGTAGAGAAACTTTTCAATTAAAGTAAGTGAAAGCCAGCCTGGATAAAAATTCAGACAACTGTATGCTATTTAATGGTAACACACTCTAACTATAAAGACACAAACAGTTTAAAAGTGAAAGACTAGAAAAAGAAATGTCATATACATACTAAACATAAAAAACTGGTATGACTATATTAATAACAGACTCTTCAAAATAAAGAGTATTCCTAAATAAAGAGACATTTTGTAATAATAAAAGGAAAGACAATGTTTTTGCACCTAATAACAAAACTCCTACATGTTTGAAGTAGTAATGTGAAATAGATAGATGCACAAATATAGTTGGAGATTTTAATACATCAGTAATTAATAATTTGACCAAAAATTTAAAGATATAGGAGACTGGAAAAACTCTGTCAACCCAATTGAGTTATAAAATAACCAAAACTAAAACAATACATATTCTTCTCAATTATACATGGAAAATTTAAAAGATAGATGATATACTTGGGCATAAAACTAGATCTTAATAAATTCAAAAGTTAAAATCATACAGAAAATGTTCTCTGACTACAATAATATCAAATTAGAAATTAATAACAGAATATCTGGATAATTCTCAAAACTTGGAAATTAAACACACATTTTAAATAATACAGAGATCAAATAAATCACAAGAGAAATTAATATTTAGTAACTGAATGGCCATTAAAATATATCATTTCAAAATCTGTGGCATGCATGCTAATGCTGGGACTAGAGATAAATCTATCACTTCAAAGGTTTGCTTTGGAAAAATAGATGCGTGCATTAAATGACCTATGCTTTCATCTTAAGAAGCTAGAACAATCAGAACAAGTTAATCTAATATAAATAAAATATGTAACATTGAAATTAGTAAAATAGAAAATGGACAAAAACAGAAAAATGAACAATGTAAAAATATTTGTTTTCTGAAAAGATTAATGCAATTGATAAATATCTAATAGGACTGATAAAGAAAATCAATAAAGCTCAAATTTTCAGTATTAAAAATTCTAGAACATCATTACAAATGCCACATAAAGGACAAAAAGCATTATAAACAACTTTTTGCCAATAATTTAACCTTTGTGAATAGACGAATTTCAAATATCAAATTACAGAAGCTATCATGGCAATATGTGAAAAACCTCAATATTCTTATACGTGTTAAAGAAGTCAAACCTTCATTTAACCAGAATATAAAACTTGCCACATTTTTAGAAAATACAGAAAGAAAAAAAAGGCTTCCCAACTTTTTTTTTTTTTTGAGTTGGAGTCTCACTCGGTCTCCCGGCCACCGCAGCCTCGACCTGCTGGGCTCCGGCGATCCTTCCGCCTCAGCCTTCCAAGTGGCTGGACCTACAGGCGCGCGCTACCACGCCCTGCTAATTTTTTGATTTATTGTAGAGATGAGTCTCGCCAAGTTGCCCAGGCGGGTCTCGAACCGTGGGCTCAGGCAATTAATTCACTCACCTCGTCCTCCCAAAGCGCGGGATTACAGGCTGAGCCACCGAGCCTGGCCCCCAATTTATTTAATGAGGCCAGATTGAGGCCAGGATCAGTGGCTCAGCCAGCAATCCCAGCACTTTGGGAGGCGAGGCGAGTGGATTGCCTGAGCCCGCGGGTTGGAGACCCACCTGGGCAACTTGGCGAGACCTCAACTCTACAATAAATCAAAATGAGCCGGGCGTGGTAGCGTGCGCCTGTAGTTCCAGCTACTCGGAAGGCTGAAGCGGAGGGATCGCCGGAGCCCAGCAGGTCGAGGCTGCGGTGGCCGGGAGCGGCCACTGCATTCCGGTCTGGGCGACAGAGTGAGACTCCAACTCAAAAAAAAAAAAAAAAAAAATGAGGCCAGATTGTCCTCAGAGCAAAACCAGACAAGAACATTCAAGAAGAGAAAATGTCAGCCAATTACAGCCACAGGAATGACTAAAATAAAAGAACTAACCATACCAAATGTTAACAATGAGTGTATCAACCAAAATGCTCATAGAGTCAGGGAGGGAGTATAATATTATACAACTTCTTTGAAACATTTTTGACAGGTTTTTAAAAGCTAAGCATATATTTAATTTATAGTCCAGCAATTCCACACCTAGGTATGCAATACAAAAGAAATTAAAATGTATTGTTCACTACAGCCTTATATAAAAATGTTAATAGCAGCTTTATTTGTCTAGTAAAAAACTGAAATCAGCCCAGGTGGTCATCAACAGAAAAATGAATTTAAAAATTGTGGTGTACAATAGAATTTTTAAAAATGTAATAAAACATTTCTTCAAACACAATAGTAGATATTACATGATTTTAGAAAAATCAAGTCTAAGCAATGATAATAGAAATCAGAAATGTGGTTGTATGAGATTAACTGGCTGTGGGGTAGGGCCACAGGGGAGATTTCTGAGGGGATGGAAATGATGTATATCTTTATAAGTGCATGCATTTGTCAAAATGAATCAAATTTTACATTTCATATCTGTGCATTTCACTGCATAAGCATTGTACCTCAATAAATACGGCCGGAAATTTAAAAAATCACTTATAGCCGGGCTCAGTGGCTCAGCCTGTAATCCCGCGCCTTTGGGAGGCTGAGGTGAGTGGATTGCCTGAGCCCTCAGGTTTGAGACCAGCCTGGGCAGCGAGACCTCATCTCTACAATAAATCAAAAAATCAGCCGGGCGTGGTAGCGCATGCCTGTAATTCCGGCTACTTGGAAGGCTGAGGCGGAAGGATCGCCGGAGGCCAGCAGGTCGAGGCTGCAGTGGCCAGTAGCGGCCACTGCACTCCAGTCTGGGCGACAGAGTGAGACTCCAACTCTAAAAAAAAAAAAAAAAAAATCACTTGTGACAACTCATTTTCAATGATTGAGAAAAATTCAGTAAAAATATAGTTCAGCTATACTTTTCCAGTAGGAAACAGTATTCAACCTTAAGCATATAATATCATTTATAAGCATTAAAAATAGCTTATTTTTTCTGTTAGAAAAACTGAAGCAATTTCCAATTGAATTATTTTAAAGTTGTATCTATTTCCTTTATATCATTTTTGCAAACTGTAATTTTGTAGCAGGTCAAATTTAGGACTTTTGAAACGCCTTTTTCCACTTCTCTTTAGGATTTGATTAGTCACCTAGTTATTGAAAATGCTTTAAAGCCTAAACAAATTCTCTATCTAAAATCCTCTAAAAGAGTGTCAGTTCTTCTCTTACCAATAGGCCTTGTTTCAACTCTCTCTTTCTCTAAACACATTAAGTCAAAAATTAAATCTCTCTTATCTTTGCCACAGATAATGTTTGAAACAAATTTAAATCTCACCAGTTTTATTATAATTTTACCACTCCCAGACTGTAAGAATTAATTAATTAATTAATTGATTTGTCATTAAATATAATTAAGAAGCTGAAGTAATTCCATTTAAGAACCTGCATAAGTTTTAAAGAATAATTAAAAGATATTCTTAATTCATTGGAAACCAGAGAAATATCAGAACCCAAGGGAGCTTTCCCAATTTGGTATGTAACATTTAAACATTTTGTCTATCTGTAAATAACAGAGAATGTTCTAGATATTAGGACTATCTGAGTTTGCTACTTTGCACAAAGACATTTATCTTGTTGGAAAAAGATATGCTTCCTTTTTTAAAAAAAAATCATATTTTTATTATAACTTTAATTATCTCATGAAGGAAAATTTGGGAGTGTCAGAAAAAAATGGGTAAGCAAAAATAACCATAGTCTCATGACTCAAATGCAATTATAGTTAATACTAGAGTATTTTCTTTAAGGTTATTTTAAAAATGTTTTTTATTAAGTATTGACCACATAAAAAGGTGTATTTATAGTATATCTTAAGACATTAAAAACTAAAAAGGAACACTATACCTACTTAAGAAATAGAAGTCCTATATGCCCCACATGATTCATGTCTCAGTCCATTCCATAGGTAATCATTATCTTAAATTTAATAATTACATTTCTATTCTTGTGCTTATGTATTTATCACACATTTATCCTCTTAATATTACATTTCTAATTTCTCTTATATATTTGTCACTCCTTTGTCTTATTTGTGCTGTGTTCTAGATGCTTTCTTTAAATTTGCCTGCTGAGTCTTCTAATTCTCTCTTCAGCTATGTCTAATATTCTGTTTAACCTTTCAGTTGAGATCTTTTTTTTTCTCATTTTTTTTATTATTATAAAGATGTGGGGTACAACTCAGGGTTAGGTACACAAATGTTAATTATACCAGATACCCTTGTTGATGAGGTGTGCTCCTCCCTCCCCTAGCAGTTTCTCTCAACTGCCAGTCCAAACCCCCCCTCCCCTGACAGTTTTGCACTAATGTCAGTTCTTTTCTTACAGTATTATAATTGTTCAAGCTCTGCTTATGAGTGAGAACATATGGTACTCTGTTCTTTGTTTCTGTGATAGATCACTGAGTATGATCAAACCTAAATCCATCCAAGCTGCTGTAAAGTCCATATGTTTGTCCTTCTTTATGGCTGCGTAATACTCCATTGTGTATATGAACCACATTTTTTTTAATCCAGTCCAGCATCGATGGGCAGCATGGTTGGTTCCATGTTTTTGCTATTGTGAACAGAGCTGCAGCAAACATACATGTGCAGGTATCTTTTTAGTAGAATGATCTGAGTTCCTCCAGGTATATTACCAATAGAAGAATTGCTGGGTCATATGGAAGGTCAATTTCTAGAAATTGCCACATTTGCCGAGTTCTTAATTTTTATTATGTTATTTTTATTTCTAAAAGTTCTGTTTGTTTCCCTCAAGTCTGTTTCTTTCTTACTCTCTTCTTTCTATACTACCTTCTTTCTATACTTTGCTTCTTTCTGTAATTTCACTCCTTTCTCACATTTGCCAATCCTCTTTTATTTCTTTAAATATTAAGATATTAAATGTATATTTTATTTTGTGCCTGGATTAAATTTAAAATTTTGCATGTTGATTTTGCTATCTATTTTTTCTTGCTTAAGTTTTCTTGAGTATTTTTTCATTTTTTAAATGTGAGTTAATATTTTCTATTTGTGCTAATTTTTTAGGCTGAATTGTACTTGTGTTTCCACAGAATGTAAGTTTGAATCAGCAGACACCTGAGGATACTATTAACTAGGACATTTTCAAATTTTGTCTTGAAGTTTTGTGGGCCACATAGGAAGAATGACTTTCAGGTCCTAAAACTTCTCTGAGGGTGTGCTTGTGGCTTAATTTTTGGGAAGAATGTTTTTTCTCCACCCAGCATCAAGTATGTCTCCTTAATGATTCCTTCTGTGCAATAGGCTTATTTCTACTTCTCTCTTACACCAAGTATGTAGCTCTTTGGTGTCCCTGCTTTATGTGGGGTCTACAATTAGGTTCTCTATCTTCTCTAGAACCCTAGGATTTGTTTCCTAAACCTTGTGTTCAATAACGTGTTGGAAAATGTTTAAGGATTGGCTCTCTGATAATAAAAAAAAAAATCCCAGGGGACTTCGGGCAAGATGGTGATGGGGCAGCTTGGTCTGTGAGACTCTCCATCGAGGAGAACACAAAGAGACTCTGGTTCTCTCCCCGGAGGCTGCAGATCCCATCATCAACAGCCTGTTCTTCACATGGAGCTCGGCGGTAGACTTCACTGAGGCATCACCGGGGTCTGGGCAGCTACTGTGGCTGCTGCTGCTGCCGTCACCACCAGCAGCCATTCTACATTGCACCGCCAGTGCCTGAGGTGAGCAGCTGCCACCACCACCGCCTCCGAGGCAGCCATTCCACATAGCACCGCCTGTGCCTGAGGTGAGCTGCCACTGCCATTGCCACCACTGCCACTGAGGCAGCCATTCCACATTGCACGGCCCATGCCTGAGGCGAGCTGCCACTGCCATTGCCACCACTGCCACTGAGGCAGCCATTCCACATTGCACGGCCCATGCCTGAGGCAATCCACAACTTCAGACCTTGAAGCCCCTGCTTCAAGATCTGCTGAGGCCTACTACCACTGTGATGTGCTGCCAGGCGGTGGGTCTCCTCCTGTGTGCCTTGAGGCAACATCTCCCTCCCCTTAGGGGTGGGAGAGCAGCTGAGATAAAGACCATCTGGAACAAGAGATAGCACCACCTGTTGGCGGTTCAAGGTAACAACACCGAAAGGGGAAAAATGGAAGCCTGACAGACACAGGCCAGATCTGAGTGGTGAAGTGGGCAGTCGTGAACTGAGTGATGATCTGAACTGCCCTTCACAGCAGGCCAGGGGCAACTGATCCTAACTGTGAACAAACTTACCAGCCTGAAAAGACAGCTAGAAATCAGAGCTGAAAGGACATTCAACTTAAACGAAAAGTCTCAGAGTGTGCTTGATTGGTTCAGCTAGTCTACTGACTTGATTCCATTCCTTCTGTTTTGTCCCCCCCTTTTTTTCTTTTTTCCCTCCTTCTTTTGCCTTCTTTTCTTCTCTCTGTAAGCCATATCTTTATATAGAGGAATAGCACACCAATAAGGAGGCTGGTAACCTTGTATGTTAGTAACATTGTATGTAGTTTTTTTTGAATGGGAGTTGGTTAGTTTGTAGAAGTGGTCTATTGTTTTTATATGTTTCAATTTTTGTCTCTCTCCACTCATTGGTACACTCGTCTGTTTTCACCCCTACTCCTCTCTCTCTCCACTCCCCTCTCCCCCCACTGCCTGCTCCATTCTCTTCCCTCTGTTAACTGCATTTTATTTCAGGGAGTAAATGTACAACCCCACTGCATGGACAGATTCCAAGGCAGTGGGAAGTAGGTTTCAGATTATTCATACACCCATCAGCGAATACCAGGACCTGCAGATAGATTTTGAATCACAGCACCCACCTTAAATAAATCACAAAACTGCAAAAAGACCACCCCCAACCTACAGTGCAACTCCAGAATTGAACAAAGTAAGAGGACATATATAAAGAAGAATAGGAGATTGAACAAACAGAAGTAAAAACAACCCCTTCACCCCTGAATAACAGAATTAAAGAAGACACTGACATGGAGGGAAGGAAAAAGTAGGGAAGGGAAAACAACAAAAACAACAACAACAACAAAAAAACCACACAAATGAAGAAAAACCAAAAGAAGAATATAGCTCTCACACAGCCCGTGGGAGGTCAGACACTGAGAAAATAGACTTCGGAACACAAACAATGAAGAGCCCCCAGAATGACTGGTCACATGAAACAAACCCAGACATCAAGACATTAATAGAGAGAATTTAGAAAATCAAGGAGAGACAAGAGAAAAATAGGAAGGAGCTGATGTCAGAAATAACAGCAGTAAAGAATACTGTGATGGAAATAAATAACAAACTAATAAGCATGGAAAGCAGAATTAGCCAAGCAGAAGAAAGAATCTCAGAGCTCGAAGACCAAAACACAGAAGTAACCCAAACTGTCAAAAACATGGAAAAGAAGCTCAAAAAGACAGAACAAAACCTTCAAGAAATGAATGATTACTTCAAGAGACCGAACCTAAGAGTAATTGGCCTTCCTGAGGCAGAGAGAGAAACAGAGGTCACACTGGAACAAACGTTTCATGAAATCATTCAAGAAAACTTCCCTCATCTTATCAGTGATGCAAAAATTCAAACACAAGAGATTCAGAGAACCCCTGCAAGACAACAAATGAGAAGACCAAGTCCTAGACACATGATAATTCGCCTAAACAAAGTAGCTATGAAAGAAAAGATCCTAAAGGCAGCAAGAGAAAAAGGCCAGATCACCTACCATGGAAGACCAATCAGAATAGCAGCAGATTTATCTACAGAAACCCTCCAGGCTAGGAGAGCTTGGAGCCCTATCTTCAAAGTTCTAAAATATAAACAATTTCAACCAAGAATAACCTACCCAGCCAAGCTAAGCTTCATCAGTGAGGGAGAAGTGAAATCTTTCCCAGACATCCAATCCCTAAGAACCTACAATGCCACCAGACCACCTCTACAAGAAACACTTAAGAAAGTATTGAACACAGAAGAAAAGGAAAAAAGAACAACAACGTTCTTCACAAGAGTACAGGCCAAAGATAAAAAACACACAAGAACCAACTCTCAAACCAAAAGAAAGACAACACACAAACAGGAAGAACAACAACTCTGTAAGAACATTATGAGAGGGTTCAACTTTCACATTTCAATAATTAGCTTGAATGTGAATGGACTAAATGCACCACCGAAAAGACATAGAATGGCAAAATGGATAAAATATCACCAGACAACAATTTATTGCCTTCAAGAGACTCACCTCACTAGAAAGAACACTCACAGACTCAGAGTAAGAGGATGGGAAATAAATTTTCAGGTGAATGGAACACAAAAGAAAGGAGGAGTCATGATCTTAATCTCAGACAAAATATCCTTAAAGCTATCAAAAATGAAAAAAAATACAGAAGGCCACTACATAATTATAAAAAGTTCAATCCATCAACAAGAAATATCCATCCTAAACATATGTGTACCCAACATAGGAGCACCAACTTTCATAAAGCAGCTTCTGGGTAAACTAAAAAAAGATATCGACTCCAACACCATCATAGCTGGGGACTTCAATACCCCACTCACAACCCTAGACAGATCATCAAGACAAAAAAATCAGCAACAAGATCCGAAACCTCAATGTGACTCTTGACCAAATGGACTTAATTGATACCTGCAGAACACTCCATCCAAAGACCACAGAATATACATTCTATTCATCACCACATGGAACGTACTCTAAGATCGACTACATACTTGGCAATAAATCAAGTAGAAACAAATTTAAAAGGACTGAAATTTTACCATGTACCTTCTCAGACCACAGTGGAATAAAAATGAACATTAACACCAACAAGGTCCCCCCAAAACCCACAAAGACACAGACACTAAACAACATGATAATAAAAAACTCCTGGGTCAATGATGAAATCAAAACAGAGTATTAAAACGTACCTGGAAACAAATGAAAATGAAGAAAATCTTACCAAAATCTCTGGGACGACATGAAAGCTGTAGTAAGAGCACATGAAGAAAATGGAAGGATCACAAATTAATAGCCTAACAAACCACCTAAGAAAGCTGGAAAAGCAAGACCACCAAAACCCTAATTTCAGCAGAAGAATCCAGATCACCAAAATAAAAGCCCAAATCTGGGACAAAAAGATAATACAAAAAAATCAATGAAACAAAAAGCTGGTTCTTCGAAAGGATAAACAAGATTGATGGTCCCCTAGTTAGACTGACCAAGAAAAAGAGAGAAAAAGTCCAAATAAACACAATCAGAAACACAAAAGTTGAAGTCACATCTGACCCTGAAGAAATACAAAAGATCATTAGAGACTACTATGTACACTTGTATGGAAACAAACAAACTTAAGGAAATGGAGAACTTTCTGACATCAAACAACCTGCCTAGGTTGAAACAAGAATAAATTGAGACCCTAAAGAACAATAAACAATCAAGGAAATTGACTATGTAATAAGAAAACTATCTACAAAAAAAAGCCCAGGTCCAGAAGGCTTTCCAGCAGAATTCTACAAGACATTTAAGGAGGAGCTGATACCAGTCCTACTGAAGGTATTCCAGGTGATTGAGAAAGATGGAATTCTCCCCAAATCATTTTATGAAGCTAACATCACATTGATACCCAAGCCAAGTAAAGACCCAACAAAGAAAGAGAACTACAGGCCAATATCTTTGATGAACATAGATGCTAAATTTCTCAACAAGATCCTAGTGAACCGGATTCAACAACACATCTCAAAAATCATCCATCATGACCAAGTAGACTTCATCCCTGGGATGCAAGACTGGTTCAACATTCATAAAACCGTAAATGTAATTAAATTCATCAACAGATGTCAAAAAACCCCACATGATTATAACATTAGATGCAGAAAAAGCTTTTGATAAAATCCAGCACCCTTTCTTGATAAAAACCCTCGAAATCTAGGCATGCAGGGAACATACCTCAAAATAGTAAAAGCCATCTATGAGAAACCCACCACCAGCATACTCCTAAATGAAGAAAAATTGGAACCATTTCCCCTGAAAACCAGAACCAGACAAGGATGCCCACTCTCACCCCTCCTGTTCAATAGAGCATTAGAAGTCCTGGCTAGAGTAATCAGACAAGAGAAGGTAATCAGTGGTATCCAAATAGGAAAAGAGGAAGTCAAGTTATCTCTCTTTGCAGATGACATGATCGTATACCTTGAAAACCCAAGAGAATCTGTCAAAAACCTCCTTACACTGATAAAGGACTTTGACAAAGTCTCAGGATATAAAATAAATGTACAAAAGACGATCGCATTTCTTTACACAAATAATAAACAAACAGAAACCTAAATAAAAATCACAATCCCATTCACAATAGCCACCAAAAAAAGATGAAATACCTTGGCATCTTCCTAACCAGAGACATGAAAGACCATTACAATGAAAACTACAAAGCACTGCTCAAAGAAATCAAAGATGACACAAACAAGTGGAAAAATATCCCATGCTCATGGATTGGAAGAATCAACATTTGAAGATGTCCATCCTACCTAAGGCAATCTACAAATTTAATGCAATATCCGTCAAATTATCAGCAACATTCTTCTCAGACCTAGAAAAAACAATACAGGAATTCATATAGAAACACAAATGACCAAGAATAGCCAGAACAATCCTCAACAACAACAAAAAAAACAGGTGGTATCACATTACCAGACTTCAAACTTTACTATAAAGCTACGATAATCAAAACAGCTTGGTATTGGTACAAAAACAGGCATATAGACCAATGGAATAGAATTGAGATTCCAGAAGCAAAACCTCAATTTCTCAACCAACTCATTTTCGACAAAGCCTCCACCACCTACCACTGGGGAGAGGAGAAACTATTCAGTAAATGGTGCTGGGAAAACTGGCTGACCACATGCAAAAGACTCAAACAAGACCCCTATCTGTCCCCATACACAAAAATTAACTCTAAATGGATCAGAGACCTAAATGTAAAACCTCAAACCATAAGAACCTTAGAAAATGCAGGACACACCCTTATGAAAATTAGAACTGGCATCCAATCCTGAACAAAACCCAAAACCCACAGGCCACAAGAGATAAGATAGACAAGTGGGACCTCATTAAACTGACAAGCTTCTGCAAAGCCAAAGAAACCATCAAGAGAGCAGGGAGACAGCCTACAGACTGGGAAAAAGTATTTGGCAACTCCAGGTCCAAAAAAGGCTTAACATCTTGGATCTACAATGAACTCAAATGTGCTGAAAAGAAAAAACAAACAACCCCACTATAAAGTGGGCAAAAGATATGAACAGACACTTCTCAAAGGAAGACATCTGAGTTGACAACAGACACATGAAGAAATTTTCAACCTCACTAATCTTCAAGGAGATGCAAATCAAAACCACACTGAGATACCACCTAACTCCAGTCAGAATGGCAATTATCAATAACTCAAAAAATAACAGTTGCTGGAGAGGGTGTGGTGAAAAGGGAACACTCCTACATTGTTGGTGGGAGTGCAAACTGGTGCAACCTCTGTGGCAAACAATGTGGCGATTCCTAAAAGCTCTAAATATCAACCTCCCATATCACCCTGCAATCCCCCTACTGGGAATATACCCTGAGGAACTCAAATCACTCTACCAAAAAGACACCTGCACACGTATGTTTATCGCAGCATTGTTCACAATAGCACGAACCTGGAATCAACCATATTGTCCATCAAAAGAGGACTGGATTAAAAAAATGTGGTACATATACATGATGGAATACTACACAGCCATAAAAAAGAACAAAATCATGAACTTTGCAGCAACCTGGATGGAACTAGAGTCAATAATACTGAGTGACTTCTCACAGAAACAAAGATCTGAGTATCACATGTTCTCACTCATATAGTGGACCTTGAACATCCACTGTAATAATATAAAAAAAAAAGACTGACAGTGGTGGGAAACTATGGGGGGAGGAGGGGAAGGGAGGTGGGATTAACGGTAGTCAATATCTGTCTGGGGATGGGGAGACCCCCCTTTTCAACAAGGGTGACTGAACGAAGCATATCTGTATACCTAGCCCTAAATTATACCCCACAATATCAAAATAAAAAAATATCGATATAAAAAAATAAAAATAAAATAAAATAATATTTTAAAAATCCCAGTTTGTAGCAGATGCCAATTTCTGTGTTGTAAATACTCATATGCCAATTTCAAGCTACCAACGTGATGTCACTAAATGTGAAGTTGGGAAAAGACATGTAAATCAGTCCCTGGGGCCAGTAGTAGGCAGCTGCATCACACCATTATGTGTACGTGGCTATGAAAAATGAAGCTGAAATCACCAGAGTTTGGTATATTTCTAGAGTAAAAGACATATGAGTATTTCTACCTGAATTTTCACTTTGACTTTCTTTTAAACTTCTTGTGCAATTCCTACCAGTTGGCAATATGTTTTAAAGGAGAGGTTTCCTTTGTTTATTCTATATTTATTGTAGGCCAGAATTTCTTGTTAACCTTATTGCCAAAAATAAAAATTCTTCTCTTGGTCATATTCTTCTCTTTTAAAGGTAAAATTTATTGTTTTTATTTTCTGTTTGTAAAGATAATGCATGTTTATTGTAGGAAAGTTGGGAAATATACAAAAATACATAGAAGAATATTAAAACCATCCATAAGCTCATAACCCAGAGCTAAGTACTGATAACATTTTGGTGTTTCTCTTTCTTGTCTTTATGCCATGTGTATTCATATAAATATCTCTGTGTGTTTTTATCTAATTTGCATCATGCTGTATCTACCATTCTGTAATCTAGTTTTTATTTCTTTATAATATTTAATGAATTTTTCTCATGTCATTAAACATTTCTCTACAACCCATTTTTTATGGCTGCATTGTGTTCTCTCACATGAGTGAACCCGAATGCCTGATCATTTATATTGTTTCTCAGCCTTCACATTATAAATAATGCTGAAATGAACACAAATGATGTGCTCTGGTCAGTTTCCTGGGGGAATAATTTTTTTTCTTCCACTTCGGAATTGAGACAATCTTCCTCTATGGTGTTAGACTATTTTCTTCCTTTTTTATTTCTGCCTTATCCAGCTGTATCTCATTCTGTAGCAACTCACTTTTCTCTTACTGTATCTTCAGTTCTTCATCATTAATAATCCTATTTCTAGAACTATATTTTGCTTTGTCAGTCCAATCTATTACACAATTAAGAAATGGTACCATGAAGGAAGAAATGATTATGTGCAATTTTTTAAAAGGCCAAAGGATCTTTTGTCCAGATCTGTATTTACTAAAATCAATTTTGCTTCTGTATATTGACGATTCTATTAACTATTGATATGGCCACCTTGCAGACTATCAAAAGTATTGATTCTCATCAAATAAAAATAATGTCAGTCCATTGTGGCCATTTTTGGCAAAGGTATAGAGATAGTAGAGCATCTTCACTCAATGAAGCCAGTGTTTACAACAGCAGTGAGTCATCAGTTTATAAAAAAGTACAATGGGAGTCAGCCCTTTTCCCTGAGCACTCTTCATCTCTTCTCCTGCCCTGTGACTTGCTTTGATTGAATTTCTTTTGGATGAATCATCTATCGGAAAGAACCAAGCAAGAAGAACTGAAAGAATGACTCTAGGTTGACCCCTGGAAAAGAATAAAATACATATTTTTTAATATATGACAAACTTAAGGTAGGAAGGATAGGAGATGTTTTTTCAAGAGATTTGGGTCAAAAAGAGAAAGTCAAGATTGTTATTTTTAATAACTCAATAGCTATGGCCTATGGTACACCCCTTATATTAAAGATAAGTCATCTCAAAAAATTAAGTTGTAGAAATAAAATAAAAGCAACTTCACTTCTCTGATAGAAATGATTGGCAATCTCATATGAAACAAAAGGATATTTAAATGTCAGGTTTCAGTTGTACAAGGATTTTTAGATAATATTCTTGTTGAATTTAATTTTCTTTCTCCCAAGTGAGTGATATATCTAGAAAGTCTCTCTTCAACCTATCTCCTTCTTCTCTACTCTAAAACAAGCATCATATTTTTAGACATGTTCCTCATATTCAGTTCCATGTCCTCAGACATATAGTTTATAATGATTATATATATATAGTTTTCTATTTGCCTAATTCTGATTTGCTCTTTACCCTGAAGCAAAAATACTTTTGTCAATATCATTCATCCTACAAAGTCCAAATGTGAAAATTTTGTAGGTGATAGGGACTCACATTTTTTTTGAACAACAATTTTGATTTCGATACCAGACCGTCACTAGTTACCTCTGTGATCATGGTGAAATTAATATTTTTTCCATTTCTTCATTCTCAAAATGGGCATGGTAAAGTCTACTTTACAGGTCACCACCAAAATTAAATGAGGTAATATATGTAAAGTACTTGGCACATTGTTAGCATAAGTGTGCTAAATACCTTATAACTGTCAATATCTATTTTAAATAGTAATGCCTAACTCAATTCATCTAGCATTTGTTGAGTACTGTGTATGAGATAGTGGTTTGGTAAATTGGAAGAGTTTATGGCACATATAAGACAAGAGCCTACCTTCATGAAATTTATAGTCTAATTGAGGAAGAAGCTTTATACATTTTTTAAATGTGCATAGCAATATAAGGCAGCATGTAATCCAAATATGGTATACATGACAAGAGCTTTGATTTAGAAGAGGGAGTGAGATCTGTGTGAACTGGAGAAGTAAATAGATCTTTTTGAAGGAGATGGAACTTAAGACTCAGACATAGTGGAATGTATAAGAGCTCAGGCTCTGGAGTCAAACAGATCTGAATGGAATTCTATCTCTGTCATCTCCAGCTATGTGATCCAGGACAAATTATTTAACCTCCTCATGACGTAGTTTCCTCATCAGCATCATGGTGAGTACCTAGCCATAGAATTGTTTGGAATACTAAGTGAGACTGTGCATTAGAGTGATCAGTAACTCTCATCCCATAGTGAATGCGTTATAAGCATTGTGGTGGTAGGAAATACTACAAATGAGAGCAGGGATGAAAATGAACACAAAGGCAACACAAGGATCCATTTTTTTTTTTTTAAGTTGGAGTCTCACTCTGTCGCCCAGACTGGAGTGCAGTGGCCGCTTCCAACCACCGCAACCTCGACCTGCTGGGCTCCAGCGATCCTTCCGCCTCAGTCTTCCAAGTAGCTGGAATTACAGGCACGTGCTACCACGCCCGGCTGATTTTTTTTATTTATTGTAGAGA
Organism: Cephalopachus bancanus; assembly: GCA_027257055.1. Lineage (NCBI taxonomy): Eukaryota > Metazoa > Chordata > Mammalia > Primates > Tarsiidae > Cephalopachus > Cephalopachus bancanus. The sequence goes on from JAPVLO010000204.1 coordinate 8,769,128, forward strand.
TGAGGTCTCGCTGCCCAGGCGGGTCTCGAACCTGCGGGCTCAGGCAATCCACTCACCTCAGCCTCCCAAAGGCACGGGATTACAGGCTGAGCCACCGAGCCCGGCTAGGATCAATTTTTAATACATACCTATGTTGTTATTTGTATGCTTGCTATGGTTTGAAAGCAAGCACATAGGAGCTTAATAAATACCACATAAAGACTGTGATGATCATGCTTTATTTGCTATTTTTTATGAACTTTTAAAAAATCAAGAATTTTTAAGGCTATATAAATTATTAAATTTAAGTAATTTTAATAGATAAAAAGATATTCATGAATTATTTTAATTCTTTTTAGGGTATACAAATTTTATATAATATATTTTGTACCATAATATTAACTTTAAAATCAATTTACTTTCTAAAGCTATGTTTCTATTAATAGTTGTTACTTTATTTCATTCCTCTTAGATATCATTCTACTTTAAGTAATTTTTGTCTCTTTCCTTTATAAAATTATATTTATTCTCATAATGACAAATATACAGTCGAATACAAAACACAAAAGCCCTCAACAGCGAAGTTATTAATATACCTGCAAGATAAACATGATTGAATTAAAGGCATTTACATCTCTGATGGATAATCCAGAGGCAAATATGTTGAATAATAAAAACGTGTTTTAATTCTCTGTTAAATTATTGAAAATCCAAATGGTAAATGTTAGTGTATTCTAAGGTTTGAATATTCATTATATTTCATCCACTTTTGTTTTTTTATATTACTTGACAAAAATATTATTGTCATTTCCATAACCCTGAATATACCAAACAATACAAATAAGTATTTTTGAAGAATAATTTCATTAGAACCAGGGTGCTTTCTTAAAAAAAAATCCGTTAATTCCTCTTTTAAAAGTTTGAATAACATCAGTACTTACTCTCCCATTAATAAAACTCCTAGTTTGGAAGGAATTATTCAATCACAAACTCATAAGAGGCACTTGACTGGCTAAAAGATAATTCATCCAGGAGATGTGAATCAAGGTTAGGACATAGCATGGATAAAAGAAAATAAGGGGAAGTGAACCAGTAGTGGGCAGGGCTGGAGCTAAGGACTTTTTACACTACAAGGTAAAAGTTGAAGAGATTAGAACAATGTTCACAGAGGCAGCACCAGGAGTAAGATACATGGAGCCTTCTTGAAGAATGGAGTCAGTGTTGGGCCACGAAGCAGACAGCAGCTGGACCCAGTTCCGATATTTTGTAGCCTTGTCTCTAATATTGACTTTTAGGCTCTGACTAATCCCTGACCTGGGGTGAAATATTTCCCCTCCTAGAAGAAAATCTTTGATTTCGGGGTGAGTGTGGCAGTCACAGGAAATTCTTTATATCTAAGGGGTCTGAATTTCTATGGACTGAGTGCAGGCTGATTTCTCCAACTCTTTGTTTTCCTTTGGGAATTTTCTTTCTCTGGGGCAGTCCCTTTCAGGTGATGGTTGTGCCCTGAGTTTGACATTGACAATTGTTTCTAAAATCCTCTAAGATCCTCCTTGGTAATCCATTAGACACACAAGGAGAAACATCACTCTTTCAGGTCACTGGGACTACATTTATTGAATTTCTGTTTTAAGGTATTAAATGCTTAGTCAGTCAACCTTTACTGAGCACACATTGAGTATCTAGCTCTATAGTAGGATCTGTAGGCCGGCAGGAAAGACATGAATGATCAAATCCATGCCCCAGAGTAATTGTGATACAGGAAAATAAATGTAAAAAACAAAAGAGCCTTTGAAATGAAACATACATACAAAAATTAATGTAACACATTCTCATGTATGTGCCATTGTCTACCATTTATCACTCTATCATCTATTTAACAAATATTTATCATGCACATATGATGTGTAAGATGCTAGGCCAGTGTGCTATGGTGTTGTAAACTTTTGAATATAGCACTGCCTGTTAATAAATTGATCATAACCTAGAAATAGTTGTGAAAAATAGACAAGCAATTACAATATTGTGATGTGCCAAGTTTCTTAGATCTCAGATTGGTAAAATTAAGAAAAGCATTATTAGAATATATGATATTTATGCTGTGTCTTAAAAGGTAAGAAGGATGAAATGGGAAAACATATACAGAAGGAGTCCAGCTGCAAGAAAAACTCAGAAGATGAAAACAAAGCTTATTTATATTAGTTAGCCAATACTGTGTAACTAACTTCTAAAAACCAAAAATTTAGAATTACCATAATCATGTGCTATCTCTCATGGTGTCTATGGGTGAAGAATTTTGGATTGGTTTGGCTGATTGGTTCTGGCTTTGAGTCTCTTATGAGGTTGTAATCATATGTCAGCCAGAGCTACACTCATCTGAAGGTTTGAATGGGCTGAAGGGTTTGCTTCTACAGTGGCCAATTCATGTGACTGATAAGTTTGTCCTGCCAAGGGCTTTGATGCTTCTTTAAGTGGTCTAGAGTTCTCTTTATCAGTGGCTGGCTGATGAACAATTCAAAAAACAAAAAATGTACACTCTGGTGACTTTTATTACATCAGAAGTAATTTATTTTCTATTTTATTGGTCACATAAGCTAGCACTGATTTAATGTGGGAGGGATCCTTGTAAGAGGATAAAGACCAGTAGGTGAGAATCATTATAGGCCATCTTGAAGATTGGCTATAACACCATCCAAAATGAGGGTGACTTGAAAATAGTATATAGTATAGTTGGTTTGGGAAACATTTCCAGACTTTTGGGGGGAATTTACTCATCTACCTTCTCAACCAGAATCTGAGTACCTTGAAGGTTGAATGAGGTCTTTTATTCTGTTTTCCTCGGTACCTAGAACATTGCTTGGGAAATAAGACACTTCATACATGTTTCTTGAAGGAGTGAACACATGAATGAATAAATATAAATGAGTATAATATGAGAGATAAATTTAAAATATCAAAACTGAGGGGTAAAATGTTGATTCAGAAGAGTATAGGAAGCTATGAAAATGAGTCAGGGTCTGCATGGAATCTAGAAAAGAAGGTAAAGCAGATAATACAAATTATAGGTGTTATCCATTATCAGCCAAGACTTTATTTGACGGACGTGATTAATCCACTCACTCAAAAAAATCTGCTTTATGGTACAGAAGGGGGAAGATACAGATGAAATGGTCCTCAGAACAACCAGAGAGTTCAGATCATCAAGACCTCTGAATAACATCTTTAAATTGGTCATCAGACACATCTGACCGTAAACATTGTTAAAAGGGTCACTACAATGAGATGTTTACTGTGGCAGACTGCCACTCTTGACCTTAGAATTTCTTTGGTGAAAATGCAGAGAATTTGGAGTCAATTATTCATTGTCGTTTGTTCTTTGCAGCCATGATAGGACATTGCTGGACCACTTGCACTAAAGTCTCAGGTAGAACCTATGACTCAAAGGAGGACATAGAAGATAACACAGTTGTGATGCATCAAGGAGTTCTGAGTCTGGAACCTAGAGTGATCTCCTCAGTGTTGTAGGCTGCTGAACCTCTGCAGCCCCTCCCCATCCCCCTTTATAGAAAGTATAAAAGACTGCGCACATCCATGTTCTTTTCTGACCTGGTTGATCTCTCCCTCTGTACAGCTGTCTGGACTCCAAATTCTGGGAGCATATCTGGAAGAACAAAGGCGCTCTGGGAGTCAAGTCCAAGCACACCATTGTGTAACCTTTCATTTTGTGCAGTTTGTTTGCTTGTTTCATGTGAAAACAAAACAAAGAGAAAGCAGCCTTAATAGGTTCTAAGCATTCAGTCAGCCTTTGAACTTGGGGTAGCCTTTGTGGTCCACCATTGCTTCACCCCTGAGCACAGGAATAACTAAATCAAACCCCACTTACAAACACATATAACTGTAAAGGTACAGGAAACACAGGCTGGTTCTATACTCCCATAGAACCCTCAGAGACCCTCAGAGTTCCGGGTCATCCATTTTTTTCTCTCTTAGTTTACTCGAAGGAAGTGTTGATAGTTTTTCCTAGTAACTCCATGAAAATAGGAGAGGTGAAATACTTTCCTTCTCCACATCATCTGCAAATGGGAAGAGGGCAGGCATGGCACTTGGAAGGTGAAATCCCACATCCCACTCACATGCTGCCCTCCTGAGGTGTGCTACAGAGCAGGCCTCTCTTGGATGCAAGGACTGAGTAGTGGCAAGACAGGAGAGAACACATGCGCAGCCCCCATGCTGGGAAGAGACAGGCCCAGGTGACACTAAGCGCATACAATAGGTACAATGGAAGCTCTATATTTTCTTTCATTGCTCATAAGGTTGCTGAAATCTTTTCAAATAAAAGGGCTAGAATTTGTTTTTGACATTCTCATGACTTTCTAAAAGAAGAGAGTAACAAGGTCAGCAGCGGTTCCCTCTGAAATGGAAATGAAGAGACTCAGCATCTATTCACAGACGCCCTCACCTCTCACCCACGCACCCTCGCTCAACTTTTCCCTGCAACCCACTCTGTGCTGGAAATAGATCGATAGGCTGCTTGTCAGATTTATGCAAGGCTCTTAGGCTCTAAACTTCTCTCAGACTGATGCTCGGAGTGGGATTCTACCCCAGGGGTTAAGAGTTGAGGTTTCACAGACTTTCTTAGTACACAAAGAAAATCGGTGAGTTGAGATGGTAACAAAACAAAGTAGATTTGGGGTGATAACACTTTTGGGGTTCTCCATGTCCTAAGTCACCTAAGTCACACCTATAGGTGTGCTCTCCTATATTCTTCCCTCAACAAGTTCAGCTTTGTCCCATAACAGGAACCTGTTTTGTCCCATAGAGAGTGTGGAAGCAAAATACCATATAAATAACTGATTCAGCACCACACCAGTGCTGCCCTCGGTCCCTCTCTGACTTTGGTGACCCAGGCTTGCAGTGACTGCTTTCCTGCCGCTGACTCCCGGGTGTGAGTCCCTGTCCTGGGTCTCCTTGAGTTTCCTGCCTGACCATAGACAAGGCGGTCTCTGTCTTGGCTTGCTGACCTAGCTTAATCTCTGAACGCTGCATTGCTTGTCCCTGTTTCTCAACTCTGTTGCATATCAGCATTGCCTAGAGAAAGTTTTTGTTTTGTTCTGTTACTATGGTATAGCATAAATACACACAACATAAACTTTACCACTTTGACTATTTTCAAAGTGGTAAAGTATAGTTCAGTGGCATTAATTACTTTGTTGTGTTGGTAAAAAAATACCAACACCACTATCCATCTCCAGAACTGTTTAATTCTTCCCACCGGATTAAGCACTCATTTTCCTTTCTTCCACTTCTCTAGCCCCTGAAAACCTTCTATTTTCTGCCTGTATGTACTTTACTATAAGTACCTCATATGAGTAGAATTGTACAATATTTGTCCTTTTGCACCTGGTGTTATTTTGCTTAACATAATATATATATATTTTTAATGAAATGAGGTCTTGCTATGCTGCCCAGGGTGACCTTGAACTCCTAGCTTCAAGCAATCCTACTGCCTTGCCTCCCAAAGTGCTGTGATTGAGGCTGAGTCACTGGGTCCAGACTTACCATAACATTTTCAAGACTTATCTGTGTTGTAGTACATATCAGAACTTTATTCTCTTTTTTCTGAACAATATCCAATTCTATATACCACATTTTGTCTATCCATTTATCAATCAATGGACAATAGTGCTGTCTCTACTTTTTGTCTGTTGTGAATAATGCTGCTATGAACACTGGTGTAAGATACCTGTTTGAGTCCCTGCTTTCAATTATTTTGGATATATATCCAGTAGTGAAATTTCTGGTTCATCTGGTAATTCTTTTTTAATTTTTTGAAGAACTGGCTTACCATTTTCCATAGCAGCTGCACCATTTTACATTCCCACCGGCAATGCACAAGTGTTCCAATTTCTCCACATCCTTGCCAACACTTATTTTCTGGGCTTGTTTGTTTGTTTGTTTTTATTGTAGCCATCCTAGTGTGTGTGAAGTCATACCCAGGGAATTTAAAGATTGCCAGTGCGCATGACTCAATCCCAGAGACTCTGATTTAATTGTTCAGAGGTGAGGCCTTGTCAACAATTTTTTAAAAATTTCCCCAGGTGATATTAACTTGCAGCCAGGGTTGATAACCTCTAATAAAGTCTTGGCTTATGCTGCCTGTCTTCTGTACCATCTTCCCACACTGCTTTCCTGTTCTCACATAAGAAAACAAAAGCCCAGGAAGGGACTTACCAAATATACACAGCAGTAATTAACAAGATCCCTCTACTTCAAATCCCATGTTCTGTCTATTGAACTCCTCTGTGCACTAAAGGGTGATTTTACAGGGTTCCCAATACAAACTGCCAGCACTGAACACAATGACCTTTTGGATCTGGATTGTTGGGGTTTATTTTTTTCCCAGGTTGCCAAGCTGGGTGGCTTAAGACCACAGAGATTTAGTCTTTTGGAGTTCTGGAGGCCAGAAGTCCAAAATCAAGGTACTTGCAGGCTGGTTCCTACTGGAGGCTGAGAGAATTTCATCCATGCCTCTCTCTTAGCTTCTGGTGTCTGCGGGCAATTCTTGGTGTTCCTTGGCTCAGAGATACATCATTCGGATTGCTGCCTCTATCTTCACATGGTCCTTTCTCTACGTATTTATGTCTTCTCCTTCTGTCTCAGAAAGACGCTCATTCAATTTAGGGTCTCCCTAAATTCAGAATGATCTCATCTTGAGATGCTTAACTTGATTATGTGTGCAAAGATCCTTTTTCCAAGTAAGGTCATGCTGACATGTTCTAGGAGTTAGGACTTGAAAATACCATTTTGGGATCCACATTTCAACCCACCACAGGGAGTTTTCTATTAGTCTTCCAAAATGCAATTAGTCCCCTTGTGAGTCAAGAGTTTAGCATATACCAAAGGTCCATCTGTTAGAATAAAGGTTGGAATTGGGCCAGCCATGGTGGCTCACACCTGTAATCCCTGCAATTTAGGAGGCCGAGGCGAGAAGATTTCCTGAGCCCATGAGTTCAAGACCATCCTGGGCAGCACAGCAAGATTTCTTCTTTACAAAAAAGAAAAAAAAAATGACCTGAGCATAGTGGCACATGCATGTAGTCCCAGCTACTCAGAAGGCTGAGGTAGAAGGATAGCTTGAGCCTAGGAGTTTGAGCCTGGTGCAGTGAACCATGATCATGCCACTGCACTACAGTCTGGGTGACTGAATGAGACCCTGACTCAAAAAAAAAAAAAAAAAGCCTGGCACTAGAATCAGAATGCCAAAGTAATCTGCATCCCATGTTCACTGCCGCATTACTCCCTGCAGTCACAATATGCAAACAATGCAAGTGCGTATCAATAGATAAATGGTTAAAGAAAACATTGTAAAAGCACACAATGGAATATTAATCAGCTTTTTAAAAAGAAGGTAATTCTGCTGTTTCCAAAGACCAGGAAGGCATTATTCTAAATGAAATAAGTCAGTCACAGGACAAATGTTGCATGATTCTTTTCACACAAGGCAAAATAGTGAAATAGTCAAATGTAAGAAGTACAAAAATGGTGCTTCCAGAGGCTAGGAAGGAAGAGGGCATGGGAATTTTTTCTTCAGTGGGTATCAAGTTACAGTTATAAAAGATGAGTTAGTTGCAGAGATCTGCTATACAACATAGTTCATATAGTTAACAATAAAACATCATGCACTTAAAAATTTAAGAGGGTAGATCTCATGTTGCGTTCTTACCAAAAAAAAAAAAAAACTGGGGAGAAACACAATGAAGCTTTTGGAGATGATGGGTAGTGGATATGTTTATTACCTCAATTGTATTGAGAGTATCACATGTGCATACATATGTCCAAACTCACCCAATTGTATGCATTGATTTTTTTTTTTTTTTGAGTTGGAATCTCTGTCACCTAAGCTGGAGTGCAGTGGCATGACCGCAGCTACTGCAGCTTCAACCTCCTGGGTTCAGATGATCCTTTCACCTCAGCCTCTCAAGAAACTGGGACTACATGAACATGCCACCACGCCCTGCTAATTTTTTTTATTTATTATAGAATTAAGGTCTCACCATGTTGCCCAGGCTGGTCTTGAACTCCTGAACTCAGGCAATCCTCTCGCCTCAGCCTCTTGAAGTGCTAAGATCACAGGCATGAGCCACTGAGACTGGTTTGTATAAACTAATCATGTGCAGTGTTTGTATGTGTGTGTGTGTGTGTGTGTGTGTGTGTGTGTGTGTGTGTGTGTGTCATGTGTACCAATTATACCCCTCAATAAAAGTCAGGGGGTGGGAAAGAAGGTCAAAGTGGCCACATTGCCTCAGACAAAAAGATTGCCTGATTTTTAGTCCAACCGTAATGTACTCTGGAGTACAGTCAGATCTCTAAGACAGTTTGAGACTGCCTTACACCAAGACAGTGGTGCTGAGTCAAGAGGCCACAGAAATGCCCAGACTAGAGTTCATATCCTGGTTTCTCTCCCACTTAAAAGGGCCTGCCAGAGCACAGGATATTGAGGCTGCTCTAGCATAGAATTATCTGGGCCAAAAAGCTCCTGTAAGTAGAAGTAACTCAACTGATGTGCCTCCTGACTCAAACATACTCCCTCTAGCGCATAGTGTCTGCACTGCCCCCTGATGATTTGAAGGCTTCTTGGAAAGTTAAAACAACAACAACAAAACTCTTGCTCATGGAAAAAGCCATGACTGACTATTTTGTGGAGAGACAAGAGGGCTTCTTACTATGCTGCCCAACTTGTCAGCTAATTTGACTGTCCTGTTTGGGCCTGGAATATCTATCCCAAGTGGCTGATCTGTCCAAATCATTTATAATCTGGGGCAGTTTTGGGGGAGAAAAGTTGCATTTTGTCTCACAAACTTTTCCACTGTGTGCCAGGATCAGGGCAGCCCCACATTTCCGATGGTGCCAGCATCAGGGACAGTGGGTGCCAACCTGAACTAAATTATTTTCAGTTATGTAGTGCTCGATAAAGTGTCTAAAGTGAGAGCATTTTGCTTCTCAGCTCTGCAGAGAATTGCACTCATGGTTCTCACTCTCATTTCCTTTTAGTATTTGGAATGATTTTATTACAAACTATAACTCCTTTATGAGTGAATACATCTAGAAACCAAACAGTCTCCCAGTGAACTCAGTCGTTTGTAAAACCACCACAGAATCGACTAGCAGAGATTTTAAGAAGCAAGAGAGGCAATTCATCACCTCTTCATGCATATTCTCCTGACTGCTGGGGAAATTAAATTTGTTTTCACCTACAGAAACCTCAACACATTTTTATTATATAAATCTAATATGTGTTTAATGCTAGCTTGCAATCAATTTAATCAGTTACAATGAAAACCTAGTCCTACATTTTTTTCTCATTAGAAGTTTTGCTTTAGTATAGTCAATGGTGATCCAGTTTATGGGCCTCTACCCTAATATCTTCTTAAGTTTGCAATTTTTATATGAAACTTCTGAGCTGGTCATTTTTATATTTTAATTTCCCATCTTAGAATGCTTAGTTAATTAGGTGGAAAATCTCCGAGTTCAGAAACAAGGCCATATTAATATTTGCTTCCAAGGACCTAGGGAAGTGCCTGGTACCATAGTAAGTATTCCATAAATGTTTATGAAATACACATTTGTGAAATGTATTTGTGCCTTATATACATCACAGAAGTCTAATTCCCTCTGCATTGCATTTTATCCATTTTTAATAGTTCTAATATATGTTCTATTTTAAGCATTCTCAAATCTCAGTAGGATATTTTTGTCAACTATACTTAAAAAAGAATATCAGAGTTATCAGTGTACAAATGGCCAATGAATTCATGTAAAGACGTTCTACCTCATTAAGAATTAAACATATGCAAATTAAAACAGAAAGATAATTTTATCTACCAGTCTGACACAAATATAAAAATCTGATTATATTAAGCATTCTGATCTGATGAGAAAAATGTCATAAGTTGTTGATGGGAATTGAAATCAGAACATGAATTTGGGTAGGAATATTTATTCCACTTAAGAGAGCCCTCTCAATTTTGGGAATATAGCCTATAAAAATAACAGTACAAGTCTGTAAATCCACATGTTTAAAGGACTTTGTGATAATAAATAATTTGAAACAATAATAAATAATTAAAGTTATAAATAAATCATTTCAATGCCCATCAGTAGATGAATTTTATTTTAAAAACTGTGGTTCATCCAGTGGAATATAATGCAGCCTTTTTAAAAAACAAGGTAGATTTGCATGGTCTGGAAAGATGATCACAGCATACATTTAAGTGAGAACATGAGTTGGAAAACAATATGTACACAGAATCATTCTGTTTTTCATTAGAAAAAAGTAGATATTCATATATGTGTATGTGTGTGTATGTGTAGGTATAAACAAGAAAAGTATGGAAAGATAAGTATCAAACTGTTCGTGGAATTTGCTTTGCGGGGTAGAACAGATCTTCAATTTTTACCTGATGTCATGTTATTTTGCATCATTGGATTGTGGATAATTTTTACTTTTTGATTTTCAATAATTAAAAATATAAATTACAAAAACAAATGTGTATCTATGAATTATTATAGATAATATAATTAGTGAAATATTAGACTGGAATAACACCTGTCAATTTTTATTTTGTTAGGAATATTGTATTTCCCCCTTTCAACTTCAGTGGTAGGGAAATAAAAATAATTCAGAGCACAAGGCTAAATTGAACACAATGACTAGTAGAAGATCCACATATTTTCTTACTGTTTTTGCTATGGTTTGAATGTGTCCTCTGAAGTTCATGTGTTGGAAACTTAATCTCCAATGCCACAGTGCTGAGAGATGGGACCTTTAAGAAGTGATTAGGCCGTGAGGGCTCTGCCCTCATGAATGGATTAATACTATTATTTGGGGAGTATGTTTCTGATAAAAGGATGAGTTTGGTTCCCTTTCCCACTCTTTGCCTTATCCTCTCTTCACCTTCCTCCATAGGATGATGTAGTAGTACAAAGACCCTCTCCAGATGCCAGCACCATGTTCTTAAACTTCCCAGCCTTCAGAAGAAATATTCTGTTTACTATAAATTACTAAGTCTATAAAATTCCGTCATTGTAGCACAAAACTAAGACACTTTTAACATAAATTTTTAGTCTCTTACTCTTTAAATTAGCTTTAGAAACATTGAGAAGATGCAGAAATCTGGAAGTCATTAACAAAGGGAGGAAAAATGAGTAAAGTCATGTATTGCATAACATTTCAATCAACAATGGACCACATATACAATAGTGTTCTCATAAAATTATAATAGAACTGAGCTGGGCTCGGTGGCTCAGCTTGTAATCCCGTGCCTTGGGAGGCTGAGGTGAGTAGATTGCCTGAGCCCACGGGTTCGAGACCCGCCTGGGCAACTTGGTGAGACCTCATCTCTACAATAAGTAAAAAATTAGCTGGGCATGGTAGTGCACGCCTGTAATTCTGGCTACTTGGAAGGCTGAGGCGGAAGGATCGCCGGAGCGCAGTAGGTGGAGGTTACGGTGGCCGGGAGTGGCCACTGCACTCCAGTCTGGGCAACAGAGTGAGACTCCAACTCAAAAAAAAAAAATTATAATAGAACTGAAAATTTTTTATGGCCCAGTGATGTCATAGTCATCACAATGTCCTTGTGAAACACATGATTCACACATTTGTGGGGATCTGGTATAAAAAAACCTACTATGCTACCAGTCATATAAAAGTATTGCACATAGAATCATGTATAGTACATAATACTTGATAATGATAAAAAAAATTACTGGTTTATGTATTTACCATACTACCCTTTTAATCATTATTTTGGAGTGTACTCCTTTCACTTATTAAAAAAAAATAAACTGTAAAAGCAGTCTCAGGTCCTTCTGGATATATTCCAGGAGACATCATTATCACAGGAGATGACAGCTCCGTATGTGTTATTGCCCCTGAAGACTTTCTGGTGAGATAAGATGTAGTGATATTGATGAGTCTGATGCTGTGTAGGCTTAGGTTAATGTGTATGTTTGTTTCTTCATGTTTAACAAAAAAGTTTTAAACTTAAAAAATTTAAATAGACAAAAGCTTTTAGAATAAGATGTAAAGAAAGAAAATATTTTTGTACAGCTGTAAAATGTGTTTGAGTTTTAAGCAAAGTGTTATTACAAAAGAGTCAGAAAGTTAAAAAAAAGTTTATGAACTAAAAAATTTACAGTAAGCCAAGGTGTATTTATCTTTGAGAACTTTGAAGGTTGGACTCCAAGCTCTCCTAGCCTGAAGTGTTTCTACAGATAAATCTGCTGCTATTCTAATTGGTCTTCCCCAGTAGGTAGTTTGACCTTTTTCTCTTGCTGCCTTTAGGATTTTTTCTTTTATACTTACTTTGTGTAAGAAAACTACTATGTGTCTAGGGGTTGGTCTTTTCATTTGTTGTCTTGCAGGTGCTTGCTGAATCTGTTGTGTTTGAATGGTTGCATCACTGATGAGATGAGGGAAGTTTTCTCGGATAATTTTATGGAATATTTGGAATATTTGTTCCAGGGTGGTCTCTGTCTCTCTATCTGCCTCAGAGATTCCAATTAATCTTAGGTTTGGCCTTTTGAAATAATTGGTCATCTCTTAGAGGTTTTGTTTTGTCTTCTTATGCTTCTTTTCTATTTTTTTTAATAGTTTGGATTAGTTCCACATTTTGGTCCTCAAGCTTGGAGATTTTTTTCTTCTGCTTGGCTAATTCTGCTTTCCATGGTTATCAATTTGTTATTTATTTCATTCACTGTATTTTTTATTGCTGTCATCTCAGTTATCAACTCTCTCATTCTATCCTCTGGTCTCTCCTCAATCATTCTCTCTATTAAGGTTTTGATGTCTGGGTTTGTGACTTGAGTCTAGGGGCTCTTCATTGTTTGCATTCTGAAGCCTGTGTCCTCAGTATCTGACCTCCCCCCGGGGGTCTGTGTGAGACCCATATTCTTCTTTTGGTTTTTCTTCATTTGGGTAGATTTTTCTCCCCCTTCCCCCTCTTTTTTTTTTTTAGCCTCTTCTTTAATTCTGTTTTTCAGGGATGGGGAGGCAGCTTTTACTTCTGTGTGCTCAATCTCCTATTCTTTCTTATGTGGATCCTCTCGCTTTTTTCAATTCTGAAGCTGGACTGTGGGTTGGGGCTGTACTGTTTTGCAGTTTTGAGACTTAATTGAGGGGGAAGCTGTGATTGAGAAACTATCTGCAGATCCCAGTATCCATTGACAGGTGTGTGGGCTCCCTAGAACCCACTTCCCACTGCCTTACAATCTGTCCATGCAGTGGGGGTATAGGTTTGCTCCCTAAATGCGAAATGAGGTAAGAAAAAGGAAAAGAATGAAAAAAAGAAGGAGGGGGATGAGAGGAAGGTGGAGAGAGAGAAAAATAAGAGGGAAAACAGACAGGTGTACCAACTGACAAAAGAAAAACGACACAAACAAAGGCGGAAAAGAGTTTAAAAAACTAAAACATACAGACAATCATACAAACACACAAACCAGAAAAAAAATAAAAAAATTTAAAAAACCTTATTGTTGTACTCTCCCTCCAAAAATACCCATACACAAATAGGGAGCCTTTTTTAAAAAAGGCAATAAAATAACAGAAACAAAGTAAGTATGAAAAGGTAATCAAAACAGAAAGAGAAAAAAAGAAAACTAAAAAAAAAAGAAGAAGAAGAAAAGAAAGAAAAAACCGATTAAAACAAACAGACAAACGAAAAAACAAAACTCACTCTGAGGTAGTTCCTGTAAGTCCACCTTCCTTTCAGCTCTGATCCCCAGCCCCTCCCCTCTGATAGGGTTGCTCTCAGTGTGGATCAGATGCCCCGTGGACTACTGTGGGAGGAGGGTGGATCAGATCTGGACTCACCCACCCGGCTTGCCGTCTGTCAATTCTCCCACTCAGATCAGATGTGTCTGTGTCCCATCCAGCATGGGGGAGGGGCTTCTGTCTCTCTGGGTTTGATGAGATTACCTCTAGATCCCAGGATGGAGGCTGAGTGGAGTTAGGCAGGGCAATGCAGCTCTCTGCCTGGGCCCAGGACAGAGAAAATAGCTCTATCGGCATTTCCTCACCAGTGGTGGGGCTGCTTTCCAGTTCCCCCCAATCTTCTCTCTCCACAGATTGGATCCGGGGCTCCAGCCGCTTTGCTGTCACAGGTAATGGTGTGGGCTGGGCACTAGGCAATGAGAATTCACGGTATTCGGCAGGCTTTTCTCAGGAGAGTCCCGAGAACAGCAGACGATCTGAACACCGATGGCTCCAATCTCAGAGCAGTGGGGGTTTGCAGTCATCTCTGGAAGAGGAGCGCTCCAGGTGCAAGAACCCGAGTCTTCCCTCGGACAGACTTTCACTCACCCACCAACACACATCCACTCATGCAGAGAGTCTTTATGGACATACGCTTTTGCAGAGACTTTCTCAGTCTGATCTGTCCCATTGCCATCTTGCCATAATTCCATGGATTTATTATTAAAGAAAGAAAAATATTTTTTTCACAAAACTTTAGTGTAGCCTTACGCGTACAATGTTTATGAAGTCTACAGCAGTAGACAGTAATGTCTTAGACCTTCATATTCACCTATTACTCACTCACCAACTCACCCAGATCAACTTCTAGTCCTGCAAGCTCCGTTCATGCTAAATGCCCTATACAGGCTTACCACTTTGTAAATATTTTATACTGTATTTTTACTGTATCTTTTCTGTGTTTAACTATGCTTAGATACACAAATACTTACCATGGAGTTACAATTGTTCAGTATAGGTTTGTACAGGTTTGTAGCCTAGATGTGTAATGGGCTGCACCATCTAGGTTTGTGTAATTACACTATATCATGTTCGCACAGTCACAAAATCATCTAACTATTCATTTCTCAGATTGCAACCCTGTTGGTAAGCAGTGCATGACTGTATTTTAGGGACAAATGTATAGATCTTAAAGAACCTTGGAGAAGATTAGGGCTGAGATGCAGGAGCTAATAATTTGAGGATGCATCCACTCATTCATTCACTTAGTCAACAATTGTTTATTCGGCATCTACTCTACCTAGTCATGTTTTAGGTGTTGGTTTTCAGTGACTACCCGATAGGTACTTAACATCTTGCTGTTAAGTGTCTGGGGTGCTGTGGGAGAGTCATGATCTGTTCATTCATCACTTCCTGCTCTGGGACTGGGCACACTGTGGTGAACAAGTGGGGCAAGTCCTCCTGCTCCTGTGAGTCTGGTGAGGGTAGGCAAAAGTGAATGAAGAAGTAAATCCATGATATTTCAGGTAGTAATTGTAGTTACAAGGAAAATAAAGCAGAGGCAATGGCAGGAGTGAATAGGGTTAGTCAGATTTATACGGATAATTTAGACAGGATGGTCAGGGAAGGACTTCCTAGGAAGGGACATTTGCCCTGAGATCTGGATGTTGGAAAGGGGCTAACCCTGATTGAAGTGCATTCTAGGTAGAAGGAAAAATGTAAAAGCCTTGAAATTACTATGGCCATGTGCTGCGGACCGAATTGTGTACTCCCAAAATTCATATTTGAAGCTTTAGAGCTCAATGTCCTTGTATTTTGTAGATAGGGCCTATAACGAGGTAATTAAGGTTAAATGAGGTCATAAGGGTGAGGCCCTGATAAAATAGGATTAATGTCCTTGTAGCTTGCATTTGTGTGTACACTCTCTAATTCTCTCTCTCTCTCTCTCTCTCTCTCTCTCTCTCTCTCTCTCTCTCTCTCTCTCTCTCTGTCTTTTTCTTCCATGTAAGGACACAGCAAGTCCGTATGCAAACAAGCGAGAGGCCACAGCAAAAACCAAATCAACTGGCATGTTAGTCTTGGACATTCAGCTTCAAGAACCATAAGAAAATAAGTGTTTGTTGTTTAATCCACCCAGGCTGTGGTATTTTGTTATGGAAGTCTGAGCTGACTAAAATATCATTTTTAGAATATATTTATTTAAGTTAGAGGTTACAGGATTTCCTCATACATGTTATAATTTTGTATAATTTATTTGAATCAAATTTCAAACAAGATCCACACATTGAAATGCCTTATTGGTTTGACATTGCTATATTTTTTATTTTTGAGTAGATGTCTCACTCTGTTGTCCAGGCTAGAGTGCAGTGGCACAATCACTATTCACCACAGCCTTGACCTCCTGGAATGAGGCTATTCTTCTGCTTCAGCCTCCCAAGTAGCTGGGACTACAAGTGTATACTACCACGTCCAGCTAATTTGTTCTGATTGTGGGTAGAGACAAGATCTTGCTATGTTTCCCAGTCTGGTCTTGAACTCCTGGGCTCACACAATCCTCCTGCTTCAGACTCCCATAGTACTTGGATTATAGGCATGAGTCACCCACCACACCTGACCCAGTTATATTTTTTATAGCTCTTTAGTCTATAGATTCTCTCTCTATCTTTTTTTCCCTTGCAATTTATTTTTGAAGAAGTCACGTATTTGTCAGGTAGTTTCCCTAGGTATTTATTTGTCTTCATCTGTTTTGTGTTGCTATAATTCCTGCTGAATACCCAGACTGGGTAATTTATAAAAACCAGAAAGTTACTTCTCACAGTTCTAGAGGCTGAGTTCAACATCAAGGCACTGGCAGGTTAGATGTCTGGTTCCACAACTGCACTTTGTTGCTGCATCCTTTGGAGAAGAGGATTGCTGTGTTCTCATGTGGCAGGAAAGCGGAAGGAAGAGAACCCATTCAGGTAGCCCTTTTATAGCAGCATTAATTCATTCATGAAGGTAGAGACCTAACGACCTAAACACCTCCCACTGGGCCCCACCTCCCAACACTTTTGCCCTGGATATTACATTTCCAACACATGAATTTTGAGGGACACATTCAGACTATAGCAGAATTTCTGATTAAACTTCTGTGGCTTTGTTTAACATAATCCTCTTCTTTTGTACTTCCCCAGCATAGATTGTTATATCCATAGTTTGATCAAATTTAGGTTTAATTGTCTTGGCCAGATTATTTCATAGGTGGTGGTATGTTTATTCATCAGGAAGAATGTAATGTCTGGTTGTCTCTTTGCGATGTGAACAGCCGTTGGCACTCAATGCCCAGATACATTCTAACTCTGTCCTTCCTTCTTCATTTATTAGCTGGAATACTTTCATCATTTATTTGGCTATTCACTGTTAGAGGTTTAAGAAGGTCAGAATAAATATGGAGTTCTTTCTCTTTAACAGTTTAAAAGTAATAAGTAAG
Source organism: Cephalopachus bancanus (assembly GCA_027257055.1). Lineage (NCBI taxonomy): Eukaryota > Metazoa > Chordata > Mammalia > Primates > Tarsiidae > Cephalopachus > Cephalopachus bancanus. The sequence continues at coordinate 8,786,326 of JAPVLO010000204.1, forward strand.
CTCTAAGTATTCTTCAACAATTGGCAATTTTTAAAATAATAAACTCTTGTATTTAAATATGTTTAATGTGTTTCAATACATTGAAATTATTGTCCTTATTAACATTCGAAGTGTCCCCTTTTGTGTCCAGGGAGAGTTTCTTCAATTTGGCTCTGGAATCCTTTTGGCATTCTTTCATTTTTTTTTTTTTTATAGCTTTCTTGCCCTCTGGTATAACAATGTGCTCTTTGCTCACCTTGTAGAGTTCTTATCTAACATCTGGAATCATCCATTTCTAACATCTGAAATCATCCATCTAGAGAAGAGTTATTTTAAATGAGAACTGTGAAAGTATATTTGTATTGATGATAACAATTCAGTTGAGGGGAGATAACTATAGGAGCAAATTCCTTGAGTAGGGAAGAGAAGTTAGGGGAAGTATAAGCCTAAGTCTTAGGTTGGAACAGAGAGTTCATTATTGTAGCAGTACATTGGGCAAAGCAAAATGCCATAAAAACACAGGAGCCATATAAACAACTAAGTAATAAAATTTCGCCTGTATGATTCTGGGTTAAATATTCACATTTCCCACCTATAAATTCACCTTTTTTCCTATAAATAATCTCCACAATCAAGAAATCACCAAATATATCAATAACAATGTTCTAAACTTTCAAGATTGTTCATGGGTTTTCAAGAATTATTCAAAACTCTAAAGAAAAATATCTAAATATGAAGACTAAATAATTGCTTATTTATAATTATTTGTCTTTTAATGTGCAAGCTGGATATTCATTTATTTCTGATATATTTGAAAAGGTGAAAAATATTGATGTTGTGATTTATTTGCTTTTGCTAGCTTGATCATGACTAAGGGAGGATCTCACTTTAAGTCAAAGATGAATGCCCAACTAAGGAATGCCCTTGACATACGAATGTCCATCTCACCTTGCCTGACTTGACTAAAGAGTTATCCCTTTTTTCTTTTCCTTCATAATTATTGCTTTCTTTGCAGAACCTATAGCACTGCCTCTTTTTTCCGTTCCCTACTCATGTCTATGACATCTGTTTCACCACATTATTAATGTTATCAAGGAATGCCCAGATGTAAAAAGATGAACTCATTTCTCTCATTCTTTAGGCCTGTTATAGATGTGCTGAGATTGTTACTTTCTCTTCTCTCCCCACCAGAGTTCCTGCTCCCTACACTTTTGGTCCAGTTGGATGGGAAGGCTATCTTGAAGAGATAAGATGGCTTGAAATAATATTTGAAACATGAAATACATTTTTAAGTGCATTTCAAGCAGAGAGCTACAAAAGAGAACCCTGAAGAAGGAACTGGATAGGAAAGAAAAGGAGTAGTACAGGGATTGGAAGAGTTTTACTGCCAACCTTGCAGTTTCGAAATACAACTAACTACTATCCGACAAGGATTGCAAGGGGAAACAGTTTTTCATTTTCTTCTTTCTTCCTGTAACATCCAAGGCACTCTGGTCCTAAGATCCTGAAAGTGTTCTACTTATTAATGGTATTGATATGCAGTGGGTCACCAGCATTAGAGTTAAAAATTATAAGTTTGGAGTACTTGGCTAAAATGACTTTGATGAAAACATTTTATTCTCATTTTTCAGATTTCCATTTCCAATCTATCGCTGAAACCCAACATAATCATACATTGCAAATACATACAGGAGTTGTTTATGCAAAGTTGAATTTTCAAAATACAAATTAATATCTAATCACTCAGTTTGCAGAAGTATTGATCCCAGGATTCCTTTAAAACAGAATTGTCTTTAATATCTGTTTCCAGATCATTAACTACTTGATAGAAAATTTCGGCATAGGGTAAGCAGTCTAATCCACAAAAGTCAAAAACAGACAAAGGTGAATGAGAAATAAATGTCAAATAAATTTTAAGAAGATAGAAAAATAGAATTGATTTATTGATCTATATATCTTAGAAACAAATCAACTTCTAAAAGTGAAGTAGATCCTTAATTGCTACTCAACAGGCACATAGTATAATTTTGTTGTAGTTGTTACAGAGAGTAGTCAAGTATTTTCCTCTTATAACATAAAATACTCACCAATATTTCCTTCTCCCACTGTACAGATTTATCTGCACACTATTTCATATGCTTAATTGAAAAGTTTATATATATATATGTGCATGCTACTAATGAAAGTATGATGTTACTGTCACATATATCCCAGAGAGTTATTAAAATTTAATGAGCATCAGTCAGTGACAATTTAAAGCAAGATGGCAAAATAAGGCAATTATCCAGGTAATTTGGGAAAATTCAGAGTTGTTTCACTTGATGTTTCTAGATGCTTTTTTTTTTAGTTCCTCAAATTTAATCTAATATTTATACCACAGAGTGATTGGAGTGAGGCAGAATGATTAGCAATCGGTAGCTGGAAAAAGTTTGTGAGCACAGACTGTTCCGTTCAATGACGATAACTTTTGTACCAATTTGTGGGATTGAAAGAGGAAGAAACTGGAATGTTGGAAAAATAGAAGACTCCTGCATTTGCCTAATGGGGAGGAGATGAGGCTCTGAATTAGTGTAGGAGCAGTGGAAATGGAAAGAGGAGGTGGATTCTAGATTTTACGGGGGTAGGACTGTGATAGCCTAATGACAGACTGAGTAGCATGGGAGTTGGGGTGATGCAGAAGCCTCCTACATTTATGCAGAGGGAGAGGAAGGAGAATTAGAGGAAGGCATTGGGAAAGAAAAAGTTTGGAGAAGGCTACACCATGTCTCAGAAGTCAAATGAAGAAAGGGTTTCAAAAAGGAGGTCAACAGAAACAAATGATTCAGAGAAATACTGTAAGAAAAGATGACAATGAAGACATACATAGATTTAACAATTAGAAAGTTGATGTTAGTTTTTAATGATGTGTTGAGACTGGAAGCCAGATTGCAGTGGGTTGAGGAGTAAAAGAGGTGCTAACCTAGAGGGAACAAGAGTAGAGAATTGTTTTTGAGAAGTGGTGATAAAGTGCAACTGAAAGAGGGTTATAATTCTTTGGGAAGAATATAAGGTTGGAAAAACAGTTTTATCAGGATAATGCAAATTGATTCTAAGGATACAACAGAGAGATGGGGTGGTAGTCTCTTACACTAGTGATCCCTGATGAAGTATATCTCCCAGGATTCATGCCCTTATGGAGTCCCTTCCCCTTGAATCTGGGATGACCCTATGACCAAAAGAAGGCGCTGCTCTTGGACAAGCTTCCAAGCTGAGGTATTAAGAAGATCTGACAGCATTTGATCATAATGCTACATGAAAAGGATTGGCAGTAGCAGGTCACTGACAAGGGTTGGGGGGAGTGTGCACATAACACTAATAAGGGTACTTGACACCTACCAGGTGAAGTGAGGACCAATGGGAAGACCAAATTTCACCTGTATGATAGCCACATATGTACCTAACCCTGAATTGTACCCCACATCTTTAAAATAGAAAAATAAACATTCCAAAGCACACTTACACACACACACACACACACACACACACACACACACACACACACACACAGAAGAAGACCTGGCAGCTGTGGGGGAAAGGTATGGTATTCACATGGAGTCACAACATGAAGAGAGAGAGAAAGACAAAGATGTCCAGCCAGCCCCCAGTTCCAGACATCCGGCTGAGGCACCAGACATGAGTGAAGAAGCCACTTTGGATTTCCCATTGTAGAAGATGCCACTTGGATTACTGAGAAGGCCCGCCCTGGCCAAATTGCAGACTTGTGAGCGAATAAATGTTGTCTTAGGCCACTATGTTTTAGGATGATTATTATGCAGCAACAGGTGACTGAAACAGGTGATTTTTTAAAAAAGATGTTAAATAGAGAGGCGTGATAGATAGAATAAGGCCTTGAAGATGAGGGGAGATAAGATCAGGTGGAAGAATTGGTCATTTTGGAAGTGAGTGAGGGCACTGCTTTTTCTGAGGCTGGAGAAACTGAGGAAACTGGATGGGTAAAAATGAAATTAAAGTGAGATATGAATGGGAAAGAAATCAGACCGATTCAAGTTAGACAGTGAGGTCCTGTGTTGAGAATGAGGGCTGTAAAAAGATACTGAGTGCCGAAAAAGAAAGAAAAATATTGACTGCAACTGGAATAGGGATTCATTCTGGGAGGAGTAAATGGATGGCAGAGTGGCCGTTGAGCTCCAATGAGTATGATGGTCATGAATTTGTGATGAGGCCAGTTAACACCGCTCAGGAGTTTTTCACACCCATCCTTACTGAGATTGGCTATCTTCAGTGATCAAAACTTACCATTAAGGTAGGTTGCCAGCCATTCCTACTTGGTGTAGGGAATTTGGACACCAACTATATTAACCAATAGATAAAACATGTAGCCTAACTGAAACTTTTGAGTGTTTTAAGTCTTTCAGAGACCCTTCCCAGTGGAATACATATATCTATATATCTATATAGATATATATATCCATCTCATGTCCCTGCTTCCTGCCCATTTATTATTTGTGATTTTCATTAGTAATTGCTGAATCATACCTGCGATTACAGACAATGCTATTTATACTAAAGAAATTGAGTGCACATCTATTTTCGCTTCCTGCCCTATTTTCATACTTCTATCCATTTGGATTTTTGTCCCATATGTTGTCCTCAGCACCGTCTTAAGCTGCTGTCTAGTTATAGCTCAAAAAAACTTCTGTTCCAAATGGGCCTTTATTTCAGTAGGGGACTGTGCTTTCTTTCAATCTATTACTTAACTGAAGTATGTTGCAAAGATTATTCAATTCTTAAAAGTGCTCTGCAATGGCAAAACAAATGTTAATTTTTATACCCTTAAATAGTACAGAGAGACTGTTTTTTGTAGTTTCTTATGTGAAAGGCAAACTCTTGTAGGCCATTGGAATGTGGAAAGTCAAGAATGACTTTGAGACACTAACAGTTTATGACATCCCTGTATCACTGCTGAATAAAATCCAGTTCTTCCATTTGATCCATTGCCTTGTCATGACCTCTAGAGCTCCCTGACCTCTTACATCTCTGAGCCTCAAATTCATGACTGGCTTGACAGTGGACTTTGACCTCTGGATTCTGCTTATTTTTGTACCAGGACCTAATTGTCTTGGTTGTCTCAGTTCTGGCTGCTTGGCCTGACTCTATGATAGACTGCAATAATAAGTGGGCCCGAAGGTGTCCCTTTGACACACCTTCCACTAATTGGATGTAGCCTCACAATAAGGAAGTAACTTACTAAGATGTAATACCCACTGGCCTATACCATGCAATGCCTAGTTTTGTGACTGAACATACAAAGTACTCCATGATGTCCAGATAGTTTAGCAGCTACTAATTAGGTTTGCTCACCAAAATGTGTCAAGAGGCCCTTTAAGATGTGACAAGACAATATGGGTTATCATGTTAGGATTGATAAGTAATGCTCCAGTTGCATTCAGTGAGGAAATCTAGGTTAGAAATCATTACTGGTTCTTTCATTCATTAGCTGGTAACTAATTTAGAACTGCTTTATTTTCCTACCTATAGACTGGTAGTTAACATGTATCAGGACAAGCACAAAATTACCAAGTTACATGAATAACAGCCTGAAGGAAATTGAGGTTATATATCATGGTACTTGCTGTGGACATGAAGGCTAGGCATTTCAACGGAAACAAAAACACGTTTTTGTAATCCCAGGCAAACTGCATGCTAAATAAATTGGGAAGGAGAAAACGGAATCAAACAAATCTACAGCTTGGAAACTGGATTGGCATCAACATAGCTGGGAAATTCAGGCCAAACTTGAGATGTGCTGAAAACCAAATTTCCTAAAGGCCCAGGAGAGTTTGGCATGTAGTACTGAGAAGTTAAATTCTAGAGCTATTTCGCTGGTGCCAGGTACTTATGATCACCAACATCAAACTTGCATAACTATACTGTGGTTTTACTGCTGAGAATGAAATTTCTTGGCCTGAAAATGTGCCGAGTATGGATGACAAGAAGATGTCAGAATCACTGTGCAAAAAGCTATAGGGGAACTTTCATCAGAGGAAGCCTGGGTATAAAGAGCTCCTCAAAGACATTTGGCAGAACAATTTCCTCAGCAGGGGTAGCCATTACCTGGTGTGAAACAACAGACCAAGCAAACTTGCTTCATGTGCAGCCTTCCAAAAGAGTAACTAGCAACAAGGGTGCCCCAAAGATCACAAAGTGAAAAGTGATGGCCATAGGTAGCAACTCAGGGACAGATAATTCCTGTTACCAGGTAAGAAAAGATAACTTTCCATATAACACTTATGGTAGACGCTTTTGCAAACCACCTATGCACCCCATTCTGGGCTGGAGTGTTCTTTCCCTCGGCTGCCTAGGACACTGACTGCTGTCAACTGAGAGCGAATTCCCCCATCCTCTGCTGAAGAGAGCTGCCTTGCTCAAGTTGATGCCCGCTCTGGGGCAGCCTGTGTCCATTAAGTGGTCATTTAGGGAGGAGAAAGACCGGGCCCCATTGTCTTGATTCAGGACAACTCTGAAGGGCCACCCCAACTTTTGAAGTCCTCTACAATGGGGGTCCCCAACCTTAGGGCCAGGGACCAGTACTGGTCATTGACCAGTTAGGAACCGTGCCACACGGAAAAAGTGAGTGGTGGGCGAACAGAACTCTGCCTCCTGTTAGATCAGCTGCAGTATTAGTTTCCCTCAGGTGCATGAACCATATCATGAATCGCACATGTGAGGAATATAGGTGGCACGCTTCTTATGAGAATCTAATGCCTGATATTCCCCCGTGTCCCCCCCGACCCCATTCCATGTTCATGGAAAAATTGTCTTCTGCGAAACTGGTCTCTGATGCCAAAAAGCTGCTGCTCTGAAGGACTATGGAGGCCTCTGTTACAATTGCCTGACAGTGTTCACTCTGCCCTATTGTCCTGCTCTGCTCATGCTTTAACAGGTGTTCCTGAGAGCTAACCCAGAAAACCGCTTGCAGGCAAATCTGTCTCAGTCTCTTTCCTTGGAACTCAACCTAAGACAATGCTAACCTGATACTGATACTGTGTTATGGGACAAAAATTATGAGTGTAGTCTTGTTCCCAACCACCCATTCCTCTGTTCCTCTAAAGAGGAGTTGAACTTTGCCTGCTTAGTTCCCTCCAGCCTCCAAGGAGTAGCCTACTGGATTGTAGAGTTTTGTTTTGAATTGAGGTCTCATTCTGTCTCCCAGGAACTGTCATGGCTCACCACAGCCTTGACCTGGGTTCAAGCAATCCTCCGTCTTCAGCCTCCCAAGTAGTTGGGACTACAAGTGGGCACCACCACACCTGGCATGAGTGTGTGTGTGTGTGTGTGTGTGTGTGTGTGTCTGTGTGTCTGTGTGTATGTGTGTATGAGGTTTTGCTATGTTGCCCAGGCAGGTTTCAAACTCCTGGGCTCAAACAATCCTCCCACCTCCACCCCCCAAAGTGCTGGGATTATAGGCATAAGCCACTGAACCTGGAGGCATTGCAGATTTTTTATAAAATGAGAAATGTCATGGAGAGAAGGATTAGAGTGCTGATGGGATGAGATGCAGGAGAAGCCTTGACAAACAATGAAAGTATTTGGGATTGAAAGCAAACTTTAAGAAATATCACTGTGTTCAACATGATGAATTGAATTGTTGGGAAATTAATTTGTGCCCCTCAACTGCTATTCCATTCTGAGGTGGGATTACATGGGTCACAATTTTTATACTTTACATTTGAATATAGGAAGTTTCATGTTTGGAAGTGAATAATTACACCAGCAAAACTATATTCTTTGAATCCTGTGAGTTTAAATCAACAAAAAATAGACTTATAGTGTCCGGGAACTTAACCAAAAGAGTTTATAATAAGATCAAAGTAATTAAACCATAGTTTCAGCCCTAATCTTGACACACATTTAAGCCACTATTAAAACTTTTTCAGAACCCTCTACATTTGTCAGCCATGCACATTATGGAAGCTAAGGACAACAGACTCGAATACTGGTATAGCATCTATGAGAATTTTTAAGTAGGAGGTTTGAGACACTCTAGAAAACAACATTTAAGAGATTTAAGAGGTTAGAATTTTTGTTCTCATGCCCCAAATCAATGGCACATATGTAGAAGTGATTAGAAATCTATTCAGGGTGGAGTAAACACAAGAGATGACAAGTAGAAGTCCCTCTCCCGCTAGGCTCTCTCAACCCAGGGACTATGTCCTAGCCAGACTCTCTTGAGGTGGTTTTGGGTTGCTTGTGAATCACAGTATCCTGAGTTACAAGATAGATCTTTTATTTTTATTTCTTTTGGCTTAAAAAAACCTTAAGGGTAGTTAAGAATCATTAGTCAATTTTTTCTCAAGAGGAAAAATTTCTCAAGCATAAGCCTTCAAAATATAAATATCTTTAATGATACACATAAAGCAAGAATTCCAAACACATTTGCATTAGAGAAGGGTTCAAAGAACTTGTGATGACCATGAGTTGCTGGCAATCTAGAAATCAGATGTGGTTATGTTCAAATCTACCATGTGCTCCGATTTATCATCCTTCAACCTGTTCTTTCAAGTTCTAACAGACAAACTTTCCTTTCGAGGATCTCTGTCTCTCAGGTTCAGTTGGAAAGACTTCAGTCTCAGTCTTATTGGGGAAACGTAGAACAAGAAGACTCTACATTTTTCAGAGGAAAAAGAGGTTTGGGTAGCCCGTGTCCCTTCCATATCTAAACCCACACCAAGAGCTATTACGCTATTCTTGAACCTCATTCTGTTTCTGTCCTATGCGTATGCTCCTGGTCACCTGTGAAGTTGGCCTCCAGAAATCAATACCTATGAATTTTTATTTTGTTGAGTTTTAAAATTTAGTTGGGAATCTGACATTTGAATAAATTATGCCCCAACTTTTGACCTATCCTTTTTGTAATGTTATTTGGAACGTGATGTGTCTATATATTCCAGAATAGAATTATGTAGAAGTTTAGTACTTTGAATCTTACAATTCCTTTACAAAAAAGTTTAAAGTACAGCATATGTAACCACAAACAAATTTTTTTATATAATTTATTTTAAAGATGTGAGGTACAATTCAGGATTGGGTATACAAATGATCATCGTACTGGTAAAGTTTGGGCCTCCCTTTGGTCCCCACTTTGCCTGGTTTGAGAACAGGTGCCCTTATCAATGTTGCATCCCTCCCACACCACCCCAGCAGTATCCTGCTACTGCCAATCCCTTTCTTATAGTATGGTAAATGTTCAGGGTCCGCTAATGAGTGAGAACGTGCGGTACTCTGTTCTTTGTTTCTGTGATAGATCACTGAGTATGATAGACTCTAAATCCATCCAAGTTGCTGTGAAGTTCATATGTTTGTCCTTCTTTATGACTGCATAATATTCCATGGTGTATATGTACCACATTTTTTTTTTATCCAGTCCACTTTCAATGGGCAGCACAGTTGGTTCCATGTTTTTGCTATTGTGAATAGTGCTCCATCAACAGGCTTATGCAGGTATCTTTTTTGTAGAATGATTTGAGCTCCTCCGGGTATATTCCCAGTTGGGGCTTTGCTGGCTCAAAGGGAAGACCAATGTCTGGTTCTTTTAGAAATCACCACACTGTTTTCCAAAGAGATTGCACTGGTTTGCATTCCCACAAGCAGTGTAGAAGCATTCCTTTTTATCCACATCCTCATCAGCATCTTTTGTTGTTTTGTGGCTATTATGAATAAGATTGTGATTTTGATTTGCATTTCTCTGATGATTAGTGAGACTGAGCACTTTTTCCTGTATCTATTGGCTGCCCATGTATCTTCTTTTAAGAAGTGTCTATTCATGTTTTTTGCCCACTTTTTAATGGGGCTGTTTTTGGTTTTTTTTTTTTCGTTTCAGCACATTTGAGTTCCTTGTAGATCCTGGATGTTAGGCCTTTGTCAGATATAGAGTTGGCAAATATTTTTTTTTCCCATTCTGTGGGCTCTCTCCCTGCTCTCTTGATGGTTTCTTTGGCTTTGCAGAAGCTATTCAACTTGATGAGGTTCCACTTGTCTATCTTGTCTCTTATGCATGGGCACTTGGAGTTTTGATCGGGAATTGGCTGCCAGTTCCAATTTCCATAAGAGTGTCTCCTGCATTTTCTAAGGTTCTTATAGTTTGAGGTTTTACATTTAGGTCTTTGATCCATTTAGAGTTGATTTTTGTGTATGGTGACATGTAGGGGTCCAGTTTCAATCTTCTGCATATGGTCAGCCAGTTTTCCCAGCCCCATTTACTGAATAGGTTCTCCTATCCCCAGTGGTTGTTGATGGAGGCTTTGCTGAAGATGAGTTGGTTGAGAAATTGAGGTTTTGCTTCTGGGATCTCCATCCCTATATGTTTCATTGGTCCATATGCCTATTCTTGTATCAATACTAGGCTGTTTGATTATTGTAGTCTTATAATAAACTTTAAAGTCTGAAACCTCCCCCTTTTTTTTTCTTTTACTGGGGATTGTTTTGACTATTTGTGGTTATTTATATTTCTATATGAATTTCTGTATTGTTTCCTGGTCTGAGAAGAATGATGTTGGTAATTTAATGGGTATTGTGTTGAATCTATAGATTGCCTTGATTAGTATGTGCATCTTAACAATGTTGATTCTTCCTATTCATGAGCATGGAATATTTTTCCATTTGTTTGTGTCTTCTTGGATTTCTTTGAGCAGTGTTTTTATAGTTTTCATTGTAAAGGTCTTTCACTTCTCTGGCTAGAAAGATGCCAAAGTATTTCTTTTCTTTTTTTTGTGTGTGTCTATTGTGAATGGGACTGTGCTTTTTATTTGGTTCTCGGCCTATCTGTTGTTGGTGTATAAGAATGCAACTGTCTTTTGCACATTCATTTTGTACCCCAAGACTTTGCCCAAGTCCTTTATTAGTGAAAACAGGTTTTTAACAGAGTCTCTTCGGTTTTTGAGGTATAGGATCATATCGTCAGCAAAGAGGGTTAACTTTCTCTATTCCTATTTGGATATCCCTGATTTCCTTCTCTCGTCTAATTATGCTAGCTTGAATTTCCAACACAATGTTGAATAAGAGGGATGAGAGTGGGCAGTCTTATTTTGTTCTGATTTTCAGGGGAAATGTTTTCAATTTCTATCTGTTTAACAATATGCTGACTGTGGGTTTATCTTAGATGGCGCTTACTATTTTGAAGTATGTTCCATCCATGCCTAAGTGTTTGAGGGTTTTTATCAAGAAGGGTGGATTTTATTATATAATCATGTGATTCTTATTTTTACATCTGTTGATGTATTTAATTACATTTATGGTCTTGCAGATGTTAAACCAGCCTGCATTCTGGGAATGAAGCCTACTTCGCCAAGGTGGATGATTTTTGAGATGTGTTGTTGGATCTTAACTACCAAAATCTTGTTGAGAATTTTTGTCTCTATGTTCATTAGAGATAACTGGCCTGTCGTTCTCTTTTTTGTTGTTGCCTCTTTACCCAGTTTGTGTATCATTGTGATGTTAGCTTCATAAAATAATTTGGGGAGAATTCTGTCTCTCTCAATTGCCTGGAATACTTTCAATAGGATTGGTATCAGTTCCTCATTGTATATTTTGTAGAATTCTGCTGGAAAGTTGTCTGGTCCAGGGCTTTTTTTCATGGTAGTTTTCTTATGACAGAGCTGATTTCCTGGGTTGTTTTTGGTCTATTTAGTGTTTCAATGTCTTTTTATTTCAAGCTTGGGAGGTTGTACGATGTCAGAAAGCCCTTCATTTCATTTAGGTTATCAAGTTTGTTTCCATACAGGTGTACATAGTAATCTTTTATCATCTTTTATATTTCTTTGGGGCTAGTTGTAATTTGATCTTTTGTGTATCTGATTGTGTTTATTTGGGCTTTTTCTCTCTTTTTCTTGGTCATTCTGGCTAGGAGTCCATTAATCTTCTTTATTTTTCAAAGAACTAGCTTTTGGTTTTGTTGATTTTTTCTAAGATATTTTTGTCTTCTATGTCCTATATTTGGGCTTTTACTTTGGTGATATGGATTCTTCTGCTAAAGTTAGGGTTTTGGTTGTCTTGTCTTTCCAGCTCTGTTAGGTGATTTGTTAGGCTGTTAACTTGTGATCTTTCCATTTTCTTCATGTGTGTTCATAGAAATATAAATTCCTCTCGGAATTGTTTTCAAGGCATCCCAGAAGTTTTGGTAGGACATTTCATCATTTTCTTTTGTTTCCAGGAGTCTTTTAATTTCTGTTTTGATTTCTGTGTTGACCCAGTAGTTGTTCAACATCATGCAGTTTAGTGTCCTTGTCTTTCTGAGTTTTGGGGTATTAGTGTTGATATTTATTTTTATTCCACTATGGTCTAAGAAGGTGCATGGCAGTATTCAATCTTACGAAATTTGTTTTTGCTTGTTATATGGCCAAAGATACTATTGATCTTGGAGTATGTTCCATGTGGGGATGAGTAGAATGTATATTCTGTGGTTGTTGGGTGGAATAATCTGTAGGTATCTATTAAATCTACTTGGTTGAGCATCAAGTTGAGGTTCCGGATCTCTTTGTTGATTTTTTTTTTTTTTTGGCCTCTATAATCTATCTAGGATTGTTAGTGGAATATTTAAGTTCCCTGCTATAATAGTGTTAGAGTCAATATCTTTCTTTAGTTTAATTAGTAGTTGCTTTATAAACACTGATGCTCCTGTTTTGGATTCATATATGCTCAGGATGGATATTTCTTGTTGATAGATTGAACCTTTTATCATTATGTAGTGTCCTTCTGTATCTTTTAAAATTTTTGATAGCTTAAAGGTTGCTTTGTCTGATATTAAGATCACGACTCCTGACTTCTTTTGTGATCTATTTACCTGGAAAGTCATTTCTCATCCTTTAACTTTGAGTCTGTGTGCATTCCTTGTGGTGAAATGAGTTTCCTGGATGCAGCAAATTACTGGTTCATAGTTTTTATTCAGTTAGCCATTCTGTGTCTCTCAGTAGTGCATTTAGTCCATTCACGTCCAGGCTGATTATTGAAATGTGATTGTTTAGCCTCATCATGAAGTTCTTATAAAGTTTTTTGTTTGTTTGTTTTCTTTTAGCTTTTGGGTTGATGCATGTGTGTGTTCTCAAGTTTTCAGTCACAGTGAATTCTCTGTTGATTCTGTGTTTGGCTATTTGCTTGGGAAGTGCATGGTCATTCTTTTTTTCTCTTTCTTCTGTGCTTAATACCTTTTTAAGTGTCTCCTATAGTGCTGGTCTGGAGGCTGCATAATCTCTTAGAGATTGGATGTCTGGGAAGGATTTTAATTCTCCGTCGTTGATGAAGCTGAACTTGGTGGGGTAGGAAATTCTAGGTTGAAACTGTTAATCTTTGAGGACTTTGAATGTTGGGCTCCAGTCCCTTCTTGCTTATAGTATTACTGCTGATAGTTCTGCTGCTGTTCTGATTGCTTTTCCCCAGTAGGTGGTCTGACCTTTCTGTCTTACTGCTTTTAGGATTTTTTTCTTTTGTGTCTACTTTGTGTAGATGAATTACTATGTGTCTAGGGGTTGGTCTTCTCATTCCATGTCTTGTGAGGCTACTGTATCTCTTATCTTTGACTGGTCACATCTCTGGTGAGATGGGAAATGTTTTCCTGGATAACCTCCTGGAATACTTGCTCCAAGGTGTTCTCCATTTCCTTTTCTTCTTCTGAATAAAAATCAAGCATAGGTTTAGCCTCTTGATATAATTGCACATCTCTGGGAGGCTTTGTTCTTCCTTTCTGAGTTCTCTATGTTTTTTACAGATCAGGTTAATTCCATGTCCTGGTCTACAAGTTCTGAGATTCTTTCTTCTGCTTGATTAATTCTGCTTTCCACTTGTCATCCTGTTATTTATTTCCTGGATGAAATTTTATATGTCCAAAATCTCTATTATAAGTTCTTGCCGTGTTGTGTCTTACATTTCTTGAATCTTATTCACTCTTTCAATTGATTCCCTAATCCCTATTGTATTCTGGGGCCAGTCATTGGAGACTTCCATTTTCCAGGCTCTGAGGTCTGATTTTTCAGGCATTTTCTCTTTGTAACACTAGGAATTACCTGTGTTCTTCCATTGACTTTTCCTCATTTGTGACAGATCTCTTTCTTTTCTCTTAAGTTCCATTCTTCAGTGGCAATGGAAGAGCTTTCACTTCTGATATTTGCTCAGCCCTTTATTCTTCCCTGGTCAGGGTTCTGAATTTGTTTTCTCTTGAAACAGGGCTGTGCGTGGGAAGTTTTGCTGTCTCTTATAGTTTTGAGAGTTGAATAACTACCTAGGATTCAGAAAGTACTTGTAAATCATAATGTTCACTGATTGTGGTAAGGGTTCCCCGACACCCACTCCCCACCATCCTTCTATATGACAATGCAATAGGTTTGTGTTGTGTACCCCCTGAGTCTAAGATATAGTAATAACAATGAGGAAAATAGAATGAAGAGAAAAATAGAATGAAGCAAGACAGACAAAAATTTTAATAAAGTAAAAAAAAAAAATTTAAAGCACAGAACAACAAGAGCAGGAGCCAAAGCAAAAAAACAATTAAACACACACACACACACACACACACACACACACACACACACTCACACACCAAAACAAACTGTAATAACAACAAAGCAAAACAAAACAAAAAATAACAACAAAAAAGCAGGAAAAATCAAATACACACACACTAATGCCTAACCCAAAATGAAAGGAGGCAAAAAAGAGAAAAAATAATAAAAGAAAAAAGAGAAAAGAATTCAAATCAAACCTTCACACATTTATTCACACACATAGTAAACAAAAAAATAGAAAAACAAATTGCAAAAAGAAACAAAACTGAAAGATGAACACTCAATTCTTCATGTACTTACATAAACATAAAACAAAAACAAACCCTTTGGCAGGTTCTGTAGTTGTTCCTCTCAGCTGCCTCTGCTCTCTCCTGCAGAGCTTTGGCCTTATTCACAGTCTCTTCAGAGTCTGGCCCAGGGAAGGAGAAGGGGGTATTGGGTGCTGATGGGGCTTTAGTCCTCCCCTCCCACTCTAATATGGTCAAGGGGATCTCCTCCCAAGGGGAGGTGCAGGGTCGTCTCTTCCCCAGACTTGCCCTGGAGTGGAGTCCCCCTATTGTGGCTGATGTTCAGGTTCTGCATGGGTTTATCCCTCTCAGCTGTGCCCCAGCAGTGTGGGTCTGACATTCAGGGGATTGCAGGGGAGGAGGGGGTTGGTCAGCCCCAGACTCACCCACCACTGATCTCTTTGGAGGTTCTTCTTTGTCCTTTTCTGGCCACACTCTTTGTCCTGCAGCTGAATCAGGGTAGAAGCTGGGGCACCTGAGACTCATTCGTCCTGTCCCTCCAGGGTTTGTGCTTTCAGGAGATTCCTTTCTGATCATGATCAACCTCTGAGTAGTTAATCTGGTTACAGAGATCGGGTCATGTTGCTCCATGGTGAGAAAGCCAGAGCACTTTCCTGCACAGTTTTCAAGATGGTGGCAGGGTGCCTCTTTTGTCTTTTCCAGTGGGATTCTGCCTCTGGGCTGTTTCTTTGTGCTCCCTCTGCAGCCCTTACTTCCAGTGTCTGGCCAGGCACTGCAGTGGTGAGGCAGAGCCTGGAACTGGTAGTCTCTCCCAGCAGCTTCTTCCAAGAAGGGTTTTGTTGATTTTTTTAAAAATGGTGCTCAGCTTCTGTGCCCTGGAACACACTAGGGACCAAGCAGAGTGGCTGCAGTACCAGCTGCTTCACTGAGAAAGCCCTGGCCTCTTGCTTCTGAGTCCCTTCAGTCAGCCACTCACACACCCACTTACTCAATGACATGTATGCAAAATTTTCCATACACTCACTCACTCACATTGGGACTTGCTTAGCCTGACTGACTTCGCTGCCATCTTCCTGAGAATCCAAACAAATATCTTATGAAGTATAGTAAACTGACTGTTCATGCATGAACACACCCAGTTAAAGAAAGAGAACATTCCCAGCACCCAGAAACCACCATATGCTCCCTTCTAGTTATTGACCCCATCAAAGACACCTGTTATCTTGACTTTTTACTCCTTAGGTTGGTTTTGCCTGTTTTTCTGTACCATACATAATTGGATGCATAAACACATATACTTTTAAAATCTGGCTTCTTTTACTTAATATTATTATGTTTGTAAGATTTATCCTTATTAGTAAATATCTGTCTGGGGATGAGGAGACACCTCGTATCAACAAGGGTGCCTGAACGAAGCATATTTGTATACCTAACCCTTAACTGTACCCCACAATATCATAATAAAAAATATTGATAAAAAAGATTTATCCTTATTTTTACTATATTGTTGTAGATTGTTCATTCTAATTGCATAGTATTTTATTGTTAAAAAAACACAACTTATTTATATGTTCTATAAATATTTACTCTAAAACCAACTTCAAAAATCCAATTCCCATTGCTTTGTCTGCATCCCTGAGGCTAAGCTATGCTCTCGGGGACAGGGGCAGGTGTGGGCACCACTATTCCCCAGGCTTTTTATCCCTTTAATACCAAAAACCCATTTTAGTCCACTTTGATACCCCAGAGCTGCACTATCAATATTGTAGCCCCTGTCCATTCATGACTACTGAGTACTTGAAATAGGGCTGCTATGAATTCAGATGTACTGCACATGTAGAATACACATCAGACTTCAAAGACTTGCTATTTAAAAAAATCATTAATTCTTATATAGATTACTTGTTAAAATCATGATTTGGCTATATTGGACTAAATAATGTATATTCTTAGTACTAATTTTACCTGTTTTTTTTTTCTATGTTTGAAACATGGCTACTAGACAATTTGAAATTAGATAGGTGGTATTCATTATATTTCGGGGAGTGGTGTTGATCTAGATCATCACTACCTTATATAGGTGGTTCAGTTATTCTTCTGCTGAAAGTTAGAATGTGATACCATGTGATCTCTCAAGTTTTTTGTTTAAAAAATTATCTGAAAGTCCAGGTATCCACGGGAGCAGGTACACAGATGTGCAGTACATGAAAGTGCCCAACTGCCCCTTCAGCCACTTAAAGGCTGTTCAAGTGAGAACCAATGCACACTCACATCAGGATGTGGGTGCTGAACATACACCTTGGATAGCCAACCTGCATGGGTAATACATTAAGCGTTGATACCATTTTAATTAAAACTGACAAGAGATGTTGATTATGAAAGTATATGAGGCTAAAATTCATGGGAGACTTCACATTTTGAGCCTCTATAGGGAATCCAATTTTTGCTTCATTTAACACTGTTTATAGCTGCTGTTGGTTTATGTGGAAAATGTGGCAGCTAAAGTTCAAACAATTTATATACAGCAATATAATTTATATGGAGCCATTTTGGAGGCCAGCTGAATGATGAAAGTGTCAATTAATTTTAAAGTTTTAAAATACATGTTTAGATTTTATCATTCACAGAGTACATCTCAGATCAACTCCAAACATTCAAATTAAGGTGGCCTCACAAGTTCACAGCCATAAAGAAATTAAGACGCTCCTAATGACATAGGAATATATGAAGGGACACAAAAAACCTGGAATCATTTTTTGGAGGACGGGTCCCTCGTAACACAGGGTTCCCCCTCTATATACATGTTTTAGAAACCCATCTGGATCAGTGTACTAGCTAATGTTGTTAGAGGCTGCATTTAGCTTCAGGGAATTTTTTTTTTTTTTTTTGGACATT
This sequence comes from Cephalopachus bancanus, assembly GCA_027257055.1. NCBI lineage: Eukaryota > Metazoa > Chordata > Mammalia > Primates > Tarsiidae > Cephalopachus > Cephalopachus bancanus. Next base: position 8,804,000 of record JAPVLO010000204.1, read on the forward strand.
CTTTCAACACATTTGCCCATTTCATTATAAGAGATTTATGAATGCACCTGCCCACACCACACTGAGTATTCAGAAGTTTTTGACCAAAAACAGCATAACCCCTGCCCCACCCTCTGTCTTCACCTGATCTCACCCCAAGTGACTTTTTTTGTTTACCCAGATGAAAAATGTCCTCATAGAGAAATGTTTTGCCAGTATGGAAAAGGTGAAACAAAAAACGGCAGAAGCGCTAAAAGTCATCAAAATTAACAAGTTCAAAAACTGCTTTGAGCTGTGGAAAAAGCATCTTGATAGGTATATTGCATCAAATGGATAGTACTTTGAAGGGGACTGGAGTTTAAAAGTAAGAATAAATACACAATTTTTTTATAAATAAATTCCAGTTTGGGGGGTCACCTGGTATAAATAAGAATTTTTTTAAGTGAAGATGTGATTCCTAACAACCTACTTGAATTACATATTTCACTCCTCTATGAGATTTTATTCTGATATATTGCTTTCAACATGGTAGAATTAGGGACTGTTGAGAATTTCACCAGGCAGAGAAATGTTTTAATCTTTGGCATGTTTGAGTTTTTGTATTTTTTACTCATGTGTTTTTATTCCTCTCCAATGTCATTATTATTTATTGCTGACAAATACACACATATACCTTTTATCTTTAAAGTCATAAGGCCTTTAAATTATTAAAACCCATAGAAATATAGCCTCTTGATTATGCATTAATTATGTTTCAAATTCCCAACTGCCCTAATCCTTTAATTAAAACTGGGGCAATTTAAATAATTGCAGTGATGTTTTCATAATTCTGTATTTTAATTGCATTTAAATGATGAATATTTGATGCCATATATTTGTCAGACAAATAGGAATAAGTACTCTAATTCCCCAAAAGACAGTTACTAAGATTTAAACTAGGAGAGCCTTGATTAAAAGAATTAGAAAATTAGGCACAACATGTAAATGTGTCCAAGGGGCAAAATCAAAAACTTCATTCTAAATACCTTTATAAGAAAGAAATAAAAAACTTGTTGATTTCAAAAGGGATTAAAAATTGAACAGGCGTTGAGTTTTCATCAGGAAATGATCTGGTACTAGAATCTCCATTATTTTTTAAGCTACTTTGGAGACTATTTTAGAAACAGCCTCAGCTTCTGTAGAATGATCCTCTAAGTAAAGCACTGACTAGAATCTGTTTTACTGGATCCTTGCATAAAATCAGCCCATTAAAGTCCTCCTCAAATCATCTTGAGGAGGAAAAGAAAGCATTCCTTCACAGCAGGAATGGGATGAGAGAAATGAATGTCCTGGGTGCGCCTCTGTACTTGTCCTTGTTCCCCACAGAGCAGCCTGTGTGCTGGCAGAGTTCGCCCAAGGCCACTGAAGACAGTAAGCAGAAGACACAGCCATTTGGCATCATTTGCAGGCACAAAATGATTGTCTACACAGAATCCAGAGATGGCACAGCTGGAAAGAGACCTCAGTGATCATAGGATTCAACTCCCTCTCTTTACAGGGAAGCTGAGATGGCTTGCTCATTATGGACAATGGACACTTTGCTTGTAAATCACATGAAGTCACAGGCAGGAAAATAGGCATACACTTTCACACACATGCACACACTCTCACACATACAAGGACGTACCCACTCCCCCATTGCACTCCTGCCCTCTGTTTCAGTAAATTCTCCCAGAGCGGCATTTAAGGGAGGAGAGAAGGGAGCTCTCTACATGAACCTGGGCTTGTCCTTTGAGAAACACCTCCTGAGAAATCCTCCTAAGGAAATTTTTCAGTCCCAGTGCTGCAGGCTTGAGGGGCGGGAGACAGCCCATTTATCTTCAGTCCACAGTTGTCGATAATGTGTTTTACACAGAGAAGGATGTGTAACCTTTCTTTATCAGTGTTGTCTGTGGCACAAAGGACCCAAGCTTTATTCATTTATACTGTATACACTGCCTATTTCCAGGCGGGCCACATGTTTGCATCTGTGTTGTCCTTTAGAGGGTGGAGTCATTAACTTCCAGTTACCGTAGGAGAATACTCCAACTTTTTATCAGCAAATTGATACTACTGATTCAGGAATGACATGTTCAGTCAAAAATCTTCCCACTCTATTTTGAGGTCACCAGAGCCTTTGAGGCCTGATTGAGAAGGCCAAACTTGGGCCATCTGGTGGGTCCTTTGCTAGATTTTGCTCTCCCACTTCTGCTTTTTCCATCTCCCAAATCTCCACCTTCTCCTTCTTGTATTACAGGATTTCTCAACCTCCACATGATTAAATTGGATAACTCTTTGTTGTGGGGTCTGTTGTATGCATTGTAGGATATTAAAATGCAACCTAGCCTCTACTCACCAGATGCTATTAGTACCCATGTCCCTAGTCATGATAATCAAAAATGTCTCCAGACATTTTCCCCACTCAGAACCACAGCTCTAGCATTCTAATTCTGTGGGAAAGGGCTGATTTGTGTATGTAGTATGTATGTATGTGTGTATTTATTTATTTTAAAGATATGGGGTACAATTCAGGGTTAGGTATACAAATGTTCATTATGCATGTACCCTTGTTGATGAGATGGTCCCCCGTTCCTGGCAGATTCCCACTACTGGCAATGTCGCCTCCGCCCTCCCCTGGCAGTTTCCCACTATTATTGATCCTTTTCTTATAGTATCACGATAATTGTTCGAGGTCTGCTTATAAGTGAGAACATGTGAGACTCAGTTCTTTGTTTCTGTGATACATCCCTCAGTATTATAGATTCTAAGTCCATCCAGGTTTTTGTGAAGTTCATAATTTTGTTCTTCTTTATGGCTGCGTAATATTCCATCATGTATGTGTACCACATTTTTTTAATCCAGTCTTCTTTTGATGGGCAGCACGCTTGGTTCCATGTTTTTGCTATTGTGACCAATGCTGCAATAAACATATGTGTGCAGGTATCTTTTTTATAGTTATTTGAGTTCCTCTAGGTATAGTCCCAATAGGGGGATTGCAGGGTCTTATGGAAAGTTGATTTTTAGCTTTTTTAGGAATCGTCACACTGTTTTCCACAGAGGCTGTATTAGTTTACACTCCCACCATCAGTGTAAAAGTGTTAGGAGGGACTGATTTATAATCTATGATGTCTACATAGACATAATCCTTGCCAGGAGTGGTATCTGCAGCACACCCTGCAGACTCTCTAGGATATCCAGTAAGGAAGTTAACAAGTTCCTTTTTTGAAAACTGTGACTACTGTGTTTTTCTGTAGCATACTAAGAATTTCTTTGAGGAGGTTGACAAGAAGAATTGACAATGAGCTGGAGATTATCAAAGGAACTGGAGCCTGAGCACCCTCCTCAGAGGATCCCCTTTTCCTTCTGCCAGGGTCAGAGCACTTCTGCCAGGGTCAGAAACTGAGCCCTGGCTTGCATCTGAAAAGAGAAAGACTTCCTCTACCTAGGAGCCTAGTTCTTGGTTCTAGGGGCTAAGCCACTTCCCTGATGGTAATTCAGTTTATTCTTAGAAGACACTGGAGACAAGTATTCAAAACAAAGTGTCCCCCACCTCCCAAGACCTTGGTCTGCAAATGTGTCACATCCCAGTGAGTAAAAGCTATGGGTACTGCGTTGTCAAAGCAGTGTTGAATCCAATCATCCTAAACGAATCACCATTTCCTTCCTAACTTCTTTGATGGGAACAAGGAGTTCACAAGCCAGTGCAGCTAGAGAAGAGGGTGTGTGGGAACAGGAAAAGAGTGGGAGAAGCATTTTGCAGTTTATTGAAATATCAGCACCTTTTTTAAATACAAAAACAAAAAGAAATGCATATATGCATATTTAAACTCTTTTGTCTTTTGGACCATTTCCCAGTTGTAAAGATGTATTATTATTTTATTGGTATATATATATATATATATACATTTTTTTTCCTACTTCAGTGTTGAAGCTCAAATTTACATGGCTATTGGTAGGTTAGCAGGTACACAGATGAAAAAAGATTTGCAGGCAGCGTCTTTCTCTTCCTGTCTTTTTAATTTCCTCCTTTACATGCTGAACAGAGCTTCAGTGCTTACACAGAGATTTTAGAGACATTCCAGGTGAGTACAATGAATAAATGGTAGGACAGAGGAACACCCACTGATACAAAGAGGGTAAGAAAGCTTCTGTCTAAGACAGATAGATCTGTTTGCATAACTCAGCATTTCTCCTTCCAGGGTCTAGGCTCCTAGCAGGGTCACAGAGATGCTGGAGAAGTATTGTGGAGACTGTGCTTGGAGGGGACCTACAGCTGTTTGATGGTGGCATCTCAAAAGGCAGAGAGACTGAGCTGAATTCTGTAGCTCGTTTTTCTTGCTCCAGTCTATGTCTTCTCTGACGTCAGGAGGGAGACTCAATTCTCATTACTGAATTGTAAACTATAGTATGTTTATAAGTAAATGGATGTAGTAAAACTATAACTTTGAAGTTTGAAAAGATGCTAACAAATTTAAAAATGAAAAATGCTTTAGCTTCTAAATCCAAACTCCACTGAGCCATCCCATTCCATGAGATTTCTAATCCTCTTAAAACTGAAAACATGCATTTTCCTGAACCAAGGACCATTAATTTTATCAAATTTTTAGAAGGGATCTGTAATCGATGAAAGGTTAAGAACCATTTCCTCAGAGGCAGTTATGAAGGTGCTGTCTTGTGTTTTGTCTGGGATATTGACTTGTTTCTTAGCCTCTGTGAGTGTGTTTGGTTTTGAATTATCTTGGAGTTTCATTGGTATTTGGGGTCAAAAATCTCTGGGGAGTCCGTTTTTGACTGTAGTTGGTTTGGATTTTGTAGGAAGTTGTTTACACTTTTTAATTTTTAACTTGAGATGAGGTATTACTATATTGCCCCGACTGGTCTCAAACTCCTAGGCTCAAGTGATCCTCTCGCCTCAGCCCCTTAAGGAAATTCAGTAGTGACTTGTGCAAGATGACATCAAGCTGAGGAAGGAACTTGGTGGGGGAGGGTGTGGATTGAGTACATAGAATGCACACTTTTGTCCTTTCCTAAAATATGCCTGAGGTAATTGATTTACTTCTGGTAGTCTGCTAAGATTACTGCCTCCATTCATTCTTCCTGGAAGGGGTGTGTGCGTCAAATGTAATACCCAGGGTAAGGAAGGAATTCAGATTGAAGGTGACCAGGTGAGGCCAGGCCTGGGAAACAGGGCTTTGCTTTCCCACACCACTGTCCTTGATCATGGCATCTCTACTCCCTTCCCCAAATGCTGTGTCATCTCAAAAAACTCAGTAGGGAAGTGAGTGCTTCTCCTCTTTTTAAAGAAGAGATGATTTCTCACCAACCCATTCTCAAAAGCCAAAGGCTTCCTCATTGTTTTTTGACATACCAGGCACTGTGTGCCATGGGAACTTTTGAGTTTATTCCCTTTGCCTGAAACATTTTTTCCCACATGGCAGCACGACTCACAACTTTCAGGTAATGATGTAAAAGTCTTCCCTGGTTGACCTAATATATTGACCTTCCTCTTATAGTTTATAGTCCTCTTCCCCGATTTATTTTGTACTTTAGCACATATCGTCATTTCCCCTATTTTATAACTTACTTATTCATGTGTTATCGAGCAAAGTTTTGGCTCCAGTAGAATGTAAGCTCTATGAATGCAGGAATGTTTCTCTGTTTTGTTCAGTACTAAAGCCATAGCATGTAGGACAGTGTATGGTCATTGTAGCAGCTCAAAAATAGTCTTTGAATGATTAATACCAGAGTCATAGGGATAAAATTTGCTTATAAGAAGAGTGTTATATGACCTTTCAACCTTAAGATTCTGTGATCAGGCAAACTAATCAGGCAACCTAGTTTCAGTGGTCCCATAGCCCCTCTGCCCACATTTATCAAAGCACTTGTCACCCACATACCATAATCTTTAGGTTGGCTTTCTCCTCACCAGAACTTATGCTGCAGGAGAATGAGGACTGTGTCTTTAACTCTGTGACCTAGACTATTTAGTAGATGCTCAGTAAATGTGGAGAAAAATGAGTAAATGAGAGAAAATACAAAAACACACTAAGACACTGTTGAGGTAGATGTGACTATTCAATCAAAGAATAAAGAATATCTTTGTGAAGATGTAGAATACGTCCCCCATTTTTTGGACTTATGAAATACCACAGAGAGTGTCTTTGCAGAATAGGGAAGAAGTTATAGTCTCTAAAGAAATCTCAGGAAACAAAATTAGGCAGGAAGGGTAAGCCACCTTGAATCAGGTTCAGACTGATTCAGGAAGCAGAATGAGGGTGGGGGCTGTGAGAGGAGCCAGCCAGAGTGAGAAGTGGAAATAAGTCTTCAGGTGATTCAATGGGTGTAAACCATATTGGAGCAGAATTCTGACTGTGGTAAGCACCAACAAGAGCAGGAGTCTTAAGAAAAGCAGTGCAAGCGATTCCAAATTGGTTTCATGACATCTCCATGCTTCCATAGTGACTTTAACCTTTCATGCAAGGGTTTAGATAGTTCATCTTCCTTATCCACAAAGTGATCTTTCAACCCCAGGGCTATATGAATTCTAGGTCTGAATTCACTGCTTTGGGCTAATAAGAGGCACAAAGAACCTATGAAGGTAAATTTTTTCAGTTTCCTGTTTCATTCTCTTCAGACCTTGAGCCCTGGTAGAGCATGGCTTGTACATTTACTCAAACCAATGTATTCTGGGTTCTTAGCTATCTTACAGTCTCCCAAAAATGATATTATTTAACCAAAATGTCATAGTGATATTATTATAAAAGTACACCCAGAATTAGCACATCTACTTTCCTCAATATCCTCAGCATTATTTACATCTTTGTAAATGGCATTTCCTTTAAAAAATATGAAGCTGTCCATCATGCTCCCTCTATAAAATTGTCACTTGTGTATAAAAAACTAACACCTTTTATCTTGCTATCTTGGAAAGAAAACATCCACATATACAAAACTGATCAAGATTTAGAAATCAGAAACAGGGCATACCAATCAAGAAGTTTCTGATCCAAGACAGAAGAGTTTTTTTCTTTTTTCTTTTTTTCCCTGCCCCTTCATTGTTTTCTTCTAAACTTTCTCCTTTCATTAAATCACAATGCCAAAGTCAGGGCATGCTGTGCCTGTCCTTGTGGCTTATAGATCAAATGAAAGCCAGTATTAATCATCTTGCTTGATTTTGGAACCTATTAATTTTCAAGAACAGAACCCCAATGACACAAGTCCTTTATTCTTTGATCTTATGCAGTGTCATTTCCCTTTTCTTCCCTTAGAATAAACTTTAGAAAATGTTAGCTACATAAAACCATTTAAAATAAGCCTATATCTTTACGCTAGCCAATTAGATAAAAATTTGGTTTAAGAATACTGTACTTTGTTTCTGTTTTCCTCTAGAAACTTTAAAATATAGTTGGTACTCCAGGTTTAGGCCTACTAACTAGACATAAACTTAAGTCTATGTTCTTCTTAAAATAATTTTATGAAACACAAACTAAGATCTATTCTGAAGTCTGAGGTCCACAATTTTTTGGTCATGAAAATTTACTTCTTTATTTTTGTTTTTAAATTGAGATGAGGTCTTGCTATATTGCCCAGGCTGGTCTCAAACTCCTAGGCTCAAGTGATCCTCTTGCCTCAGTCCCCCAAAGTGCTGGGATTACAGACGTGATCTACCATGCCTGACTGGTAGATAATTTTTCAAAGTTACAATCTTGAAATTATAAAAAGAAAGTGATGCTGAAAATAAAACCCTTGAAGTATTAAATTTCTTCGGAGAAACTCTGTACATGGTGGGCCCTCAATAACTATTGCTCAATGAGTCAGTGAAGCTGAAAATGGGGCATACTCTACATACTTGTCCTTCTCCTAGAGAAGAGAGCTAGGGAAGGCTACTGCGTATGACCTCAACATCTCCAGAGTGAGACTGCTGTGTAGGTGGATTAATAGCAGGTCCGTCTGTTAAAGCTATATTTTTGGGTGGCATATTGTCAGTGTATTCTTTGGTAACAGACTTTGTACCCTTTAATTTGATTTCAGATAGCTTTGTGAAATTAAACATTGAGTCAGAAAATATGAGTCAAAGGTTTTTTCATTATGAGATTAATACAACTCTTAGGTTATAAACAGAACTACACAAGGACTGGAAAAAGAGATCAGAGCTTTTCAACTAGAATTTTAAGCCTAAGGGCAATCCCCTATGCATATGATACTATATAAATTCCAATTTATGAAGTCTATTTCTCTTCCAGGGTTATCAATGTAAAAATAACATAGTTTTGTTTACACTGAAAGTTGATTGTTTGTTGAGGTGATCAAATGGTAGAAGGACAACATTAATCCTACTATGAAACTGGTTTTCATTTTAACTTTTCTCTGTCTCTTCATTTACTATTGTATTTAATACCAGGTTCTGTTTTTAGCCTGTGAGAGATGGGATAAGTGTAAAAGATACTTATAACATCTGTAGCAATGGACAGAAGAATGTATAATAGGAAATGTCTACATACCATCTGGCATAAACACAGATGTTTGTTTTCTTTAAATATAAAAATCCTGCACTCTAAAAAGGAATGATTTACAACACTCCACAGAAAGTCAAGAGCCCATTCTTGAGTGGCTCTTAATTAGCAAGAAACAATCCTCCCAGTTAGTTGCCAATTTATTTATAGAACTACAGTGGTAGGTACTGTTCATTTCTCTTATTAATTATGAATACAGAGGTCAAACTGCTCTCCAAGAACAAAGGAGATACTGGATGAATTATTTCATATCAGGTATTACAGTTTTTTATCCAGTACAGTAAATCAAAATTAAGATATTCTGTGTTTCCTCTAAAATCTTGTCATGGAGTTTGAAACCTAAAAGAAAAAAGCCTAAAGTCTAATAAATAAAGGACATGAGGCATATTTAATAAAGTTATAGAATGTTAATACTTAACTACATAATAATCACTGCAGAATAAAAGATTATCTGTAAAACCAACAAATAACTCATAAAGAAGATTAATTTTTGTAAGCATTTATATTTTTAGTCCCAATAATATATTTACCAAATTCACTTAGTTTGTGGAGAATAATTGAATTTATGGGTTTTTTTTTTAATTAGGCAACCCACATCTCCACTTTAGAGAGATTCATTGTGCATCTTAACATAATAAAAGGCTCTGATGATGTTCCTACCACACCTTTGAGAGGAAATTGCCATCCAAGTCAAACTATACCAGACTTAAAAGTGTGGATATTGGTATGTTGAGACCATCTCAAGGACAATCTGGAAGACATCCATGGGCCACTCTTTGAAAATCACAGCATGATGAAATGTCTCATGAGCATGAAAAACAACAAAAAAAGAATTATGAAATGCTTTCTGACATGAATGTGCATGAGCTTCACGCACCAAAGAGAATAAAAGACCTAGTCTTTTATAAATAAAATATATGCTTAAGAAGATGCCTCCTTTTTGAATCACCTCAAGAATTTATCGTTCAGTGTAATAGAATGCATTTGGCTTGCTTAGAATAAATTTAATGTTATTTTCAAAGCCTCTTTATTTTCTACCTCTCTTTCTATGAAAAATAAGTAATAAGATTGAAAAGCACCTTCCACTTACTCGAGTATATTAGCTTGCATATTACTGTTTATTATAAATATGTTAGTATTTAATTAAGAGCTATTATTTCATGTACATTTTACTTCTGCCCCTTGCTCTTCTGGCAGGTAATAGACATAATTGCAACTCCATGTCTGCTCACCACCTACAGGTGCAATTTACAGCTCACACGGGCACCCATGAAATCCGATGGTACAACGTTCACATTGGAGTCAAAGATATCCAACAATGGTAAAAACCTACTGGCATACTACTGCATTTTGTTGGTTCTGTGTTCTATTCAATTTTATTCTAGTATATTCCTCGTTGAGAAGATAACTGCTAACTATGTGTTTATTTGAAGTATTCAGGATTTCTCTGTAATCCTTATTTAAATTCTTGAATTGTCTTGTGTTGTTCTTAGATAAGAAAAAATTAAAAACAAAACAAAAATGTTACACAACTGGGCTCCATACATAGAATCAATTTATTCTGTTTCTGTGAAGACTTATTTTTCATTGTTGCAAGAACTTTTGACAGATGAGCACTGGAGGAAAATTGCTGACAATTTCAACTTTATTAGTCCAAATATTATTTTCCCAATTTCAAAAACGTACAAATCTTAACTAGAAAGAAGTGATGCAAGACAGTTGTTACAGAATAATTGCAGATTTACTCTTAGAGGATAGCATAATTGTTTATGCACTACATTTAATGAATTCAAGCTCTTTCTCCATAATATAGTTAAAATAAACCATATACATTTTGGAAATGACAGGATAAGATTCTGCAAGGCTCATTATGACACTGCTCTGCTAGTCTGGGAATGACAGAACACGCAGGGATAACAGGATCCCCACATTCTTGCTGAAGAGGGTTGCTCTAAGTTGAGTAGGCAGAATAAAGACTTAAAAGGTAGGACAACAGCTTCTAAAATGACGGCAGAGCTATAAATATTTGGGAAGTCACAAGCAGAACGCCCAGCATTGGAAGTAGCTATATTAAATGGGGGAAGTTGTTTTAAACAAAGATTGCTGCTTGGCTGCCAATCTGAAAAGAGAAAGCAACAAAGTACAAGTCTATCTGCCAGTGACTATGGCCTGGTCTTGAGGAGTCATCACTGCGTGCGTACAGGACAGGAAGGCGGGAGGTTTTTGTGCTAGCCTCCTCTTCAGCTGGTCACACAGACTCTTTCGTTGCTCAGTTTGCTGTGGCTTTCAAATGTGTTGGATCAGCTCACACTAAGAAATATAGTTTATGCCACAGCCCAGCACGCATCTGTGTATATAAAACCAGAACCTGAAATAAAAGTTTAATAAACTGCCACTTATTTCTTATGTTTAGTATATCCATCCATTCCCTCTATCTTCTACTTTATGAAACTATGTTCTTCTATCTAGATTAATATAGAGGGTAACAAAATATATAATACACCTATAAATGAGAGTTAAATTTAAGGATATATTATCTATATTGATACACATTGACAATATAATATTATTTATTTAAATCAATGTCAATTATGACTCTCTAGTGGGCTGAGACTCTAATTAGAGAAATAATAAGAAACCACCAGGCATCCGCCAATAGTATGAGAAAATTCTCACAGAAGCTCCATGGCCTCTCACCTTCCAAAGAGACTCCTGATGCTTTGCCCACATTCTCTCAGTAACAAGGCACACAGTTTGTGCTGAGTTAATTTACACTTATTACTCTAAATGTCCTGACATTTTCTCTTTAGTTCATTCTGTATTCTCAGCTTGCATGAAAACTAGAACAACAGGGGTCATGCCTGCAGAACTCAGCATCTGCTCTCATAGCCCTTCCCAGGATCAAGCATAGTGTGTCCCTTTCACTGGATGGCTGAAAAATGCTACGAACAGCTAATGCAATTGCAAGGCCATACAGAAGGAGTATAATTTGAGTAACTGCACAGAAGTGTATATGCAGACTTTTTGCCCTAACTGAAGAACTTTAGTCTAGAAAACTGAACTAATGTTTCAAATGAAAAAATATATATTTTGCCCATGATACTTTCCACCATTCAATTGTTCATTTTTATTCATTTGTACCTCAACTATTTATTGAGTGGGTACTATTTGCCAGACATTGTTCTAGAAGCTAGGCATGCACAATCCATGCTCTCATTGAATGTGGGCTACAAGACCAGTGGCAGGATTTTCCCAGAATTGTGGTCTATTCAAACTAATGTATACCCCAAAAGCCCATTCCATGAGAGATAAAATAGACAAGTGGGATCTCATCAAACTGAAAATCTTCTGCAAAGCAAAAGAAACCGTCATAGAATAGGAAAAAATATTTTCCAATTGTGTATCTGACAAAGGCCTAACATCCAGGATCTACAAGGAACTCAAACGTGCTGAAAGGATAAAAACAAATAGCCCTATTTAAAAATGGGCAAAAGATATGAATAGACATAGAAAATAGAATAGAAAAGAAGACATATGAGTAGCCAACAAATACATGAACAAGTGCTCAGCCTCACTAATCATCAAAGAAATGAAAATCAAAACTACACTGAGATACCACCCAACTCCAGTCAGGATGGCCATCATTAATAACTCAAAAAACAACAGATGCTGGAGAGGATGTGGAGAAAAAGGAACACTTCTACACAGGTGGTAGGAGTGTAAATTAATACAACTTCTATGGAAAATAGTGTGGTGATTCATAAAACATCTAAAAATCGACCTTCCATATAACCTAGCAATCCCCTGTCTGGGAATATACCTGGAAGAACTCAAGTCATTCTACAAAAGAGATAACTGTGCATGCATGCTTATTGCAGCACTATTCACAATAGCAAAAACATGGAACCAACCATGCTGCCCAATGAAAGTGAACTGGGTACAAAAAAAATTAGTACAGATACATGATAGAATATTACGTAGCCATAAATAAGGACAAAATTATGAACTTTGCCACAACCTGAATGGATTTAGGATCTATCATACTCAGTGATCTATCACTGAAACAAAAACTGAGTACCACATTTTCTCCCATAAGTGGATCCTGAAGGTTTATCATAATACTATAAGAAAGGGATTGGCAGTAATGGGACAGCACCAGGGGAGGGAGGGAGTGGGGAGCACATAACATAAATGAAGGTAAATGATTCTAGGCCAGTCTAAATAAGGACCAATGGGAGGCCCAAACTTCACCTGCCCAATGACCACTTATGTACCTAATCCTGAATTGTACCCTACATCTTTAAATATATATATATAAAAAGAAAGTAATCAGTACCAGCCAAGTCAAAGTTAGAAATTTCAAATATTAAAGTGTGACCTGATTTTAAAAAATACTTATCTTGCCAAATATGTACTCAATGTCATCCTCTTTGCTCCTCATCTGCAACCTTTGGACTGCAAGTGTATAGAATTAGATTAATCATAATCCTGGGTTTATGAAAATTATCATCATTGGTCTATTCAAAACTCATCCATTTATCTACCTAATTACCTATTATATTCAAATAAGACAATACATGAAGATGTCAATGTCAGGGACATTATTATTATTATTATTTTTAATTGACTAGTGGAACAAAACAGAAAACCTGAAGATGATTTTTGTAACTTTTGGTTTATGTCAGAGGCAATATGGTAGATCACTTAGTCGAGACGATTGGATAAATTGAGCAAGGGAAATATATGGGTCATCAACATTGACTGAAAATGGGTTAAGAACTTACATGTCAAAAACTAAACTTGAAAACTTTTAGTAGGAAATAGAAATGAATACTTTTCTCACCTCATGTACAGAATAATTTCTTAAACATGAAACAGAAATGCTAGTTTTGAGAGGATTGATACATTTGACAATTCTAAAATTAAGAACTTGTGTTCATCAATTCATCTGAAGAAGAGGAATAAGGAGGAGGAGGAAGGGGAGGAGGAGGAGGAAGGGGAGGAGGAGGAGGAAAGATAGAAAGAGAAACTTGGGGAAAACATCTTTAGCATGAATAACTGAAGAGAATCAGAACCTAAACTATGAGAACTCCTTCAAATTAGAAATAATAAACACTCATTTCTTTCTTCTCTTCTCCCTGCTATCTCTGCTCTCTCACTTTTCTTTGACTCTGATTCCCTCAACCAACCAACAAAAAATGGTTATTGTCTGAGCAAGTTGTTTATATCTACCTCTGTGCCATTTTCTTTAGCTGGAATAATTCTGTCACCACCAGCTAGACTACTGATATCCCTAATACTTCCCTGAGCATCACTCCCAAGAACTTTCCTTGATGAATTCAACTCGCCACTGCTTATTCCCTCAGAATTTATGAAGACCCATTTTAAACTTGGTTGCTATATGTACGTATTCTTCTTGAATTCTGATCTCTTCTAGATATGCTGTTTACTCTGTTGCATTTCAATTTTTCGTGATTATAAGAACACGTGTTACATTCTGTTCTTGTGGTCTAATGTCCGCCTGTCTTTTCCATTTGATAGCTTAGCACAATGTTGTGCATGCAATGGGTACTCAGTAAATGAAAGTTAATTTTGTAGACTGACTGAACACATAAAGATTTTGCTCAGTTTAGTAATAAACTCTTCAAAAGTAGAACAAAATGAAGGTGGATTTATCCAAGGAAGCACAAAAAAAGAAAGAAAAAAAACAACAGTTCATACAAATAAATGCCTAACAAAGATCTTAGACAAGTTATGAAGACATATGGAAGAGATTTAAAAATATCCATTTATGAAGAAATTGTGAAGGAGGAAGAAAGCTATGTAAACAAGCCAAATTAAGGAAAAATTACATATTAAAGTAGAGAAAGACAATAAGCAGTAAGTTTCAGAAAATGTTTCAAATGGCAATAAAATGCTCAAATAAGATGGCAACAAATGAAAGTAAATGACTGGACTAATTAGGGTTACAAGCAAGAGGATAAAATCCCAGATGTGTTTATGTCTCTTGCTTTAGAAAAAGCAGGTGGAGAACTACCTTTTTCAGACAACAATTTTCCTGAGACAACAGATGTAGGCAGTTAAAAAAAAGTTACCTGCAAATAAATTAGACAAGGCAGCAATTAAAGATATCCTGAAGTCCAGATAAGAAAGGAATAAAGAAAGTGAAGAAGCATCACTGATTTAGACACCTAGACCATACCAGAGTCATATGAATTTAGAAATGATTATACTATAACAAGGTGATAATTAATCCGTTAGTTTAAGGTTATGTAAATTGAGCAGTAGATTTGGTTTGGGCATTTAAGATTCTCCAATTTCTTTGATTACTCAAAAATCCTTGAAAAAAGGTGATTATTTGTAAATTAGCACTTCACTGAAACATTACCCTCTAGTAGTGCAATACAATAAAATGAGGGTTCATTTGCTCTTCAGACTAAGACTGTCGAGTTATTCAGGCACTAAAATTTCTTAATTATAAATCTGCTTTCTCATGTAAGATACTTTTGTGAGAGGAATTCTGATGACAGCATTTTAGTACAAAGAGGTTCCATCCCATTTGTCCCACTTAGGTGTCTAAGGCCGGCAAGTATTTTGTGTTGAAACCTCAAAAGCAACAATTACTGGGTGGTAATTCCTTGCTTAGCTCTGCTTGAAGTGCTGTCAGATTAGGTCAGAGAAAGAAAAATATTTTCAAACACTCTGCATTCTGTATGCATGCATGATTAATATATAGATGCATTCAGTCATTCATTTACTCAGTCATGGAAGGCACCTGGGGTAAAGTAAGAAGTGGAAAGAATTTTGAGACTGCAAATATGAGAACAAGTCCAGGCTCTGTCATGGACTTGCTGGGTGACCTTGGATAAATAATTGACTCTCCATGCACTTCATCTGATAAATGAGGGTGGGGAATTGGGGCTGTAGTGAAACATCTCCTTTATGGGGTTATTGCGAGAATTAATTTTGATCATACGTATGAAAATACCTTTTCAATCATTAACAATCTCTAAAATGAGAAAGGTCAAAGAGGATAAGAACTGAAAAGAAGCCTCGAGATTTAAGAATCAAGAGATCCTTGATGGTGTTGGAAGTGAAAATCTGACTGAGTACACGATGGATGTGATAGAAGAGAAGGTGAGAAAGTGCAGACAGCAAGTGGAGACAGTTTTTTCCAAGATATTTCTTATGTATATGTTTGTGTCCTGAAACAAATTAAGCATCTAAGTCAGACATTATATCATAAATATTTGTATGTGTCTAGCTCTACTTTAACTAGCTATATAGCAGGGTATTTTGTACAAACAGGCACTTAAATATGAGTTAAATACATGTTGATGACAAAGGAAAGATCAAAAGAAGACAGCAGCTTTAGGTGAAGCAAATTCAAGGGCAGTTCTTCTGTTTTTTGATTTTTATTGTTTTAAAAATAGGAGGCCACTGAATATGTAATTGTTAAGAGGTCACAGTGAATAAAGTAGGAGAAATGAGAGGTGTTGCAGAGATGTAGCCTCTGTCTCAAGTGATGAAGCCAGGCAAGAGGAAGTGAGATCAAGTGTACTAGAGAGGAGGATTGTACTGAAAGAAGCAAGAGAAAAAAGCATTAAGCATACATAGAGAGGTTCTGTCTTCCCGGGACAAAAAAAGTTAGAGAAATTCTGAGGTGGTTTTTGTGGTGTGAAAGCGAGTTGATGATACTCAAGTTGGATGAGTTCTACCTTCCAAGAATGCAAGAGTTAATTTTTTCCTGGTGAATAAGAGGGAGGGTTGGGGGTTCTGACATGGTTGAATATTCTCTAAGAAGTTAATACGAGATCAGAAATGGATAGTTGAAAAGGACCTGGGGTAGGGATATCAGGATATCAGGAGTGATGAAAAGAGGAGACTGACTGTGAACTGCAGGTTAAGGATAATGGAGAGGGAGGGTTTGGTGGCTAGATATTTAGTTGTTATTCGGGGAGGTAGATTCAGGGGAAGAAAGGTGTGCTGATGCCCTGTCAAATTTTCACTTCAGCTGGCCCAACCTGATGGTATTCTTTTTTTCTTTCAGTGAAAGAAGATGAGCAGTCTGGCTTGCAACCTGAAAACTGCTTACAATAAATGAACTTTTGAAATAGAGGTGAGAAAAATTAACATGGAAGTTTGGAATTACTATGAGAAAGAAACATTAATAATTGAAACTTTCTAAAGATGTCAGGGATTTTCTTGAAAAACATGAGTTCCTAGCAATAGGGAAGCTCATCTAGGCCAGGATCACAATAATTGGTTGTGATTAAAACAAATGAAATTTAGATACATGAATTTTTGGGCAGGCTTAAGTGGCATTCTATTGCCAACCTAGATAGGTGATGGCTCTTCATTCTGTGTCTAAATGTGTTTTAATATTTATTATTGCTTATAAAAATGCACAGATAAAAACAGATGAAATTTAGGTTTCAAAAACCCTGAGATGTTAGCAGATATTTGAACTAGCATCATAACACTGCTAAAGCTGATAGAGCATACTACTCATCCTCTGCCAATTGACTTTTACTTTTATAACAAAAGTTAATATGTGAATACATTCTATTTATAAAAGTTTACTTAATGCATAATAGGATAATTTATTTTATGATTCTTCTCTTCTTAGACACTTAGTTTGCTTCCGATATATTCTTATTCAGACTATGTTGTAATAAACATCTTTGTTCATACTGCTTTGCTTAGATGTGCTAGTGTGTTTCTAGAATAATGTGAGATTTCTGCACTGAAGCACATGCACAAGAATAAGGCAACTTCCTGAGAGGTTATATCAGTTTACAGTTTCATCAATAGTACATGAGAGTATGCCCCATTATTTAATAGTCTCATATAACATATAATTACACCCT
This sequence comes from Cephalopachus bancanus, assembly GCA_027257055.1. Taxonomy (NCBI): domain Eukaryota; kingdom Metazoa; phylum Chordata; class Mammalia; order Primates; family Tarsiidae; genus Cephalopachus; species Cephalopachus bancanus. The sequence goes on from JAPVLO010000204.1 coordinate 8,821,380, forward strand.
TAGTATGATGAAGCAAATGAAAAGCAAACTCTTTGCTTTCTTAGGCTTTTAAATCAGAAAAACTTAACAGATATGAAACAAATATTAGATGGTGCACACCACAAAATACAGTCATGAAGATGTATACAAGCATGCATTTGTGACCTGTGTAGTGGGCTTGAATGTTATGTGTCAATAAAAATTTTGTAAGTCAGTTTATGTGGATATGTTTTGCATTTCCTTCCATCTTTTCATGCATTGATTTATTTTACTTTGTTGTGATCATGCTATATTACAATTATTGTCTCCTTTCTTCTTTACATTTTAATCAATAATCTTCCATGTTACTACAAAGTTCTAACAAACATCATTGAAAATACCTACATAAAATTCTTTTTTTTTTTTTTTTCGAGTTGGAGTCTCACTCTGTGGCCCAGACTGGAGTGCAGTGGCCACTCCCAGCCACCGCAGCCTCCACCTCAGCCTTCTAAGTAGCTGGAACTACAGGTGCACGCTATCACACCCAGCTCATTTTTTTAAATTTATTGTAGAGATGAGGTCTCGCCTGCCCAGGCGGGTCTCGAACCCACGGGCTCAGGCAATCCACTCACCTCAGCCTCCCAAAGGTGCGGGATTACAGGCTGAGCCACCGAGCCCGGCTCATAAAATTCTTTTAACAGGATGTGTTTAACCATTCCTCTTAGATTGTTTTTACTTAATAAAGTTTTATAAATATGATTAGTGACCAATTTGATTCCCATAATTATCATTATTTCTATAAAACATAGTCCTAGATTGAAATTACCGAGTCAACAAAAATAATTATTTTAAGAGCCTGAAAATATAGTTACCTGCTTTTAGAAAAAGTTGAACCAAAGAACAAGATATCCATTTCACCAGAAGTTTGCCAGGATGTTTCTTAAAAACTTCTTAAAAATTTGCTCGCTTGATGCCATCTCCTGCTGTTTTAGATAAATGTTACACATACCTGTACAACATTGCATATACCTGTCCTTTGTTTACACAAAGTTATCTTTTAAATTCATTTCTCAACCTTGGATATGGATGGACAATTGCTTGCTTTGGGAGGTTGACCTGTGTGATGCAGATTACTTAGCAGCCTCTGTGCCCTCCACAGCATCTCTGACTGGTAACAGACAAAAGTGTCCTAGACATTGCCAACTATTCATGGTGACACAGTCAGACTTTCTGAAGAATTATTTTTGTATTAGCAGTTACATTTTTAAAATGTAGTAAACTGCCTATTGAGTTTATTTGTTTTGGAAGTTTAGGTGTTTGTATCTAAAGTGAGAAATCTTCATTCATAAGGATGACATGACTGCAAGTGAAGACAGGCTAAAATGTGAAGAGGATCCTAGATGTCAATTCAGAAAGCATCAGGAGAGCGCAAAGCTGAACAACAGGGAAACAGAGGCTCCAGAAGTTTAATTCAACTCTCCAAGAAGCTGAACTAGTCCTCAAGCCTTATGTCCCCCAGTTTCAGGTTTTTTGTTTGTTTGTTTGTTTGTTTTATAACCTAACCCTATTGCTCTTGCCACTCCTGCTTTCCATTATAATTCAATTGTGTTTGTCTCCTTCAAGGAGCCTTTTTCAGAAACTCACCTGAGCTACAATGATTTCTACCAGTCCCCTAGACTGTGCCTATATTAGCATGGAGTTCTCCAGTTAGTGTTCTTTATTTAAATGATTATCATGTGCACTCCAGTCTTGATTCCAGTAGCTTGAAAACTCTTGCTTGGGTAAACAACTCTGACAACAAGGGCCACTCACAAAATATCAACTAGGTCAGCATCAATAGCATTTTGGGGTTATTTTGTTAGGAATATGGTGGCTCCTTAAACTGGCCAAGTGGTTCTGGCCCCAGTGAAGGAAATGAAGTTTGGCCTATAGTAGGAAAGTGAAAATGTGAGCAAAAACTATTTTCAAACTGAGCAGATTATTGGCATATTATATTTAATAAGAATGAAAAATGGGGAAAGGGATTACTGACTTAGAAAATAAGGAGAGGGACAGGAACCTGAGAGACAAAATTAAAATGCAACATACTAAGGGGAGGACAGCAGAGAGATTATTACTGTAATAAAAGGAGAAATAGCAACCATTGTTTGGTCTATAGTAAAACCATTTTCATTTCCATGGGTTGTAGATTACAAAGCCCACATTGTTCCCAATTGTATCCCCAGTGCTAATGGAAAGACTTGTACATTAAATACAAAATATTTATTGAAGAAATGATTGAATGGCAGGCTGAACCTGGCTTCTTGAAAAGTCACCCTCTAACTGCAGCAGAGAATCAAATCCTTCCCTTTACATGTGTAAATAGAATGGAAAATCCCCAGTTGCATTTCAGCTTGCATTGAACACCTACAATGGTTTGGTTCAGCCCTAGGCACTGCAGGTGAAAGATGAATGGAAAGAAAACACCAGAGTCTAATAATCTTATTGGAAAAATGAGTAGTGAGATAACTACCATCTTTAAGGTGTTGTTTAGAGAGGTTCAGCTGGTTACCCAAATTTCAAGGATATTGAGAGATCAAAAGCTACAATATATTTGGAATTTGTCAAGAAAAAGGAGTCTTCCTCCTCAGCACCCTCCAACTCCCTTCCCATAACCCTGCCTTAAGGTAAATAAGAATGGCTTCAGAAGTTATGGTGATAGTGGTTGTACAAGTGAAAAACAGAAAATGTGAAACCATATACTCTGTAAACAGATATTGAGCTGTTCTTTGTAAGGCACTATATATCAGGTATTTATAAGAGACTAATGAATGAGGATATGATTTCTACTTTCAGTGGAACTTACAGTCTAATCAATACTTTTGATTAACCTCAAGAAGTAGCACACAAATAACTTTTTAAAGATCAGATAAACTTGGGTTAGAATTGTAGCTCAGCCAATTGGAGATCCTGAGCATATCACAACTTACTGATTCTCACTTTCTCTATAATAAAATAGTATTAATAACTTCGTCATAGGATTCTTATGACAATCAAATGAGATGATACAAATATATAGTGTCTGTACTTTAATATGTTTCTTTAATAAGGACTAAGTCTAGACTATTCAGACATGAAAGCATTTTGAAAACTATTTAACACAGTAAGTTCAACATTAGTAATTTATCTAAAATTGTAGCATAAGTTAAAATGAAAAACTCCTTAAAAATACAATTTTAAATAAAAAGTCATTGGGGAGTTTCCACAGTTACGAGGCACTTGTGAGTTCAATGTGTAAGGGAGTAAGCTGAAAGACTGGGCCCAGAAAATAATTCAGTGTTTTTGAAAAGAGTGTTGCCACATTCAGATTTATAAAAGGCAGAAGAAAAAACAAAATTGCAAATGCAGTTCAAAGAAGATGAATTATTTTACTTAACTCAGAGCAAAGAACTAAACAGGGGAATATATGCTAACCAGGGTAATCACCTTGCAATCTAATCAGGAAAGGATTTGGGGGTATTGTGAAATCAGTGCAAACTTCATCTTGAGGCCCATGGCAGTACTGGATAAGGTTTCAAAGGGACAGATGCATAACAAGAAGCACTGTTATGACTGCAAAGCCATGCTTGGGTCTAGAAGGAATACTTGTACAATATTGATCACCTCTGAACACAAAAGATATGACTGCCTCAGAGAAGGGGCACAATGTCACAGCAAAGCACCAACTCCATGACATCTCAAGAAAATACATTTTTATGAGGAAAAAGTAAAAGCAAACAGAGCTCAGGGAAAAAACAAACACTTGGGAAAATACGTAAATAATTAATCTAAAAATGTCAAGATAAATCATAATGTGTCCAATGCCAAAAAAAGAAGACACATATTACTGAGAAAGAAATTTAATACAGGGTCCTTCTCTACTGAAAGTATTTAAATAAAAGAGGAAGATGAAAGGGAACTCAGTCTCCAGTTAAAAAATAACTATGGGCCAAGAGGACAATTCTTTTTCAAAGAATACTAATGATTCACATAAAAACAATCCCTTTAGACAAAGGAAAAAAGAATAGCATAGCTCCTCAAATAAGCTTGAGATTTAACGAGTTTTATATCCCTTCACCTTCCAAGTACAGATACTACAGCTAAAATTTAAAGGTAATACATTTAGATTTTAAAAGGAAACAAATCTAAAACACAAATTGACAACTCAGAAATAACTGAGATTTCTATTTTCACTGAAAGTTCACTTTCTCATTTTTTTTTTTGGAAATAAATGTCTAAGTCAGTTTTGGAATTTCTATATAAAAACAACCAATTAGCCTTAAAGATCTATCAATTCCATTAGCTTTTTCAACATAAGAAAGTGATACTGAAAATTAGCTGATCAATACAACCTCAACATTTTTTGTTACAATTCATTGTTATCTATCTTGAGTGGGCAGACCTCCTTAAAACACTTAGTGGGTTTGAATAAATGCAACTTTTTAAACTGAACCTGAGTTAGGCCTATTAAACACAAATGTTATAAAACACAGTCCAATAACTTCTTATAATATGTGAAAGTTGGAAAAAAAGCATAATTTTCTGACATTTGCAAGATATTCATGCATTATCATAAACAAAATCAAGCAGCCTATTGAAAAATGTTTACATGATCTCCCTTTTAGTTGCAAGTTGCTCTAAAAGTCTTAGACATAACTTTTTTTCTAGTACACTGTAAATTTTATTGCCAAATATGGCAATAAGCATCCTATTTACTTCCCAAGTAGTTGTTAAATTATAATTAACTTGGTCAGGTGTTTTACAGTGTGCAACATATTTTCCCATTTGCTTTGGTGCTCAGGTTATTCCATATTAAAGTAAGGAAACTAAAGTTTGGAGGAAATGAAGAGTATTATGCAGCTATAACTAAATGCAATGTCAGAACCCGAGCCCTGCTCATCCAACTTGGGAACTCATGGTTTTCCTATGACCACGGCACTGGAGCCATCCAAAAATAGAGTTATTTGGAAAGATTTCTTGTGGGATTATTGGAAAATTAGCAGGTTTTATAAGACACTTTGAAGGAAGGTTTGCAGCATACTGCAAAAGCAATGGAAGAAAAGAGAAATATGAGCAAGACAGCTATCAAATAATGGAACCTTGTGTTCCCATACAATCCAAAGTGTTTCCTATACATTATGTCTCTTGGGTATTACAGAAATCTACTGAGACAAGGCTGATATAATTAGTCCTGCCTTATAGGACTGAAGTCCTAGGCTTGAAAGTGACCGCTGAAATTTGAATTCAAGTCTTCTATTCCTAGTCCAGTTTTCTTCCACTGCAAGAGTTGTTTTCTTTTCTTTTCTTTTCTTTTTTTGAGTTGGAGTCTCACTCTGCCGCTCAGACTGGAGTGCAGTGGCTGCTCCCGACCCTTGCAGCCTCGACCTGCTGGGCTCTGGCGATTCTTCCACCTCAGCCTTCCAAGTAGCTGGAACTACAGGCGCGTGCTACCATGCCTGGCTAATTTTTTGATTTATTATAGAGATGAGGTCTCGCCAAGTTGCCCAGGCGGGTCTCTAACCTGTGGACTCAGGCAACCCACTCACCTCAGCCTCCCAAAGGCGCGGGATTACAGGTTGAGCCACCAAGTCCAGCTAAGAGTTGTTTTCATAATATGGTACCCAGCCTAGAGCCCAGGGTCTTGCTGATGGCTGCAAAGTGATCTAAAATGTTGGTGGGGCCTTGTTTTATAATACAACATCTCATGTATAAACTCATTTCCCTTTCTTCTGTATAAAACTAAATGATCTGTGAAGCCTTCAAATTTGTTGATGTTGTTCTTATCACCAAGTTCTCTATCCACTGGAAAGTATGAATTTATGGAGGTAGTTAAAAGGAGTTTGTCTACCTAAGATCTTCAGTGTGCAGGAACCAAAGCATCATATACCTCATATACCTCGTTGACACAAAAAGTAGAAAGAGGCTTACATTAATCCCTTTCTGTTATGTTCCTTGACATCTGGGCCCTCTTCTGGATAAGCTAGCCTTTAGGCATTGCTGCTATCTTGCCTACTCTTCCAAGGTTCCTCACATAGGGATATAGTTCTCTGAGTTGGTGTATGACATTATCGACAGGAATAGCAATAATGGTTTAGGGAAAATGGTGGTGGGAAGGTTTGAGGACAGGAGGATCCCCTATGTCAGAAAGCACTGGAAAGGCACAGTCAATGCCAGATTATATAAGAAGATCACATTTGCAATCAGAAAATCTTGAGAGAAGCTGTTTTAATTTTCTCTATACATTTAAATATTGTGGTTTTTAGTTTAATGTTGTTTCCATATTGAAGTGCATTTAGCAAGGAAGCATTACAATTGTTTCAGTGCTTGGGCCTCCAGAGGTCCTGATCCTGCCTTGGCTAAGGACACGAAGGCCAGGATTCTTAGTAGGCTATGTCAAAGGTGAAAAACTGGGAGCTGTCTGCATGTATTTTATGCTTCTTTCAGCTGTTAGGAAATGCAACCCTCAAATTATTTTCCACCATAAGTCTTAGCTATAGATGATTAAAAATAGAAAGGGAGGAGAGAAGGATATAGTTGCAGTTTGCAGGACATAAAAAATGCACATGCTGCTGAATTGTGCAAGCCACGGGGAACACTTCTCACAGGTGTTCCAATCCGCAGAGGTTACTCATTTGCCTCCAAGTGAAATCCATGTGGACAGGATGCTTTAAGGGACCCTCGTCCTTTCTTTGCACCTTAGATTCCCCAGAGACACCAATACTTATCTGAGCTCAGGAGCCACTGCAGCAACAAAACTGTCCCAAAATCTGAGTGCAGGGCATTGGAAGTTGGCTGTTTTTTTTTTCATAGAAGACTTTTGTCTCTAGAGTTTTCTGTTTGACCCAATCTGCCAGAGTTCCATCTTTTTGTTTTTGTTTGTTTGTGTTTTGGAGTCCAGGTCTCACTCTGTTGCCCAGGCTGGAGTGCAGTGGCACAATCAGCAGCCTCCACCTCTGGGCTCAGGCAATCCTTCCACTGCCTCAGCCTTCTAAGTAGCTGGGACTCCAGGCCTGAACCACCATACTCAGCTATTTATTTATTTACTTTTGTAGAGATGAGGTCTCACCATGTTGTTTAGGCTGGTCTCAAACTCCTGGGCTTAAGCAGTCTACAAGCCTCAGCCTCACGAAGTGCTGGGATTACAGGCATGAGCCACCACACCCAGCCCAGAGCCCCATCTTGCTGATCTCCAGGGACTCATGAAAGACTTGTTTTCCATATAATCTTTACTGGTGGGAAGAGACCTTAAGGTCATAATTTGGTAAAAGATAATTTAAACAATTATCACAGCTCATGTTCTTTTAGGTTATAAATACTCGAGTTTTAGTGCTTGCCTCCTGTAGCAATTTTACATAGGGTACAACTTTAAGAATAAACACACCAGTGTCTGTCCTTAGTAATAAGTGAGACTGCCTAGCTGCATGCGAAGATATCTGGATCCTAAAAATATAAAAACTATACGTCGGATTTATGCCTCTTCTCTCCCTGGTACCTCAGGTGTGCTGGTGCTTGCAATAACCCTGAATTCCAAGGTGAATTATGAATACAACCTGCTCCTTTAGGGAGGTCTAAGATGGTGTGCGTGTGTATTTGTCAAATCTCAAGCCCACCCTGGGAGGACGACATTGGCTGGACGCTGAGATATTTACTCTGGACGATTATGCCAAGACATTAACAGCTGCAGGATTAATTATTTATGGAGTGAGTGTCAATCATCTGAGACCAGAACCAAAGAATAATATTTTAAAATCATATGGTTAAAAAGAAATCCTGCTGTATAGCACAGCTCTTCTGTCACTTATGATTTTGAACTTCTCCCCAAAGAAGTAATTTCAGAAAACTGCTCTTTTAAAATTAATTTTCCTTTCCCCTCAAGTGTTCTCTAAGTGCTCTCCTATTCAAAACCAAGCACCATGGCCGTGTTTGCACTGTTTTCAGAAGATGCCCTACAGTAGAGGAACCGATGACATGCCCTAGTTTCAAAAACTTAAATAAACACAGAAAAGAAATCCGGAGGAAAATGAGCCCCCCGCCCACGAGTTTCCGGATTCGCCGCGGGGTTGGGGAAGCCCTGAGCGCCGCGGCCGTGGCTGGCGGGGGTCTGCGAGCCCAGGGGTAGTCAAGGAGGAAACATGGATAGTTGATCTGCCAGTTTCCAAGAACACAGTTTCGCTTCGGCTTGACTAATCTCAGGAACGCCGGCCTCAGCGCGCGGCCGGCATCTCGGCTTTGGGACCTCTGCCACTGCCAAGGATTTCTCAGGGTAGCGCGCCCTGGGGCCGGGCACCGCGTCGGGCCACGGGTGGGGACAGAGCCCGCTGTCCCCGGCCGTGCGCGCGCGCCTGGAAAGGCGGGATCTAGGGCGGCGATGCTGCGGGAGGCTCTGCAGTGACACCGAGTCCCCGAGCGGTCCCGCCTCACTCGCCCCAGGGCGTGCGCCTCGCCAGCCTCTGCGCGGTGAGCCGTCCCCGCTCGGCGCGCGCGAGTGGCGGGGGCGCGTCCAGGCGCGGGAGTCCTCGGCCAGCCCAGGGGGCCGGGCGGGCGCTGGTCCCGGCCGGGCGCGTCCCGCGGGCTCCGGGCACACGCCCCTCACCTGGGCGAGGCCGGGCGCGCAGGCGCTCCGCGCGGGGGACGCGGCCGGGCGCCCCAGTCCCGCGCCCGCACGAGTGGGACAGTTCCGGGGCCGCGCCGGGCCGAGCTGTTGCCGGCGCCACCTCCGCCGCCGCCGCCCGGGCTGCCGCAGCTCGCGGGAGAGCGTCTGCGCGAAGCCCCAGCGCAGCCCTGGCGGGACCGCCGCAGCCGCCCGGGCCAGAGCAACAGCTTCCCGGCCGGAGCAGCCACTGCCCCACGCACCCGCGGCCCGGGCGCCGAGGTAAGCTCCGGGCGCCCAGCCCAGCCCTGCGCCCCCGGGGCGGGCGCCGCTTTCCCGCCGGTCCCCGTCCGCCGCCGCCGCCGCGCGCGCGGGCACCTGGGCGCGCCACCCCAGGGAACCGCCCGGAGCCCCCCTCCCGATAGTTTGCACTTCGTCCTGCGGTCCCACTTGTAGAGGAGGGCGTCCAGGCGCCTCTCCCCGGGCTGCGGAGGCGAGGCTCCCGCGAGCCCCTGGAGTTCGGATTAGGTCGTGGAAGCCAGAGGAGCAGAGTCCTCAGGGTAGGCTCCGATTCCCAAGGACAGATGGGGAGGATGAGGAGGGGAGAGGCCGGGAGAGTGCCCCTCTGTGGTTAACCGCAGCCTCCGCCACCTGGGCTGGGAAGTTTGGGGCACGTCTCTCTCTCCATTACAGGGAAATGGGTAGTTTGGGGACGGAGGTGTGGGGGGAGGACAGCAGTCGAAGCTTGGGGTCCCGGGAGAGTTCTGTGGCTGCACGAAGGTGAGATGGGGGCGGTGAGGCGGAGAGAAGGTGCCCAAAGTTTGCACTTGCTGGAAGCCCTGAGGGGCGGCCTGGGCTACTGAGCGCTTGTGAAGGTGTCAGCGTAGGGTGGGAGGACACTGTGGGACTGCGGAAGGGATGAGAAGGGGAGGGGGAGGACCATCTGCTCTGTCACTGTTATGTGCGGGGGCCCGTGGGGAGAAGACAGAGCTGGCAGGACGAAGCTTCCCCGAATGCTTCCTCAGGCTCCAGGGGACAAACAGTTTTTATGGTGAACCTGGATGAGGAGTGCTGTGGGTCCTTCAGGGAAAGAATTTGCCAACAACTCCTCCGCCCCGCTTCCTCCCCGGGCTCCCACCCCACCCGCCCATGAATACAAAATAAACGCAGTTTTGGAATGCTCTCAGAAGTTCCAGGATTGGGCAGTGTCTTTTCATTTTCATACAGAGATGAGGTTTGCAGTTCTGCTTGGTTTTTGCTTTGCCGAGGACCATCACACCAAGGCCAACGCAGACTTTGTCAAGATGTAGCAAAAAGGTGCTCAAATAGCACCAACAGGGCCCAGCCTAGAGCTTGGAAGTTGGCAACTTCCACACGATTCACGAAACTGTGCGAAATGCATTTATCTAATTAAAAAGAAGGCTTTTCATAAGGTCAATAAGCTATATCTTAGGTAAAGTTAAAGGTTTGGGCTTCAAAGAACTCCCTTAATTATTTCAGAGTCTAATTTCACCAGTTTTCAGAGTCCTTTCATTTTATTTTGATGCCATATGTGTATTGAATATGTGCTGCCTCTTCCCTGTAATAGATAAATGCCTTTAGATTGCAAAATACTGCATTGCAAGTTCTGTTGTTACTTGAGGTTTTTAAGATGAAAAAAATGCTTATCTGATCAAAGTGTTGGTTCTTTCTGAGATTCTATCTTCCCATAAATTAAGTGTTTGTTGATTTATAATTTACACACTTACCAATTTCCAAAAATGATTCAAGGAAGCTTGGGGTGGAAACCACAAATCAAATACCTATTCTTGTAGGTCTCCTTGACCTCTCTCAGATGCGTTTGTAATAACATGCTTTTGGGACGGTGAATTCTCCTAATGAAGGAAAAATTATTGTTCTTTCTGGAATCCATCCTGGTGATATTAATGTTTTGCAGTGTAATTCCTTATGTACTTCACTATATTATATTATTTTACATTACATAAGTAATATTATCTCTTTATAGAAGCTTAATGACCACTAAATATTATCTATTTTAACAAAAATAGTTTAAAATTTTTTTTAGCATTTTAACAATATACAGATTCACAGGACAAAAAGAAGACAATGAATTTAATGTATCCTTCTTGCACTGAGGCAGAAAGGAAACCAAGGAAGGTGTCTCTTCTACAGTCAAACCAGAGAAGGAACTGTCATTAATACTTGTCACCCAAATATGGCCAATTAGTGAGACCTGTCAGCACTTGGAGAATAACTTTACAAAGTGTAACTATTATTTGAGGACCTATCACGTTATATCAGGTGCCCTCAGCATTCTTTTTCTCAGGCAGGTAACCTGGCTCAGAGGAAAAAAAATCATTCAAAACAAACAATTCTGAAAGGTGAAATGTCTACACAGAATAATGCTGTGAGAAGTTGGGCACCATGAAAAACACAAGGATCTTAAGCCAAGATGTTCTTGCTTGATTTTTTAACGGTAACTCTGTATCTCTCTCTCTCTCTCTCTCTCTCTCTCTCTCTCTCTCTCTCTCTTGTGTGTGTGTGTGTGTGTGTGTGTGTGTGTGTGTGTGTATTTAAAATCAGCAATTAGCAAACTTCTCACAGGAGTGACTGCTTCATTTGTAAAAAATCTTTGTTCATAGAAATAAAGAACAAAATTGCCTTTCTACTGTTCCTGTAAGATCCTATCTCCAAAGATCTAAAGAACAGTGAGTGTGTGGGTCTGTCCCAGTTTCCGACAGCTTTTTATGTCTCCTGATTTTTTTATTATAACCCCTCCACACCATTTTATTATCTCTATTTTGCCATCCCCCTATTCCTGTCTCTGTTCCCCCTGTGTCTCAATATGGTCTCTCTTTTTTTTATTAAAAAAAAATCTGGGGATTTCTCTTGATCTCTGTTGCTTTAGAGATGATAGGTTATCTCCTTTTTGCTCTTTTGTGTGTTACTTTTTATTCAGTGGTCTCTTTTTATTAGTGTTAGATTATTTCTTCCAGAAGTGACATCCTAGCTCTGCATTCCCTTCTAAATTTCCTGTTTGCATTTTGAACCACCTAAGAGTTAGCTTTGTATTGCTCTCAGGTGCCTCAACTTTAACAGGTCCTTACTCTAATTAACATCTTTCTTCAGATGAACAGGGGTGACTTTGTGTCATTTTTCATATTTCTTCTAGTCACTGAGGACCTTACCTGTATCTTTGCTTTCCACATATAATTCACAAATAAGTCCCACAGACTTTGTCTCCACAATGCCTCTCCAATGCCTGCTTCTTCATCTTTCTATTCCTACAGCAACTGTTTTTGTTCAGTTTTCTTATCTCCTTCTAGAGACTACCTCAACAGCTTCCTCACTAGTTTTCTATCTCCAGTTTCTCACGTTTCCAATCTATTTTACACTTGGTTTTACAGAATACACTTCCCAAAACAGAGTCACTGGCTAATAAACTTTTCCCCAGTGTCCTACCAAATGGGATACAAACGTCTCCTCAAATAGTTAGGACCCTCTGTTGTCCAGCCCCAAAGTAGTACCACAGTTTTTACTTTGTTCTCATTGATCAATTCACTTATTCATTTATTAACTTCAGTGAATATTCAAGTACCAATTACATGCCTGACACAGATCTGGGTGATAATTTGAAAAGCACTCTGTGTATTGGCTCAGTGATACATTTCAAAGTTTATTTTTCAATGTTGGAATCCACTGTTAAAACATAACCTTATGTGGTTGGAATAGGGTCCCAGCAATCCCATTGACCTCCCTTCTCTACTCTTAGTAGTCCTAAGCCATCAGTTATCACAGAGCCATGATTCTCCTTGAAGCAATTTGATACTGCTCTAGGCCAAAGGAGTGTTTCCTCAACACAGCAGGTCTCTAAATTCTGCTTCTTTGCTTAGCATATGCTGTTCTTTCTACCTGGAAGAGGCCCTTTCACTTCCCTATAATCTTTTCTTCTTTTTTCTCTTTTCCTTTCTTTTTGAGTTGGGGTGTCACGCTGTTGCCCAGCCAGGGGTGTAGTGGCACAATCACAACTCATTGCCTCACCCTCCGTCTAAGGTGATCCTCCCACCCCCGCCCCAAGTAGCTAAGACTACAGGTGCGTGCCGCCACACTCAGCTAATTTTTAAATTTTTTTTTCTAGAGACAGGGTCTAGTTATGCTCCCAGGTTGGTCTTGAACTCCTGAGCTCAAGCGATCCTCCTGCCTCTGTCTCCCAAAGTGCCAGATTACGGGCATGTGCCACCCTGCTTGGCCTCCCTACAACAATTTCTACCTGTCACAGAGTCAGTGCAATTGCTATATGCTTTCAGATCTCCTCCTGCACTACAGCTTTTGCTCCACCAAACCCTGTTATATTTTGATTGACCTCTTCTCTTTGGAGACAAGTCAAAGTCTTCCTCATGAATGCGCACTCTCTGCATTCTCCCCTAAGAGACTGCACCAGCCTTTCCTAACATGGGCCCTTCACTTCCTGAAATACACCAGTGCAGGGCCTGGTGTACGGTAGGCCACACACAAATAATTTAATTGGTTGGATTGAATTCTACCCGGTTCTGTAGTCCCAACTTGTGTAATAACTTTTTTCGCATCTCAATTTGGTTCTTATAGTGGAGCCAGTGTTTCTCAAACTTTAATGCTCATATAGCATTAAGAAAATCTTGTTTAATTAGATTCCAGTTGAGCGGGTCTGGGATGAGACCCAGGATTCTGCTTTTCTAACAAACTCCCAGGTAATTTTGAAATAGCTGATCCTCAAACCATGCTTTGAGTAGCAAGGCAGAGGGTGATACTTAACAAACAGGTTTAGGGTTCTGGCAGCCCCTATCTCTGCCTAGTGATTTTCCTACAGTTGTATTTGCCACAATACTACTTTCTATTTCAAAAGTACTGTGAGCCTGGACATGCTTCCCAAAGCTGAATGGAAAGTTTGGTTATTCCCTTGTTTTTCTCCTTCTTTTGCTGCCACGTGATTGTAACTGCAAGTTCTCCCTATTGTATTGTCCTCTGACCAGTTGCATTGCTTTTGTTATATATTCCTTCTTATTTTCCCATTATTTGGAGATTGTGGCAGTTCTCTGTTCTTACTTTGTACTCTGCTTTGATTTGTTTTTTGGTTTTTTTTGTCTAGCTCTCTCTGGTTCTTGAAGTTGTCTTCAGGTGCCTTGGCTGACTCCCTGCCCCACCTGTTTTTCCTACTGCTTCCAACATTTTTCAGCAAAAGGAGCATGAATGGGAGGCAGAAGACTCAAGTTCTCATCTGCCTTACTGCTAGCGCGAGACAGGCAAAGCTGTTGCTTTCTGGACTCCTATGTCACTTGTAGATGGAGGTGTGGGTTACACAACTTCCTGAGTTTACTGTAGCACCGAGATGCCATGTGGGATCTTCACGTGGGGCAGAAGGAGCAGGTTGAGGGGAGAAAACAAAAATCTCTGATGATGCTAGTGTTGGTATTTGTCCCCATCTGGCATTCCTGTTTCAGGTTCCTGTTTGAGATAAACAACTTGAACTTTCGTTGTTGTTCTAGCATTAATTGAAGACATATTCCTATTTCTTAAGAAAATGATTATTCTTTGTTTGTCCTCACCCCTGGTTTCAATCTGTAATCACTACAAAAGCATTGACAAAAATAGTGATGTTCTTAGCCTTCTCTAGGAACTGGTTTGATTTGTCAGTATTTTTTATTTTTTTTATTTTTATTTTTATTTTTTTTTGAGTTGGAGTCTCACTCTGTCGCCCAGACTGGAGTGCAGTGGCCGCTCCCGGCCACCGCAGCCTCGACCTGCTGGGCTCCGGTGATCCTTCCACCTCAGCCTTCCGAGTAGCCGGAATTACAGGCGTGCGCTACCATGCCCAGCTGATTTTTTTTGATTTATTGTAGAGATGAGGTCTCGCTGCCCAGGCAGGTCTCGAACCCGCGGGCTCAGGCAATCCACTCACCTCAGCCTCCCAAAGGCGCGGGATTACAGGCTGAGCCACCGAGCCCGGCTCTGTCAGTATTTTTTAAATCTCCCCTTTGCCAGCCTGGATGCAGTAACTGGTCTATAAAGGAAGTCTAGTGTAGTGTTTGGGAACATACTATTGTTCTGAGTCCAACTATGACTTAGTTACTCACTAGCTTTGAGAGCTTGGAGGGACTGAGGAGGAGTTATTTTACTTCTTTGGATCTCAATTGCTTTATCCGTGAAATGGGTTGGCTTGGTTGTGAAGAATAATGTCTGTGGAATCAGTGATAGAGTATTATGCACACTCTGGTTGTTTGAGAAACAATTCTAGTTGACTATCCTGATATCATACTACTGCAAGTTACAGGCCCTAAATTGTTTAAGGGTCATCTTACCCTAGCTGAGTTAATACTTTCCTCTCCCCCAGTTCAGCTTCAAGATATCCAGCCCAGTATAATCGGCTTGAAAAGAAATTTATGAGCATATTTTTCCGAAGTCAGTGAAAAAATACAGAAGAAGGCATACATACCAACAAAAACCATCAACCTTTTGTTTTTGATCCATTTTGGGCCATAATCTCATAAGTAGCAGAGACAGATTAAAATACATAAAAACGAATACAAAAGATGACCAAGCTTCCATGCCTACTTTATGAAAAATCACTTAGTCTTTTAATAAAGAAATTTATTATCAACAAATAAAAACGATTGAAATTCATGGACCTAAGTGAGCATTTTATTTTGGAAATAAATATGAATGTACAAAGCATTTACATTTCTGAGCTTATAATGGGAAATGGAATTTTAAAATAAAGAAGAAAAGCACACACTGAGAGATATTCTGCGCTATGCAGGCTAAAGTTCATCAACTTTTTTTTTCTTTTTTTTTTGGCTGAGATTATGAAATAGCCATTATGCTATTATGATATCATTATATCAGCAAAACGAAGATTAGATAAATGGACACCAACACTATTAACTGAGGGCCTGAATTCCTCTTTTTTTTCTGCACTCATCTGAAAATAAATAAAAGAGGTGCTCTATAATTCCAGTGGGCCTGGCAAAGGTACCCAGTTATGATGATCAGGGCTTGTTATGCTAATGTCCTTTGCATGCAAACGAACTGCAGATGAGGACTGTGTTCCATTTTTTTCTCTTGGAATAAAAAGTTTCATTTCTGCATTATTTACTTTTGGATCAGCAATAGTATTTTTCAGTTAAATCTTCACTAACAACCTAATGCTTTTCCCATACTGTGGTGCATCCTTTTTTATAACACAAGATGATATAATGAAATGTTTAAAAGTACTTTGAGCCTACACTAAGAAAAGGTCCATTGTGAGAGACAATGCACTAATTCTTAGAAATCTTTACTTCAATATACTAGTGTTAAAATTGTGTAAAATTCTACAAAGAGCTGTGATTTTTGTTGTGTGTTTGTTAAAATGGTCAGTCTGATGAATAGTCTATTAAGTAAGTAATAGTCTAGAGACCTGGTCAGCTTATACTAGTTACAGTCCAGGTTTCAGATTCTAATTCCTCTCAGGTTTAATAGATTGCTATTTCTGTGAAACATTAGGTAGGGATATGGAAATTACTACCAATCAGTCAAAGACAATCATTAAATCATTGTGTTTTAGAATTAAAAGTGATCTTTTTACAAAACCCTCACCAATACATGAGGAAAACGAGACCCTGAGAAATTAGGATATTGAACATTTGAATCTGGGGAAATTAAACATTTCAAGTAAGGGCAGAAAACATCTACTGGTATTAATTCTAGCATTTCAGCTTCACATAGAAATTGTGTGGACCCTGTGATGTCCTTAAATTTGATATTTTGCAGATGGGAAAACGTTTCCTTACAGACTCTGGGAGAGGTATTACCTTACATGTTATGAAAAATCTAACACTTAGTATAAGAGTATAAAGCACAGAATATCATTGCTTGCATACAAATACACATACTTTGTATATAAACACAAGCATCTTGATTTTATATACATGAAATATTTTTATTTAAATAAGTTGATTATTGCACATGTTCTGGAAATGCTGATGATTACATGGGTCTCATTCCCTGCCTGGGTTTCACTATGAAAGATGGAAAGCAGTGGGGGAGAGCCTGAAGATTGAGTTGGGCTCTGGAGTTAGACTTTGTGCATGCGAATTCCAGCTCCTCCACTTATTAGCTGTGTGAGTTTGACTAAGTTACTTAACCTCTCTGTGCCTTAGTTTCCCAAGTCTAAGAGACAATGAAAGAACTTTGCATGAGATTACTGTCAGATATGCATAACGCACTTCACAGTGTTTTTGGCACTCACAGTACTCCTAGAGGTAGCCATAATCGTACATTACATGGTTTAATTATTAATGGCAAATACCTCATAGGTACACTAATTTCTTTGCCAAGACAACTTTTACAACTCTGATTTTTGAGCCTTCAGCTTGAAACTTACTTGGTATTTTTCAATAATACATCTTCTGTTTTCTTATCTACCTTAGCTTGTTTACTTTAAAAGAACAATGAGATGAAAGGGAGACTGGAGGTGTGGAATTGTAAGCACTGCAAGGACTCTTGAGCATTTGTAACCAAAGCACAAGTGGACTTTTACTAACAAAATATGTAATGTGGGTTTTAGGACTTTAGGAAAGAACAAGTAGCTTACCACATATCTTCTGCATGAATGTACTTTCTGTACTTGGTACACACGTGCAAATCTGGAATGCTTGGAGGTGACCTGAGTCAAGAGTGATCCAGGTATAGGAGCCAGCTTATGTAAACTGGGTCAGACTCATTTAAAGATGGTTTCTCAGGCACCTGAATTGTCACTGGGCAGTTACCTTTCCTGGGCTCCAAGGCATTTATTTTAACATCTGAGTTGGATTTTCTAAGCTGGAATTTAGAAAGGAAAATAATTGGTAAGAGAAAGATGTAATTGGTGAACTGTGTGCAGGATGACCAAAGAGTTTAAGTTGATGTGCACCTCATTGCTACATGTATGATTCTTAATGGTCAGTCTCACTTCCATGGGAATAAACTCTTCAAGGCTCAGAATGTGGAAGGTAAGATCTTAGTTTTGTTCCTTTTTTGCAGAGTCTTCTCCTTCTGTCCTGTGCTTGTGGTCACCAGGCTGGTGCCAGAAACATCTAGTGCAGTCATTCCTGTATGCATGTGAAGGAGTCCCTGGGAGTTTGCTAAAAATACAGATTCCCAGACTTCACCCTTGGAGCCTCTGACTCACAAGGTCTGAAGTGAACCCATTAATCCAAATATTTCATAAGTATCCCAGGTGATTGACAGACCACACTTGGAGATTGGCATTAGTTCTCAACTGGGGATGCGTATCAGAATTACTTCTTGTTCTTAGTCAAAGTTCGCCAAAATATGACAAACTCAGTTCCCCTATACTGCAAAGGACACCCCTTTCTTAAGTTGCCCTGAGAGTCACCCATCTGGATCCTGTCATGTGTGAATTCTGGAGAACCAGGCTGTGCTTTCTCACTGGCTATACCCACAGGTTTTAGTCTACCACAGGTTTCCATGACAGAGTGAACCACTGGACACCTGCCGCGGTGTCCATGTGGACTCACTCGTGTTATATGGATTCCAGGGCCCAATTGGACTATGCTACAAAACCTAAAAACCCAACACATTCTAAAAACGGTGGTGGGAGGTGAAGTCCTGAAGCCAGCATTTTTTTTCTTGGCTCCCCAGATGATAATTATGGCTGGATGGCATTTTCTAACCAGTGTTATATGGAGTTTTGCCTTTGCGTTCATGAATCACAGTTTCAGACAACCCCAGTGGTGTTTGTAACCTCATGAGGGCAGTGACCAGATGGCTAGTACAGAGACCACTGTGACTATTGAATGTCAGCAGTGGCTCTTCCCATGCATGTCTCCAGGCTTCTTCTTCTCTGCATCCTGGGAACAGCCATTTTTCCTGTCCTTGTGGTTTGATGGTGGGAAACAACAGGCTCCTTTCTGTATGGTCTCTTCCTCCCTGGCCTTTTCCACAGCTGCCAAGTGGAAACTGAGATGACCATGCCAAATATACAGATGTGATGGCGCACATTCAAACTGCTGCTGTCCTGGCAGAGACCCCTTCCAGCCTTTGCAAATCCTTGCACTCTTTCTTGCTTCGCTGTGTATTGCTTACATAAGCAAGGTTTAAATTTGTCGACAATTTCACAGGTTCTCAGATCTGTTGTCTTCCTCTTATTGCTTTGGAAAATGAACAGCATAATGTACTCTTGGCTGGCATGGGTCAAAAGCAACTTGATTTTTAGGAATATTTAATTCTTTAAATCATATTTCCGAATTTTCAAGAAATAATCAAGAATTGTAGCAAAAAAATTATTTTATGTATGTGTAACAATTCTTATGAGCCTTCAGGGTGTGTATTCCAATAGATCTATTTAAAAATGCAAACTACAGAATTTCTTAAGTTGTTATATAACGTAATGGACAAAACTAACAGTAAAAGTGTTTAAGCATCATGTTATAAACAGCTCTAACTCTGATAATTGATTTTAAAATCTAGCAATAGTGTTCTATCTTGTTAAATAATATGTTGTTGTCTATAAAACCCAAGAGAGTGATTGAGCCAAAGGTGGCATAAGCGACCAGTTAGCATCTCCTCATTGTAGGGTCATGTGATGATTGAGCCTTACATTCTGCCTGGTTCAGCCCTCACAGATGTCAACTTATTTCTTCAGCTATGAGGAAAGGCACGATGGTAACGGAAGGGATTGGTGAAGGTGGATGATTGACAAAAAGTTCTACCTACTCAGAAAATGATATAATCCAATAAAATTAAATGTGAGAGGGAATTATGCGTACATGATATAGAAGACCTTAGTGATCTTCTCAAGTGGCAAATTACTGGTTACATGAAAGGTATATTTTTAACATTAAGGAAAAAACTTAAAAGGCAGCACCTGAACTGTTCCAGAGGGCTAATTATGCTGGTGATTTGAGGAGCCCTCCACGGGACAGAGTTTTAATAGTCTGCAGGACTTGTGTTTAATTGGAAAGGTCATACCACTCTAAGGGGCTCTGGACTAGCCCACTTCTTCTCTCTCGAGCCTTTTTATGACCATGCACTGAGATCATGATTTCTGCACTGGTTGAAACCACTTTGAACAGCCCACCATGATGAAAGATACAAACCAGAAACTTTTGTGAGTCTTCTCCACCCCCATTCTGCTGTTTCTTAACTCCCTTGAGCAAGAGGATGGACAAGGTTGTGCCTCCCCATCTGTTTCCAGATAAGAAGGTTTTGAACAGGCGTGATAGTTGCCTGAAAACTCTTGAGGGAATGGATGACATGTGGACAAGGGAGTGGATTCATTTTCTGAAGTTCCAGCAGGCATGACCAGATTCAGTGGGTGGGATTATAGGGAGAAAGATATCAACTCATTATGACAAAGAGCTTTCTAATGATTCAAACTGTCCAGTAATGATATGGCTGCCTTGAATTTCCATGCTCCCTTTAGCTGAAAGTATGCTGTGGGTGAGAGAATCAGCCACCAGAAACAGCATAGAAGGAATTCCTGCACTCAGTGAAGCCCCATTTGAGCAGATTGCTATAATCTGCTTAACTTTTGGCATTATTTAAAAAATAATTTGAGGAGTAGGACTACAAAGGAGAGGGGTATGTAAGAAACAAGAAAGGGAGGGAAGTGTTTCTGAATGTCTTAACAGATGCAAGAATGATTACTTCATCTTTTTTTCCTTATTTTAAAATTTTTTCCAGATTTTAAGCACATTGTATTATTATTATTATTATTATTATTTTTGAGTTGGAGTCTCACTCTGTCGCCCAGACTGGAGTGCAGTAGCTGCTCCCGGCCACTGCAGCCTCGACCTGCTGGGCTCCGGCGATCCTTCCGCCTCAGCCTTCCGAGTAGCCGGAATTACAGGCATGCGCTACCACGCCTGGCTGATTTTTTGATTTATTGTAGAGATGAGGTCTCGCTGCCCAGGCGGGTCTTGAACCCGCGGGCTCAGGCAATCCACTCACCTCAGCCTCCCAAAGGCGCAGGATTACAGGCTGAGCCACCGAGCGCGGCTACATTGTATTATTAAGCACCAAATATATGACATAACATTATCTCATTTAGCAGCCAAAAGGCATACATTCCAGTATATTCCCTCTTAGCCAGAATTCTGCAATTGTTTTCTATCCTTCAAACAAGGGTCAAACTCTGTGATCATCTTTGGTGACTTCTTACAGCTTGTGCTACATTCTTGTCATACCTAAGCTAAATTTCTTACTAATCTTTCCATGTTGCCATGTTACTTTTTCCTAAGTTCCTTTTATGGTACTTACAATGTTAGATTACAATAATATGCTTGTAGTGATTTTTTTTCCACTAGACTGCAAGCTACTTGAGGGCAGACCCCTTGACTTATTTATCAGGTTAATGAATGTACATACAAGTGTCTGGCAAATAGGAAATGCTAATGTTTATTGAAGGAATATTTGATTGTTCCTCCCAGCACGGCCCTCCCTCAAAATAAATCCCTGGATGACTTTGATCCTCAAGGTAAGAAGCGAAAAAAAAAAACATACAAAAAAACCCAGAACGTTATTTTTGTTCCTGATCCCACTTCCCCAATTCTGATCACATTCTAATTACCCATACCATTCATTGTATTTCATGGGAAGAAGGAAGGACCATGAGGAGAATGAAGCCAAAAAATCTCCCCCAAATTAGAGAAAGGAAAACCATCTCTTATGCAACTCCATTGTCTCACGACTACATGTGTTGCCTTTGGCAGCACTGGTGGTAGAATGAGGAGGAAAACATTCTGCTTCTAACTAGCTGTGTGACCCAAAACTAGTCCTGTGACCACCTCACTGTTTCTTTCAAGGTGATTTTTGAGGGTTCATTCAGTCTTCACTTCTGTAATTCATAATCTCTTTTCCCCTCAAAGGCTTCCCAAGGTCCTTCTCCTCTACATGCTATTCGCCTGGATAACCAAGAAGCTACAATGATGTTGACAAGAGAGGCAGTGTTGTGCTTAGAAACCTGTTTGGGAAATGACATTGGGATAAGACCGTGTTCCTTGTGAACTGACACATCTAAATTGAGGTCCTGCCATACGGCCTTGGACAAATTATCAACATCTCTAAGCTGAAGATTCCTCTCTTGGAAAATGGGCATAATATTATGTATCTCATAGGACTATAAGGACTCAAAGAGATAACATGTATGAGGAACATATATCTTCCTGTGCCAGAAACATAATGAGCCCTTGGCAAATAATAGCTGAAGTTATTTGGGAATAGTCCCCCTCTCTTTCTTCCTCTTTTCTCCAACCCCTGAAAGACAGCCATACGTGAGTTCTGAAGAAGTTTCCTTGGCATGGTTTTAGGGGTGCTCTTGAACACCATTTCTCCTTCATCTAGACTTAGTAGAGGACAGTCAAGGTCCCTTTCTGCTGAGGCATTCTTCTCTTAGATGTACAACGACTGAAAGAGCAGCCCATTTCACAGTGGTTGGGAATATATTAATTTTAACATTTGCAAAGAAGACACAAATACTACTAAATAGACACTGGAAATGGATGTGGGGTCTTATATCTTAATATTATATAATATATCACACCCAGATCAAGATTCCTTTATTTGAAAAGGATTTGACAGAGCAATGGTGACACAGCAGCTCCCGAGCCTGACAATAAATAGACACCTTATAAAAATTTATGAAGTTCAGGTTGTAAAGAACAAACTGCACATACAGAATAGTAGCACTCTTATTAAAATAATTTCATCTTTAAGTCTATTGTCTCCATATCACCTATAATAGAAGCTCGTGCTTTGGCTAGACACCTCAACAGCCTGTAAACTTTTATATGGGTTTTTGGAAAGGGATGATAGTTTTACGAGATATGATTTTCTCATCTCACCAAATTAGATTATTTGCAATAGCGTCCCTGGATGTAAAATTTCAGCTCTGAGTAAATCGGTACCTCTGAGATTCTGTGCAGCCTGCTGGCAGAGTTGAAATGGAACATAATAAATCTGCCCTGAGCCCATTTCTCTCCACACAGCTCCATAATTCATTCTCTGCTTGGGACCCATGACTGGTTTTTCACAGCGAGCCAGTCTGCAATCAGACTAGGCCCTTTCGTGTACTGTACCTCCTCGTTGGTCCAGACCTCACCTCTTGGCATGCTTGGCTCCTCTCAGGATTCTTTCTAGAGATTTGGACCCTGGATCCAAGCTGTTCATGAGCTTATGGCAAACAGTTACTCTAGTTACAGGGTGGCCTATTTGTTGAAGTAGACTCTTAAAAAATAAGATTTTCTGTGTAAAATGGATTAAAACAGATAACAACATTTCTGAAGCACATCTGTAGGCCCAGCAGGTATTTCCATTATTTTTTCCTGAGTCTCCTCTGAGAAAACAGAGAAGGGGGTTCTTTATTCCAATACCTTCCACTTCATCCACGAGGAATGATTCTCTGTTTTTCCTATGGCTTCTCCTTCTCTGGTTCAGTGTTGCTTTAGTCCAATGACACTACCACTGCAATAAAACCAAGAGTGGCTGCAAGGACTTGGGGGAAAAAATACAGAGTTAGGAAGACTTCCTTCAAGGTGGAGTAGAGACTAAACTGGGAATTAAATACATGCTCTCTGGCCTTGTTTCTGTCATTCATTATTTTTGTGAGATTGGGCGAAAAATGTATTTTTACTGGCCCTCAATTTTGACATGTGAAAAGTAAGCAGGTAGGAATAGGCAAATTTTAAGAAAACCTTCTATAATTTATAAACTATATAGATAGAAAATTGACCTTTTTGCCTCCTGAGGATTTAATTCAATAATTAGTTATTTTGAGAATAAGCTGGTGGTATCTGGGGCTTTAGAAGAAGAGCTGTCAAGAGGGGTTTGCTGCCCTGCAGAGTATAGTCTGTGGACCACTCAGAAAGAATTTTGTGTAGAAGGTTATCAGCTGCTGACTGGACAGAGGGCAAGTGCCTAGAGCAGAAGTTTGATGAAGAATTTAAGAATGGAATGCTTGGTGGGACAAGGAGCAAAGGCATCCAATTTGTCAGTTTTAGAAGAAGAGTATCTTTGTGTTTTTCGGTGATTTTAAACTCCATTAATTAAGTTGCTTGTTAAAATTTCTTTTGTAGAATGCTAAAACTATTTTTTAATAGCTTTTTATAAAAACAGGTTTTTTTTCATTTTGTTTTGCTTTTTAAAGAATTCTTTATTAAGTCACATGAAACTCCCTGAATTTGGTAAGAAGCCTCTATTTCTTGCCTAGTTTTATAAAGAAAGATGAAACAATGAGAAGTGATATAATCTGCTAACAGTGGCACAACTCAGTGGTGACAGAGCAGGACTGGTGTCTGACTGGGGAGCAAGTTAGACTACTAGCTGCTCAAAGGGGATTCAGGAACTAGCAGCGTCAGTGTCACTTGGAAGCTTTTTAGAAACGCAGAATCTAAGAAGTACAGTAATCTCGTGGAGACTCGTGCATTCACTTAAGGTTCTCTGTTTCATGCTTTGGACACAGGGTCAGGTCCTCTGGGTTCACTGAAAGGCCAGTCTGTAGCAAGGAAATGCACCTGTGGTGTCTCAGAAGCATTTCCAGGACATTGTGCATGAAACAAAACAGAGAGTTTTTGTTGTTGTTGTTGTTGTTTGTTTTTGGTTTTTCCTCCATGCAGGTAGAGGGGTTATTTAGAACCACACAGCAGAATATGGAATGCTTGTCTCATTCAAAGGCCTTGTAAGTTAGCTCCTGGGAAAACCCGCTACTAATATCACCACCTAATATCAGCAAATTGCCATTTGAAAACAAGCAAATGTAACAGGACAAGCAGGCAACATACCTGATTAGACATCTGAGTGATTGGAACAATTAAATCTTGCACCTTGTGTTTCAAATGACTTCAGAGGCTAAGGCTATTAAAACACATTCTGTTGGTTGTTGGTTCCAAATTCTGAAAACAGCCATTCTAGATGTTTTACAAGACTATGGCTTTGAAATGTAAACATAAAAGTAACTGAATAGCACCAAATTTGGGACATAAAAATGCTCTAATTACTATTTTGGTAGTCAGTAAGTCATCAGCTTTTCCAAGGAGATGACTTTCTGTAGTCAACAAAAACCATGTATTTAGTCACTTCCACGTACAAGTATGCCAGAGGAGAGAATGTAGCTTAAGAAGAGAACTCCTGAAATATTCTCTTTATCTTTCATCATTTTGCAGAAGAACAAATTGGCTTCGAATAAGTCCTGCCAGCCACATGACGTGACAACTCTTAAGTGTCAAGATCCCGAGGGGACAGACAATAGTGACCCTTTGTGCTATAAGGTATCCAAGACCTCCTTAAACATACCTTGATTTCTGGGGAAGCCGATATCAGTTTGTACATGTGGGACAGTGGATGATTCAGTTTTTGCATTCCTTAGAAGGTCTCTAGGATCCCCCAAATGGTGAAACTCTTGCCAGTTTCCTGTTGTAACCATCTGAAAGGGTCATTTGTGCACATGTTGCTTTGCACATACAAACTCAGAAAATTGGAACAAAGGCTGCACATCTTTACAAATGTGGTTTGAAAGATATGATGCATTTGATCCATATATTTCTTTTATATGAGAGGCAGATATGACATGCCCTTTGGATGATGACTTTATCTTTGATCCTTGTCCCCATCAATTTTAGTAGCACTTGCTCTCCGACTTACAAGTAGAATGACATTTTTGTTCTGGCTGAGTACCCTGTGTTGAACTGCCTTCGCTAACCACAGCCCATCTACTGTCGAGATTTTTCATCTCTTTAGGATGGCATGATAGTACACCACATGGTTCTTTTTTTTTTTCTCCTGCCTGTTTTATATTCCCTCACCCTTCTTTAATTAATTGTACCCAGTCAGATCACATGACTCACCAAAGAATTGAACTAGAACAAGGCTGATTATTTCAGCAAATCTATGTCAATAATTTGCTGTCAGAGCATAGTATCTACAAGAGAAAAATATTCTATAATAGTCATCGTAATTTATTCTCTTGAGTATCTTAGAGAATTACCACCTTTGGGGGTATTAGAGTTGTTTCTGGATGGAGATAATCAATTGTACTTGAGATCATCAGTCTTGTGTAGTGTTTGGGTAGTGAGCATTATTATCCTGACATGGGATGAAAGGAATATCCCAGGTATATGGATATTTTACATGTCACCAAGACAAGGTTACAAAGAAAGACAATGGAATGTCTTGAGCATGGTTCTTCAAGTTTGATAGTTTGTAGATGCTATCACTCATGTGTTATAATTTTGCCATGCTATTTATGTTTGGAAGACCCTTCATTATTGGACTTTTATTTAAGTTCTCTTTTTTGGAGTCAGAGTCTCACTGTCACCCAGACTGGAGTGTAGTGGCATGATCATGGCTCACCACAGATTTGAACTCCTGGGCTCAAGCAATCCTCCCACTTCACTTCACCATCCTGATTAGCTGGGACTACAGGTGTATACCACCATGACCAGCTAATTTTAAAAAAATTTTTATAGAGACAAAGTCTCAGTATATTGCCCAAGCTGGTCTTGAATGCCTGGGCTCAAGCAGTCGTCCCGCCCCAGCCTCCCAAAGTGCTGGGCTTACAGGTATGAGCCATCATGCGGGGCCTGGATTTTTATTTAAGTTCTGAGAGTGATAGAACTTATGATAAATAGTGTTGCCTTTTTTTTTCTTAGGCCACAATTAAACATCCTGCATGCTTTAACATGCCTGGAAAATCATATTGATCCTGATCTTTTTGCAGTATTGATGAGCCTAATGGTTTGATTTTCTTTTGCAAATAATTCTTTTGACTGAATGATTATGATGTTTTCACTTTGGTTTCCTCCCTTTTCTTCCTTCCTTCTTTTTCTTTACTTTTAAATCTTGTTGATATAGAAATAACAACAATAGCAACCAGAGGCCATGGATGCTTGACTGTGTGTGGTGGTGTTTTAAGCTCTTAACATATATTATGTAATTTAATAGCAAGATAGGCACTATCATAATCCCCATTTTTAAATTTTATTTTTAAATTTTATTTTATGTTAAAGATGTGGGATACAATTAAGGATTAGATATGCAAGTGGTCATCATACAGGTAAAGCTTGGACCTTCCTTTGGTTCCCACTTTGCCTGGTTTGAGATCAGGTACCCTTATTAAAGTTATGTGTACCCTTACCTCCCCTGGTAGTTTCCTACTTCTGCCAATTCCTTTCCTATAGTATTATGGTAAAGGTTCAGGGTCCGCTTATAAGTGAGAACATGGGGTACTCAGTTCTTTGTTTCTGTGATAGATCACTGAGTATGATAGACTCTAAATCCATCCAAGTTGCTGCAAAGTCCATCATTTTATTCTTCGTTATGGCTGCTTAATATTCCATTGTATATATGTACATTTTTTTTTGTTCAGTCCAGTCTCAATGGGTAGCATGGTTGATTTCATGTTTTTGAGATTGTAAATAGTGCTGCACTAAGCATGCATGGGCAGGTATCTTTCTTGTAGAGTGAGTTAAGCTCCTCCGGGTATATTCCCAGAAGGGAGATTGCTGAGTTGTATGTAAGGACAATTTCTAGTTTTTTTAAGAATTGCCACACTGTTTTCCATAGAGGTTGAACTGGTTTGCATTCCCATCTACAGCATAGAAGCATTCCCTTTTCTCTGCATTCTCACCGGCGTCTGTTGGTTTTTGTTTTATTAATGATGGCCATTCTTACTGGAGTTAGGTGGTATCTCAATGTGGTTTTGATTTGTATTTTTCTGATCATAAACCTCATTTTATAGATGATGAAACTGATGCTTAGAAAGTTGAGAAATCTTTAAAGTCGTAAGATTATAGTGACTGACAGAGTATGGTCTTGAGCCAAGGCTTCATTGACTCTAGAACCAACCTTTATCATTAAAATCATAATGCAAATGCAGAAAGGAAATTTACAAATCATCCAGTTCAAACTGTTCTTTTGACAGATGAATATATAGGTCAAGAGATGTTAAATTTCTTACCCAAGGTCATACAACTAGCAAATGGAAGAGGTTGTTTCAATTGATGTACATTTTCAAGCTGCACTTTCTGTTCCACCTAATTGACAAATGTGGATCAGGGATTATCTCTGGACCAATTTCTTATAACAAGGAATGTGGACTCATCGTACAGAATTGTTCAAAATGACTTGCTATAGCCTAAGAGGAATTCTTGGAGCTGGGCAGATACTACAAAAGCTTTTCACTGAATGGGGTTGTCATTTCCCAAGACCAGAGACCAGTTCTAGCCAGACCCCTGCAAAGCCAGGGAGCAAATCCCTCTTAGGGAATTTTCCATGTTTCTAGAATTCTTTGTCCCTCAACATAGATCAAATTCAGGTTGAAACCAGCCTGACTTTGTTGCTCTTTACTCAGTCCACTCTTCAGGCCCTCTATGTTGAAGGTAGATTGAGTTTGACAGATGGAAAACCAGCAGCCATCCTGAGACCGGCTGCCAAATTGGACAGAGGAAGAGGTGATCTGATGGGTTGTGGCACTGAACTGAAAGGGCCCACAGATATCAATGCATGGATGAAGACGATGAATGGTGACCTTCCTGGGGAAATAGCACTAAATTTTCCATCACTGAATGAAATATGGTAAAGGTTTGGAAAAGGGAGAGGCAGTTACTATGCAAGGTACTGCTTGCTGATATATACCTAAATCACGGGCGTATGGATAATATTTAATTTGCACAATATGCATCTACATAGATGTATGTCTCAATTGGACTTTTAGAAATACTGTTTTTCTGATTACAAAATTAATCACTTATTCAAGAAAAGTTCAAAGAAAGAAGTTGTGATTCACAGAGATATGTATGCAAGTGGAAGGCTGATTTACTGCTTTTACTCTAGATGTGCACTTCCTTTTCCTTTCCTAGTAGGTAGTCAAGCCCCCTGTGTTCCCTTTGCCTAAGGGAGAGTTGTATCCAAGAGAGGAAACAGAAGTTGCCTCTTCTGGAAGAGAGATGGCTTTGGTGTGCTAGAGGCCCCTTTAGGAGATTCTATCCTGAAAGTAAGAGCAGCAGGGACCTTTGGAGAGGTAATCAGGAAGATATGAAAGAACTGAAAGAGAGAGGTTGACTTCCTAAGGTTCATGGATCCAGTGGTCTGCTTCTTTGGAGCACCCCAGTCTGTGGGTGTGGGGTGACACTCCTAGGAAGGCTATAACACACCTGGCTTTGGCAAAGCATCTTACATCACCCAAAGCAGGCCTCCACAACACCAAAGTCTGGAGAGGCCTTCAGTCCATCGGTTTTCTTTTAAAAATGCAAATTGAAGCATAATTCCCAGTAGAAGATCCCTCCAGTGACTTCCTATCTGTAGGAGACGGAGAAGGATATCCCAAGATGAAACAGCATGTGCAAAACTACGAACCTAACAGCATATGTACTCTGTGCCAGTGACTCTTCATCTGGGCCACAGGGTCTACGTTGATGAATAGCTGGAGGGAGGGGCCGTGACTGCTTATAGTGGCCTTGACTGCCATCTGGTGGGATCTCTGTGGGCCAATGGCTTTCAGATATTTTTTAGGAGCATATGTAACTTTTCAAATAAAATCGTACGTGGAAATCCAATATATGGAACAGAAAATAGTGGAGAAGTCATTAGGGACTCTCTTGCCATGACCTCCTCATATACCCTGAGTTCTTGAAGCTTCTCTGTGACACAATGGATTTAGATAATGGTGAACTCAGATTTTAGATTTGAGATTTTCTAAGATGATGTGGTGGCATGCAGATACAATAAGGAATACTGACTGGGAATTTTAGACTGGATGCAAAGAGGCCAATGTAATGAGAAGAAATTTGGGGACATAAAATAGTTATATAAAAATAACTTTATTTTTCTATGAGTTTCAATTTTATAAAATATTGTGAACCTCATTTGATTTGATGGTAAGAAGTTTACTTATCATTCAGGGTCACATTCTCCTTCTCTGACTTGGATCTAATCCCAGGGTATTGGTATACATAGTAAAAGTCACCACTTACTGAAAACTTAATTATATAAAGAGCAGGCACTTTATAAAATTTAACTCATTGAATTGCCATAGTAACCCTATATGGTATGAACTGTTCTCATCACCATCTTGCAGTTATGAGGAAGCTGAGACCCATAAAGTTGAGTAATTTCTGGGATTTAAATTCAGGCAGCCTGACTTCCAGTATGCTCCAGTGTCTGGGTTCTTATCCACTCAGCTGCAGTGTGGAGGCATCTGTGGGAGTGTATCACTTTTTCTGTCAGAATGGTCCATCCTCTCTGGCATCCATTGCTGTTGAAGTGTTGGGTTTTTTTTCCCCCCAAATCCCATCTGGTTCTAGGACATCATCCATGTAGGTTGCTGGGGGTCACTCAGAATGATTCATTCAGCTACTCACAAACTACATTACAACAGGAAGAAACTCTTTGAGGTTCTCTAGGATTCTATCTACCTAGACCAGTGGTTCCCAACAGAGATTTTTGTACTCAGGGGACATTTTCAATATCTAGAAACATATTTAGTTGTTAGAGCTGGGGATGGGGAGTCATGGCAGGCATCTGGAGAGTAGATGCCAGGGATGGGGCTAAACATCTTACAATTCACACGACAGCCCCCACAGCAAAATATTAACCAGACCATAATGTCAATAGTGCCGAGGTTGAGAACATCCTATACAGATATGAAATTATATTTCAGCAATTTTATTTACAAAAGCTTTCTTTCTTTCCAGACCTCTGTCTTGCCAGGAAGGCACTGATTCCCTTTGTTCTTAGATCCTACCAAACCATCTGAGGTTTCAGATTCCTTTCCCTCCATCAGGGCTTAGAGCATTGCTGGTGAGTGGTCTGGGACCTGGGCCCTCTATTTGGATACCCTCTTGTGTTGAAACTCTACACTTAGTCTCTGACTATTTTTCCTTTCTTTCTTTCATCTAGTCTGAGTATAGGAAGCTTTGCTCTTACTGATCATATTTTCTAAATCTTTTGCCCATGAATTATTGTTTCCCTAATCTTTTGAAACCCAAACTGCAAGAATGGATTACCTTTTTCTCTGCTTTATGCTATGTAATCCCTTTCCTGGGGGCAATAAATACAGAAAGCAGACTGAATGAAGTTTTACAGAAATGCAGGGAAAAGCTTTATTTGTCCATGTCAGCATTTTGCAATCTATATTCTAAGGACCACTGCCTCTGGCGATGTCAATAGGTTTTCTATGAAAAGAGAAACTGCTGCATGTGGCCCTCTAGGAATTCCCAAGTTGTATAAGATTTCTTAAAAGCTCAGAAAAGCAAACTATTCAAATTTGTTTATCCCAGGACTTTCTAAGAGTATTTGACCAGAAAACCTTCCTTTTTAAACTGGAATCCCTAAGAACAGTTTGTGCATAGTTTGGGAAATGTTATTCTACGTGATAAATGTGGCCTTTATCAAAGCACTGGCAGAGAGAAGAGAACAGGTCCTCGCGATATTAAAAGTTAGACTCAATAGTACTTGATGAATGATTGGTTATAGGAGGTAAGGAAACAAAAGAAATCAATGGGAAAATATAGAAACTTCAAAATTGAAGGAACAAATTTTGTATCATTACTTATACGTCACGAAGTATTATACACCAGGGATTTTAAAGAGCATAAACCACCAAATGACAATACTGAATTGATCATGTGGATTATTGTGCTGGCTCTCTAAATGGTCTCCTAGCTTTCAGTCACTTCCTCATCTAATCTCAACTCCACAAGGCCACCAAAAAAATCTTTTTAAACAAAGATGCTATCATGACATTGATCTTATCAGAGAACCTTGATGGCTCCATTTTGCACACACAGTCCAAACTCCTTTGCAGAGTGTTCTGAGGCCCTTGTCAAAATCTTCCTGAATATGGATATATATAACTTGGTGTGGCAAGAAATGAGTGGTTCTTACTCAGCAAGGTCTTGCTGTGCACTGTTGGTGCTTATATGGCTTTTAGGGACTCTGAGGAACAAGGCAGGTTGTGCTGGGGAATCGTGCATCTGTTCCTGCCCTGTGTGAGCACATTGATTCTGTGTGCTTTATAAATATATCTGTTGTGTGACCTAATCGTGGAATAAGAGAGTGTGGTCGGCCTCTGCCTATGTGGGGATCTTCCGTTTGCCCTTCTAGATCCACTGTCACCCTTGTCTACTCTGTTCTGTGCTCTGGGAAGCTGACTTCTTTGTACTCCCTTGCCCTCTGTCTTAGGTTGGGTTGGATTAATGGGAAATGTCGGCAGGAGATGGAGGGAGGGAGGAGATTAAGATCAGAGTGTTTTTTCTCTAGTTCCCTCCCTGGAAGGGCACTGCAGGCTGGCTGTGTCCTATGATGGCCTCTGCTGCTCCCCAGGTGGCCTCACCCACTGTCTTTCCTCCTTGGGCCCAGAGGGTGGTAACACCACCCTCTCTCCAACTCCTGGTTCCCGCAGTATCCTTGTGGGTCCTCTAGGCTCTGACTGTATGCATGTAGATAGTACTTTAAAAGCAAACCTTCTTGCAATGAATGTTGTACTTCCTTCTCATTGGGCCCCTAACTGATACAGTTATCCAGCTGAAACACAGATTTTGGAGTGTCTGTAATGGCAAAGATTTAAATGATAAAGGATTGGACTAAATGGAAACAGTTATCACAAAATGCCAATTTTTTGTGTATTGCCTCGTATTATTTCAAGTACTATACAATTATAAAATGAAATATTAAGTTTACAAGTAACTTTGAAGAAGATGGTATTCATTTTCTAGTCCAGAAAGGTCTTTTTTTTTTTTTTTTTGTGATCCATTGACTGGAAAATTTTCTAATTCATTGACTAACGAAAATGAATGGAAGAGAGCTCTGTGCTGATGTAAGTGGTGGGGAAGACTCCATCTGCAGAGTTCTCTCCGATAAGGTCCCCAGGGTTAGGAATGTCAGGAGGTTTTTTGGAGTGCAGAAACCCAGGAATCATTGGATGGCTCAGTGGCTACAGTGAGTCTTCAATGAAAGGCGACTGAACTTTCAAGGATAAGTTAGAGGCTGTGAGCTGACTATAGCTAAACAATTCTCTTTTGGAGCCAGGTGTGAATCTTCTTTAGAAGAATTCTCCAGAAAGAATCCAAGTAGGAATACCAATTCTAGATATTTTTCCTTCTTTAGACGGTTTCTAGTATTGTGTTATTTGAACTAGGACCAAATATAGTGCTGAAGATAAAAAGACCACACTTTTGCAAGGAGCAGCAAAATGTATTTTTTTTTTTTTTTTTTTGGTTTTGCTTACAGTAATAACTGATTTTTGGCTCTTAGTCTGTTTGTTATTGGTTCATACTTTTATTTATTTATTTATTTATTTATTTTTAAATCATATTTTATTTTATTTTAAAGATGTGAGGTACAATTCAGGATGAGGTATACAAGTGGTCATTGTACAGGTAAAGTTTGGGCCTTCCTTTGGTCCCCACTTTGCCTAGTTTGAGTCATACCAGTTTTTAAATAATATATATTTTTTATTTTAAAGTTGTGGGGTACAGTTAAGGGTTAGGTATATAAATATTCATTGTGCAGATACCCTTGTTGATGAGGTGTGCCTGGTTCATATTTTTAAAGTAAAACATATTTTGAATGTAGTTTTACATAATTTAATTTCACTTTTCATGATTGTAGCCATGAAAAAAAATTCAAATTACTGATTCTTTTTCAGAGAAAAGTGAATAGTGCTCAAATAGGACAGACTAGGGAGATCATGAAGCTTCCAGTATTCTCGTTAGCTATTTTTTGCTTATAGATCTAGCCATATAGATATTTATATATCTATCTATATATAGCTTTACATCCCATAGAAGCATGTGCTTTCCTTTGCCTGAGGAATCTTGTTTTGGAAATGGCAACATAACAGGCATTTCCTCTGGAGTTGTGGAGGGGAAGGAGCCTTATATACTATAAGAACAATATTGAGGTGAGATGAAGCAAAGGATAATAACAACACCTTCCATTTGATTACGAGTGAGGCACTCCTGGTACATGAAGATTGTGATGTGGAGGGAAAAAAGACAGATCTACCATATAAGCAGGATTTGCTGTGCAGTTTTTCTTGTTTTGTACATACTAAAGAACTAGTGCTGTAATCAATGGTTTGTGCTCAGGACATATGATTAGGAAAGACCCAGGTAATCTTTTGGATATGTTGCTCTCAATCTGTGATTTTATTTTAGCCTCTCATAGTTGCTTGATCACAGAGAGAAATGTGCACCATTTTATTTGACTAAAGGATTTAAAAACAGGCATGGCCTTGGAAACTTAATCTGTGTAACTCAATAATTCTTAATTTGTTCACCTCTGTATTCATATTCATGAGTGAGAGATTTTTTTTTTTTAACATTAGAACTTGAATAGGAAATACTGGTGATTTATATTTTTTAAGAATTTAATAGTTAAATTATAGGTGTATTTTATGCTTAAAATTTTAGTGTCTTTTAGCTATGATTCTGAAGCAGTATTTTTTTTTTTTTTTTTTTTTGAGTTGGAGTTTCACTCTGTCGCCCAGACTGGAGTGCAGTGGTACACTCCCGGCCACCACAGCCTTGACCTGCTGGGCTCTGGCGATCCTTCCGCCTCAGCCTTCCAAGTAGCTGGAACTACAGGCACACACTACCACGCCCGTCTGATTTTTTTGGTTTTTTGTAGAGATGAGGTCTGGCCAAGTTGCCCAGGCAGGTTTAGAACCCGCGGGCTCAGGCAATCCACTCACCTCAGCCTCCCAAAGCACGGGATTACAGACTGAGCCACTGAGCCGGGTCTGAAGCAGTATTAAAGGTGATAAAATTTCAATCGTAGTGCAACAACTCTGAAACTGCGCCTTATTCTTTTGGTTATTAAATTATAATAAAAAGTTATTACCTTTCTTCTTTTAAATAATCTGACTTAATATTTGTATCTAACTGTTCTGTTTTCTCTGTGTTAAATTACAAGCCTTATTTTATAATTATAAAGAGCTGTAAAAGGAAAATTGTCTTAATAGTTACTATCGTGTCTAAATATGATAGTTTTTTTTTAACATGAAAGCTCTTTGTAAAGAGTGCAAATATAAAATGCGTAAACTTGAATACCCTCAAAATACCTTTCAGATGAAGCAGTATATTTGGAGGAGGGAAACCACAGTGAGTCAGCTGTTTCCTCAGGCTTCACCTTCCAAACAGTTGCTGACTTGTTTAGTGACCTTGGCCATCTTGGTCCGACTCTGTTTTAGTTCTTCCTCTTGACAAGTGAATTTCTTTTTACTAACCTGCTTTCCTTGCATGTACTTTAGAAGAAAGATGCTTTATAAATACCAATTAACAAGAATACTTTCTATCTCAGGAGTTAATTTCAATATGAAATGAGAATGCAGTTTATTGATATTTCTTTTGAACTTGTAATCCTTAATTCCTCCAAACAAACAAACAAACAAACAAACAAAACCAAAATAGATTTCAATGAAGTATGCTAGGATACATGACTGAAAGGTCATTACCAAAGAAGTATTATAGTCCTCCATATAGATTCTTTTAAATTTGGCTTAGCAAGTTGGCAGCTTGAGAATCCTTGCTTTATTAGTTAGCAAGTAATTCTGGGTTTTTAATCACATTTTATTGTCAATCTCAGTTTTTGGGTGCCTAGGAATTCAAAATTATATGCTCAACTGACCCTTTAATTAGCTCTCATTTTGTCTTACATGATTTATAGCCTGGTGACTCGCATGTAAAAATGATATATGATTTAATGAACTGGAAAGGCAGACTAGGTTCCCACCTCTGATTGTTTAATGCTTCCTCTGGCTGGTGGCTGGAGCTCAACACAAAAAAAGCAGCAATTAGATCCCCTCACTCATTCATTGTTACAAGGACAGAAAAGTCCAGTTTGCTGTGATTTGTGATTATTTGCAAATAAACTTTTGTTTCATTAGAAAACACAAGAACATTGATTCAGGTGTCTTGAAATAGTCTTTTTAAAGAAATATGAGAGAGGCTATTGAGTCAGATTCTCTTATTTTGCATTTCTGTTTTATTGCTCTAAATGCAAATATTGCAGGGGAAGTAATTAAGAGTTTAATCTGTAGGATTTGGCAGTGTTTTACTGTATATAGAGAGAAAAGAGATAAAGCAAAAGTCGCAAATTGTTACCGACTGTTGAAACTACATGAGAGGTTGAAGCAATTTTTCCAACTATTTGTAATTTTTCAAAAATTAAAATTAAAAAAAAAGGTTAGGCAGGGGAGGATGGGAACACTTGAGGTTATGGGATGCATTTATATGTTTTGGCCTTACAACTTATTACTACACAGTATTCCGTTGGGGCCTAGACCTAATGAAGCCTATAGGTGTTTGTGGAGTACATTAGGCACTGATCAAGGAATGGGGTTGCAACAGTGGACAAGAGCGGCAAGGTCCCTTCATCTGAGAATCAGTGACAAATAATGAATAGATGCATAAACGGGACTCTTTCTGACTGTGCCATGTGGTGAGCAGAAGAACAGCATATGACTCTGACTATTTTAGAGACCTCAGATGAGTAGAATCATGCATTGTCTTACTGTGCCTGACTTACTTCACTTAGCATTCTGCCCTCACGGTTCATCTATATGGTTACCTGTTGCAGAGTGTCCTCCTTTTTTAAGGCCGAATAGTATTCCATTCTATGTAATACCGCACGTTGATCCATTCACTGATAGTCAACAGTAATGTATTATACACTTAAAAAGGTGTTAAAGGGATAGATCTCATTTAAAGTGTTCTTACCACAGTTATAATTTTTAAAAAGAACAACTTTAAACAAGATGCTCAGAAACAGTGTGCCAGGAGTGAGGGGCTACTGTGGAGCCTGGAGCCAGGGGATGATTCCTGGCAGTACTCACATGACACGGCAGGTCTGAAGACAGAGCTTCCCAAGGACAGGGCATAGAAGACACCAGTCCAAGGAGGAACAAGCCTGGCAGACGTGTTATGAGGAGTAGCACTTGGGGGTGAGAGAGGTGGGAACAGTGCAGGACTCAGACGGCCACAGTAAGGGAGTATCAGCCGGGGTCACATTCCTAAGACCTTTGCCATGATTCTTCTGGCTGCTCTGCTCTACCAACATCCCAAAGGATCTGTGATGCACGTGATTAGTTTATGTGCACTTTGTTAGGTCTAGGCCCCAACTGAATACTGTGTAGTAACAAGCTGTGGGGCCAAAATTTATAAAAGGATCATATAACCTCAAGGGTTCCCATCCTCCCCACCCAACTTTTTATTTTGAAAAATTACAAAGATGGAAAAGTTGTTTCAATCCCTCAGGCAGTGTCAACAATTGGTAACAATTTGCCACTTTTGCATCATCTCTTTTCTCTCAGTATACACGTTTCGTTTTGTTTTCTTTTGCGAAAGTATTTCAAAGTTAGTTGCAGACCTCATGACATTTTACCCTTAAATACTTCAACATGTAGCTGATCATAGCCAGGAAATTTAACAATATAATACTTTTATCTACTATCCAGCCTGTATTTAAATCTCCCAGATTATCCCAGTCATGTCTTTTACAGCTGGGTTTTTGATTGTCCCATTTTTTAGACTTCTCTAATTCAGAATAGTTACCCATATGATATTAACATTTTTGAAAAGACAAGGCAGTTGCGTTGCAGGATCTCTCTCAATCCGAATGTCTGATGTTTCCTCATGATTCGATTTTGGTTAAATATATTTGGCAGCCATGCTCCATAGGTGATGTTATATGTTCGTTGTAGTGCATAATATCAGGTGGCTCATGATGTTAGTTTATTTTAACATTAATAATATTAAACTTGATTACTTGGTAAAGGTGTATCTGCCAAGTTTCTCCATTGTAAGGGTATCTTTTCCTCTTTGTGATCAATAAATAATCTGTGGGAAGTACTGTGAGACTCTGAATATCTTGTTTCCTAATAGCCTTTCACTTAATGATGTTAGCATTCACAGATGCATCTTTCCAAAACAAGTTATTACTATGGTGGTTGTAGAAATGATGAGTCTCCATTTCTCTTGTTCCTTCTGCACCCATTAGTTGACTTAATTTTGTAAAGAAAAACATTTCTCCCCTCTTCCCTTTTAAAATGACAATATGGGCTCAATAATTTTTTAAAAATTCATTATGATAGCATCCATTCCTGTCATTATACATTCTGATGCTGCAATTTTCCCAAATTTGACTAATAAGAGTCCCTTCGTGCTGACGTTTTTAATCAGTTACTTAGAACATCATTTTTTATTTTGTTTTTTTCTTTTTCTAGCATAGAAGGAGGTCTAGGCTCACTTTGTACTTTTCCTGCTCCACACCAGGAATCAGTGATTTCTCCAAAATGTCCTGGTTTCTTGTAATCGGGAATGGCATTTATAAACTGATATCTGGGGACCAGGTGCGTTTATTACTACAGGGATATTATTGCTTCCAAAATGGGGTATCACTGCTTCTATAACTGTTCAGCAAACACACACACACACACACACACACACACACACACACACACACACACACACATATATCCTGTAGGCAGGATCATGAGTTCTTACATGATACCTCTAATTTTAACTCAACACCACAGCATTCTTTTTCTCTCTTCATTCTGTAACTATATCTCCTTCCACAGAGAGAACCTTGATTCCAACAACATGAATATATTAATATTTACTTGTTTGTGACTATGATAATCCTCTCCCCAGTATTAGAATGCTACATCAATACCAGTACCAACAGCAAACTCATTACATTCAGTATCTCATTGTGGTTCTTTTTGCCCTTAGAATATATTTATTTGGGGATGTAAAGTCATATACTATGTTCAAAAGTTACCTGCATTCTTTTTCTATTCTCTTCTGTGTGCTTATGTTATTTATTTGATGTACAATTAGGTTATGTTATTTATTTGATGTACAATTAGGTTTATTTGTTTGTTTGAATTCAATTTTAGTTTCTCCCATCTTTCCTTATTTCAGTTTAACTTTTTAATATGTAAGACATTAACATAGTTCAAAAGTCAAAGCTATATAAAAAGGCATATTCAGTTCTGCCAAATTAAAAAAATCTTTTTTAGCTTTGAACTCTAATAAGACAACAGGGTATGTACTAACCATCAGTAAATAGGGAAGCTTTATCAAAACAGGTATTCTTAGATTTGTAGAACTCTAAGGGTCATGCAAATAATGATTCTTGTTCTGATTCTGCATTATTACTTTCCTCCTTGTTTGTAAATCTTAACAATTTATATCTGAAAGTTTTATACTAATTTTTAGCAGGATACTGTGTGTGTGTGTGTGTGTGTGTGTGTGTGTGTGTGTGTGTGTGTGTGTTTCATGGTCTTTTCAGGTGCACAACACCAACAGAGCAATGTTTCTTCATGTGCCACGTGGTTTTTGTGAGAGCTAAGATAATTAAATAAAAATTTAAAGGTCACTTTCCTTATTTTTTTTCTATATATTCTCCTGAAACAGTAAAACTATGAGCACATTTGAAAAACTGAAAACTGAAAAACAAATTCAAATTTTCCAATTGTCTAAACAAATTAAAATTGCACAAAGTATCTGATTGACACACACATACATATACGTATACATACATACTGTTTCTCTGGATTAAAATTTTTTTTAAATTTTAAATATGTGGGGTACAATTCAGGGTTAGGTATACAAATGTTCATTATGCAGGTACCCCTGTTGATGAGGTGTGCCCCCTTGAGTGTTTTGTTTCTGTATAAGGACTATATAAAAAGAGTAGTATACCTAAAATAAACATAAAATAATGGTTATGCAGATTGTAGAGACACTATTAACTTTCAAATATATATATATTATACATATATATATTTTTTAATTTGTGGAGTTTATCCACCTGCCCACCAACCCACCCATGAACCCATCCATTCATTCATCCACCCACCCATCCACCCAGCCATCTACCCACCCATCCATCCAAAAAAATATTTTATATAACATTGCTATTTTTGCCACAAACCAGAGAGATTTCAAATGAATATAATTCTCTAGTTGAAGGTAATGTCAACAAAATCACTTCAACTCTTGGCATGGTTCATTTACTCATATGACAAAAATTAATTGCATACTGTGTGTCCGGTTGGGTTTTGAATATTTTTCTCTAAGCATGTTGTCATTTAATTCTTGAATTATTCAATTACTAGAGTGGCATGTAGTGATCATTATAAAATATATGCTTGACCATTCAGGTTGGTAATTTAAATTATTAGCCTAAAGAGCCTGCATACCCTGGAATCTGGCAGGGTAGCCAGAGTGTGGATTTGCAAGCTTTCGGAAATCAGTCGATGGGTTGCTTGATGTCTGATTTTGCTTTTCTGACTTGGTAGACTAAGAGGAGGGGATTGGTCATAAAGATGCCTAGAGTCATGCTTTTTCTTTCCCAAAGCATAACTAACTTTTTTTTGGAAAGTTCCCAAAACTTCTTCTTATACAAATTGCACTTTTGAAAGGTTTCTGTATATTAACGTATTTTTTACATGCAAATACTGACCCTGAAAGTGTTAAGCTCCTTTCTGTCATTTATACTGTATTCTGATTCATTTTAATCTGATTGCTTTCCTTCTAAATCCTAGCAGAGCTGCACTGGACCTGCATTTTTAGAGGAAGAGGTGAATATTTTTGTAACAAATAGGGGACTTCAAGGAACATCCTGGATGGGTGCCCAATGCAGTGCGAAGTGAGGGAATAGGCAGGAGGGAGGGCATGGCAGAAGAAGGAAGACTCCTTTGTAAATATAGCGAAAGGCCAGAGTTTCTCTTTTAGTTTTGCATAAAGCTCGAGTTATCCACAATAACCCAAGACACCATCTCCCTAGCTCCTTCCTAGAAGCTTCCTACCTTCTGAGCTCATCTTCCTAACACTACCAGTTTAATTAATCTGACTATTCTGCTACTCTGAGACTTGTGTATGGGAGGAGGCTCTGCCACGGATCCTCAGACCCATGGCAGGATCTTATACCAGGGAGATCTTGCTTTAATTGAGATGAAACTTCACACCCTATGGAAATTTGCTGTCTTATGCCTGAACCATTTCTTTCTCACAAGAATTAATAGCCTTCAAGGTTTCAGATGTATGAATCAGAGAATGGGCAGGCACACAAATTGTCTCTATGTCTCTTTGAGTTGATAAATTGAGGTCTCAAGAGACAGAGGTGCTTGGCACAGGAGTGGCAGAGCTTAGACTACAACATTGGTCTCCCCTCTCCTGGTCCAGGGCCTGGTCTCTTTGCCCACTTACCCATTACTTGCTTCTACTGACACGAACTCCCTTATTTCTCTTGGAAGGAGCATTTGAGCAAGCTTCTGGGCTGTGAGAGCACTGGTGCCTGCTTGCAAGAATGTATACTTTTGGAAAATTAGATATTATACAGTACTTTCACTTAATGAATGTATATGCAAATATATGTAGGTCACGTTAGTTTTTTTTGTTTTGTTTTGTTTTTGCGGGGGTTGAGTCTCACTCTGCTGCCCAGGCTGGAGTGCAGTGGCACACTCACGCCATCCCAGCGTCGACCTGCTGGGCTCCAGCGATCCTTCCGCCTCATCCTTCCAAGCAGCCGGAACTACAGGCACGTGCTACCACGCCCAGTTAATTTTTGATTTATTGTAGAGACGAGGTCTCACCAAGTTGCCCAGGGTTGGTCTCGAAATTGCAGGCTCAGGCAATCCACTCACCTCGGCCTCCCAAAGTGCTGGGATTACAGGCTGAGCCAGCAAGTCCGGCCCACATTAGATTTTTTCCACCTTCCCCTGCCAAACAACTTGATCTGGGAAATTCTGGAATCCTTAGGAGGTGTTCATGCAGTTTTGCTGGGTCTTCACTTTGGCAGTAAAATGCAATACGGCACTGTGGTTAAGAGTGCATAGTGAAGTCAGTTTGCCTGCTTATCATTTACTAGCTATGTGAATTGGGAAAAGTTCCTGTTTCCTTATTTGGAAAGCAAGGATAGTAATACCTCACAAGGTTATGTGAGAATTAAATTTGGTAGTGTATCAAATCTGTTGCACGGTGCCTAGTGCTTTGCAAATGCACTCACTGTTATCTGTCATAATTATTACTACCAATACTGCCTGGCAAAGGATGTCTATCTAGACTGGACTTGTTAGATTCAGGATTCAGATGAAATTTCTCTATTTTTCATTTCATATGTACTTTATTATTAGATATTTTTCACTGCCTCAAAATAAAAATCAGTTTTTTATTAATAGCCTTGATTTTTAAAAATAAGTTTTAGGTTAATTTTAGAAAAGTTGAGCAGAAAGTACAGAGTTCCCATATATTCCCTCTCCGGCCCCTCAGTTTCCTCTCTTGTTAACATCTTGCATTGGTGTGAGACATTTGCCACTGTTGTTGACAATATCGATACATTATTATTAACTGAAGTCCATGGTTTATATTAGAGTTCACTCTTTGTGTTGTACATTCTGTGGGTTTTGCCAGCTGCATATTGTCATGTGTCTACCATAACAGCGTCATACAGAAGAGTTTCACTGTTCTAGACTTTCCTGT
Organism: Cephalopachus bancanus; assembly: GCA_027257055.1. Taxonomy (NCBI): domain Eukaryota; kingdom Metazoa; phylum Chordata; class Mammalia; order Primates; family Tarsiidae; genus Cephalopachus; species Cephalopachus bancanus. The sequence continues at coordinate 8,863,446 of JAPVLO010000204.1, forward strand.
TCTCTACCTATTCATCTCTCCAAAATTCACTGGAAACCAATGATTTTTTTTTCTTTTTCTTTTACTATCTCTGTAGTTTTGCATTTTCCAGAATATCAAATAGTTGGAATCATACAGTGTGTAGCCCTTTGAGCTGTGTGTTTTTTATGGCTTTTATAGCTCATTCTTTTATTGCTGAATAATATTCCATTATCTGAATTTGCCACATTTTGTTTATCCATTCACTTGTGAAGGACACATTAATTGCTCCAAGTTTGGGCAACTATGAATAAAGCTTCTATAATCATTGTGCAGGTTTTTTGTGTGGACATAAGTTATCAATTCACTTAAGCAAATACCCAGGAATGCAGTGCAGGATCCCATGATAAGACCAGGTCTAGCTTTGTAAGAAAACTGCCTCCTGTTTTCCAAAGGGTCTGTACCATTTTGCATTCCCACAAGCAAGGAATGAGAGTACTTGTTGTTCCACGTTCTCACCACCATTTGATGTTTTCCATGTTTTAGTCATTCTATTAGAATTGTAACCAATCTATTAGGTAGTGGTGGTATATTTTTTGTTGTTTTAATTTGCATTTCCCTAATGACTTACGATATTGAGCATTTTTTCCTGTGCTTATCTTTCATCAGTATGTCATTTTTGGTGAGGTGTCTATTCAGATATTTTTGACCTTTTTCAACTGGGTTATTTCCTTATTGTTGAGTTTTAAGAGTTCTTCATGTTTTTTGGATACAAATTCTTGACCAGGTATGTACTTTGCAAATATTTTTTTCCTAACCCGTGCTGTGTCTTTTCAGTCTCTTAACAGTGTATTCTCAGAGCAGAAGTTTTAAATTTTAGTAAAATTCTACCTGTCCTTTTTTTTCCCTTCATGAATTGTGTTTTTAGTGTTATATCTAAAAACTTATCTCTAAATTCATGGTTACTTAGATTTTCCACTAAGTTATCTTTTAGAAGTTTTATAGTTTTGTTATTTAGATTTAGTTCTATGATTAATTTTGAGTTAATTTTTTAAAAAGGTGTAAGGTCAATGTCTAGATTATTATTTTGCATGTATATGTACAGTTATTAGTTCATTTAATTTTCACTTTGGTTAGTGAATCAACATTATTCCTGAAAAAATTCATAAGAAGATATTTTAATCACTGAAGACCTGGGAGAATATTTAATTTTTTTTTCAGTGAACAAAATCTCTTCAATTATGTAGAAAAATATTATCAGGATATGGAATTGTTCCTCAGTGAAGCATTTTGACATTTGTTTTTTTGGTGTATTTGAGGAAGATTTGGAAAGACTGTGGAATGGTGTGTATGATTTGGAACTGGTTATATTTCTTAACTAAAACATAGTCCTCAGTAATATATTTTGTATACTTTTGTTCAAACAGTTACACTGTTTCAATACTTTAAAAAATGTATCTCATTCTTTGAGTTACTGCTTTGGAAGATTGTTGAAATGCTTGACTATCTTCTCTTCTTTATTATTCTCTTATTTTGCTTTTCTTTTCTTCCTCCCTCCCTCTATCTCTCTTTCTTTTTAAATCATTGTACTTGGCTAACAAACCTTCACATCTGCTGATATTATTGATCCTAGGAATAAAAACGTGAGATGATCTCTGGAGATATTTCTAGGCACAGAGCCCAGGCAATCCATAAAACTCACATATTTCAAATTATGCGAATTTTGTGAAATATTTTCTTTTCTTTTCTTTTTTTTTTTTTTTTTTTTTGAGTTGGAGTCTCACTCTGCTGCCCAGACTGGAGTGCAGTGGCCGCTCCCGGCCACTGCAGCCTCAACCTGCTGGGCTCCGGCGATCCTTCTGCCTCAGCCTTCCGAGTAGCCAGAATTACAGGCGCGCACTACCATGCCCGACTGATTTTTCGATTTATTGTAGAGATGAGATCTTGCTGCCCAGGCGGGTCTCGAACCCACGGGCTCAGGCAATCCACTCACCTCAGCCTCCCAAAGGCGTGGGATTACAGGCTGAGCCACCGGGCCTGGCTGTGAAATATTTTCAGACATATAGTTACTAATGATTTGGTTATGTAGGCCTGTTTTTAAAAAAGGTTTTAAAGTTCTTCTTGAAGTGATTTGTAGTTTTCATACTCTCAGATTTCATGAAAACCAAGAGCCATTTCTTCTCCTACTGCTTCGTTTTAGACTTTCTTGGTACGTACTTTTTAGCAGTAAAGTTATGATGGTTTGCTTAGAAATGAACCAGATTATCTGAAAGGCACAGTTGAATAAAGGATTTTTTTAAAAAAGAAAATTTACTTAAGCTGCAAAGCAGAAATGAAGTCATGTAGTACTTTTAATAAGAAGTTTCCAAATAAAGGCCATTTTCTCTAAATGATGTGTATAATATGGTGGGCTCATAGTGAAGGAATTAATAGACAATTTAATAAGTAGGGTTTGAATTTTGTTTAGCTTTTTTTTGCAGGATGTGTTTTTACCTCTGATCCTTTTCTGTGGTTTCTCACATAGTGCTGAATCACACTTGTACTCTATTGAAAAGTGCTGATATTAAAAATAATATATAAATAAGGCAACAGTTCAACAGACATGTATACCTATGTTCCCCAGAACACAAGGATGCTCATAGCAGCATCATTCATAATAACTCCAACTGGAAAATACTCAAATATCAATTTATGGCAGGCTATATAAATAAATAACTTTTGATATAATTATAAAATAGAATGCCATATGGAAATAAAAACAATGAATTTACAGCTACGCATGACAACTTGAAGAGAACTCACAAAAGAGTAAATTCTACAGAGTTCCTTTTAAAGGATATTTAGAAACTAGTGAATCTAATCCATGATATTAGAAGTCAAAATAGTGATTACCCTTAAGGCAGGTAATGATTATGAGGGGGTAAGAGGAGGCATCTGGCGCTTTGATGGTATTCCACATGACTACATGGGGTATATTCACTTTGTCACAATTCGTAGACTGTGCTTCTGATTTTTGTTTGTGTGCATGTATGTTATGTTTTAATAATGTGCTGTAAGAAAGGCAATGTTTACATCAATAATGACCCCAGTGAAGGTGGCATTTAGTAGGTAGCAGGTCATAATAGAGGCCAGGAAGTGTGGAGCAGTCCTACTTGTGAGATATGTGTGAGGTTTCTTTTTAAAGACTACATATCATTCTTCAAATAATACTGCAAATTATTATTTGTCTTTGAGAATTTTATTTTTCAAATAAATTATCATTTCTTTTTACATAAATATAAAACATCAATTTCCCCCTGCTAGAAATGCATTGTTATCTCCTCAAAATGGTATTTTTGCTGTTGTGAAATCAGCTATCAGATATTTTAACTAATGGGAGAGAGATTCTTACTTCAATATTTTCAGTGACTTATTGCTTACAGGACAGAATTCTGACTTCTTGGGGAAGCATATAAGGACCACTGTGATCTAGACTTTCTTCAAGTCTCTGTTCACCTCTTCCTCCCCAACCCTTCCCATCACACTGTCTCCAAAGTACCCAGTTGCTGGCAGTTCCTGGACACTCTGCTTTTTCCACGCCTTCGGGTCTTTGCTCTGGCTATTCTTTCTTCTCCCCCATATCGCCATCATGTTTACAGGTTTATGATGACTGTATTCCTAGTGCTTAACACAATATCTGGCACATGATGGAATGTAGGTAAATTGAAGGCAGTTAGAAGATTTTATGAACCTCTTGTAGTATACGATATCATCTTATTTTCTTAAATATTATGAGTCTGTTCGATTTTAAGATCACTAAGGGTAGTGTGAGTTTCTATTGGTCTTTAGTCTACTGCCGTACGTAGCACATGGTAGGAATTTAGTCGGTGTGGAATAGACACCATTTCTAAGCTAACTTGATGACTGGTTTCATTTCTTTTAGAATACTCAGACACCACTTACCTAAGCCCCATCCATTTCTATGAAGCAAAGAGCTCTATCAATAGCCCTGCTGAAGGATTTAAAGTTTTGAATTGAATATAAACCAGACGTCATCTAGATTTTGTCTTTGATGTATGCCTAATAAACATTTAGCTTCAAATTTACCTTTCTTATTACATTATTTATATGTGCAAAAACAATGGGTACTTATTTTTAGTATATATTTTGTGGATAGATGCAAGGCAGTGAGAGGAATCCAAGAAAGTTAAAGAATTTTTTTATGGATAATTTGCAAAGCAAATTAAAACAAAAATAATAAAAAGAAAACTACTCTTTTACTGTAAGTACAGATACATTGCATGTATTATGGAGAAATAACTTCCTTCTGACCCTCTGCTTTAAGGGAGAGTGCTGCCTGCTTTAAAGGCACCTCTTGGGAATCTTTTTGCTTCTCAGCAGGGCTATCAATAGAGCTCTTTGCTTCATAGAAATGGATGGGGCTTAGGTAAGTGGTTTCTAAGTATTCTCAAAGAAATGAAACCAGTCATCAAGTTAGCTTAGAAATGGTGTCTTTTCATTGCTAACAAGCCTGCCTTCCACCTCCATCCCTGAACAAAGCCCAAGAGTGCATCAAAGCTCTTGTTTGTTTTGTTGTTGCTTTATTTGTGGTTTTATAGTTATATCAAGAAACAGAACACTATCAGTTTTTGTTAAAATACTCTTTCCTTTCTTAATCCCTTTAGAAAAATTCATTTTTTATCCATTTAAACATTGAACTCCATTCTTTTTTGGCATTTCCAAACTCCAGGCTCAGTCGTGTGTGAGGGTGGTAGTCACATTTTGGACAGCTGTTTTTCATACTTCGATTCCTTGTAATATTTTCTTGTAATGTTAGACCCTCATTTCCTGGTCATGTGGCTCTCAGAGGTGATGCACAGTTTAAAAAGGAAGACCTCCCCAAATTTAACATCAATAAATATTAAATTTGTGGAGCTGGGAGAGAAGATGGCATCGGAATACTGACGATGGAGATGGTAGGGTATCACTGAGGTGGTAAAGAGAAGAAAGTTGAGGCTAGCAGATGGTAAAAGCCACAGGACAAGGAGGGGAGGGGACTCTCACGAATGGTACTCTACCCTCTCTCTTCCTTGAGGTTCAGAGACTTATGGTGAAGCAGGACAAGTTTAATGAAGTGGCGAAGGGTAGAAAGGTTCTTTCCAGAATGGTCTGGTGAATGTCTTGCAGGGACTTCAACTTTAAGACATCATGACTGCTTAACTGATGAAGTATAGGCACAGCTAACTGATCTGAGCTTCAAGATATACTCTCAAGTAATTTAGAAAACAAGGAAATGAGGTGCTTTTAAAGCTCCTCTTTATGCTGTTAGAATAGTGGGGATAGTTTATTTTGTTAATCTGTATTCTTTAGAAGGAAAAAAGAATTGTGTTTTTGTAGTGACACAACTTAGACTATCAAAAAAGGAGTGCTTTAATCACAACTCAGAACTGTGAGATATTTATTTTTAGACTAAATTTAGACTGAGTGAATTTAAATTTTATTTTGCTTTCTGTCATTTGAAAATTTAAAAAGAAATACAAAACAGGAAAGAGAGAGCCATTGGGGACTGGACTGGCTTTGCTTTTGTAAATGGGGGATTAGGATTTGTCTGTCCTATAAAGGACACATAGCATTTAGATTAGACATAATCTGATTGTATTGTAATACAAAGGCCATTCAAGTCAGTTCAGTGTCCAGGGTCTGTAAACACCATATGACCACTGATTGGTCCAGGGAAGAGTATTAACAGAAAGATAATAATGAGTTTTAATCCAAATCCCTAAAGCACAACAGCTGTGGCTTCAAATGAGTTTTCTTTCAGACTTTAGAAGCAATGGTGTGTTTCTTACAACACGATAAATTGAACTATTTTTTTCTTTACTCTCACGAGGTGTATGCCTATTTAACTTCACTTTTATTTGATTAGGTACTCTTCCTATCTCAAACTTCTTTTGGAACATAATATACATTAACAACATATTCACATATTTAAAATCAGACTGACCACATATTTTATTGTCCAAAGCAGAATCCCTTGAGAGCAGAAGACAATGTTATTAGGAGTTATCCAGGGACAAAAAGCACAACCCCAAATCTCCTAGGCAAACTTGCATATATGGCCATCCTATTTAAAAGTTTTATTTTTAATTTTTAAAAAAATTCTCCAGTAAAATTATGAAGTCACATTTAAAATATTAGGGAGCCGAGTATCACATGTTCTCACTCATATAGTAGACCTTGAACATCTACCATAATACTGTAAAAAAAGGACTGACAGTGGTGGGAAACTATGGGGGGCGGTTAGAGAGGGGAAGGGAGGTGGGACTAACGGTAGTCAATATTTGTCTGGGGATGGGGAGATACCCCTTACTAACAAGGATGCCTTAACGATGCACATTTGTATACCTAACCCTTAACTGTACCCCACAATTTTATAAAAAAAATATATATTAGGGAGCCATATGTCTTTTCCATGTGTGATTCAAAATATATGGTGCTTTAAAAGTGAAAACAAAACAAAACAAACACAATGTAGTCACAATAAGTATTTCAAATGCCAAGTTTGTTTAAATATGATTTACAAATTTTGTTTTCTTCTTATCCTATGACCCCCTAGATTAGTTGAGTTACTCTAGCAAGCATTTATTCTTTGTGTTTGTGTTTTACTAATATCGTTATTCATATTGCGCCTACTGTGTAGTGAATGTTATGCTATTCTGGGTGGTATATTATAAGTAATGAAAAGTACAAAAGAGTCACAACCTGATAAATGTCAAGGATTTAGTTGTGTACTCAACATGGTTTAAGCATCCCTTCTCTTCTTTTTCCCACAGTGCTCCAACTGTGTCCAACTGTGTGGTTTGAGTAACAAAGACTTCTTTAGCTCCCAAAGGGCTTTGATAGTCTTCACAGTCAGTGTTCTCCATCTCTTTAGCCACAGTTATTTATTTACTTATTTGTTTGTTTATTTATTTATTAGTTTGTTTTTTAATGACTGTCACATGGTCTAGACATGTACAACAGGACTAGATACTAGCATTTTAATTGCGCTATTGGTGAAACAGACTCTGGCTTTCCTGCTGGAAGTAATTGAAGCTGAATAGCCTTAGGAAGTAGGGCCAGCCATCTGAAGATTAAAAAACAAAAAAACAAAAGAAACAAAAAAATACCTTGCTCGAATACAAGACCTAGGATCAAAAGGTTGGTATAACGATAGTCTTGGTGACACTATTCAGCTGCTGGATCAAGCCACACCCTATCACTGGAGTTTCTCATTACATGGACCAGTAAATACCTTTCATTGCTCAAGTCTTTTGAGTTTGAGTTACAGTTACTTACAACCAGAAGACTTCCTAACTAATACAAGGTTAAAAATAATTGCAGGGCAACCCCTTCAGGTCCCCTCCCACTGTGGCAGCTTTTCTGTCTTTTCAATAAATCCTACTTTCTCACCTTAAAATAATAATAATAATAACTGCATGCCTTTTGGTTTGCAAATGTTTGAAAACCAATATTTGATTTTTGAGAAGAGAAATGATGTGCTATTTCTATGATTGATGGAGGAAGATCTTAAGAGTTGGGTGTTAGGTTAGGGAACCAGAGAAGGAGGAACGGTGAAATGCGAGAAAAACGATCCAAATCAGAATCCTCCTGTACTAACAGAAACAATAGGGACAAAGAGAAATGAGTGTTAAGGAAAACGTTACAGACACACTTAATAGTGAACCAAATTTGACAAAAGGCTAAGGAGGATTTAAAAATGATCTCAGTGTTGTGGCCTTGGATAGCTTAGCAAAGAAAGCCAGATATAAAATTAAACTTTTCTAGTCATAGCAAGTGTCTTCATCATTGTCTCTATAATTAAAATTCACCTATTTGTGAAACTTGCACTACAGCTAGGTAATAATAGAGCATAGCAATTCTATGTGGTATTTTATGGTAGCTAAAGAATTTGAAAATGGGAACAAGATCCAGGCAGAAGAGTGAGTCTCACTTGTGCCACCTCAACTACTTTACCTCATTTACAGAATTGAGGTTAGTTAGTTGGAATATTTATTTGGCTAGAATTTTCTGACTAGTGCAAAGTTATCTTTGATTCATTATAAATTTTGAGCTCTTGAACATTGTATTGCTTTTTCCCCCTCTTCGCAAATGAAGAGAATCTATCTCTAGAGAAAAGTACTATACATGATGAAACTTGCTTTTTTTCCCTTCACAACTTGTGGAGTTATATAAACACTAACAGAACTATGATATTTTAGTAGCTCTTTTTACAGAAACAGCCCAGGACTGGTACCATGCTTCATATGTAATGAATGGCTTATTCCCATATACCTAGACTTCCTATTGTGATGTGTTCATTCTTGTGTGCAAAGGATAATTCTTTAGATTGGAAAAGGTACTCAAATGACTTACTTTTTTTTGTTTGTTTTTTTTTTTTTTTTGAGTTGGAGTCTCACTCTGTCGCCCAGACTGGAGTGCAGTGGCCGCTCCCGGCCACCGCAACCTCAACCTGCTGGGCTCTAGCGATCCTTCCTCCTCAGCCTTCCGTGTAGCCAGAATTACAGGCATGCGCTACCATGCCCGGCTGATTTTTTGATTTATTGTAGAGATGAGGTCTCGCTGCCCAGGCGGGTCTCGAACCCGCGGGCTCAGGCAATCCACTCACCTCAGCCTCCCAAAGGCGCGGGATTACAGGCTGAGCCACCGAGCCCGGCTCATGACTTACTTTTTAAAGGCTTAATGATCTTTAGAATCTTTGCCCTTTTGCCTGAGGGACAATGTCTGCATTCACTACCTTTATGTCCAAGTGGTATTCATATGCAAACCTCAGTTACAGATTAAAATTCAAAAGTGAAAGGAATATTTTTAAGATTCATGATTATGGAGAGGACCTTGAGAGCACAAATGTCCCTCACTGCTTGAGAGTGGTGCCTTCTGTGAGTGCAGGACTCTATCAGACTTGCTTGACCACCATGGTCTATGTTGCTGCTGCTGCTGATAACTAGGGATATACTGAAACAGACAGAAGATTTCAATTTTCTTTATTATTATTATCATCATGCTATTTTTGACATTAACATACTTTACCAAAAATAAATTGGCTTTGCATGTTAGTATATTGCATTTTATCAAAGCTAGTTTTGGATGAAATGATGTATTGAGCTTCACTAATTTAAGGACCTTGAACAGCGGAATGACCTCACACTTGGAAAATGTATGGTTAATAGTAGTGGCAGGCAAGCTTCTTCTAAAAGTAGACATAAGAAACCAGGAAAAGAAGGACAAAAGCCTGGGCTCAGTGGACTTTAACTTATTGCCTTAGTACAATATGTATTTTAGGAACTCATTGTGTAGGGAATTTTCTTTCATGGAAAAGCAAGAATTTAAATTATTTAAATAAGAATGATGTATGCTTCTGTGAAGGTGACCATTTTCCTCAAAAAGAGGAGCATGTTGTATTTCTCGCTGTTACTTTTTTAAAGGAAATCTTGCACTATGCAGCAGAACAGTAAATTTTCAGCATATGTTATTGCTTATGAATTATCTCAGCTTTGTCTTTTTGGACATGATAGTAGTACTTTTTTTCTTGCATCCTATTTTCGTCACTGTGGTCACATTAATGAATTATGAAGTGTATCATTTCATTAAGATAATCAGAATTAAGAGAAGGTGTTTTCCTTGGGATCTTCTGCTTGGAATATATCATTAATCATATTTTGCAAGTTATAGTCAAGATAGAACAGGGAATTCTAGTTTATCTGACACATACAAAAGGAGGAAACAGGTTGTCAGTCTGTCTTGGGTAAAGTGTGCCTTGGTAAAAAGGCTAGATAAGGAATGACATCTTAAAATTGCTTCTTATTTTGGTATCTGTCAAAGGTCTGAAGAATATCATGTGAAACTGTGAAGTGTTCTCACCAAAAGTAAAAGTCACTTAGCAAGAGTGTTGTTTTTAGTCTCATGTGTGGCTTTTAAATCAAGGGGTATAAAATGTAAAAAAAGCTGAATTCTCAGTCAGAGGCTTTATTTGCTCTGAAGCCCATACCCTGCTTCCAACCTCCTGAACTGCCCACTGTATCCTTTGTTGGAGGAGATCCAAATGTATAACAGAACATTTTTGATGGGTAATATGAGTATTTCTGATATTGAATAGCTCTAAAGAAATTAAATCACTAGGAAATTTTTAATTGCCCCAAATGACTCGGTTTATGATTACTACTTTTAGAAGTGGTGTAGGCAGGTGGAGAGGGGCGTGTGGCAAAGAGGGAGGGAGTGCCCTGTGCCCTGACAATGGGAGTTGTGTCTGCTAGCCAGCTACAGTAAGATTCAAGGACTCCCTGTAAAGTTTAGCAGTCTTTTCTTTAATTTTTTTTTTGAGTCGGGGTCTCACTCTGTCACCCAGGTTGGGGTACAATGGCAGGCTCGCAGCTCATCACAGGCTCTACCTCCTGGGCTCAGGCAATCCTGCCTCAGCCTCCCAAGTAGCTGAGACTACAGGTGTGTGCCACCATGCCCAGCTATTTTTTTTATTTTTATTTTTTGAAGAGAAGGGGATCTTGCTATGTCCAGGCTGGTCTTGAACTCCAAGGCTCAAGTGACCCTCCTGCCTTGTCCCCCAAAAGTGCTGGAATGACAGGTGCCACCGTAACCAGTGAATATGTACTTTGAGTGGGAAAAAAAGTGTTTTGTTGAAAACTTTTGCTAAAAGTTTCATTCAAAATTTATTAGTTTTAATAGATTGAACTCAAGTGTAAAAATAGGAATTTTTGCAGCTGTTTCCAGGATAGAGATATGGAAAAAAATGTGGGATAATAAATGGAGACTTATCAATAGCTAATAATATTAGTAGAGATTTAATGTCTTAGATAGAGTTTCCATTCATAAAACTCCTTTCCACACTTAAAATATTCACAGGAAGAAGCAAACATCTACTATCCCCAAAATTCCTTACAGTAAATAGTCAAAACTACTAGATCAATGGAAAAATAAAAAACACAATTACAGGCTTAAAAAAATAATTAAAGGACAGAATTTCATGTCACAGTTAAGCTTTGCAGCATAAAATTGTATTTATGGAAAAATTATAACCCTAAAATATTTTATTGTTTAAAAATAAAATTTGAAAATAAGTGAGTGAAGCATTAAACTATAGATATTTGGAAGAAAAAAAATCCTGAAACAAAATAACCTAATGTATGCAGGCAAAAATAAATTAAGAATAAGGACAAAGCACAGAATGTAATGTTAGAAGACAAAAAAGCAGTGTAATTGATTAGTCTAAGACTGGTTTAAAATCAAATAATAAATAAACATTTAGAAAACAGCACAAAAGTGGGGGGAGAGAAAACACAAACAAATTTAAGAATGAGAAAAGGGCAATAATCAGAGTTAGAGTTGATTATGAATTATGCAAATATCCTGTATAACTTTATGCAGATATTCTTGAAAGTTTTGATTAAATCTTCTGCATATTCATTTAATTCTTATTAACAAAACTAAAGGCACATAGTAGACTGGAAAAGAGATTCTTAAGTAACTATTATGGAAAATTATTAAACTTTTGTAAAAAAAACCGCTCTTTCAGCTCAAGAAAACACACCAATGGGAAATTTTGTGCAGTATATAAACATATGTATATACATGTATATACACACATACATGTACATACATATACTTATATACACATTCCCAGGGTGTTTGAAAGTCTGGAAACATGAGATAAACTTATTTTTGACAGTAGGCTAGTTAAGTTTTCAAAAATAAGCTCAATGTGTTTTTTGTCACTCTCCAGATATCTTGTCAAGGGAAGTACCTGGTGCAATACGTCTAACTGTTAATCTGAAAAAAACTAAAGTTCATATACCACACAGTGCTAAGATATGTAAGCCTGGGCAAAAATAGTGTATTAATAGAATTCGACAATTTTGATGCTGTTGACCAAAGTGTACCTTTTATTCCGATCCTCCCAGAAGGAGAGGCCAGAAGACCTTTGACCTGTCCTTGGGGTTTGAACACCAACATCTCAGTGGTGACAAACTAAAAGTCATAAGCCCATCCTCAAGTTTCTAAGGGCCCAAGCATCTATCTAACAGTTTCACCCTCTCCAAGAGGAAAAGCATACAGCCTCTGGGGGAGCATTAAATTGGGTTGGCCAAGTGGGAATGAAGTTTTGAGGCTTGGAAGAAGCAGAAAAGTCACACTGAAAGTCATAGGTTATAAAACACAGTGGTGGGGCCACTCTGCTCTTGTTGGGTATCCCTGGAAGTGATAGGACCTGTGGGTGACAGGTGGATGATGTTGGGAGGGTGAAGTAATGTCACAAGGGAGACCACTGTGCTCTCTAGGTACTTAAAGATTCCTTATCTGCCACTGGCATGGAGGAAGTGAAGCCACCGACCTTTGACCTGTCCTTGGGGTTTGACCACCAGCATATCAATTATGACCAGGACAGACTGGAAGCATAAGCCCATCCTCAAGTTTGCTGAATATCCTGGTGCTCTTGTAAGACCAGAACAGGAAGGAGTATGAAATAATAAATCGTGTTGGCAAATGAATATTCAGAGCCAGACTTTATTTGATTAAGAAAAATAAAGCAAGATGACATTAATCTCCAGGTTGTGGAGCAAATATTGTTTGTGTCTATTTATAAACATGTACGTATTTGTACATACAAATCTATGAGATGTTGACAGAAAACACACCAAAATCATAGCTGAGTTCTCAAAGGAAAGCCTATTTTTGTTACTTTACATCCGATAAAGAAGCCTTTGGAACTGGAACTTTGGGGAAGAGCAGCTTCCTTGGACAAGATATATATTTTTGCAGATTTATCTTGGGGTTTTTACAATCTGATGAGAATTAGGGCCAGTACTGAGGATGAGTGCCTTTCTGTCCTTTTCCTTGAGTAGACATCTGTGAGTGACCTCTGTGTGTATGTCCTCTTCTTGTCAGCACAGGATAGCAAGGCAGTTTGACCTGAACAGAAGTGTGCTGTGGGAATAGAAATGAAGTTATAATCCAGCATACTGTGACAGTGCTTCGTGGTTCTCAGTTTTAAAAGTTGAAGCATTTCTGGCAAGTGTGTATTTTATATTTATGTGCAATACTCACACAACTGGAAGGGATTCAGCCATGATTTTTCAGAAATTATCTGTTAAACTCTAATTTTAAAAAGGTGATGTTTAACCAAGGGATATTAGTCAATTGAAATACTGATTTAAAAACTGTTTAGTGAAGAAAAAAATAGTTAATTATATCAGGTTATTTTAAACAGACAGAAAAATAGCGTTCTTCTAACTCGCAAAATGATAATATTTAAATTGACTGAATTCTCTATACCCTGCTGCTAAATCATGTTAGGGTATTTTTCACACCTAATTTCTATTGAGGTTAATTAAGACACTGGAGGGACCTGTTCTTATGTAAGAAATGCAAATTTTTAATAAAAATGAACTTTTATGATTTTTTTAAAAGAAAGCTTTCTCATCACATAGGATGCAAGGAAATAAAAAATCTCCCTATTTTTTCCAACATGTTAGATGCTGATATACATGCATATACACAGATACACATGCTCACTCAGCTACACACTGATATACACAACATACTCTTCAGTCTACCGCACAGACACACACAGGCACATATACATACAGGCTCATTTAGTCTGCTACACACATATACAGTCCTCTCCTTCCCCCCATACATGCTTGCATGCTCAAGCTGACACACAAACACACAAATTCTTGCTCAGGTTGACATATCCACATAACATAAAATTGTGTATAACCAGCACACAGATGCACACTTGCACTTTCTCTTTCTCAAGTTGACACACACATGTACACACTCTCTCTCTTACATACTCACATGTTCAGGGTGACATATACACACCTGTGTACACACACACACACACACACACACAGCCAGTTATGCCAACATATCTTGCAAAGACCCATCCAAACTGATTTGCATTCAGAAACGGAGGGTTACCACACACAGACAGCAGTACCTACAGGTACACAATTCAGCTTTTGCTCTCTTTCCTTTCTTCTCCAGTGTTTTGCCACTGGTTTCAGACTTTTTCGCCTTTGGTTTACGTTCTCTTGATCTTTGACTTAGAGGCGAATGACTCAGACCAATTATTTCTTATGATTACATCGGAGTGGAATTTATTATTTTGATACTGGTTCATTTTTATTATTTGCATATAGTTTACAAAAAAGAACTTCATGAACTTACTCTGCTTTAAGGTGAAAGTGAATGCTAAAGGGGGAGAATATGTGAGTAGATGAGAAAATTGCCTTACATACTTGTTGCATCTACAGGGCCAGAGGAGAGGTTGGCAAAGAATAGATCATGAAATTCAAAAAACAATTTTCTCTTTATTTTGCCATATAATAGATGCATGTTCTTCTTGTGCTACTCTTTGTTGCTTACTTTCATTATGATTATGATAATTGGCTAATTAAGAAATGCTGTACAACAAAACAGTAATACAATTTAGTATTTCAACAGTAGACTGAATGAAAAGGTGGGCAATTGAATTGCCTTTCTGAAATTGAGAGCTTTCAGTTTGTGAATGGATAAGGACAGATATTTTTTATTCTTCTGTCTTCAACAGAGTTGAAAATACCCGCTGTTATTAATAGTGAAAGCTTCATTTTTGTGTGTAAAAAATCAGAAAGCACCATTTGGAACACATCATGTGTCATGTTTCTTGAAGAGAATCTGGAGATCATGCAGAAGGGATTTTGTTACTAATGAAGAAAAAGGGAAAAATCTTTGATAAACTATACTGGTCCATTGAGCATTTCTTGTAAAAATTAAAATAAATAAGAGAATGGCAATTAGGGTATAATACATTATATTCTAAAAGGAACTGATTTCTGGAATTTTATGTTTAAAAATTGTGAACATTTATTTAGCTGTTCATTTTATTTGGTCATTTTCTTAGTCTTGCTAGGTGAATAAGAAAACGTTTGGGAAAATGTGTTTAGGACAACATTGAAGTTCTGTTTGAAAAGCTCCCACTCAGAGAGAAATTATTCATCTCCTATGTGGAAACCTAAGCAGAAGATAGTCTCACTCTCTGCTTCCCTCACAGTTGTAGTGGGCCTGAACATGAGAAATGTGAAGGCCTTCCTAAGAACTTTGGTTTTACTCTAAGTGAAATGGGCAGTCATTAGAGAATTATAAGCAGAAGAGTGACATGATCTGACTTGTGTGTTTTGTTTTGTTTTATTTTTTAAGAATTGCTCCAGTTGCTGTGTGGCAAACAGGCTAAAGAGCATTAAAAATGAGGGAAAAGGCCCTTTGGGGGACCAAGGCATTCCAGATGAGAGACGGCTGTGACTTAAACTAGAATGAAAGTGGTGAAAAGTGACTAGACCCTGGAATACTTTGAAAATAGAGTAAATATAATTTGCAGCTCTATTGGAAGTGGACAAAAAGAGATGGAGGCTTGTTAATGATGAATCCAAGGTTTTTAGCCTGAACAACTAGAAGATTGGAGTTTCCATTTAGTTAAATGGGTAATTTGGGGGTGAGCATTCCTTGGGGGTTTGCTTGTGGACAGTTTGGTAGACATGCAAGTAGAGTAGGCAGTTCTGTGTGACTCTGAAGTGCAGGTGAGAGATTGAGTCTGCAGGAGTGTGTGTGTGTGTGTGTGTGTGTACAGAAGACACTTGAAGTCAATAGTCTGTATAAGCTCACCTTGTGAATGAATGGATATAGAGAAGAGGCACAAAGACCGAGCACTTAAACATTTATAATCAGGTCAGGTGTGGTGGCTCATGCCTGTAATCCCAGCAATTTGAGAGGGTAAAGCAGGAGGATCACTTGAGGCCAGGAACTCAAGATCAGCCAAGGCAACATATTGGGACCTTGTCTCTTAAAAAAAAAGTCAGCCATGATGGTGCTTTTCTGTAGTCCCAACCTCTCAAGAGGCTGAGGCAAAAGGATTCTCTGAGCCTAGGAGGTCGAGACTGTGATGAACGTGATTGTGCCATTGCAGTCTAGCTTGGGTAACAACCCTGACTTAATACAACAACGACAACAACAACCAAAACCCATTTATAATCAGATAGATGAAGGGGTGCGAGCAAAGAACTCTAAGAAGTTTTAACAGTACAGTAGGAGAATTACTAAGAGAGGGTAGTGTCCTCTCTATGGGTGATTATGCAAAGGAATTATAATTTCCAAGAATGAAGGATTCCTAAATGTCATACACCATAAAATAAATGTCAAATAACAGGACTGTGAATTGACTACTGGATTTGCAAATATGTACGGTATTAGTGACCTGGTTAAGGACTTGAGTAGTGTTGTAGGAATCAAAGCATCCGAATCCCTGAATAAATCAATTAATAAAGATATGGCATAGATACGCATATGTTAGTAGAAGTATTCTCAGGCAAAGAAGATAGTAACTGCATTTGGTTCCCAAATTGAAATGATTTCATGATTTTAACACGTATTTAGGTAAACAGAAATACCAGAACAGTTATTTTCACGGTTTTTAATTCACTCCCTCTCCCTTCCCATTTTCATAATCCTTAATGTTTTTCTCAGGTTCCCTGACTGCCCTCTGCCCATTTCAGTCTCCACTGATGAGCTTGCCTCATGCTTGACTTAGGGAGTAAGAGAGAACATCTGTGAGTTCCATGAATGTTCTGCTCCCATTACTTGCATATACCTCTGTCTGTATTTGCCCCTACCCAGTTCCTCCTCCTCACAGGCATCAAGGGAAAGATATTGTCCTAGGCAAGCCTCTCCAGCTATTCTCTTGATACCTCTTCCCTTCTGAATCCTTGTCACATCCACCTTTCTCTTCTTTTAAGCCTTTATCCTCTCCATCTCTGTTGCTTCTTTCAGCTTATAACTATGTTTGTTCATAGTTTTCCCATCTTAAAAACATAGGTCATTCTCAAATTTGTATTCCCATCTAACTATACAAAAACAAGAGAGACATGTTGCAAAGTATTTTGGAAATAAGGAAATGGAGAAAATCATAATCACCCTTAATCCCTCTTCTCAGAGAGGATCAGTAGGTGAGTTTCCTTTGAATTTGTCCTGTATGCATTTTTTACTGGCTGGGATCCAAATAGATATAGAATTTTAAAATGTCCCTTTTAGTCATGTAACATTATATTTTATATTATACAGCATTGTACTTCCCATGTACCATTAAACAATTTTGTAAATGATTATTTTCAATAGCTAAAGTATTCATTACTGTGGTTATGCTATGATTTATATAGTCATCATTTCACTGGATTTTTACCTAGTTTCTATTTTTATATAAATAAAACTAGGGTGGATATCTTTATATATAAATCTTTTTCTACATTTCAGATTATTTTCTAGGCTGCAGTCGGAAGGAAATTGCTGAGTCAAAGGATATATACTGTTTTATGATTCTTGTTAGCTGTTGCCAGATTGTTTTAAAAAATGATTCTGCCAAGTTGTAGTCCTGCTGGGATGTGTAAGAGTGCCTTTCTCCTCAGAATCTTTTCAATTTTGAGTACTTTAAAAGGCATTATTTTATTAAACAATTCTAGCTAATTAGACAGTTTAATAAGTGCTATCTAATTTCTTAAATTTATTTGATGACTATAGAGTGAAAATCACTTTTTCAAGTTTATGTTAATCATTTGTTTTTCTTCACTTATGAATTTTTCTCACTTCTCCCATGCCCATCCTCCAGGCTCCCCACTGAAATTTTAGTAGTTTTTTGTTGACTTGCATGATTTATCATATGAAAGTTGTCAACTGACCTGGTGCAGTGGCTCAAGCCCGTAATCCCAGCACATTGGGAGGCCAACACTAGAGGACTGCCTGAGCCCAGGGGTTTGAGAGTTGCCTGGGCAACTTGGTGAGACCTCGTCTCTACAAAAAATCAAGAAAAATTAGCCACACGTGGTGGTGTATTCTACTTGGAAGACTGAGGCAGAAGTATCACCTGAACCCAGCAGGCTGAGGCTATGGTGGCCGTGAGCATGCCACTGCGCTCTAGCCTGGATGAGAGTGAGACTACGACTCAAAAAAAAAAAAATGTTGTCAACCATTTGTCATATTTGCAGCAATAATTTTTTCTAATTTGTTGCCTTTCACTTTCATGCTTTTACTAATTTAAAAGTTTTAAATAGTCAGATGACCAATTTATAATTAGATTGGTGACAGAATGGTAAGCCCCAAAGCAAACCCAAGTAAGTATGAGAAATTGGCATATGTTCAAGGTGTATAAGTCACTGAGGACAAATGTCCAAATTTGGGGGGCAAACATTGTTAGAATTCTTTCTCATATGTCATAACAAAATAGATTTCAAGTAGACTAAGGATTCAAATGTTAAAAAATTAAACAACAACAAAAAAAGCATGTTAAAGTGATTAAGTGAATACTTATATAATCATGGGATAGTAAAGATCTTTTCAAGTGTAGCAATAAAGGTACCAATGTGACTAATTTGAAAACTTCCACACAGCAAAAATTAACAAACGTCAAATACAAATAACAAGCAGAGAGAATTATTTATAACAAAAATGGAAACTATTAATTTTGTAAGTAGTATAGAAGAGCTTTCTTACAAACCAATTTTTTTACATTTTAAATAGAACCATGATCAAAATGCATGAAGGGATAACTTGGAAAAGAAGGAATATTAATGGCTAATAAACATTTTAAAAATCCAACTTCATTAGCTTTCAAAGAAAGTAAAATAAGTACACCAAGATAATATTTGGAAATATAAAAATGTGCTTTGTTTTCAACATTTTCTAGTATTTGAATGACCCTACTGAGCTAGAGTCACCCATTAATCCAATGAGTATTTAAACTGTTAAAACAGAGGAAGAACAAAAGACGTCCAAAATGGACTTTTAAAGCCAGGCAGTGGAAAGAAAAGATTATTTTTGTTTGTTCCAAAAGTTTTCTTTTAATAAAGTAGGATATTTTATAGCCACTGGAAATGATGGTGATGATGATAACAGCGTATATCTACATTTATTGATATGGAAAAGGCTGCTTAATGTAGCATTCTAAGATATTTAATTACAAGGCAACTATTATCCCATTTATATAAAAATAAAAAACATATATACATATACTAAAAACTAAAGCATGTATTCTAACATGTAACACAATTTTCTCTTAATGGTGAGAAAAATCAGTAATCTTTCTTGTATATTTTTGCATACATTTTCAAATTTCAGAATCTATCACATAATACTTTCATAATTATATAAGTGTTTAAGTGAATATGTGTATAATCACGGGATAGTAAAGATCTTTCCAAGCGTAGCCATAAAAGTAGAAACTACTGGGGTAAATATTTTTGAATGTGACTAATTTGAAACTTTTCACATAGCAAAAATTAACAAAGGTCAAATATAAATGACAAGCAGGGAGAATTATTTATAACAAAAATGGAAACTATTAATTTTGTAAGTAGCACATTTTAATTATACCTCCTTTGCTTTCTTTCTTTCTTTCTTTCTTTTAGTCATTTTTCTCTATGTTTAGAGTCCCTCCTTTGTAAAATAGTGACCTTAAAAAGTTTTTTTAAACATTCCTGTCTGGAATTTATTTAATATATGGTTTGAGGTGAGATTATAAATTCCCCTAGCCGGGCTCGGTGGCTCAGCCTGTAATCCCCGCGCCTTTGGGAGGCTGAGGTGAGTGGATTGCCTGAGCCCAAGGGCTCGAGACCCACCTGGGCAGCGAGACCTCATCTCTACAATAAATCTAAAAATCAGCCGGGCGTGGTAGCGCATGCCTGTAATTCCGGCTACTCGGAAGGCTGAGGTGGAAGGATCGCTGGAGCCCAGTAGGTCGAGGCTGCGGTGGCCGGGAGCGGCCACTGCACTCCAGTCTGGGCGACTGAGTGAGACTCCAACTCAAAAAAAAAAAAAAAAAAAATTAAAATTCCCCTAACTAGACAATATTCAAAGTAGTTGACCAAGCATTTCATTACATTAATTCGATAACTACTTATTGATTTCTGATGTTCTCTTTATCAAATATCACCTGTCTTCCATAACCTACTTTTTGGAGACAGTTCTGTTTCATTGGTCTGGTTTCTGTTCTTGTGACAATATTGCACTAATTTAATTATTATGTTGTTTCATTGTGTCTTAAAACTGATGGGAAAAACCCTCTCAATACTTTTCTTCAGAATATTTTTGCATATTTGTTTTTCCATACAAATTTTAGAATCAGTGGCTTAAAGTCATTTCCCTATGCTTCTTAACCAAGATATATTCGATAAGTGTCATTTTTTTGATAATTCAAGGGCATGATTAGTTATGAATCATCATAAATACTGTAGCATTTTTGTGGGTCATTCAGACATGATAAATGGTTTGCTTGTTTGCAAGTGGTTTTTAATGACTAGGTTTTCTAAAATTTTTGTGATAAATTGTTTTTTTTTCATATGTTCCTTTACTGATGTTTCCAGATATTATATCTATGCCTTTTTAAACAACTTTCATCTGTAGTGGAATCATATGATTACATTTTTTGTAGCATTCTCTGCAAAATAAGACTAAATGATTGAACTCTGTGTCTTACATTTTGTTCTTGGGGGTTTCCTCTTGGCCATGTTTCATGTAATTTAGACTGCCATTTCAATGACTCTGGTTAAGTGTATAGTTACTACGTTTACACATCAATATTAAGATATATGCATTTGAATAAACTGTAAAGATAATGAAGCATAACTCAAAATGGCAAGAAATACAAAGAGAGAAAAGAGAGAGTTTTATTAAGATCTTGAGTTCTCTTCAGGAGGCAATGTTCTTTGTATGCCACACTTCTTGATCTGTTCTTCTTTGTAACTGCATCTCAGAATTTGTAATTAGATCATATCCTGAAACCTAGATGGTGGAATATAAATGAACAGAGTAATGGGCCAGTAAACTCATGCTTGGACACAGTGATTTTTTTTTTGTCCCTGAGCTTTTCCTTTTGATATTCTAGAAGCATTAATCATAGCCTGACAGTTATCATCCTGATTTGAAATCATTAACCCTGAATATCTTCTCTTCTGCATGGAAGAGAAAATATCAACTCTCTATTAGAAGGCAGCAAAAACATATTTCGTATATGTTTTTCACCTGTTTTTTCAGTCCTATGGCATGCTTTTCCAGGTTAGGACAAACACATCACCGATAATTTTATAAACATTTTGTCACTAATTTTATTTTCCTGTTAATCATAATGCGTGTTTTTTTGTTTAATGCAAAACCGCAGTATTATTGCTGTAGTAGAAACAATTTATTTTGTTAAATCTCTAAAGAGATGCAGGACCCAGCAAAATTAAAGACCTAGACAGTAACAGATGTGCCTATAAAGCAATGTTTCTCAAAAAAGGTCTTCGATGAAATGTATATAAATTTCCTCTTTGTCATTTATTTTTGGAATGTTGTCTGTTATACCACATTTCATTTGTTTTTATATTTTTGGTTATGAAATATTTTAAATATAGAGACAAGTATACAAACTAGCTTACCACCATGCACCTGCCACCCAGTTTTATTACCTCTCAACATATTTGCCTTAGTTATTTATTTTAAGCTAGAGCTACATTACAGTTACAGCTGAAGCTCTTGTGTGCCTTTGCCTTACCCTTTCTCCTCCAAGGTGACCATGCCTTTGAATTCAGTGTTTCTTATCTCCATTCTCAAGTGTGCACTTTCCTTTGCATGCATATATACTTTAAAAATTATGTGATAATATAAATTATATATAAGATTTCATATTATAAATGATGTTTCATATACATAAATGGTAGTCCATAGTATCATTCTTCAACTTGCTTTTTCATTTGATATGATTATAGGACTTGTCTATTTTGAAGCTAGTAGTTCCAATTTATCCATTTCAACTGTTGAATAGTATTGCATTGTGTGACTATACCAAACTTATCTAGTCTTTCATTTATAGACATTTATATGTGTAAATGTAAATAATATTTATATATTGCATACATATTTACCACTACAAGCATGGTTGAAATGAACATTTCTCTACTTAATTCCTTGGCAAATATTTTCTCAACCACATATATCTAGAAGTGAAACTGCTGTGTCATAAAGAATACATATCTTCCAAATGCCCCCGACAGTGTACCAATTTACAAACCCTCTAGACAAGTGTTGGTTACCATTGCTCCACATTCTCATAGTGCTCGTTGTTGTTAGAATTTTAAGTATTTTGCTAATCTGTATATAGTGGAAGTTGTATGTTGCATTGTTGCATTTCCTGAATACTACTGAGATTCTTTTCTTCTTTTCGTGTGTCCCAGGTTTGGAGGCAATACCAAAATAGGATCAAGAGCTGGATGTTGAAGTCAGATAACTTGAGTTTAAACCCTGACTCTTCTGGGTGACCTTGGGCCTGTCTCCATTTTGTGATTTATTGGCAAAATAGCAATGATAATCACATCTACACTATAGGGTTGTTCTAAGTTAATATGTGAGAATCGTTTGGGCACGGTGGCTCAAGTCTGTAATCCTAGCACTTTGGGAGACTGAGATGAGAGGTTTGCCTAAGTCCATGGATTCGAGACCAACCTGGGCAACTTGGCAAGACCTCATCTCTACAATAAATCAAACAATTAGCCAGGCCTGGTGGTGCACGCCTGTGGTTCCAGCTACTTGGAAGGCTGAGGTGGAAGGATCGACAGAGCCCAGCAGGTTGACGCTGGGGTGGCCATGAGCATGCCACTGCACTCCAGCCTGGGCAACAAGAGTGAGATTTTGCTTGTGTCTCTCTTTCATGCAAGAGGCTTTCCTCTGATACTGGATAATTATAGCTTGTCTGCCTGCACATATTTAAGAGTAGAGTGACCAGGCTTGGTGGCTCGCGCCTATAATCTCAGCACTTTGGGAGGTCAAGGTGAGAGGATTGCCTAAGCCCATGGATTTAAGATCAGCATGGGCAACTTGGCGAGACCTCATCTCTACAATAAATCAAAAAATTAGCCAGGTGTGGTAGCATGCACTTGTGGTTCCGGCTACTTGAAAGGCTGAGGCGGAAGGATTCCTGGAGCCCAGCAGGTAAATGCCGGGGTGGCAGTGAGTGTGCCGCTGCACTTCAGCTTGGGCGACGGATTGAGACTCCAACTCAAAAAAAAAAAAAAATCTATTAAACCCTGACTATTACAGCCACGAGAATCTATTACAACCACATCCTGCCTTAAGTAAGATGTTGTCATTCTAATAAAATATCACCAAAATGTGATAAGTGAGGTTCAAAATGTTAATAACATAAAATTTCAGATTATATTATTGAAAGGTTAATGACTCTAATCAGCTTGATCTGGAAAGTTTGGGATGGAAACTTCCTGGCGTTGGGGAGCCTACTCTTCCCTCCCCCATCTCCCTGCTTCAACTTCCTCTCCATTTTTAACTCAGAAGATAATTTTAGCTTAGGGTCCAGGCAGTCAATTTCCAAGCATGAACTATCTAATAATTTGCAATTGAGGGGCATGTTTGATTGGAGTTTTATTGAATTGCGTTATTAGCCATTATTTTCCTTATGCAAATAGCTTATTATCCTGCCCATTTTGTATTGGGTTATTTGGTTTTTATTATTGATTAGTAGGAGTTCTTTATATATTTTGGACACTAATTTGGATAAATTTCTTTTCCCAGTCTCTAACTTGTCTTTTAATGTTGTTTATGGTATTTTTTGTCTGTTTGTACATAATTTTTAAAAATCAATACAGTCAAATTTAACAATCTTCCTTAATGGTTTGCACTTTTTATATCAGGCTTAATATATTCTTCCCTACAAACCAAGCAATTAAAGATATTCTCCTATATTCTCTAATAAATGCCATGAAGTTTTTGTGTTTTAAAAGCAAAATTCATGTTGAAATTTATTTTTGTGTCTAGCATAGTAAGTTAGAGAGTGAATTGCCCAAACACTACTTATTGCATGGTTCCAGTGGCCTCTTTGTCCATCCATTCACATAAAATTACACTGTCTTTGTTATTATGTCTGAGGAGGAGGAGGGAGAGGAAGAGGAAGAGAAACAGCAGTAGTAACTAATCCTTACATAGGCCTTTTTGAATGTCAGGCATCGTGCTATGTGTTTTATATACTCATTTTATCCTTAACTGGATCCTATGAAGTAGGTATTCTTAATATCTCCACTTTATAAATTTAAAAAACTAAGGCACAGTCAGATTAAGTGATTTGTCACACAAATGTGTTTCTGGGATTCAAACCCAGACTGTGAAATG
Source organism: Cephalopachus bancanus (assembly GCA_027257055.1). Lineage (NCBI taxonomy): Eukaryota > Metazoa > Chordata > Mammalia > Primates > Tarsiidae > Cephalopachus > Cephalopachus bancanus. The sequence continues at coordinate 8,887,632 of JAPVLO010000204.1, forward strand.
GAATGAAAACCCAGGCCGTCTGGCTTCAGAGTCCCCATTTACAATCAATCTATTTTCCAGTCTCCCAACCCAGTCCCTTCTCCTCCTTGTTCTTAAAAAAATAAACAAGAACAATGTTGGCTAACTTTGACCCTTTTTTCTCTTTCATTTTTTTTCCCCCTCTTCTCTCTCTCTCTCTGTCCATCTGTCTTTGTTTTTTTTCAGAAAAGGGTTCTGGCAGTATAGTAAAGAAGATGCTAAATAGAAAGTATGTTAAGTCATTTGACCATTGTTTTGGGATGACATGTCTTACCTTTTATATAACTTAGTTCAAATCTTCAATGATTTAGAGAATGCCAAAATGATAGGTTGGAAGTAACTTGTATCCCCCCTTTTTTTTTTCTATTTTTTTTTTTTTACATGTTTGCTCTAGCCATTGTAAATTCTGTTATTTCTGGGATTATTTCTGAAAAAGTTTTTCTTCCTTAAGTCGATGATTACTAGCCTTGAGACCCTCAGTGACTCTTAGGAGAAGAGTTAGGCATAAAAATAGATAATTACAATAAAGTTTGTTAAATGGCAGAATAGAATTATGGAAGCTTAGTCCAAGGATTACCTAGCCTTTCCAGGAGTTTCATGAATGAGTGTTTTGGCCATCTATTGCTAACAGGATGTGGTGGCTTGAAACCACAATCTTTTTATTATCTCTTACATTTCTAAAGGCTGACTAAGCTTAGCTGGGTGCCTGATGATGTCTAGGGCTGCATTCATCTGGGACTTGACTGGGCTGAACCATCTGAGATGTTTTTTTCACATGGCTGGGAGTTGGTGCCGGCATATACTGAGCACTAATCTGGAGTTTTTAATCTATACTGTGGTTCCCCTTGTGTAGCCTTTCCATATGGCATGGGTTTTTTATAGTATGGTGGCTGTGTCCCAAGAACAAAAAGTGAAGGCTGAGAATCCTCTTAAGGCCTAGACCTAAAAGTCCCAGAATGTCATTTTTTTACTGCATTCAAGCCAGTTCCAAGGCCAGATTCAACTGGAAGGTGTTGAATTGCTCACCTCTAGATCAGAGGAGTGTCAAAAACATACAGAACTGGAGGAATTGATGAAGGCCCCTTCTGGAAACTGTTATTCACAGGGAGCATCACTCAAAAAAGGGAATTTGTTCTGAACTTCGAGGCATGAGAAGGCCTTCACTAGAGTGAATTAGGAGAAGATCAAGGCAGAGGGTAATGACAGAAACAGAATAATATGTAAGGATAGGAGTTTTGTGCTGGTGTTCCAAGGGATAATTTTTTTCCCCACTCTGTTGCCCAGGCTGGAGTGCAGTGGCATGATCATGGCTTACCACAGCCTTGACCTCCTGGGCTCAGGGAGTCCTCCCACCTCAGCGTCCCGAGTAGCTGGGACTACAGGCACATGCCACCATGCCTGGCTAATTTTTTAATTTTTTGTAGAGATGAGGTCTCTCTGTGTTGCCCAGGCTGGTTTCAAACTTTTGGGCTCAAATAATCTTGCCTCAGACTCCCTAATTGCTAGGATTACAGGCATGAGCCACTGTTCCCCACCCCAAGGAATAAATTGATAAGGTGTGCTAGAAGTAATAAGAAAATAACAGCTAAAATTCATCAGGCACTCACTGGGTTTCAGGCATATGTGCCCTTTGAATGATGTAGTTCTTTTGTTCTTATAACAACCCTGTGAACTGGAGATTACTATTATCTCAATTTTCTTTCTTTTTTTATTTTTTTATCTCAATTTTCTAGACAAGGAAACTGGGTCACAGATAGGTTAAATAAGTTGCATATGGTCACATACCTTTTGAGCATCAGAACCGAATTTGAACACAGGTAATACATCTTTAGAGATCACCCTCTCACCCACTGCTCTTCCCAGGCTCCTGTAGATCATAAAAACATGTGTATGCTATATTATATCCTGCCTCCCATAGGTTGTGTATATCATACTAAGGATATCAATCTCTAAGTAAGAAACTAGAGTGATCTCACTGGTCTAATTGCTATATTTTTAACCCTGGCCCAGATTTCTTAGGAGTAGTTCAGTCTAGGAGTTCCTAAGATGTTGATAGTAGTCCCGTGGTTTCTGGGGGTCTAGGTCAAGCAAAAATTCCTTCCTTCATTCTGGGTGCATCTTCTGGTAATGCTGAAAGTAGTGCTAAAACCCAAGAAATGATGACAAAAATTTGATGATCAGATCCCCTCTCTGGGTGTCTTTGTGATACACAGAGAGGGAAGCAATTGGAAACAAACAGAGACCCAGTGACAAAGAGAAGAAGAGATGATGATGAACAGAGTAGGGATAAGCAGACTCCTGTGGGTAGCATAGTTGCTAGAGCTTCTTTGGATCCCAAACGATCTAATCTCGAACTCCTTTCTGTCTCTTCAAGCCTGAGCTACGTTCTTGGGGTTTCTGTGCATCGGATGGATATGGGGGAAAACATGTATCTTTCCTATTTCCAGATACGGTTTTATAATCAGTCCCTATTATATAGTATAACCTAAGTTAATCCCTACTCTTATAATCAGAAGATCCCAACCGAGGTGGATATTTAGCACTTATCAGGTGCCCTGTTACTGGCTATATTCTTTGAGGATAGGGACTGAGCCTCTTTACATCAAAGGATAGAGGCTGAGCCTCTTTCTTTGATCCTTTATAGGATCTAGTCCAGAGCTTTGTGCTCAGTAAATTTGTTGCTATTTGCTGATCGATTGTTCTATCTTCTGGGATTTTAAACATGTTTGTTGGTCATGGTCCAATAATGATAATGTATGAAATATCACACATAGTGTATAAATCTCATTTTAAAATATTTGTGCTTCCACCTCTGAACTGCTCCATTCATTAGACAAAAGCATTTATCTGAACATTATTTGAGCTTTAAAAATAGTTTTATATAAATAGCTGATGTTTATATTAAGAAATTTATTTTAGATTTAAGAAGATCTTTGTTCAAATATCAGACCTATATACACATGCTCTATTGAAAATGCTCTCAGTAGTTAGTTGCTTTCCACAGATGGGACTAAAAGCCATCTTGAAACCACATTGATACCATGTTGATTATTTTTTATATTGTTTGTTAAATAGGATGAAACATATTTTGGAAATGTTCATATTTACTAAAAGTATATTACCTCAGCAAACATATGTCCTATGCCACAAAGATGAGTCTCCTGAACCATTCACAGTATATGTCATGATGAACAGCGTGGACTCTGGAGCCAGACGCCCTGAATTTAAATCTCAGCCAAATCATGCATGACCTTGGGCAAGTTACTTAAACTCTCTGGGCCTCGTTTTCTTCATGTGTAACAAGAGGATGATAAAAATGTCTTCCTCACAAGAGTATTCTACAGATTGAATGAGTTAACTGTTAAGGTATTTACAACAGTACCTGGCATGTCAGTGCTGTGTAAGTAATGGGTTAGCTATTGTGTTGTTGTTATTTACTGTTTGTTGTTATTTACTGTTTGTTTCTGGGACTAGAAAAGGCATTTTCTTTTCATCTCCATGTTACCTGTAGGTATATCTGCCAAACCTTTTGGATAGCAGTAAAAGAAAGCAGAATAGCAAACCTTATAATAAGCAGTGCAATGTAGCATCATAGAGAATACTCTTGCTGGACTCTTTCCTTGGGCCCGGTCACTTCACCTCCCAGAAATTTTCCCCAGCTTTGTAAGTTGTAAGCAGGGTTGTTTGAATCAATGTCATTCAGCTTCAGAACAGCTGTGCCATTCTAATGTTATCAGAGGGCGACACAATGGCAGCACTATGGAATACTTGTAGAAATACTTGAAGAGTGATTTTGTGAGGTTTAATTTGTGCTAAAAATTCATCAACACATCTACAGCAAGGCAAATCTTCCCAAGACAGATGGAGACTGTTTTGAGGTTGGTTTCATGATTCTGATTGGGGCTGTTTTAATTTTATCATTGGACACTTCAAAACAAGGAATGAAATGTAAGGTAAATTATTATCTAAAATGAGCCCTTCTGTTAAGACGTGAAAAGCCGAAGAAAATTTGAGAGGGGAAGGAATTAATGTAGTAAATGGAACTGGAGATGTGAACAGAAGGGGCTTGGAGAGAGGTGAAGTTAAGGAATGTAGCATTTAAAATGATGAATTACATAAAGGAACATTCCCAACAGGATGCATAAGGAAGGGTGTGAAGAGGGCTGCCTATTTTAAAGATTGGAATAAGCAGTACATATTTGGAGGGTCTCAGAGTATATAAAGCGATCTGGTTAGCATGGCAGCCAGCTGCTTACCTCTCGTGATGGCATGAGAGAAGAAATGTGCTTAAGCTGAAGTGCAAAGGATTTAGGCTAGGCTTCTTAAACAATAAAGATTGTTAAACATTGATCTGAATTGTGTTCTCTCAATCCGGTAATACTGAAAAATAGCTTAACTGCCAATCAGCCAGAGACATTCCTATACAAAAATGAAGTGACAGTTTTTCTTGACCTCCTTTTTTTTTTTTTGAGTTGGAATCTCACTGTCGCCCAGACTGGAGTGCAGTGGCCACTCCCGGCCACCGCAGCCTCGACCTGCTGGGCTCTGGCGATCCTTCTGCCTCAGGCTTCTAAGTAGCTGGAACTACAGGCGCATGCTACCACACCCGGCTGATTTTTTGATTTATTGTAGAGATGAGGTCTCGCCTGCCCAGGCGAGTCTCAAACCCGCGGGCTCAGGCAATCCACTCACCTCAGCATCCCAAAGGCGCGGGATTACAGGCTGAGCCACCGAGCCCGGCTCTTGACCTCTTATTAACTACAATTTGATTTGCTTTATGTTTTAGAATTTCACAGCAATTTCTTACTTGAAAGTATAAAATTTTTCCCTGGACTCTTTCTTTTCACCACCATCTCCCTTTGTTTCCTTCAGATGCTCTATAAATTTCTGTATCACCATTTTCCATTCCTCAGTTCCTCGTTAGTTCTGTGATTTTGCTGTGGATGCGTTTTAGAAGACTTCCTTTCAAATAAATGTTATACCTGCCTTTTAAAGCATATTCTAAAAGTGGGATGTTCAATTGTTTCATTTCATTTCATTTTTTTTAATTTCATAAATTTTTAGATGCCAGGCACTGTGTTAAGCCCTAGAGATTCAACATTGAGTAATGTATAATTTCTAACCTATAGAGTTTTACTGTATAGTGGGTTGAAGACAGGCATGGCTACAATAAAATGCCAGAAGTGATGTAATTGAAATGTGACATGGCATCTTAGCACAGAGAAGGGAGTTAGGAACTTTGTCTAGGAGTTAGGAACTTTGTGTACTAATATGTACACAAGTCACTTTGCAGGGAGCATCTCCCTAAGTAAAGGGAAGTTACTGGGAGCGTTTGTCACTGGGGCCTATCTCTAATCCAGGCCAAGAGAAACTTGGTCTAAAGCAGGTAACCCTGACCCTAGGTCCTGGTGAGGAACTAGACTATACAGCAGGAGGTGAGCAGGGAGTTAGCAAATGAAGCTTCATCTGTATTTACTGCTACTCCTCATCACTTGCATTATTGCCTGAGCTCTGTCTCCTGTCAGATTAGCTGTGGCATTAGATTCTCATAGAAGGATGAACCTATTGTGAACTACACATGTGAGGGATCTAGGTTGCAAGCTCCTTATGAGAATCTAATGCCTGATTATCTCAGGTGGAGCTGAGGCAGTGATACTAGTGCTGGGATGTGGCTGCAAATACAGATTAACATTAGCTGGGGAGTTGACTACATAGAGACTACAATAAACCAATTGCTTGCATACTCATATCAAAACACTATGAGTCAGTGGCAAGTGAGGAGTTGATGTACTTCAATTGTACAGCTTCATCTGGTGACAGGCTTTAAGCCAGAATCTGAAACTTATTTTAATGCACACATGGCCCACCCATTATTTTATTTACCTCTTACATGTGCACCTCTTTTTTTAAATGGTGAATTATATGATTCCATTATATATTAAAGTGTAATAATAATGGAAACAAAGTGCACCATAAATGTTATGTGCTTGAATCATTCCCCTGTTCCATGGAAAAATTGTCCTCCATGAAACTGGTCCCTGATGCCAAAAGGTTGGGGACTGCTGGTCTAAAGTACTGGAAGATGTGTTAGACCAACCTTGATCTGTGTAGTTTAGGTAACCACTCCTTGGTAAGGCCTCTGTGGGTAGTGACTTCCCAGCAATAGCTCCATACCATGGAGGAGAAAGCACAAGTTTTGGCAGACGAGAACCTGTGTCTGCCACATTTCCTGCAGAGGACATTTGATATTAAATTTGGTAATAAATGCAAAAGAACTTAGCAAGAAATAGGCACTCAAGAAATATGTATTAAAAGGAAGAAATGGATTCCAAATGGAATGTGTAGGCCTTGTTTGGATCCTAATTTGGATATACCAACTCTGAGGTGACTATTTTGAAGCAATTAGGAAACTTTGTTATGAAATGGGTAACAGATGAAATCAAGGAACCATTGGCAGTTTTAGTATAGTGGAAATAGCATTGTGCTTATGTAAGAAAATGTCTATCCTTTTTAGAGATAAATGCTGAAGTGTGCCTAAAGTCTGAATTTTGTATAAAAGGCTTCGGCAACGTGATAAAGGGAGGATGTTGGAAGTGAGGCAAGTTCTTGACATTGTTAAATTCAAGTGGTGGGTATATGGAGGCTCATTGACCTATGCTCTCTGCTTTTGTGTGTGTCTGAAAATTTTTGTAACTAAATGCCTCTGCCCTTCCTCCCCTAGTGAGCATTTATGACTGGATTGGTAACTTAGACATGTAACTGTTGGCAGCATTCAGGATTTAATTGGAAAGAGGAAAATAATAGGCAACTGCAAAGTTTAGAACTAAAATATCTATATGTGGTTTTTTTTAAATTTATTTTTTTACATGTTAACTTGTATACAATCCCTAATGCAGATTTTTATTTAAAAGCAGAGAGGCAGAGTTCTTCAGTTTTGATTACAAACAGAAATCATATGCAAAGTTCATTGGCAAAGAGGAATAATTTTAATGGCTATGTTTTGTAATGTCCAAAAGAGACAACTATAAAGAGAGTTGATTTTTAGCCCAATCTCATAAATCTCTTTTTTACTCCTATTGCTTTATTATTTGCAGAAATACATTCAAAGGTATATAGTATAATATTCTTTCTTTAACAAAGTTTATGCTTGTTTAAAGCATCTTGAGAGAAAAAATGATTGTATTGTTTTATTTTCCCTTAACATAAAATATAGACACATTTTCTCTCTACAACTTAGATTATTTAAAAGCTTTGGAGGTAAATTTCAGAACTAAGTTTTTATCTGAAGTTGCATTTTCTATATTGAATAATCAAACTTGGAATTAAAAGTCACTTGAGATTAGCAGGTTGCTTTTTTTTTTCCCTCCAAAAAATGTTTTATCTGCTTTCAGAGTTTTAGCTCTTGGATGTCAGATTAAAATTCTGAAGCATGTTCGATTCATCTCAGAATTGAATGTCAAATCCAAAGACAGATATTTATAACTGAGTTCTGTTCAGGCAAAAACTCAGTTTCCGGGCTGCAGCTTAAATGATTGCAAAGCTCTCATTCATAGTCAATGTTGCCATCATTTTAAACAAACAAATTATACCTTTAAGATTGGATTTTAGCAAGCCAGTTCTTTAATTCCCTGTTTATTATGCTTTATATTTGCAGAGCGATTTGGGGTTTATATGTTGCTCTCAAGTAATTATTTTTTCTCACAACAATATTCTGGCACTGAGAGTATTATCTCCACTTGACTGATGAGAAAATTGAAGTTCTAAGAAATGAAATGACTTGCCCAAAGTCATTCAGTTAGGTAGCAGCTTAGTTAAGATTTCTATTCAGTTCTTCTGACTTCAGATTTTTCCATTCTACAATTTCTATTATAAACTTCTCTTATTTTCCTTTCCTTCTTTTTTTTTTTAAAGACGTTCACTCTGGTCCAGGCCGAAGTACAGTGGCATAATCATGGCTCATTGCAACCTTGAACTCCTGGGATCAAGTAATCCTCTCACCTCAGCCTCCTTAATAACTGAGACTCTAAGCATGTGCCATCATGCCTGGCTAATTTTTTCTTACTGCTTTCTTTTTTTTTTTAAGATGAGTTCTTGCTATATTACCCAGGTTAGCCTCGAACTCCTGGGCTCAAGCAATCATCCCATCTCAGCCTCTCAAAATGCTGGGATGACAGGTATGAGCCACCATGACTGACCATCTATTATACATTTCTACAAGCAAGAGACTAGTAAAAAATAAAAATAACCTACATGCATTCTGGAGCTCTTTATATACAAATATTTCAAAATTTTAATTAATGCAAAAATTTATTCTTGTAATTGGCTAAGGAAAGGAAGAGAATTTATACACTGTACTAATTTTTAGCAGATTTTCATGAAAAAGAATATAACACTGACTCTAGCAGAAGCAGCTAACTTTTTTTTTTTTTTTTTGAGTTGGAGTCTCACTCGGTCGCCCAGACTGGAGTGCAGTGGCCGCTCCCAGCCACCGCAGCCTCGCCTGCTGGGCTCCGGCGATCCTTCCGCCTCAGCCTTCCCAGTAGCAGGAATTACAGGCATGCGCTACCATGCCCGGCTGATTTTTTGATTTATTGTAGAGATGAGGTCTCGCTGCCCAGGCGGGTCTCGAACCCGCGGGCTCAGGCAATCCACTCACCTCAGCCTCCCAAAGGCACGGGATTACAGGCTGAGCCACCGAGCCCGGCTTACAGCTAACTTTTAAGTGAAATAGATTATGATTGTTCCTTAACACTGAAACCTTAAATGAGGGCCTGATGTATGCTTTCAAAACCAATCATTGATGAGTATTTAAACATGAAGGAGGTTACCTTTTTTATTAGACTACACTGCTGAATAAGTAAGATAATTATATAATAATTATACAGTGGTACATACTATATAATTATACAATTATCAGTATAATAATTGAGGAAAGTTATACAATGCAATAATTACTGAGTGAAATAAGCAAGAGAAGTAAATGTGTGTATAGTATGCCACCATTACCAATCATCTGAGATGGGGGTGTGTTTGCTTATATTAAAAAATAGAATGAAAAACCATTAAATGTAAAGTATAATTCTTATTGGGGAAGAAAAGGATAAGTAGATAAGTTAAAATTCCCTAAATATGAGTTTGGGGTAGATATGATTTTGAAGCAGCATGAATATTTTAAATAATTATAAAACAAGATTAATGTAAAAAGCCATCCCTAAAATTCAAAAGCAAAGTGAAACAAGTAACTGTGTAACAAATTGGAGACATAACCACACAGAAAATAACTTTTTAAAGTTTTAAACCACAGCAATTTGAATGTACATAACTAGGAATATATACCCTAAGAACAAAAAAAATTCAAAGACTAAATTATTTACAGTGAGTATATTATTGGAGTTAGTAGTCATATTGTGATCCTGATACTAGTATTGTGAGATAAAACAGATGAATAATTACATTAGTGTCCTTGAGAATTGGAATTTTGGGCATTGGAGAAGGAAAATAAAGATGAAGATCAGAGAAGATGAATGAGATTAATAGAAAACTTGTAGTCCTGAACTTGAATTACATTATCAGTATGAACTGATATTTTATTTTTTCCAAAAAAGTATTATCTAGCTCTGTCCACTGAAAAGGCCTAGAAACAATAATTAATTGTACAACAATGTGCACCCCTAGCCACTAGTCTGGTATCTGAATGACATTTCCCACTAAAAGGAACTAGGGCCAAGACCCTTGATTCTAAGGCCAGGGCAAGACATAAAGAAGAGGTAGAGAACCAGGCACAGTGGCTCGTGCCTGTAATCCCAGCAAGTAATTTTGGGAGGCCGAGATGGGAGGATTGCTTGAGACCAGGAGTTTGAGACCAACCTAGGCAAAATATCAAGACCTCATCTTTACAAAAATAAAAAAAAATTAGCTAGGCATGGTAGCATGTGCCTATAGTCCCAGGTACTGGGGAGGCTGAGGGGGAAGGATCACCTGAGCCCAGAAGGTCAAGGCTGCGGTGGCCGTGATCATGCTGCTACACTCCAGCATGGGGGACAAAGAAGACACCAATTCAAAAAAAATTAAAATAAAAAATAAAGAAGAAGAAGAAGAAGAGGAAGAAGAGGAAGAAGAAGAAGAAGAAGAAGAAGAAGAAGAAGAGGAAGAGGAAGAGGAAGAGGAAGAGGAAGAGGAAGAAGAAGAAGAAGAAGAAGAAGAGGAAGAAGAAGAAGAAGAAGAAGAGGAAGAAGAAGAGAAAAGAAAAAGGAAGAAAGCAAAGACGACATAAAAGCTAGTGGATTTGTGACAAAAGAACCTTGGAGTCACTTTGAATAGGCTCTTACTGACCTATGGTAGAACACTGATCATCAATTAGGTGGAAACACATCGGATTTGCTAAAATCCACATTTGTTTGAGTTGGTGTTTCACTCTGTTATCCAGACATGAGTGCAGTGGCATGATCACAGCTCACCACAACTCAACCTCTTGGGCTCAGGTGATCCTCTTGCCTCAACTTCCCAAATAGCTAGGACTAGAGGTGTGTGCTGTCAGGCCCAGCTAATTTTTATTTTTTTTGATAGAGATGCAGTCTAAATATGCTTTCTAGGCTGATCTCAAACTTCTGGCTCAAGCAAACCTCCTGCCTCAACCTTCCTAAGTACTGGTCTTATAGGCATGAGCCACTGTGCCCAGCCAAAATCCACAAGTTTATATTGATACTTATTTTTAAAAAGACTCCTCAGTGGCCACTTATGGAAGAATCTAGTAAACTAACTCAGTATTTTGAACCAAACACAGAGAAAAAAAAATACAGCAATTTTTCTACCTTCCTATATGAACTATACTTCAGGAAAAGCAAGAATTGATGAGACGGTTTCCTTTTTTGTAGGAGTATATTAGCTAATAAGTGACGATATAATATATATATACCGTTCTGCAATGACAGATTGAGGTAATGATCACAAAGCAGCTGCTCGTGTCACAAAATGAGAGACAAGACAGCATCATGTGCCTTCTGTCTTGTAACTTATTTGTGACAAAGATTAGATCTCAACTTATCAAACTTCTAGATTTCACTACGAGTTTTCAGGAAGAAAAGAAAAATAAAAGAATGCTTTAATAAAAGACCCCATAGGGATGCCATCAGCAAAATCTAGCCCATGAAAAACTCTAAAGTATCAATAATCTGGTTTCTTCTACACATAAATTGCAAGGAATAAATGATGTAAAGAGGGTTATAGACAAAAATAGTATTAAGAGATTTATCAATCAGTTGCAGTATTTGGACCTTATTCAAATCTTGATTCAACAAACAGTTGGGAAAAACTGTGCATTTAAAAGTTGGGGAAATTTAAACACTGACTGGATATGTGATATTATTAGGGAATTATTACCGACTTTAGAAGTGTAATAACAGTATTGAATGTTTATGTTTTTTTTTTAAAATCCATATCTTTTAGAGACATCCCAAAACATTTACAGATACAATATTCTGGGATTTGTGTCAGAATATTCCAGGGGGAGGAGAAGGGACAGGGCATATAGGTGAAACACAAGATGTTAATTTGTCAGAACTGGGAATGAACTACATTATTTTCTCTGCTTTTGTGTATGTTTTCAATTTTTTATAATACGATTTTTAAAAGGAATGTTACTTAAGATGAAAAAATGATGATTGCATTTTGACTATAAGTAATTGTTTCTGTGAAATAGTTATTCAATTAAGAAGGATCTCAGGTTATAATTGTTTGTTTGTTTGTTTGTTTGTTTTTAACTCCATTCCCCAAAGTACATTCCTAAGATTTCTTAAATATCAAGTATGCGCCAGACATTTGCTGTAGTCATGTTATATGTAGTATCTTACTTAAAATTTACCAGACTCCTGTGAAGAAATTCTACTGTCTTCACTTTTCAGATCATGCTGAGAGAGATTAAATATCATGAACCAAGACTCAGCTAGTGCAGGATGCGGCCAATCTTGCGACACCGCCCTTTGGCTTTCAGTGCTGCTGTGCTCCCAGCCTACTCTGTTCAGCCCCAATAGTTCAAAGGAGTGGAGATTTTGAGTGACAGTGTTGTGCTATTATATGTGTATCTTTTCCACTCTCTTGATCAGTACTCTTCGCCCAGATCTCAAGTCTTTTTGGGGAGATCGTAATTTGCATTTTGGCTAAATAAGAGACTTCATAACTAGTCAGCCTGCTCCAAGACAATACTAGCCACTATCTGAATCTTTAATGAGGCAAGCTGTTCCCCTTTCCCACAAGATGGGGGAGAAAAGCAGAATTTTGGCTTTAACATTGCTCTTGATCAATCGTTCCAAGGCGGCTTTCCCTCGTACAGTATATTTAAATGGAGTGCTGCCTTTAGTCCAGGCTAGGATGGTGGATCCTAATGCAAGACCTTCTGATTATCATGCACAAGGCAGGGTGGGGTGGGGACCTACTGGGAGTTAGATGAGGCATTTTCAATATTAAGAAGTGAAAACAGTCCTTGGATAAAACTCTGATGTTGCTCCAAGGGGATGGCTCCCTCATCTAGGATCCAGGGGGGCTTATAAAGTTGTTTAAAAGGTGAATGTTCAAGACATCTGTGGACTGTCAGACCATTTTACATAAGTCATCTCCAGGTGAGTAAATTAAAAACCTCATTAGTAAAATCTTCTGTACAATGGCCCTTTCTTGTAAAGGCACTTCTTACAGCAACTATATTTTGTGATAATTGAAGCTGTATCGGTAAAGTAGCAGCCCAGGAGGATGACTAAGATAAGTTTCAGTGCTTCATAGGTTTGATGACTGATTCCAAACAGATAAACCGTAGTGATTTGAGAAGCTTTGACTGATCTAAGCATCTTTTGTCTCCCACTTCATTGATATCGGAAGCAACTTGGACACTTTTCCTGAAATGAATAATAAATATAAAAACGTATTGAAGCAATCCTTTAAGGGAGGCAAAAAATACTAAGATGTTCAGTACCTAGTTGGCCAATGATTATTTAGAAATTTTCTTCAAAATTTTCCAAGATTGATATACGTGTGTATGCCCTTCAATCTTAAAATTAGTTGTTTTTCCCTCTTTTTTTGTGAGAGGATTTCCCTAAACCCCTGGCAAAGACGATCAAGTTAAATACTGCATAGTTTCTGTCTCATGAGGACAGGAGTGAAGTAAATTGTCATGGTCATAGTAGTCTGTTCTTGGTTTAAATGCAGAATTTACCTTTATGCCTGGAGATACTTCTCACTTATTCTGTATAGTTGTTGAACAGTTTTCAGACATATGGAAGGCTATAGAGAGATTCAGTTAAACTGGGGATTGCTCCGTAATTTAAAATATTGCTACTTTGAACAAGAATTTAATGTTAGCTCTCTGATATTAATCACTTGTAAAATTTGTATGTCTCTTATTAAACTCTGACAGTCCAAGTCACTGCTTCTTCATTTCAAAACACTCTGTAATAAAAACCCAAATTAGCTAAGTTTTTTTAAGTTGGTTAATTCCTAAGATATGAAAACTGAGATTTCCTTCTAGATCTTTAAATATATCTAGACTTTACATTATTTACACTTTATGATCTTGAGGAAGAATCTGTATCTCTTTATGTCAAACTCATGCTCTCATTATAAAAGAATAATTTATAATGTGTATGCCATAGTACACTCATAGATGATGAAGATGGCACTGACATCCTGTAAAACTCACCATCACAGTTAACCAGGGCATTCTCTTTTATCCCCTCACTTTATTTTTGCAGTCAGGAGCCAATCTCACTGCCACATAATGAAAATGATAAAAACTTTCTGGGACGAGTTCCTTCCTGTATCTCCAACTTTACCCAACCTGAATCCATTCTCCCCCCTGCTTTTCTTCCCCCGAGAGCTTTTTCTTCCCTCTAAAGCTTTCTCACCCACTGTATTCGACATTCCTTTTCTACCTCCTTCTTCTGAGAACTTGCTGCCATAGTTACCTCTCTCTTGTTTTTAGCTTTCTTAATTACAGGCTCTTTGTATTATTTCTTCAAAGTTGTTCAGGTTTCTTCCCTCTGGAAAACATTTTTCATTTGCTCCTAGTGGCTTCCTTCCTTAGCCAGATTCCTTTGATGTGAACTCTGCAACTATTCTCTCTGATTCTGTATTTTCTCCTTGATTTTCTTTGTAAACTCCCTTCCACATACTCTATCCCCATTAAGTAGTCACATGACATCAGGTCCTGGCTTAGGGTAATGACACCCCTGTTTGTGCCCCCACCCTTCATCTTGCTGTGTGTTTGAGGACCACTTTCTTCCCCTTTACACTCAATCAGACCCTGCTCACCTGAGTTCCCATCTCACCCAGGATACTCCTGAAGTCACACTGATCTCTCTTCCTCTACGATGAATGCAGATTCAAGGTAACTTGGCCTACCGTTATGGACACATATGTGTTGGTTTTTATTTCCCCAATAAGACTTAAAGTTTCTCAAGACTGTATCTTATTTTTCACTCCTCTACCCCTACTCCAAACCAGATCAAGAGAAATGGAAAGAATAAATGGTTATTAGTATTAGAAGTCAATAAATGGACTCTTCTGGGGAGAATAATCTCACTTTACTGACAGGTGAATGATAGCATTTTAGAGTTATTGATCTACAAAATTATGACTTTTTTATTATTCTCCTCAATAAATGCTCATTGAGCCTTCCCATGGTTTATAGCATTTTATTAAGTTATAGAGTTTCTATAGTTAAGCTTTAGATTATTCAGACACCTCCAGAAACTGATCATCTGTTTACAAATGTAGCCACATTCTAGATACGTTAATGGACCAAACAACACAGGCATGGGTGCATAAATAATGAATATTCTCTGTAGTAAATGTGTAAACACAAGTGGAGGTTGAGTGAACATAATAAATAGTTAAGGTGTCAAGTAGAGGATGACATGGAGTTAGCCAGAGTGATTTTCTTAAGGGAGATGGATTTCAAGTAGTTTCTGATTTAAGATGATAAGAATAAAAGACTGGCCCCTTAAGAACAGCTTGAGAATCAAAGACAGAAGGTAGTCATTGGAGTCGACACAGAAAGACATAATGGAGATAAATCCAGAGATGCAGGCTTAAGCTAGAAAACAGGCTCACTCCAAAGCTTTGTTCTTTCCTCAACAGACTAAATTCTTGTCATATCTATAAATATGTTATGTCATTTGCTCATATAATAGTTAGCATTGACATAATGGTTACACTTCCCATTTTAAATTTTGAACTGTAAAGTCAAATCATTGCATGTGTGAAACACAACTTTCTTACTACCTCCTGAATTGTTCTGCCTCACTCCTCACTCCAGCATGTTGGTTACCTTTTCCTTTCCGCTGACATCTGCCCCAGCCACCTGCCATGGCAGCTGTTGCCCATGCACACTTTAGCCACAGCCAGATTCCTTGATGCAGTCTGGTGTCCTTGCTAAGTGGTAGCATGCCCTGAGCAAATACATTCAATTCTTTTCCCATGGAAGTCATAGGTTACAGTGGAGAGAGACTGAGATTTGGAGTTAGACAGATCTGGATTGAATTCTGATTTTTTTCCATTCACTCAATGTGTGAGTTGGCAATTTCCTTATCATCTCATAATTTTTCTCATCATGTATAAAGAAATGGGCAGTCGTTCTTACCTTTAAGGTTATTGAAGGGGGGGTTATGAGAAAATGTGTTCCAGAGATGTAGCCCAGTTTCTGCCAGAATGGATGTTTCTTCTCAATGTTTCCCAACATGTGATACCTAGAGCACCTGCATCAGAATCACTTAAAATGCAGATTCTGGTTGTTATCCAAGGTCTATTTAATTCAAAACTGCAGGTATCTATATTTTAAGAAAATTTACCAGCTTAGTCTTAAGGAAACTGAGCTCTAAAACCTCTAGGATATGTACTCATATTCTTCCCTGTCTTTCTTCTCTTCTCCCTCTTTTTTTCCCTTTTACTGCATTTAACAAGATGGTGTGAGCGATGCATAAGACTTTTAAGGTACTCACTGTGTTATGTCCTTTGTCAAATTATTTTCACCTTCGGAATTTCATTTTTTTCTTATGTGAAAAGAAAATTGCCACCCTAAAATGGTATCAATCACTCAAAAAAGGCATACACACAAGTGATCACTATAACCAAAATAATTAGGTATCATAGAAGTCCCTCTTAGTTAAGAATAAGATGCAGTAACGTTGGTGTGTGACTTAGAATGTAGAGTTAGCCCAGGATAATGGGTGAAGATGAGGTGAAATATGTACCTGTCTCGGGTGCAAACTTTAGGAGATGCGAAAAATCTAGTAATCAAGATAAATAATGTTCTATTTTAGTATTTCCAGAAAATAAAAATTAATGTAAGAAAATTTATGATGAGCCAGGCATAGTGGCTCATGCCTGTAATCCCAGCACCTCAGGAGGGGCAGATTGCCTGAGCCCAGGAGTTCAAGACCAGCCAGGGTAACATAGTAAAAACCTTGTCTCTACAAAAACTGAGCTGAGCGTGGCAGCTCGCTCCTGTAGTCCCAGCTACTTGGGATACTGAGGTGGAGGGATAGCCTGAACCCAGGTGGCCGAGGCTGCCATGAGCTGTGATCGTCGTGATCATGCCACTGCACTCCAGCCTGGGCAACAGAGTGAAACTCTGACTTTAAAAAAAAAGAAAGAAAAGAAAGGGAACTTATGGTGAACAACATATCAAAGTTTTAAATAAAGACAGACTCAGTGTTGTGATTTTCCCTTTTGCCCTGGGTTCTAATATGCTTACCATGGCACTGTTACTGTCTAAAACATTACATTAAAATGTTGCTCATTGTAATTTTTGAGATTTTTGGTGCTTCCTTAAATTCCACAACTGTCTCACCTGTCTCATTGTAGTCCTTCCTGGACTTGGCTTTTCTCCAGGCTGAATCATTTCAGTGATTAATTAGCTAAAACAGAATGGTTCATTTCCATGTACCTTCTGCCAGAATCTCCACTTACACTTTTAAGTGACATTTGTACCTACTTTTGATATAGATATTGGAAAATATTCACATTTTGAGGATGTCAGCATAGATATCGGGGATTCAGATAAGTCTCAGAAATAAACATGCATTTGCAGATGACAGTGTCACTGAAATATTGTCTTAGGTGGAAAGAGAAGTAACAAGACTGTGAATAGTGTTTGAGGCTTATTTCTGATTGTTCTCAATAAGAACTGGAAAACCTGGAGTCAACAAAACAGGAAAATGTTCAAAATCAGCCTGGCAAGAGAAGTGATCGCGGAAGGAGATTTTTGTGTAATTAAATGTCAGTTTGCATTTTGAAATATTGCCTGCTGCCTCCCACTCAATCACCAAATGAGATGAGAGAGAGTATTTTCTATGCAAACCCAGAACTGACAGCAGCACTTGGGTTCTCCATGAAGGATGAGCTTTAGGTAAGAAGAATCAGAGCAGATTATTTTCCCAAGGCAATAAAATGTTGCTGATAAACTACAGTATAAATAGGGGATGTTATGATTTCCCTCTTAAGAAAAGCAAGTAAACAAAACAAACCTTTGGCATTTTAGAACAGAGAGGAGTTTTAGAGGTCAACTAGTTAATTCCTCTCCCTTTACAGAAGGGGAATTTGATGCCCAGACAGGTGACGGGGTTTTACAAGTATCAAGTGACTGATAGAACTGGTACTTACTTCCACATGATGATGGGAGTATTTGCTATGTTGTGAAGCAGGTGGGTAGTGAAATAGGAAATGGTACAGGTTTTCTATTCCTTGTAGGTGAATGGTTTACAAGTCTTTAGATCTTATGTGGTGGAACTGGAACTTGAGGAGACACTTTTGGATAAATGATGGGGACCAGCTGAGCACATACATTTCTTAGCATTCCAAAAAATACTTTTGTTTCTTTCTGCTCAATTGGATCAATTACACAGATGCTAAATGTTCTGAATTAGAGACTACAGGTTTGGGCATATGGACTTTGGTAAGAGTTCCCTGGAAGTTTCTGATGTGCACCTGCATTAAACACAGCTGCACTGGACAGTTATTTCTTTCTGACAAATATATCTTTATCAGTCAATAGCAATAATGTGAATTAATTCAAGGGTAGGCTTGAGTTGGGACTCATGGGGAAACATAAGAGCCTTAGGAAAGAAATACATGAACAGGCAAAAGGGGAGGTGTCTCCAAAAGGAAATATTCCTCTTTTAAATTTTGTTCCATCAGTGTGAGGATGCTGACATTCATGGTTAGCAGGGAGTCCTCTTTCTTTTTCTGCTCATAACCAGACTAAGCTCTTGAATTTCTACTTGGAGATTCTTGAGAATCTTACTTACAGGATTCTGTTATGCAACATAATACTACAATATTCATCATCATGAATGGTTTCCAAAGAAAAGTTGTTCTTTGATCTTTTTCTACCTTCAGACGTAGAGATTGCGTTAATCATACACCTCAATTAATTAATACTCATCACTGGCTCATGAGAGGTTCATTTCTTACATTTATTTATTTCCTTATATGCCCACTTTCCGTCTCCCATTCCCAAATAGGCAAAACTTTCTTGTGTTTGGCATGAGTCCTTTTAAAATTGTTCTAACTTGCTATACATGTGTTTAGTCTTTTAGTCTGTTTATGCTCCTTATCTGGGTCATTGAGAAGAGAAAGAAATAAGAAGAAGCTTGAAAAATGCTTCACTGAGCTTTTAACAGGCAGATATGTGGCTACTCCATTTCAAAATGCTTTACCATCCTCTCTTAATTTTTCTTGATGGCATAATACCATATAAACTTTGCTTGCTAATGGGAATGCGGTGTCCCAAGAATTCAAAGCTGCATGTTCAATCTAGTCCATTCTTGTCTGTCACCCTCTCCACAGTCCCCAGACACATAGGATGGTTGATTGTCTCATGCCTTTAAATTGAAAGTACCTTATACCCACTTATATATTTGAAAAATCATGAAATTGGTCTACAGGTTGATATAGACATTAAGATTTGTTTGTGTGGCTGAACAAATTGTATGCAGGATGTTTATCTCAAAGTTTGCCCTGAGTATAAGTCAGTAATTTGAACAACTTCGTAACTTTGAAATTAAGAACCTATCTAGAAATAAGGAATGTAGTTTTTTTTTTTTTTTGAAAGCAGCATTTATTGAGAGGACAGAAAAGCTTCCACCATGGGAGAGAACCCAAGGGGGTTGCCCAGGAATGTACATTTTATAGGGTAAATTTAGCAACTACACTTAAAGGGTAATAAATAGCTTTGTTTTTCACTGTCTTTCCTATGATAGAATTAAGGCAAAGTCGACCGTTTCTTTCATGAGGAAAGTGAGTTTAAATGTTATCAAATGTAACCTCAGAAGCAGTGGAGATATTTGGTGAAGAAACATTTTTAAAGATCAATTTTAAAAGGGCAAAAGACTATTTAAAATAAAATCAATATGAAAAGAACAGGTAGTTAGGAGTGGCAATAATTTAAAAGTTCAAGCAAAATCAACTTGTCATCAGACTCATGTTCCACACATCCTCCTTCCGGGTCATCTTTACCTACCCTCTTATTCCCCATTGATTCTCTAGCTGTGGGGTGATGACATAATGAACAGGTCACAGGAACATCCTCTTTTGTTTGCAGCCTGAGGATTCATCTTGCCCCAGAACCATCAAAACACTGATGTTCAACATGACATTTTCTCTTCAGAACAGCTTCTGATTTTGATTCTTACAATCAAATGTCTGACAATCTCAATTGCTCTGATATTGAGTCTCTGTGGCCTGTTCTCATCATTGTCTTTTATATACCTGACCTTCTTCTCAGTAATTGGGTCATCTTCTGACTGTAGTACCTTTGGGATTAATTTCTCCAGCAGGGCTTGCAGGGTCATTTCCTGACAGCCATATTACACCACCGAAGCTGCCAGCTTTGAATCTTGACCTGGTGTTCTAAACCCTCAAGGGAGCCTTAGGAATCATTATTTTCTTCTCATATTACTCTAGCATGTTACATTTGCTGTGTGCTTTGACCCTATAGAACAAAATCTCTTGTCTAAACCTATCTTTGTTCCCTATTAGTGGCAGTAGCTTGTAATAAGGTAACTACAAAGGGAAAATAAGAACCTGCCAAAGAACCAAATAAGATGGCTCCCAGAATGGCTCACACAGAGGTGCTGACTTCAAACTCACTGAAGTTTCCATATTAACTGTTACCTAATGTGTGTGTGTGTGTGTGTGTGTGTGTGTGTGTGTGTGTGTGTGTGTGTACATACAGAATTGTATTTATAATTCTTCCAGACCAAGTTTTAAAATGTTACAACAGAGGAGATGAATGAAAATCACATTATTGTCAAAAGTTACAATTTTTTATCTAAAAAAAACTTACGGGAAATCTTATATTCTTTCAATGTTTGAATATTCACAAATAAAACTTGGCATCTGTTGCACAATCAATACAACTTTTGTGACTTTTAAAGGAACAAATGATAAATGATACCTAGGATTTGTTTCAGTGAGTTAATATTCCTTTATCTGACAATTGCTCAGGGTTTCACAACAATTTGTCCTTTAGCTTTCAGAATGGTGCAATAGACAAACCCCTAATATTCAAATTTTGTAGGTGAAATAAAGAGAGGTTTGTTGGAAAAGCTGGATAGATGTTATTTACGGGAGGTGTGTTTACCTGCTCTTGAATCAGAGCCCTGGAAGGACTGGGCAGCCTGACCTCCTACCTCTGATAAGAGTGCACTGGAATGGTCTCCAAGACAGAAACCAGTCCCTTTCATTGAGTGAAGAGGAGAACCGTTTATCACCATAGTCTGTAGGAAGAAATAGTTTGCTATTGTCTAACAAGAACCTTTTCATCTATTATCTTCTCCCTCTTGATTGGCTTTCAATATAACCACCCATTAGTGGCCACAGCCATTTACACAATTGTCCCATATGGCCTTAAGAACATTAAGAGGTATTGAATTGGTTTTTAGGCTTCTTTACTTCTATACATTTTCTACTGTGTAGCATGTTTAAAACCATAATGGCAAATACAAAATTATTTTTTAAAATTAAGAATTTCTGTAACATAGGGCAGGGGATGATTTTTCTAAATTAAGGCATAGGTTACAGATAAAAAGGTGGACATATTTGGATACATTAAAAATAAAAGGCTGGGCGCAGTGGCTCAAACCTGTAATCCCAGCACTTTGGAAGGCTAAGGTGAGAGAAATGCCTGAGTTCAGGGGTTCAAGACCAGCCTGGGCAACTTGGTGCGACCTCATTTCTACAGTAAATCAAAAAATAAGCCAGGTGTGGTAGAGTGTACCTGTGGTTCCAGCTACTTGGAAGGATGAGGTGGAAGGATCACCAGAGCCCAGCAGGTCGAGGCTGCAGTGGTCGTGAGCTTGCCACTGCACTACAGCCTTGGCAACAGAGACTCCAACTCAAAAAACAAAAAAACGAGACAGGAACAAGATGGCGACAGCATAGGTGAACTAGTGAGATTCTCTGAATGTGAGTTCCCCAAAAGACTCTTACCTCTTTCCTCCACTCCCCAGCACACCACCAGCCACACTGGTGTGAGGCCTGGGGACCTTCGGTCCCACGCAGGGCCAGATATTGCAGCCCCCTACTGCTGCTGTTCCACTGCGTGCGTGGAAGTCTCGGCACCCGGCACCAAGCCACTGGTCACTCAGGGAGGTTCTGGGCACCCACCTCTCAGAGACACCGGTCCCATTCCTGGCTGAAGGACCCTGTGGGGGGCCCAAGGCCACTCTCACGACTCACCGCCTGCCCTTTGGAGCTTTGGAGCTCTGGAACTCCAGGCCCACCCTGGCTGAGGCACTCAGCATGAGACCCCAAGCTGGGGGACCCAGACAAGCGGAGAAAAACAGATCTGCATAAACTGCCTCGCCATTCTCCAGGCAGAGACTTCCATTGCCCCACCCACCTATCAACAAACTTTACCTCAGTTCCTAAGGCCATGGCGTGAAACAGGAGACAAAGCCCCACCCCTACTCTGCAATGAAAAACAAAGGGGAGGGGCCAGAATCGGAGATCAGAGAAGTGACTTTATCTGATCGCTTATTTTGACTTATGATTCTATCATTGTAACTGTTGGTTTCGATCACGTTTGTTGTTTACCTTCTGACTTACACTGTTTCTTGATTTTATTGGCCTCTCTCTGTGTAGCTATCAGTAAACTTTAGGGAATCTTTCTTACCTGTCTTTCTTCACTTCTTCCTGGCCCTGTGTCTCTTTCTCACCTGAAAGTTGGTATGTATATCTGTTTTCCCTCTCACTTTTCTCTCTTTCTAACCCCCTATTGACCCCCTCGTCCTCCATTATTTTCCTCTTTTATACCCCCCTTTTTAATCTAGGGACCAAGACTACATACTACTGAATGGACAGATTGTAAGGCAGAGGGAAATAGGTTCCAAGTGCTCATATTCATGGATGCTAGAATCAGCATTCTGAACCACAGCTTCCCTCTCAATTAAACCTCAAAACTGCAAAAGGTACAGATTGCAGCCTATGCTCCAACCTGAAAGGTGAACAAAGCCAGAAGACCCTCATAAGGAAGAACAGGATATTGCAGAAGAGAAATAAAAGCAACACCACCTTCCCTCAAAAACGGAATTAAAGAAGGGGAGGAAAAGGGGGGGAGAGAGAAAAATCTACACAAATGAAGAAAAACCAAAAGAAGAGTATGGGTCTCACCCAGACCCCTGGGAGAGCAGACACTGAGAAAACTGACTTTGGAATGCAAACAATGAAGAGCCCCCAGAATGAAGGGTCTCAAACTACAAACATAGATATCAAGACAATAATGGAGAGATTAAAAAAAATTGAGGAGACACAAGAAGAAACTAGGAAGGAGCTGATATCTGAGATAACAGTAATAAAGAATACTGTGAATGAAATAAATAACAAACTGATAAGCATGGAAAGCAAAATCACCCAAGCAGAAGAAAGAATCTCAGAGCTTGAGAACCAAAATATAGAAATAACCCAAACTCTTTAAAACACAGTAAATAAGCTCAAAAAGACAGAACAAAACCTTCAAGAGATGAGCGATTACCT
The DNA here is from genome assembly GCA_027257055.1 of Cephalopachus bancanus. Classification (NCBI taxonomy): domain Eukaryota; kingdom Metazoa; phylum Chordata; class Mammalia; order Primates; family Tarsiidae; genus Cephalopachus; species Cephalopachus bancanus. The sequence continues at coordinate 8,910,669 of JAPVLO010000204.1, forward strand.
CAAGAGGCCTAACCTAAGAGTAATTGGACTACCTGAGGCAGAAAAAGAGACAGAGACCACACTGGAACAAACTTTCCATGAGATCATTTAAGAAAACTTCCCTTATCTAATCAGTGATGCAAAAATTCAAACACAAGAGATTCAGAGAACCCCTGCAAGACAACAAATGAGAAGACCAACTCCTAGACACATGATAATTCGCCTAAACAAAGTAGGTATAAAAGAAAAAATCCTAAAGGCAGTAAGAGAAAAAGGCCAGATCACCTACCATGGAAGACCAATCAGAATAGCAGCAGATTTATCTACAGAAACCATGCAGGCTAGGAGAGCTTGGAGCCGTATCTTCAAAGTCCTAAAAGATAAACAATTTTAACCAAGAATAACCTACCTGGCCAAGCTAAGCTTCATCAGTGAGGGAGAATTAAAGTCTTTCCCAGATATCCAATCCCTAAGAATTTATGCTGCTACCAAACCATCTCTACATGAAACACTTAAGAAAGTACTAAACACAGAGGAAAAGGAAAAAAAGAACAACATTCTTCACAAGAGTACAAAGAAAAGAATAAAATATACATGAACCAACCCCAAAACCAAAAGAAAGACAAAAAAAAAAAAAACCAACATGAAGAACAACAACTCTATAAGAACTCTATGATAGAGAGGAACTCTCACATTTCAATAATTAGCCTGAAAGTGAATGGACTAAACGCACCACTGAATAGACATAGAATGGCAAAATGGATAAAATATCACTAGGCAGCAATATATTGCCTTCAAGAGACCCATCTCACTAGAAAGAACATACACAGACTCAAAGTAAGAGGATGGGAAACAAATTTTCAGGCAAATGGAACACAAAAGAAAGGAGGAGTCGCGATCCCAATTTCAAACAAAATATAATTTAAGCTATCAAAAATTAAAAAAGATACAGAGGGCCACTACATAATGATAAAAGGTTCACTCCATTGACAAGAAATATCTATCCTAAACATATACACACCCAACATAGGTGCACCAACTTTCATAAAGCAACTTCTAGGAAAACTAAAGAAAGATATTGACTGTAACACCATCATAACAGGGGACTTTAATACCCCACTCACAACACTAGACAGATCATCAGGACAAAAAATCAGCAAGGAGATCCAGAACCTCAATGAGACTCTGGACCAAATGGACTTAATTGATACCTACAGAACATTCCATCCAAAGACCACAGAATACACATTCTACTCATCACCGCATGGAACATATTCTAAGATCGACCACATAAATTGGACATAAATCAAGCATAAGCAAATTTAAAAGGTCTGAAATTCTACCATGCACCTTCTCAGACCACAGTGGAATAAAAATAAACATTGACACCAACAAGGTCCCCCCAAAACCCACAAAGACATAGACACTAAAAAGCATGATGCTAAATAACTCCTGGATCAATGATGAAATCAAAACAGAGATCAAAAGATACCTGGAAACAAATGAAAATGAAGAAACATCTTACCAAAATATCTGGGATGCCTTGAAAGCTGTAGTAAGAGGGGAATTTATATCCCTACAAACACGCATGAAGAAAATGGAAAGAACACAAATTAACAGCCTAACAAGCCACCTAAGGAAGCTGGAAAAACAAGACCACAAAAACCCTAATTTCAGCAGAAGAATCCAGATCACCAAAATAAAAGCCCAAATCCAGGACATAGAAGACAAAACGATAATACAAAAAATAAATGAAACAAAAAGCTATTTCTTCAAAAGGATAAACCAGATCAATGGTCCCCTAGCTAGACTGACCAAGAAAAAACAAGAAAAAACCAAAGAAGCACAATCAGAAACACAAAAGATGAAGTCACATCTGACCCTGAAGAAATACAAAAGATCATTAGAGACTACTATGTACACTGGTATGGAAACAAACTTGAAAACCTTAAGGAGATGGAGGACTGTCTGACATCACACAACCTACCTAGATTGGAACAAGAAGAAATTGAGACCCTAAATAGACCAATAACAATCAAGGAAATCGATTACGTAATAAGAAAACTACCTACAAAAAAAAAAGCCCTGATCCAGATGGCTTTCCAGTAGTATTCTACAAGACATTTAAGGAGGAACTGATATCAATCCTACTGAAGGTATTCCCAGCGACTGAAAAAGATGGAACTCTCCCCAAATCATTTTATGAAGCCAACATCACATTGATACCCAAGCCAGGTAAGGATCCAACAAAGAAAGAGAACTACAGGCCAATATCTTTGATGAACATAGATGCTAAAATTCTCAACAAGATCCTAGCAAACCAGATTCAGCAACACATCTCAAAAATCATACATCATGACCAAGTAGGCTTCATTCCTGGGATGCAAGTCTGGTTCAACATTCGTAAAACCATAAATGTAATTAAATACATCAACAGATGTCAAAAAAAACCCACATGATTATATCATTAGATGCAGAAAAAGCTTTTGATAAAATCCAGCACCCTTTCTTGATTAAAAACCCTCGAACATCTAGGCATACGGGGAACATACCTCAAAATAGTAAAAGTCATGTACGAGAAACCCACAGCCAGCATACTCCTGAATGGACAAAAATTGGAACCATTTCTCCTGAAAACTGGAACAAGACAAGGATGCCCTCTCTCACCCCTCCTGTTCAACATAGTATTGGAAGTCCTGGCTAGAGCAATCAGACAAGAGAAGCCAATCAGGGGTATCCAAATAGGAAAAGAGGAAGTCAAGTTATCTCTCTTTGCAGATGATATGATTGTGTACCTTGAAAACCCAAGAGTATCTGTCAAAAACCTCCTCACACTGATAAAGGACTTTGACAAAGTCTCAGGATATAAAATAAATGTACAAAAGACAATCGCATTTCTTTACACCAATAATAAACAAACAGAAACCCAAGTAAAGAGCACAATCCCATTCACAATAGCCACAAAAAAAATGAAATACCTTGACATTTTCCTAACCAGAGACGTGAAAGACCTTTACAATGAAAACTACAAAACACTGCTCAAAGAAATCAAAGATGACACAAACAAGTGGAAAAGTATCCCATGCTCATGGATTAGAAGAATCAACATTGTGAAGATGTCCATCTTACCTAAGGTAATCTACAAATTCAATGCAATACTCATCAAATTACCAGCAACATTCTTCTCAGACCTAGAAAAAACAACACAAGAATTCATATGGAAACACAAACGTCCAAGAATAGCCAGAACAATCCTCAGCAAAAAAAACAAAGCAGGTGGTATCACATTACCAGACTTCATACTTTACTATAAAGCTACAATCATCAAAACAGCTTGGTATTGGTATAAGAACAGGCATATAGATCAATGGAATAGAATTGAGATTCCAGAAACAAAACCTCAATTTCTCAACCAACTCATCTTCGACAAAGCTTCCACCACCTACCACTGGGGAGAGGAGAACCTATTCAGCAAATGGTGCTGGGGAAACTGGCTGACCACATGCAAAAGATTGAAGCAGGACCCCTATCTTATCCCCATGCACAAAGGTTAACTCCAAATGGATCAGAGACCTAAATGTAAAACCTCAAACCATAAGAACCTTAGAAAATGAAGGAAATACCCTCATGGAAATCAGAACTGGCATCCAATTATTGAACAAAACCCGAAATCCACATGTCATAAGAGAGAAGATAGACAAGTGGGACTTTATTACACTGACAAGCTTCTGCAAAGCCAAAGAAACCATTAAGAGAGCAGGGAGACAGCCTACAGACTGGGAAAAAGTATTTGCCAACACCAGGTCTGACAAAGGCTTAACATCCTGGATCTACAAGGAACTCAAATGTGCTGAAAAGAAAACAACAAACAACCCCATTATAAAATGGGCAAAAGATATGAACAGACACTTCACAAAGGAAGACATCCGTGCAGCCAACAGACACATGAAGAAATGTTCAACCTCACTAATCATCAGGGAGATGCAAATCAAAACCACACTGAGATACCACCTAACCCCAGTCAGAATGGCAATCATCAACAACTCAAAAAATAACAGCTGCTGGAGAAGGTGTGATGAAAAGGGAACACTTCTACACTGTTGGTGGGAGTGTAAACTAATGCAACCTCTGTGGAAAGCAGTGTGGCTATTCCTAAAGCCCTAAACATCAACCTCCCATATGACTCTGCAATCCCCCTCCTGGGAATATACCCTGAAGAACTCAAATAACTCTATAAAAATGATACCTGCACAAGTATGTTTATCGCAGCATTGTTCACAATAGCAAGAACCTGGAAGCAACCATGCTGCCCATCAAAAGAGGACTGGATTTTAAAAATGTGGTATATATACATGATGGAATACTATGCATAAAAAAGAACAAAATCATGAATTTCGCAGCAACCTGGATGGAACTAGAGTCTATAATACTGAGTGACCTCTCACAGAAACAAAGTTCTGAGTATCACATGTTCTCACTCATATAATGGACCTTGAACATCCAATGTAATACTATAAGAAAATGACTGACGGTACTGGAAAATAATGGGGGGGAGGGAGATGAATTAACAGTAGCAAATATCTGTCTGGGGACAGGGAAACACCTCTTATCAACCGGGTGCCTGAATGGAACATAATTGTATACCTAACCCTTAACTGTACCCCATAACATCATAATAAAAAATATTTTAAAGAAAACAAAAAACAAAAAAACTTAAGTACATTAAAAAAAAATCACATTTAAAAAAATGAAGAGATAAACTACATGGGGAAATATTTGCACCGTGTGGGAGGCAGAGTTAATATATGTTTAATAATTTGATAAGATATACCTTAATATCAATAAGAGACAAACTTCAGTTTAAAAATAAAGGAAACAGCCGGGTTCGGTGGCTCAGCCTGTAATCCCACGCTTTGGGAGGCCGAGGTGAGTGAATCGCCTGAGCCCGTGGGTTCGAGACCCGCCTGGGCAACTTGGCGAGACCTCATCTCTGCAATAAATAAAAAATGAGCCGGGCGTGGTAGCGCATGCCTGTAGTTCCAGCTACCCGGAAGGCGGAGGCGGAAGGATCGCCGGAGACCAGCAGGTCGAGGCTGCGGTGGCCGGGAGCGGCCACTGCACTCCAGTCTGGGCGACAGAGTGAGACTCCAACTAAAAAAAAAAAAAGGAAACAAAAAGCAAAAGTCATAAATAGGAAATTCACAAGTAAAATATATAATACGTGGTCAACCTGCATATGAAAAATTTTCCAATTATACTAACAAATAAGTGTGTTTGACAACATGCTGTGCTTGTCAGATTGACTAAGAGTTCTTTAGCCATTTCTGAGCATTGTGAGAGTGGGAAATGAACATTCTCATACGCTACTGATAATCAGAAGTGTAAATTGGCATAGTTTATCTAGAGGTCAAATTAGCAATATACATTAAAAGTGGAATAAGGAATTCTATTTCCAAAAATTTATCCTAGGGGAATAATCATGAATATGCATAAGGACACAAATTTTTAAAAAATAACTCTTTCCTAAGATTGTTAAAATAGTCAGAAAGTGAAAAACAAAACAACAACATCTGCCATATCACCATCTCCAGGTTCCATGGAAAATGAAGTGATTTTAGGTGGTCCTTGGGCCCCTCACATCTGAAGGTGTTTGGGACAAGTAGCTACAAGTGCCTAGGGTTTACATAAAATGCCTTGGTCTTGCCTGTGATTTCTCCTCCTGGTGTCCTCATTTCCCAGGAATGAGACTCCAATTTGGCTAAATTGTCTCTATATAATAGATATTTTGCTGATATTAGGCGGGTATTGAAGATGAATATTTAGTGCATGGAAAGATTTTCATAATACTTGAAAAAGCAGGAAACAGAAATGTGTTTAGAGTGATCAGATTTTTGTAAATACATAGTTATATGGAAAAAACCTAGAAAAATAAACTTTAAAATAAAATACAAACATACCTTGGAGACAGTGCAAGTTCTGTTATACCACCACAATTGAGTGGATATCCAAATAAAGCAAGTCACACAAATCTGTTGGTTTGCCACACACACAAAATTTATATTTGTGCTCTACTACAGTCTAATAAATGTATAATAGTATTATGTCTAAAAAATGTACATACCTTAATTTAAAAATACTTTATTGCTAAGAAATGCTAGTGATCATCTGAGCCTTCAGTGAGTCATAATCTTTTTACTGATGGGAGGGTCCTGACTCACTGTGGATGACTGCTGACTGACTAGGATGGTGGTTGCTAAAGGTTGGGGTGGCTGCAGCAATTTCTTAAAATAAGACAGCAATAAAGTTTGTGGCATCGATCAACTCACTTCACAAAAGGTTTTTCTAAAACATGAGATGATGTTTGACGGCATTTTACCCACAGTAGAACTTCTTTCAAATTCAGTTCTCTCAAACGCTTCTTCTTTGTCAACTAAGTTTATGTGATATTCTACATAATATTCTAAATTTGTTCAGTATGGAAACCTTCATCATTGATCTCAGCTAGATCTCTGGATACTTTTCTACATCAGCACTTGTTGCTTCACCTTGCACTTTTATATTCTGGAGAGGGCTTCTTTCCTTCAACCTCATGAACCAATTTCTGCTAGGCTCCACCTTTTCTTCAGCATCTTTCTCCCCTCTCTCAGCCTTTATAGATTTGAAGGGAGTTGGGCCTTGCTCTGAATTAGGCTTTGGCTTAAGGGAATATTGTGGCTGGTTTGATCTTCTATCTAGACCACCAAAACTTTCTCCCTAGCAGCAATCAGGGTGTTTTGTTTTCTTATAATTTGCATGTTCACTAGAATAGCACTTTTAATTTCCTTAAAGAATTTTCATTGCATTCGTGACTTGGCTAACTGGTGCAAGAAGCTTAGCTTTAGCCTATCCTGGCTTTTGATGTGCCTTCTTCACTAAGTGTAGTCACCTCTAGCTTTTGATTTAAAGTGAGAGATGTGTGACTCTTCCTTTCACTTGAACACTTGGAGGCCATTGAAAGGTACTAATTGGCCTAATTTCAATATTGTTGTGCTTCAAGGAATAGGGAGGCCCGAGGAGAAGGAGAGAGAAGGAAGAATGTCTGGTCAGTGGAGCAGTCAGAACACACACAATATTTATTGATTATGTTCCTTATATGGGGGCAGTCCACGGTGCCCCAAAACAATTACAATAGTAATAGCATATATCACTGATCACAGATCATCATAGCAGATATAATAGTGATGAAAAAGTTTGCAGTATCATGGAAATTACCAAAATGTGGCACAGAGACATGATGTGAGCACATGCTGTTGGAAAAATGGCACCAATAGATTTCCTCAATGTAGGGTTGCCACAGACTTTCAATTTGTGGAAAACACAATATCTGAGAAGTGAACTAAAGCAAAATAACATCAACTATGACTGTACACATCTCTTGTGGTTGGTTGAGGGGGCATTTTCTTCTTTGTAAAATGTTTCCCAAATTGTCTATATTAAACATATAACTTTAAAATTTTTCTTGAAGTATAATATACATTCAGAAAAGTATACCTATTGTAAATGTACAGATTGATGACTTTCTACAAAATGAGCATGCCTGCATAACCAACACCCAGCTCAAGACACAGTTATCAGTCTGTTTTGTGTTTACTTCAAGTCAATGCTCACCTGTCACTACCTTTATCTCCTTCAAACTGGTGACTAGCCTGACTTCTAACAGCACTGATTAGATTTTCTAGTTTTCATACTTCATGTACATAGATGAAGTCATATAATTTGTAACCCTTTGGTCTGTCTTCTTTTATTTAATACTATTCTTGAGATTTTGTTGCATGCAGTTATAAATCATTCTTTTTGCTGTATGTTATTCTCTTGTGGGGATTAATATAGTCTAATATATTTACTCATTTTTCTCTTGAAGGCCATTTGGGTATTTCCAATTTGGAACTTTTATGAGTTGTGCCTCTATGAACATTCTAGTGAATATGTGTACATTTGGTGATTATATCTATATATTTCTGTTGGTAACAGTAAAATTGCTGGTCTTAGACTATGCATGTGCTCAGCTTAGTAGATACTGCCAATTTTCCAAAGTGGTTATATTTCCACCAGTGTGTACAAGTTTTAGTTGCTCCACATCTTCATTAAACATTTTTTAATTTTCTGTCATTTTCATTTTAGCCATTCTGGTGAGGGTAGTTGGTATCTTATTGTGGTTTTAATTTGCATTTCCCTAATGACTAGTGAGGTTGAGTGCCTTTCCATATGTTTATGTGCCATTGGGGTATTGTTCCTTTTTGAAATCAAGGCTTTTGTTTATTTTTCTATTTGGTTGTCTGCCTTATTGATTTGAAGGCATTTACATATAGGAGTTATCTGTTGGAGATATATATATATATATATATATATATGTATATATATGAAACATATATATATGTTATATAGGTTGTGATATATATATATTGCAAATATGTTTTCCCACTCTGTGAGTTGACTTTTAAATATCTTAATGGTGTCTAGATTAATAAACAATTTTAATATATTCCAATTTATCCCAATTTATATTTTTTCTCTTATAGTTAATGCTTGCTATGTCTTTGCCTACCCAAAAGTCATAAAAGTGTTCTTTTGTCTTTTCCTTTAAAAGTTTTATTTATTTATTTATTTATTTTTTAGTCAGAGTCTCACTCTGTCACCCACCCTGGAGTGCAGTGGCATGCTAACGGCCACTGCAGCCTCAACCTGCTGGGCTCAGGCTATCCTTCAACCTCAGCCTTCCAAGTAGCTGAAATTACAGGCGTGTGCCACCATGCCCAGCTAATTTTTTGATTTATTGTAGAGATGAAGTCTCGCCAAGTTGCCCAAGTTGGTCTCAAACCAGTGGGATCAGGCAATCCTCTCACCTCAGCCTCCCAAAGTGCTGGGATTATAGGCATGAAACACCTTGCCTGGCCATACAAATTTTTCTTTAACATTTAGATACATATTTCTTCTAGAATTGATATATAGTGTAAGGTAAGGATCAAGACACTTTTTTATAATATGGATATACAATCAACTTATTCCATTTTTTAAAATTACTATTTTTGCACTATCGCATTGTCATTTTTATCATAAGTTAGGTAACTATATTACAGTCTGTGTCTGGACTCTCCCTTCTGTTCCATTGGTCAGGTTAGTTTTCTTGGACCAACATTAGACTGTCTTAATTACTATTGTCTTGTAATATTAATAGTTTGTGATATCTGGTAATATAAGTCCTCTAACTTTGTTGTTCTTCAGAATTGTCTTGCCCATTCTTGGTTCTTTGAACTTCCATATGCATTTTAGAATCATGTTGTCAGATTCCAAAAAGCAAACCTGCTGAGATTTTGGTTAATATTACATTTAATCTACATATTATTGGGGAGAATAAACACATAGTTTGTAATAAGAAAATACATATAAAATAAAACACTAAAAGGTAAAGTTTTTTATGAGTTTTGTTTTTAAAAAGAAAAATATGTATAATTTTTCATTATAGATGTATTCAAGGCATATATATTTAGGTGTATTCTAGTAGATATAAAAGTATCAGTAAAAGGTAGTTATTTGTCCTTCATTTAAATCATAAGATTTGAAGGTTTGTTTCTTCATGTAAGACATGTGTAGAAAGTACATGTGAACAGCCTAGTATTAATTTTTGCTTTCAAGGGTTTGGCTCATCTTAAAAGGCCTCACCCATAAAATAGTGTATTATAAGCATAGGGTGACTGCATGCTCCAGTTTACCTTGGGCAGTCCCAGTTTATATCTATTGATGGGAATCTTGTTCAATTTGGCTTTTTTTCCTGGGCAAAAATGCTCTGATTTGGCTGATTAATCATTTGACCAGCCTCTGTAAGTTTGATTATTTTTATTACAAATACCATACAAATTCATTGCCTGATAAAATAGTTTTCTTTGGCCACAAATTATTCTAAATAAAAATTTCTCCAGAATATCCAAATGATACTTTTAGAAAAATTATTCTTACATATACCTAATTTTATAAATGTATTATCAAGAAAACTCCCAGGGTGAGTTAGGAATAATACCTTATTGTGGTGTTTGGAATAAAAAGTTTTCTTGACTGGAAGAGAATGGAATTAGTAAGGAAGTTGCCTGCAGTCAAGGCTGAAATCTAAATGAGGCCATGGACATTCAATTCAGTTCCAGGTAGATGATGGATAACAAGCAAAGATTACTCCAAGGAGGCAGGACAGAGGTGTGGAAGCCAGAGTATAGTAAGAAGCAGTGGCAGTATGAGTTTATTCAAAGAGAATCTACAAATTGAAAATGAGAGAGCTAGGCTCAGCTCCCGAGAACTGGATATGAGGCTCTAACTCCCTGGTTGTTATATGGGTCAGAAAGCTCCATCCTCCAAGTCCTCTGTACACCCATGACTTAACAATGAGAGAGAATCATCCATGATTTGAGTAGAAGGTTCTGGAACAAACAGCATGGACTTTTGTGTCTTTTCTCAGGGCTGCAGATTAAGGAGACCCCCAAAATGCTGGTGTTTGTTCTCTAACATAGAGCAGTCAAATGTTTTTTCTATGTCTTGCTGGTGTCAGGGTAAAGTCTGTTGATAACTGCCCAGTAGAGCATCAGTCTAGACACCATTAAGGGCAGAGCCTGCTTCCAAGTAGCTATAATAGCAGCGGTTCTCAACCCTGACTGCCCTTGGCTGGGAGGGTTTACACTATTAGGCCTAGGTTCTACTTAAATCGGAATATCTGGACACAGGACCCTGACATCAGTATTTTAAAAAACTCTCCCAGGTACTTTTAAAAAATTAATTTTTTAAAATTGACAAATACAAATTATAAACACTTATATTTTAGACGTTGATGTTTTAATATATACACACTTTGTAGAATGGCTAAGGTAATTAACATATTCATTATTTCACATTCTCATCACTTTTTTGTGCCCAGGTACTTTTAATACCTAATCAGGGTTTAGAACCATGGCGTCATCCTTAACACCAGTCTCTCCCTTTGCCCCAAGTCCCATTTACCCCATCACCAAGTCCTGTTGATTTTTCTTCTCAAGTGTTTTGGATCCTTCCATTTTTTTCCTCTGCTGCCACCCTTACCATCCTGCAGGTCCATCTGTCATTTTCTTTTACCTGAAAAAATGTAATACTTTCTGAACTTGTCCATATTTTTATGACCCTCTCTACTCTGTACTCCATATTTTGTCTACTCTGAAGCCCCAAGTGTTCTTTGCTCAGCTCAGATCTGATCATATCAGGCCCCTAGTTTAAGGTACTTCTGCACCTTCCATCTTCCGACACCTCACAGTGGCCTGCAAAGGTCTGTCTGACCAGGTCCTGCTCCTCTCTGCAGCCATGTGTCAATCTCATTCTTTCCTGCTCAGTGTGCTCTAGATGGACCAGGCTGCTTTCAGCTTGTCACACCTACCGTGTCTCCTCTGGCTTCTGGAACTTTACACACAGGGTCTCCTTTGCCTGGAATATTCTTCCCTCTATTTCAATATATTCTTTAGCTCCCAGTTTGACCATCATGCCCTGTCAGACTGCCCTGACCAAGGCAGCCCCTATCATAGCACTGTGTCTCCTCTTCTGAGCACTGGTTAAAGTTGCATTTGATTCATACCAGAGAAAAAAATATCAACTTCTTGTTAATGAACTTGTAGGTAAATATATTCCATTTAAGAGCTCAGCCTTAATATAGTCAATACATTTGAACTCTTGGCCAGGTGCAGTGACTCAAGCCTCTAATCCCAGCACTTTGGGACAACGAGGTGAGCAGATGGCCTGAGCCCACGGTTGGAGAACAGCCTGGGCGAGATGTAATCTCTACAATAAAAATTAAAAAATTATCCGGGTGTGGTAGTGCGTGCCTATAGTTCTGGCTACTTGGAAGGCTGAGGTGGAAGTATCGCCTGAGACCAGCAGGTCGATACTGGGGTGGCCGTGAGCATGCCACTGCACTTCAGCCTGGGTGACAGAGTGAGACGCCAACTCAAAAAAAAGAGTACTCACATACTTGTACACATACTGCGTATACTACACTTCCTTGATGGATATGTCTGCCTTGTGTGGAGCTATCCATTCAATTGCCTGTGTTCCCTTCCACCCCTAGAAGAAAACTCAATAGCAGGTAAGAGAACTTGTTCCTGCCTCCCATGAAAACTCAGCTGTTGACTTGCTGGAGAGCTTCCAGAGTTTTTCTAGGAAAACACTCATGGTTGCAAGCCTGCCTGCCCCAGCAATGGCAGCGTGAGGAACAGAGCTGTGATATCTGCCCTTGTCCAGATTGTTACGCTTGGTTATGTTTTGAAGTTCACTGTCCTGTGCCCTGTTGCAGTCCCATGCTGCTGAGTGGTGCCAGGCAGGGCAGAGGACAAATGAATCCACACTTCCTCATATAATGAAGACTTTGGGCTGGGTGCAGCGGCTCACTCCTGTAATACCAGCACTTTGGGAGGCTAAAATGGGAGGATCGCTTGAGCCCAGGAGTTAGGGACTAGCCAGGCAACGTAACAAGATTTTGTCTCTACAAAAAATAATAGCCAGGTGTGATGGTACGCACCTGTAGTCCCTGCTACTCAGGAGAACTGAGGCAGAAGAATTGCCTAAGTCCAGGAGTTTGAGGCCGTGGTAAGTGGTGATCATGCTACCACTGCACCCCAGCCTGGGCAAGAGAGTGAGATCCCCAACTCAAAAAAAAACCCCAAAAAACATGAAGCCCAGTCAATAAGCATTACTCTGTCTCACAGCATGAGGTGTGCTGTACACAAATTTTGATTGAATCCTAAAGCCAAATGTTCCAATCAACATTTGACTAAGAATAAATGATAATTTCATCTTTAAAATAACTCTTAATATAAGAAAATGGAAAACTGTATCATATTATGTTTAAGTATTATTTAATTATCTCCTCTAATAATCCTGAGGTAGCAAAGCTGGTCTTTTGCGTTTAATTCATCCTCAAGAAATGAGAAAAATTCCCAAGTAGAATTTTTTCTAGAAATGTTTATGCCTTAATAAAATCAAATAAAAATTGAATATAATACTTAAAGATTATTTATTTAAAATCATAAAAATATTATACCACATAATCCTACAGATATTAGACTTATGGTATAATTTAATTTATACACTAACATTATTTAACTGTTTATAAGTTTTTGTAACTCAAAGTAAGTATATGTTTTCTCTATAGTTATTTAGCTAGTGATCGATTTAGCTGTCAATTTTTGTATTTAAGTGATTGAAAAATTTTAGTAATTATTTTTACATGAAATTAATAGCTTTCATAATTAGCATTAATTATTGCAACATTTTATTTTTGCAATAAGAAACATATTTCCTTCTACTGACAGAGTACCAATTTATTAAGAAAAAATATTAAATCCTAGTTTTATCTGAAATTCACATATACAATTGATACTCTGGTATTAAGAGTCCCAAGCCAGTTATTGTTTGACACCCTGACTAGCTGCCTGGGTCTGGACCATTATCTTCCTTTTTTGAGGGTCACTAGCATCCTTTAGCCCATTGCCGTCACTCTTTCATATATGACTTTCAATCCAGGAGCATCCCAGACTTTTGTACAATTCCCCACACTAATAGCAAGACTGATTGTGATATCTACCTGATTTCACTGATAGCTTGGAAAGTTGAAAAAAAAAAGAGGGAGGAGAGGAGGTTATACAAGAGGAGAACTCCACAATTGTAACTAGATATGGAGAATTCCTGAGCTCACAGACCAAAGCCCTTCTCATGTGTTCCCTATTGTGCAAAGTCTTCTCTGCCCATTCTCAGGGCTGTCACCATGTTTCAGGGGTCAGCTTACCCTCCCACAGGAGGAATGCCTGAAATAAGTCTCTCGTATCTGGAGACTTGATCTCCTGCTCCCCTAGGCCTAGAGATGGTTATAGGCTCGTTTATCTCAGTGTCCACTTCCTGCCTCCTGTCAATCTTCTGGTAAGACTGACTGTGGAGACATTGCTTCCTTCCTACACCCATTCACAGAGTGTGGGTTTTCCCATCAGCCTCTAGGATAATTCAGAATAACGCCAGTACTTTCCACAAAGTTGGCTTCAATCAACTTGAATGACCCCAAATAAGGGGTTTATGCAGGATAGTCCAGTTTGAGCTTCAGCAAGCCCAGGTCGTTCTTTTTTCTGTGGTGGGATGTGCTCACATTCTTCCTATAACTTCCAATCTCCACTGATATCCTGTGGTTAACTGCTTGAACACACTCATCTCCTAGTGTCTAACAAAAACTTTCAGGGACAATACAATTTAAATCCACTTACAGGCAAGAAATATTTTGTGAAAGAAAAGATAATTTGCAGAGATGCAACTGTGCCACAGTGAAGACAACCTTTTATATGATTATTAAAAGCTGACTAAATTCCTTGGAGCCATATTATTTCCAGTCTCTATTGCAGAAGAGAGGTTGTGCTTTACCTTCACATAATAGGAAGATCTTCTAAGACATTTTCCTCAAAACAAAGAAGCAGTGTGCCTCCAAAGCTGAGTTCAAAACTTTTCCTCAAGGGAAACATACCACTAGAAGCATTAAAATGTCAATTTTTCTTACTCAGTCATTGGTGTCAAAATCTCTTGAGATTTACAGTAGACCAGAGCGCCCCATTAAAATCCATTTCACTAACACTCAGTGAAGTGCCAGTAGGTGATTGGGAGAAAGAATGAGACAGATGAACAGTCTAGCTATTACTAAGCAATAATTTCATTCCAATGTAATAAAGCTAAAATGCTGTAGGCATGTGCTTAGAGTACTTTGGGGACTATTATGCAAAGAATTCTCCATAGTCTCTGTCCCAATGAGTAGCATATTATCTCTTCTAGTTTATTAAAAGCTTTTTATTTTTAAAGTTCTTTATATATTTACTTAGCTACCATAGAGCAGGATTAATGTGCTGTATATAGTCAATGTTTAATAAATGATCGTCTGTTGAATTGAACAGAAACAAAGAACTGAATATCACATATTCCCACTCATAAGCAGACCCTGAACGATGATCGTAATGCTATAAGAAAGTGATTGGCAGTAGTGGAAACTGCCGTTGAGGGGTGAGAATTGGCAACAATAGGAAACTACGGGGGTGAGGGGCACACCTCATCAACAAGGGTACCTATATAGCCTTCCATATCTGGACCCTATTATGAAATAAATATTGAAACATATAATAAAATTAACATGCTCTATTGGCCTCTTAATTTTTTCCAAAACTCTATTTTGGGAAAAAGAGTTGTTTGCTATCTGGTACCCAGGACTCAACTTTTTACTCTCCTTTGAGCTAGAAGTTAAGGAGTCAATACCAGGCGTTTTCAACATAATAAAGCGGGCAAGAATCACTATCAGGGTCTTGGAATGTTCTATGTGCTTTTATCTTCACAAAGCATTGCCTAAACCATTCTACTATCATATCCTGTGCTGTATTCCCTGTGAAAGTTGATTGCAGGCATGAGCTAATACCACATGGATTTTGGCAAAAGTGTGCCCGTGTTAATGTATTACCTACCCTAACAGAATTTGAGCATGAAGCTTTATTTTTCATTAAAGAATGAAAGACGTTTTCCTAAACAGTTGGAATTTTAGTTTGCAGTTGAGTGATGGTATTTTTTCCTTGAGGAATGCACTGTTATTATTGCTCCTAATCTCAAGATGCAGATGGCTATGTGCTCAGCCCACATATAAGCTAAAACGATTGGAAAACATTGACCATGGTTATTGTTTTCACAATTGCACTCACAGACAAGTACTTACATACTTGTACACACCACATACCACATATACTGCACACACACCACATACTTCACACGCCTGTCCTACACACCACATACTTCACACGCCTGCCCCACACACACCACATACTTCACACGCCTGCCCCACACTCCCTACACAGACACGAACACAACTGCAATGCATTCATTTATTAAGCTAATGTTTATTAAGTATCTCTTTTGTACCAAATACAAGCTTAGATGCTGATGATACAAGATGAATAAAGCATGGTTTGCATACCCAAGGAGCTTAAAACATGGACTTTCCCAAGTATTTGTTGTACTTAGTTTGTGTAATTTCTTTTCTCCTGTTTCTCATTGGACCATAGGGTCCCCTCAGACATCTCATCTGCCCTGTTCATGGTTGTCTTCCTGGCGTCCAGCCCTCTGCTCTTATAGTGAATAAAGATTTACTGAAATAAATGAGAAAATATATAAAATATCGAAGTAATAAAACTATGTAACACAATTAAAACAATAACACAAGGGTTATATGTCATGCTAGCCATATGAACAGAATGCTGCAGGAATGCAGAGGTAGGATGAGACCTTGGCAAAGGGAGTATCATCATGAGGATGTCAAGAAAGAAGCGGGGGGGGGGGTGAGGGGAGAAGGAGGCCATCTTGGATTTGGCAATCAGGAAGGGTTTATAGAGACAAGCATTACATTTGGAAAGGAGTTGCGAGCCACATTAGGAGTTAACAAATGAATGGGAATTGAATAAAATGGTGACTCGAGTTGAGGAATGAGCCTTTTCACACTTATATGGAAAGCGAGGCAGTCTCTTTCTATCTTCTCCATCTGATGCGACCACTGTGGGTCAAATAATGTATTTCTCTACATGTGCAACAGAGATGTCTTTACCTCTGAATCAGTTTCCTGTTATTTTTAAATTATTATAAAAATAATTGGATAACTATGCAAGTCAGTCCTAGGGAAAGTTGTTATCAGAAAAGTTTCCTGATGAATCGTTTCTTATTTTAAAATCACTTTTTTTTTTTGAGTTGGAGGTCTTACTCTGTCGCCCACACTGCAGTGCAGTGGCACAATCACAGCTCACCCTATCCTCAAATTCCTGGACTCAAGTTCTCCTCCCACCTCAGCCTCCCAAGTAGCTGGAATTGCAGACTTGAACCACCATGTCCGGCAAATTTTTATTTAATTTTTTCACAAACAAGTCTTGCTGTGTTTCCTAGGCTGGTCTTGAACTCCTGAGCTCAAGTGATCCTCCCTCCTTGGTCTCCCAAAGTGCTGGGATTACAGGCGTGAGTCACTATACCTAGCCTAAAATCACTCCTTTAGATATTTACTAACCATCCAGTTTTGATCTGTCAGCCTTTTTCCCCAAAAGCAGTGAATCAAGGACCAGCCTTTCCTCATTTCTTCACCTGCACCAACATATCTTACTATCTCATGAATACTAAGTCAATGGCTGTCTAATCTGATAAAATAGTACAAAAGGAGCATGGAGTCCAGATCCATTTGTCCTGACTCTTCTTACCCTCATTCCTCGCAGTCCAAACCA
The DNA here is from genome assembly GCA_027257055.1 of Cephalopachus bancanus. Taxonomy (NCBI): domain Eukaryota; kingdom Metazoa; phylum Chordata; class Mammalia; order Primates; family Tarsiidae; genus Cephalopachus; species Cephalopachus bancanus. The sequence goes on from JAPVLO010000204.1 coordinate 8,927,960, forward strand.
GAATGCTGCCCTCACCTCTCTTTAAAATCAGACACCCCTGAGGGTCCTTCTGCCCCATGCAAGTGAAATAAGTAATGTCAGATAATCTGATAAATAACTTTAAAATAGAAAGTGAGATGTTTCTCTCTTCTTCCATTTAAACTCACTGTTACTTTCCCCTTAGCCAGAAAGTTGACATTCTAAATGTCATCATATTCACACATATTATAAGCCTAGAAATTATATCATCTCAGGCCAAAAGTGGATGTTGAAACTCTGATATCTTGCTTCCTTACCACCTTTAGGTCCTTTTCTCAAGACCTCTGCAGCTAAATATACTTCGGTTGTAAGTAGCTGTTAACAGGAGCTGGCCTTATTTTTCCTCGCTGTGAGAGAAGGATGTGTGATGCCAGAACTAGAACTAATAAATTGGGACTTGGTGGACAGAACACATACCCTACCTTAGGCACTGCACTCTCCCTACAGCGGCCCATGAACGTGGTGTCGGAGGCCTGGGAGATAATCTGGAAGCGAGAAAGACACTGGGAGAGGTAAAATAGGGATGAAAGATTATGAAGTTTGCTGTGATTCTAAAGAGGCTTCAGGACAATTCTAGAAAAGCCATTAATTTTATAATAAAGATTTCTTCTTACTTAAAATATGTATATTTAGACAAATCTAAAGTGTAATTTATTTGGGGGATCAACGACAGTCACAAAAGCATAGGTAAGACAGTTTTATCTTTTATAAAATAATGCAAACAAAAAAGTCCATTTTTTGCATTTCACATTTAAAATAGAGTGTTATGATGTATGTCCAGTTTCTCTGGAATACCATGTGTTCATTCACAATACGGGCAAGCCCAAATACCTCCAAGGGTTAGATTTTCAAGTGCAAGTGTCGACAGTTCTCTGCTGAGTCAAAGGTCTTGGTTGCTTGAGTCAAAATATAAACTTAGGTTTCAGTGATTGAGTGAGATGGTGCCTGGCCTAGCTTTGCAAGGTTAAATGTTATTGACTTTTCTTGTGTCTCATAGTGGATTGGTTTTTCTAGACAGGACAAACTATGTTAGTGATGAGTTCATTTTTAAATTTACTTATCTCTTTGTTTATCAATCATTTTAGTTAATTCTTATATTAATTTTAATCTGTTATGAGATGACAAAGAGTAATATGTTTGGATATAACTTTTATTTATTTATTTGTTTATTTATTTATTTATTTATTTATTTTTTTGAGTTGGAGTCTCACTCTGTCGCCCAGACTGGAGTGCAGTGGCCACTTCCGGCCACCGCAGCCTCGACCTGCTGAACTCCGGCGATCCTTCCGCCTCAGCCTTCCAAGTAGCTGGAACTACAGGCACACGCTACCATGCCCAGCTAATTTTTTTTTTATTTATTGTAGAGATGATGTCTCGCCTGCCCAGGCAGGTCTCAAACCCACGGGCTCAGGCAATCCACTCACCTTAGCCTCCCAAAGGCGCGGGATTACAGGCTGCCACCAAGCCCGGCTGGATATAACTTTTATATGGCACTGATAGTTTCTAAATTTTTATGAGAAAAATGGCTTTGTGATGCCATAATATTATCAATTTAAGGAATAAAAGCAAAAAATACTTATATGTGTACAGCTCAATTCACATTTCAAATATGACAGAGTTGTTTTCTGCAGCTTAGCTACAGGAACTGCTTAAACCTGATTTATGCATAGTTTGAATGAATTTTAAGGAAGAAAATCGCCTTTGTGGAGAACTGAAAGGAATACATTCACTGGGAAAATGTTGCGCAATAGAGTCTGCCAAATGACATCATCATTAAAATATTATATGGTGCACATAAGTTTTACATGTCAAAATTAGCAATACCCAAACAACCTTCACAATTAGGTATATGGATGTAAATAAGATGTTTTTGGCATACTGTATATCATATCAATATCTCTGTCTTTCGGGTCATACCTTTCCTGAATTTTAAACCTTCAAATTGTGAATACTCAAAATATGGGCTTGTCTCTAGTTAACTCCTTCATTTCTATAAAGCTCCAAGCCAACTTGGGTCAAAAGAACTATGCAAAGTCAACATCTTTCAACCCCCTGAGTTTGTCCCATAGAAATTCCTCACAAGCCATGATCCTTCCTTTTATAAATTCTTCATTCCTCACGGCACAGCACTGCCCACCTCAGCCCTTTCTTTCTCATGCATACCCCCTTTCCCCTAATCTTTGCCAAATTGCTCTCTCCTTTCTTCTAGGAAAGTATCTTTCCCTTTGTTAAAATTATGAACCAAAAAACGTTTTCATAATCACAATTTTAAAATGAAAATATGAAAGTATGAAAATATTGACAATTCTGTTATTAACTAAAATGAAAAATTACACACAGTGGCAATGAACAAAATTAAAAAGTCAAAGCAGTCTTCATCATCCAAGGGTCTCAAGGTACTAAAAAATCTCTTTGAAATATTACCTTAGGTTATAATCCATCACTAAACCCTTATCTAAATAAATGAAGAAAAGATCAGCACTTACAAATTAACAAAATTATGCCTTATTCTGCCTTACTCTCTTTTAATTTTTAGTTTACCATAATATTGTCTTTCTATTATTTTGTATTTCAGATGTTCTATGTATCAAATTCATCAAAGATTAAACTGATGTTTATGGGCTAATCTGGAAACCTAAAAACAATTTGTTTCAATACATCTATAAGAAAATATGTCCAGATTCCCATCAGCTGAATTATAAAGGGGCTTTTAGAACACAGCCCAATGTAAGTTGCAGACATATTGTGTTTTGGTCTTTGTTACCTCCCTGCAGTAAGGACATGTGTCTGTTTGCATGTTGTGCAGGTGTGTGTGGATTGCATATATACATTTGTGTGTATATACATGTGTGTAATGTGTACGTATACACATTATCCCAATTCTGGGTATATAACGTCATTCCTTCCTTCCTTCTGTAGGTATTTGAATGCCTATTATGTAAAAAAGTGCAGTTCTAGGCCTACAAGATATGCTGAGATGAGGTTGCTATCCTCAGAGAGCTTATATTCTAATGGGGAGACTGACTTAAATCATATAAATACCTAAAAAATGCACACTGTGATAGGTGCTATGAAGGGAGACCACATAGCACTGTGTGAGCATATAACCAGATTCTGCCTTGTGTCCAGGGTCAAAACGGGTTCCTTGGAGAAGGCAGTGTGCCAGCTAAGAGCTCATGTGTGGGCAGGAGTTAAAAGAGCATGGGGAATGGGAGAAGTTGAGAGGAGGGGAAAGGATGGGGTAAGTTTTCCAGGAGAGGGAACTCATGATATTCAAAGACCATACGCACTTAGTTTTGGGTACTTTTTTTTGCAGGGTCTCACTCTGTCATCCAGCTAGAGTGCAGGAGCATGATTGTGGCTCACCACAGTGAGTTAACCTCCTGGACTCAGGGAGGTCTCTTGGCCTCGGCCTCTCAAGTACCTGGGACTACTGGTGTGTCCCATCATGCCCAGCTAATTTTTTGATTTTTTTTTTAAAAGACAAGGTCTTTCTGTGTTGTCCAAGCTGGTCTCAAACTCCTGAACTCAAGCAGTCTTCCCACCTCAACCTCCTAAAGTGCTGGGATTACAGGTGTGAGCTACCATGCCTGGCCAGTTTCAGGTACTTTAGATGACTTTTTCCAGAAATGACCAGAGAGTGAGTGACTTTTAGCTTAAACCACACCATTAAAAATGAATTGTAATCATTCTCAAAAATGGGAAGACACATATAATTTCACAAGCCCTAGTACTTCTCTTGTTTTTCAGGTATGAAGTACTCTTTAAGCCCTGACAACCACCTCGAAGATGGAATTATGAATATGGCAACTTTTCTACGGGGCTTTGAAGAAAAGGGGATAAAGAACGACAGGCCTGAGGACCAGTTGAGCAAAGAGAAAAAGAAAATTCTATTCTCCTTCTGTGAAGTGTGCAACATCCAGCTGAACTCTGCAGCTCAGGCCCAGGTCCACTCCAATGGCAAGTCCCACCGCAAGCGCGTGAAGCAGCTGAGTGATGGGCAGCCCCCACCCACTGCTCAGGCCAGCCCCAGCAACAACGCCAGCACAGGTAGGAGGCAGGGCCTGGACTCTGCATGCTGCCGGAGAGATGGTTCTAGTCTCGAAAATGAAGGGTTTAGAGCAAGACTTAACTTTTACCTTAAAACTATCACCATGATAATATGCACTCTTCCTTACAGGTAAAATTCACGAGCTGTTTGTCACCTTTTACAATATTTTTATACCCTCACACACACACTGGCACACACACACACACACAATTTGTTTATGGGACCAGAGACTTCCTGTGTTCCTGCAGCATGTGAACATATCCGAGTGTATTTTGAAATGTGTTTAAAATGGATCAGTGATGTCATTATGTTCCCTCTCTCAAAATGAGGCATCCTTGGGTTTCCTTGATCTGCTTTCTGTTGGGTGGCATACCACTTGATAGTATATAAAAAGCCACAGCTTTATTTTTAACATCCCATGATGCAGGAAAGGAGCATTAATCTTGCATGTGAGACTTGTCATATTCTTTTAGAGAGTTGCCAGCAGTGTGCTGGGTGTTCTAACAATAGGAACAGGTGTTGCCAAAACCAACAAGGCTTCCCTCTGAACTCCAGCACTGCCATCATGTTCCCTTGCCTCTCCCCACTTTCTTTGTGGGCTGGGTTGAGGCAGAAGCTCAGAAATTCTTGCATTCCTGCGTCTGCCCTCAATTCTAAACAGTCTTTCAAATCCTTTATCTTGTCCTTGGGCAGCCCTTCCTCTTCCACATTGCCGGTCATTGGGACATTGAGTGGCTTCACTGTGACAGAACCCAAGAAAAATGAAATGTGCTGTTATCCATGGGGACGGTTTCTACACCAGGCAAGCCTCCTACCCAGGTTTTAGGTGGGAGGCCGAGATAAGCCTCCTTCCAAATGTGGTGGATGAACTCCAAATTCCACTCTAGCAGGAATTATAATGAGGCCTCAACTGGAAGTGAGATGATACACAGAAGCTGTTTATTAGAATTTCACTCAGTGCTATTCCACAGTTCTTGATTTTGTGTGTGTGTGTGTGCTGTAAACGCACAATTTTTCTACTTCAAACTAAACCTAACTACTTCCTTCTCGGTATATAGTTGATTTAATTACACTATTTTCTCTAATCAATACTTGACATACTGTAAAAGAAGGTAAAGGAGCTTATAGGATGTAAGATACACACTTAGGATGAAAAAAATTAATTTTTCATTTTCTATTTATTTATTAGAATTATTCACAAATGCATGTATGTACCTGTATTTACATGCTTAAAAACAAGATGTTTGGTTTAGAACTGATGCCGAAATCAGAGAGCAAATAATCGTCTGAGTAAAAGTTTGGATTACATCTGTTAGAGTGCAAATGCCCATAGATACCATAGTCATTGAAAATGGTATTTCTGAAGACTATCTAATGACAAGGGAAAACATCCATGAGATAATGCTAAGCGGAGTAGCAGGAACTAAAGTGAAACTAAAGTGCCTTAGTGCTGTGTGTGTGTGTGCACTGTATCTACTGCTTAGAATCTCCACTCAGTGAGGAGCAAGACTGACATCACTATCTTTTTCAGTCACTTTCCTCCTTCCTCTATCAAACTTCTGTTTCCTGCTGGATAGCAGCTCCCTTAACACCCTCTCAACCCATAACTTCTCACTTTTGTATATTCAGAAAGACTCTGGTTTAGAAGATTCAGTTCTATTTATAAAAACATCATTCCATTGCCAAATTAAGATTTGGCTAGAAAGACCCTGGAACTGAGAGTGGAGGGCTGGGCACGTTTGCTCCCACTCTCTCTCTGCCTCAGTCAGCTCTTCAGTCCAGGGGTTGAAAACCATGAAGGGATGGAGGCGCAGAGGACATCTTATCTCACAGCCCTGGCAAGGTTGCAATGCTGCTCTTAACTGGTGTTTTGTTGTTCTGGCTGTCTTTGTGGGTCACAGGCATTCTTAACAGACCATGTGGACAAAGGGATTCTCTCAGTTTGTCCCTTTGATGTTGGGGGTTTCTTGTGAGATAACTATATCTTCCACTTTATCCCCACTGTTAGAACAAGGCTCCATTCCTTGACTGTGTGTGCCTCTTTCTTCCACAGTGTGGTAGTCCAGGCAAGACTGTGTCCTCTATTCTCATACATACCAGCTCCTGGGGCTTGAGGGCACATGCAGAATCCATCTGAGAGCTAATATTCCTCTTGAAAACCCTGGAATGGCTGGGGCCCAGGCAGGTACAAGTGGAGTGGGCTGTGGGGGGGCTTTTCTTTCCTGTTCAGGTAGCACAGGGGTAGTGGGCAAGCCCACCGAGAAAGCAGGCATCTACTCAGGAAACAAAATGCTGGTCTTCCTTTTTTGACCATCCCTTGGCTTTAGAGAGTATTATGGGTTGAATTGTGTCCTTCCACCAAAAAATAAAAATAAAAAAATAGTTGAAATTCTAACTGCCAGTTCCTCAGAATGTGACCTAGTCTTTACAGAGGTAATTAAATTAAAATGAAGTCATTAAGGTGGGTTCTAATACAATAGACTGATGTCTTTATGCAAACGGGAAATTTGGACTCAGAGGCAGGCACACATAGAGAAAAGATGATGTAAAGAGAGACACAGGGAGAAGACAGCCATATCCAAGCCAAGAAGAGAGACCTGAAACAGACTCTTTACTCACAGTCCTTGGAAGGAACCAGGAGCAGACACACTGATTCTTGATTTCTAACCTCCAGGACTCAAAGAATGAATTTCTGTTGTTTAAGCTACCCATTTTGTGGTACTTTGTTACAACAGCCCTAGAAAATTAATACAGGGAAGAAAACCATAGCCTATTTCACTCCCATAGAAAAAAAAAATGTAGTAGTAGAGATATTCTTCCCACGAACTGTTAATTTAAGAGGTGATTTCCTCTCTTTCCTCTTCTTGGTCAGTTTTATAATATTGGGCTTGGTATGGGTGGGAATGGGGTCCATAGCGTGGTGGTTGAGACTTGATCTGTTTCTCTGAATAAAAGGTGACTAACCCCTAAGCACAGGAAGTTCCTCCAATAAACTTAGAATTCAGGGTATTTACAGAACTTTTAGATCTCAGCTTTTAGAACAACAGGAGGATTCTTGGAATGTATCTAAAACTATTCTGCTATTATTGCATGTGTATCAATGTACCAATGTAATTTTTTTTCCGGAGCAAGGAACTTAAGATAAGCAGCAGCAAAATCACTTTCCCAGCATTATCCTTCCAGCTAAATGCTGCATGAATACTCTGGACTGCAGAAGGGAGAATCAGAGGAGAAGCAAAGAGAGCTTAGATAACTTAGTCTGCATGTAAAAGACCCCTATTTCTTTCCCCATTCAATCCCAAGGAGTACATGGAACTAACAAAAGCCATTGAGGGACCTTGGCTTCTGGACAAAGTAGTTGCATGCTTCCATCCCTCAAAGGCAATAAGACCCTGGTGTTCCTGGCACCTAGCAAGGGTGTGCAGATGGACTTAAAGCTGTCTCATGATTTCCTGTGGGTTTAGTGAGTGCAGAGGCTGCTGGGTGAGGGCATCTGAAGGAACAGGAAAGCAGCCTTTCCTGTTGGATTGAGGCATGGCAGGAGAATGTTTTCCATGTGTCATGATAAAGAAACACCTCACAGTACCACATGAGCTAATGACCAAATACCAGACGGAAATAAAAATGCCTCAGCAGATGCTTGTGGGTAGAAGTGACAACCAGACCATTAACCCTCCTGCCTGAGCCTTTGCACCATATATCCCATAAGCAACTTCTGCCTCCTACCCAAAATCTAGATGTAACTCTGGGAAAAGAGTCACTTCTTCATTCTGCCTGAAATTATGAAATTACTGCCTGAGATGGGGTTCGTGGTAGGCAAAGGAATTATGAATAGCAGGTTTATCCTTTAATATTGACTAAAGGAAGTTTTTCAACTGACAGGAAATAATAAAATAATGAAACTTGGAGCTTTAAAATGGAAGGAAGAAAGAACAATGAAAGAGTAGAAATATGGTACATAATAAATTATTTGTATTAGTCAGGATTCTCCAGAGAAACAGAACCAGTAGGAGAAAAGAATTGGCTCAGTTGTGGAGGCTACCAGATTCCACGATCTGCATTTGGAAAGCTGGAGACCCAGGTGATACCATGGATACCCATGGTATCATTCCTGTTCAAGTCCAAAAGCTTGAGAACCAGGAGAATTATTGCTGTAGTTCCAATCTAAAGGCTGGCTGGCCCAAGACCCGGGAAGAGCTAATGTTTCAGTTTGAGTCTGGTGGCAGGAAACACCTGATGTCACAGCTGGAAGGCAGCCAAGCAGAAGAAATTCTTTCTCAATCAGGAGAGGGCTAGTTTTTTGTTCTATTCAGGCCTTTAACTGATGAGGCCCACTCACATAAGGGAGGGCAGTCTGATTTACTCAATCTAACAATCTAAGTGTTAAACGCATTCAAAAATATATTCACAGAAACACCCAGAATAATATTTGACCAAATATCTAAACATCCATTGACCCAGTAAAGTTGACATAGGAGATTAACCATCACACTATCACTTTCCTAATGAGGTTTATAAATTATATTTGATGATTGAAACAAAAATTATAACCATCTGATGCTAAAGACTATAATACTTTAAAAGTGGGAAAGTTAAAGGAACCCAATGGGAGTAAGGTTTCTAAATGATGATAACAATCAATAGATGGTCATATGTCACATATGTATATAATTGTTATATTTATAGCAACCATGAAAAAACTATACAAAGAGATACAATCAAAAATAATATAAATAAATCAAGGTGGAGTATTTAAAAATGTTCAAGTAAGCCACAGGATGGCGGGAAAAGAGAAATAGTAGAACAACAACAAAAGAAAACAAATAGAAAACAAATAATAAGATGTCAAACTTAAGTGATAACATATCAGTAACTACCTTAAATATAAATGGCCTAAAGACACCAACCAAAAGACAGATATCTTCAGAGTGTATTTAAAAAAAAATGACTCAACTATCTGGTGCTTATGAGAAACTCACTTCAAAATCAATGACATAGAAAGTAAAAGGTTAGAAAAAATATACCATGCAGACAGTTATTTAAAGAGTAAAGGCAGGAATAGCTATATTAATACTTAAAAAAATTCTAAAGTTTTTAATAAAAGTAACCTTTCAAGAAAAGTAAAGTACTACAGACAGAAGGAGACATTATATACTGATAAAAGGTTCAATCTGCCAGGAAGATATCATCATCCTAAATGTTCATGCACCAAACAACAGAGCCTTAGAATATAGAAGTAAAAATTGATAGAACAGAAAAAATAGATAAATTTACAAGTACGGTTGTAGATTCCTCCTTCAGCTACTGATAGTTACTAGATGGAATATCAGCAAAGGTATAAAATATCAGAAAAATATAATCAACCAACAGAATCTAATTAATTTAGATAGAATGTTGCTCAATAAAAGTAGCATGCATTTTTTTCAAGTTCCTGTGCAACATTTACCAACATAGACCATATTCTGGGACATAAAAAACCTTAATGCATTTAAAATTATTGTAATCATACATTTTGTGTTCTCTGACCACGAGGAAATCAAAGTAGAAAATAATAATACAAAACAACAGGAAAATTAATCAACTACTTATGAATAATTTATGAATCAAAGAGGAAGTCTCAAAAGGAATAAAAAAATACATAGAACTAAATAAAAATGAAAGCATAACATATTATGATATGTTAGATGTCTTAGTTAAAGCACTGCTGAGTGATAAATTTATAGCCCTAAATGCTAATAGTAGGAATGAGGAAAAGTCTCAAATAAATAAGTTTTTGCCCAAGAGGCTAGAAAAAGAAGAGAAAATAAACCAAAAGCAAGCAGAATGAAGGAAATAATAAAGTTCAAGAGCAAAAATCCATGAAGATGAATATAGGAAAACATTAGAAAAAAATCAATAAAGCAAAGGGAGGTTGAAGTGAGAGGATTGCCTGAGCTCAGGGGTTTGAGACCAGCCTGGGCAATTTGGTGAGACCTCATCTTTACAATAAATAAAAAAATAAGCCAGGTGTGGTTTATAAGCGTGTGGAGCTACACGCTTGTAGCTCCAGCTACTTGAAGACTGAGGAAGAAGGATCTCCTGAGCCCAGCAGGTTGAGGTTGCAGTGGCCGTGAGCATGCCACCACACTCCAGCCTGGGTGACAGTGAGACTCCAACTCAATAAACAAGCAAATAATAAGTAAATACTGCCAATTTATGTTTATAAATTAAACAACTTAGAAGAACAAACCAGTTCTTCGGAAACCATAAATGACCAAAGCTCAACAAAAGTAAAATAGGCAATCTGAATAGGCCTATAGCCATCAAATAAGTTGAATTCATAATTACAAAACTTTTTTTAAAAGTTATAGATCTATATAGTTTCACTAGAGAAGTCTACCAAGCACTTAAAGAGGAATTAACACCAATTTTACAGAACTGTTTCCTGATAAAAGAAGAGGAAACACTTCTCAACTTAATTTATGAGGCCAGCATTATTTCCCTGATAGCAAACCTAGATAAAGACTGTATTTAAAACAAAAACAAAAACCAACCACGGAATAATGTCCCTCAAGAACTTAGACTAAAAAATTCTCAACAAAATATAAGCAAATTAGATTCAGCAGTGTATAAAATAATTGTATACTATAATTTAGATGTATTACAGGTATGCAAAACTGGTTCAACATTTAAAAGTCAGTAAATATAATCTATTATACCAACAAGCCAAAGAAGAAAAATTATATGCTCATATCAGTTGATGCAGTAAAAGCATCTGAGGAAACTCAATATTCATTTCTGATAAGAATTTTCAGCAAGCAAGGAATAGAGGGGAATTACCCTGATTTAATAAAAAGCATCTGGGAAAAGCCTATGTCTAACAAAATATTAATGGTAAAAGATTGAATGCTTTTCTCCTAAGATCAAGAACAAGGGAAGAATATCCATTCTCACCTCTTATTCATCATGGTACTGGGAGTTTACTATAATAAGGCAAATAAAGTAAATAAAAGTCATACAATTTGGAAAGGAAGAAATAAAACTATCTCTTTTTACAGATGACATGATAGTCTATGTAGAAATGCCAAAGAATCGACCAAAGAGCTCCTGGAACTAATAAGAATTTGGAGAAGCAGTAGGACAGAGGATCAACACAAAAAAATTAATCACATATTTATATACTAAAAAATGAACATATGGAAATCAAAATTTAAAGACACAATACTATTTAAAATTACTTCCAATAAAAAAAATGTATATACACACTCACGTGTGTGTATACCTAAATAACATGAATTGGATCTATATGCTGAATATTACAAAATGCCGAGAAAATAAATCAAAGAAGATCTAAATAAATGGAGACATATTATGTGCTTGGATTGTAAAACTCAACAAGGTTATGATGCCTATTCTCCTTAAATTGATCTATAGTTCTTATACAACCTTTTCAAAATTCCAGCAAGTTTTTTTTTGTAAGATATAGTCATGCTTATTCTAAAGTGTATATGGAAAAGCACAAACCCTAGTAGCTAAAACAATCTTGACAAAGAAGAATAAAACAGGAGGAATGTTTCTGCCCAATATTGAGTCTTACTACGTAGCTAAAGTAATCAAGATAGTTTGCTTTTATTGGAAGTATAGGCATATAGATCAATGAAAAAGACTAGGAACCCCAACATAGACCTGCACACATATATTCAATTGAGTTTTGACAAAGGTGCAAAAGCAATTCAATGGAGGAAGAATAGCCTTTTCAACAAATGGTGCTGGAGTAATAGGACAACTATAAACAAAAAACAAATAAACAAACAAAAATCTCACATTATATACAAATACTGACTCAAACCGAATCATAGATTTAAAGGTAAAACATAAAAATATAAAACTTTAAGGAAAAAAATAGAGGAAAATCTCGGGGACCTAAGGCTAGGCAGAGTTCTGACTTGACACCAAAAGCATGACCCATGAAAGCAAAAATTGATAAATCAAACTTAATTCAAAATTTTAAATTTTGCTTTGTGAAATACTATGGGAAGAGGATGAAATGCAAGCTGCATATGGAAGAAAATATTTGCAAACCACATGTTCCACAAAGGATTAGAATCTAGACTATACAAAGAACTCTGAAAACTCAACAGTTAAAAAAAAATCAAACTATCTGATTAGAAAATGGGCAGAAGATAAGAGGAGTTACTTCACTGGGAGGGTACACAGATGACAAATATGCTCATGAAAAGATGTTTAATGTTATTAGCAGGGAAATGCAAAACAAAATCACAATGAGATTTTATAATGTACATATCAGAATGGATAAAATTAAAAAATGGGACAACAACAAATGCTGTCAAGGATGCACAGAAAATGGATCACTAATACCTTGCTGATGGGAATGCCAAATATCATAGCAACTCTAGGAAATAGTTTGGCGATTTCTTACAAAACTAAACATGCAAAAGGCTTTTGACTCAGCAATTGTACTTTTGGGATTATTTCAGGTAAATGAAAACATATGTCCCCATAACACCTTTGCATAAATGTTCATAGCAACATTAAGTATAATAACCCCAAACTGTAAATAACTGTATTTGTTTCCTGCAGCTGCTGTAACAAATTGCCACAAACTTGGTGCCCTAAAACAACAGAAATGTATTCTCTCAAGTCTGAAATTTGGCACGGCTGCAGTCCTCCAGGACTCTAGGGAGAGCCTGTTTCTTGCCTCTTCCACCTTCTGGTGGCTGCCCCAGCATTCTGGACCTATAGCTGCATCACTCTCTTCTCTGCCCCCATCTTCACAATACCTTCTGTTCTCTACATCTGTGTCCTCTCTTTTGTCTCAAATATCCCTTCTCCTTGTCTCATAAGGATGCTTGCTATTAGATTCCGGTCCCACCCGGATAATCCAGGAATGTTTCCTCCTCTCAAGATTCCTGTCTTAATCACATCTGTAAAGTTCCTTTTTGCAAATAAGGTAACACTCCCAGGTTCCAAGAATTTGGCATGGATAGCTTTTGGTGGTAGTGGGGGAGTGGGGAATGGGGAAGGTGTGATTTGTTATACGAACTGTGATACTTCTATACCAATGAATACTACTTGACAGTAAAGAGGAATGGACTGTTGATAGAACAACTTGGATGGATCTCCAGGGAATTATACTGAGTGAAAATAGTCTCAAAGGTTACTTATACTGCATGATTCCATTCATAGAGTGAAGTGGCAACATATTAGAAGTAGAGGACAAATTAGTGGTTGGTAGGAGTTGGGGTGGGGGCGGGTGTCAGGAAGCAAGCAGGTGCCGATACAAAAGGGCAATGTGAGAGATCCTGTGATGGTGAATACATGAACTTGCACAGGTCTCAGATCATCCCCCCCAACACACACACACACACACACACACACACACACACACACACACACACGTGTGCGCACGTGCGAATAAAAGTAATAATAGGGAAGTCTGAATACAATTTGTGAATTGTATCAATGTAAGTATCCTAATTGTGATACTAATCTATCATTTCATAAAATGTTACTATCAGTGGGAGCTGGGCAAGGCATTGAAGGGAATTCTGTATTATTTCTTACAACTGCATGTGAATCTCCAATTATCTTAATAAAAATTTCGGTTAAAAAATCTTAACCAAGGTGTCCCTCTAAAGCTACCCATCTTCTAGTAGCATCATCAGAGATGATAGTGAACACAGATTTTGGAGGTTTTTTTATTTTTAAATATTATTACTACTTTACAAAGATTAATAAAATAGTCTCTTAAGAGAAGATGTGTCAAGAGAAGATAAAGAAGTTTTTAAAAATAAACAATACAGATTTAAGATACATGATATTGAAACAAATGAATGCAAAGGTACCTGCATGATCAATGTTTTTATACCTAACCTTGAATTGTACCCCACACCTTTATAATAAATAAATAAATAAATTTAAAAACAAAAAACAAGTGAATGGCAGCATGATATGCTAAGAATAATCATAGATCTACATGTAAGATAGATGTGGCACAGAGAAAAGAGTGATTAACTTTGTGGAGATCAGTCTTCCTAGAGGAGGTGATATTTGAGGTGAGTATTCAAACATTATTTTCAAGTTATTTAAGAAAAAGCAGCATTCCAAGTAGAAGGAACAGAAACACAACTGCATGTATGGAGGCTAAAGCAACTCCATCTTGGGTACTAATCAGCCACATTGACTTCAGATGAACCCCAGTTCTAGGAATGCCTGTGAAGTTTCTACTTTGTCTACTATATACATAAATCCTGCCCTTGAGTAAATTCCTTCTGAGGCATGTATAACCTTTTTCTGTGGTATATAAGCCCTGTGTCTGGGGGGTGATGACGTAAGGATCCACCATCTTGTGGCCACCAGATGGCTTCTGTTTGTAAGTTCCTATTAAATGTTTCTTCTAGAGAAACTAGACTTGTCAGTCTCTTTCTGTGGCCACTCAGTTCCCTCGGCTTTTGGGAGCAGCTTTGCAGAGACCTGCTCACCTCGGAACAGCATGTATAAAATATAAATATAAAATAGTTATAAAATATAAAACATAAATATAAAAATAGTTTATTATTATTGAAGCAAAGTATGACTTAGGGAAAAGAAGGAAGGTCCTTTTGCAATGGTAGAAAAAAAACAGTGTAGAAAGGAGGGTCTACCTGGTCATGAGGGAAAAGAAGCATGAGACAAACACAGTCGCAAAAATACATGTGTAAAAAACACTACAGGCAGCTGCTGAGGTTCAGTGCTAACTTCTCCGAAGTTCTTTCTATCTCACTCTGGTTTGTGTCAACAAGGATCTTCCCCATCAAGTCCAGACATCCAAGCTTAGGTGTTGTTTCCCCAGGATACCACATAATTGCAGAGCCCATTTTCCATGACCCACCTACAGCTTCCCAAGCCCAGACAAAATTGACTGTATTCATTCCCAAGGTAGGGTGGCTAGTGACTGACATTCTGCCCTCTGCTATCCATTCTCATTTAAGATTGACATTTTAAGATGAAAAAGGAGTTAGTCATGCAAAGAGATTGGTGACAAGTGATCCAAAAGGAGTGAAGAGAACATTCAAAACCTCAACTTGAGCAAAAGCTTGGCGTGTCCAAAAAGCTGAGATGTGGCTGAAACTGAGTGAGAGAATTAGAGATAAACACAAGTTTGGGAAGGTAGACAAAAATCTTCAGAAACTGTTATTAGTGTTTTATTTTAATAGTAATTCTATGGATCAGAGATTTTTGACTGGGCTCAGTGAGGTGGTTCTTGTTCTGGAATCACTGGACATCACTTGTGGAGCTGCAGGCAGCCGCAGATTGAGTGGGTTGGATGGTTTAAGACGGCCTCAAACACATGTCTGGCAGTTAGTGCTGGCTGGAGTTTGGCTCACTCTCACCAATTGATTCCTCTCTTTGAGGAGGTTATACCAGGTTTTGTTACGCTGTGATCGTAGAGCAGTGTTGCAAGACAGCAAGAGCTGCAACTACTGCGTTCTTTTGGTCAGAGCTAAAATTTTATGTTGGAACTTAAATCCTAAGGTGATAGTATTAAGGGTCCCTGGGGAGGTGAATAGACCATGAGAGCTCTACCCTTATGAATGGAATTAATGCCCTTTGAAAAGTGACTTCTGAGCTGCCTGGTCCTTTTGCCTTTCTAATTTATGAGGATACAGCGTGGTTGCCTCTGGAGTATGCAGCAACAAGGCGCCATCTTGGAAGCAGAAAGCAAGCCTTCACCAGGCACCGAATCCGCCTGTCTTGATCTTGGGCTTCCCAGCCTTCAGAAGACAAATGAGAGACAAATTTCTAGTATTTATACATGACCAACTCTGTGGTTTGTGACTATAGCAGCGGGAATAGACTTAGTCGCAAGGCTAGATCAAATTCAAGGGGTGGAAACATAGACTCTGGATTTTGATTCCAGAAGCGGCACTAAAAGTTTGGCCTCAGGAATTCTAGTCTGAGCTTGAGTAGATTTTAAGTTGAGGACACTCAGGAGGAGGGAAAAGATAAGGGTGGTAAATTTGGGTATTTTGCGGTGGGAAGAGGAAGTAATGGTTTGGAAGTGGGAATGAAGAGCAAGATTGGAAAAAGGTCACCTGGAGCATTATATATCATTTCATTTTCTTTGCTGCCATATTCTGTGCTTTTCTTTGGAGCTCCCATGATTCTCAGTTGTTTTTCTCCCTCCAAATGATCTCTCGTTTTTATTCCTATTCTACAATGAAGAAACAGTTACTGGTATTAAACAAGTTCTAGGATCGGACACTATGATAGATTATTATGTCTCTCAAAATATGTGTGTGGGTATTTAAATACATCGACCAAAATTCTCACATTGCACCTCATGAATATTTAAAATGTTAAACTTATCCTTGAATGTGTTTTTCAGACATTTTTAAAGAACTTTCGAAATTAAACTTGAAAATGCAATGTTACAGTATTACCACAAGATGGTGCCATGAGTATATTGAAAGTATGATATTTTTCTCATTCCCCTTCCCACATAGTTTTGGCGAAACATTATTAATGAGTATGGAAGGCAAAGAAATACCACACCAAGGGGTGAGGGTGTGTGCAAGAGCATCTTTTATGCATTAATCAGAATCAATAAGAGAGATATCAAGGGTGTGTGCTGTGGGGGGAGAGCGGGAGAGATCTTTCTCCAATTTTTAGAAATAAAACAATTACTACTTAAATATCTTAATATTGCTCCACACTGGAAAAAAAAGTAGTTCATTTTAGGTGATATTAGGTATGAACATAAATGTTAAATGATGCAAACTTAGGTTTGTGGATGGATTTAGGGATAAGACTAGAATTCATTAATACGATATTACTTTTTACTTTAGTACAAGCACATAGTTTTAAATGCTTGTTTTTTTTTCACTCAACTTAGAAATCTGACTTTTACAAAATATAATGACCCTGGTGAAATATAACAAATCATTGAAGTATCACCGAGTTTCATTTCAATGTGAGGCAGGTGGGTTCAATTATTGACAATGTATTTATTTCCTTAACCCTTTTAATTAAACCCAGAAAACTCCTTTCATAGAATAATTATTGTACCTTCCATTTATAGGATAGAGCTGGTATGACTTCTTATGGTTTTTCATGAAGGAATAGACTTAGATGGAGAGGACTGGGTCAAAATATGCCAAATTGGACCTTTGTGAAGAAAACATCTACTTTTCTTATAATAAATCCCAGATTCTTATGAGAAAGCCCAGGAATTGTCTCTTACTTTGGATAATTCAGAGCTGGTGATAATATATGCAGTAGAAGTAATACTGTATTGACATACTTTTGTGATTTTTTTGGTCTTACCCAGAATTGTCTCCTGTTTAGCTTCTAGGTATTTTACAGTGTCCTAACTCTGTTCTGCCAAGCAAGGATAGAGTTGGTGTCTCACGTCTGTTCTCCCCAGATAAATTTAATTGAGATTTTATATTGTAGGCTTATTGAGATTGAGGTTTCTTAGGAATGAGAGTAGAGAAATTTGGAAATAGGATGAAGGCTCAAGTTGTAACTCCTGCCCCCCAAAATGCCTTGACTTTGAGACAGAGCTCCAGCCGTTTTTGATGGTGTGAGAAATTTAAAACTATGCCTGTCACAGACCTGAAAAAGTTATTATAAAACTCCATATTCTGTATACGTTATTAAAAACTGTTAAACCAGGATATCAATTATATAAGTACAGAACTTTAAGGAGTCAATATATAAATGAGTTTGAATGGAACCTTTAAAAAAAGAAAATGAGTGGTTGGCCCTTTTTTGAGACGGACGAATAGTCTTTTGCTTTAAGAATGCTTTGGAGTATGAACTTTTCACACATATCATGTTTATTAAAAGATAAGTGCTGTTTTTTAGTCTTGGTTTTTAGATTTTGAAAACCAAACACTGACATCTTTTCATGAGGAAACTGAGTCTTAGACAATCAGGACAGGTGTTTGGGTTACTGAGTAATTAAAATAATCAAAGACATACTTGAAATCTTGATGTCTTCTTGGAATAGAAGTGTTACCCATCTTCATCTAATCTAGGGAGAAAGGATTTCCTTAGCTGACTCAGTGGCAATATAAAATAGCATGATTCGTTTCCACTGGGGGATGAATGTGTTGTCACCCTGACTGACCAATTTTCTTCACACAGACGTTCAACTTTTCTATCTTGACAGCATCACAGCCAAGGAGGCTGTTGGACATTGTCCCAAGTTAGGCATCTCTTGGAATGTTACAACTGACCACAGGGTTGGCATTCATCCTCAGCACTCACGTTTTTTCTGGAGCCAGTTCTCAAGCCAACTCTGAAACATGTCTGCTTTTACATGACGCGTTTGGAGGAGTGAGAAGGCTGGAGATTGCATTTATATGGACCAGGCATGATGGCATTCATGTCATGTTGTCCTGCTTCATTTCAAGAGCTGGCCCCCTGGTGGGTCTCCTTGCAATCCAGAGACTCTTGTGTTATAGTCACTGGACATTTACCTTTTATTATATGGACATAATGTAATAGGTATGGGGAGTTTTTTTAAACTTCAATAGCTTTATGAGGTACAAATGGTTTTTGTTTATGTGGGCGCATTGTATAGTGGTGAAGAAGTCTGGACTTTAAGTACCCACCATGCACACCTGTGCACATTGTACCTGTGGTGTTTGGTTTTCTGTTCTTGTGTTATTTGACCTAGGATGATGTTCTCCAATTTCATCCAAGTTGCTGCAAAAGACATCATTTCATTATTTTTATGGCTGAGTAGTATTATATATCACATTTCCATTATCCACTGATCAGTTGATGGGCACTTAGGTAAATTTCCCCTTTTTTCAAATGTGAACAATACTGTGATAAACATATAAGTGCAGGGTTTTTTTGTTTTTGTTTTTAAATAACAGCCTCTGTTCCTTTGGATAGATAACAAGTAGTGGGATTGTTGGATAGAGTGGTAGATGTACTTTTAGTTCTTTGAGAAATCTTACAGATTTCCATAGAGGTTTTACTAATTTACACTACCACTAACAGTGTATAAGTATTCATAGGCATCGTTTTGATTTTAACCCTGAAGCGATTCCCTTCTTATGGGATAGTCAGTATTAGAACCTGCAGTAACTCCATCAGACCATCAGGGCACCATTTTGGTTGCTAAGGAAAGAATTCATCTTTTTTTGTCAAAAAAAATTTGTTTTTTTTACTTTGTATAGAATGTGACTTTGTGATTGCGTTTCAGATACTAATATTAGAGCCATATATTACACTCTACTTTGTACAGTGAATAGGAAGACCACTATTCACACGAGTGCCTCGAGGATTCTTCCCTAGTGCAGGGTTGGGCCCTAAAAGGCACACAGCAAACGCTCTTTGAAGATGGCGAATGTTCTACTCTAGGCCCAAACTCTTTTTTCTTATTGTGACATAATTTCTTTGACTCAGTCTTTGCTGTTAAATTTTACATTATTTCTCTCTCTTTTTTTAAAGGCTCAAAGTCTTGAGTCCAGTGTCAATGCTTTGCTATGTTCAAGTGCTTTAATGTACTTACTTTTTAAAAGTATTCAATTGGGAAATACACTCACAGGAAAGACTGAGCAAATGCAACACATTATTCATGTTTGGGGGGAATATTCATTTTAATATGGACTTTAAAATCAAGTAGTTGACTATCAGTGGTAAAGAATATTGCTACCCTTTTCTATAAGTGATTTTGGAAACCCCCACAGCAAGTAGTGTATGGCATATATGAGTGAAACAGAAACTTACTTCATAAGGCAAAGCTTCTTTTTTTCTGACAGCGTCACATGTGCAGTTTAACGTTAATGGATGTTTTGGGTGCAATGAGAAGAGGCTGAGAGAACCCAATGTTTTATGCCTCACTCTGAAAACACATTCTTCCTTTTACGTTTTTCTTTTAACAATTAAGGTAGACTGCTAAAAAAATTTATGTCAAGTGCCTTTCACACGAGGCGATATAAAGTTTAAATAATCAATGTGTGCTTGATTCTGTTATTATTTTTTGCTTGCTTTTTGGATCCAGTAATTCTGAAGGGCTACTTTTTGCCTTCCATTTCCATGCCCTAGTTTTGTCATCTTGCATTATTACAACATTTCTGCTCTGCTTTGTGTCTCAGTCTCAGTCACACCTTCCCTCATATTTTTGCCTATCCTGTTGAAGCAATGCTACCCTCCAAATCTCTTGCTTAAGCTAGAGAACACCTATGTAGGTACCATTTCCCAATTCATAACTTGGTAACAGATTAGGTAAACATCTCTACAGTCCACAAGTTCTTACCTGCAATTCCTGAAATCCAAGAAACTCTGAAAGCAAGAAGGTTTTGTAATTCATATTAATGGAAAAACTTGACCTGAACTGATGTGAGGTTAATTGTACTCCCTATCCCATCTAGTAAGAATATACATATGCTTCCCTACAGAAATATTAATGTGTCTGATTATAGAGCTGTTGCCCCAGACCCCAAGAGGGCACTATATAACACCCACCACTGGAGGCATTCTGTAATTCATGGCATATGCAGGGTCTTACCTTTCTAAGATCCGAAAGCATTTGAATTCTGAAATGCTTCAAGCATCAAGGGGTTTAGATAAGAGATTGAAGACATATAACCAAATATCATGGTTTCATTTTAAGCTTTTATTACTATGGAGTTGCGTGTGTGGTAATAATAAAATGAGTTTTCAGGCACACAATCTTCATAAACTATTTTCTAAGCCAAGAAAGGTTGTGTGTGTTTGGGGAGAGAGATTGAGAGAGGGAGTGACACTGAACAGTTACTGAATCAGTGTTGTCCAATGCTATTTCTCATAATACACTCAAATGTTTCCTTAGGGGTTTTATAAGACACAAAACAAATGAGATTCAGGTGGCAAAAGTGACTGCAAAGGATAAGTATGTTCTATGATGTAGGTATAAGTATATACACATATGTATGCGTGTCCATTCATGTCTGTCTATATCTGTCTCCAAGGAAGGGCGTCCAACCTGCAAGCTGTAAGAAGTCAACCCTACATCTAGGGACACAGTGAGGATACCTATGGAAGTGCCATGTTTAACATTGCTCCAAAATGCTGTGTTGTGTAAATGCATGTTGTAGATTATTGCAATTTGTACATAAACGTTTTAGATTGCAGACACTACTAAATGTGTCACCTGAGAGCTAATAGTATTGCTGAAACTGAACCCAGTCATTTACAGAAGATTCTCAAATTAGGAATTGCCTTTATTGGATCCTTATTTGCTCTGCCTTCAGAGTCTCAAGAGAACCTAAAACCCTTTAGAAATTTTTTTGAAAAGAACCTAAAGTGTGTTCTTTGTCAACATTGCCTACTAGGAATTTCTTCCAGTCATTTTTGTGATTTCTAATAAATGTTTTATGTCCTTTTTGCTTTGCACTTTGCATGTACACGTCAAAGCTCTATATTTTGTGATCTCAAATCATCGCTGGTACTTTCTAGGGTATAGCTACCTTGTGCCTTTTAAAAACTGTGTCTACTGGCTCTTGCATCTTATATTTTAGTAAAAAAGAGAAAGGATGGTTAAATGCAAAGGTATAAATTGGTGGTGGCTGGGATAAGCATACATAGACTTAATAAGCTATGGATTTTTTAAAATAATGAGCAAAGATTACAGTATTAAAAGTGTTCTCTATCCTGTATATTTATTTTCTTGCTACACAGAATACATTTAAATCTTTACTGTTTATGAAATTGTCTTACAGTAAAACTGATAGCATTTTGCCCTGTTGCTAGCATAGCCTTGCACGTTATTACTGTCATTTTAATTTAGAGATGGGTTCTTAGGAGTTAAAAAATATTACTTGCTCTTTCATGGACATCTGTGTCAAATATATGGAATTATTTTTGTTATTGTAATAGCCTCTAGTGATTTCATTTTTCTATAGAGAAGTCCCAGGAACCTACAGCTATTTTGGTTATTGCAGCCTTTATAAGTCCTTATAATATAGACTACTGATTTCTTCTCTGTATCCTGCTCATTGTTGAAAAGCCAGAGCTATTTTTAACATTTACACAGTTTTGATAGATGATTCCTCATTCCACAAGGTTTGGTGCTAAATCCATGGAGTCTTTCATAATCATATTCTTTTTGTGGTTTGCTTGAATTTGATAACAGTGGCTGATTTCATGCATTGATAATGAAGGCTTAGGTTGCCTGTTTCTCGGCATAAATCCACCTCAGACTTGTACGTTGACAGTGCTTCTGGTTGCAGCACGCATGGAGATATGGAATGGAAATTGCTCTGCTTTCTTTACAAATGACTCAGAGTGCGCTTGTCCTTCCCTAAAATGTTGCCAGCGTGTGAAGGATTTTCAGTGAGCAGTGCACTAAGCCAGCAACTGGGAAGGTTTGGAGCGGCACTGATATAACGTGGTGCTGTCACACAGATAATCGGGGCTGGAGCCAAGTCTCAGTAGCGCTGTGCAATACCCTGGACACATTCTGGAAGTTTTGTTTATCCAACTTGGTTGCTCTCAAAGCTAAAGCCTTGCCAGGATGTGGAGTGGACTTCCTAGCAGAGGTGAGCATTTTTATTCTAAAGCTTGGATGCTGGTTGGGGTCTGGGGTGTCAGTAACAGATTCTTTTGTACGCTGTGCTGAATCCTGTGGAGTAATCAATGGTGTTTATCACATCGTGCTGACATATCTGAAAGAGCAAAATTGAAAGAGTAAAATATCTAATTCCTTAATTTTGTTGTGAAGTAACTCCTTAATTGGATGTGATAAGCATCCTTTTCTTCCTGTGCTATCTGTTTGCCGAGGACATCTTAGCAGTAGGTGACTTCCTTTGCATTTTAAACATTCAGAACAAGTCAGTGGTATTATGTGATTTGCTGCTGTTGCTGAACGTTGGTAATTAGCCGTGCTACTATGTGCTGCAGGTATTTTAAAAAGGCTATAAATTAAATGTACTTTGTAGAATCTTTGACATGAAAAACATAGGAGGAAGCAAGTCATGTTTACAAGATAACTAAGAAAGTAAGCAAAATGGATTACATACTGAAGTTGACACCTTGACATTATTAATAATTAAAAGTTATGACCTGTTGTGCACTGGACAACTGACAGTAATTGGCTTCTAGTGATGGTATGCCAAGTGACAGAAGGGGGGAGTTAGCAGCAGTTTTTCATAAGTGTGTTTTTATGACATGTGATGTTTTAAATGGAGCTGATTTTTACCATGTACGTGTAGATAAAGTACTGGCACTCACCTGCAGAAGTTAAGTGACTAGATCATCATGCCTGGCAAGGTCTGATGTAGATTATAAATATAGGGCATGTGGAAGCCAACTGGCTAAGGACAAGTACAAAGTTAGCCTCCGAATAGATGGAGTCCTATTGCTCGAGCTTGGCTAAACTCTTATTTCTATCTGATGAGAAGCTGTTTCTAAACAAGAATGGAGCATGAAGGTTATAATGTATTAATGTATTAAATAGCATTATGCTTATTAAGTGTCTGTTCAGTATGTTAGGTCTGCAGAGAAAACCATTTTCACTTGATTAAAAGCAGCTAACATGGCACATGGGAGTGGGTATATATTTGTGTGTGTGTGTGTGTGTGTGTGTGTGTGTGTGTGTGTGTGTATGTGTTTCTTGCTAAATTTATTTGAGGCAGCTGTTTTACAGCTTTCAGCTTTAAAGTTATAGCTAAGAGTGTGTTTGTTTGACAGAAGACTCGAGAACCCCGTTTACTGCCAGTACACGTAAAGCTTGGCTAGGCAGACGCATCAGGAGCAAACCATTTGTGTTCACCAATCTGTCTCAGCAAGTCCCAGGGCCACTATCTTGCTGGAAGCCACTGTGTGCTTTTGAAAGCATGAAATTAGTTTTATACTGAGCACATGGTTTCTCATTTAGCAGCTCTTTTTATGGTAATGGTCAATTTATTGTTCACTGCCAGGATTTCGGTGTTCTGTCAAAGCTGAAGGCTTCTGCTAAGGTGTCTCTATAAAGATTGAAAAAAACAAGTGAGGCGGTGGGAAGAACCTAATTAGACCCTCAAGAAAAGACTCTTACCTGCAACGTCATCTACTCTCCGGATACACTGTCATCTCTCCAAATTTCCTTCATGTTGTTTAATCCAGGACCTACAGATTTAAAGTTGCTAATCTCTACCACGTTGGACCTTCACTAACATGTGACATCAAAATAGTTGTGTTGTGAAATATGAAGTATTTGTTTATCTTTTTGCAATGCATTTGTGGAAAACCAGTCTATTAGTGCCAACCATATTGTGCAATTCATCATCACAATTATTTGCTTGTCTGGTAATGCATCCTAGAGCACTGTTGGATAAAGTGAAAGGCTTTTATACATCTTATATTGGACATAAGCTACCCATACTTCATGGTGCATATATGTGCTGTGAGTAGGACAAGTTAAGAAGTAAAATTAAAACAGCCAGAAAATACATTAAAATTTTGAAAAAAAAAAGTCTTCTTTCATGCAATGGCCTTATCTAGAAAGGAAAAAGCTCTCAAATGCTAAAATTATAGAAATAGTAAATACAGTTTCTGTTTCCACATAATAATAGATGAAATGTACTTGTCAGAGTGGGAAGAATGCCTCCTTAGTCTTCTCTTCTTGTCAAAAAACAACCCTTGCTGAAAGTTGTGCTTGTCATAATACATTTTGAAATAGAGTTGTTCAAAATTATCAAGACACTTAGTGTAGTATTTATTCTTGTGCTTACTTTGCATGGCAGTAATGGATATGTCAGTGGAAGAGGGTACACACTGGGATGGTGCTAATATACTGGTGCTAATATACTTTTTCTCTCATGTGGTCTTGAAAGTGGAACTAAAGACACCTCAGAAATCTTGAATTTCATGATTTCTTTTTCTTGTTAATCCTTAGCTCTTTGGCTAGGTCAAGTGCTGATACATGAATAAGACTTCAAGATAAAATATTTTATTGAAATGCAGGGTATAAAATGTGTCATAATTAGAAACAATTTTCTGGTTTTAGATGAATGTCAATTATAAACAACTTACTTTTCTTCTGTTCTTTTGGGAATGTCATGTCATACGTCATCATCATATTGTCAGGGGTACTTTGTTTTAGACTTTGACTTACAAATAATTATGTCATATTTATCACTTCTCCAAAGCCCATGAGACAAATTGGGTTTGTGTGTTAAGAATTAGAAATTCCTGATGATGTAACATGTTTAGTAAATGAAAGCCTTTAAAGACGTTTTAGAATGTCAGAATTCTCTTAGAATAGTGAAACTTGTCATGTTACATAGGACATAGACAATTTACTAAGGAAATGAGGGATTAATGTGGCATATTTGCCTGAAATCTTAGTAGCAATTTCTCTTTCATAAAAAGTAGGATTTAGGAAGTCTTGAGGTTGTGAATCTCATGAATCTCAGGGATTTACCCGTGTCCTTTCACTTTGAAATTAAGGGATAGCATCTTGAGTTGTTCTTTAGCAGATCTTAAAAAACGATCAATTACAAAACATACCAGGTGTAGTAAACCTGTTTTAGTTGAGAAACACAATTGCAAAATCCAAATACTCTTCAAGTTCATTGAGCTTCCCCATTCTGTATACATTTACTAATTAGGTTGGATAATTGCTATTATAGAATTTGTAGTTTGTTTTGAGGAATGTTGCTGAGGTGATTATACCTTAGTGAGATAGTAGGTTTTGGGCCTCAAAGCTTTATTTTTTTCTGTCTTTTCACTGACTTCCTTCATTCACTTCCCATTCATAATCTAGAAAAACCTAGTGTTAAGGTTGCCAGATTTAGCAAACAAAAATATAGGACTCCTAGTTAAATTTGAATTTTAGCTGACAGAGTGGATAAGTTTTTAGTATTAGTATTCCATGCAATATTTGGGACATGTTTATACTAAAAATTGTTCATCGTTTAGCTTGAATTCAACTTTTACTGGATCTCCTGTATTTCATCTGGTAACCCTACCTACTTTCTAAATAAAAAGGTGAGTCTTCAGTAATGGCCTAAAAACCTGCTACCAGACCAAAATGGAGGCTTCACATTCCTGTAAGAGTGGTCAGTTTCTACTGTTAGGGTTTATGCCTGAATAGCCCCATGGTGAGAACATTACCATTTGAGAAATTTAAATTGGTATAAGGAAAAATAGGATTGGTGGATTCAAAATCATGAGTAAGTATATGAAAGCATCCTAAAATTACTAACATTAAAACAATAAAGGCAGCATGTTAAATAATGGCTGTCAGTAATATTTTAAATAAATAATAATGAGTATTGTATAATTAATATCCAATTGTTATCCCATGCCAACTAGAACATTTTCAGGGTTTTCCTTCCTCAGCAGATTTAAGATGCTTAGAAATTAATTTTGTTTTGTTATAGTTAAGATGCATAATGAGCAGTCCCTCTCTCAATGCCCTCACCCCTACCCTTTTGATCTGGTCTTTATTTAAATGTTCACTGCCCTTTTGATTTTAGGAATCGATTTTTGAATGCCACCTTCTAAATGTCTCAGAAAGGCAGAGTAACTTGCAAACTTAGAAGAAAATCTGTGGGTTAATTATTCAACTCACCTTAGCTAAATAGAATGGAATAGATATATTTATTATATGCCTACGATGTACCTGGTATGATGTCAAAATATTTATAGATAGTTTTATTGAATTATTTTAACAACTTTATAACATATTAATGCAATACCCATTGTATACACGCTAAGCTTTTTACCAAAACCCCATTTCCAGCTCCAAGCTACCTCATTTTAACCATACCAGAACAGAGCAGAACGTTTTCTCCTGGATCTGAATGTCCCTCTTACATATTGAGCAACCTCCCCACAGGGAATTGAAAGGCTCCTGTTCTGAGACTCTTCATCTCACTTAAGCAGATATTGCAGAAGGCTCTTTGTTTACTCATTCCTCTGTGTCTCCTTCCTCCTGTCTTACCACCTCCTTATAGTTCTCTCCTATTTTTTTGTTAATATTCCTATCAGGCATGATGAGACATCAGTCAGTGTATAATTTGATTATAAAATTGAGAAAAATATAAATACACGTGAGACATATATACTGTAACAGGATTTTGTGTTAGAAGACCTTGAAGTTGATTAGTGAGTGATATGGAGAAGTTTGGAGTAATTTTTTTTTAACCTATCCTTTTAGTTTCCAGTCCAAAATGCCACTGCAGTTCTCTTACCGTCAATCAAGGGATATTCAAACAAGGAACCTATTTTGAGCCTGAATTAATCAGTTAAAAATGAGTGTAGTTAACCCAAGTTTTGGAAGTGGATTAGCTCTACAATCCCAGTAAAGTACTGTTCAGTAAACCATATCTTCCTTGAATTAAATGTTAACCCCCACCAAGTGATCTAGTTCATTTCTCAATGTCTGTCACCCTAGAGGACACATTTTATTTTCTTCCATTTATTTTTCATGTATCTTAACAGTATATCCCTATTTCAATTTGATTTATTTTTAATCTTCAAATATATTTTTGCCTCCCCTCATCAACCTGTTTCTCATTTTTGCCTAGTCATAAATGTTACTGTGTTATGCATTACTTCTTCTATTCATTTAAAATTACACTGGTGGCCTTTTATGATATCTAAACTATGCTCTTTGGAAAAATATTGATTTCTTTTTAACTTAAGGATTCCTGTCTGGTCCCATGTTAGCTCCAGTGTTTTTCTACTTCCTTCAGTCCAATTTATTTGTGTGGAGTGGTGTGTTATAGTAATATATCAGTGTGAATCCATACTTGAAATTCCAATCAGTAAAGTTCGTCTGACAATGTTTGCCCTCAGATTTTTAGAAAAGGTGCTGGTGGGTGAATTAAAGTTACTAATTTAAGAGACTATTTCATTTAATTTCTTAAAAGGTGAGATTGTTCAACAGCTACATTTTTTTGGCAAATGATAATTGAATAATACATAGACGCCTCCCCCAAGACACACCTCTGCTGTCAGAGGTGAGGAGCCTCTGGCTTCTAGTTTCTTCCAGGGAGTCTGCAAAATCACTGGGGCTTTAGTCAAATATCTTTTTGCTGGCGTTTCAAACTTGGTGTGTGAATTTCACTTGAAGTTCTACAGAAATGCTAGTTCTATTTTTTTCTCTCTCCTTCTGATTCACCCTCTGTTAGTGGTGGTTTTCTAGCTTGTAATGGAGGGAATGACTTCACGTCTAGAACCCTTCCCTCCACCAAGGAAAGGAGTATTTCTTTCTCAGGATTGTTGGGGTGGGAGTTCTGGGAAAGGGGAACTAAACTCTGAAGAATTTCAAAATATCCAGTAGTAAGCAGGTTCAGAAATGAATCCATGGTGACTTCTTTTTCTGGCATCTTTCCATGTTTTCTGTATTTTTGTTATTGCACAATGGATAATGGTATATTTTAAAGAAATTAGTTAACTCTTACCTAACTGGAGCTTTTGTATTTTATGTAATTTAAGTAGCAACCACTTTTGTGTGATTTAAGGGGAGTAAGCAGTGGATGTCACTATGCAGTAGTAGTTAGAAATCCTATAATCTGTGAACCATGCTTGAATTGGGGTAAGGAGACTATGGGGATGACTGGAATATGATTTCTGATGCTTATCTCCTGCTTTGGTTACAACCGATTTAACCAGTATCAGATCCCCATCTGCAAATTTTATCATTGTCCTTTTTTAATAGAGTGGATACAGTAAATGGTGTATAAGAGGACCTGGTAATGACAGCAGTGATAGTTAACTTTCAAGCTAACCATAAGCCAGATCCTGTACATATGTAAACTCACTTAATCCTTATAACAACCCTACAGGTAAGTTCTAGGGAGATGAAGTACAGAGAGGTTAGGCTACTGGCCCAAGGTCATCCAGCTATCTTAGCTGAGAGTCGAATCTCACAGTGGTGCTCAGAATCCATGCTTTCAACCAGGGCCCTCGATTAGCTTGCTTTAAGATATTAAACAAAATGTTGATATTGTTCTGTGAACAAAATAGAGAACTCTGGACTGAATGATAATGCAATTTGGTGAATTCATAACTGGTTGAATACCTTTACCCAAAGTGTACCTGGCCAACATTAACTTAAGGTGAGGTTACAAGACTGTAATGACTTGGTGAGAATATTGATGATTAGTCATTAAATTTGCGGATGCTATCAAGCTTGGATAATACATACATAGGAAGACACAATATAAACCCTGAGACCTAGGCCATCTGCCACACCCAATAAATTAGAATTTTGGGGGGTATTATCCAAGAATCAATATTTTTAATTATTTTTTGAGGCAGTGTCCCACTCTGTCACTCAGGCTGGAGTGCAGTGGAGATATCATAGCTCGCTGCAGTCTCTAACTCTTCTCAGCCCCTTGAGTAGATGGGACCATAGATGCACACCCAGCTAATTTTTATTTTTATTTATTTATTTTTTTTTTTTGTAGAGATGCAGTCTCACTATGTTACCTAGGCTGGTCTTGAACTCCTGAGCTCTAGAAATCCTCTTGCCTTGCTCTCCCAGACCACTGGAATCACAGGTATGAGCCACTACTCGTGGCCCAGGAATCAATATTTTTAAAGCCCTCGAGGTGATTTCAATGTGTGGCCCCAGTTAGAACTACTAGTCTAGAAAACTGGCCCAATTCCAGCATGGTCAGTTTCAATTAACAGTAAATGGAGGAGGAATGAAAACAGATGTAGGAATATTAATGAAGTATAAACTCATATATGAGTAAACAGCATGATATGGTTGTCCCCACAATCTTAACGGTATTTTAGATGGCAGTAGTAGACATAGAATATCTGGAACAAAGAAGGTGGGAGTCCTATCTTTGGTCACCTGGCAGGACACGGTTGAAATTTGGGTGAAATGCAGAGGACTTTATGTGCTTTCATTTGAGAGTGACCGGGCTCCCATGGTGCACAGAGTACTTAGTCCAGGAGAAGAGATTATTAGGGGATTTATTATATATAATATTTGGTTTATAGTTTTTCAATAAAGCTCTCAGGCAAAATTAAGATCAGTGGGTGGACTTTTCAGGAAGAAAGATTGTTGCTTGCTATAAAGAACTTCCAAAAAGAACAGTCTGAGGATGAAGGGATTTCTGTTTTCGGACATGATGCACATTCCTCACTGGTGATATTGAAGCAAAAGGTAGATTGTGACTCGGGCTTGTGTTAAAGGAGGTTAAAGGGTTAGATGGATGGTCAAAGTAGATGATCTTTCAACTTCAGACTCTCTGATTATATGAGCATGTTAAATTAAAAGGCAAAGCATCAGTGACCATTTGCTCGTTACATTAGTTTTGCAGGTAGAAGCCGTGAAGGTGAAGGGTTATGGGAGCAGTTTCTGAAGCACTCAAAGTCCAGCTCCACTGCAACCTAGCTGCATGATCATGAGCAAATTACTTCACTTTCCAAATTTCAGTTTCCTCATCTATAAAACAAGAACAATAATAGACTCTACTGCATGGATTTGTTGTAAAGGTTAAGTGAGAATAATATATACAAAAGTCTTTTCATGGCAAGTGGAAGGAAAATGAGAGGAATGTGATGGAATCAGAAGTTATAGTAAATAAAGCTGTAGGTCTGCCAAATATTGACTTCATGGTTTGGCATGTAGTAAGTACTCAATAAATGCAACCCATCATTATTTCAGATTATTCTTTCATTTATTATAGTTGTTTTCTAGTCAATATTAGGGTTTGAGAGACAAACCCTAAAACAGGTAAATACTGCTGGGAGATAGGGCCTGGGGTGTAGGAGACCCAGGTTGGAGGTCACAGCATGTGAGGCTTTGGGTAGGTGGAGCCCATATAAAGAGTAGGCCTGGGTGAAAAAGGAAGGAAGTTTCTGAAAGAGAGATTGAGGAACCTTATTGCTTTCCACTCTTCATCATTTCCAACTGTTGCCCTGAGAAGAAAAGCTGTATTTGCTCATAATACTGATAATATATCAGCATAATAAAAAAAGTGACATGATGAAGAGAGCAGAATGGGAAGTTGAACCTAGAGCTCTTTTCCCCCCCAACCCTCACCACCCCACTCAACAACTTCCATACATCACACCAACTTCTGTATAGTTCTGTGTGCAGCCCAGCTGGAATGTTTACATTTGATCAAGGATTTACCAGTAGAGACTATAAATAATGTAATAAAGTTTGGAAATAAAGACAAAAAATGAAACAAGAACAGGGTTAGTGAGTTGCATTTACTCCAGAGATAAAGTTTTAAAGCTTTCCTGTTAACTGGAATACAACATTTAAAGATGGTTGGAATGATGATTAAACGCTTAAGAAGTTGCCTTACCATTCAATGATGTTAACATTATGATCACATTTTCTCTTTTTTTTTTTTTTGAGTTGGAGTCTCACTCTGTCACCCAGACTGGAGTGCAGTGGCCGCTTCCGGCCACCGCAGCCTCGACCTGCTGGACTCCGACAATCCTTCCGCCTCAGCCTTCCGAGTAGCTGGAATTACAGGCATGCGCTACCATGCCCGGCTGGTTTTTTTGATTTATTGTAGAGATGAGGTCTCGCTGCCCAGGCGGGTCTCGAACCCGTGGGCTCAGGCAATCCACTCACCTCAGCCTCCCAAAGGCGCGGGATTACAGGCTGAACCACCGAGCCCAGCTCTATGATCACATTTTATTGTATCTGACTACTGAAAGGGTTCTCTGTGTAATATAATTAACCATCCTTGATGCACCTCATGCTAAAGGGCAAGCTTCTTTAGCATGGCATAACAAATTCAATAGTTAATAAGAATCATCATATATGAAAAGTTCAATGGTCCAATGAGCTAAGGGAGGAGGAAGAGCAATTGACTAAAGTTTGTGCTTTGATTTGTTAATCAAAAGAAGAGCTAAATATATCTGCAAAATGTATATAGAAAAAATAGACTTTTATTTATACTTTAGAGAATGTTGTTAGCCCCCCCAAGAAAATATCAAATAAGATGGAGAGTTTTCCAAGTGAGACTACATACTTTTATTTCAATAAATACAGGTTATAAATATAAATTAGTACGTAAATATAATCTTTTACCTAATCAGCACCAATAATTATTAGTTCTAATTGTTATAATCATGGTTCTTGCTGACCAAAGTAGTATTTTTTTTTCATGTTGGAGTGTTTAAATAAAAAATAAGACAAATAGGGTATATTTAAAGAACAAGCTTTTTACCCATAGTTAACCCCTTCTACACTTACACAGTACACATATTTTATTATTGTATCTATTACACTGCCTATTGTTTATTTTTAAAAGACCTTTCTCACCTGTTAGACTATGAGTACTTTGAGGATAGGGGCCATGTCCTGATGTCCTGATTCTTTTATATATGTGACTCTCAATACACTATCTGGCACATAGTAAATGGTACACTGAAAACATTAACTAATAGATAGGACATTTGAATATTGGATCTATGAATACTTGTGCAGAACTCAATGCATTATTTGGTATTGCTTTTCATTAAAATACTTATTCCTCAATTAAAACTACAGTGAGATACTACCTTTCTTATCTATCAGATAGATAAGTTCAAACCATATGAAAATATAACAAGTTAGCTACTGTGTGTGTTTAGGGACACTCTCATACATTGTTATATGGAATGTATATGGATTTATGCATTTGCAGGGCAATGTGGTGGTAACTATTAAAACTTAAAATGTGGCCAGGTGGTGGCTCAGTGCTGCACTGAGCTCACCCTGTTTGTTAATCTCATACATTTAGTCCTCTATTTGAGAAACTCCTAACACTAGATGATCACCTTTGGGGTTGTAATACAAAATCATGATGAGATAACAGACATTTTATCATGAATTCTCTTGCTTCTAGGGGTTTAATGTGAGTGTGAATGTTAATTTAACTCATTCTTTGTATTTAGTAAGCTTTATCAGATGGATAAGCTAAAACCATATGAAAATATAACAAGTTAGCTAGTGTGTGTGTTTAGGGACACTCTCATACATTGTTATGTGGAATGTATGTGGATTTATGTATTTGCAATATGGCAGTAACCATGAAAACTTAAAATGTGGTGGCTTACACCTATAATCTCAGCACTTCAGGAGGCCAAGTCAGGAGGATTGCTTAAGGCCAGGAGTTTGAGACCAGCCTGGGCAAGACCTTGTTTCTACAAAAAAATATAAAAAATTAGCCGGATATGGTGGTTCATGCCTGTAGTCCCAGCTACTCAGGAGGCCAAGGTGGAAGGGTCACCTGAGCCCAGGAGGTTGAGGTTGCAGTGAGCTGTGATTGTGCCACTGCACTCCAACCTGGATGGCAGAGTGAGAATCTGACTCAAAAAACAACAATGAAAACAACCTTAAAATGTGCATATCTTGGGCAATCCCTTCGGGGGCTGGGGGGGTCCCTTCCCACTGTGGGAGTTTTTCCTGCTTTAAAAAAAATGTGCATATCTTTTAACTCAGCAGTTTCACTATCAGATCTAGTTAACATATGTGCTTGCATATGTATACAAAATACATAGAGTAATAAATTTTCTTGTGTATGTATATATACATATACATACAGGATTTTATTGTAACATTATTTGTAGTAGAAAAATATAGGAAAAATACTCAGCAACAGGTGATGGTAATATTATGGATCCATGCAGTGTGATATTATGCAGTAATTTAAAATAAGATACATCTATTAAAATGGGTATGGAATAATACACGAGATAGAAGAAAAATAGCAACATGCAGACCAAAGTATGTATTGTTTGTATAAAAGATATATGTGTTTGTATGTGTGTATGTACATACATACATCCAGAGAAAGAATGAGAAGGAAAGAGGAAGGGAAAGGAAAGGAAAGGGAAGGAAAGAGGAACAAGAGAGAAAGAGAAAGAATGAATGAACTTATTTCACAGGGGACTAGGAACTGAGTTCAAAGTAGAATTACTTTAAACTATATACCCTTTGTACTGTTTGAAGTAGACTTATACTTAACTTTTACACCCTTTTGTACTTTTGAATTTTTTAACATGCGCATGGCTTACTTTGAGAATAACATATATTCACATAAAAAAGAAAATGAAAGATGAAAGGAGTGGAGGGAAAATGGAAGGAATGTGTTGTGATCAAAAGTTATCACAGTAAAAGCTTGTAGGGTTACCAGGCAATGATTTTATGCCATGGTTTCTAGTCACAGTTAATGGATGGGAAAAAACACAGAGCAGAAGTCATTCCACCAGGTGACTGGATGATGATACAGCTTGCTTCCCTTAGTCCTCTCAAGTGTCTGCTCCCTAGAAGTTCAAGGTGAAAAGCTGGCGCACTGTCAAATCTTGAGAGGTCTTGAGCAGGTGTTGACTCCATATGGCCTATTCTGATGTCTACCCTTAGCCTGACTGACAACACATGTTTACCTTTCAATACTTGCTGGAAATACACTGAAATATTCATGATTGTATATGGTCATCTGAGGATCTCTCCCATTAAAAACTTTTGCTTATCTTATTCCTGAGTGTACACGTAAAACACCAGAGCCTTAGGGAACTTCAACTTTGTAACAGAAATGAAAACTTCAAAATAGCTCAGTTTAAGTCTCACCACCTTATAAAAATAAAAGAAGAATGACCAAAACCAAATTAAAATAAAAATAAAGCATATCTTAAATCTGTGAATGTGACAGCGTTCAGTGCTGCACTGAGCTCACTCAGTTTTTTAATCTCATACATTTAGTCCTCTGTTTGAGAAACTCCTAACACTAGGTGATCTTTTACCTTTAGGATTGAATACAAAATCATGATGAGATGATGGACATTTTATCATGAATTCCCTTGCTTCTAGGGGTTTAATGTGTGTGTGAATGTTAATTTAATTCATTCTTTGTGTTTAGTAAGCTCAAAATTCCAGCTGAGCCCAAATGGAAGTGTTTTTATCTTATATTCAGTGTCAGCTTGCAGAACTGTAGCGTGAAGGATTTGATTAATATTATGATCAGCTGACTATTGATTAGCTAGTCATTTTCATTCTGTTTTCTATTGGTCTAAATGGGCTTGACTGCTGCTCTTCAAGATATGCTCTTCTTCACGTTTGAAGATGATGCTATTGACTTTCACCGAGACATACATTCCCTTTCCCTATTATAATCAGCTGCATGATTGCTAGCATTTATTCATCACCTATACAGCATTAAGGATAAACCTTGTGTTTATGAATCCATAAAGAGCATCCATACTGGATGACAGGAGTGTCATGACATTTTTCTCATTAGCACCATGCTTTAAATTGGCCGGGCTAACTGGACACAATTAGTTGATGTAATGCTATTATTTTGTGCCTTTCCATCTTTCTTTGCTACATGAAAAATGACAGCAGAAACAGAGCAGGGGAAGATGCCTCATAAGACTCCCTGTGAGACAGTTTTAATAGGTTCCCGAGGTGTCCAAGGATCAGCACAGGAATAATACTCAACTGCAAAGGCTGAACATTTGTTCAAGAAAGAGATCCTAATTCAAATAAGCAAGTTTCTTTCCCTTGCCAGGCATTCTTTCTTTGTGTACAGATTAGTGCCAAATGGTGGTCAGTTTGTGGCATGTCTGGAGGGCATGGTGGCTGTGAGGGGCTGCCAAGAAATAGTGTTGGCAAAGCAGGCAAGCTAGTCACAGAGGGCCTGGAGTGCCTATTCTCCAGTAGCCTTCTCAGTCCTGGTCACAGGTTAGAATCAGTTGGGGAACTTTTTTTTTTATTATTTATTTTAGAGATGAGTCTTGCCATGTTGTCCAGCCTGGAGTACAGTGGCTGTTCACAGGTGCAATATAGCACACTGCAGCCTCGAACTCCTGGGCTCAAGTGATCCTTCCACTTCAGCCTCCTGAGTAGCTAAGATTACAGGCATGCACCACCATACCTGGCAAGGAAGTTTTAAATAATATCAATATTCAGGCTCTAGCTTGATCGATTAGATTGTAATCACTGGCTTGGGTGTTTTTAAGAGTTCCTCCGTTTGTTCTAAAGCTACCTTTGAAAATCACTGGATAAAGGACTTTGTACTCTTTAGAGCAGGTACTGGAGAGTCTTTGAAAGAAGCACCATGAATAAATTGATTGTGAAGGAATTGTTAAGAGTGAATTAAGAGAGCACAGTGGCAGAGAGTTTGTGATTTGGTATCAGACATTCACAGCTTTAAGCCCACTTTTATTAGCTGTGTGGGAAAGTTCTCTATCTAACCTCTCTAAATTCATCTGTAAAATGTAAAATGTTTCCTCATCTGTAAAATGTACATCATCAGGTACGTGATAATCAAATGAAATTATGTACATCATAGAGCTTGGCACAGCGCTTAGAAGCATGGTAATTGTGGGAAAAAATTAAAATAAATGCAGCAGTATTCTTTTTTAAGTTTGCAGTCTTGCCTGCCTCTTTGTACAAAATAGGAGCAATGCAGCCAGGTAGGAACATAAGTTAAAAACAAATATATGCATGTTTTGCTTGAAGAAGTAGATGCATTTTGATTGGGTTAATGCATATTTCTAAAAACTTAATCCATTTTAGCCAGTTACTTCCATGATAAAGTCTGAGTTACATTTTACAGTAGATTTTAAGAAATGACCCAGAAGACTCAGTTTATAACTTTTGTTGCCTTAGGACATGCTGGTCAGTGTGGAAAACTGGTGCATGGCAGGGATTCTTTCAAACTTAATTACACTTTTGATTTTAGGCTGCTTCTCCTCTATCCTGTTGCCATCCTATCTTTGTATCATAATAACTCTTTTAGTACTTTACACTAAGTCTCCTGTATATAATTGTTTTTTTATAAATCATTCATTCATTTACAGGATCATTTAGTAGTATTTATTACGCATAAATTTTGTTCTAAATTCTTGTTTTATAAGTATAGAGGCATTATTCAATTTACAAATGAATTCTGTTGCAATAATTGATTCACAAGTTAATTAGTGGTTTTCAAGCATTTTCTTATAGATTTAGTATTTTAAATTAGACATGGCTTTCCAAGCCAGCAAAGCACTGGAAAGGAAAAGAGTAATGCACATTTCTACTGGAAGAACCAAAATTTATAAAGGGAACAGGGGGTAGGATCTAAGAAGTCAAGGTATGTATTGAAATGTTCCTTTTATGGTTAGGTCAACATTCACTCCAATATTTTCTAGCATTACATTGCATGGAAGAATGTCTTCTTGAGATCCATAAGAATGAGGGAACAAGCCACACTTAAAGTTCTTAACAGGTGGTGGTCATTTGATTCGTGATTGACGTGGGACACTTTTAAGAGTTGTTAATGACTAGGCCAGGACTCAGGCATAAACTTGGTGTTGCCTCATACTGGAAAAGTGTGGTCACTCTAAGTAGAGGGTGTGGTCTGTCAGAATTTTCCCAATGCAGTGTTAAATAGGTTGAACAAGAATCCAGAAACATTTAGATTTAACATTAACAACAAAAAAAGCAATCCTAACCCTGTAACACTACAATATTAAATCTTCTGCCTTCCTAGTTATGTGACCCTTAGAATATCTAGGAAATTAGAGAAGATGAGTACTTCACACCAGTGATATACAACTTGAAAAATAAGAACAAGATGGTAAGAAGCTGAGCCAGTTAATAATATATCTCTAAATTTGAAAATGCAAGGTTTATCCTTCTGGTTTTTACTCTGATTTTGCCCCAGTAATCTTGAAAATGCTGAGAGGTTTACTTCTGTTTACACATTCCATTTTCTGAGACCATTTTGCACTCATAAGATTCTATTTCCTTGGAATCTCTAACTAGATTGGGTCCACCTCCAA
This sequence comes from Cephalopachus bancanus, assembly GCA_027257055.1. Taxonomy (NCBI): domain Eukaryota; kingdom Metazoa; phylum Chordata; class Mammalia; order Primates; family Tarsiidae; genus Cephalopachus; species Cephalopachus bancanus. Next base: position 8,965,731 of record JAPVLO010000204.1, read on the forward strand.
CTGTCTCAAATTGTGTTTAATCACCAGGAAAGTTCTGTTGATTGTCAATGATGTTTGCTTGATTAATTCAGCTCTAGCTGTGTTTCCTTTTTACCTGTGTCTTTTAGTATGTCCTAGAAAATTAAATGTTTCCTTTTGGGATTTTCAGGAAACTTGAACAAAAAAGAAAGTTAATTTTCTTTGTTTTCTTTTTTTTTCAAATAAAAGACTATTTTCATTAGTTTCCTTTAATCCAGTTTTGACGTCAGTATAAATATCTTATGTGAACTAAATTTTCTTTGAAGTCATGTTTTACTTCACTATGTTATTAAAATTTTTGCCTATTCTTTGACTGAAACTCTAAAGTATAAACTACTTGAGTCTTTTTTTTTCTTTTGAGTTAGAGTCTCACTCTGTCTCTCAGGATGGAGTGCAGTAGCATGCTCACGGTCACTGCATTCTCGACCTGTTGGACTCAGGTGATCCTTCTGCCTCAGCCTTCCAAGTAGCTGGAACTATAGGTACGCGCTACCACACCCAGCTATTTATTTATTTATTTATTTATTTTAGAGACAAGGACTCACCAAGTTGCCCAGGCTGGTCTCGAACCCCTGGGCTCAGGCAATCCTCTCACTTCAGCCTCCCAAAGTGCTGGTATTACAGGCTTGAGCTACCTTGCCCAGCCTTACTTAAATCTTTTAAAAAGACTTTAATTTGGGGTTTAGATGTAAGAAAAAAACTTAAAAAGTACTTGTGCTACCCTATTTTTCAATAATTTTTAGCAGTTTCCTGACATAATCTTGTCAAGAATTAACAAATGGGCAGTAAAATTACAATGTATAAAATAACATGACTGTTTTTGAAGAGTATTTACACGACTTCTATTACTTATTCTTCCGTGTTATTTTTCTCTGTCTCAAAGTCTTTCCTAAAGACTATAGTTTGGTAACCTGTATGGAGGATTTATGATAACATCAGTTCTTTGGAAAGAAAGTACAACATATTGAGACTGGATTAGAGTAGATTTAATATAAAAAGTTTTTTAAAAAATATTTTACACATGTAATAATGCTGTTGTATTTGGGGTCAAAAAATTGATTATAAGAAAGGTATACTTTCAAGACCCAAATCTGCAGTGTGTGTCTTTCACACTCATTGTTGTCTTCCATGTAAAAGAAATGATGGTGTGATAGAAAGACCATCAGATCTTGAACTCCTGGGCTTAAACGATTACCTTCCTTCGACCACATAAAATGCTCAGAGTACATTAACAACAACATTAACAACATTAATGTTGGTGTGAGCCATTGCACCCAGCCAAGAACATCAGATGAGAGTTGGGTTTTCTGAATTCTCATCTTGAGGCTACTGCCAATTGACTTTAAGACCTTGAGTAAGTCACATAACTCTCTGAGATTTAAAGTCCTTATGTCTGCCTTAAGTGTAAGACCTGGAACTATAATAATTCTAGAAGAAAACCTAGGAAACACTGTTCTGGACATTGACCTAAGCAAATAATTTATGACCAACCCTAAAAGCACTTGCACAAAAACTAAAATAGACAAATGGGACTTACTTAAACTAAAAAGCTTCTGCACAGCAAAAGAAATAATCAACAGAGTGAACAGAAACACTACTGAATGGGAGAAAATATTTGCAAATTATACCTCAGACAACTGGCTAATATCCAGAATTTACAAGGTACTCAACTGACTCAACAAGAAAAAAAAAAAAAAACCCAAATAACTCCATCAAAAAGTGGGCAAATAGCATGAATACTTTTCAAAAAAAGACATACAAACAGCTAACAAACATGTGAAAAAATGCTCAACATTACTAATCATCAGAAAAATGCAAATTGAAATCGCAATGAGATATCACCTCACACCAGTCAGAATAGCTATTATTAGCAAGTCAAAGAATAACAGATGTTGGCGTGATTGCAGAGAAAAGGGAACGTTCATTCAATGCTGGTGAGATTGTAAACTAGTACAGCTTCTATGAAAAACAGTATGGAGATTTCTCAAGGGACTAAAAAATTAGGTACCATTTGACCCAGCAATCCCACTACTAGGAATCTCACCAAAGGAAAATACATCAATGTATTAAAAAGATACCTGTACTCGTATGTTCCTTGCAGCACTGTTCACAATAGCAAAATCAACCTCAGTGATTTTAGAACCAACCTAAGTGCCCACCAACAATTGACTGAGTAAAGAAAATGTATATATACACCATGAAATACTATGAAGCCACACAAAAGAATGAAATCATGCCCTTTGCAGCAACATGGATGGAGCTGGAGATATCAGCCCAAGTGAACTGATTCAGAAATAGAAAATGAAATACTGCATGCTCTCACTCATGTGGGAGCTAAATGGTCACAAAGAAGTGAGAGCATAATAGACAGTGAAGACACCAATAAGGGGCAAGATGGGAAGGTGGGTTAAGGTTTAGGGGTACAATGTTTACCTTTCGTGGAATGGGCCACCTCAGACCCAATCCCCACCACTATATAATATGTCCATGTAATGAACATGCATGTGTACCCCCGAATCTACCCAAACTAAGGGATATGTTTACACATACATATACTGAATAATATATATAATTATATATACTGTATATACTGAAATATATTTATGTTCTCTTTAAGAATCACTTAAGCTAGAAAATTCTAGAAAAGTTCTAAGGATACTTTTTATGTGACTTTATTTCGTAGGCTCTTTTTAAATTATTCTCAAGGATTTTTGAAGTTTGAGTGCATTTGTAGTTTAAGGAAAAAAAGAAGAAAGCTTGTAATGTTTCTTATTTTCTCCAGAATTAGCTGCTCTAAGAATATGAAGGATTAAATGGGAGATTATTATTGAGATAACTACACTCAGCGAGTTTAATCATGTGCATTTTATTCAGGCTACTTTCTCATTGATTTTTGTCTAAAAGAGTCAAACCTGAAAAAAGGACAGTAGGCAGTTGCTCTCTGAGAATGAGGATGAGCTGCATTTAAGGCTCAGGGGATTTGTTGTCATTATAATGCTCTTCAAAAATATTTTGAAGTGCCCATATTGTTTGTTATCATCAATATTCATGCATTTTACTACTAAATATCCTTTTTATAGACTTCACAAAAATGCCCAGTGATGTGATTTGTCACCCAGTGAAAACCTGCTGCCTCTAAGCTAGTCTAGTCTGGGCATCTGCTCACAAGTAAGATTTCCCCAATGTTCAAAATAAATCTTTTTAGTCACTTTATAGTAGCTTTTGATGTGTTCCGTATGGCTTAAATACATGGAATTTAGGTGTGACATGATGTTTTTTCATGGTGGTTATTCAAATCAGTTTTTATTTGGTGATGTTCATTGGTTACATTTTTAATCATACAATTCTCTGTTTATTCTTGTTTTGTATGTAATTCGAAGTTTATAAAAGTAAAAATATATCTAGGGCAGAATGACTATACAACTATAGTCTACTTAAGGAGATTATAAATATTTTGGGGTGGCAAACATTATTGCTGTTTCTCATGGTTAATCCTTAAAGGTCCATTATAGCCATTTATAACTGTAGCAGTCATATACTTTTCAGACACTGTTTCCCAATTAAATAGGACTTCTTAAGTGATTTACTATGAAACAGTTTATGCTGCAAGATCCTAATATTACTTGGATAGCACAACTCCCTTTGAACATTTTATAGACAAGAAATTAAATCAGTTGCATTTTTTATTGTTTGAAGAATACTCTTTAGAAAGATTAAAACTGATGGATTTTTAAAGTATAATAATTCAAATGAGAATCTATTTTAATATATTTTGAATTTATAAAAATAATAAAGTCATAAAAATTTAGAGTTTATCTGATAAAATATCTGACTTCTATTTTACTCAAACCGTCTTTAAAGGCAACTGTCACCTATTTTTAATGTTAAGAATTTGTTCATCTCATTTGAACTGATTACTGTAGGCTAAGTGCTTTATGAAACATACACACAGGGCTCTACTTGCACCATAAGATTACAATTTCAAGACAATGTGGCATGCTCATTTAAGTCACACATTGTGGACTACCTCAGAGTAACTTGGGTTCTGGTCTCCATTCCACATTGGCTAGCTCAATGTCCAATTGTACTACTTACTCAACATCTCTATAGTTTGATTTCCTCACACTTAAAATAAGGAAAATGCTGTATACTCTACAAAATTTACAAACATGCTATGTATATTGCATGAGATGATGGCTCAGGATATTTCTAAAGCATAAAGACAGTATTAATACTAATATTGTCTCTTTATCACAAGTCATTCATTAAACAAACAAAAGTGAAATAATTTTCTAGCTACTTTTATGTTATTGATACTGGACTTTGCCATCATGATATAGAAAGCCTAGAATAGGAACACTAAAGAGTGACTTGTAATAAAAAACACTAAACCACCACAATTTATTGAAATCTTGCCATGTGCCAACCATTATGTTAGGTGCTTCATATAGAAAATCACATTAAATGTTTTAAAAAATTGCTTCAGTATGGTACTAATACCACCAAGTCCTAATGAGCAAAAGAGATCCAGAGAGTATCTGCCTCTAAATCACACAGCCAGTAGGTGGAAGAGTTAGGAACATCATTCCAGGCTTGTCTAGTTGTATTGTTAAAACAACATTATGGGCAGGGCGCGGTGACTCATGCCTATATCCCAGCACTTTGGGAGGCTGAGGTGAGAGATTGCCTGAGCCCACAGGTTCAAGACCAGACTGGGCAACTTGACGAGACCTCATCTCTACAATAAATCAAAACATTAACTGGTCATGGTGGCCCATGCCTATAGTTCCAGCTACTTAGAAAGCTAAGGCAGAAGGATCACCTGAGCCTAGTAGGTCAAGGCTGTGGTGACCGTGAGCATGCCGCCGCACTCCAGCCTCGGTGACAGAGTGAGACTCCAACTCAAAAAACCAAACCAAACCAAAACAAACGAACAAAAAACCCAATGTTATGAGTGGGCAGAAGGGATAAAGGAAAACACAGAAAAGATATGGAGAAGGGCAAGAAATGTCTTAAGAGGCATGAAGCAATCTCCTACTTCTGAGCCCCCAAATAATAGTAACTGATTTGTTAGGACAATGAATAGACAAGATATTTTAATGAAGGAAAAGACATGGACTTCCAAAGGTGAACCTACCACATTACTTTTTTTCTTAGCTGGTGTTTCATGCTTGTAAAGGAAATTGAGACGGTTGCTGTAGAGAGAGTGCTTGAAAAGACAATTATCCACCAGAATGCAAAAGTAGGACTACCACTTTACTCTAGGGAAATAATAAGTAGAAGCTACAGTTCTGTTTCATTCTAAGAACATTATACATCTTTTCTTGTAAGGTAGTAAGGTAGTGTGTTACATCTAGATTATTCTACCCTCATTGTAAAAACACACACATATATATGTTACATGTATATACATATATATGTAGGTCATACATTTGGAAGAATCTGGGGTTCTTTGAAACATCTCTTCAATTGAAACATATCATTTCTATCAAATATTTATTTTTTAGCCTTTCTCAAACAATTTGCATAGTAATTTCTTGTTAAATTTCTGTGCTTTCAGTTGTCGATTTTGCACCATTTCTTGTCAATTTCACACTATAAAGCAGTGTGAAACTGACAGAGCTAGAGAAATAGGGAACATTATGCATACATACCAAAAATATATTGTGGAAAAGCCAACATCTTAATTTATAGCATCCAGAAAAAAAGTCTTATAATGACTCTCTTATGTATGTATATCTGCAAAGAAAAGGGAAACTTCATGTGTGCATACACATATAATTTATATGTGGTGAGTAATTTTCAGGTAACTGAATCTTGCTTTTGTTCTTGTCCAAACAAGATATGTCATAGAGAAATGTAGTTAATGCAGTATATCATTTATAACTAAGCTTCTAACTTAAAATCTACAACTCTCTTAGGATGGAACAATTTCACTTGATATTTCTAAATACTTAGATGTTTGGAATTTATATTATTTGATTGAACAATGAATACTAAACCTTTAATCACACAAGCCTCTTTTCTTAATATCTTGAGGTTTTGAAAAATGTCTGTGTGCCTCCTGATCTAATGGGCAAAATTAAATATGCATTATATAAATTTAATTAATATTGCTTAGTTTTCTGTAGCTATACAATAGTGATATTAATTTATAATTCATTTATTTATATGAATCATAAACATTTTCCCAAATGATATTTTTGTATATGCCTACCAATAGTGAAATAGATTTAGAATTCACTTTCAAAATGTATATTGACCATTAAATAAGCTTATTTTATAGCAAAATTATTAATGGCTTAAATTACAAAAATCTTATGTTAATAATTTTCTTAAAATAACTCACTAATGTGTGTAGATACTATTCTATGCATCGGGAATGATAGGTACAATCTCATCCTTCCTGGCTTTCAAGATAACTATCTAGAGAGCAGTTATTTATTAGAATTTGACTTAAAGGGTCAAAATAATTATCGACCTTTAAAAGAGAGCTTCCATCTCAATATTTCTGCTCTGCAAAGTATTGCCTTAGCTTCATCTGCTAGTCTTAAACTGAAATTATGTTTGAATAATATTCACTAGATGTGATTTCTAACATTACAATTGCTATGCTGAATTAATCTATATGAGTAGCTCTCCATTATATAAACTCTTACAAATCATTTGCTTACATGTTTGTTAGTAGTTTTTAAGGTTTGTTTATTTCTTAGTGGGGCAAATTATACAGTGTTTCTATCATATTTAGTGATAATGTCTCTGGAAGAATTTATATGTCTAAGTTATTTTTTGAAAACCAATTTGATTAAACATTTAAACCTTATTTCTTGAAATACTATAGATTTTGTTCTTGGTAACCATTGATGATCACAGAGCCTTCATTCAGTTTTCTGATGACTTTAAATTGCTTCTTTTAATTTTCACTGAGACAAGATTGGTAATATCAGGATGTACTAGTTTTTATATGATGCATGAACAGTACCATTTGTGAGTCCTTGATTTTACCACTTATTTGTTTTGGTCCCAGTTTATAACAAAGCAGAGAAATGTAGCCTAATTAATATGTTAAGAGCATAAAGTATCTTTAACTGTAATATATATATATATATATATATATATATATATATATATATATATTTAAAAGGTATATAAAAACTCTTGTACTTTTTTTTAAATTAATATTTTTTATTTTAATATTGTGGGATACAGTTAAGGGTTAGGTATACAAATATGCTTCATTCAGGCACCCTTGTTGATAAGGGGTGCCTCCCCGTCCCCAGACAAACATTGACTACCATTAATCCCACCTCCCTTCCCCTCCCTCCTCTCCCCCATAGTTTCCCACCACTGTCAATCCTATTCTTATAGTATTATGATAGATGTTCAAGGTCCACTATATGAGTAAGAACATGTGACAGTCAAATCTTTGTTGCTGTGAGAGGTCACTCAGTATTATAGACTCTAGTTCCATCCAGGTTGCTGCGAAATTCAGTATTTTATTCTTTTTTTATGGCTGCATAGTATTCCATCGTGTTATATGTACCACATTTTTTTAAATCCAGTCCTCTTTTGATGGATAGCATGGTTGGTTCCAGTTTCTTGCTATCGTGAACAATACTGCGATAAATGTACGTGTGCAGGTATCTTTTTTATAGAGTGATTTGTGTTCTTCAGGATATATTCCCAGTAGGGAGATTGTGGGGTCATATGGGAGGTCGATATTTAGAGCTTTTAGGAATCGCCACACTGCTTTTCACAGAGGTTGCACTAGTTTACACTCCCACCAACAGTGTAGAAGTGTTCCCTTTTCACCACATCCTCTACAGCATCTGTTATTTTTTGAGTTATTGATAATGGCCATTCTGACTGGAGTTAGGTGGTAGCTCAGTGTAGTTTTAATTTGCATCTCCTTGATGATTAGTAAGGTTGAACATTTCTTCATGTGTCTGTTGGCCACTCGTATGTCTTCTTTTGTGAAGTGTCTGTTCATATCTTTTGCCCACTTTGTAATGGGGTTGTTTGAATTTTTCAAACTTTACTATAAAGCTACAATAATCAAAACAGCTTGGTATTGGTACAGGAACAGGCATATAGACCAATGGAATAGAATTGAGATTCCAGAAACAAAACCCCAATTTCTCAACCAACTCACCTTCGACAAAGCCTCTACCACCCACCACTGGGGAGAGTAGAACCTATTCAGTAAATGGTGCTGGGAAAACTGGCTGACCACATGCAGAAGACTCATACAAGACCCCTATCTATCCCCATATACAAAAATTAACTCTAAATGGATCAGAGACCTAAATGTAAAACCTGAAACCATAGGAACTTTAGAAAATCCAGGCCACACCCTTATGGAAGTTGGAACTGGCATCCAATTCTTGAGCAAAACCCAAAATGCACAGGCCATAAGAGGTAAGATAGACAAGTGGGACCTCATTAAACTGACAAGTTTCTGCAAAGCCAAAGAAACCATCAAGAGAGCAAGAAGACAGTCCACAAAGTGGGAAAAAGTATTTGCCAACTCTATGTCTGACAAAGGCCTAACATCTCGGATCTACAAGGAACTCAAACGTGCTGAAACTCTTGAACTTTTGAAAAAAATAAATCAATTCAATCCATTGAGGACCTGAATAAAACAACAGGGGAAGGAAGGAGGAATTCGCCCCTTTTTTCCCTCCAGCTCTCCAACTGAGAGACTCTGCTGATCTTCAGCTTTCAGACTTGTATTGTAACTATTCCACCAACTTTCCTGGGACTCCAGCTTACAGGTGGCAGATCACAGCACTTTTCAGCTTCCACAATAGTCCAAGATTTCTGAGTTTCCCCATGGACTGGGCTGGATCTTGGAGGACAACTGATGGTCTCTGCCTAGGGCTACTTCAGAGAAAGGCAAGAAGGTCCCCAAAGGAATGTTTGGACCACCAGCGACCATAAGGGTGGGAGACAAAGTGATTGGTTTTCTTTACTCTTTTCCTCTCTGGTTGGTGAAGTAACTTCACGAATTACCTTGAAACTCCAACAGCTACAGTACGCCTTTGTGCACCTTTGATGAAAGTAAAGAGATCGAGATGGGAACAAGACAGCAACGGCATACATGAACTTGTGAGATTCTCCGAACGTGAGTTCCCAAAAAGACTCTTACTTCTCTTCCCCCATCCCCCAGCCCACCACCAGCCATGCTGGTGTGAGGCCCGGGGACCTTTGGTCCCACGCAGGGCCAGATATTGTGGCCCCCTACTGCTGCTGTTCCACTGCATGCATGGGAGTCTCATGTCCCAGTCCCCTCCCAGCTCCCTTCCTGGCTACATCATCTCCAGCCCGGCACCGGCACCAAGTCGCCAGTCACTCAGGGAGGCTCTGGGCACCCGCCCCTCAGTGACACCAGTCCCATTCCTGGATGAAGTACCCTGTGGGGGGCCCAGGGCCACTCTCGCTGCTCACCGCCTGCCTTTGGAGCTTTGGAGCTCTGGAACTCCAGGCCCACCTTGGCTGAGGCACTCAGCGCGAGACCCCAAGCTGGGGGACCAGACAAGCAGAGAAAAACAGATCTGCATAAACTGCCTCGCCATTCTCCAGGCAGAGACTTCCATTGCCCCGTCCACCTATCAACAAACTTTACCTCAGTTCCTAAGGCAATGGTGCAAAACAGGAGACAAAGCCCCACCCCTACGCTGCAACAAAAAACAAAGGGGAGAGACTGGAATCGGAGATCAGAGAAGTGACTTTAGTCTGATCGCTTATTTTGACTTATGATTTTATCATTGTAACTGTTGGTTTTGATCACGTTTGCTGTTTGCCTTCTGACTTACACTGTTTCTTGATTTTATTGGCCTGTCTCTGTGTAGCTATCAGTACTCTTTAGGGAATCTTTCTTGTGTGTCTTTCTTCACTTCTTCCTGGCCTTGTGTCTCTTTCTTACCTGATAGTTGGTATGTATGTCGGTTTTCCCTCTCACTTTTCTCTCTTTAAAACTCCCTATTGACACCCCCTTCCTCCATTATTTTCTGCTTTTATACCCCCCTTTTTAATCTAGGGAACAAGACTACATACTGCTAAATGGACAGATTATAAGGCAGAGGGAAATAGGTTCCAGTGTGCTCATACTCATGGATGCTAGAATCAGCATTCTGAACCACAGCTTCCCTCACAATTAAACCTCAAAACTGCAAAAGGTACAGATTGCAGACTATCTCCAACCTGAAAAGTGAACAAAGCCAGAAGACCCTCATAAGGAAGAACAGGATAGTGCAGAAGAGAAATAAAAGCAACCCCACCTTTCCTCAAAAACAGAATTAAAGAAGGGGAGGGAAAGGGGGAGAGAGAAAAAAAATCTACACAAATGAAGAAAAACCAAAATAAGAATATGGGTCTCTCCCAGACCCCTGGGAGGGCAGACACTGAGAAAATTGACTTCGGAATGCAAACAATGAAGAGCCCCCAGGATGAAGGGTCTCAAACTACAAACGTAGATATCAAGTCAATAATGGAGAGATTAAAAGGAATTCAGGAGACACAAGAAGAAACTAGGAAGGAGCTGACATCTGAGATAACAGTAATAAAGAATACTGTGAATGAAATAAATAACAAACTGATAAGCATGGAAAGCAAAATCACCCAAGCAGAAGAAAGAATCTCAGAGCTTGAAGAACAAAATATAGAAATAACCCAAACTCTTAAAAACACAGAAAATAAGCTCAAAAAGATAGAACAAAACCTTCAAGAGATGAGCAATTACCTCAAGAGGCCTCACCAAAGAGTAATTGGACTTCCTGAGGCAGAAAGAGAGACAGAGACCACACTGGAACAAACTTTCCATGAGATCATTCAAGAAAACTTCCCTTATCTAATCAATGATGCAAAAATCAAACACAAGAGGTTCAGAGAACCCCTGCAAGACAACAACTGAGAAGACCAACTCCTAGACACATAATAATTTGCCTAAACAAAGTAGGCATAAAAGAAAAAATCCTAAAGGCAGCAAGAGAAAAAGACCAGATCACCTACCAAGGAAGATCAATCAGAATAGCAGCAGATTTATTTACATAAATCCTGCAAGCTAGGAGAGCTTGGAGCCCTACCTTCAAAGTCCTGAAAGATAAACAATTTTAACCAAGAGTAACCTACCCGGCCAAGCTCAGCTTCATCAGTGAGGGAGAATTAAAATCTTTCCCAGATATCCAGTCCCTAAGAAATTATGCTGCCACCAAACCATCTCTACATGAAACTCTTAAGAAAGTACTAAACATAGAAGAAAAGGAAAAAAGAACAACGTTCTTCACAAGAGTACAGGGAAAAGAATAAAATATACATGAAACAACCCCAAAACCAAAAGAAAGACCAAAAAAAACCCAAGTGGAAGAACAACAACTCCTAAGAACTCTATGATAGGGATGAACTCTCACATTTCAATAATTAGCCTGAATGTGAATGGACAAAACGCACCACTGAAAAGAAATAGAATGGCAAAATGGATAAAATATCACCAGGCAACAATATACTGCCTTCAAAGACCCATCTCATTAGAAAGGACATACACAGACTCAAAGTAAGAGGATGGGAAACAAATTTTCAGGCGAATGGAACACAAAAGAAAGGAAGAGTTGCGATCCTAATTTCAGAAAAAATACCATTTAAGCTATCAAAAATTTAAAAAGATACAGAGGGCCACTACATAATGATAAAAGGTTCACTCCATCAACAAGAAATATCTCTCCTAAGCATATATGCACCCAACATAGGTGCACCAACATTCATAAAGCAACTTCTAGGAAAACTAAAGAAAGATATTGACTCTAACACCATCATAACTGGGGAATTTAATACCCCACTCACAACCCTAGACAGATCATCAGGACAAAAAATCAGCAAGGAGATCCGGAAACTCAATGAGACTCTGGACCAAATGGACTTAATTGGTACCTACAGAACACTCCATCCAAAGACCACAGAATACACATTCTACTCATCACCGCATGGAACATATTCTAAGATCGACCACATAATTGGACATAAATCAAGCATAAGCAAATTTAAAAGGACCAAAATTCTACCATGCACCTTCTCGGACCACATTGGAATAAAAATAAACATTGAGACGAACAAGGTCCCCCCAAAACCCACAAAGACATGGACGCTTAACAGCATGATGCTAAACAACTCTTGGGTCGATGATGAAATCAAAACAGAGATCAAAAGATACCTGGAAACAAATGAAAATGAAGAAATATCTTACCAAAATCTCTGGGACGCCTTGAAAGCTGTAGTAAGAGGGGAATTTATATCCCAGGAAACACACATGAAGAAAATGGAAAGAACACAAATTAACAGGCCAACAAGCCACCTAAGGAATTTGGAAAAGCAAGACCACAAAAACCCTAATTTCAGCAGAAGAATCCAGATCACCAAAATAAAAACCTAAATCCAGGACATAGAAGACAAAAACATAATAAAAAATATCAATGAAACAAAAAGCAGGTTCTTCGAAAGGATAAACAAGATGGATGGTCCCCTAGCTAGACTGACCAAGAAAAAACGAGAAAAAAACCAAATAAGCACAATCAGAAACACAAACGATGAAGTTACCTCTGACTCTGAAGAAATATAAAAGGTCATTAGAGACTACTACATACACTTGTATGGAAACAAACTTGAAAACCTTAAGGAAATGGAGGACTTTCTGACATCACACAACCTACCTAGGTTGGAACAAGAAGAAATTGAGACCCTAAATAGACCAATAACAATCAAGGAAATCCACTACATAATAAGAAATCTACCTACAAAAGAGAGCCCTGAACCAGATGGCTTTCCAGCAGAATTATACAAGACATTTAACGAGGAGCTGATACGAGTCCTACTGAAGGTATTCCAGGTGATTGAAAAAGATGGAACTCTCCCTAAATCATTTTACGAAGCCAACATCACATTGATACCCAAACCAGGTAAAGAACCAGCAAAGAAAGAGAACTACAGGCCAATATCTTTGATGAACATAGATGCTAAAATTCTCAACAAGATCCTAGCAAACTGGATTCAGCAATACATCTCAAAAATCATCCATCATGACCAAGTAGGCTTTATTCCTGGGATGCAAGGCTGGTTCAACATTGGTAAAACCATAAATGTAATTAAATACATCAACAGATGTCAAAAAAAACCCCACATGATTATATCATTAGATGCAGAAAAAGCTTTTGATAAAATCCAGCACCCTTTCTTGATAAAAACCCTCGAACATCTAGGCATACGGGGAACATACCTCAAAATAGTAAAAGCCATCTACAATTAACCCACAGCCAGCATACTCCTAAATGGACAAAAATTGGAACCATTTCCCCTGAAAACTGGAACAAGACAAGGATGCCCACTCTCACCCCTCCTGTTCAACATAGTATTGGAAGTCCTGGCTAGAGCAATCAGAGAAGAGAAGGCAATCAGGGGTATCCAAATAGGAAAAGAGGACATCAAGTTATCTCTCTTTGCAGATGATATGAACGTGTACCTTGAAAACCCAATAGAATCTGTCAAAAACCTCCTCACACTGATAAAGGCCCTTTTGCAAAGTCTCAGGATACAAAATGTACAAAAGACAATCATATTTCTCTACACCAATAATAAACAAACATAAACCCAAATAAAAAACACAATTCCATTCACAATAGCCACAAAAAAAATGAAATACCTTGGCATCTTCCTAACCAGAGACGTGAAAGACCTTTACAATGAAAACTACAAAACACTGCTCAAAGAAATTAAAGATGACACAAACAAGTGGAAAAATATCCCATGCTCATGGATTGGAAGAATCAACATTGTGAAGATGTCCATCTTACCTAAGGCAATCTACAAATTCAATGCAATACCCATCAAATTACCAGCAACATTCTTCTCAGACCTAAAAAAACAATGCAGGAATTCATATGGAAACACAAACGTCCAAGAATAGCCAGAACAATCCTCAGCAAAAAAAAAAAAAAAAAAAAAAGCAGGTGGTATCATATTACCAGACTTCAAGCTTTACTGTAAAGCTACAATCATCAAAACAGTTTGGTATTGGTATAGGAACAGGCATATAGATCAATGGAATAGAATTGAGATTCCAGAAAGAAAACCTCAATTTCTCAACCAACTCATCCTTGACAAAGCCTCCGCCACCTATCACTGGGGAGAGCAGTACCTATTCAGTAATTGGTGCTGGGAAAACTGGCTGACCACATGCAGAAGATTGAAACAGGACCTGTATCTATCCCCATGCACAAAGGTTAACTCCAAATGGATCAGAGACCTAAATGTAAAACTTCAAACCATAAGAACCTTAGAAAATGAAGGAAATACCCTCATGGAAATAGGAACTGGCATCCAGTTCCTGAACAAAACCCAAAACCCACAGGTCATAAGAGAGAAGATAGACAAGTGGGACCTTATTAAACTGACAAGCTTCTGCAAAGCCAAAGAAACCATTAAGAGAGCAGGGAGACAGTCTACAGACTGGGAAAAAGTATTTGCCAACAGCAGGTCTGACAAAGTCTTAACATCCTGGATCTGCAAGGAACTCAAATGGGCTGAAAAGAAAACAACAACAAACAACCCCATTATAAAATGGGCAAAAGATATGAACAGACACTTCACAAAAGAAGACATCCGAGCAGCCAACAGACACATGAAGAAATGTTCAACCTCACTAATCATCAGGGAATTGCAAATCAAAACCACACTAACTCCAGTCAGAATGGCAATTATCAACAACTCAAAAAATAACAGCTGCTGGAGAGGGTATGGCAAAAAGGGAACACTTCTACATTGTTGGTGGGAGTGTAAACTACTGCAACTTCTGTAGAAAGCAGTGTGGCAGTTCCTAAAAGCTCTAAATATCAACCTCCCATATGACCCCGCAATCCCCCTACTGGGAATATATCCTGAAGAACTCAAATCACTCTATAAAAAAGATACCTGCACACGTATGTTTATCGCAGCATTGTTCACAATAGCAAGAACCTGGAAGCAACCATGCTGCCCATCAAAAGAGGACTGGATTTAAAAATGTGGTACATATACACGATTGGAATACTACACAGTCATAAAAAAAAAACAAAATCATGAATTTCGCAGCAACCTGGATGGAACTAGAGTCTATAATACTGAGTGACCTCTCACAGCAACAAAGATCCGAGTATCACATGTTCTCACTCATATAATGGACCTAGAACCTCCAATGTAATATTATAAGAAAATGACTGACAGTACTGGGAAACTATGCGGGGGGAGGGAGATGGGATTAATAGTAGCAAATATCTGTCTAGGGATGGGGAAACACCTCTTATCAACTGGGTGCCTGAATGAAACATAATTGTATACCTAACCCTTAACTGTACCCCACAACATCATAATAAAAATATTGATTAAAAAAAATAAATCAAACACCCATGTATCAACCATCTTATTCAAGAATAAAATCTTACTTGAATTTCCTTTGTTTCTTCCTTAGTGCTAGAAGTAACTCCCATCTGAAATTGATTTATTTCCTTCTTTTTAAAAATAGTTTACCATGTACATGTCTCTAAGTGTATTTAGTTTTTACCTATTTTCACATACTCATCCACTAATGTAATTTTTAAGATTTATATTTTTTGATATGCATCTGTAGCTCATTTATTCTGAATGTTGTTTTATAGTGTTTTATATTCTATATTTCAAGTTATTTATCCATTCTACTGTAGATATGCATCTTGGTTATTATCCTTCTTATTATAATTAGAAGCAGTTGTGTTTTGAACTTTCACTTATGTACACATGCACAGATTTCTCTAGGTTAGATACTTATACTCTGAAAGACGTACCATTTCCATGATGTGGAATTTAGGGTGTTAGAGATGTGCATGTTCAACTTGAAATGATCATTTTTATATGTTTTATTCATATTGTAGCCCCAGAATTGTACTAGATGCATGGTAGTCAGTTAATATATATTAAGTGAATGAACAAATGTCAAAGCATTTCCCTAAGTTTTGGTATCAATTTATGCCTGATCAGCAGCAGATGAGTATTCTATTGTGTCACATCCTCTGCAACACTTGAGACTGTCTGACTTTTCAAAATTGTTGACAATCTGGTGGTTGTGAAATGCTATCTCTTTAGGGATTTAATTTGCATATCCCTGATAACTAATGAGGCTGAGCATCTTTTCATGTTTATTGGCCATTTGTGTCTCTTCTTCTGTGAAATTCCTGTTTATATCCAATGACCATTTTAATAGAATCATTCATGTAAAAAATTATTTGTAGTAGTTACTTATATAGTAGAGCTAACTCTTTTTCAGTATACTATGTTGCAGATATATTTTACAGTACATGGCTTGAGTTTTTACTCTTGGTGCAGCTTGATAAAATGAGTGCTTAATTTTAATTTAATCAGATGTTTTTATTGCTTAAATGATTTGTTCTTTTTTGTGTCCTATTTAAGAAGTCTTTTCTTACCCCAAGGTCATATAGATCCCAAATATATTAATCTTCTACAAAGGCTATAATTTAACTTTTAGTCTTGAATCTACTTGTAATTATTTTTATACAATCAATTTTATGCCTTTCTCTTTCTTCTGTATAGATAACCAATTGTTCCACAGTCATTTTGTGAATAGTTTCTTGTTTCCCACCAGTTTTCAATACTTACTGTGCTAAAAATCAAGGTCCTATGTATGTGTTTGCTTGTTTGTATACTCTCTATTCTGTTCCATTGAATTATTGTCTGACTCTATACCAATGCCATACTGTCTTAATATATATCAATGTATTTACTTGTTTATTTTTTAACATATTTTTTATTTTAAAATTGTGGGGTACAGTTAAGGATTAGGTATACAAATATGTATTGTGCAGGTACTCTTGTTGATGAGGTGTGCCCCCCTCCCCAGACAGATTTTGACCACCATTAATCCCACCTCCCTTCCTCTCCCTCCCCTGCCATAGTTTCCCACCACTGTCAATCCTTTTCTTATAGTATTGCAATAGTTGTTCAAGGTTCACTTATGAGTGATAACATGTGTTACTTAGATCTTTGTTTCTTTGAGAGATCACTCAGTATTATAAACTCCAATTCCATCCAGGTTGTCAATCCATAAGCATAGGATATTTTTCCACTTGTTTGTGCCATCTTTGATTTCTTTGAGTAGTGTTTTGTAGTTTTTGTTGTAAAGCTCTTTCACGTCTCTGGTTAGAAAGATGCCAAGGTATTTCGTGATTTTGTTCTTTTTTATGGCTGCGTAATATTCCATCTTGCCTTAGGTAAGATGGACATATTCACAATGTTGATTCTTCCAATCAATGAGCATGGGATATTTTTCCACTTATTTGTGTCATCTTTGATTTCTTTGAACAGTGTTTTGTAGTTTTCATTGTAAAGGTCTTTCACTTCTCTGGTTGGGAAGATGCCAAAGTATTTCATGATTTTGTTCTTTTTTATGAGTGCGTAATATTCCATTGTGTATATGTACCACATTTTTTTAATCCAGTCCTCTTTTGATGGACAACATGGTTGGTTCCATGATCTTGCTATTGTGAGCAATGCTGTGATAAACATACATGTACAGGTATCTTTTTTATAGAGTAATTTGAGTTCTTCAGGGCATATTCCCAGTAGGGGGATTGCGGGGTCATATGGGAGGTCGATTTTTAGAGCTTTTAGGAATCTCCACGCTGCTTTCCACAGAGGCTGCACTATTTTACACTACCACCAACAGTGTAGAAGTGTTCCCTTTTCACCACATCCTCTCCACCATCTGTTATCTTTGAGTTATTGATAATGGCCGTTCTGACTGGAGTTAGGTGGTATCTCAGTGTAGTTTTAATTTGCATCTCCTTGATGACTAGTGAGGCTGAAATATTTTTTCATGTATCTGTTGGTTGCTCATATGTCTTCTTTTGAGAAGTGCCTGTTCATATCTTTTGCCCACTTTGTAATGGGGTTGTTTGTTTTCTTTTTTTTCAACTCGTTTGAGTTCCTTGTAGATCCGAAATGTTAGGCCTTTGTCAGACATGGAGTTGGCAAATACTTTTTCCCAGTCTGTGGGCTGTCTCCCTGCTCTCTTGATGGTTTCTTTGGCTTTGCAGAAGCTTGTCAGTTTAATGAGGTCCCACTTGTCTATCTTCTCTCTTATGGCCCATGTATTTCGGTTTTTGCTCAGGAGTTGGATGCCAGTTCCAACTTCCATAAGGGTGTGTCCTGAATTTTCTAAAGTTCTTATGGTTTGAGGTTTTACATTTAGGTCTCTGGTCCATTTAGAGTTAATTTTTGTGTATGAGAATAGATAGGGGTCTTGTTTGAGTCTTCTGCATGTGGTCAGCCAGTTTTCCCAGCACCATTTACTGAATAGGTTCTTCTCTCCCCAGTGGTGGGTGGTGGAGGCTTTGTCGAAGGTGAGTTGGTTGAGAAATTGGGGTTTTGCTTCTGGAATCTCAATTCTATTCCATTGGTCTTTATACCTGTTCTTGTACCAATACCAAGCTGTTTTGATTATTGCAGCTTTATAGTACAGTTTAAAGTCTGGTATTGTGATACCTCCTGCTTTTTGTTTGTTTGTTTGTTTGCTGAGGATTTTTCTGACTATTCTTGGTCATTTGTGTTTCCATGTGAATTTCTGTATTGTTTTTTTTAGATCTGAGAAGAATGTTGCTGGTAATTTTATGGGTATTGCATTAAATCTGTAGATTGCCTTAGGTAAGATGGACATCTTCACAATGTTGATTCTTCCAATCCATGAGCATGGATATTTTTCCACTTGTTTGTGCCATCTTTGATTTATTTGAGCAGTGTTTTGTAGTTTTCAGTGTAAAGGTCTTTCATGTCTCTGGTTAGGAAGATGCCAAGGTATTTCATTTTTTGTTGTTGTTGTTGCTATTGTGAATGGGATTGTGCTTTTAAATTGAATTTCCGTTTGTTTATTATTGGTGTAAAGAAATGTGATTGTCTTCTGCACAATTTATAAAACATTTTCACAGCTGGTTAAACAAAGTACTCTGTCTTGTTTTTCTTCTTCAGAAATGATATCTGTCTTGGCCATTTGCTTTTCTGTAATAATATTGAGTCTTCTAATCTAAGTACATTGTGTATGTCTCTATAAATTTATGTCTTCTTTAAAATCTTCACATCATATAAGTTTTATAATTTTCTTCAAAAATGGTTGACACATCTTTTGTCATCTCAAATATTCTTCTAGATATTTTACATATTCTGTTGCTATTTTAAGTGATATCTTTTTATAACCTAGATTTACTAATTAATTATTAATACATAGAAATGCAGTTGACTTAGTATGTTTATTTGTATCTATCTATCTTGCTAAATTGCCTATTAATTCCAATATTTATTTGATATCATATATATATGTAAATGATATAATCTGCCATTAAAAAAAAATCTTTTCTATTTCTTAGTATTTGTTTTTCTTGTCTTATTCCACTGGCTAGAACTGCCAATAATTTAAATGCAAATGGTCAAAGTATGCATTGCTGCCTTTGTTTCTTATCTGAATACTGTCAAATTTTATCAATAAGTATGTAGTTTTTAGTAATGTCCTCTAAGTATTATGAAATTTCCCAATTTCCCTTATATTCCTAGTATACTAACAATTTTTATTATAAATAATATTGCATGGTATTAAATACTTTTTCTGTGTTTATTGAAATGATTGTATGGTTTTTCTTTCATATATAATTTATATATAATTATTTGCTTATTTGGTTATATATGTATAAGTAATTGTTTAATTATTTTTTTACTAAATCAATTGTGATTTAAGGGTATATTTGCCTAGTTCATAATTTAGCTTTTAACCCATTGCTGAATTCCATGTGCTAATAATTTTGCTCAACCTGTATTTATGAAGTAGAATGAATTTATTATTTTTTTTCTTGTATTATGGTTTTGTTAGATATGTGCTAGCCTCATAAAATGAGTTAAGGGGTATGTCTTCTTTTTTCATTCTTTGGAAGAGTTTGTGAAATTGAATTTATTCCTTAAATGGCTGGGAAAACTCACCTTTAAAACCAATCTTGTATAAACTATTGGGTTTTCTATTTCTTCTTGAGTCAATTTTGGTTAAGTTGTATTTTTCTTATGTTTCACTTTTTCCCAAATTGCATTATAAATTTATTAATTATAGCCCTTCATAGCCAGTTTAAATATTTGAAACATCTCTAATTACTTTTTTCTTTTATTGCTAATATTACTCACTTGTATATTCCTTTGTAATGTATTGAAACTTTATTATACTTACACTTTCATCTCTAGTGGTCTTTTTGCCTTAAAGTCCATTTTGTCTGACATTACTATAATTACTTGAAAGCACTGGGCATAGTGCTTCTATAATCCCAGTGCTTTGGGAGGTCAAGGTGAGAGCATCATTAGAGCACAGAATTTCAAAATTACAGTGAACTATGATCATTCCAGAGCACTTTAACCTGAGCAACAGAGCAAGATCCTATCTCTAAATAATAATAATAATAATTACTTGCTGGGTTGGTGGCTCATGCCTGTAATCCCAACACTTTGGGAGGAAGAGGGTGGAGGATCACTTGAACCCAGGAATTCGAGACCAGCCTAGCAATATAGCTAGATTTCACCTCTACGAAAGATTTTAAAACTTCACTGGTTGTGATAGCATACACCTACAGTCCCAGCTGCTTGGGAGGCTGGCACAGGAAGATTGTCTAAACCCAGGAATTAGAGGCTTTATTTTTTACCAAATATTTATTTTGAATCCAATCTGAAGAGTTTATTTAGTTCATTTTACTTATAGAGATAATTCATATGCTTGGGTTTCTCTTCTGCCATCTTATTATATGCTTTCTATTTCTTTATTTTCTTCTGCACTTCCTTTCCTTTTCTTTCTTTCTTTCTTTTTTTTTTTTTTTTTTTTTTTGCCTCCTTTCCTATTATGCTTTTGGATGGAATAACCTTTATTTTTTTTCTCAAAACTTCAGCTTTCTATATGTTTTGAAATTTATAGTCTACATTTATTCTTTTAGTGGTTACTCCAGGGATTTTAGGATTATATTTAAAGTCTGAAATTAATTGATATGTTTATCATTATTCTGAAAAATGCAATAACTCTAAAATTTTTATCTATTATTAACCAGTATTTTAATCTCAGGCTATTTTGGCCACAAATTAGGCATTATTATTACTGTTTTAAATTGTTGACATGTTTTTAGATTTACCCTTTGAGAGAAAGAGTTATCAGTCTAAACCTGTTTTGTATGTGATGATGACCTCGGGTTTATCCTTTCCCAATGTTGTTTCCTTAGAAACATAGTCATTTAAGATAAATGTGGAATGTCAGCTGTGTTTGATATTGTTTACTGGAAAGACAATTTCTAATCTGGACTAAACAAACTGTTAATTGGCATATAGATAGACCTTAGAGCTCATATGGCTGCAGGTGGAAAAATCTGTTGAAGAAAGCATAACCTTAGCTTTTCTGGATGGTTCCATCATACTGAATATGTACCTTGTGGAAGCTTGGAAAATGTCCTCACAGGCAGTTACAGGATGTGTTTCCCTTCATGTATGAGGCTCCTTGTATCAGAGTAGCCTGCATTCGTTGGTGGGTTCTCACTTCTTAAAACTGAGTTGGGCATGATCTTATCTGGGAAGCAATAACTCGACTGCTGTAGGGACTAATATTGAAGATGTGTTTGATGCTATCATGTTGACATGCTGTGTTTCCTCTGCTGTATCTAAGTAAACCTAGTGGCATTTAAAATCTTTTATGTCCTGTAGGTGTGACAGTCAGTATGAACTCATGCCACTACTGGTCGGTCATACAGAGTGGGCATTGCAGTCCATATATAACAATAATATTGCTCCTGCCTTCTACTTGAAGCTTAGAAATCAGTAGGCTATTATTTCCTTGTACTTCATCTGCCACTGTGGTCTCGGGTGAAAATCAAAGTGCCACCTTTAGAAGAGGACACTATGTGCAAAGGGAGATGCCCCAAAACTGGAATTTATTTATAAAAAGTTTTGTATTAATAAAAAGATTGTGTATTTACTCTTACATGTTTAAACTTCAGTCACCTCCAAAGTACCCTCTGTTTGATGCAGTACACCAATCGAGACCCTTTTTCCACTGCTCAAAGCAGTTTTTGAACTTGCCAGTTTTGATGCCTTTTAGTGCTCCTGCTGTTTTTTGTTTCACCCCTTTCACATCAGCAAAACAAAAGGCACATTGGTTTACCTTTGAGGACTTTTTTCATTGGTGGAAACAACAAAAAAAATCTCTCTGGGCAAGATCAGGTGTAGAGGGAGGGTGGGGCACAGGGGTTGTGCCATTTTTGGTCAAAAACTGCTGAATACTCAGTGCAGTGTGGGCAGGTACACTTGTAAATCACCCATCATGAAATGGGCAAAAGTGCTGAAAGAATCTCAAAGAAAAAAAAAATTACAGAAGCCGAAAGCAGCCTCTCACAACACTAGGTGTTAGCTAGCCTTGGGTTCCTAGAACACTTACCTAGTGGGGGAAGCCTGTACTGCAAGAAGCCCACCCTCCAAAAAAGTCATTTTTTTGGCAGGGGGTCCCCGTTTGTATTTATAATGGCTATATAATGAAAGAAGAGGGGAAGACCACCCCTTTTATCTGGGTGCAGTGAGCACTGCCAGAGAGAGGTAAAATTAGAGGAGGTGAGAGGTTCATGAATATCATGCTTACGACCTCTTCATCTTGGTTGATTCATGGAATGGGAGTTGTAGTATTAAGTCGGCTAGTGGAAAAGCCAAAAAAATAAAGGACATCTATCCTTGATTCCCTTTTAAACCTGGGGTGGGATTATGGGTGGAAACAAGAAGGGGAGACCCACTGGACGAGGTTGTCCATTGGCAACATATAGAAGCCCAGGAAGTGGAAAAGGTGGCATGTTTAGTTAAGAGAGAGAGTCATGTAGGAGTTTCTGGCACTGCATGATAAGCTGGTTTGTGAGGAAGATTCCTGAGGATGATCAGATCAATTATGTATATCTCAATGTGATTTTGATTTGCATTTCTCATCAGAGAAGGGTATTCTTGAGGCACTGATAATTGGGAGAAGGTGGGGTGGAGGAAGACTCAGGTGCGTAATCTCAACATAATGTGGAATGGTAAGAGAATAAATAATGTATACCAGAGTTCAGGACACCACAGGTAAAGGGTACAGGATACATTTAATTAACAAAATAGTTAAATTATAAAGGTTTTCATGTTTGATTTGTTTTGTTTCTAAAGCAAGTGGGACAGAAACAAGTAACTAATGCCCGAGATGTCACAAAAAGTTGCATCTTGCTTAAGATTAGGTCTTACCCTCTTGAGTAAATTTTTCATAGAATTTTTTTCTGTAAGGTTTATCCTAATGTTTTAGGTTACATAGATATAGTGTGCTTTTTCTAATTATGAAAGGAAAACATAATCTTGAAAAACACAAAATAGCAAATGAAATTCCCCTATCCAGATAGGTATAGCTACTGTTAACGTTCTGATGCATGTTGACAACCCAAATATCTTGATCTGGACTGGGGATGCCCCCAAGAAACCTAAGAACTCTCCAAAGGGGGTGTAAAAATATGTAGAGTCATAGCTAAGGTGAATTTGCTAATGAATCAATGAAGACTCAGATTCAAAGCCTTTTGCATGCATGAGCTCCCTCCAAACTCTGGAATGGTCCTTCAGTGTTCACATGAGCATATGTTTGGTGGATATTTTATTCACAAACATTAAGAACACTGTCTCCTCCAGCTCCAACTGTCCCTCCATCACATCTCCTCTCATGGTAGATGGCAATGAAGTTGCCACAGGCATGTTTGGGATCTACTTAAGAAGTTGAGTTGGGAATACTTTCGTTTCAGCTTAGGGAGATATACTTACATGGTTCATAGTCCCTTATTTGCATAGCTCAAATATTACTAGCTATCCTGGTGTCTAGACGTCTAGGAAGAGTCATCCCACCTACAGGGCTAAATTGCCCAGTAGAGCCATTTTACAATACAACTATATCTTATAGCAGCAAACTATGTGTAAGATAGAGAAAAAAAGAGGATTTGACATGCACATATTTGACATATAACCAGAAGATGGCCAGTAGAAAAATCAGTCACATGAAGTGCAAAATTTAAGTGGAGGATTTGGTTTTCTTTTTCTTTTTTTTTTATTTTTTATTTTTTATTATGAAGTTGTGGGGTACAGTTAAGGATTAGGTATACAATTGCATTTCACTCAGGCACCCTGTTGATATGGGGTGTTTCCCCGTTCCCAGACAGATATTTGCTACTGTTAATCCCGTCTCCCTCCCCCCACCATAGTTTCCCAGTACAGTCAGTCATTTTCGTATAGTATTGCATTGGATGTTTAAGGTCCATTATATGAGTGAGAACATGTGATACTCGGATCTTTGTTTCTGTGAGAGGTCACTCAGTATTATAGACTCTAGTATCATCCAGGTTGCTGCGAAATTTATGATTTTGTTCTTTTTTATGGCTGCATAGTATTCCATCGTGTATATGTACCACATTTTTTTAATCCAGTCCTCTTTTGATGGGCAGCATGGCTGTTTCCAGGTTCTTGCTATTGTGAACAACGCTGCGATAAACATGCGTGTGCAGGTATCTTTTTTTTTTTTTTTGAGTTGGAGTCTCACTCAGTCGCCCAGACTGGAGTGCAGTGGCCACTCCCAGCCACCGCAGCCTCGACCTGCTGGGCTCCAGCGATCCTTCCGCCTCAGCCTTCTGAGTAGCCGGAATTACAGGCATGCGCTACCACGCCCGGCTGATTTTTTGATTTATTGTAGAGATGAAGTCTCGCTGCCCAGGCGGGTCTCGAACCTGCGGGCTCAGGCAATCCAATCACCTCAGCCTCCCAAAGGCGCGGGATTACAGGCTGAGCCACCGAGCCTGGCTAGGTATCTTTTTTATAGAGTGATTTGTGTTCTTCAGGATATATTCCCAGTAGGGGGATTGCGGGGTCATATGGGAGGTTGGTATTTAGAGCTTTTAGGAATCGCCACACTGCTTTCCACAGAGGTTGCACTAGTTTGCACTCCCACCAACAGTGTAGAAGTGTTCCCTTTTCACTGCACCCTCTTCAGCAGCTGTTATTTTTTGACTTGTTGATAATTGCCATTCTGACTGGAGTTAGGTGGTATCTCAGTGTGGTTTTGATTTGCATCTCCCTGATGATTAGTGAGGTTGAACATTTCTTCATGTGTTTGTTGGCTGCTCGGATGTCTTCCTTTGTGAAGTGTCTGTTCATATCTTTTGCCCATTTTATAATGGGGTTGTTTGTTTTTTTCTTTTCAGCACGTTTGAGTTCCTTGTAGATCCAGGATGTTAAGCCTTTGTCGGACCTGGAGTTGGCAAATACTTTTTCCCAGTCTGTAGGCTGTCTCCCTGCTCTCTTGATAGTTTCTTTGGCTTTGCAGAAGCTTGTCAGTTTAATAAGGTCCCACTTGTCTATTTTCTGTCTTATGAGCTGTGGATTTTGGGTTTTGTTCAGGAATTGGATGCCAGTTCCGATTTCCATGAGGGTATTTCCTTCATTTTCTAAGGTTCTTATGGTTTGAGGTTTTTACATTTAGGTCTCTGATCCATTTGGAATTAACCTTTGTGCATGGGGATAGATAGGGATCCTGTTTCAATCTTCTGCATGTGGTCAGCCAGTTTTCCCAGCACCATTTACTGAATAGGTTCTCCTCGCTCCAGTGGTAGGAGGTAGAGGCTTTGTCAAAGATGAGTTGGTTGAGAAATTGAGGTTTTGCTTCTGGAATCTCAATTCTATTCCATTGATCTATATGCCTGTTCTTATACCAATACCAAGCTGTTTTGATGATTGTAGCTTTATAGTAAAGTTTGAAGTCTGGTAATGTGATACCACCTGCTTTGTTTTTTTTGCTGAGGATTGTTCTGACTATTCTTGGATGTTTGTGTTTCCATATGAATTCCTGCATTGTTTTTTTAGGTCTGAGAAGAATGTTGCTGGTAATTTGATGGGTATTGCATTGAATTTGTAGATTGCCTTAGGTAAGATAGACATCTTCACAATGTTGATTCTTCCAATCCATGAGCATGGGATATTTTTCAACTTGTTTGTGTCAACTTTGATTTCGTTGAGCAGTGTTTTGTAGTTTTCCTTGTAAAGGTCTTTCACGTCTCTGACTAGGAAGATGCCAAGGTATTTCATTTTTTTTGTGGCTATTGTGAATGGAATTGTGTTTTTTATTTGGGTTTCTGTTTGTTTATTATTGGTGTAGAGAAATGCAATTGTCTTTTGTACATTTATTTTGTATCCCGAGACTTTGCCAAAGGCCTTTATCAGTGTAAGGAGGTTTTTGACAGATTCTCTTGGGTTTTCAAGGTATACAATCATGTCATCTGCAAAGAGAGATAACTTGACTTCCTCTTTTCCTATTTGGATACCCCTGATTGCCTTCTCTTCTCTGATTGCTCGAGCCAGCACTTCCAATACTACGTTGAACAGGAGCGGTGAGAGTGGGCATCCTTGTCTTGTTCCAGTTTTCAGGGGAAATGGTTCCAATTTTTGTCCATTTAGGAGTATGCTGGCTGTGGGTTAATTGTAGATGGCTTTTACTATTTTGAGGTATGTTCCCCGTATGCCTAGATGTTCGAGGGTTTTTATCAAGAAAGGGTGCTGGATTTTATCAAAAGCTTTTTCTGCATCTAATGATATAATCATGTGGGGTTTTTCTGACATCTGTTGATGTATTTAATTACATTTATGGTTTTACCAATGTTGAACTAGCCTTGCATCCCAGGATTGAAGCCTACTTGGTCATGATGGATGATTTTTGAGATGTATTGCTGAATCCGGTTTGCTAGGATCTTGTTGAGAATTTTAGCATCTATGTTCATCAAAGATATTGGCCTGTAGTTCTCTTTCTTTGCTGGTTCTTTACCTGGTTTGGGTATCAATGTGATGTTGGCTTCGTAAAATGATTTGGGGAGCGTTCCATCTTTTTCAATTGCCTGGAATACCTTCAGTAGGATTGGTATCAGCTCCTTCTTAAATGTCTTGTAGAATTCTGCTGGAAAGCCATCTGGTCCAGGGCTTTTTTTTGTAGGAAGTTTTCTTATTATGTAGTCGATTTCCTTGATTGTTATTGGTTTATTTAGGGTCTCAATTTCTTCTTGTTCCAACTTAGGTAGGTTGTGTGATGTCAGAAAGTCCTCCATTTCCTTAAGGTTTTCAAGTTTGTTTCCATACAAGTGTACATAGAAGTCTCTAATGATCTTTTGTATTTCTTCGGGGTCAGATGTGACTTCATCTTTTGTGTTTCTGATTGTTCTTATTTGGTTTTTTTCTCATTTTTTCTTTGTCAGTCTAGCTAGGGGACCATTGATCTTGTTTATTCTTTCGAAGAACCAGCTTTTTGTTTCATTGATATTTTGTATTATGTTTTTGTCTTCTATGTCCTGGATTTGGGTTTTTATTTTGGTGATCTGGATTCTTCTGCTGAAATTAGTGTTTTTGTGTTCTTGCTTTTCCAGCTTCTTTAGGAGGCTTGTTAGGTTGTTGATTTCTGTTCCTTCCATTTTCCTCATGTATGTTTGTAGGGATATAAATTCCCCTCTTATTACAGCTTTTAAGGCATCCCAGAGATTTTGGTAAGATGTTTTTTCATTTTCATTTGTTTCCAGGTATCTTTTGATCTCTGTTTTGATTTCATCATTGACCCAGGAGTTGTTATCATCATGCTGTTTAGTGTCCATGTCTTTGTGGGTTTTGGGGGGACTTTGTTGGTGTCAATGTTTATTTTTATTCCACTGTGGTCCGAGAAGGTGCATGGTAGAATTTCAGTCCTTTTAAATTTGCTTATACTTGATTTGTGTCCAATTATGTGGTCGATCTTAGAATATGTTCCATGCGGTGATGAGTAGAATGTGTATTCTGTGGTCTTTGGATGGAGTGTTCTATAGGTATCAATTAAGTCCATTTGGTCCAGAGTCTCATTGAGGTTCCGGATCTCCTTGCTGATTTTTTGTCCTGATGATCTGTCTAGGGTTGTGAGTGGTGTATTAAATTCCCCAGTTATTATGGTGTTAGAGTCAATGTCTTTCTTTAGTTTTCCTAGAAGTTGCTTTATGAATGTTGGCGCACCTATGTTGGGTGTATATATGCTTAGGAGAGATATTTCTTGTTGATGGAGTGAACCTTTTATCATTACGTAGTGGCCCTCTGTATCTTTTTTAATTTTTGATAGCTTAAATGGTATTTTGTCTGAAATTAGGATCATGACTCCTCCTTTCTTTTGTGTTCCATTCACCTGAAAATTTGTTTCCCATCCTCTTACTTTGAGTCTGTGTATGTCCTTTCTAGTGAGATGGGTCTCTTGAAGGCAGTATATTGTTGCCTGGTGATATTTTATCCATTTTGTCATTCTATGTCTTTTCAGTGGTTCGTTTAGTCCATTCACATTCAGACTAATTATTGAAATGTGAGAGTTCGTCCCTATCATGGACTTCTTATTGAGTCGTTGTTCTTCCACTTGGTTTTTTCTTTTCTTTTTTTTTTTTTTGTCTTTCTTTTGATTTGGGGGTTGGTTCATGTATATTTTATTCTTTTCCCTGTACTCTTGTGAAGAACGTTGTTCTTTTTTCCTTTTCTTCTGTTTTTAGTACTTTCTTAAGTGTTTCATGTAGAGATGGTTTGGTGGCAGCATAAGTTCTTAGATATTGGATATCTTGGAAAGATTTTAATTCTCCCTCACTGATGGAGCTTAGCTTGGCTGGGTAGGTTATTCTGGGTTGAAATTGTTTATCTTTTAGGACTTTGAAGATAGGGCTCCAAGCTCTCCTAGCCTGCAGGGTTTCTGCAGATAAATCTGCTGCTATTCTGATTGATCTTCCATGGTAGGTGATCTGGCCTTTTTCTCTTGCTGCCTTTAGGATTTTTTCTTTTGTGCCTACTTTATTTAGGTGAAATATTATGTGTCTAGGAGTTGGTCTTCTCATTTGTTGTCTTGCAGGGGTTCTCTGAATCTCTTTGTTTGAATTTTTGCATCACTGATTAGATAAGGGAAGTTTTCTTGAATGATCTCATGGAAAGTTTGTTCCAATGTGGTCTCTGTTTCTCTTTCTGCCTCAGGGAGTCCGGATTATTCTTAGGTTAGGCCTCTTGAGGTAGTCACTCATCTCTTGAAGGTTTTGTTCTGTCTTTTTGAGCTTATTTTCTGTGTTTTTAAGAGTTTGGGTTATTTCTATATTTTGGTCCTCAAGCTCTGAGATTCTTTCTTCTGCTTGGGTAATTCTGCTTTCCATGCTTATCAATTTGTTATTTATTTCATTCACAGTATTCTTTATTACTGTTATCTCAGATATCAGCTCCTTCCTAGTTTCTTCTTGTGTCTCCTCAATTCTTTTTAATCTCTCCATTATTGTTTTGATATCTACATTTGCAGTTTGAGACCCTTCATTCTGGGGGCTTTTCATTGTTTGCATTCCAAAGTCAGTTTTCTCAGTGTCTGCTCTCCCAGGTGTCTGGGAGAGACCCATACTCTTCTCTTGGTTTTTCTTCATTTCTGTAGATTTTTCTCCCTCTCCCCTTTTCCCTCCCCCTCTTCAATTCTGTTTTTGAGGGAAGGTGGGGTTGCTTTTATTTCTCTTCTGCAATGACCTGTTCTTCCTTATGAGGGTCTTTTGGCTTTGTTCACTTTTCCCTCTGCATTACAGTCTGTCTATTCAGCAGTATGCAGTCTTGGTCTGTTCAGAGAATCTCACCAGTTCACCTATGCCGTCGCCACCTTGCCTCGCTCCCCAAAATGGATAGATTTTAAGTTGGTTCCCAAAACTAATTGATTATAATCTCACCCAGTACATGCTATGTGTCTCTGAGTCGCTGTGGAAGTCTCTGTGTTCTGGGTTTGCCAACATTCTAGAAAGGGATTTGACCAAGATCTCAAGTTTGCAGAAATCCAGGATTTGGTTTTCAATCTATAAGTATGTGAGTGTGTGTGTGTGTGTGTGTGTGTGTGTGTGTGTGTGTGTGTATACACACATATGTATAGATATTCAGTCATGTAGCATGTATGATTTTAGCCGCATAGTACTTCTATAAACTATCAATAATAAAAAACTAATTTCAATTATTCATACTAGAAGAAAGACTTACCTTTTAACTCTAAAAAATATTATGAAATTTTTATAGGAAGTCGTGTAAAAAAGTATCACAGATGTGTGTTAGCCAATTAATTAATACAATATATTTTTCCCGGATTTTGAGATGTTGATAGAAGTTGTCAACTTTTCAAAATTTGGTGTTTTTTTAAAGATTTATTTTCTCAGTCTAAATAAATACTCATCTTCCTAGTTAATTTTGTATTTGTAATTTTATATTTCTTTTTATAAATAGGATCACCCATATTACATGAGCTTCTGTCTCTTCAAAACATAGATCTGCCTCCAACCATAGCTACAACACTCCATCACAGTGCATGTGATTTGAAATTATAAGGCATTAAAAAATACAAAAGAAATATGATGTTCTGTCTTCTAGTCCTCATAATGGGATGTTGAAACAACTCAGTGAAAGTTGAAGCAACTTTTTCATATCATGGTAGCTAACACACTTTTAAAGTTTTATTAATTATACCTCTCTCTCTTTCTCTTTCTCTCTTTCTCGACCCCTTCTCTCACTCCTTGTCTATTGTGGCAGAAGTGATATCATTAGGCAAAGGATAAGATTTAAATAAAATCTAAGGAAAATCGGTGGTTATCATATCACAAGTTTAAGCTTTAGAATGTAAAGATTTCTTTGAGTCTATTTACTCTCATGAAAACCAAAAATGAAAACTTTTTGCTTTGAGAAAATAAACACTTGGAAATAATATTTTCTTATTTTAAATGAATGTTCCTACTTTGGGTCTAATTTTTTAAAATATTTATCTTAGGGGCCTACAATCTTAAATAGTTTGTTCCTATTACTATTGCTGCATAACAAATCACTCTAAAACTTTGTAGCTTAATGTGCAAGAGTTACTTGTTTATCAGAGTTCTGAAGGTCAGTGATTCAGGAGGCTCGCATGTGGCTGCTGGTGCAGCCGGAGATGCCTGGGCATCTCTCTGCCTTTACCCAGGCCATTTCAGGAATAGTCGTCCATGCCAGGTACAGTGGACTCCTCACATTCATGGTGGCCTTAAAGCAATCTGACTGTTTACATACATGGTACCTCAGGAGATCCGAGCCAGAGAGTGTCAACTTATATCTCAGCTGCATCACCTTTAATGATTCAGCTTCTGAAAGACATTCGCTGTCACTTTCACCACATTCTGTTAGTTAAAAGCAAGTTGCAAACCTATCCAGAAAGAAAAGGAGGAGAATTAGATCTCATAGAAGAAATATGAAGTTTCCATAAAAGTATGTGAAATAAGAGACATGAGATATCTTCAGAATATATGATCTACAACACAAGATTTAAGTAACCCAGATACATAATTTATAGGCAACAGTTTGATAATCTAACTCAATAAATTTTGGGGTGCACCTAAAGCATTTTCTCAAGGAAATATGGAAACTGTCTAGATTACCCTCTAATGAGTTCTATCTGGGTTGTAAGTGCTAGGAATTCAACTCAAATTAGTTCATGTAATTTAACTTTATTTTCTTTAACAACAATTTATTACCATAATTTTATTTATTGTCTAACAACAGAGTGGTATTAAGAGGGCACACAGCTAGTTCTAGAGATTCATATAATTTTTTTAGAACTTCAAAACAAAATGAAGAAAGATCAGGAATTTCACATAGTTTTATAAGCATATGAGATTTATTGAAAACACATTTCTATACACTTGAGATTTTAGGAATGAAAAGATATGACCTACTCTATTATTAAAACCAATTTTAAAGCCAAAATGAGTGTTTCAGGATGACAGTTCTCTTGCCTAAACCTCTTGGTGTGTTGTCACTAGGGCCCTGACTGGTAAAGTTCTTTAGATTAATTCAATAAGAGTTTTTAAAAATAGTGACTAATGTCTCCAAATGCAACTCCTGAAAAACAAGAAGATAAACAAATATAACTCACTGAACTTAACAAAACATGTGTTTATTAGGATTGATGAGATATTAGACAAGATTTTGAGGTGGTTCTTATTACGTGTTGCATTGTATCACATAGCTATTATGGGCCTTGAAATTCAACAATATTGAAAAGCAGACAAAATATAGGCATAAAGTATTTAAATGGGCATACCACAACAACATTCTTAATAAAAACAAGAATAAAAGTGAAATTTAATTAACTCATTTACCCACCATAAAGTAAATGGGGATTTTGCATATATCAACCTTAATTTAGTGTTTTATCACCAGGACAAATAGATTATGTTCATGTGTCCTAGCTTGTAATATATGTTAACTGCAATAGACTCTGAACTAGATTATCTTAGAACATTTTAGATGGAAGGCATACATTCTTAACTCAGGGAACCAGCTGTAAATGTGATTTTTCATCCCAATGCTTTTTTTTGTAAATCTCTTTGTCTAAAGTTTCCTATAGTCCTCATGCAAACACTCTTCAAAATCTTATGATTGTGAAGAAATCTGCAGGTCTGTGGTTGTTTACTCTGTATATGACATCTTAGACTTAGACATTTATACTAAAGAGGAGCAACATCTGGAAATTAGGAAGTCGGGACAGGGGAGGGATTCTGGAATTAATAGTGGGGATTCTGGAATGAATAGTGGTTCAAAGTGAGATGTGAATTTGGAAGTCATCATCTGCCACAGTGCACAGAGCAAGTTTGAGAGAGGGAGTCAAGAAGTGCACAAGAAGCAGGGATTTGGCATGAGGTGTTATCAAATAAAAGTTATCCTTATTCTCCTGAGATTGAGGTTACTTGTCTTAATGGCTTGCATGTGTATATATGTGTTTAATTATGTCAGCAATAACTGATGACTTGGATGTGCATGGCTTGGGGATAAGTGTAAACAGGAAAGTTATGACAGATGTGGGAGATAGAGCTGCCAATTCTGGCAGTTTTATCTGTATTCAGAAAACGTTGTCTTTCTAAAAGCATGAAGATTTAAGGCTTGGGGGGGATCATTAATATTGTCCTACCTTTTAGTCTTCCCCGGAGATGATACTCCTGGCTGTTGCCCTAATCTTTAGGGTAACAGCCTAAAGTTTAACTACCATAGCTTTTGAGCCCCCAGCCATTTATTTGTTGTATATTACTGCACTTGCCCTGCATCTTCCCTTCCTAACTTAGCTCCTTTACTAAGGAGGTATCACTGAATGGTTGAAAATAAAGCAGACTGCTGGGTTCAAATCCCAGCTCCACCACTTACTTCTTGGACATCCTTGGGTAAAGCAATTTAAGAGCTCTTTGCTGCAGATGCCGCATATGTAAAATGGGAACAACAATAGTCTTGCTTTATGAAGTTTTCATGAAATTAAGTGAGATAATGTTGCTGAGTAACATACATATGGGTACACGTGCTCAATAAATATTAATGATGATTATTGTTATTATTTGTATTATTATTATTCCGGACCCTCACTTGCTTCATAGCCCCTCCTGCCCTTCACTGCCTGGGACTTTCTCAGTTCAGCCTTCAATAGTTTTGTCTGACTAGACAGGCTCTCTGCAAGGCAGAGTAAACTGACCTGGCATTTTGCTTGACTTTTCACATTCATGTGTCCAGCATTGTCTCCATTTTTCTTAGAACTTTTCCTGGCATAATATATCTTTATCAAGGAATATTATTTTATGATATCTATTCTATAGGCCAGATTATAAAGAGAACCAGTATGTTCTAACCTCATATAGGTAAGGTAGGAGGAAAGATTTATGAGTCAAGCAAGAAACATATGGCTCAACCTTTTAGTGCTAATCCCTCACTCAACTAGAGGCATTTCTTTGATAACATTTCATTTATTTAGCCAGAAAATCATTAATATTTACTGAGAACATATTCTGTGCCAGGCACTCTGTTAGGCACTGAGCATACAAGGAAAGCAAAGCAGATTTGGGCCTTGACTTCATAAAGCTTACACTGAAATGGGTAATAATCACACAAGTATGTAATGAATACTGTGAAGGAAACACCTCTGGGAAAAATTAGAATAAATATCAGAAATAATGATTCTAAGTGGTAGGAGTAATAATAGTAGTCAGAGAGAAGTTAGCTGAGATTGAAGATTAAATAGGTGAAGAAGGAAATTAGCATTCCAAGGAAAAGGAAACAGTGTGATGATGCATTTGAAAAACTAAAAGAAGGTCACGTGGCTGGAGCTGAGAGAGAGGGATAGGAGTTAGAGATGGTGTTGGAGAGGTAGATACAGTTAAGAAACAAACTTAATTTCTTCCAACCCATTTATTCTATTTCCAACTCTTGAAAATATAAATACTCCTTAACTTATAGTGGAGTTATGTCCCAGTCAATTGAAAATATAAGTAGAAAATGCATTTAGTACACCTAACCTGCCAAACACCCTAACTTAGCCTAGCCTATCTTAGACATGCTCAGAGTACTTTCATTACCCCACAGTTGGGCAACATCATCCCATACCACAGCCTACTGTAGAGGTTGGTTGTTCACTCTTCTGATCACATGGTTGACTTGGCCCTGTGGCTTGCTGCCCCTGACTGGCATTGCAAGAAAGTATCATACTGCCTGTTGCTAGCCCACAAAACAATCAAAATTCAAATTACCATTTCTGGTGAATGTATATTGCTTTTTTACCATTGTAAAATTTGAAGTTGAACCATTGAAAGTCAGGAACCACCTACACAATTAAATAAAAAGGGGGCAAGAAGAGTTTGTAGGAGATTACTAGGAACAATTTTTTCAGACTTTATTGTTCTTATAAATTATCTAGGGGTCTTGTTAAAATGCAAATTCTGATGTGGGACATCTACTATGGGCCTGAGAATCTGAATTTCTAACAAGCTCCAAGAAATGCTGGTGAGCAGTGAGGGCCTGGATGAAACTGTAGTAGTGGTGATGGAAATAGAGACAAAGGGACAGGATTCAAGAGAGAGTAGGAAAGCACAGGCAAAAGGGCATAGTGAAGAATTAGATAAGAGGCATGGTGAAGGGAGGAGAGATCAATGATGGCTTCTAAGTTTCTGGCTTGTGGAACTGGTAGTGGGTTGTACTACTCATGGTAGAAACATAGGAAGTGTGCCCAGGTTGGAGAGAAGATCCCAACATTAGTTTTGACATTGTGAAGCTGAAGCACTTTTGAAACCTTCAAGTGAAGTCACTTAGCAGTTGGATACATGGATCTAGAGCTCAATGAAGAGATCTGCAGCAAATATGTAAACTTGAGTTATCTATCACCACACAAATGAGAGACTCTACTCAGGTGAGGGTCTCCTAGGGAGAGAATGTGTAATGAAACAAGAAGGATCTATGGGACTGAGCCTTGAAGAGCATGGACATTCACTCAGATGTTAATATGTATATCTACTAGCATCCTTAAACTTTTGTGATTGTGTGTTTTAAATACATTTGCAATACTGAGTAGTACAACAATTTTCTGTAGACCTACCACATATTACTTTGCCATATTACTTCAGATATTTAAGAAATGCAACAATGCAGGTAAAGCCCTTTGTAGACCTCTCCCTAGAAGCAGTCACTATATTGAATTTGCTATCATTTCTAGGTATATTTTTATACTTGAGATATGTGTTGCATCTCCATCCATCTGTCCATGCGACCACGAAAACTTATAGTATTGTTTTGCATATTGCCAAATTTTATAACTGGTATATAATCATTTTACTTCTGAAAATTATTTTTTATCAATCATTATTTTGTCTTTGTTGTTTATCTATGTTTGGTATGTGCAGCTGTGGCACTATCTGCTGTGTGGTAGTCTGTATTATGGGCATATAAGAATTTATGTTTTCATTCTTATATTGATAACATTTAGTTATTCTCATATCCTTCTATAAAGATATGGCAACATGAATTCTTATACATGTCTTCTTGCATACATATGCAAGTTTTTTTCAGCATATCTATTCATTGGAGGTAAAAATCAATTAGTAGGCCATGGTCAGCATAGAAAAAAATGGAATGTTAGACAATAGATAATATTATAGCACACTTGTAGTAAATATTATTTCATGAAACTTTGAGGTGTGTGTGTGTGTGTGTGTGTGTGTGTGTGTGTGTGTGTGTGTATAAATGAGTTTGTGTGTATAGCCACATTTAAGGACCTTATATTTTTCAGACATTTGAGCATAATAAAATGCTCATGGAATGGAACCAATATAGATGAAAAAGAGATCAAATGTACAGGAGGGAGGAAGAATGAAATCTCTTCCAATAAAGTAAAAGGGTACAAGAAAGAAGTAGGTTTGGATGGCAGTACACTTTTAGATGGGAGAGCAAAACGTTTAGAGAGTTAGGGGGTGTTTTTTGTAACATATTCTGTTTTGTGTGTGAGCAAGGAAGCTAGTTGTAGGGTATAAATCTTGAGAAAAGTGGAAAAGGCTTGCGGTTGCTACTAGAAAGTATGGAAAATGGATTGATAAAATGTTTACTAAATTTTTTTGTTTTCTTGGTGGGAGAAAGAATACTTTTCTCTATCAGCATTTAGCAATCCAGAAGTAGAAAATGTAATAGTGGGTTTGGTCTAAGATTGGAGCTTTTCTGGGCAAATTGACCAAAGATGTTATATCCATGGAGTTATCCATGATGAGAGAATGATGGGATAGAAACAAAAATGAGGATTAAGAGTCAATCAATTGTTAAGGAGAAAGGGAAGAGAATGCAGATCTATTTCAGGGCTCAGCAAACCATAACCTGTGGACCAAACCCAGCCCACTGCTTATTTGTATACATAAAGTTTTGTGGAACACAGACTTGCCCATTTGTATAGTATTTTTCTTCTGCCGCCGCTTTTGTACTACAATAGGAGAGTTGAGTAGTTGTGAAAATAAATTTGCAAAGCCTAAAATATTTATACTCTGGCCCTTTATAGACCAGGTTTACTAACCCCTGGTTTAGTCTGTTCTCTTCATTTCTCTCACTGAGGTCAAAGGACATACATAATATCAGAGAGAAGAAAGGATGGGAAGATGAGGTAAAAGAGGAAAGAGTGACACAGTTTCCAGGGTTGCCAAGGTGCAAGGTGATCTTGAGAATAGACAGGTGAGGTGAAATTGAGTTTCTGAAGTTTCTTAACTTTTTCCTTAAAAAATCCCCAAAACCTGAGAGTATCAAATGGGTTGCCCCTATGGGAGTTGAAATCATCTAGGATTCTGGCAGGCTTGGGGTGGTGAGAAAGATGGTGAGCACAATACTAAAGTCTTGAAAACAAACAAATGTTTGTTAAGACTTTGGAAGCCAGAAACAAGAATGGATAGAAGGAGGTAAATATGGCCTGTTAACCTGAGCTTGACAGAAAAAAAGTGAGAACTAATGGTCTTAAGGAGCTTTGGAATTACTCCTCTAATGCAATGGTCCCCAACCCCAAGGCCTCGCACCGGTACCAGTAAGTGACACTGGGCTGCATAGGTCAGCAGCAGCATTAGATTCTCATAGGAGCACAAACCCTGTTATGAACTGCACATTCAAGGGATCCAGCTTGCCTAATGCCTGATGGTCCCCTACCTCACCTCCATTCCATGACAAAATTGTCTTCCATGAAACCAGTCCCTGATGCCAAAAAGGTTGAGGACCACTGCTCCAATGGAATCGAAGAGCAAGAAGGACAGCAGTCAACTCTCAGCCGAGAGAGAAAGACTGGTGACCACCAAGGGGGCTCCAGGGGAGTGATGCCTTCAGAAATCTAGACTTCATTCAGGGCAAAAGACAGAGGAAGGCTTTAGGAAAGAGATGGCGGGCAGCAGGGAGTTTTTGACTTTGATTTATTTTCTATGGAATAGAAAGATTTAAGAATGGTGCCATATGGAAATCCCAGCAAGCTGTGTAGGAAGACCATGGTATTAGTTAATTCCCTGTATTCTAACCAGGTGTTAAAAATTAACTACAGATCTTGGTGGATAAGAAACTTCGACTTCCTCAAAGTACCTTTGGGCCCCAGCACCTACTCATTAGTCAATGACTCTACCAAGCACATGACATCACAAGCCAGGAAGGAACCTCTAAATCACCTGTGCCTTCCTCCTACCTTCTGTATTTCTTTGTTCCCTCATCCCATATCTCCTGGATTTATTGTCATGGTGTCCTAGTGGGACTCTCTTCTCCTCAGAGGTATTTTTTTTCCCCTCCAATAAAAACACTCTTTTTTCTTATTGTAAAAGCCATACATGCTTACTGTAAAAATCAACTTAGCACAGAAGGCATAATAAAGAATGTAAAATTACCTCAAGCCCTACAACCTAGAGATTATGGCTATTAACATTTTTACTTACGTCTTTACAGACTTTCTCTATGCAGAAATATATATATTTGTTACTTTAGAGGAACTATATGTGCTTTTAAAAAATTTATTATTCTAATAATATATCATGGAACTCCTATAAATATTTATTTATACCATTTTTAATGTAGACTTTGTATCGAAATTTATCATAATTAATGATCCAATTCCATATCATTGGGTATGTTTATATTTATTTGCTACTATATATAACAATATAATGAATATCCTTTTACTAATAACTTTTATAAAACAAAAATTTGACCATGTCATGATTTCATGACTTTTACAAAACAAAAATTTGATCATGTCATAATTTCTTGCTTGAAACTCATCCATGATTCTCAAGCCTGTGAACTCTAAGATTAAATCTAATCATTTACCATGAAATAAGAGGTCATTTATTATCTGTCTTTGGCCTGCTTCCTCTCTATCCTGATTTCTCAATTTAGCTCTACCTATGTGACTCTGGTCAGGAGCCCTGCTTAGGTGACCCAATAATACCTCCATGATGACAGATTGTCAACATATCTTTCTTCATTCATCTTCCCAGCTGTACTGTAAACTTCTTGAGAGACTATGTGCTTCATTTGAAGGAAGAGTTACGTGTGGACACTCAATACTTGTTTGTTTGGAAGAAATACAATGAATATATGCATGTGTATGTATCTTCTTCCTTATTTCTCACTCTCCTTCGCTGGAAGTATTTTAATGAATACTCATTTTTTGTTTCAGCTTATGTTTTCTTATGATCTTGAATTCATTCATTTATTCATTCATTCATCCCATTTAACAAAAAATGAATTAAGCACCCACTATATGCCAGACACTGTCATAGGTGATGGAAGATAGTGAACGAAACCTCCTGGACCTGGCATTCCTATGGGGAAACAGATGATAAATAAGGTAAATAAGTCACGAATGTACTATGTTAGTTAAAGAGTGCTAACAAAAAGTAGTGGAGAAGAGGGTTTTGAAGAGTGTGTGTGTATGTTGAGTATATTGATGTTTCAGACAAGGTGGAAAGGAAAGCCTGTATCCTTAAGAAGAGAGGGAGGTAGCCATGCAGTTTCTAGGGGAAGAGAATTCTAAGCCAAGAAAAGAGCAAATGCAAAGGCCCTGAGGCTTGTTGTTCCATAAAACTGTCTTATGCTTTTATGGAAGAGCAAGGCGGCCAGTGTTCCTGCGTTAGAGAGAACTAGAGGTAGAGCAGACAAGGCCAAGGTGGGGATAGCCATCCAGATGACTGTCGCCAGAACTATGGCTTTTGCCTGACTGAAAAGAAAACCCAGAGTTATAATATGACTTGTCTTAACAGAATCTTCCTGACTACTCTGTTGAAAAGAGACTGCAGGTGACCAATTAGGTGTCTACTGCAATAATTCGGATGAGAAATCATTGTTGTTTGAACCAGGATGTTGGCAGTGAATGATGGAATTGTGGATTTCCATAGAAGATGTTTGCTCACTTATCATATACAGGATGTGAGAGAAGGAGCAGAATCTCAGATAACACCATGGCTCCCTATCCCTCAAAACATGATAAAAACAATAAAAATTCTGTTCTGTTTACCTAGCAATTACTTACTTTTGCCCGTTGGCCTAATTTAAGACTCTCACTTAACCCATTATAACCACATTAAATTGAAAATGTCTCAGAAATAATTCTCAGCATTTGAACATTTTTATTTGTGTTTAGGCCATGTCACTGTAAACTAACTTGCATATGTGTGTCTTGCAGGAATCAGTCTTATTATTTTATAAGCATATCATGTGCAATACCCAAATCCAATTTTAATATCTGTCATAGAATGTCTTGAAGCATGGTGCTCCTGTAACAAAACTTTTGAATTTTGCAACTATATTTGTTTAGCACCGTGATCACTTTTCAGTCAGTGAGTCTAGATGACTCTAAGTGAGGTAATAGATAAAGCAAACCTTGCTTGCACTCACAAATTTTCTAGTGACTGTATTAATAGCTGTAAATAGAAATAAGGAATTTACAATAATCTGGTTGTTTCTATTTTGACTAAATTTTTTAAAACAGTCACAGAATTGCATGTTTTAAAATATAGGGTAATATTAACAGATTTGCACTAGCAGGTATTTTTAAATAATTTGAATATGATTTGTTTAGAAATACAATTATAAAAATCATGTTAAGTCAAGGAGTGTACTTTTTAGAAATGAAAATGTGGAAAGTGTCTTGAAGTAGCAAACGGGCCTCTTTGGGCATCGTTAGACACAACTAGTATTTGCCCCTTTTCACTCACATTTCTGAATTGAGGATTCATCTCTGGGATGCTGATGGTGAAAGACACAGTTCTTACTTGGAGGAGTGTTCATTTCTTTCCATGGGCTGTCTTTAAACATGGAGTAGCAAGATATGCACCTATTTTTAAGGTGTGATAGACGGGCTCTCTTCTGTTTCTCCGCAGGACTCTCCAATTTCAGCTTTAAACCCTGAGGAGTCATTTAGGCAGGACTCTGACTACCCATTGCACGAGTTAAGTGACTCTTTTATGAGGTTCAGCAGTGAATTTCTTATAAAATATGCTCAAAAATTGTTGAAATACTGGCTACTGAATTGAAATGTCCAAGGTATCCAGCAAAAGCACCTAAGAGGACAGAAATCTCAAGTATGACTAACAAATGCCAGGCCTTTTGGAGAAACAGTATGCACTGCCATTCATCTTTTTAGAATTGGAAAACATGAGTAAAACTGGAAAATGAAAATAGCTTACATGTGGAAAATAATAACGACATTTAAAACTGGTTATTGCATGATCTGGCATCTCTAGTGACCTTGGGTAAGGTCTGGTAGCCATGGATAGGTTTCTTCTTATCTCTTTCACTTTCTTTGCTTAGTGTATTGAACGTGAATAATAATTGTTCCTACCTTATTAGGATTGTTATGAAGGTTAAATGAACAGTTTAGGACAGTTGAATAAACTCTTAGGACAGTTCCTAGCACACTGTAAATTCTTAATAATCATTGGTTGTTATTGTCTAAGAATACAGTGGAACTCGAGTTTATATATAAATTGCACATTAAGAGGAGACTTCATTAAAAAGAAGAAGAATTCCAGGGGAATCCTTAGCCTGGTTATTCCTAGTGTATTGTTTTATTTTCTTCATTGGGTAAGTAATATTTCTGCCAGAAACCAGATGGGGAGGATTTTGAAATTGCATGTGAGACTTTTTTCAAAGTGTATGAGCTGTAAAATCTTGTATAAATATTAATAACATATTAGAAAATTAATAAGGTGGTTGGAACTGCAATCACTTTTAGTTTGTTCTGGAAAATGAAGTAAACATGATACCATACAATGAGCTTTATTGCAAAAATGGCATTCATGATCACTGTGAAATTGAACCCCATTGTCCCTGCTTTCTCAGTCCAACCATCCTTCAAACAAGTAATTCAACATCCCGCAAAGAATGAGCCTGTCTTCCTTTCCTATCATACTACACTTTCTACCATCATCCCTGAGGTTTCTAGATTTTGTAGGCACAGATATATAATCTGAAGACCAAGAAATGTTGTAGAAGAGAGTAGAAATTGCACAAGAAAGACCAGGGAGTTCGTGGCTCATAGCATATTGATGTGGTAGCTTGGATTTGAGAGAAAGGATGAAATAGCTAAGATGAATGAGTTTGGTATACTCAGGCATCATAAAGTCTGGTACAAAGGGTTCCATATGTGTTAGCAGTGAAATGTGGGTAGAGTGGGACAAATGAGGCATGTGAAGACACAGCAGATACTCGTTCAAAATTTTGGAGACATGGACTGCAGAACAGGAGACGTGAGTACAGAGGAGGGTTGTTTAAGACAGACAGTCACGTGCTCCTTCCATTCAGATCAGGTCATTTGGCTTAGGTGTTTTTTAAAGATTTCTTTGCCCAAAATGCCTAACTTTTTTTTTTATTTTTTGCAAGACCTAACAAGCAATTCTTTCCCCTTCATTTACTTTTTAAGTTATTTTTTACTGTCAATTACTGAATTTCCTGTTCAAACATCATTTCATGTATTCATCTACTCACAAATATATGCCATCAACCTGGGGCCAGAGGATGTGTCATAAGAACATATAGATGAACCCTTATAAATGTATAAACATCTTTGGGGAATTACACAAAAAACCTCACTGCTCAAGTAAATCAAGGTTGTCGTGTGTGTGTACAAACTATAACATACTGTCTTATATCCATGCCCCCCACATATGTTCTGAGTCTTGTTAAAAGCAGAAATTATCCAATCATATGAAAAATTATTATTCTTTAATACTTACATATTTTTATATTTATAAATTTTTAAAAATTGTATTGCCAAAATCCAAAATTTATAACTGCTCTGTAACATCAGCAAATATGCCTGTAATGCCACTAACACCAGCAATATTTCAACAAACGGCTGTGTTCAATCATTGTCTCTAAAGTGCAAAACTGAAATACTAGAGCCCTTTAATTGATAATTTCTGTTTAAGAGTATAATTCCAATTTATGAATATATATTTCAAAAAACAGGTTATTCAAATGTTATTCTGGAGGGAGTAGAGATTGAGAGTTATTGTTTAATGGATACTGGGTTTCAGTTTGGGATGGTGAAAAAATTCTGGAGATGGATGGTGGTGATGTTTACAAAACAGTATGAGTATGAGTGTACTTACTGCCATTTCACTGTATACTTGAAATGGTGTTTCTATGCTATGTATATTTTAACTCTGCAAAAAAAATTTACATTGTATTCTCCAAACCTAAAGGATTTGCAGCATAATTATAACATTATTTGATGACATCATTTGCCTTGAAATAACTCTAATAACTCTCATATGAATATGCAAGTTAAAATGCATTAAAATAAAAACTCGGTAAAACTTCAATCTTGTAAAAATATTTAAATAAACTGGTGTTGGGATTGAGAAGAAAAACACTAAAACATTAGCTGGCAGGGATCAGAAGGATGATCTATCTCTTGGTTTTATTCTTACCTCGATGACCTTGTAGTTTAGTGTAATGGTTTCTAGCTTGACTGAAAAGTTTAGAGATGACTTTTTATTGACTTTAGTCAAAGAAAGAGAATATTATTCAATAAAGATCATAAACATTAAACTTCTGGTATCTGGAAGTTGTATTAGATTAAATTTCAGGTATTATGTGCAGAATAAAGTGCTTTTATTATGATCACTCCTCTTTTCAACTCTATATATTTCCAGTTTAATGGCATAATAATAGTATGACTGAGATTTACCAGCCAGAGTTATAAATATATAACATTCATTTCTAGGTCATATATTACACAGTTCTTTTATAAAGAGGTAGTTGCCCTTGATTGAAAAGTGGATATTTGATTTGAATAAATGATTCTAAAATTTATGTGATACTCTATGTTTTCCTGTCCTCTTACATGCTGACATGCTTTTGTGAGATGGATAAATAATAGTTGCCTTCAAGAATATTCGCTATATATTATGGTTATTTTAAAAACCAATTTAAAATGATTGTGACAGAAATACTTTTATTTTTACCATGCCTATTGCCTTAGCCATGTTTTGTTGAAAGATGGCCGTGTATATAACAAACTATGTTACCTTTTTAAAGGATTCCCTGAAAACTATCTGTATATACATAAATGGTTATCTGGTTAGCATGTTCTTTTTAATCATTTCATTTCTTACAGAATTTAGCTTTATGGCTCGCACATTTACAGATATTATTTCAATTTATTGAAAAAGGAAATGAGCACATAAATCCTTGCAATTAGAATCATCTTCAAACTCTAGCAGAAGTAGGGAGTTTACATTCTGATGTCTAGTAAGACTGAGGAGAAGCCAAAAGGCTTAGCTTACAGTCCTAGCTAGATAGACAGAGGTAGTGGGCTGAGCATGAATTTTACTTCACAAAATCAGTATACAAAATATGTTTATTTTCATAAGCAAAATTAGATCTGACTCTATGGTGGTGGAACATTTAATCCCAGCTAATTGGAGGCTCCCCCACTCCAAAAGTATTTGAGAAGTATAAAGTTCTCACACTAAGAGGCACAGTGGAGGATGAGAATGCTGTTCTGGTCTTTGGTTCTCGCTGGTCCTGGCTGTGACCCATCTGCCTGTGTTTATACCAAACTTGGACATTGTTGTTTGACCACTGTTGTCCACTTTTACTTCTTCACAAGACTGGGTTAAAGAACCCAGTATCTCAGTGTATCTCAGTGTAGTTTTAATTTGCATTTCTTTGATGACTAGCAGGGTGTGAGCATTTTTTCATGTATTCATTGGCTGCTTGTATGCTGGAGAGGGTGCATCGAAAAGGGAACACTTCTACACTGTTGGTGGGAATGTAAACTAGTACAGTCTCTGTGGAAAACAGTGT
This sequence comes from Cephalopachus bancanus, assembly GCA_027257055.1. NCBI lineage: Eukaryota > Metazoa > Chordata > Mammalia > Primates > Tarsiidae > Cephalopachus > Cephalopachus bancanus. The sequence continues at coordinate 9,010,494 of JAPVLO010000204.1, forward strand.
GGCAATTCCTAAAAGATCTAAAAATCAACCTTCTATACGACCCCACAATCTCTCTACTGGGAATATAACTGGAGGAACTCAAATCGCTATGAAAAAGATACCTGCATGCTTATTGCAGCATTGTTCACAACAGCAAGAACATGGAACCAACCGTGCTGCCCATCAAAAGAGGACTGCATAAAAAAAATGTGGTACATATACGTGATGGAATATTATGCAGCCATAAAGAAGGACAAAATCATGAACTTCACAGCAACTGGACTCAACTCAAAGTCTATAATACTGAGTGGTCTATCACAGAAACAAAGAACTGAGTATCACATGTTCTCACTCATAAACAGAACTTGCACAGTTATCGCAATGCTGTACGAAAAGGATTGGCAATAGCAAGAAACTGCCAGGGTGGGAGGGAAGCAGAACTGGCAGTAGTAGGAATCTGCTGGGGGAGAGGGGGCACACCTTATCAACAAGGATACCTGCATAATGAACATTTGTATACCTAACCCTGAATTGCACCCTTTAAAATAAAAAAATTAAAAGTTAAAAAACACCAAAAGAACTGTAAATGGCCCCAGCACTGATAATATTACAATTTTATTTTATTTTATTTTTTGTTTTTGTTGAGTTGGAGTCTCACTCTGTCACCTAGGCTGGAGTGCAGTGGCATGCTCACGGCTACCGTTGCCTCAACCTACTGGACTCAGGCGATCCTTCCACCTCAGCCTTCCAAGTAACTGGAACTATAGGCACATGCTACCATGCCCGGCTGATTTTTATTTATTTATTTATCATTTGTAATTTTTAAAATTTATTTTATTTTATTTTATTTCAAAGATGTGGGGTACAATTCAGGGTTAGGTATACAAATGTTGACTATGTAGGTACCTTTGTTGATGAGGTATGCCCCTCCCTCCCCTAGCAGTTTCCCTCAACTGCCAATCCCACCCCTCCTCCCCTGGCAGTTTCCCACTACTGCCAATCCCTTTCTTATAGTATTATAATTGTTCAAGTTCTACTTATGAGTGAGAACATGTGGTACTTTGTTCTTTGTTTCTGTGATAGATCACTGAGTATGATCGACTCTAAATCCATCCAAGTTGCTGCAAAGTCCATATGTTTGTCCTTCTTTATGGCTGCATAATATTCCATTGTGTATATGTACCACATTTTTAAAATCCAGTCCAGCTTTGATGGGCAGCATGGTTGGTTCCATGTTTTTGCTATTGTATTATTTATTTATTTATTGTTAAGATGAGGTCTCACCCAGTTGCCCAGGCAAGTCTGAAACCACTGAGCTCAGGCAATTCTCTTACCTCAGGCTCCAAAAGTACTTGAGCCACCGCGTCCAGCCTATATTATAATTTTAAATGAGACTCATACTAAACTTCCAAAACCCATTATATAGTTGTTGAGTACAGTTGGATTTCAGGCAGTATATGCAAAATATGCACACTTAGATGCAAACAGCTTCTTTCTATAGTTATTTAAATGCAAAGCTCTTGAAAAATTCTTTGAAACAGAAACTCATTGGGGGGCCCTCAGCACATGCTTCGTCTCCCTGTTATGGGGGCCAGTGCTGCTGACTCAGGCTTACTGAAAAGTAGCCTAGGAGACCTCTGTGCATGGGAATATCACTAAATGGGTAAAATTCTTTCTTCCCATTTGAGGATTTTATTTCCTAGCCACTTCATAGTTGTTGGTTGTTTTTTTTTTTTTATTGTCGTCTTGTTTGTTTTTACTTGTTCTTTCAAAAACAGTGCCAGTACAAGTGTTAAAACTGATTAGACTTTCTCATCAGTCTTTCTCCAGAAGAGTGGAAAATGAGTTGGTCAGACACTTGAGTGAGATTAGAAGTAAGTCAAAATGCATCAAAATTTGTTCAGGTTAGTCTCAGATGGTACACTAGTATAACTTTTTTCTACTCTTTTTCTTTTAACAGTTAATGAAATATCATTTACATACTATACAATTCAGTGATATCTAGTGTATGCAAAGATATGTACAACCATCACCACAGTCAATTTTAGGACATTTACAACCTCAAAAAGAAATGCTGTACCCTTTAGTTACCACCTACCTATTCCAGTATCCACCCTGCCCACACCACCTCCAATGCTAAGGAACCGCTAGTCTACTTCCTGTCTCCATAGATTTTCCTATTCTGAACTTCCATATGAGGGCAATAATATAGTATGTGGTCTTCTTTTGTGACTGACTTCTTTCACGTAATATGAGGTTTTTAAGGTTTATCCACGTATCAGGACTCTGTGCCTTTTTGTGACTGAATAATATTCCATTGTATAAATATACCACGTTTTGTTCATCCATTCGTCAGTTGATCGACACTTGAGTTGTTTCTACCTTTGGATTATTATGCATAATGCTGCTGTAAACAATTGTGTTCAAGGTTTTCTGTGTTCCTATATTTTAATTTATCTTAGGTATATTACTTAGGAGCAGTATTTCTGAGTCATATGGTAACTCTGTGGTTAATTGTTGGAGCAACTGTCAGGCTATTTTCTAAAGTGGCTGCACCATTGTACATATGCAGTAGCAGTGCATGAGGACTCCAGTTCTCTACATTCTTACCAACACCATTATTCGACATACTGATTCTAACCATCTTAGGGGGTGTAAAGTTGTATCTCCTTGTGGTCTTGATTTGCATTTCCCTGATGACTGATGATGTTGATCGTTTTTAAATGTGCTTATTGGCCTTTTATATATATATATATATATATTCCTTGAGGAAATCACTATTACATCTTTTGCTCTTGTTCTAATTGTACCCTCTTATCTTTTTTATTATTGCATTGTAGTAAATATATAGTTACATCTTTATATATTCTAGATCAGATTTCTTATCAGATATATGATTTAAAAATAATTTCTCCCATTCTATGGGTTGTCTTTTCACTTTCTTGCTGGTGCCCTTTGCAGCAGCAAGAAAGTGAAAAATTTCAAATTATGATGAAGTCCAATTTATCTATTTTATTCTTTTGTTGCTCATGCTTTCTGTGTCAAACCTAAGAATTGTTACCAAATTCAAAATTATGAAAATGTACTCCTATGTTTTCTTGTAATCGTTTTGAAGTTTAAGTTCTTACATTTAGGTTTTTGATTCACTTTGAGTTAATTTTTTTGATGATTGAAGCCAATATAATAATAATTATTATTTTTTCTTTATTTCAATAACTTTAGGGGGTACAAATAGTTTTTGGTTGCATGACTGCATTATATAGTAGTGAAAAATTCTGGTTTTTTTTTTTTTTTTTTTTTTTTTTGAGTTGGAGTCTCACTCTGTCACCCAGACTGGAGTGCAGTGGCCGCTCCCGGCCACCGCAGCCTCAACCTGCTGGGCTCCGGCGATCCTTCCGCCTCAGCCTTCCAAGTGGCCAGAATTACAGGCAAGCGCTACCACACCCGGCTGATTTTTTGATTTATTGTAGAGATGAGGTCTTGCTGCCCAGGCGGGTCTTGAACCCGCGGGCTCAGGCAATCTACTCACCTCAGCCTCCCAAAGGCACGGGATTACAGGCTGAGCCACCGAGCCCGGCTCTATTTTTCTTCCCTATGCCCCTTCCCGCCATCCCCCTTCTGAGTCTCCAATGTCTATTATACTTTTCTCTATGCCTTTGCAGCTCCTTGGTTTAGTTCCCATTTATAAGTAAGAACATGTAGTTTAGTTTTCCATTCCTGAGTTAGTTCACCTGGGATGATTAAACTGATATAATCAATAATAGCACTTTCTTCTACTCTAAAAAATGTCCCTGGTTGGATGTCAAATTATATGGTCAATCTAATTAGTGGTGCAGTCCACAAAACAGAGTAAAACTCCCTAACCTATGAGAGTATCATAACTCTAGTTGTTATCTCAAGAGCCTCATATTCTAACACAGCTAACCAAGCTAAATTAACCACATATAAAAGCAAGAATAATATAGTGCTAAGGAAATATAGAGAATACAATTTTTAAAGAAAAATATAGAATGTGTCAAAGGGTAAAAAGATAAACCAAGGTTCACAGATGTCTTCTTTCAAAAGGCTACAACTATACCTTAAATCCTAGAAGTCCAATGCATTTTTTATTCCCAAAATACTTTAATCAATTCCTGCTGTTGAAACAGTATGGCTATATGTCAACATGCTCAGTAGGATGTTTATTAGCTTTAAAATGTCAGCTCATAGGCAATTTTATATTTTCTCTTAAAGAATTTAAATGTACATGAATTTCATAACTTGCTGGAATTAATGACTAATATTTATACAGCTACTTTAGTGATGCAAATTCACAGTCCAAAAAAAGTTTTAATGTAGCCTGAAATTACTCTAGGGGCTATTCCAACTCTCTATATCATGGCAGCAGACTTGTAATCTCTCCACCAGTTCTAAGAATATCAGTTCAATCATCCTAATTGTATAATTCTTTTGAGTGAAGTACAGTAGTGGACTTTAGACCTGATTTTAAAAATCTACATGGCTGTGAGTTGGTTATCAGGTTGGCTTAGTTATGAATTGGCAATGATGTATGGTAAACTCCTGGATAGAATTTAATAATGATGAATTTAAATCTTAAGCAAATGTTTCCTATTAATCTCTTCTAACAATAATTGGACCTTTTAAAAGTTATCCTTGAATGTAGTACTAAAACAGATAAACTTCTGTGTTTGAATGTAAAGAAGCCCACTAATCCTTGTGTTGGGATTTTCAGGCTTTATGTATAATTAGATCACTTATTCTTTTGATGACATTGCTCTAATTGTAAGAAAAAATGACTTTTTAATTTTTGACTCTGTAAATTTGTGTTATTTAAGGATTCAGTGTAGAGCAGAATCTTTTTTCTGTCTTTTGGTATCTTATTATCCAGAGATGCATATTGCAGTTAGACAAAAACCTGGTTACTTCGCATTTGCTTGGCTTTGTCCCCTGGGGCTGAAGGAGATGTAGGAACCAAATGTCTATTTACCAAGACAGACAGTTATTGCTTTCTTGGTTCTGTAAATCTTTCTGTAATTGAGATTATTTCATAAAATGTGTTTTGAATGATATTACATGTTTTTCAGTTTCAGGACCTGCTCTGTGGACAGAACACAAATATAACAAACATAGTCAATGAAACCCTGGATTTTTTTGTTAGTTACCAAGCTCTGAGAACTTTGAAACTGTAAAGTGTTTTAAAATTATTCATTCAAAATATCTGCATCAGAAATAATTTGTTTGCATTATTCTCTCCATTTTCAAAATGGGTCAATTTATTTGGTCGTATCAGACCACCAGTAAAAAATGGAAGATTATAATTTATATTTTCATATTGTTCATACACTCAGAGAACAGTGTTACAGATACTGATACATGGTGGCGGTGTTTCTGCCCCCTCTTCAGTGCAGTCATTCAACATCCTGCCTGATACTAAAAGAGAGACTCACAAAAGAACATATTGGTGGAGGAAGGAGTTTGGATGAGAACTGTTAAAGGTGATGAGCCTCTCTTCCTTAAGTGAGTGTGTGTTATTCTGCAGGTGGACGTTGGTAGAAACGAGGTTAGGAACCATTGCTCCTGAGATATTGTGATAAATATAGACCGAATTGTGCTCTTCAACACTTCTAAAAAAAATATGAAAAAATTGTGGCTGATTAGAGGAGTTCTAAATCAGTGCTTTTTAATTTTAAAAAGGCAAGCTCTGATTTAATAGCTCTGGTGGAGTCCAAGATTGTATTCCAGGAGATGATAAAGGAACCACACTGAATAGCATCCAGGCTTACAGTGGGCCCTTCAGGTACTGGAGTTGGAAGATGAAAGAACAGGGCCTGTCATGGGAAGAGGCAAGTTCTTGTTCCTGTGACTGAAATGGGCAAGGAAGAAGCTTTAGCAAGCACAGAGCGGGAGACACTAACTGTGGAAGAGTGAAGAGATCAGGATCCCTGCAACATCTTCACAGAGCAGGCTTGTTTTAATTGAGAGAGGGTCTCTTAGGAGGTTGCTAATGTTTGGAGATGCCCATGAGAAACATTATTTACTTAGTGTCATGAAAGACAACTTTAGCTGCAAGTTTCTGAGTGAAAGGGAGGAAATTGACATCAAAATGCTGTAATGCGTGTGAAAGCACTTTGTGAGATGTAAAGTGCTACTCAAACATGGAGCATTTAGCACTGATTTACAGCCTTGGGCAAGTCAACCAACATGGAACTGAGGGGCAGATCAAGATTATCACAAAGGGATACTGATGAAAGAAGAGATCAGAGCGGTAACAGACAGCCAGCTTTAAAGTTTATGGGGGGAATGAAGGCAACGGACAGGGTGCATATGCTCTGATAAGAAGATCTCCTGCTTAGGGAAGAACTGGAACCAGAGAGCTTTAAGGGCACTTTAATGTCCATTGGACCAGATTCCTGACTTAATATATGGGCAAACTGAGGTCCAGAAAAACTAAATTATGTGCATAAAGTCACTTAGCAAGTGGGAAATAGAGCAGTGACCCCTTTACTACTTGGGAACAGAGAGTAGAATGATGGTTACCAGAGACTGGGAAGGGAACTGGGTGGGGGAGGCGGTGGTTAATGAGTACACAAATAGGGTTAGATAGAAGGAATAAGATCTAGTGTTTGTTAGCACAGTAGGGTGACTATAGTTAATAATTTATTTGTATTTCAAAATAACTAAAAGAGTGAAATGAAATGTTTCTAAAGCAAAGAAATGATAAATTCTTAGGTGATGGATACCCCAATTCCCTTGATTTCATTATTATGAATTGTATACTTGCATAAAACTATCACATGCACTCCATAAATATATACAACTCTTATTATCCATAAGCATTTTTAAATGTTTTAAATTAAAATAAGAAAAAGAAAAGGGGGATACCCAGTTAAATTTGAATTTCAGATAAACAAAAATGATTTTTACTATAAATGTGTCCAGTGAGCACCACTCATCAGGCACAATATATGTGGCATACTAAAAAATCATTTGTGATTTGAAATTCATCCTTAATTGGACATCCTATATTTTATCTGACAACACTAGACTCATCGAAAATACAATGCTTTTAGTAAATAGAGATATATAAAAGATCAGGAAAATTCTTTAGCTGCTATTCACCTAGGATTTAGAATGAAAGCCCCATCAGGACATGCATTTCTGCGTGTTTTTGTTTCTCAGAGTTTCCCCAGAATCCAGATCATTCTTAGCACTCAACAAATATTTGTTGAATGAGTAAGTGAAGATATGATAATGTTAAAAATATTGTGGCACGTAGGATGCTTAACATACTAAAGAACAGAATTGACATTCAAATATTTGTTCATAAAAATATTCTCAGTGGCTGATATTTCAGGTTTTTTGTTTTTGTTTTTTTTCCCAGCCAAGCAGATCTTGAGCAAACTTTTCAAGAAAGTTCACTATGGGAAAAATGGTACAAAGGACAGATAAGATTTTGAAAGTGAACTTTTTTGTTATACTAGGGTTTGAAAGTTCTGGGTCAATAGTATGTTTGAATTTCAAGAATAATTCTTAGTACTTTAACTGATTAATAATTTAAGGATGTAAATGGTGGCATGTAGCACAAATTGATGTGATTTGGAATATATTCCTGAAAAAAAAATCAAACACTTCAGAGCTAATTTTTTACCAAAGGGAAATGCTACAGAGGTGCTGATTGCGTTAACCTCCCCACAGCCCCCTGCTAGCAAGGTGGGTGTAGATGGAGCTGATCAGAGTAATCTTCATCATCGTCTAGATCTAAATCAGTGTGGAGGAGACTGATTGGGTTCACTCAGACTCAAGCACCTATGATAAATCTGCAGTCCTGTTAGAATTCTTAAGCTCAGACTTGTGGCAGAGGTGATTTGATGAATAACAGAATAACAAGTACAACGGTCACTTGTTAAGGATTTTCTCTGAGCAAGTACGCATCCAGAAGGATTTCATTTAATCTCACAAGAATCTTGTGAAAGTAGGGCTGTGACCCCATTTTTCAGATGAGAAAATTGAGGCAAACAACACTGAAGTGACTTGACATACAGTTAAGTGGTGAAATTTGGATCTGAACCTAAGTCTCTATTGTAAGGCACTGCATATCAATTCATTCTTAGAATAAAAGGATTCTGCAAAATATAATATGTGTATGTTACCAAAAAATTATCATTGAACATAATTACAGTTAATCCTTGAACAAGAAAGCTTGAACTCTGCAGGTCCACTTATATGCGGTTTTTTTTTTTTTTTCTAAGAAAACATGGATGAAAAATGCAAAGCCTTCGTATAAGGAAGGCCGACTTTCCTTATTCATGGGTTCTGCAGGCCATACTGCAAGACTTCAGTATGCATAGAGTTGAATATACAAAAGTGATCTTGGAACAATTTTATGAGTATACTTGTATGACTGTACAAGTGGATCATATTATCATGAATCTAGCTTTGAGTTCACATAATGGTACTAAACATCCTCTGATCCAAGGTCATCAGTCTAGTGTCTCAGTTCTCCTATTTTTTTCCTCCTCTGTCTTCTTCAGGAGAGTGACCCTCCCTCTGCATTTTCTCGCTGTGAGGTTATAATCTTATCTGGGCCTATCAGTTGGTGTCTGAACATGTAGCAGATAGTATACTCAAGTAGGGGAATCAAAGAGAGTTTAACGAAGAGAATATTTTCAAAGGTACGGGCAGAGTTGAGAGAACCATTGGGAGAGAGTGAAGGACCAGTGGCTAGCAACAGTGGGAATCATTGATCACCTCTAGCCTCTGGAGGAACTGGGGAAGGATGCAGTTACTAGAAAACAAAGAGAACAGCAGCTGTAGAAGAGGGACAATCAGCAGTTAAAGAGCTGCTGTCTTCCAGGAATGATGCAGTCAATTTGTTGCCACCAGGAAGGTGTAAAACCAAATGAAGTCTAGGGTAAAAGCAAAGAAACAAACACACACCTGCCCTCACATGCTTTTTGGAGTTCAGCCTTTTGCTAGTGGCCAGCATTAACTGAACTCAGCCAGCAGCCAGAGCACATGGGAACCACTGATCTAGTCCACAAAGGTCGGTCTCCCTGGCACAGAATGGGTGGAGAATGGGGAATACTGAATGTGGAAGGGCAAATGGAAAATATCCATTGCATAGGGCTTAACTGCCATAGTCACATAGCCCAATAAGCTTACTTTCCCTTCTACTGAATTCTTGTTTTCCATGTCCTCTTCCTTTTTCCTCCCAAGTTCTCTCTCCTGCAGTTGTTCCTCTAAGCCCTGCTCTGTGCTGGGGTCTTTAGTGCTTCTTCCTTTGTTCTGGTGATGTTACCCCAGTGCTGGATTCAGTTTCTGCAGAACTCCTGGAACTTCTCAACCTGTGCCCTTGTCCACCGAGAAATGTATACTCTGGGGCAGGTCTCACTAAGAGGGCCTTCCCTGGTCATCTGATTCCTTGGTTCTTGGATTTTACCTGTGAGGCCTTTCTTCCTCATTACACCATTAACTGTCTGTTTACCTGCCTCACAATACTCCAGAGTGTTGAGTCCTAGAGGTGTTTCCCTCTAATGGCCACCCTCCAAGAAAATTAAGTAGACTCTGTCTCCACAGCAGTGCTCATTTCCTACAGTGTTTCTTTTTTTATTAATTATATTATTTTATTATTCATTGAAGTATAACTATTGATATATCATCCTTCAGATACAGAGTATCTCACTGATGTTGGAGTCAGTGCCATATAAATCTTCCAGAAGTGAGGGCTACCTCACTGTGACATCTGTCACCCCATTGATTGCCAGGGTCGTTTTGGCTAATCTGACTAGCTAGGCAGGTGTCTTTCCCTTCCTCACTGCTCTATCTCTGTTGCTCCCATAGCTGTGCGCTGCTTGGTCAAAGAGGATGACCATTCCTGCTAGAGTAGGACCATTATTTGGTCTAGGTTATATGAGTAGCTGCACTCCCCTGCTGGAACCTCCAAACAAGCTCTCAGATATTCTCATCACCCAAAAGCCCAGGAAGAGTTCTCTTCACACACAAATATTCCACATATCTTTGTAGGTTAATTGTTAGAATAAATGCAAGAATTTTCAACTATAAAATTACACACACACACACACACACACACACACACACATATATATTTAAACTTAATCTTTTCTTTTAACAAACAAACTTGAATGTGTATATCATGGTCACCAGGAGCTGGGATCATTGGTGGGGAGGTTAAGGAAATGTTGGTCAAAGGATATGAAATTTTAGTTAAAGAGGAAGAATACATTCAAGAGATCTATTTTACATAATGCTAACTACAGTTAATAACAACATATTGTATTCTTGAAAAATGCTAAGAGAGGGGATGTTAAGTGTCTTATGGCATTTCCATCTCAAGAGCAGTGGACATCCCTCAACCCCTAATGCTTCTTACCTAGTAGATGCAGCATGCATTGGGCACAGCCTGAGCGCATCAGTATTCAAAAAACATAGTTCAATAATGAGATTTTCTTTTCTTGTTTTTTATAAAGGTTTTTACTTGCTTTCCTTGAATACTCTGAAAAGGCTCTATGAAACAAAACTGTACTTCATCGAATTTCTTTCCCTTCTATGTACTTCCCTCAACTCCTCAGGCATCTTTCCTTGACTCTCTTCCAAACCCCTCCCCCACCTCTAATCCATATACCTCCCTTTTTTCTACTCTTTCACCCCATTTTATTTTTCATTTTTAGACCACAAAAATACCATAAAACTTGCCTGGCAGCAAAATCCTCCTTAAGGGTAGAGAAGAGGAAGAAATTGAGCCAGTAGTCAGAGCCCCTTGTTTAGTACCTAGAGGATGAAAAAGACCTCCATAATGTCCACACCAAATCTGCAGAGTAGGTGGGACCAGCCCCATTTTATAAGGGAAGACAAATTAAATAGTGAGCCATGATTATGACTCTAAAATATGAATCCTTTTCATTAATAATGTCATTAATATAGTAGCTCCTAGCAGTTGAACAAACACTTTCACCAATCATTGTGCTAACTACCTTGCATGTCCCATTTTAAATGTTCACATAAACCCAGTGAGGCAATGTATTTTTACCTCCACTTTATGAATGAGGATACTGAGGTTGAGAGAGATATAGGCACCATGTCGGCCACATGGCTAGTGTGCATCAGTGTCACAACTTGAACCTAGGTCCATTTCCAGATTTGTTCCCTAAATCACTACTTAATATTCTTATAATGACTAATATATAATATAGTGTAGTATAGTATAGTATAGTATAATATATCAGAAAGGTAGTGGTAATATTAACATAGTAGCTCTTTATCAACTGGATAATTCAGCAGAGAGGGATATTTGTAAGAGATGAGGGAAAATCAACGTGGCAAGACTTTCTGAGATAAGAAGTCATACAGGTCAGTTAGTGTAGCTGGTATGGAGCAATGAAATCCCTGACTGTAATTTTGAAATAGAGAAATGTGGTGTCACAACATGAGTCAAGAGAATCACAAATAGCAAGTGACTCTGAACCTGGACCCAAAAGACAGATTATAACATGCAGATCCCTCCAGCTGATGTTTATTTGTTAGCCCACTCAGATTTGTATGATAATGAAGATTCACAGTATCCCTTTAAAGATAATCTAGTAATCGTCATCTTCCCCCAGGGGAGTTTCCCAACAGTTTAGATAATTTCTTTCATAATTAGCTACCACTTAGAACTGGACTCCATTCAGGCACTCATGGGTATTCCCAACAGCTCTTAATCATGCCAAATAATATCAGAGTAGAAACTGAGGGAAGTATACTGCACCCAGTTGAAAACATGACTGCGGTAATTTTGTGGAAGATGAGTCCTGACACTGAAATCAGCCTACAGATTCTGAAATGAATAAAATATAGAGATATTTTGACAAAACAATGCAAACTTTGACTTGACTAATCAGTTGTCTCAAGAGAGAATTGACACACATAAAAGCAGTGAAATAATTATCAGAAACCCACAGATGAACCTTGTCATAGGCTTCAGGTAATTTTCTAAGATGCATATTTCAAACCAAAATTTTAAATTTGTTAGATAAAAGTCACTTCATTTTTAGCAGATTAAGATAATTTTAATGTTAAAATATAAATATTATATGTAGTTTAGGTGATTTATGACAAGATTTAATGAAGTGCTTTTTGTTGTTGTTTCTTTCTTGATTTTAAGAGCAAGGAGGCTGAGGGAACTGTTTTTTGGGAATCAGCAAAGTTGTTCTAAGTCATACACACAAAACACTTTCCTAACTACCAGCCCGTTCTTCACACTTACCCTTCTGCTTCTCTCACAACCTAACTTTACAGGTGAGGAAGCTAAGACTCAGAGACAGAAGTGTGTAAAAGAACACTTGGTAGAACCCAGATCTCCTTGTGCCCTCCTTTACCCAAGCCAACTTCTAATGTAAATCCTCCCTTTTCCAGGCTAGCATCTCTTTTCAGTGCCATTTTTATTGAATATTTATAACATCTGAGGCATTGTGCCAAGCATTCACAGTACTCCAGAAGCTCACAATATGAGGCAGCTTTGTTTTATTTTGTTTTTTGAAGAGTGGCCCAAAGCCCACATCTCGGTAGCACTGTGGCCACTTGTGGAGGCCTGCGGAATCAGCACCTTGGCCAGGTGTGGGGAAACATTGTCTTTCTCTGGAGATGTTAAGGGAGGGTTCTAAATTGAACAGATAATGGTGATGTAATGAATTCAGTGTTCAAATAGAGAGAGGTGAACATGTTTATGTAAATGGGTTTGTAAACTCTTCCTACCATGTTGGCCGGAGGTGTTTTATGATCCTTGATTCAAGTCAGTAATAGAAAGAGAGTGTGTATGCCTGAAGGGGGATGAGGTGCTGAAAAGGAAGGAAAGGGAATGTAAAGAGGAGGTGGTCTCTACTCTCTTTCTGATTAACAGAAGCCAGCCAGGTGGGAGTCTTCCATACCATCTTTACACTGGGTCATGTTGACCTTTGATGCCAGCTAATGTAGAACATATTTGTGATGGTATGTGAGGTTCATCCTAGTTATCAACATTTTGTTTTGAATCTACCAGACATATTTTTTGCTAAATATAGTTTGCTCTTCAAAAATGTATAATGTTTAACATTGGGAGTGGATTAAGTTTTACCTATGTAGGCTAAGCCTAACAAAGGAGAAGAGAAAACTGGCATTTTTTGAGTATCTAGTGCGCATCAGGCCCTGTGCTGGGCACTCTAAATGTAGTACTCAGGGATAGGTAGTAAAAAATGTGTGCTATCTGTATAGTCAGGGTGATTGCAGTTACTGTACTCTATCTAGAATACATGAATGGGTATCAACTTCCATTTCTCTTTCTGCAAGATTATATAACTATTGCACTTTTAATTAGGAGGGCAATGATGCTGACACCAAGAAATTCAATGCAATGAACTTTTTATTATTAGAGATAAAAATTAATCCTCAATTCCTTTGACCTTTTAATTGTTAACTGTGGAATCAGTCAAATGTGGAGGCTGAAGAAGCATCGAGGGATAATGTAATTGCAACTCTTCAAACAATTGTGTCTGTCTGGAAAATGAAGATTGATGATCTGGAAAACAGATCTCATTGTTTCAGTCATAGAATTATGGGCTTTGCCAGTGGCTATTAAGAGAGCTTCTCTAAGAAACTTTTTACATAAAGTTTTTTTTTAAAAAATGATACTTGTTAGATGAAGAAAATTTAATTCAACCACTTTTCATTAAGCAAGGCCAGAAACTCTAATTCCCTAGTTCATAGTTGAGGAAAGGCACAGAGCAGTAATTATCCATTTTTCAAGTTTCTTGATAGAAAGCTCTTCAATTAGATATAGACAAGGAGAAAATTATGGTATAAGGAAGGATATTTTGTTCTTTCTAAAGAGCACTAGGAAAATATAGACTATATAACAATGTTAAGAGATAATTATATTAAATGAGTTAAGCACTTTGAATTATCTCAAAAACATGTTAAATTACCATCAGTATTGCTATTTCTCTTAAAGTGCTTAAAATTTAAATTTAGAAAATAAACTAGCATTCAGTATTAATTTATGTTTCCTAAATCCTCAGGGAAGGTAGGTTGTCTTGGGCATCCTAAGATATCCCTTGAGACAATAGGTAATTCTGTGGATGAACTAGGCAGTGTTTTCGGTTCAAAGTGCCAGTGAATGTTGGAAACGTGATTCAGAGTGTTGTGCTGTTAGGAAGATTGGTTAGCTGTCTCACCTAATGTTATTTGATAAGCATCGTTTGCACAACCATTATTTCTTCTACCTTCCTCATTCATAAATAAGGTAGATGTGAGTGTAAATTATTGACTTAGTATGAGGCTATGGACAACCATGGAGTAATATAAGTAAGAGAAAATGCCCTCCCCTTTGTTAAACCACATAATGGTTGCACATGAATACTTAATTTCCCTTTTTTGAAGTAGAACAAGTTTAGAAGGTGAGTTTAAGTAACCAAAGGTTTCCTGTTTTGTTTACGAGATAGTGTTTTTGCTATTTGCTGCTGAGTGGAGAGTTAAGATATAACTGTTTACCTCAACAGGGTAAAAAGAAAGAAAAAGATGGTTCACCAAGAAGCTAAAATCTGAGTACAGATATGTCCAAAGATTCTTTCTAATCTGAGCACAGAGGAACTTAGAACACACATTCAGAATGGTTAGAAGCAGACACTGGCATTTTACATGATTCTGACCTGCCAGTGGAGGCTTCTGCTATCAGACTATGAATGTAAATAGGAGGTTTCCAAATTCTAGGTCTTGCAAGCTAGATTATATGTGCTGATTATTAGTAGTAGTTGTCATAGTAGTATTACAAGTTTTTCAGGTCCAGCTTCCAGAAATGAGAAGAAATGATTCTTCCTTGCATTTTTAAAATTAAAAAAAAATTTCTTATTTTGAAGAGACCATCATATGAGTGGTACTAAAAGATGATGAAATTAGGAAATCATGGAAAATTAAAAACATAAACAAAAAATACAAAACAAATTTGGGCCCTGAACATGGTTTGTTCAAGGCATTCAAGAGAAATCCGCCAATTTCCTATTTAGAAAAAGTAATGAGCATTAATATTCTCAATGGTAAAAGTAATACAAGCTTATTGTTGATATTGTTGTAAAACATTTCAAAAATAGAGACATGAGAAGATAGGAAAACTTAAATCCCAACAACTGCCCCACTATGCTTTTTCCAGCACTCAGAGTATATAATGACTATTGACTGGTATGTCTCATCTTAATTGTAGAAGGATATATATAGTGATGGTTTCGTCCCTACTATTTGGTAGGTATGTTTTGTCCCACTTAATTATTTGCCATTATTTGTTTATATTATGTTATTAAAAGACATTCAAGAAGAGAGACTGAGAGAGAAAGAAGCTGAGATTCTGCATAACCAGGCTGCCCCTCTACCAGCCAACTGTTCCCTATCCCCTAAGGGATGACTGTGATTGCTGATCAGAGACCCTCAGCCTGCAGTACATGGGCTGTGCTCACAGGTGTGAAGTTCAGATTCAACCTCACGGGGCAGTGGAATTATATATATAGTGCACACATATATATACTTATATAAAATATATCTATATAGATATGTCTATATATAATTATATATAAACGATATAATTTTATACATATGTATGCATATACATATATGTACATGCATATATAAAATATATCTATAAATATATATTAATATGTACTAATGTAGTAGATATGTAAACTGTGTATTTAATACATGTTTCAAATAATATATGTCAAAGGATTGGTGATCCCAATTAGGTTGGAGAAGAATGGGGGGTAAATATTTTCTTCTTGGACAGGAGGAATAAAAACTCAGTGAAATTACCACAAACTCAAGGACTAAGAAGGAGATTACACAGGCCTGTGCCACAATCAGTCTAAATTCTAGTACTTAAGTTTGTTCAGAGACAGAGTTAAACCCCAGTGAGAAGACAAAAGGCTTCAGAATGTGGTATGAACATTCTGAACAAGGAAACTACTGCCAGGGTTTTGGAATCAGAACATAAAGAATCACAGAGAAGGGATGAAAGAGCTCAGTTTTAAAAATAAAAGCATATTTACTTTGTAGTTAAAACAAGAACAGTAGGAAATGGAAAGAAGCTGGGAGAAGACCACATAGACCCAGCAAATCCTGTTTTCCCAGTGTGTGGAAATAGAGGAAAAGATCATCAAACAAAGCAGAGCAGAAATTCAGAGATTGTATTCTGGACCTGCTGAAAGGGTATAGGGCCACCAAAGAGGATAGGGTGGAGAGGCAGATCACTATCATAAGTAGAAACAGGTTCTATTGATGCAGGAAAAGGGTGTCAACAAAAAGTTTCTGCTGTCATGTATTGAAAGTTATGGGAGTCTTATCATAACATATTCCTGTGTACATATGACCTCTGATAGCATCACAGGCAAAAACTGACTGGTTGAGAACGATTTGAATATTATTTGTTTGACCAACCAAATACTGTCTCGCAACAATTCCTAACTTACAATGTTTTTTTTTTAATTATAAAGATGTGGGGTACAAAAAAAGTTAGGTATGCAAACGTTGGTTATGCAGGTACCCTTGTTGATGAAGTGTGCCCTTCCCTCCCCTGACAGTTTTCCACTATTGCCAATTCCTTTCTTATAGTATTATAGTTGTTCAAGGTCCACTTATGATTGGGAACATATGGTACTCTGTTCTTTGTTTCTGTGATAGATCACTGAATATGATAGATTCTAAATCCATCCAAGTTGCTGTGAAGTCCATGTGTTTGTCCTTCTTTATGGCTGCATAATAATCCATTGTGTATATGCACCACACTTTTTAAAATCCAGTTCAACTTCATGGTTCCATGTTTTTGCTATTGTGAATAGAGCTGCAACAAACATGCGTGTGCAGGTATCTTTTTGGTAGAATGACTTGAGGTCCTCTGGGTATATTCACAATAGGGGGATTGCTGGGTCATATGGAAGGTCAATTTCTAGTTCTTTCAGAAATCGCCACACTGTCTTCCAAAGAGGTTACACTAGTTTGCATTCCCACCAGCAGTGTAAAAGCGTTCCTTTTTCTCCACATCCTTGCCAGCATCTGTTGTTGTTTATTTTATTAATGATGACCATTCTTACTGGGGTTAGGTGGTATCTCAATGTGATTTTGATTTGCAATTCTCTGATGATGAGTGAGACTGAGCGCTTTTTTTGTGTCTGTTGGCTGCCTGTATATCTTCTTTTGAGAATTGTGTATTTATGTATTTTGCCCACTTTTTAATGGGGCTGTTTGCTTTTTTCCTTTTGGCGTGTTTGAGTTCCTTACAATGTTATTTTTAATGGCTTTCAAAGTATACCATTTTATAAATGTGCCATGGGTAATTTAATACATTTTTATTATTGGACATGTAAGGCATAGTAAGTGTTTTCTATTATAAACTATGCAGCAGCAAATACCCTTGTGTGTAAGTCTTATAAGATTGTAGGCGACTCATTAAGTTACATAAACTTTTTTTCCTGGTACCCATTATGATCAAAGGTATACAATTTTAAAATACTTGCTAGAAGCTACAATAATCAAACAGCCTGGTATTGGTACAAGAACAGGTATATACACCAATGGAACAGGTTAGAGATTCCAGAGGCAAAACCTCAATTTCTCAACCAACTCATCTTTGGCAAAGCCTCCACCACCAACCACCAGGAAGAGGAAAACCTATTCAGTAAATGGTGCTGGGAAAATTGGCTGACCACATGCAGAAGATGAAATAGGACCCCTACCTGTCACCATACACAGAATCAACTCTAAATGGATCAAAGACCTAAATGTAAAACCTCAAACTTTAAGAAAATTAGAAAATGCAGGAGACACGTTATGGAAATTGGAACTGGCAACCAATTCCTGATCAAAATTCTAAGTGCCCATGCATAAGAGATAAGATAGACAATGGGATGGGATCTCATCAAACTGACATTCTTCTGCAAAGCCAAAGAAACCATCAAGAGAGCAGAGAGACAGCCCACAGACTGGGAAAAAATATTTGCCAATATATCTGACAAAGACCTAACATCTAGGATATATAAGGAATTCAAACATGCCAAAAATAAAAAAAAACAGTCCCATTACAAAGTGGGCAAAAGATATGAATAAACACTTCTCAAAAGAAGACATACAAGCAGCCAATAGATTCATGAAAAAAATGCTCAGCCTCACTAGTCATCAAAGAAATGCAAATTAAAACCACACTGAGATGTCACCTAACTCCAGTCAGGATGACCATCATCAAAAACTCAAAAAACAACAGATGCTGGAGCGGATGTAAGGAAAAGGGAACACTTTGGCACTGTTGATAGGAGTGTAAACTAGTACAACCTCTGTGGAAAACAGGTTGGTGATTCTGAAAAGATCTAAAAATCAACCTTCCATATGATCCCACAACCTCCTACTGGGAATATAATCAGAGGAACTCAAATCACTCTATGAAAAAGATACCTGCACACTCATGATCATTGCAGCATTATTCACAATAGTAAAAACATAGAACAAAACATGCTGCCCACTGAAAGAGGACTGGATTTTTTAAAATGTGGTACATATACACGATAGAATATTACACAGCCATAAAAAAGGACAAAATTATGAACTTCACAGCAACTTGGATTGACTTAGGGGCTATAAGATTTAGTGATCTATTGTAGAAACAAAGACCTGAGTGCCACATGTTCTCACTCATAAGTGGACCTTGAACAATTATAATAATACATAAGAAAGGGATTGATAGTTGTAGGAAACTGCCAGGGGAGGGGAGGCACACCTCTTCAACAAGGGTAACTGCATAGTGAACATTTGTATAGGTAACCCTGACTTGTACCCCATATCTTTAAAATAAAAAATTTAAAAGTGAAATAAAATACCTGCCAGAAGCTATAGCTGTATTCTGTAGTGAGCAAAGAGTATTTAAGCTATACAAATGATCATGATCATACAATTATTTTACTACCAAAGTATTCTAATCTATTTTTCTAACCATAATCTAAAATATTTCTTTTTCTTTCATACTACTTGTTGAATAGCCACAAGAAAGAAAACTAAAAATTATTCCCTTTTCTAAGACTAGAAAAATCCGTAAAAAGAGTTTCAGAACATAGTATCTGAAAAATTAGGTAATATTACTAGAATTAGTTTTAAAAGAGCATCCAAAACAGAATTCTACCTACATTTGAACTTATTACTACTATATTTACGAAGGTATAAAACATTGTTTATGTAAATTATTTAATGTGAAAAATTTTTAATGAAAAATGTTCTGTTTTTTAGCTCAATAAATGTATTGACTTTTAAAAAATGAATGTGTTTAGGAGAAAAAACAATGTCAATTTTGAAGATTCAAGTGAATCTAGTCAGAATAAAATTTTAAAAACAGTTACCTGAATCATAGATAATTTATTCTGGTTACATATTTTTTGAATGACTACATATATAGTAGGAAGAGCAACAATCTAGGATCAGTAAATAAAGTGTTAGACTAAATTCTGCCACTTTCTAGCTGTGTGAATTTGGAGAATAAAATGTGACCACCTCTGAGTCTCAGTTTATTCATGTATTTAAAAAAAATAACTTTCAATGCTTCTCATCTCTCATAGATTATTATGAATTGAGATAAAAAATGTGAAAAGTTGTGAACTGCTACATACTTGTACCATTACTTACTACTTTTAATAATTATAGTACTACATTTTCTCTCAAGGCCTTAAAATCTTGTTTAATATTTAACATTCTAAAGTGAAAAACAGAAAAGATATGAGAAAATTGAATAAAAGTCATAAAAAGAACATTTCAAATAAACTATATTTTGAAGTATATATAGCTCAGAAGAGTTCATAAATCATAAGTGTTTGCCTTAATTGTTATAACAAAGTTAATATGCTTAAGTAACTACTACTCAGGTCAAGAAATAGAACATTACCAGCAACCAGAAGACCCCTTTGTGCTCTGTTATAAACCAGTAGCCACTATCCTTTTTCCCAAAGGTGACCACTATCCTGGCTTCTAAAATTATAGTGCAGAATTGCCTTTTAAAAAATTGTATAGAAATGGAATAACACAATATGTATTATAATCAGGCTTCTTTAGAGATGTCTAGAACTATAGATGAGTCATCTTTATTACCAAATAGTATTCCATATTGCAAATATACAAAAATTTATCTATTGAGAAACATTTGTTTCAAACTGAGGATGCTCCATATTATTTACAGTTTACTAGAATTCTTTTGTCAAGAATCAGTGTTTCATTTTATAAAATGCTTTTTCTGCATTTATTGAGATGATTGCATGATTTTTCTCTTTATTCTGTTGAAATGGTAAGAATTAGATTGATTTTAGAATGTTTAACCAACTTGCCTTCCTGAAATAAACATAGTTTCATCATTAAAAGTAATAGTATGAATCTAAAAGTATTCCAAAGTAAATAGCTTATTCTTAAAAAGAAAGGAAATGAGAAAGTAGGTGGATCCATTTCTTCTCAGCCAGGTTTAGTTATAGTCAAAACTAAAGTGCAGGCGCTTCAAAGTCATAATTTTCAAATAAAATTAAGACAAAATGAGGA
This sequence comes from Cephalopachus bancanus, assembly GCA_027257055.1. Taxonomy (NCBI): domain Eukaryota; kingdom Metazoa; phylum Chordata; class Mammalia; order Primates; family Tarsiidae; genus Cephalopachus; species Cephalopachus bancanus. The sequence goes on from JAPVLO010000204.1 coordinate 9,031,044, forward strand.
AAAATTGGGGATCAGGCTTAGACTGACAAGGTAGTCAAAAACATAAATAAGATACATGCACAGTCAATTCAAGACTGCCAAGATTCCTGAATTTAAAATTAACGGGTAAACCATGAGCAGCACTTTGCAAGGCAAAACGGTGGAAATCTTTGGGATGAAATGACTCATCCTGACACACTAACTCCCCAGGGATAATATCACCTCAAACCATTCTTCTGTTCTTCTTTGCTAAAATAATCATAACTGTTAATAAGAAATGAAATTGGCCGGGCTCGGTGGCTCAGCCTGTAATCCCATGCCTTTGGGAGGCTGAGGTGAGTGGATTGCCTGAGCCCGAGGGTTCGAGACCCGCCTGGGCAGCGAGACCTCATCTCTGCAATAAAAAAAAAAAAAAAAAATCAGCCGGGCATGGTAGCGCATGCCTGTAATTCCGGCTACTTTTAAGGCTGAGGCGGAAGGATCGCCGGAGCCCAGCAGGTCAAGGCTGCGGTGGCCGGGAGCGGCCACTGCACTCCAGTCTGGGCGACAGAGTGAGACTCCAACTCAAAAAAAAAAAAAAAAGAAATGAAAATGAAGAAGACAGAATTTTTTTTTTAATTTTAAAATTGTAGGGTACTATTCAGGGTTAGGTATACAAATATTCATTGTGCAGGTATTGCTTAGAATTGTTGATGAGATGTGGCTTAGAATTTTAATAGAAGCAAGCCGGGTTCGGTGGCTCAGCCTGTAATCCCGTGCCTTTGGGAGGCTGAGGTGAGTGGATTGCCTGAGCCCGCGGGTTTGAGACCCGCCTGGCCAACTTGGCGAGAGCTCATCTCTACAATAAGTAAAAATGAGCCGGGCGTGGTAGCGCGCGCCTGTGTTTCCAGCTACTTGGAAGGCTGAGGCGGAGGGATCGCCGGAGCCCAGCAGGTCGAGGCTGCGGTGGCCGGGAGCGGCAACTGCACTCCTGTCTGGGCGACAGTGAGACTCCAACTCAAAAAAAAAAAAAAGAGAGATAATTTTTTTTTTTTTTTTTGAGTTGGAGTCTCACTCTGTCGCCCAGTCTGGAGTGCAGTAGCCGCTCCCGGCCACCGCAGCCTCGACCTGCTGGGGCTCCGGCGATCCTTCCACCTCAGCCTTCCAGAGAATTTTAATAGAAGCTAAGAATGATTACCATCTAAACTGACTCCTCAGCTCAAGAAGGGCAAGAAAGCAGATCCGAGGATACATCTATGAGCTAGAGTCAATTTAGGACAGTTTCTTAGAGGTGCTGACAAAGATTTGCCAGACTAGAAGTATCTTCTTCTACTTGCCTGAGAAAGATTACAGCCATACATCGCTTAATGAGAGGGATGCATTCTGAGAAATGAGTCATTAGGCAATTTCATGTGAACATCATAGACTGCACGTACACAAACCTGAATGGTATAGATGGTACACAGCAATAGATAGAGCCTATTGCTCCTAGACTACAAACCTTACAACATGTTACTGTACTAAAATGCTGTAAGCAATTGCAACACCATGGTAAGTATATGTGTATCTAAACATGAAAAAGGAACTGTAAAAATACATTATTTTAATCTTATAGAACTCCATTGTATATGGGATCCATCATTGGCTGAAACATCATTATGTGATGCATGACTGTTCCTTCTATATATTAAACTACTGACAGTTATGGGAGCAGCTAACACTTTCAAAGCGTTGGGATTACGAAGAGGTAGAAACCACAATTTCTAATCTTAAGGAATCTGAAATCTAGTTGTGGGAACATAAGGTAAATTCATATTAATAAAATTTTATACACAATATTGTTAAAGCTCAAAGTAATGTGAGAATGTGTAGGCAGCAATTCCTAGTTCAATGTGGAGAAAAATTTCTGAGAAAGGGAAGTTGGAAAAGTTCCCAAAAGCATATAAACTGAACTCCATTAGTACTGTTTAGAAATTAGAAACAGATAATACGGCAGAGGACTAGGTAAAGCTGGCTAGGTAAGTGGGCTTGGAAAGACATTGTATTATTTTGGATTAAAGTCATTTCTAGTGACAGAAAACCCAAAATAACAGTGGTTTGAACACAATAAAAAAGCTGTTTTTTCTTTACTTAAGCCTAGTTTGCCAGTCATCTGTGCCTGGTATGATATTCCATGATGTGAGAAAAACAGTTTCCTACTTTCTATTTCCCTGACATCCGCAAACACAGAGCATTTACCTTATTGTCGTCCTAAATAGCTTCTTGGGCACCAGCCATTTTATATATCCCAGGCAACAGAAAGAAAGGGGCACATACACTTCCTCTCCCTTTAAGGAAATATAGTACTTGGAAATCCCCGCATGGCCTGAACTTTGTCAAATGGCCACATCTGACTGCAAGAGACTTTATTCTAAGTGGCCATGTACCTCACTAATAGATTAGTGATCTATTCCAAAAGAAGGGATGAATACATATTGGGAGACTAAGAGCAGCACTCTGCCAATGTCATAGGCACAGGAGTGGAGGCATGAGGAGTGGAGGACAAATGTGAGGAGACAGACTGACAAAAGCTGGCATTTGGGGGCCTCTCATGTACTTAACACAGGCAAGTAACCTGGTCATGATTGGAGGAAGTCACAAATATTTCTGTTAAAGAAAAGTTCAACATTATTCAATTTGATTTTAACCATGAAGTCACTCATTTTGTTTTTATTTTTGTGTTGTGTCTCCTTGATAGACTAAAACAGTATTTATCATCCTTGTTGAAGGAGATTAATTCTGGACTCTTTCAGAATTAGGTTCATTCGTCTGTTGGCATGTATCTGTTTAGGTAATATCACAATGCAACATTTAAAAGTGTTGAAAGCACTTTACTAAAAGAAGCACATCTTGAACCAAATTTTCAGAAAATAAATAAAGCAACTCTTCTTTAAATTTCAAGCCATGTTTTTAAAAAAAGACGCTGTGAAATGGAAGAGCAAAAATGAATCTCTTCAGGTTAGTCTGTTTTTTGTTTGTTTGCATGGAAGAGAGAACACTTAAACCAATAAATGAAGGTATCGGGGCAGGCTTTTAATCTTTCTTATTTTCAGTCATGTGCTTGGCTCTGCCCTTCCCAATTTCAACTTTTATTTGAGTCACATGATAGGCAATTAGTAGATCTTCTTTTCAAATAAAATTGTTTATTTGCTTTTCTAATTTGCCATTGTAACAGTGGAACTCTGAGAAAGCATTTTAACTTTTATAGTAAACAATTAAAAAGCTTTATAAAGCTTTTCACACAACTTCATTCTTTTCAGAAATTAAGATATATTCCTTACGAATACCAACATTGTGACATTTGTGTTGCCAATTATTTTCTCTAGAATTGTTCCTTGAACTTCACTTCCTATTTTTTTGAGAAGACTTTGCAGCAGACATATTTTTAATAGGCTATAATCACACAGGTAACAGAGATGTTGGCAAGTAGCTATTAAGAGTATAGACAGAAACCCAGAGTGTGATGGTTTTAGACTTCCTGAGCTTCTTGGTGCTATTTTAATGCACTAAGAGTGTAAACTAAATTTAGATACTGCTGACTGTTGCTGGAGTGAGTGCATGTCTCTTTTGCAGACAATGCTAGATTTAGTTGCTGTATATTTCTGTCAAGCTAAGAATGTAGTTTGAAGCTCCTAGCCCTTCTAAGCATTTTCATAACTATATCTATGTATTTCATGGCTGCTCTTATTTGCAATTGGCCACTTAAATTTTGTTGTCCCTTAAAGCAGTTACTGACAATTGTACTGTTCTTCTTGTGTTATCACATTTTATTTTGATAAATCTGTCATTATACTAAAATTTAGTTTCTGATATTAAGCCTATGTTACTCCCTAAGTATTTCTCTATTCCACAGTTTCAAATTTAGCACTATTGGCATTTTGGATTGAATAATTCTTTAATATAGGAGGCTATCCTGTACTTCATGGAATGCCTCTACTCATTAGGTGCCAGTAACACTTCTCTCTACCCCAGTTGTGACAATAAAAAATGTCTTCAGGCATTGCCATTGACTCTGAAGGACAAAATCACCTCCAACTGAGGACCACTGTCCACTCGAATCTGTCTTCTTCTCTCTGTCTCTTTCACTTCTGCCCTGGTCCGGGTTACTGTCACCTCGCAGCAGACAATCACGATAGCTTCTGTGGGATTGTCCTGCCTGTACTTCAGCTGTCTCCAGGTTACTCTCCAGACTGTAGCCAAAATGATCTTCTCAAAATCCAAATCTTACCATATTGCTTCTCTTACATTGCTTCCTTTAAAAACATTGTTGGTACTTTCCAATGTCTTCGTACAAAAGTGGAACTCTTAAAGTAGCCTACAGCATTCATCCTAGTGGGACCCAAAGTACTCCTTGACTTGACCTCAACCCACTTTCTCTGCCATTTCAGGCCCCTACACCTGGCCTTCTTCCTTCTGCTCTTGCATGGTTTGCCCTTCTTTGCTCACCTGTTCGACTCACACTCACCCCTCAATTCTAGCTGAAGATGCCAGGGTGTTCTTACCTGTTGATGCAGGAACAAAGCAGATTGACATATTACAGGTAATACTAGGTCAATTGGACTGGAGCCAATTATCTAGAAACCACTTTATCAAAGGACCAAATTATTGAACTAAGTCACCAAATAGAGTTACCCCTAAACAACACAGGTTTAAACTGCACAGGTTCACTTACACACAGATTCCCTTCCACCTCTGCCTCCCTTGAGACAGGAAGACCATCCTCTCCTCCTCCTTCTTCTCTGCGTATATAACATAAAGAAGATGAAGATGAAGGCTTTTATGATAATCCACTTCCACTTAATGGATAGTAAATGTCCTTTCTCTTTCTTATGACCTTCTTAATAACATCTGCTTTTTTCTAACTTGCTTTATTGTAAGAAAATTGTATAAAATGCATATAACATTTAAAAGTGTCAATTGATCATTTTTGACATTGGTAAGGCTTCCAGTTAACAGTAAGCTATCAGTAATTAAATTTGGTGGGAATCAAAAGTTATACATGGAGTTTTGACTGCGTGGGGGTCAAGACCCCTAATCCCCAGGTTGTTCAAGCCTCAGCTATATACAGATTTAACACAATCTTGATTTTCTTTTTGCTATTTGTAGAGATTCCCATAATTAGTTTTGCATGGGTTGGGCAGGGTCTTAGGGAGCCACGAGGGCTGTAAGGAATTGATAGTCCGGGATTCTTGGATTATTAGACTGTCCCCCTACCTGTGAGCCCTGTTTCCCCATTCAGTTTTCTGTTCCTGGGACTAGACCATCCATGTGCTGACCTGTGTCTCCATCTAACTGGCAGTTGGAGTCAGAATCAAGTTTTAAAATTCCTTAAAATGCATTCATGGTGCCATAATGAAAAGCAAACATCTTCAAACTCTATTAATACATCCTAAACAATATGTATTGCTTGTAAGCAGTTTAAGAACAAAAGTTGGTAAATTAACACATTTAGCAATTTGTCATTTGAGATTATAGTGAAAGGATCCTGAAAATTCTAAAACATTGGCAACATTGATAATTACTTTAAAAGGAACCAATAGGAATCAGTATCAGGTGCAGGATTGCTATGTGAAATTTGAATTATATTTATAAGAAAAATGAGTTCACAATAAGGCAAAGCCACCCATTGCCCTTAACTCTTGGCAAGTTAAATATTCTTTAGTAAGGTCTTAAAGCCAATATATTTGTGACTACAGTCAAGAAGAATGTGTCATAGTTGCTCATTTGCAATTCCACATTGACTTGGTTATCACTCTAGTAATAATATGTCTCCTTCACTATGTTATAAGCTTCATGAGAGCAAGAACTGTGACAATTTTTGATCATTAATTATCCACAGAGCATATTGTATCAGGCACAAAGCAGATGTTCATATAAATCTTGTGAATAAGTACTTTATTTTTTTCTAAAATGGGCAATCCCCTTGGGTCCCCTCCCACTGTGGGGGCTTTTCTACCCTGTTTCTAAAAAAAAAAAAAGAATGCAGTATTAGCCCCTTAATATATAATAATGACATTGTAAGTAGTCACTGGTCTTAAGAAAGTTATTGATAATTTAGTATATAATTCCATACAAATAATAGGAATATGTAACATAATTTATATATGATATTTTTGAAACACTGCTCCTAAGATCAAGACATTTAAGTTGATCTTTTGGTAGTTGTATCAAACATTTCATTTTCAAGTCTGTATGGTTTTATGCTGCATGAAATGGTTTATAAATTTTATTTACTACTATAAGTGAGATAACATGATTCTTTATCAAGTTTAAGAAATAGTCCAAGGTGAAAATGTTTTAAAATTAATATTGTAAAATAATATCTTCAAATAAAACTATGGCATGAGTATTATCTTCATATGATAAAAATTCCAGTTCATTATTGGCAGTGATACTTGTATAACTAGGGTTGATCTTATTCTGAGGTAAGTCAGAAAGAATATTCCAGAATTTTCAAGGGGGATGGAGAAGAAAAAAGTCAAGTGAAGGAGGCAAAAGGAAGAGGTGCAACAAGTGAACTTGAGAGGAAAATTACCCTTTAAAATTTTATTTAGGCTTTTATTTCAAAACTGTCATAATTTCAAACACAGGTTCTCAAAAATTTTAAATATTCTACCTCCATATAGAACAGTCATTGAATCTTTTAATGACAAGTATAGGATCTACAATTCAAATTTTTTTAACTATTTCAGATATTTTATTTTATTTTGAGCCAGAGTCTCACTGTCACCCACACTGTAGTGCAGTGATATGCTCGCAGCCACTGCAGCCTCGACCTGATGGTCTCAGGTGATCCTTCCACCTCAGCCTTCCAAGTAACTGGAACCAGAGGTGTGTGCCACTACACATGGCTAATTTTTTTGATTTATTGTAGAGATGAGGTCTCGCCAAGTTGCCCAGGCTGATCTTGAACCCCTGGGCTCAGGCCATCCTCTCACCTCCACCTCCCAAAGTGCTGGGATCACAGGCATGAGTCACCATACCCAGCTATATTCTATATTTAATATCATCAATATAAAGATCTGGGAAAGTATGTTGTTTTCTGTTCCTGTCTCTTGCCCATGGTAGCTTTTTTGTGTGTATATTTTATAATTTTGGATTGTGAGCTCATGTTTCACTGGGCTTTTTCTGTGGGGACATCAAGGTGTGGGTTGAGGACGCACCTCTCTAGAAAGAAATACTTTAACTTTACCACAGCTTTCCACCCTTGGCCCCCAGAAATTCATTTCATTTAAATAGTTCAAAAAGTTTTAACTTGCTCCAGCATCAACTCAAAAGTCTCATCTAAATATCATCTAAATCAGATATGGGTGAGAATCAAGGTATGATTCATTCTGAGGCAAATTTACCTCCAACTGTTAGCCTGTGAAATCAAACAAGGTTTATGCTTCCAAAATGTAATGGTGGAATAGGCACAGAACAGATACTCCCATTTCTTTTTTTTTTTTTTTTTAGTTAGTGTCTCACTCTGTCGCCCAGACTGGAGTGCAGTGGCCGCTCCGGGCCACTGCAGTCTCGACCTGCTGGGCTCTGGTGATCCGCCTCAGCCTTCCAAGTAGCTGGAACTACAGGTGCGCGCTACCACTCCCGGCTAATTTTTTGATTTATTGTAGAGATGAGGTCTCGCCAAGTTGCCCAGGTGGGTCTTGAATCCGCGGGCTCAGGCAATCCACTCACCTCAGCCTCCCAAAGCATGGGATAACAGGCTGAGCCACCAATCCCGGCTTGACACTCCCATTTCAAAAGGGAGAAATAGGAAAGAAGAAAAGAGTGAGCAAGCACAAAATCTTAAGGCCAAGAATAATCTTCTTTCTCTTGAAGCTCTGCCTTCCAGCCCAGGGGAGCTGTGGTCCTATCTTCTGGAAATATTGGGGCAGGAGTTTTACCCCCAAGATTCCAAGCAATTCTGTCCCTGCTTTACTGGACACAACCCATGTATCAGCTCTCAGGGGTTTCACACTCTGGTGTCTCCACCTGCCTAGGGTTTCAAGAGCAGTCCTATCTCTTTAGCACTACTGGGCATTGCCCTAGTGTGGGCTGTGTGCAGCTGCCCAGCCTTAGCAGGATTTCTCAGCTTAGGCCCCACAGTTATCCAGGGCATCCATTGAAATCTAGGTGGAGGCAGTCACACCTCCACTACTTTGCTGGACGCAGCACATGCCATGCTGTGGTAGTCAGAGTCACATCTGGAATAGCCAAGGAGCACTGGAAAGGAGAGCAGAAAGGGGAGTGCAGGCAACAGAGCCTGGAGACAGGGTGGGGAAGTTCAAAAAGAAATTTCACAGGAGCCCACAGTCCTTTGGCATTATTCTGATCCCCTCAGACCTTTCCACTCTGGGCCTATAATGGGGATAGCAGCCCTGATGATTTTTGAATTTGGGGTCATTTTTCATTGCCTTGGAAAATAGGTCCTCGTTCTGTTTAGATGACTGATTAATCTCCTCAGATAGTCATGTGGTCATACACTTTGTGTTCTCTCCTGAACATACTTTCTCATTCTTTACAATATGGATAAGCTGAGAATTTTCTTGTGCTTAGTTCTTCTCTCTTTTATTAAAAATTCCATATGTAAATTAATTCTCTCTTCTCACATTTTACTATAAGCCCTCAAGAGAAACTAGACTACATCCATGATCCAAGCTAATCAGACAATGAGAAATAATATTTTTGAGCTAAGCTTAAAAGGACATGCAGGGGTTCATTACTTCAGGCAGAGGGAGGAACATGAGAAAAGATGAAGATGCTTGTAAGCTTTGGGTGTGTTCATATAACTTTAAGTAGCCGACAGCAGTCAGAACCATCTCAAATAAACAAAGTTAATATACTTGAAGGCACTTGGATATGACAATGGCAGTTAATATTCACCAAACATCTACTATGTGCCAAGCAACTGTTGTTAAGGACTTCACATGTCATGATTCATTTCTGTCAACAACTGTATGAGGTGGGCACCATTATCATCCCATTTCACAGATGGAGAAACTATGGGTATGTAACTTTCTGAAGTTTTTGGAGTTACAGGCAGGCAAGCTAGGACTCAAGACCATGCATTGTGACCCCAGAGCCCACACTCAGCCTTTATTCTCCACTGGTAACACAAAAGGATTTAATCAAAAGTTCTCATTTTGAGAATGCTAAATTAGTGAAGAAAGTTTATCTTCTCTTCAGACTATATGTGCCACAAAAATTGACTCATTCTGGTTTCATTTATTTGATTATATATTGCCCTTCTCCAAGAAAAATATGATAGAAGAGATGACTTTTCAGTGGTGTGTTGGACTAGCTCACAAGAGTCAATTCTTACATTTTCAGGAATTTTGCCAGTTATTAAATATAGCTGTTAAAATTAAACTATATAAACTTAAATAAATTGCATTTAAAATAAAAGTAACAAATATTCAAAACCAATTACTTCCTAATTACTTTCCTCTTATCCATGCTGTTGAGGTGTCTTATGACTATTATGGCTGTGTTGTGGAAGCAATGGTACACTACTGTGCATCTCTTCCCGACTCCACATTCAGTAACATCACATTGGTAGCTTGAAATAGGCAATGGTGAAAGTAGCTACACCATGCTTTTGTAAACTCTACTAATCAAGGCTTTTCTTTTCCCCCAGAGAGCTGGTTGCTCCACATTTACCACCATACCACCACCGTTATTCCTTCTTTAAAATATTTTGCCTCAATTCTCAGAAGGGATCTGTGGTATGTAGAAAGTTTAAGTTGTATAGCAGAGACTTCTGGGATCTAAATTATATTAGTGCTATGACACTTAAAAGGAGTTCAGAAATGTTCATCGATTTCTCATTAATACACTTAATTATTTCAGGAAATTGAGAATCCATCTTAGCTTTAATAACCTCCAAAGAAAACCCATTCTTGTGTTTCACGATGCCCAGTGAATTATGGCTTTTTGGTTTAAGAAACTCAGATTCATCACTCCGGAGCAAAAAAGTTGGGAGCCACTATAATAAAAAGGGAAAAGTCAAGATACTTGTATCTTGTATCTGGATAGGTCATTAAATAACCAGGTGACCTGGGCTTAGAGGTCTTGTTTCTTTACAGTTTAGAATTGCCTGAGGACTTTTTAAATACACTGATGCTGGGCTCGGTGGCTCAGCCTGTAATCCTGCGCATTTGGGTGGCTGAGGTGAGTGGATTGCCTGAGCCCGTGGGTTTGAGACCTGCCTGGGCAACTTGGCGAGCCCTCATCTCTACAATAAAATCAAAACGAGCTGGGCGTGGTAGCGCACGCCTGTAGTTCCAGCTACTTGAAAGGCTGAGGTAGAAGGATTGCCGGAGCCCAGCAGGTCGAGGCTGCAGTGACCAGGAGCGGCCACTGCACTCCAGTCTGGGTGACAGAGTGAGACTCCAACTCAAAATAAATAAAAAATAAATACACTGATGAGAGGCCCCACCAAAACCCACCAAATCAGAATTTCTGAAGGTGGAACCTAGGTGTTAAATGAATCCTTGAAATGCTCCTGAGGTGGTGATTCTAATGGGCAACTGTTTTGAGAACTACTGTTCAACATATTTCCAAAGGGCAAATAGTCTGTGATTACAGGTTCCTGCTGCAGAGCCAGAACTCCTGCTTTCAAATCCTTACTCTTTAACATCCTAGCTATGTAACCTCAGATAAGTTATAGTCTCTGTGTTTCAGTTTCCTTACGTGTAAAAATATAATAATAATAATAATAATATATCAGTTAATATACATAGGCCATTTAGAGCAGACTCTGTCACTCAAGTATTTGTTGCTAATATTATTATTCTATTATTATTCTGTGTCATCTCCATGTTTGTAACATGCAGCCATTTACATACTTGCAACTGCTCCTTGATATTCTTTTTACTACTCTTTTTATCTTCCCTTCTGTTTTCTGGCTTTTTCATTATATCAGTATCTCCCTTTTTAACTGTCCAAATTCTTTATTTTTCATTTAGTTAGAAAACCCCAGACAGGGTCAGATGGCTCAAAACCATTGCTGAACAATACCTACTGTATCATTTTAATAAATTTTTAGAATTAAAACTTTGCATTGTCTGAAAATAATTTGTCTTTGCATTACAAAGAATTAAACTTTTCTTACATTTTCCTTTGGCTTATGAGGTAGTAGCAATAAATTTTGTAGACCCTGTTCTCAGCAAGAGCAAACCAAGTACAGAAAAAAAAAGTTGACTATAGGAAGTGTTTGGTAAGATGAACAAGTAGAGCAAAACACTTTGACCCAATCTTTATAAGCAGAACAAAAGCAAGGGAGAAAATACATTGTCTCCGTCCATCCAACTTGAGGAGGATCAATGACTAATTAGGTGGAAATAAGAGAAACTCCTCACAAATATACTATTTTAGGAGCAAAATTCATTGGAAGAAGTAGCTGAAAAGTACTTTGATAAAGGAGAATATCAGGACATGGGAAATCAAATGTGCAGACTACTATTTTCTATGGCTTCCTTGGCTGCCTGTTTTCCAGTGCCTTTGATAGAGAAAAGGGAAGAATGAAGGTAACTATATCACCAACAACTATTTTGAGGTTGAAAATTATTAAAGACTTATTCAGTACTATGGCCTTTTTTGACCCTCACATAATTTTATATTTCAAAGGTTATAATTAGCTTAGTTGATACCACTGTGTTACTAATATTAATGACACAGTAACCAGTGCCTCAGTGACTTTTGGTTAGGGTGATCTTTTAGAGACTTATGAGGAATTGAGTACCATTCTTTGTGGTTGACTTTTGCTTTTTTGTGGTAAAAACTAAGTCTAGATACATGAAAGACCACATGCCTTGTCCAGGATTTGTTTGGTTGCAAAGAATAGACTCAAGCTAACTTAAGGAGAAGGAGGTTTGTTCTGAGAATACAACAGTGAATCTCAAGAAATCCAAGGCCAGTAATTGCACTTGGCTGAGATTTGTATAAACTGGGGTCAGTGAGTTGGAAAACCATAGAATCAGTCTTTACCTCTCACAGTCACTTGTCTTCTCAGCACTTCATGCTCTGTCCTCTTCTCTCTACTGACCTTTCCTTCTTTCCTATAAACTCTCTCTTCAATGTAGCCCCCAGCGAACCTGGTCAAAGCTTGGCACTTCTCAGAATTTACAGTACTGGTTTTATATCTTCCAATCCTGAGGGGTTGATTGGAACATTGTTTTGAACCAGGCCACAGTCAAATGTCTCTGGTGATTAGCTGCCCCTAAATTAGTTATATACACCTGGTCCAATCATCTGTGGGTGGAATAGGATAGAGTCATGTGGTATAAAAAGGGATCACATTAGGCAGAAGAGGCGGTGGGCTGGCAAGCGCTGGCCAGCCCTGGCAACATGCCTTGTATTCTGCCTTAATACAAAATGAAGAGAACAGGGGCATTTCTTGGGCTTTTCCAGATAAAAGTTGCAGCACATGTGCAGTACATGATTTGTGCAGAATACAAGTGAACAAAACCACAAATTAGAAGTCTTCCTGATTTACTGCTGCAGACTGTTTCAAGCTCACTTGCTATTACATAGCTATTTTTCTAAATTATTAGCTTGAACCATAATATGATGACTGCTGAATGTTAACGGAGGTACCTAAGATTAAACTGGGGAAGAAATAGCAAATCAGTATCTTGGACCCTCAGCATCTTTCTCTTTTTTGGTTGCGGTTGGGGGCATAGAGATGAAAATTGAAAGCTTTCCAATTGTGTTATGCTACCAAGCCCAACTATGTTAATTAATGTAAGCAACATAATACCGATTTTATTATATAAGTTGTTCATGGAAAGACACATAAATATCTGGGAGTTTTCTTTTTTATATGAATAAATGTTATAATATTCAAGAAAACAACCAAGATAAATGAATCTAGGTGAAATATAACAACAAGAAAGGCCATGGTCATTTTTATCAGACATTTAATGTCATAAGTTGTGTCGATTAGCCCTTTTGGTGAGAGAAATATGTGAGCCAATGAAAAGAGCTCTGTGATCAGAATCAGGAAAAATTTGTCTAGCGTAAGTTATGTGAGAACAGGGGCTCTGTAGCATCAGTGCTCAGAGCAATGCCTGGTACAGAAGGGGAACTCAAAAAGATTTAGAGAATGAACAAATATTCTTGTGATTTTTCACTGAACCAGCTAGATGGCAATAAACAGGGTCTTTTTTTTCTGGGTCTGTTTCTTCTTTAATAAAAATAGATTGTTGTGGAGTTATTTTGAATATTGATATTCTGTAATTATATATGACATATATTCAAGTTTTCAAAACATCTACTTGTTAAATCTCTTCTTAAAACTATATTCTCCATTTAAAATCAAGTAAATTTATTCCCTTAGACAAAGCAATCCTTCATCTTTTCCTTAGTATGATGGCTTAAAATTTATATGTGTGAATTATCTTGGAAAATGGCATATTAATGATTAAAGTGTTATTATAGCAAATTTAAAGTACAAAATCAACTGAGAGGAAGGTATAGCTATGTGTGTCTCAGACTATATTTTAGCAGTTTTGACATCAGTGAATGCAACACATATTTTACATGATTTTCAGTCTCATATTCAAACACCTATTGCATCAGCTCTTGAAAGAAAACAAAGCCCATGGTGATTTTCTTAATGAATTTTTTTTCTGTTTAGATTTTAATGTTAATAGGGAGCAAGTCTTAAGATCCCTATGGGTTTTATCTCCCGAAGTCAGACATATCTTAACATTTTTTTTGTTTGCAGAATTTCATCTCACTACAAAATTGTCCCAACTTGTCCAAAGTTTTATGGTCTTGTTCATCTCCCTCTGAATATATGCCCCAGGCAAACTAGAAAAAGCACATCTCTCCCAGCTGGCGATCACTCACATGGGATAAACAGTCACAGAACATTTCGCTGCCCTAGGCAAACTCTGCCTGAGAGGACCAGCTGGTTTTGCATAAAAATATGCCAGGTAGAGTGGGTGCACACAAAGCAGGTAGAGATTTTTTTTTTAAGTGGAAAAAAAAATGATAGCACTTCTCATTTAACCCTGTTGGAAAACTTGACACATCTGAGCATCTGTCTTAAGAAACCTTCATTGCATTGTTTGAACAGCTCTTATCCAGTATAGGAGGGGAGCAGTGCTCTGTCTGGTGGCATCACTAATGACATAACACAATTTTGTGCCCAGTTGTGCAGAGATGTGATGTGTCTGAACCGTGTTAATTATATGGCACAATGTTATGGAAATTTTTGATGGCATTGATAGAGAATAAGTAGTTTAATGAGGGTTATGTTATAAAGATTTCTGGGGAGCCACATCTTCCCAGCATATACATTATTGCCTTTGTACAAGTTAAATGCTTGGGTAGAAATGACAATGCTACCATAGTGGTTAAAAAGACTGAGTAACTTGGAAAAAAATCATGTACGTAAGCCAATCCGTGAGCTGGATTCCCACCATCGACTCTTCTGCAGGCTCCCGATGCTCATCTATATGGATGCAGAGATGCACATACTCCAGGTGAAGAGACTACGCCACCGAGGAATTGTGGGAATTGATGGCAGAAGCTTACAGTAAACGTTGTATTACCATAATCCTCATTCCCTTTTATCTTGTTTATTTCACACCACTTACTATACATTAGTGTTGTGGCAGTGATCTGTGTGAGTCTCCTGCCAGTCTTTAGGCCACATGCTTTCCCAGGTCTATAACTTTACTCGAGTCAAATCACAGGGTTACTAGGGCCCAAAAGAAACCTGAGAACTTGACTAGACTAGTTCTCAACATTCACCTACCATAAGGTTTTTTGTTGTTGTTGTTTTAGGTGTTTTTGAGTTGGAGTCTCACTCTTGTCGCCCAGACTGGAGTGCAGTGGCTGTTCCGGCCACCGCAGCCTCGACCTGCTGGGCTCCGGCGATCCTTCCGCCTCAGCCTTCCAAGTAGCCGGAATTACAGGCATGTGCTACCACGCCCGGCTGATTTTTTGTTTTACTGTAGAGATGAGGTCTCGCTGCCCAGGCGGGTCTCGAACCCGCGGGCTCAGGCAATTCACTCACCTCAGCCTCCCAAAGGCGCGGGATTACAGGCTGAGCCACCGAGCCCGGCCTACCATAAGGTTTTTAAGGGAGATTATTTAGATGAGCTAGTTCTACATCTGGGTGTTTATAAACAATGTAAGTTTTCTTCAAGTCCTTGCCAATACAAATTTTAAAATGAGGATTTTATTTTTTAGTGTACTCTAAAAAAGTGTAAAAACACAGAAAAGAGTAAGGGATAAAGTAACATTTTCATAACCCTGTAATGTTAACATATTTTGGAGTTTTTTCCTCCAAATAAGTTCATATAAATATGCGCATCAACAAACATTCACATCAATATGCAATATGCATATGTTTACATATTTGACTTCTATTGTATATCCAGTTCTGCATCATATCCTGCTTATTATATAGTGCTCATTTTATGTCACATTATATTTTATACTACGAGACACATTCAGTCCTCTCTTGTTGAGCATTTAGGTTGTTTCTGTATGTTTGTGATTATATATAATGTAACGAATATC
Organism: Cephalopachus bancanus; assembly: GCA_027257055.1. Classification (NCBI taxonomy): domain Eukaryota; kingdom Metazoa; phylum Chordata; class Mammalia; order Primates; family Tarsiidae; genus Cephalopachus; species Cephalopachus bancanus. Next base: position 9,046,560 of record JAPVLO010000204.1, read on the forward strand.
TTCGCTCATACAACAATTTTATTTCTTTTTATTCTTTATTTCTTTTTTTCTGGGTCTATTCTGGTTTCTCAGACTCAGAACTCCCTAAATGTTCGTTCACGCTATTCAAAGAAGTAGCAGCCTAGTTAATAGCAATTATCTTTCATCTCCTGGATGTTGTACTTGTGAAAAATTGAAAAGCTATGATTAGGCTATGATTTTTCTTTAGTTAAGCATAATCTCGCTGGTAATAATAGTAGTTAATGCCTTTAGGTGGTCTTAAGTAAAATCTAGTCACAAAGTACTAAAACGAGTGCTACTGAACAATTTTACATGTATTTTAGATACTAAGTACGAGGACTCTTGAATTAATGGAAAAGATGGGCTAGAACTGAATATTTCGCATAATAGAAAAATCTGAAATAACATATAGTTGAAAGTAGAAAAATATATTCTCATATACTGTCACTCTACTCTGAAGGAAAGGAATAAAGAAAAAAAAACTCCACCAGAGGAAAAAATTCAAAGGGAAACAAAAGAACCAGTTGCTTTTTTTTTTTTAAGTTTTACTTAAAACTGTTTTCAGTTTTTAAAAAATATGAAATTTTACATTCTCTGAAAATTGTTACCAAAAAAAGGAGAAAATTTTAGTTCAGCATTGCTGCCTCAATTATTTGGTTTTTATAAGGAAGAAGTGTTCGTGATTTTTGGAAGGAGCACTGGGTTTAAAGTTTTGTGACCTTGAGCAATTTGCTTGTGTTACTTTGGTCTGTACATGACTGTTACAAGAATTGAATGTAATCCCCAGAAGAGTACCTGATGCATAACTGGCTCTCAGTCAATGCTGGTTCCTTCCCTTCCTGTTTTGAAAATAAGAATGACAGATTATTTCAAGAGGTAAATTATTTAAGTAATTTATTTTCTCGAATGAAAGCCATCAGTGAAAACTATACTAGTAGGTGAATGGTTATCATTTTCCCATGAAATCATAAACATGTAGACAATTTGAGGGATGAATGATAACACAACAGAAATAGAGTTAAATCTCATTTAAGCAATTCTGATGTCATCAGGGTACTCTGTTTTCTTACTTTATAGCTAATTTAAATATCTGTAACAATTTATGGTTTCAAATACTGCCATATTTAGTGGGTTTGATCCTCATACAGTCAACATCATAAAGCTCATGGAAGGTGAGTGATCAGCCTTAGGCAAAACAGCTAATTAATACTGAAGACGAGTTAAAAGACATACTATTATTTCTCATTCTTGGTTAGGTCTTTTAAATCATCAAGGAAGGAGAAAAGAGGAAATCAAAACTAAAATGATAGATTATCTAAAAGTTAATGAAAGGGAAAGTTTTGTATCAAAAATTATCCTTCTAAATGATTTTTAGTAATAAAAACAAAAATTGAAAATAAACTAGCCATGTACGCATCTTATAAACTAGAAAAAGTATTATAAAAAATTAATCAAAAGAAGTTTGGAAGAAGATATTAATTAATAAGATAAAAGCAAATATTAGTGGAACAGAAAACACGTGAGAAAAAAATCAACTATTTAAAAAGCAACTGGATAGCGCGTGCCTATAGTTCCAGCTACTGGGAAGGCTGAGGCGGAAGGATCGCCGGAGCCCAGCAGGTCAAGGCTGCGGTGGCCACCGCACTCCAGTCTGGGCGTCAGAGTGAGACTCCAACTCAAAAAAAAAAAAAAAAAGCAGCTGGTTCTTTTAGGAGGGAATCTACCAGAACAGGTATCCATGACCAACCTGCTGAAGGAAAAACTAAACAAAGTACAAATAGAAAACATCTGAGTTTTATCTAATCTAACCTTCCAATAATAGAATTCTACTGCTATTCAAACTGTTTAAAGAAAGAGAATGGTGGTCAGTTTTCCACTTAAAAAAAATTAAATTAGCGTTTGCTCAATATCAAGTACCTGGTAAAGATACTGTCTTAATATGCTAAAAATGCAGTAACAAAGTGCCACAGATTGGGTGACTTGAACAACAGAAATTTGTTTCATAGTTATACCGAAAGGAAATTTTTAAAAAGCAAACAAACAAAAACTCTCAAACACAGGTATTAATAAGAGACTTCCTCTGGATCTGAATTATTCACACCAATAGCTCATCTCTTTGAAATTTCTATACGAAGAATTAGCAATTTCTTCTGCCTTCCATTAGTTTTATTGCTAGGCTTATGGTACATGCAAATTCATGTACCACGATTTCTTCCACTTGTGACTTTTCTTCTATTCTTTAGCACAGTGGGTGGCCATTTTGCCAGACAATCTGAAATTGCTATCACTCCAATAATTAACATCTACTTTACTAGTAACAATCATATATTCCAGACATGTTTATATGCCATCTTTGTATGTAATAACTTTTACTTTTAAAGCCACATCATAGTGGCTTTTAAAAAGTAGCTTTAAGCTAAGCGCTGGAAAGGGTGCCCCCCCCACTCACCCCTAGGTTCCCCCACAGCGAGAACTTCACCTGTGGAAGAGGAGGTGTACCTGCAGCTCTGCATGGACCAGTGCACTGCCCAGAAATGTGGGTCTCACTGCGTTGCTCAGACTCATCTTGAACCCTTGGCCTCAAGAAATTCTCCCACCCCAGCCTCCCAAGATGCTGAAATTACAGCTATGGTTACTTGCACAGACTCATTCTCTAGTAAGTAAAGTGACAATGTCTTCCAAACAATCATAAAAAGGGAAGAACTAGTCATGATCTTGCCAGACTGATGTATGCGGTCCAGCCAGCACAATAGATGATGGTGAAGAACGGACTCAGGCTTTTTGAAAGCCTTTCAGAATAGAGTAGAAGATTTCAATTGCTTCATATATTTCAGAACGTTCTTTGGTGACTGTAAAGATCCCAGGTTTGTGTAATCTCTCATGTAAAATAAATGACCAAAACTTCTGCAACACTAAAAAAAAAAAAAGTAGCTTTAATGCTAAATCATAGTATGGTGCTTTTTTTTAGTGTAAATTTTAAAAACCATGTTTAAGCCAGCTGTGATGGCTCACACCTGTAATCTCAGAACTTAGGGAGACCAAGGAGAGAGAATTTCTTGAGCCCAGGAGTTTGAGACCAGCCTAAGCAACACAGAGAGACTTTGTCTCTACAAAATATATATTTTATTTTATTTATTTAATTTTTTTTTGAGTTGGAGTCTCACTCTGTCGCCCAGACTAGAGTGCAGTGGCCGCTCTTGGCCACCACAGCCTCCACCTGCTGGGCTCCAGCGATCCTGCCACCTCAGCCTTCCGAGTAGCCAGAATTACAGGCATGCGCTACCACGCCCGGCTGATTTTTTGATTTATTGTAGAGATGAGGTCTCGCTGCCCAGGCGGGTCTCGAACCCGTGGGTTCAGGCAATCCACTCACCTCAGCCTCCCAAAGGCGCAGAATTACAGGCTGAGCCACCGAGCCCGGCCAAAATATATATTTTAAAAAGATATTGATAGCAGTAAGCCAAACACATGATATGACTCAAAATTAATACCATTTCACTGAGGAGACACTATGAACAGTTATGACCAAGTTCATACACACACCAACATTGACCACCACAGTCATGAGTGCCGCCTTGTGGAAGTTATGGTAAGGTGCGATTAATTATGAATGCACTCTGATTCAGAGCTGTGAAATGTGAAAAAAGTCTTAACTTCTATGAAATATGATAATGAAACAATTTACAATGGAAGTTGTCCTCATTTTAGATGGTAGGATAATCTAATGAGCTGGAGCGGTGATTTTCAGTGTTGTCACAGGACAAATAGCATCAGTGTCACCTGTTGTATTAGGGTTTTTCAGAGAGACAGAATCAATAGGCTATAGGTATATAGATATAGATAAATAGATATAGATGATATAGATATAGATATGTGAGAGGGGATTTATTAGAGGAATTGACTTTTACAATTATGGAGGCTGAAAAGTCCTATGACGGGCCATCTGCAAGTTGGAGAACTGGGATGCTGGTGTGAGGCTCAATCGAAGCCCCAAAGACTCAGAACCAGGGAAGCAGATGGTGTAACTCTCAGTGCAAGGTCAAAGACATGAGAACCCCGGGAGCTGCTGGTACAAGTCCCAAAGTCCAAAGGCCAGAGAACCTGTCCAAGGGCAGGAGAAGAATGGTGTCCCAGCTCCAGAAGAGAGAGAAAGCTAGTTTACCTTTCCTTTGCCTTTTTATTCTATCTGGACCCTCAGCCAATTGGATGGTGCCCACTCACATTGAGGGGAGATGTTCGCCACTTATGGCCATGCCAGACTGCAGAAACACCCTCACATACACACCCAGAAATAATGCTTTAACCAACTATCTAGATATCCCTAATCCAGGCAAGTTGAAACCTAGATTAAGCATCGCACCTGGGAATTTATAAATGCAAATTCTCAGGCCCCACTACAGACACAAGTTAAATTGGAAACTCAGAGGATGGTGCCTGGCACCCTTTTTGAACAAGCTCTCCAGCAGATTCTGATGCCCATGCAAGGGTGAGAATCACTGGGTTAAAGTGAATGGGAATGACAGCCTGGGCAACATACGTGACCTCGTCTCCACAAAACATCAAAAAATTAGCCAGTTGCAGTAGTGTGCCTGTGGTCCCAGCTACTTGGGTGGAAGAGGTAGAAGGACAGCCTGAGCCTCACTGCAGGCTGTGGTGAGCTGTGATGACCTGTGATTATGCCACTGTGCTCCAGCATGGAGTGAGACCTGATTCAAAAAAAAAAAAATTCCTCATAAAGTCAATGGGAAGTCATGGACAAGAAAAGAGGCTGCCTTCCACCTTTCCAAAGAAAGGCTTGTTAATATAGACACACACACATCTCCACTTCTAATTGGTACTTGGTTTACTCAATATAAGAATTTATGACAGCTTTCAGAGTACTATATTCAAATACATAGAACATATATGTTATATATGTGATACATGTATATGTAATATCTATTTGGGATGCTAAAGGTCTGCATTTTATGATGGCAAGATAAACCTTGGTTTGTTTTCTCCTTCTCATTCTTAGTCATCTCTCTTCCTTTTTATTATCCTGTCTTTCAAATCATCCTATATTAGCCTATCGTCATAATCTCTGCCCATTTTCCCTTTACCACCTAGATTCATTTCCCTTTGACTCTTTTCTTAGACTTTTCCCCCTCACTTTTCCTATTTTTAACCTTCTGACCTTGCTTTAACCAAAATAACTAGTCATGGAAAAGTTGAATCCCCAAATTAAGGAGTAGAGGAATATATAGAAACTTAAACAGACACCAAACATCACTATTTGGACTCCAAGAAGGTTTACCTGCTGTCCTTTGTCATAATGCATAAAAGGTAGAATCTGTTGGAGGGTAAAACAATTGCTAAAATATGTAATATTTGGACATGTCACTTCATTTTCTATTTTAGAAAACATTGCCTTAGAAACTACGTTCCTCTCTTAGGAATTAGTGCTGGCTGGAATGCTGAATATTCTTCTTTTGGGCTCAGATATAATTACTTTTTTAAAAATGTTAATATACATCCAGTGGTAAAATAAAAAGAGACGAGATGTTCCTTTGTTGAATGTTCACTGTAATATCCTTATTGCTTTAAAACTGGAAGGCTTGTTCTTCTCTCAGGAGAAACCTATTTCAGAAATAATTATCTTTGTATTGGAGTCAAACAAACAATCTGTTGTGAAACTGAAATCTCATTGGAGGCTCAAGCTCATAACACCAAATAATAAATTTATTTGCATTTTCTGATCCTTAGTGATATAATTTTAATATCCAATCTTCCTTAAAAACATGCACAGTGTACAGAGTTTGCTTTGTAGCAGAATTTCTTTTTAGTTTAAAGCAAAATGTATTTAAAATTTTTAAAGAGAAAAAACATGAGAATAAAAAGAAGGTGGTTACATTTTAAAATATGATTTTATAAACTTATTTGCATACATTTAAATCGTGTGAATGGAGTAGAAAATGTTACTTGGAACTTTAAAGAAACAGCTTGATCAGTTCAGAATTGACATCTAAAACTCTAGTGAAATGACCTACTTTTCCATAATTTTTTTTGGCTCTGTAGGCTGAGGAGGCAACATCTACTGACAGTCACTGTATTGTTTGTTAGTTTCAAACAAGGTACACAGTGAGTGAGTGGAGTCGGGCCAGTACTCCAGTAGGCTTAGGATACAAGGAAGAGTTTGTGAAGGCTCACATTCAGTCTGTAATGAAACTTGTGGCAGGTTAAGGTATTTCTCAGCTCTTGATACATTTATTATAGAGAAATTAAGACTGGCTGAACTGACTATTGCTAAGAAACATGCTGCTAGGTAAGTAGCATAATTTACAAATGGTAAATTTGTTTCAAAGTGATAGGAAATATGTATGTAAGTATATTGGCTTTAGTTGTAATATTCCAAAGCTGTATAGATTTCATACAATGTTAGGCAATACTATCATTAGTATTATTTTTCCTACCAGATTTTTAGGTGACAAGGTTTGGCAATTTAGCACAATCTTGGGGTTGTGTATATAAGTTACAGAAGCAGTCATGATTAGCATTTGACCTGTATTTTCTCTTCCATTAAGATGAGCATCACATTTTGAGGTTTAATCAGTAGTCGCTATAAACAGTAGAGTCTTCATGATCTAAATATTAACATGTTTTCTTGTTCAGAAATACCTCGGACTTCTATATGTTGTTAAAAATGCTCAAATATAGTTCTAAAAAGGACTTGTTCTACCTGGTTATTTTATTAATATTTAAAATAAATGAAAATGTCTAGATTGTCAGCTTCAAATTTAGTATCAAGTGATGGAACATTGAAAAGGTAAAGTATTAATATGTTGTATATTTTTAGTAATATTCACAATAACATACAATATAAAATCTTTTAAATTGTAGCATTTGTATACATTAGTCAATAGAAGTCTGACAAACCTTTCAAAGAAGATGATATAGGAAATTTTCTCTTAAGCACTCAAGGAGGATAATTAAATAAGAATTTCATTGGGAGCTATATTTAAAAGTGCTTCTTTGACAAAGTGCTTCTTTTACTGTCAAATTAATATTATAAACACTGACTGAATTTTATGGCTTGGCTTATTTATTCAGAAAACAAACATTTTCCTTATAGAATATGTTAGTAAGTGCACAATGAGTTGAGAAATTTTCCAGTGAATAAAAAGCTAAACGAACATCTGAAATCTCCAGGAAATTCGATGAAAACTGCTTTTATTGCAATGATTATACTTTGACCAGTTGCACACATTATTTCACGTATAAGAAGAATTTCAGTTTTGAATTTGGAGTTATTAAGAATGTCACTATTTAGGGATGTGGTAACCCATTTGGAATATAGTAAACATACTATATTAGAAGTTAAATTATATTTTGACTTTGTTGTCATCATGCTTAAATAATTGAAGTATTCCATAGGTCTGCACAGATAAAGCCTACAATTGATTGTGCATTTGGAGTTCAATTTTTTTGTCTAATTTCAAGCCAATTATTCTACTTGGTAATAGTATACTATAAATGAAGAAAAGTACTGGTCTAGAAATTAGGATACCCAGGTTTTCATCTTGGCATCTCAACACTGCTCCTAACCATTGGGTTACTGCCTCTACAAAATGATTTCTTAAAATTTTTTATTGTTCCCCTTCTGCCTTTGTAGTCTCCATTATCCTGTCATATTGGAGATACTATGTAGATGTGTAAAATACCCTGGAAATTTTAAACAAGGGCCGTCCTTTCACCTGGGAGCCCTCTTTGGGTCATAGTGTTCATTGGTGAGAAGAGCGACACAGGTGATTTAGGAGAATGATCCCAACCTCTGGAAAGAGCACCTGTGCTTGTGTGAAGTAACCACCATATAGTTTATTATTTACCAACACATGCATGTTTCACAACCCTCAAAGTCAAAAAAGATACTTATTTTTTAAGTGACCCTACAGTCGAAATTATCTAAACAGTACTTCCTACATGCAAAATCTCAAAACATTTTCACACCATATCCATGACCTTTCCATTTTTTCAACATTTCTTCCATTTGATTGAAAACTAAAAGTTTGCAGACTTGAGTTTTCCATCATTTCACTGTGACTGAGGTTGCAAAGCGTGAGCTTAAGATGACAAGAATTTGAATCCCTTCTTCTCCACTTCCAGGTGGCTTAAAGAAAATTACCTGTCCTTTCTGCACTCATTTCCTTTGTAAATTGGAGTAAAAAGTTTGCAGTAGGGATTAAATAGTAATGTTTTTAAAGTGTCAAATGTAATACTGCAGCCTTTAAGTCGGTAACGAATAAATGGTAGACGATTATTGTTGTCTTATTAAATGATCAACAGTGTTTCTATTTGGATTCACCACACTTTCTAGGATTGCTGAAACTGTCTGATTTTATGAAGTTTTTTACTTCAGTGTTCCAATAAGATGAGTGAATTATTTTCCTATGTGAATTTTGAGTCAACCAGAGCTAACTCTAAATTATAGTTGTGAGCTATAATTATTTCAATGGTTAAGACCATTTTGGCCTGGGGGAGGAAAAAGTTATATTTTACAGTGCCTGTGAAAGAAGTATTTGTGAATTCATCTGTCTTCTATTCATACCTTGGTTAAAATGAGCCACGGTGTCGAGCAGTTTCTTTGGAACATTACATAAACTTACTTATTCTTGGCCACGTAGCAGTTGGGAATATGCAAACAGGCCTGAAAGAAACCAAACAGCAAATTCTTTACAGGCAGGAAACCTAATATTTACACAATAATCAATAGGGTGATGGCCACTAAGGTGGCTTATGACTAAGTGTTCTTGTTCATCATGAGTGGGCGCTAGCATCTTTTCTTAAAGGACTTGCTTGTGTTAATTCGTTCAGCAGGACTGGACTGAAGTACAATTGTGACACAAGTGTTTCTACGCCAGCGGCTCTGTTATTCCCCCCTCTCCAGCTCCAACATGAAGTACCCTCATATTCTCCTTTTCTTCATCAGAATGGCTTTCTGATCTTCTATTCACACCAAGACATAAATGGCTTCTCATGATTCAACTTTTTTTTAAATGTGTTTGCATTTTAACATGCCAAAAAACTTTAAGCTAAACAGAAAAAACCTTCAGCCCATATAATTATAAGCCATAACAGTGGGTTATAGATCATGAATTCTCATTGCCCCTAAGGGGCAAAAATTTGTTCTAAGGAGCAAAAGTTCTTAATTTTCTTATGTATAAAGCACATGTATACATACAGTACATAAGCAGATATATGGTATATCTGTAATATTAAGATTTTTATTTTTTAAGGAAAAAATTACCTAAGAAGTTAAGAAGGTCCCTTAGGAAGGTGATAATGGAAAACAAAATGGTTGAAAAACACTACTCTAGGTGAAGGTATCAAGGATTTTGTAAGTCTGCAGAATATGAATTTTTTCTTGAATTATTTCTGAATACCTATAGTATAAAGTAACTTTTGCCTGATTTATTACTTATATTTGTATTTCTGTTCTAGTAAGTCAAATTTCATTGTCTGTTGTGCCATTACTCTTCTTAGTTTTAAGAGGAAATAAAGAAGAAAGACTTGTTCTGTGACCCTTGGTCAGGTGCTTACCCTCTTTCAGCCTCAGTTTTCTTGTCTGTATCTTATATTGGGGGATTATAATGTCTACTTGGTGGAATTCCAGTATCATAAGGATTACTCAAAATAAAGTACATAAGACTTTCTGTAAGTTGCTTGGTATATGGTAAATGCATACCAGTTAGCAGCTATAATTTTATGTGTTGTGCCTTTTTATACCAATTACTGATTAAAATTATCATAGAAAAATAAATTTAGATTTGGGAGGTTAAAGTATTATTGTCCATGAAAGACAGAGGTTCCTCTAAGATAAATGTCAATACTATTCATTAAAAGAAAGATAAACTTCTAGTATTCCTTTAAACCTGTAACTAAACCTATTAACATAAATCAAAAACAAGATAAAATCTGGATTAACATCTCTAGATCTAATGTAATATCTGTTAAATGTAAAATGCTTAATTGTCCTTGCAGTTCTGTTTAAATATGTTGTCTTAAATACAATATTGCACTTAGCTCTAAAGTCATTGTTTTATTTCTACTTAGTACCCCAAATCTGGAAATCTAAAGTATCATCCCCAAGAGGTTAGAATAATAGTCACACACTTGAACTTGGAACCACAACGTCATGAAGAATTAATATTATATTCTTCATCCTGTTGATTTTAGTCAAGACAGGCAAAGTGACTTAAGATGTCTCATCTAGGGAATTTAGAATTAAAACAGTCTTCTTTTCATTCATTTACTTTGCAACCCTCTGGTCCCACCTTGTAGGACGGACAGGAAGTGCCCTGGCCCAGGTGACAGGCTCCTGTCCCTCTGTGCTGGAAGGTCTTGTAATGCTTTCTATTCTATCCCTTGATCCTATTTGCATCTCTATCACCAAATTCAAGGTCTTCCCTCCTCTATAATCCACTCAAAAATTGAGCCAGATCCATGATTTTTTTTCTGTTGAAACTGCTTTTGCTTTTGCTCACCCTTGTGCATTTCTGTTTCTTTCTACAGAAATATTTTGAAATAATTTGGAGAAGCATTGTCTGTTACTTTTGATTTCTTTAGAAAGATTAAAGTGTCCTTGGCTAATGTGGGGAGGGCACTGACCTGTCTGAGTTTGTTTGCTAGCTGGGGTGTTGTTAAATGAGAGAACACTTGCTACTGATGCTCACATATTGTCTTTGGGGGTTTTTGTTTGTTTGTTTTTTCTTTCTTTATAACTCTCTTGGGCCTTTTGGGGTACTTTATTGTGGTAGTAGGTAATAGAAACGGCTTGGTTTGATAATTGATTTGTTACCGCTATGCTAGTTCTAAGTCTCATACAGAGCAGCAGAGCCTGACTCTATCCTATGTTCCACCATTCAGAGTTCTCTCTGAATACTGAAGGCATCATCATCTCAGATTTTCAGTGAGAATTTAGTGGAAGTCCTGTTTGCAGAGATGTAGGCAGATTTAGGAGAGTCAGCAACAGATGTCAAGGAATCTATTGGCCACCATAAATTCCCCCATTCCTGAAAGGGAAGGGGAGGTAATAGAGTTGTCTGTTAAAAGCTAACCCATAGGCTGGAAGAAAGCTACTGGCCCAGGAGCTGTTCTGCTAGGGAAAGGCTGTTCCAGAATGCAGGCAAGGAGGAAAGCTGAGAGAAGCACCCCAATTTCTCTCTTTTTCTATTTTCTTTCCTGCTGATAATGTCTCCCAATGGTTGAGGCCAACCTGATAACCCCCTCTTGCTTTGCACCCAGACTCACATCTCGCACACAGAATGAGCAAATGAGAGCAGAGAACAACCAGCACACATGGTTTCCTGAACTCACCCCAAAACATCTTCCCTGCCTCCTACTTATGTGAACAATTGTGAACAATTGTGGGATTTTTTTAGCACATTATATTTTTCTCTGCTTTTGTTAATGTTCGAGATATAGTTTGGCTCTTATATATGTTTTAACTTGGAATCCTTAATGCAAATGTAAATCGTTATGCTGTGCATCAGTAGTGCACAGGGTCTAACGAGATATGTTGGCTCCTAAAAAAAAAAAAAAAAGGCCACGACTTGTTGTACTTTTCCATTTTGACATGCTTTTGTATAGTCTACTGGTGTTATTAAACTGTGGCTTTAAGGGGAGTGTTGACTCTTTCTTTCCTATTGGTTACACTTTAGTGTGAGGCACTATGATAAACTCCTAGCAGCTTGAAGGAATATGTGCTTTAAATTATTCTTCAGTTATAAGTAATCTTTTTTTAACTCATTAAATTTTCTTTAAAATTTTTATCAAAGCACTTTTTTTTTTCCTTCAAAAAGCTGTTGTGGATTGATGATCCACTTTGTGATTAGGAAACACTGCACTATTTTAGTTGAATTGTATTTACATCCTTATAACAATTTATATCAACTAATCAAGTCTTCTAGTTTTCAATTTGTCCATCTAAGGTACTGACCAACATTAGAGTGATATCAATAGCTGACAGCAATCAATTGATCAATTACAAAGCACAATTATGAGAATAAAGAATAAATAAATAAAATAGCCTGTAATGTTAAGACCTCAGAGACTCTCTTAAGAACCATTAAACTTCTGATGCTTTTTGTTGGAGGGGGAGGTGAGGGAGAATGGCACATTTACAAGTCTGTTGCTCAGTCCTGAACAGCTGAGATTACTACAGTGCTCCATTTTGTATCAGTGCTGTTCATTCAGAAAATTATTTCTGAGCATCTACTATAGGTTACTGTATGTAGAGATTTAGAAATTAATAACATATCTTAGTGCTCAGGGTACTGCTTATTTAGTTGGAAGCAGATATACAAATAACTACAATGGCAAGGTGTCAAGAGCTATGAGATCAGCAAATGACTCCATTGTTTTGGATGAAGGTAACTATAAGAGTTGCAGTAATCATTGTAATATCCAGTTTCCTGACTTCTCAGGCAAGCAGTTTAAAGACTCATGCTAGTAATGAGGGCTTTTATTTAATAGGAGTCCCGTAAGTACTCACTTATAAAATCAGGGTTTCCCAGAATCCATTGGCACAAGCTTTTCAACTCTTTGAAACACATGCAGAACACTTCCAAGCACAGTGTTAACACTGGGATAAACGACTCTGAATTAGGGAGCTAAGTAGAAACGATGTTTTTAGATATTAGTGTACATGTACTCTATACTGGCACTGCAGTCCTACACTGTAGAAAGATGCTCATTGAAACTGTGATAATGAAACCACATAATCCTGGAAAAGTTGTCCTAATAGTGGTCAGCATTATTTATAGTTCTTAACAACTATAACTATTGACTCTCTCCATAGCTAATTAGGAGGTCATCTCCCTTGTCATATTTCCAACTCGACATCTTAAAATGCTGGTCTATGCCGTTTTCCAATCCTCTGACATACTGATAATAGAGTTTAACAGTTAAGTTGTTGTTGTTGTTGTTGTTTTTATCTAACTGAGACTAAAAATTTTCTCTGGCAGTAAAGTTTGGACAGTACAGTTTGGTTCTTTCTATTTTTCTAAATGATAGAAATACTCCTGTGAAATGTATTTTTTACCTCTTCCTGATTCTCTTTTCCTTTATGTTTTGGAGAAAAGGCATTTGTGATAAAGATAAGGAAATTGGAAGTTCTCATTTTTAAAAAAAGTCTCATTGGAATTTGTGTGTGTGTGTGTGTGTGTGTGTGTGTGTGTGTGTGTGTGTGTGTGTGTCAAAGAGATTGTGTGTTTATACAGTGTGTCCACAGAGCTGGGACACAGTATAAACTTTATGTATATATATATATATATTTTTTTTTTTGAGTTGGAGTCTCACTCTGTCGCTCAGACTGGAGTGCAGTGGCCACTTCGGGCCACCGCAGCCTCGACCTGCTGGGCTCCGGCGATCCCTCCGCCTCAGCCTTCCAAGTAGCCAGAATTACACGCATGCGCTACCACGCCCGGCTGATTTTTTGATTTATTGTAGAGATGAGGTCTCGCTGCCCAGGTGGATCTCGAACCCACGGGCTCAGGCAATCCACTCACCTCAGCCTCCCAAAGGCGCGGGATTACAGGTTGAGCCACCGAGCCTGGCTTAAACTTTCTAATATAGTATGTTAGTTATATTTAAAAATATTATGCTTGGTGTGTTTTCTGTCTCCAGGCATCTTTTTAAATGAAAGACCTCTAAATGTAAAACAATGTGTCCAATTACTAATCTAAAAAGTACAGTAAAAATCTTACTTTTCCCTGTGCTTCTAGACCTTTTGGACACCCTTAGTATTTGCTGATCAGCTTTCTTTTTTTCAGAATAATCATTAAATGCATTACTTTTCTGGATCTCTCACCTGAAAATGTATTATTGAACATATTGTTTCAAAATGTAACTTACACACTATTGAAAAGTGAGTTTATCCTATGTTGGTTACCTAAGTTTGAAAGCAACCTGTATAACTGGACCCTTGTTACCAGATTTTCCTCACGTTGTAAAAAAATTCTTGGGAGAAAACATATACTGTGAAGACATTAAAGTCGGAATTTTTAAGCAACTCTGTCTTTCTCCCATAATATGCAGTTAAGGTAATGTATGTCTTTTTATCTTTGAGTAATTCCAATGGCAAAGGGGAACCAAAAGGCATTGTTTCTAAATGTTTGCCATTCTGATACTGAAGATAACTATTATGCTGTTTTGCCTTTATCAATTTTTACATTGTATCAGGGTATGACCGTGTCAATTGTCTGGTGGATTTAATACCTCCTAACTGTCTAGTCAGACAGGGAAAGGTTTAGCTATCAGTCAACCAAGTCTTGTGCTGTGACACATTGATTCAAAGGAAATTCATAATGTTATATAGATAACCACAAAAGACTTTTGTGTCTTTGTTTCTCACCTTCCCGCCTCATTGATTTGCTTTTCTTCTCCTTCTGATAAAGGTAATGAAATATCTCCCCTGCAAGAAATAAATGTGACTTACTGATATAACCCAGTAACTGAAAAAGGCACCATGCCATTCTCAAAATGACAGCTTGTCACAGGATTCCACTTTAAACAATAAGACCCCACAGCCTTTGCTACAAGCTCAAGCATGAAGGATATCATGTTATCCTTTCAGCATTTAGTCATATCTTTTACTTGTCTTTTCATTTGTTTCCAAGTATCCCTTATCTTGAATAACGTATGTCACTTTCTTTCACAAATTGCTATTTTTGTGATTTCCTCTGAATATCTAATCCTTGTTTATCAAGTTAACATTCTTTATTGACCAGTGTCCTCAACATAGAGCTTTGCTGTAATGGAGCTAAATGTGAATCAAAATTAATTTCCTTTTCTCATATTTCAAACACACTCCTCCCTTCTCAAACCTATCTTTCCAGGTGAAAACTCTCACTCTACTTGTTTAGTCTTCTGGAATCTTCATAGAGAGAAATTGTTTTACCTTGAGTATAGTCTACATATTATATACATGAAAATAAACATAGGTCTTCTATGCCTGCCCCAAAAACATGTTGAAATTGCATGTTTGTGAAATGATTATGCATATGAGTTCCTGATTCATGCATTTATTCAACCATATGTAATTATTGCCCACTATGTGCAAGGTTGTGTGCTCAGCACTGAGTCTCCAGTGGTGATTTTTCTTTTCTCTTAGCCTAGCAAAGTGGAAAGCAGGAAGAGGAAGGATACTAATATTGGGAAATGTAAATAAATCTTATGATTAGAATTACATTCTTTGTAGATCCTGGATGTTAGACCTTTATCAGATACACAGTTAGGAAATATTTTTTCCCCTTCTGAAGGTTGTCTCCCTGCTCTCTTGATGGTTTCTTTTGCTGTACCAAAGCTTTTCAGTTTGATGAGGTCCCACTTGTCTATCTTAGCCTTTATGGCATTGCTTTTGGGGATTTGACCAAGAATTAGTTGCCTACTCCAACATGCATAAGGGTATCTCCTACATTTTCTTCTAAGATTCTTATAGTTTGAGGTTTTATATGTAGGTCTTTGATCCATTTAGAGTTGATTTTTATATGTGGTGATAGGTAGGAGTCCTGTTTCATTCTTCTGTATGTGATTAGCCAGTATTCCCAGTCTCTTCTCCCCAGTGATTGTTATTGATGGGTTTGTCAAAGAAGAGTTGGTTGAGAGATCGTGTTTTTGCTTCTGGAACCTCTGTCCTGTTCCATTGGTCTATATGCCTATTCTTGTTCAGTACCAGGCTGTTTTGATTATTGTAGCCTTATAGTAATGACTAAAGTCTGGAAGTATGATAACAAATTGAAGGGAGTTGGAGACAATCATTCTTAGCAATCTCCCACAGAAACAAAGAACTGAATACCACATGTTCTCACTCATAAGTGGGACCTGAACATTAATCACAGTAACACAAAGAAGCGATTGGCAGTCATGTCACAGGACACTGCCAGGGGAGTAGGGAGGGAAGCATGTAACAAGACAAAGAGTACCTAGTCCTAAACCAGGGGAAGTGAGGACCAATTGGAGGTCCTAACTTTGCCTGAACATACATTGCTTATGTACCTAATCCTCACTTGTACCTCATATCTTTATATTAAAATAAAGTAAAGAAATTAAATTCTTAGAATATATTTATACTGATTTTTTAAAAAGCTGAACATTATATTTCTTCAAATCAAAGCAAAACCTAACAAAAGGTAAAGCTTTATTTCCTGTCCCCCAATCTCTCTAATCCTCTTCCTGTATAAGCTTTGCAAAAAGATTTTGTGCTTTGTTTCAGAGTTAAACAAAATAAATCAAAACTAAAACTAAAACAAAACACACAGTCATGCAAACGTATCTATACATGCGCACAAATAGTCTCACCTTGTTATATGATATATTTTACACCTTGACATTTTTGCTTAGTGCTATATCTTGGAGCCTTTGACATAGTAGAACTTATCTTTAAAAGATAACTTTTAAATTTTGAAACAATCTCAAACTTACAGAAAATTTGCAACATATATCTGAGAACTTTTTTTTTTCTTAGTGAGTTACCTTTTCACCCTAGAACACTGTGGTGTAGATTTGTCGTAAACAAGACAATCTCCTATACAACTACAATATGATCATCAAAACTGCAAAATTAACATAAATCAGTCCTACACCTAATCCTCAGTCCTCATTCAGGCTTTGGCAGTTGTCCTAATAATATTAATCTTCATGATCTTGACTCTGTAGACTACAGCCCAATTTGCACATCCTGATGTTCCTTGATTGACTTCTGGTTGTGTATCTTTGGTAAGAATAGCATGGAAATGATGCTCTATTCCTCTCATTGTATCCTATCAGCTCTTCGATGATTTTGACTTCTTCCATGACTGATTATATTCACTTTAATCTCTTTTATTTTATTTTTTTGAGTTGGAGTCTCACTCTGTCACCAAAACTGGAGTGCAGTGGCACGCTTCTGGCCACCGCAGCCTCAACCTGCTGGGTTCCGGTGATCCTTCTGCCTCAACCTTCCAAGTAGCTGGAACTACAAGCATGTGCTACCCTACCCGGCTAATTTTTGATTTTATTGTAGAGATGAGGTCTTGCCAAGTTGCCCAGGCAGGTCTCGAACCTGTGGGCTCAGGCAATTCACTCACCTCAGCCTCCCGAAGCACTGGGATTACAGGCTGAGCCACCAAGCCCGGCTTTAATCTCTTGATAAAGTTGGTGTTTACCAGGCTTTTCTACTACAGAGTTACTCTTTTCACCCTTTATAATCAATAAGCATTTTGTGGGGAGATACTTGAAACCACACAAATATCTCATTCCCCATCAAACTTTCCATTTACTCATTTATTTCTATCCATATGGATGATGGCTTCCTACTTTATTCAGCAAGTTATAAACCTTTACTATCAACCATTAGTTTGATGTGCAAATTGCCCCAGAATGGGCCAGAGGGAGCTCCCTCAAGCTGACTCCTGTGTCCTTTGACTCAGAAGCCTTGTCATTTTTGAGCACTTCCTTGCTATGTGGCACAGTAACACCCTTCAAACGCAGTTTGTACTTTCTTTATCCCAGCCCTGATGTCATCCTTTTCTCCAAGGAGTGCTGGTTGTTTTTAGCGGAGAGCAGTACTTGGAAACCAAGATCTGGGGATTAGGTGCTCATTCTCTTGGGAATGTTGTTGCTCTCAAGGCCTCTCGGTGGCCAGTGCTGGGAGCATAAATACATGTATACATGCACATGCACATGCACATCTATATTTATTTCTGCATCTGTCAGTATATGTTGGAAATCATAAGTTGCTGGGCTCTGTGGCTCACACTTGTAGTCTCAGCACTTTGGGAGGCTGAAGTAGGAGGATTACTTGAGTCTAGGAATTAGAGACCAGCCTGGGCAATATAGGGAGACCTTGTCTCTACAAAAAAAAAAAAAATCGAAAAATTAGTTGAGCAGGGTGATATGCACCTGTAGTCCTAGCTACTTGGGAGACTGAAGTGGGAGGAACATTTGAGTCCAAGAGGTCGAGGCTGCGGTAAGCCATGATTGTACCACTGCACTCCAGCCTAGGTGACAGAGTGAGACCCTGACTCAAAAAAAGAAAACACACACACACACACACACACACACACACACACACACAACAACAACAACAACAAAATACAACATAAGTTTACACTTATCCCTCCAGTCTCACACCACAGAGTGTAGTCTTGTTTTCTCCCCTTCTCTATTCATAACTCACTTCTCCAACAGTGAGAAGCATTTCCCATTGCCGACTGCCCACTTTCCCCCATGAAGATGCTTCCTCATCCCACCCGAGGTCTAACACACCACATGGGTTGTCAGCAGCTGCCCCCCACTATGAAGAGGCCCCCTCATCCCACCCTCGTACCCACATTCCATCACAAACTGAGTCCCAGGCCCCAGCATGTATACCCTTGTGCTCCAACGCTCCGTGCCAGACTGCTCCCTGTGTGGACACCTTCATTACTCTCCAGAGGCTCTGACTTTACATGCTTGGCACTCCTCTGTCAAAGTCACTGTTCTCACTCTGTTCTGTTCTGACACTCTGTGTGAGTCTCCAAAGTTCCCTCACCCCCATGCTGATGCAGACTACACCTTGCTCTGCCCCATCTAGTAACTTTAGAAAGGAATTACTCAAGAAAGAAGAGAGAGTGAATTCTTAAAACATGATCATGTGCCAGAATTTTCATCTGAATAGCTATGGAGGAAGAATGAAAAACAGAATTACTAAATATTTTAATCGCCTAAGTAGCTTAGATCATCTCGCCTCTCTTTTCTGAGTCTCTTTCCTCCCTGCTGTGATTACTGATGCTGTTAGTGCAGGTGTTGGCTTTTTAAGGTACATAGTTCTTAACTTATGAGCTTTTAAGAACACTCTATATCCGAACAACCTTTTCCAGTTTCCCCTATTCTGGGACCTCCTAGCCACTTACCTGCTCTTTTTGTTGTCTCTGGTATAGCTGCTATTGAGGGAAACCTTACTCCAGCACCACAGCCACTAAAGCAGGAGATCGTGGTCCTCTTTTATCACCTTTTCCTGATTTAGAGCTCAGGGATCTCCTAGGTTGGACTCAGAACTTAGCAATGAGTTGTGTGAGCCTGAGACCTGAGCTGAGGGAAGGGGCTCTTGACAGCTCTGAGCTCTGGCTGGGTGCTTCATGGTGGGCATAGCATGATTTGGTTTCATTCAATGTGTGTAACAAAATGTCACATGAATCCTATTAAAATGAACTAATAGTGTGTGTCAAAAAATGATTAAAGGAGTTTCAGGGCTCAGGGCATTGGAAGGCTCCAGGGACAACTTTAGCCACATTAGAGTTTGTTAGGCTCTTTCCTGCTAACAATAGAACCCAGGCAGTTTCCTCTGGGGAATGTTCCAGACTGCAGTAGAAGTTTGCAGCTATTGAGTGCTCTCTTCACATATAGATATGATGTGGTATGGGAGGTTTGTACTGCTGGACATTCAGGTGAGTTTGTGCCAACCTGACATGGAGGGCAGGCAGTCTGTTTCTCTCTAAAAGTCAAAGCTGTGACATCTGACACTGATAAGCAGAAATAATATTTCTATGAAATTTTAATCCATAAAAGTTTGCTGTTCATGAATTGTAGCTTTACTTTTATCTATGACTGCATATTATATAGTATGTAAATGTGTTTATGCTGTAGCTCTTTGAAATATTTTCCCCAAAGAAAGACACTTCTTGCCATTTTAAACAAACACAGAACCACACACTTACTGTCTTGATTGTATGTAATCTGTGACATTTAAACTAGGAGCACATATTTGTGATGTGCTCTTTACCAATTGGAGACTGTGCTTTTAATTTTGCATGTTAAAGTAGCTTTCATTACATGTAGTGCAATGCCAAGCCTATAGGCTCAGAGAGTCTTAGGGTGTCATCAGGAGCAAGTCGGGGAGGTTTATTTTTGGGTCCTGGGTTGAGGCCTCATGCTGTCAGCAGGAGCTCATTTCTTCCTTCATTTATTCTGTGGATATTTATTGAGCACCTCCTGTGCTCAACACACTGTTAAGTATATAACAGGATATGGAGTTCAATGTGATATCAGGTTTAAATTTATAAAAGATCAGTATTGTAGGGGATGAAATACAAGAGAGGTAGACAAAGGCAAGAGAACTGGCCAGAGGCCATTACAGTATTCAGGAGGAGAATGCTGATTTGAAATGGGGCAGTGAGATGGAAAGGAGGAAGCAAATTAGACTTAATGTGGTTCTGAAATGTCCCAGGGTTGTGAACCCTTTTAATCATCAGATGAAATCTCTGGTTTTCTCTACATAGAGAAAAATGCACATGGACATGTATACAAACACAGTTTCACAAGGCCCACTCTTCATTGCCCCTTTTAGGAAAGTGGGACCCAGACCCGAACTCTGGAGGTCTCCAGGGACACCCGTCTATGAGACCTTCCCTAGAGAACTTCTGGAAGGGAGAGCTCACATCAGACTGGGCTGATGAGGCTCAGCTTCACAGAGGAAGGGGTACAGGAGCTGGGACCGAGATTTGGAGGGGAAGGCACTTTAGATGGCATAAACAGTTGCCAGGCTTTTGGTACTATATGGTTCTTCATGAACTGTCCTGGGCGAACCATGAAACTTGGGTCTCAAGAGTAACAGTTTCTCAGGACTACCTCAAAACTCTTCCTCATTATACTATGTGACGGAGCATATAAAACCCATAGCATATTGCCTGATAGGTAAACCCCAGTCATTATTAGTTCTTGTTATTGTTAAGTTCATCAAAATACATTAAAGACAATGAGAGGTGTTGATGTTTCTCTGGAGTGACAGATGGTTTATTGGATAGTGATGGCTTAGTTGTATCAGCAGTCCCAAGAGAAAGGAATAAAAACTGGTTAAGAGCCAGTACTGAAAAGTTTAGCAGTTTTCGACCACACTATCAGAAATTACTGTTTCTCCTTTTAAAGATTGGATGTCACAATACATAGAAGTGACAGAAGTTGTTCCAGCTGCAGTGCTGAGCTACATTGAAGTCAGGAATGCCTTCCATTTGCTTCGTAAGTCTAATCAAGTGATAATTCAGAGTGTGTGGGCACACACTATTTTAATGTTTTTCACAGACTTCTCTGCCATTAAAATTTTGACAATTCATTCTCTGACAGGAATTCTAGAGAAGGATGACATTATCTCAGCATGAAACCATCCTCTTGCCAATAAATAATAATGGGAAATTATTGTATGTACATATTTTATATTTTTAAAAAGTTTATAGCAAACTTTAAAAAGTTATGTGGTCTATATAAGATGTAACAAAGTATGCAAAAAATGGGATTTTAAAGTCAGGAAGTTTACACAGTGAGATCCTAAATTATCATTTCAAACATTTAAGGGAGATGCCAAAAGGGCTGATTTTTAGGAAAAGAAGAAAAAAGACACACAGAGTGTAATGAAGTCTTCAAGTAATGAGCAGATTTATTTGATCAGATGATATGCTTCAACTTTCTTCAGGTTTTATTTTAGTCTAATGCCCCATTCCTATCACCCATAATTCAGGAAATTATAGGAATAAAAAGTTGCCAAAGTTATCTTTGAAAAAGTTGGCAACTCTATTTGAATTTTTCATGATGAAAGTAAATCTTTCACCAGAAATTGCTTGAAACAGATATCTCTCTCAAGTTTTAAAATATTTGTGACCTATAGAATATAGGACAAAAGGCAGCTTTCCTGTTACATCTATTTTTGGTAAATATTTTTAAAAATTGATAACTTTGATCCAGAACGTGTTTCACACAGTGGCTACATGCATACATTTTGTGGTCTTACTCTGAGCTAGCTCCTTGGCCTCAAAATGATAGGACCTAAGTGATAGGATTATTCTGAGATTTAAATTAGATGACTGGGTATAAGTCTTAGCATGGGGGCTAGAGATAGCAATTACTCAATGCAAGAGAACTATCATTGCCTTCATCAAATGCCACCAGCACTAACAAAAAGAGCTTCACAATATCTAGGACAGTGATGATAAAATGGTTTGTGTCTGCTTTCCTATATACTAGTTAGAAACAGAACTGAAAGCCGGGCTCGGTGGCTCAACCTGTAATTCCATGCTTTGGGAGGCTAAGGTGAGTAGATTGCCTGAGCCCGCGGGTTCGAGACCCGCCTGGGCAACTTGGCGAGACCTCATCTCTACAATAAATTAAAATGAGCCGGGCGTGGTAGTGCGCGCCTGTAGTTCCTGCTACTTGGAAGGCTGAGGCGGAAGGATCGCCGGAGCCCAGCAAGTCGAGGCTGCAGTGGCCGCTCCTGGCGATCCTTCCGCTCCTGGCCACTGCACTCCAGTCTGAGCGACAGAGTGAGACTCCAACTCAAAAAAAAAAAAAAAGAAACAGAACTAGAAGCAAATTCCAGGATTTAGGCTTCCATATTATTTTCAAAAGAATAGCAGTTCCCCAAAATGATTAAGCTTGAGTGTCATCAGGGTAAATAGGTGAGGCTTTGTTTTGTTTATAAGTATAGACAGGATCTTTTCAAAGAATCAAATTAAGTAAGCAGGTTGAGAGTGGTGTTCAGGATTTTTAACAATTTTAGTATATATAAATATAACATTTACTTAGTATCTTCTGTGAGCTAATATTATGCTATACAATTTTTTCTTTTCTTTTTCATTTTTAATCAACATTCAATAAAATAGACCTTTTTGTTGTTCTGGGAGTTCTAGAAAGGATCAATGGATGGATAGATAGATATAGATCGATCGATCTACCATCACAATAATACTCCATACGTTTTTATCACCCTAAAAACTCCTTCTGTGCTATACCCTTGAATGTTACATAAATGGAATTATACAATATGCTACATTTTGAACCTCGTCTCTTTCACTGAGTCTTTGAGGGTTATCTTTGTTTTTGCACATATCATTCCTTTTTATTATTCCTAGTTCATTCCTTTTTATTGCTAAGAAGTATTTCATTCCATTTGATGCTCCACCAGAATTTGATGAGTGGTGGTTTTAAACCTCAGAAGCAATGTGGACTTTGAAACTATATCGTGAATTTTTATACTATGTTACATTAAATGCATTGGTTGTCTGCACTTTGAATGGGTCATTTAACTATGCATGATTTTGTAACTTCTTGCATCAGTCATTTGAAGAATATTGATTTCTTGGGATATGCAGATCCCCTGAATGTTGATGCATTCCTTATATAATATCAAAAAATCATCTATTGATATAATCATCAATCTCATCAGAAAAGTTTTTAAGTATTGAGAGGCTGTCAAGCTCACATGAATGAATACTGGCTTTCCAAAATCTTAATTTTTACTTGAAATCTTGAATTTTATAATTGACTAAAAACAACTTTTTCTTGAAGTGATAGATTCATATCATTTATTTTTAAGAAAATGTCTGCCAAAGCTGAATCTTAGCAACCTTATTTTGTCTGTCAGTCACTCTTTCAAGTGTAAATGATATTCTATGAAAGAAGTGGCTAGTTTAGCTCACAATTCAATCACTCAGGGTTTTGGGGAGTGCTTGTGACAGTCATGATATTTCAGTATACAGCAGAGGTACTTTGTGCATACCTTCCATTTCATCGTACAGAATATTCAAAAGATGTTTGCTGATGGGTTGTTTTTACTACTTACTAAGGACATTCTTTAGAGTCTGCCTTTACTTGTCCCAAGGCACTAGCAGTTTTACACACTGTTGCTTTTGTGCCATCAGTGCAAATGTCAACACAGTGAAAAACCCAAAGACTTGGTGTTATTATGAACATAGTTTTGACTCTGCCTACATTCTGAGGGTGTCTCAGGACCCTTAAGGATCTACAGAGTGCACTTGGAAAATTGCTAGATTGTGCTTTGTATTGGCTCAAAGAAGAATAATTAAGAGTAATATAGAAAAATAGAAGAAGAAGAGAAGGAGCAGAGTTTGGGCAGGAGAAGAGAAGGAAGAAGGAGTGGCTTCATTCATGTTTTCAGGTGTATGGGCTAGCTGAAAATTAGTTGTTCTCCGTGTTTGGGGATGTAAATGAAACCAGGAGAAGAACATTATCAACCACTAGAAGGGAGGATGATGTGTCTTATGCCCTAGAGATCTTCAAAACAGAATCCAATTTACTCTCTTAAACATTTGCTGTTTCAAATGTGTAAAGATAGAAGACAAGATGAAATAATTTATTGCAGTTCCTCTAAGTTCTAATATTATAATTTTGTGGTCCCAAGGATATGTGACTTATGATACCTCTAAGTAGAGTTGTCTTTTTTTCAGACTTTTTTTATCAAACCAAAGAAATTTTAAATATCTTTGAACACTCAATTTAATTTAAAATCAATCTTCAGTTTTATATGGTTTCTCATAGTCCCTTGCAAGATAGTGTTCTTAATAACTTGCAGGTTAGAATTGAATCACACTTTGAGCTACACAGTGTCGCTAAGGGAGCCACATGTTCACACACCTGCTAAAGATTAAGGATGCAGATGATCTTTAACAGTTACGCCTTCTTCCCACCTTCAGCAAAGGCATCTCAGGATGCGAGGGCCTCTGTTCATTGTCCGTTTCACACTGTGGCTCACGGTATGAAAAGGTCCGGTCTTCATTTGGTTCACCAACTTCAAGGCTGCACAAGCTTTCCTCTGCTTGATAAGAAATCCCTATAGAAACAAGCAGGCTGTAAATTGACTTTTTAATTCCTCCCCACCTTTGAATTTAAAGGTTATATCACAGAATTTTAAAATATCAGAAATAGATTCTGACTGGTGAGGTACCACAGAATTTCAATTTTGTTGTATGCGTGTGTAACTTAATGCTTTTAGGGGAGAACATCTAAATTCTATTTTATATTTATTAAATGGTTATTTCCAAGAGTCTAATTCTGCTTCAAGAAAAGTCCTACAAGTTGTCCCTTAAAGTTATAAGCTGACATACAACTGCAAACAAACGTTATGTTTCATTAGAGAAAAAGCTGTCAGAAATTACAAGGTTTGGAAATTAAACTGTAAATATACCTTAGCCTGTGAAGAAACTAGAGAAATGAGTTCTAGTTGGTCTTGCTTCTAGAAAAATATAACTGCATGGAAAAGGTCTAAATGGTCAATTAAAAATGAGTGGGTGACATTGAAGTGCCAATAACTGGACTGATTAAAAAGATTAGGTTGTTGTTCCTCCAGGCTGGAAAAACAAAGGAATATGACTGAAGACCATTGTAACATATGGATAGGACACCTGTTCATCAAATCTCTGAAAAGTACTGCAAAGGGAAATCTATGGAGTGACTTCACATTTATTTTCAAGAGAAAAATAAAAAATAGTAAACAAAAAGAATCATGTTTAATGTAGTAGTCACATTATGAAAACACGTAGGTTGTACAGACCTCTAAAAAAAATGACTCAAAGAGGATTTAGGAAAATTTGTGTTTTATAGAGCCATAACAAAAGTTAAGGAAAATATATTTTTTGAGAGAGAAAATGCATTCATAATTTTTAAAATGGCAATCCAAGAGAATTTTGAACTGAGTAATCAGAATGTTTGACATAAAGGTGATCATACCATTGTATTCACAAAGAGAAATCTGAAATCCTAATCAGGCTAATATTAAAATATGTCTTTAAAAATTTTTTCTACTTCTATTTTTTTCTCAGTTAACCAAGTATAATACCATATAGCTCCTCCTGACTTTATTGAGCCATTCCACCCATATACCCTCTCTCCTAACTTTACTAAATATTAATTTTTCTACACTAGCATTAGTTATCTTATACTCTAAAGTCTACAGAGTGTTGATTTATGTGTCATATATTTATGTTTATATGACATACATTTATATCATTAATATGCATGTAGAGTCATGCTGAAAGGTTTGAGAATTATTACAGAAAACAAGACAGTTCACCCCAAATTCTTCAGCATGGATTTCCTAAGAACCAGAACATTCTCTGAAAAATACCTAAGAATACTGATAAAGTAGTATTGATAGAGTACTATTATATAGCACACAGCCTTCCCATATTTCACCAATTGTTACAATAATATAATTTAAGTAATTTTCTTTTTTTCCAATCTAAGATTATACATTGCATTTAGTGGTCTTGTATCTGTAGTCTTTTTAAAGCTAAGCAGTCTTTACTTTTGTGGTTGTTGTTCTACATAATGTTTACATGTTTTTAAAGTCCAGGCTAATTGTTTTGCAAAATGTCCTTCATTTTGGATTTGTTTGATTTTTTTTTTCATGATTAGATTCAGATTAGGCATTTTTGGCAAGATATCTGCATAGGTAATTTGTATCCTTCCCTGTGTCATTCTCAGGCGACGTAAGATGTCGATGTGTTTCATTACTGGTGATGTTAAGGTAAAGGTAGTATCTGCATGATTCTTTTCATTGTAAAGAAACTTTTTTGTCTTTTTAATTCAAATGTAATCAGCACAGTGATACTTTGAGACTGTGTGAATATTCTGTGTCCTAAATTTTTGACCTAGTAATTTTAGCAACCACTTATGATCATTGCCTGAATTGGTTATTACTATGTATTAGTGAAATTCCAGTTTTCTACTTCTAGCATTATGTTTACATCTATTTGTTGGTTTGCCTTGCTTTTCCTTCTTCCTCCACCCTTAAAAAAAATTTTTTAGAGTTTCCATGTACTTATGGATATACTTTTTCTTTTTTATTATGTTTTTAACATTACAATTTTATTTTCTCTAACTTCAATAAATTTTACAAATTATTAAGGTTGACAAATAAAAGTTGTGTGTATTTATGGCATACAATGTGATGTTTTGATAGTTGTATAATTGTGAAATGATTGCATCAAGCTAATTGATATATCCATTGATTCATACACATTTTTTTTTGTGGTCAGAACATTTACGATCTTCTCCCTAAGTAATTTTCAAGTGTACAATACATTATTATTAACTATAGTCACCATACTATACAATAGATCTCTGGAACTCCATCTTGTCTAGCTAAGACTTATACCCTTTAACCATTTTTCAACTCAATATTATTATATTCTATTTCTGTTATTATTTATTTTTATATTCACATTATACCAACTTTGATTCTCAGCAACCCGTCTGATTTGTTTTGTCTCTTTTTGGCTTGTCCTTATCAGTTCGATCACCTCCTCTATGTCCTTCCAAATATATGTACAAATACTTCAGGCCTAACTTGAACTTTCTTGTCCTAGTTCCTTTCAGTAGGAAACAGTATTCAGAAGTGCAGATCTGGACACTAGGTTACTCATTGTTACTGTAGTGTCATTGCTTCTAGGCCTTTTCAGTGGATACTAGAATACACACACACACACACACACAACACACACACACACACACACACAGTAGTATTGTAGTTATATGGTCCTATATACTGTTATATACCATTACCATCAAGTTCATGTCAGTACTGCAGGGTTCTTCCACTTCTTTCCCCATTCTGTATGTGCAGTCCATTCTCCCAAGTGAAAATTCTGGTACACCATAATTTCAACATATTTACTTATATCCTCAGTCCTACAACACACACAAAATAGTTTCAGATCGGCTATGCCTATACCACTACCAACAACAGACTTACTGAGTTTATAAATTTACTCTACTTTGAATATATAAACAATGCTGCTTTTAAACAAGAAACCTAAATGTTATGTTGCTAATGATGTTAAAAATCCCGTTCAAATTTAGTGTCATCATCCTGTGTAAGATCTACTTAGGAACTATTTAAAAAAAGGAAGGCATAAATATTTTTCCTTCATGTATTAACAAAGATTTATTTTTCTATTACCTCTCCAACTTCAAGACCAAGAGAAGTTTTTTAACGCATAAGTTTTTTAATGCCGCAAGTCAGCATAGAACAGTGAGCACTGGTTAACAAACTGTCTCTGGAATTAGATGACATAAGGGCAAATCCTGGTCCCCACCTTACACTTGCTAATTGCAACCAGACCAAGTGTGTTACCTTTCACTGCCTTGTCCTCTTTGTCTGTAAAATTGGGATATTGCAAACTTATGAATACTAATGATGAATACTAAGTGCCAAGTCACCTGCAATTTTGCTTGTGATGGTACTGTTCAGTTCAAAACTGTATTCTGGATATCCAGAGTTCCTAATACTAAATCCAAAGACATTTCTTTCCTTGGTATTGGACTTTTTCTGAGTTTAAGTACTATTCCTCTCTCTCTCTCTCTCTCTCTCTCTCTGTCTCTCTCTCTCTCTCTCTCCCTCTCTCAGTACTTTCAATGCAAAAGGAAAAGTTATAGCTTAGCTAGATGTTCTGGTATTGGGAATGACCTTGTCCTTGCTTCAGTACCTGAAAAATAAAAAATAAAAAAAAAATCCTCTTGCAAAATCCCAGTCAGTTGCTGCTGCTGGTCCTGGGGCAGGCTGTCTGTGCTGGGATGCTGAGCTTTACTGCTTCTGTAATCACTGAGGTTTCTGCTAGAGAGCTCATGGCTGAAAACTAGATAGGAAAGTCTGTATTATATCTAATAATAGCTCTGGAAATTTTCCTGAAATACTTGCCGGTAACTCCCAGGCTTGACAGGCGCAGCATACTCTAACTAAAGCAAGTACATCATTCTCGCTCTTGTGAGTGAGTATGCTACAGCACTAACCAAAATAATAGCTAGAAATCATTTGCTGTGCCTTCTTTATGCTTTTACTTGTGGTGCTTTTGGGTTACAGCCAAGAGTGCCTAGATATATGTATGTACATGTTGTAGTTTTAATCTACAGTTTTTTTTATAAACTATAGTTTCATGTTAACTATCCATTCCACCAATGCAATGACAGAAAAATTATATTGATACTATTACTCTTTTATTACATATAGGGATTATTTTCAAGACAGTGCATAATTATGATATATTTGCATTCATGTGGAGGGTTTGGTAAAGCATATGTAATAGGCATAGAGAACACTAGCTTCTGTGTAGTGTACGCTGGGGACTTCTGAGGATGGGGCCGAAAAGTCAAAGGACAGCACTATAAATGTTCAAGGAATGCAAAAAGGTTCTAGACAGAAAGGTTAAAATATTTTGATTGGCCAGGCATGGTGGCTCAAGCCTGTAATCCCAGTACTTTGGGAGGCCGAGGCAAGAGGATTGCCTGAGCCCAGGGGTTCAAGACCAGACTGGGCAACTTGGTGAGACCTTATCTCTACAAAGATATTAAAAATTTAGCAAGGTGTGGTGGCGTGTACCTGTAGTTCCAGCTACTTGGAAGGCTGAGGTGGAAGGATCACCTGAGCCAAGCAAGTCAATGCTGGAGTGACCGTGAGCATGCTACTGCACTCCAGCCTGGGTGACAGAGTGAAACTCTGACTCAAAAAATATATATTTTTTTTATTAACAGTCAAAAAAGACTGAACAGGGAGGTGATTATGCACTCAAGACAGAGAACTCCTGTGAAACCAGTGAAGTTTAAACTTCAGGGCTCCTCACATGTATGGGCCTTTCCAAGGCTTGAGGAGGGCCTGAGAAGTGTGTTCCCACAGTCATTTGTTTTTGTCCCTACTAAAGTAAGATATTTTAGCACAATTGAGGAAGACCCCTGTTTATTTCCACCACAACTGCCGCTTCATCTCACTTTTCCTCATACTGAGTGGTATTGGAAATAGCTTTGGTTATAGGAGACCATGGGTCGAAGATACATTACTCAGTTTAATGGGCTATACATAGGGTCTGTCATCACTTTTGTGTGTAATTAAGCCATTGTCAGTCATCCCAGGGAAGGAATGGCTTCTATACCCTACTGCATACTAAGCTGACTCTCTCAGCAGGGCCAGAGGCTATGTTGTGTTATCAATGTGTCCTACGGTACCCAGTCCTGGAAGTATGTAGCCAGTTGAGGAGAAATAATAATTGAAATGTACAAAACTAGAAGCTATTCTATGGAAAGTTCTTTCCAGCATCAGACATGTATTCTTGTAACTTCATGATTTAGTTCTAATTGCACCCCAGTCAAAATATAAGTTCTTACCTATCAAAAATATACTAGAGGTTGGGTATGGTGCCTCATGCCAGTAATCCCAGCACTTTGGGAGGCCAAAGAGAGAGGACTGCTTGAGGCCAGAAGTTCAAGACCAGCCTAAGCAGCATAGCAAGGCCTTGTCTTTACAAAAAAATAGCGAGGCATGGTGATGCACACTTGTAGTCTCAGCTACTTAGGAAGCTGAGGCAGGAGGATCGCTTGAGCACAGGAGTTTTGAGTCTGAAGTGAGCTATGATTGCACCAGTGTGTGTGTGTGTGTGTGTGTGTGTGTGTGTGTGTGTGTGTGTGTGTAAAAGCTATAACTTTTTCCTTTCATTAAAAGTACTCCGAGAGGGAGAGAGAACTAGTAGTCCTACAAATAAAAATATGTTTAAGTCACAAGTTTTTATGCACTCCAACTATCAAAAATTTAAGTCTGAGCTGGGCGCAGCGGCTCACACCTGTAATCCTAGCATTTTGGGAGGCTAAAGTGAGGGGATTGCCTGAGGGTTCAGGACTAGCCTGGGCAACTTGATGAGACCTCGTCTCTACAATAAATCAAATAATTAGCCAGGCGTGTAATAGTTCCAGCTACTTGAAAGGCAGGGATGGAAGGATCTCCTGAGCCCAACAGTTAGAGGCTGTGGTAGCCGTGAGTGTGCCACTGCACTCCAGCCTCAACAACAGAGAGAGATTCTGACTTTAAAAAAAAAAAATTAAGTGTGGTCATCACCTAGAGTTTTCTGAATTCTCTATAAAATGTTCACAAAATCAGTATCATACAAAAAGGGTATCAAAGAGTAGAAAACCAAAAAATGTGGGATAATTTAGAAGTGTGTTGGGCAATAAATTTATAAAAATATGTTACTTTTCGTATTTTGTGATTTTTATGGTATCTTTCTAGCTTTTTATGTTATTATTTATTATTTTTTTCTCAACCTAAATAAATATGCACTTTCTTGCTTAATTTTGTATTTGTAATTTTATATTAATTTTCTAAGAGAGGCCACCCCACAAATTGTTTAGACTTCAGATCTCTGAAAATCTGAGTTTGCCCAATCCTCTACTTATATAAAGTGTGCATACATTGTAAGTCTTATAGATAGTCACTCATTCATATGCTTACGGTTATCAGTAATGAGTTAGGTTATGAGTAAAGATTCTATTGTACATATTTAACATCACAGGTTCTGTAATAAGTTGGCAACATTTGCTCCAAGAGATGAAATTCCAGATGCTGCTGCCAGTATACTCTAGCTCATCTGTATTCTGTGAGTGCTCAGAGTGTTCTGGTTGAGACTCTCCTGAGTTAAGGCACAATCAGTTTACATGGTGGGCAGAAGCCATTCCCATTGGAAAAATCCAGACTCTTCAGAAAAATGTCTGTTTTTAGGACTGGGCCAGGAAACACATAAGAGCCTGGAATATATCAGAAAGCAAGGAAGCTATCAAATATAACTGGGGCCAAGTCAAAAACACATAGCAAATCATTTCAAAGAATCAAAAAAAATGAAGACTGCAATTTATGGAAACACAGAAAATATATCAAAATCCATGAGTGTATAATGATAGCAAAAAGTAAAAAACAAACAAAAACCGTCTTGATCACCTTGGAAGGATATGAGGTCATTAACTCATTGTATACACTGACTGCTAAGGGAAAGAAAACATTTATCCTGTCTTTCCTTTACAAACTGTAATTCATGTAAATAAAATATATTGTTGATAAGAAAAGTATCTTCCCTATTGAAGAATTCCAGCCAATATATGAAATGGAATAAAATAGTAAACCATAACTGTTTGTAACCCTTACTGAAATAATGAATCTAGAAAGTGATTGTCAATTGCTGCCTATAAAATTTGGTGACAGTTTGATGGAGAATTTTAATAAGAGATGGATTAAGCTGGGAACATCAAAACCCTCTAATTACAAAAAGAGAGACAGTAGAAATTATGCACCTTTTGATGTGATGTAGCAATCTCACTCATGAAATATACTTGTTGAGAAGTAGAATGCATACCTGGTCAAACCTCTAGGTCTAGCTACCAATTTTCAAGAAACACAGAAGAAAAAAGAATGTGTCACATGATACCATGGAAGCCAATCAGCAAAATCCAAAACATAAGACATTCTATGGACAAACGACTCAATTTCTTCCACAAATAAATGACAAAAGAAAAGGAAAGGAGGACTATCGAAAATTAATTATCAGATTAAAATAAATTAATATTTAAGAGATATTTCATCCAGATTCTCTGGATCTTGATTTGAACAAAGCACCTTTGTAAATGATAGCTTTGAGATAATAGGGAAGGTTAAATATGGGCCAGTTATTACATGATATTAAGGAATTACTGATAATTTTAATGTGTGATAATGGTATTTAATAATGTGATAATTTTATAATGTTTAAAAATGAGCTGTCTCTTAGAAATATGTATTTAGAAATAAAACAATATGATGTCTGAGATTTGCTTGAAAATAATCTAGCTGGAGAGAAAAAATGTTTGAGGAGTACAATGAAATAAGGTTGACAATTATTAAATCTGGAAAATGGGGGCATGGTGATGTGATTTTTATTATTCTAACCACTTTTAAATAACTGGCAATTCTACATTTGTTTCATGGTAGTGGAAACACAGCAAGTAAATGTGGGAAGCACATGATGAGAGATATTTAACCTTCACTTTCTCGTTATTATTTATTTTGAAAATGCTCTTCAAATTCAAAATTTTTTCAAGTTTTTTTCGATAAAAATTTGATCAACAAAAATATCCAAACACGAAATTTTTGAAATATTAATACAAATATGATATGCAGTGGTGTGCTAGCAACTAGGTCTTTGAAGAAGAAAGCTCTGATTTATAGTTTTGTCTGTTTGCATGGTGTAAATATACCCACCATGGCTGAGCTCAAGCTATTGAGGGAATTGAATGTGGAGTTGGGAAGACAACTGTTGTGACAATCAGCTCTTGTGAGTCTGGGCAGCCAGCTCCAGCCCACTCCGGGGAGACATGACAGATAAGCATTTCTGGTACATACACCCACTGTTTGCCCTTGATCAACTTAGTTTTTCTGAACCTTAACTTCTCCTCT
This sequence comes from Cephalopachus bancanus, assembly GCA_027257055.1. Classification (NCBI taxonomy): domain Eukaryota; kingdom Metazoa; phylum Chordata; class Mammalia; order Primates; family Tarsiidae; genus Cephalopachus; species Cephalopachus bancanus. Next base: position 9,079,579 of record JAPVLO010000204.1, read on the forward strand.
GTAAAATGGGGATAATAATTCTTACTACATTAAGACATAAGGATTATGTCAGATTACACATATAGTGGACCTAGTTTTAGCTGTACAAAGAGTGATCCTTGGTGCTAAAATCCTTTCTTCACTTCATCTGGGGTGGTTTTAAAGTCTCAAATGAAACGAATGAAGCTGATCATCTTTTCGAAGGCTTTTTGCCCAGAATTTCTATAATTAGTTAAAATTACAGGTTTCGGGCACAGTGTCACAAACCTGCCAGAAACTCACCAAGCTCTAATTTGGCTGGATATTAATTGGTAGGCTGGGAAGTGAATGTGATATGATTGTGGTTAGAATAGACCTATTTATTAAAGGTAGGGGTTTCCATCCAATGTGAGCCGGAACTGCAAATACAACGGTATAAATTAAGTATTATCTTAGAGTTGACATGTAAAACGCTTATAACTTTCTTAATTTTTTCGTAGGGAATTTTGAGACCCAGATAAGATATTTCTGGCATTACTAAGTCTAGGGGTTATGTTGGAAAATTGGAAATATTTCCATTCACAATTTTGATGATGCTTGAGCAGTTGTTAACAATAGTAGTGCTTTACTTTCCCCATGGTGGGTAGTTAACCATGGTGTCAATTAACTGAAGAGGGTTTTCTTTATTTTTCGCTTTTTTGGCTGAATGATTTACTTTTTCTGTGAAGAAAAGATTAAGGCAATCACTGATTAGTGAGTAATAAGGTTAGTTTTATACCATATGCATATTTAAATGTTTCTTCAGTTTATTATAACTAAGGTTAGAGAAAAGCTGAACAATAAGTCAAGCCCATTTTTAGAGTTTGCAGGCACTAAAGGGATTTGAAATTTGATTTACATATGTGGGTTGATGTGTTCTTACTGGGAGTTCAACTTGAGGATATATTTTCCCTTCTGAAGAAGAGTTGTATGAATCATAAATCTATATATTTTGGATTTCTGAACAAATACTTATGAGATAAGAAACAGTATGTTGCATCATCCTTCTAAAGCACTATGCCGTATCACCTATCCCAATCACCTTTGATCTGTAAAAGAATAGTTTTCCTTCAGAATAGTTTTCCTTCAGAAAATTAAAACATTTGTCCCTTGGAAATTTGAATTTCTTATTTTTTTTAAAGCAGTGCTATTGATAATAAATTGAATCCAGTAAATCATAATTATGTTTTAAGAAAGGAAATGGAACAAAATGGAAAATATTAGCATGTCACACATAATAATAAATAGAGTTTTGTGAAGCTTATGTTTCAGGTATGTGTGTCTATACATTCTAAGTTGTGAAGCAATAATTATTTCTGAGTCATGGTAAAAAAAAATTAATGCTTTAAAGTGTACAATAAAAAAGTTACTGAAAATAAAATAATTATCCCTTCAGAAGTGTGTATATTCTTGACATTTTTCAAAATTGAAACAATCCTAGATTTGGGGTAGGCAGGGTGCTGCCTAGGCCTCATTGGGGATAGTAGAGATAAATAGTAAGGAAAGGGAGTTGCTCTTTTGGGGCAGCATGGTTGTGAAGATGCTCCTTCTGTCTTACTTTTATTGTTCCTTAAGCAGGAAGGCTATTACTACATGACGTGTCCTTCTAGCCATTGTATGTGTGTGTGTTTCCATACAAATATGTGATTTTGTATAGTATAGTATAGTTATCATATTGTATTCTTAGTACCAGCCCTATTATTTCTTTTTTTTCTTTTCTTTTCTTTTTTTTTTTTTTTTTAGTTGTAGCCTCACTCCATCGCCCAGGCTGGAGTGCAGTGGCATGCTCACAGCCACCGCAGCCTCAACCTGCTGGGCTCAGGCAATCCTTCCGCCTTAGACTTCCAAGTAGCTGGGACTACAGGGATGGGCTACCATGCCTGGCTTATTTTTTGATTTATTCTAGAGACGAGGTCTCACCAAGTTGCCCAGGCTGGTCTCAAACCCCTGAGCTCAGGCAATCCTCTCACCTAGGCCTCCCAAAGAGCTGGGATTACGGGCTTGAGCCACCGTGCCTGGCCAGCCCTATTATTTCAATTAGATTTCAAGACTTTTGAGGTCAGGGCTTTCATATCTTCTCATCCACACACACATACCCACACACACACCATGACTCACACACACAGTAGTATGTACTTCCTAAGTAATTATTGTTAATAGTGAAAATGACTAAAGGTCACCCAACATTCTATTTAAGCCACCTTAATGCATCTGTTTATGTATTTATGCATATTTTACCTTCCATAAAGGATTTGTAGCAGCTTATGGCATAGGTAAATAAGAAAATAATGACTAAATTATAAATTAAAATAAAGAACCATAACACATTAATATATATATTTTAGTTATATATATTTATTTATATAGCATAAAATAAGTAAGGCTAGAAGAAAAATATAAATGATCAGACTATGAATTTTTATAATTATAGTTTATAATTATCTTTGAGTCTCATTCTTGTATCTGAGCTCCCAAATAGGCAAAGTGAAAAAGGACATATCAGTTACATTATTTGGTTTGTTTGTTTTTTGTAGTCAGTGTCTTACTCTGTCACCCAGGCTGAGTGCAATGGCACAGTCATGTCTCACCACAGCCTTAAACTCCTGGGCTCAGACAATCCTTCTGCCTCAGCCTGCTGAGTAGCTAGGATTACAGATACATGCCACCCTTGGCTAAATGTGTTTTTATTTCAATAGCTTTAGGGAGTATAAATAATTTGGTTACATGACTGCATGGTGTACTGGTGAAGTTGTCTGGGTTTTAAGTGTACCCACCACTCCCACCTGTGCACATTGTACCCGATAGGTGATTTTTTTTGTCCCTCCAGCTCTTTCTCACTCCCCTTTCTGAGTCTCCAATGTCCATTATACCATTCTCTATTCCTCTGCAAAATCTTAATGTGGAATCAACTTAAATGCCCATCAACTGATCAGTGAATAAGGAAAATGTAGTATATACTCTATGGAATACTACTGATCCTTAAAAAAGAATTAAATAATGTCTTTTTAAAATTTTTTTATAGAGACAAGGTCTTGCTGTATTGACTAGGCTGGTCTCAAACTCCTGGGCTCGAGCAATCCTCTGGTCTTGGCCTCCCAAAGTGCTGAGATTACAGGTGTGAGCCACCGCACTCAATCATATGATTCTTCTTATTAAAGAAAAAGAGCTTTTAGGAATCGCCACACTGCTTTCCACAGAAGTTGCACTAAAAATTGACCTTCCATATGACCCTGCAATCCCCCTACTGGGAATATACCCTGAAGAACAAAATCACTCTATAAAAAAGATACCTGCACACATATGTTTATCGCAGCGTTGCTCACAATAGCAAGAACCTGGAAACAACCATGCTGCCCATCAAAAGAGGACTGGATTTAAAAAATGTGGTACATATACATGATGGAATACTACGCAGCCATAAAAAGGAACAAAATCATGAATTTCGCAGCAACCTGGATGGAACTAGAGTCTATAATACTGAGTGACCTCTCACAGAAGCAAAGATCCAAATATCACATGTTCTCACTCATATAATGGACCTTGAACATCCAATGTAATACTGTAAGAAAATGACTGACGGTACTGGGAAACTATGGGGGGAGGGGGATGGGATTAACAGTAGCAAATATCTGTCTGGAGATGGGAAAACACCTCTTATCAACAGGGTGCCTGAATGAAACGTAATTGTACACCTAACCCTTAACTGTACCCCACAAAACCATAATAAAAAATACTGATTAATAAATAAAAAAAAAGAAAAAGAAACACCCAGAAGGAAAGCAAAGATCTTCTTTGTATATGTGACCAAAAGACATTTCTCATATGAAGTTTCGTGTGGGAGATAATGAGTGTCTGATTAGAAAATACCTTTACCACCACTCTGGAAGAAACTAGGGTAATGGATTTTATTTCTGTTTCTTCTGCTCCTCCATAAACGCTAAATGCTTTATGATAAAACTCAGCAAAGTAAATCTGTAAGAAAATAGGAAATTGTGGTCCAATAAGGTAATCTTTTGCCTGTTCTAAAGATATCACTTAGAACATTTAGAGGAAGTTGTTCAAACAGTCCTCCCCAATGCCACCTATTTCAACCAGATTTTTAATTAAACTAGATGGTAGAGAGTATAAGAGCATAATACATTCCCTGCAAGTGCCTAGATGATAGGCATTTGGGATTGATGGATAAAGGCAAATGTATAGGCTTTAGAAAAAGTTATAATTAGAGGATCAGGTCAGTATCCTTTGGTGGAAATTGGCAAAGTTGCTGACATATTCCTATCTTAGTAATGGAGTGAGACTCTACACAAAGGTGGGATGTTTGTAGGTTTGAATCCACAGTATCATTTCAGAGTAATTACAAAGTACATGGGAATAGTCTTTGTTTTGTCTGTTTTTTCTCTTTATTCTTGCTAATCACCAGCTTTTGCTCAATTTAGTAGTGCTATTCTTGTTTTTTCAGGCTTCACATATGTCAGGAGGTCCTATAGGTTTTAATGTAAAAATCTACCATTGATTCAATAGTGAACTAGAAAGACAGAAGACCTAGTGTTTGGAAAACCAGTCATTAGAATGTAATATGTAATATGCTAGTGATTAAATATAGGTGATGGGGTACAGAATGTTGAACTTGGGTGAGTGGAAGAATGGCAGATACCTAGAGAAAGTGGATAAAGAAATGTATATAGGAATGGCCAGGTAAATTTTACTCCTGATTTACTTAAAGGGAAAGTGGGCTCTTTACAAGAGACGTGGGAAAGAAAGGAAGAGACGATGGAATGAAATATCCTTGGGCTGGTTCTAATGAACCTAAGGAGTGCTGATCTTGAGGAAAGGAGAGAAACAACTAATGGCTGACACTTTCTTTTTAGTATACGATTGCAAATGAAAGCCCCTTTAGAAGGAAACATAAGTTATTTATCGAATTAGTTAGCATCTAGCAACTTTTTTGAGAAATAAATTGCTTGACTGAAATTTATTTGTGTACTGATCAATGGGTTTAGTTTCTAGCCAAGAAACTGACTGGCTATTTGCAGCAGAAAAGAAATGTGTTGCAAAGGCACTAAGGAGCTCACAGAATCACCAGGAAGCCTATAGAACCAGATTCAGCTATTGAAGGAAACAAAGGGAAACAAGGAAGTAGAACCAGAGTCTAGATTCATGCCAAGGAACCCATCTGGTAAGAGCAGGGCTGCAGGTGTCACCCCTGGACAGCACTGCTGACCGCCATCTACTCCTGGAGACTGGGAACAGCTGCTTATACTGCCACTCTCTCCATTAGGACTTCTTCCATGTCCCTGCCTCTTGACATCACTCACTCAGGATTTGGGGGTTGAGAGCCAGGGAAGGGAGACAAGATATGTCTGACTGGCCAAGTCTAAGTCATGTACTCATGTCTTAGCCTCAAGAAACTCTGAGAAAGTCAGAGTCTAGCAAGCAGACATTGCCTTCCATCAAAATGCATATGATGCTTAAGTCCTCAGAAAAACATAAGGTTTAGACTCTGGACTAAAGAAAAAAAAAGAAAAAGAAAAATGTTCACTAAAATTTCATATATTCTTGAGTTCATGAATGTTTTATGGAGCTATGTTCTCAGGACATCCTAAAAAAGGCAATCCAATGAGACTTAGTTTTCTGTTCTAGTTTAAATGATGCAATTCAAACCTGCCTACAACCTCAGTCAGTTTGAAAACCCAGTTAAGCCTCAAGTGAATCACAACTTCTTATGCTAAGTGCCAACATTTTAAGTTTTGACATCAAATTTATTCTGTTGTTGGTGCTTATGTTTTAAGTGGAATAATTGAAAATAAATCTCAATGTTTGGAATTTCAGCATGCGTGTGCCCTCCAAGGGCTCCAAGGAAAGCCTTGATAATGATGGCAGTGCACGAACTGGCCCTTGGAGATGCCAGTGGTGTAGGTATGTCCCTCTCTTCATTGGGCTCCCTGCCAGCCACTCCAGTCTTCTCTACAGCTGCTGCTCTTTCAGAGTGCAGGCCAGTCTCCTTTCTGCCTCCCATTCGTTGACAATGCCAGTTAGAGAGAATCATGCCAGACCGCACTCCACTGTGGCAGTTGTACAAGTGGGGACATGGAAAGATTATCCAACTGCTTGTGATTCAAAATTCTTATTCTTATATATGCAGCTTAAAATGACACAAGATACAGAATAAGAACCTAAACAACTACTAGAGGTTTCTAAAATGCCTGGATAGAACCAAAATAGCTTCAAGAACCCTTCCAGGGAGGATGCCCTCCCAAGCCACTCTAGCCTAAACTTAGAAAATAAGGTTTATTTTTAACTTTGGTACCTCACTGAGTTATTCCAGGAGGTTTTCTTAGGGATTTTTCAGTGTCATTAAATGCCACAGTCAGAGTATGTGCTGCACAAAGCCCGATTTTGTCTGCCTTATCCTTGAAGATAAATCTAGGAGACTTCATGGGCTTATTGTTTACACCAGCCCAAGCCAGGCTGAAAGATGCCAGGGTGATGATGCATCTGATAGTGAGGACCCTGAATGAGTTCCAGGACTGAACTGTTTGTTATATTGCATTTTTATTAATAGTTGCACATCTTGAGATCTGACTCATTCCTAGCCTTGAGCTTTTGAGCCCTTACTAATTTGCATAAGTGCTCAGAACCATGTTAATTTTTTCTTAATTTCAGTATGTTTTGTGTTAAGAGAAAACAAGAAAATAGATTTTTGATAAGCAAATGGTGGCTCAGCTGAGGAGCTAACTTATAGTTTAAAAGTTCTTGCTTAGTATACAGTGGAGGTGATTGAAATTCTGGTAAATTGGTGGCCTCATTCTTTCTCATGTACAATTTTATAATTTCTGCAAGATTCAGAGATGATAGACTTCCATATGTTGTCAAACAAATTGAAAGTAACATTTATCATGAAACAAGTCTTCCTAACATTTTCATCTGTTGCCTAAAAGAAAATAGTAGGTTTTCATTTTATTTCAAAAGTAGTTCTTGAATTTTCAGGTTGTACTAAAAGAATGAGATTGAAGATGTGATGTGGAGGTGATTCACTGTCCCCAAAATATAATCAATCCTAAAGGGGATACAGAAGAGCAAAATTCCATGGAAACTCTGTTCCATATCTGTCCTTTTCCATAGACATAAAAAGAAGGAAGTTAAAAGAAAGGAAGGTCTTAAAGATAGAGGGAAACAAAGGTTGAAAAACTGTCATGAGGTATGCCATCTTCACTGTGATGGGTGATGGGTTCAATAGAAGCCTAAACCTCACCATGATGCAATATACCCCTGTAACAAACCTGTACATGTACCTCTGTATCTGAAATAAAATAAAATTAAAAGGACAGTAAGAGAAAGGGAATAGAATTAAAAGGCAAGAATGTGTTGGCCAGCTCTCACTGATTTGGAAGAGCCAATTGTCTGCATCTCTTTCCAAATTTACATTAAGTATTGATGGTTTAAAATCAGCCAGGGGGCAGTATTTACACTATAGAAATTTGTAGTGGTACAAATCAGGACATCCTCTCCAGCAAGAGTCTGTTGTTAATACTTATTAACATTTTACTGGTGACCTGCTGGTAAAAAGAACATTGCATTTACCACTTCCTGATTCTGACTTGTCAGGGCATGTAAAATTTCTAAAGACCTAGACTCCAGTCTGCCTTATTTAAACCTTTGTGTACTAAAGATATTCAGGATTGGAATAATAAGTTCTCTACTTGAAAGTTATCCAGTGAGCATCTGTTTCCTGTGCAATTTTAACTTGCTAGATCTCTCAATTCATAGTTAGTCCTTCCCATTTTTTTCTACCCCATTCCCTGTCATCTTCTCTTGATTATTTGGTCTTCTCAGAGTAGACCCTGACATATGTGCACACTGCGTGGTTCGTATGATCCAAGGCATCAAATCATATTACAGACTCTTTCAATTCATTAATTACTAATTGAACATCTCACTTACCAAAGACACCATGCTAGATAAGATACCTGGTCTCAAGTAACATGAAATCTTGGGAGAAAATCAGACATTGTACAATTAAGACTAATGCAGAGCACAGTGTGAAAGATGCTATTTTTTTAAAAGCACAAAAAAATGCAAACTGGAGTATAGAAAGTAGATTATTTCTGACTGCAAAAATTAGAGATTTCTGGGATACACAGCCATTTTAATTGAGTCTTAAAGATGTGACATGCATACTAAAGCTTAACTTTTTAATTTTTTTGGATATATGACTGTAAAACTCACATTAAAATAGTTTGTGAAATAATTCATATTATTTACTGATCCGCCAGATTAGCTTATTACCATGGGAATCAGGAAAACTTAACAGAAAGAAGATTTCAAGGTCATAAATACATGTAACTGATACTTGAATCTGAAGATGTCAATGCAGAAAATGCATTTTGCTTATCTTTGTGCCCCTTATAGTTTATCCTCAGGGAACTGTTGATAGAAAGTTTGTAATGAAAGCAACTAAGGATGACTGATTATATGTCAGGCACTTTTACATATATGATATTGTCTAAGACTAAAACCAGAAAAGTCAGGAGATTGATTTAATTCAGGCTGTTGCAATAAGGAAAATACCCTAGATCCAAAGATCAGAGTGTCTCTGCAGAGTGGTGTCACATTAGACTTTTACAAGGAGAAATTGACAAGTTACAGATGGAGGGATTTACAGTTGGCATTTTGCAATAAGGGCAAGTATCAGTCAGTTAGCTGAACAAAAAATGTTTATCTCCATGTTTAACTAGTTTCTTGGGAAAAGCAGTTCTAATCTTAGCTAGTCACTCATGAGACAAAGAACAGGAAGTTGACTAGGGTCAAAATTAAAATGTTTGTGTCTAGTCTTGTCAGCAGGTTCAGGCAAAAAGTAAAAGGTCTGTGTTTGACCCTGTCAATACCTAAACCTCAGTTACTCTGAAATATTATCACTAAAAATCAGAAGCTGACATTCAGAGAGGTTGAGAGACTTGCTGAGGTCCCAAACCTGATAAATGATAAAACTAGAATTTCATTCTGTCTTTCTGGATTTCTCTTTTAATTATGCCATCTTATATTGTGTTGAATAAATACTTTAATGGTAATTTTTTAAGGTTAACAAAACTTTAATTTATTTTTGATCTGTATATTTTTGTACACCTTAGTTTGGAGAAATTGGCCTTTAATGAACCAGATCTATATGTGTAGAATTGACAAACATCTATTCACAAGTTGTTGAATAATAATAATTTGCTTCTTTTCTCATAAATAAGTCTACCTTCCAAGTGAATGAGTAGGGAGAAGTATGGGACTGAGTCTACTGTCCTATTATTTAGAGTAAATATTTCAAGTGTTACTCTTGCTAGAAATCAATAAGATATCTTCTAACAGGAAGTATCATTGTTTCTTTTTCAGCTCTGCTCTATGAGGACCTAGAGGTTTTCTGGTAGTTGCTTCAAGATCCTCACAAAGGTTTTTGGCTGGATGAGGGAACAGGACAGGAATCAGGCAGGGAGTGCTTTCCCTGCTTCTGTCTGAGTTGTTTTGTATACATGTTGAACACAAAGGTTTAAAAAGGATCATTAAAGAAGATACTTTAAAAAGTGTGAAAACCATTAATTTAATAGAATAAATTATTTTAGTAAAACAAATGCTAAGTATGCATTTCTCCTGGAAGCCTTAAGTCCCTAAGTGTATTGGCTATTGCCAGTTTCCTGGGGACTCTTGCTGTGCTTTTGATATTCACAGCAACGCAATGTTAAGATGCACCTAAAATATTCATCAGCACAGCAGGGGAATCTAACCTGGCTGGCCTGAATCATTTGGCATCTATTCCATTTTCAAATTATTATGGTAATTATGAGTGTGAAGTGATAATTTGTGGTTGAGTTTTGTCCTGGTGCCCAGTCATGCAATTCTTTTTTGTTTAAACCGTGTTTTATAATATTGTGTTAGTAAATAGACCAGGTGTTGTTTCAGAGGAGCTGTGTTATATTCTCTGGCCACTGAAGCAAAACAAAAACCACTACACTTCTGTCTGGGCTACCTTCTTAAGCATAGTAATTGTGTCTATTCTAAGTGGAAGGGAAGAATGAGCAGTTTAAGCTTAGGATCTGGACATTGCTTGAACCCAGAAATGGAGGGGCACCTTGTCATTGCTGGCAATGGGAGTGAAAATTTTTGAACTTAGAGGCAAGCAAGAAGTGTTCTCCTGCTTCTTCTCATTCTCCCATTCAGGGATAACCCACCTGCCCTCTACTCTACTCATCATGCTCCAAGAAGCTCAGGTAATAAACAGGAGATGTTATTGTTAGCTTTGTGTCCCTCCATAATCTCTTGGTTTTAGGCAGGAGTGCTATAGTCAGAGGAAGATAGCAAAATGAAAAATAAGAAGATGAGTAAGCCAGAAAATTCTAGAAAATAGAAGAAAATGAAATAAAGGAACTATGAACTGCATTTACCCACTAGAAAGCAGAACATGTGAATTACTTGTGTGAGTCATAGTTTCTAGACATTTTGGAGGAACTATATCTTAGGAAACTATGTTTTATAAGAAGTTAAGACATGATAAGGCAGGGAATGGAGGGATATTCAAGGCAAGGGACATTGCAATGCAAAAGCTTATTGTGGGAATGATCCATAGCTATTGACATGATGAGGAATGTAGGGATGGAAAATAAGTAGGAATACAGAAGCTGGCATCAATAGAACTCAATTCTGCATTTCACTGCTGAAATAATAATCATTAGTAAACTGGTAATCAGTCTCTCTAAGGAAAGAACTAGAAATATTTTTATTTCTAGTTCTTTTTATTCTTCTCTGACAAGGTTTGGAAATCTACTAACTATGGGAGTGATCACTTTCTTGGTCCCCTAAATGGGGAGGAAAGTTAGTATTAGCTATGCTGGGAGCCCTCTAATCACATGTTTCCCTTCCTCTCTCTCTCTTTTTTTCCTCCTGCTTATTATTACTCAGGTCTGCCAATTCTAGCCCAAGAAAGGGAGGGCAAGAGAAACCTGTGATTAGAGGGCTCCCAGGATAGCTAATATTAACTTTCCTCACCATTTAGGGGGACCCAGTCCTCAAGATTTTTATGAAGAGATTCCTTGGGAGTAGTGGTCAAAGTGAGGTCCCTGACCCAGCATCAGTACCATCTGGAATGTATAAGAAATGCCCTTTTTGGGGCCTCATTCTAGGTCCCAAAGAGTCAGAGTCAGAAACTCTGAGGTGGGACCAAGCAATCTGCTTTATAATAAGCCCTTGATTATCCTAATGCATGATAAAATTTGAAAACCACCACTTTACATTGTTTTTCTCACTGTTTGCTCCAGAAGGCAGAATATTGATGCATTTCTCTCTTAAACTGTTTTTCTTAACACTTAACAATTTTCTGATTACATCTGGGAAGAAAAAAAACAACAACAATCAGCTGGTGCTAGGTGGCCTTGGACACATCCTAATCTCCCTTTGAAAAAGAAAAGTGTGGCTGGGCTCCAGACCTACAGACAGCAACTGCAGGTGCACCCAGCTGGGCTCCATCAGTGACAACATCAGTCTTTTCCTTGGCTATACAAACCCAGGAAAAATGTTTTTAAAAATCAATTCTTAACCGGGGACTCAGAAATATTCCATATAACAGAGCTTCAGAAACCCAATCATTATGTCCAGGAAAAAATACAGCTGACGATGCTGAACTTTGAGAGAATTTAGCAACCATTTATTAAATGCACAGAGGTAATTGGTAGTTGCAACTTTGAGGGTCAAATAAAAATGGCAAAGGTAACAGACACCATGGTGAAAGGAGGAAAAGTGGAAATACGAAGATGTCAGGCACTGAATGTAAGAAGAACTGAGATGTGACTTTTTGTCAAGAGGAGGGAGAAGGAGAGTCATGCATGGGACATGAGGCAGATAAGAGGGGTAGGAGTCCAAGGTCCATGATGAAAAGCATCTTCCACTTAGAGTGATGCCAGTTTGCTCGGGCTTCTTTTTTGTTTTTTGTTTTTTTGAGTTAGAGTCTCACTCTGTCGCCCAGACTGGAGTGCAGTGGCCACTCCCAGCCACCGCAGCCTTGACCTGCTGGGCTCCGGCGATTCTTCCGCCTCAGCCTTCCAAGTAGCCGGAATTACAGGCACGCACTACCACGCCGGGCTGATTTTTTGATTTATTGTAGAGATGAGGTCTCACTGCCCAGGCGGGTCTCGAACCCGCGGGCTCAGGCAATCCACTCACCTCAGCCTCCCAAAGGCGCGGGATTACAGGCTGAGCCACCGAGCCCGGCTAGGCTTCTTTTTTAAGCGTCACAATAAAAATTAGTTGGCCAATTAATATATGACTCTTACAGAAAGTAGAGCTAAGACTAGCCACAAAACATAGTTATAAATAACCAGAAAGCATAGATACTCTTGCATTATTAATAACTAACATTTTGAGTTCTCTTTATGTGCTAAGCTAAGCACTGTACTAAGCATTCTCATGTGATTCTCCCTACAACCCTATGAAATAGATGCTATTATTAGTATCTCTGCTTAAGAGATGAGGAAGCTGAGGTGCTTAGGCGGGAAGATACACAGCTAGTAAGCAAGTCTCTAGGATTTGAAGCAAGCAGTTCTACTTCAGTATCTGAGCTCCTTACCACTCTGCTATAAATAATATGAGGAGAACATATAAATCCCTCAAAATCTCAGGTCCCCAAGATGATTTGACACTATCCTATATGCTTTAACCCTTTGTAAATAATTACCTTATTTTTAGTTTCTGATTATAAAAGTAATATGTGATCATCGCATCTAACTCAGAAAATTCAAAAGTATATAGACAATGAAGATCATTCTTGTCCCATCGTCCGGAGATTACTAATGTTAATATATCCTGCACTTTATGCTTATACTTCGTACCTCAGAATCATCTAGGGCACCCTTTAACAGATAATCAGCTCCAGGCTAGACATTCTGATTCAGTAGGTAGGTCTGGGTGAGGTCACAGCTTGTGTATTTCTATTAAGGATCTCTTCTATAGTAACCTAGTTCAAACCCAGCTCTAAAAACACTGGGTTATATCTTAAATTTTCAAATATTTCTATGCAGAATAACCTTTAGTTTCTTTCTGGATTCTAGAGCACCTTAATTTTTCTCATCAAAGTTATTTTAGGGTCAGGAAAATATCTAATTAAGAAGTAGCTCTCAAACCACTTGCATAGAAGACTTATTAATACATAGATAACAGGCTGGGTGAGGTGGCTCCACCTATAATCCCAGTACTTTGGGAGGCCAAGGTGAGAGGATTTGCTTGAGCCCACAGGTTCGAGACCAGCCTAGGCAACTTGGAGAGACTACATCTCTACAATAAATAAATAAGTCGGGCATGGTGGCGCGTGCCTGTAGTTTCAGCTACCTGGAAGGCTGAGGCGGAAGGATCACCTGAGCCAAGCAGGTCGAGGGTGCGGTGACTGTGGGCATGCCACTGCACTCCAGCCTGGGCAACTGAGTGAGACTCCAACTTTAAAAAAAAGAAAAAAGAAAAAAACATAGATTACAGAGTTTTTGATTCATGAGGCCTGGGACAGAGCCCATGAATGTATGTTTCTAACAAGTTCTGGGATGCTGGTGCTGCTGCTGATACAGGGATCACACTTTAGGAGCCACCATAACAGAGAGTACTTCCAAATGAGAGTTCCTGAATAGAAACTCCTCTTGTGGTCTTTGGAAATTCCTTAAAATTCAAGTACAAGAGCCTGACCTTGATGTCATCGTTTAGAAACAAATTCAGTGACATATAATAGCGTGGTTAGTATCATCCCTTTCTCAGGAACTTTGTATGTGAAAACTCTATTCAATTGTTTCCATGTCTCTATGACAACAGTAAAAGTATAACAAGAAAAGAATAGCTGCTGACGTTGTCAGCTTAAAAATCTTCACTGTCCAGATGATTGTTGGTGGCTACAGAAGAAACAGTAGGACAAGGTCAGTTGCATCCAATATCAGGCATCACACCTATCACAGAAGTCTAATATGTGACATAGCTTAAGTAGGACAAACACCAGAGAAGGATGCTGATGCTTTTGGCAGTTTTTATGAATTATACATGATGCACTATTTTAAAATTCAGCAGAAAACTGCCATTTACCTCTATAATAAAAGGTATTGTATAAAAAATGAAGTGCTGGGTGAGTAAATATGAGATGCTACCGATATAATGGATCTTAAGCATACTTCTCTTTGCTCTTTAGTACCTGACAGAAGACCACGCTTTTAAAAGTAGGGTTGACCTTTGGAAACCTAGCAGAAACTTTCCTGAACTAGATATCTCAGGACTGTTGATCTATGCTTCAAACTGGCAACCAATTTCTAAAATGTAGCTCTACCCTTTTATTGGCTTTGGTTTTAACTCCTTTATGTTAGGGTAATATAAATGTGTAGCTATATTTGACATTAGACATTTACTTGTCAATTACCAGAAACACAGAAAACCCACAGCCAGGCTGTGTAATTCACCCTAGAATTTTAAATGTTAAAATTAGAAATTTTCGCTATGACTAAAAATTGTCAAAATCATCTATAAAAATTCATTTATGTATTATTCTGTTAATAAATAACTATTGAGCACATCCTACAGTCTATGTAGATTCAGGGTATATAACAATTTAAAAATATATACACACATGCCTAGTCTTGACATGGTAGTGGTGATGAGGTCTATCTTATTCTGGGTCTCTGAGAAACTTGCTTTTTAAAACATCACTAAGGAACTTGTTAGTCTCAGGTCCCATTCCCGATGTCCTGAAACAGAATCTGTATTTTATTTTATAAGATCCTAAAGTGATTTGTACCCACATTAAAATCTGAGAGTCGTTAAAGATTAAAGTTCTGATTTTATTTGGTAGTGCAAGCCCAGGAAAGTAGGAATAAGAGGAAAAGGGAAGTGACGAAAAGGAAACTCCAAGCAGTAAAATGCCGCGCTGGCCAGGACTTCCAGATAAGTCTAGATTTGCTCTGCATGCGGAAATTCTCCTTCTGCAGGCAGCTGGCAGGGAAGAGTCCCACCTGACTTTTCCTCCTAAGTCCTCCTTTCTGCCAATTAGGTTCAGGCCACGGAGTGGTGTTTGCACCCCTGGTCTTCTGAGTTACAGTATCCAAGTCTGAAAATGGAGAGGTGGATGCAGACTGAGAAAGAAAAAAAGAAGGAGCAGTTAATAAGTTTCCAAGAAAAATGTCTCAAGATAGTGTAGATGAAAAATTCCATCGAGATTCATTAGTAGAAGTTAATAGAAAAGGCATTTATTTGTCAGGGAACAGAAACACAGAATACTCTCTTCCAGGCATTGTAATTCATTATAGGTTTTGAATAGTATATTAGAAACTGTCTTCATGACTAGAATTTGCTGAAGTCCTTGTTAGCATTCACTGGCACTTGCTGATTAACACCTACTGTTTCTTTGAGGTCACTCAGGGGTTCCACCTGTCTATTATTTTATTAGCTCCTCCCCTTTCTCCAGGTTTCTAGTCCTCCTTCCCTACATTTATTAATACCTCTGAGTCTCAAATGTTCAGGCTTATTTCTGTTCATCCAGAGTACTGGCCCAAACCTAACATCACACATCTGCCTTGATATAATCATGCTCAGATCCTCATCTTGGACAAGCTAGAAATCAGGCCCAGCTATAACCTAATAACCTGTCAATAAATTTAGATAAGCAAGTGGGAGGACGTATCAAAGAAGAAGCCATATATCCAGAGTGCAGCACATCCATGACCCAGGAGATACTATGGTCCATATTCCTCGAGGGAGTGCCCCTGCCATGGGAAATTCTCAGATCATCCGGATTTCACTGGGTCTAGAATCTATGGAAATTAATGAAACTGTGACCATTATCTAAATGTCATATCTCTAGTGATGAGAATATAGATTTTCCTTTTCATTTTTATTATTCCCTGTGCTATTCAAAAATTTCTATGATAAAGCTGTACTGCTTTTATAACGAGAAATTCTTCTATTATTTTTATGAAATAATATATTTTGGCAGGAAGACTCTTTTAAAAACAGAATAAGGAAAAACCGGAATGACATGTAGCTATTAAATTTTAACTATTTGCATATTTCATAGATAGTCTCCCTGAACTCTAGTCTAGAGTTCAGAAAACTCTAGATTTTCACAGCTCCCAAAACATAAAGGAGTAAATATTTCTCTCAGAGCAAAAGACAAGAAATGTGTGAAGAGTCAGAAAGCAGAAATTGTGCTTTATGAAGGCAATACTGTAGTGCCAAATGTCTAATGAGGCATGTCAAGAATGTCAGTGACTTCCTTGGACCAGTGAAATACAGATGTTCTACTGTCCAGCCCTACAGTAATAAGAAGGGCCTTTAGAAATGTCATGTGTGATGTTGGTCAGTCCTAAATACTACATACCTTTTAAGGAAGTGTTTAGTGTCACAGGGCACTTTTCATCTATTTTATTTTATTTTTTCTCTGAACAAGGAGAGTCCTTCTAAAATTCTACTTCAAATTCCAGTCTCAATCTATATATTGCACAGATAGCAGAAATCATCAACTCTGATCAGCATGTCAGAGGTAATTTGCATAAATGTTAGCAGATATGGTTCATTTATTTCTACAAAGTTGTGGACTGCCAGGTACTGATACTTCTTATGTTGTTACAAAAATAATAGTAACATCTGCTCAGATTTGCAAGATAATGTACCCCTATCTTTCAAATGTGGTTTTGAAATAACTTTAGAATGTATTGGTATCAAAAAGTTCTTCTCACCTAGACATTGATGTTCTCTTTAGAAGATTTCATAAGTCTCAGGTTACTGTTTCTGGAAAAGAGGGAAAGTTGGCCTTCTTGTTGTGTCTTCTGCCTTGATTTGGAATACTAGAGGCTTCTAGCCTCTAATACCATTTATGTTTGATAGCTAAAACTGGTTAACTTACTTTAGAGTACATACTTAAGGACACAAGTTAATAATGGTCTTTTGACCTTCCTGTAATTATTAAGCTAAGCTCATTTGATAATTTATGAAAATAAATGCATCTAAGGAGATAGTGATTTCTGGCCACTCACCTTTTATATTGAACCAAATCTCTCAATAAACACAGCTATTCATGTAGATGCCTGCCACTGCACACATATGACAGGTATCGGGACCTGCTGCTATTCTGTTCGCTAAACAGTGAACTATGGTGTTCACTTTGATGATCCCATGTGAGTGACTGTTTTAAGAACCACTTTTGTGGAAGGATCGCCTTAGCCCAGCACGCCAAGGCTGCGGTGACCGTGAGCGTACCATTACCTTCCAGCCTGGGCGACAGAGTGAGACTCTGAATCAAAAAAAAAAAAAAAAAGAACCACTTTCATTACTGATTATGCATAAATACACTTCAAACCCCATATCATTTTAAAAAGTGCTACTTATTAATTGATGACTCTAATAAAATTTTCAGTTTTTCACATTTGGAAAGTGGCATTTCAAGTTGGTAGGTAATTTGTGTTGGTTTATAAACCAGAGTATATGATGTAGATGAAATAGCACAGAAAGCAGTGTGTCTTAATGCCCTTTTTAAATCAGAAAGTAACTCTCACTGAAGGGAGAATTATAAAATGTTTCTAGTCAGCCTAAGAGTGTTAGGTAAAATGGCACATGGTAAAATTAAAACATTTCTATAAAAAATCTGTTATTGACATTTAACATGTCAAAATACATTTCTGTGCATTTTGAAAAATACTGTATGTTTTGAACATACCTCTGTTAGGCATAAAAAACCTTTGAGATAGAGGAGAGAAACTATTATATTAAAGATACAGGATATTCTGTTCCAGTAGACAGGGAGCCAAAAGCAAAATAGCATATGATGGGTACTTCTTACAATATGCAATGTGGGAAACAAATGACTCCACCATGATGTACCTTACTTGAAAAGAAAATACTTGCTATTCCCATGTGCTACTGAATATAAAATGTTTTGGATTCAGTTAAAAGATTTGTGTAGGCACAGACATTTTACAATTTTAAATGTTATAGTACTCTTTGGAAATATAGTTTGAGAGATTCTCTCCAGAAACCACTTTGACAAAGATAGTTTGTATAAGCAGACAAGAAAGTTTCCTCAAAAACAGTCTTGCCATTTTACTTTACAAGAAATTGATATCTGTATAAGTCCTATAATATAGTTTATAAACATGTACAACATGCAAAAATATTCACCTTGGAAAATCCTCTCTGAGTAGTTAGACGTACTGGTAAATTGTTTGCATTTGAACTTCTATGATAAAGATGACTCAAAATATAACCAACATAAATATTTTTAAAGTACATAAAGGGTTGATGGAAGTTTTGGGTTCTAACTACAGTTATCTCATCAGTTAATTTTGAAGTTCTGGATAATATTATGGACAATTATTAGGACAGAATTATTTTTGTTATTTTTTCAGTTTCCCCCTCCTTGAAATTGCTTCTTTTTCCTAATCATCATTAGTTTCTTCTTAGGAATCCATATAGATAAAGATATAAATATAGATATAGATATAGATACAGATAGATTATATATATATTAGTTTCTTCTTAGGAATCCATATATATACTTTAAGGCTTTA
Source organism: Cephalopachus bancanus (assembly GCA_027257055.1). Taxonomy (NCBI): domain Eukaryota; kingdom Metazoa; phylum Chordata; class Mammalia; order Primates; family Tarsiidae; genus Cephalopachus; species Cephalopachus bancanus. Next base: position 9,098,130 of record JAPVLO010000204.1, read on the forward strand.
TTTTTTTGGTTTGTCTGCATTTTGCTTTTTGGCAATTCTTCCAGCCAGCTTTTAAACTTATTGAGAGCAGAACCTCTGTGAGCTTGCTTTGATATCTCCCTCAGGGTCAAGTGCAGTGCCAATCCTTAGAGAAGTCTTTTGATAAAAGTGTTCTGAATGTACTCAGCTTTAAAACTGGTCACAAATTACCACAGAGGAACTTTCTGAATGGAGACTTGTGGAGACTTCATCTTTATCATAGAAGTTCAAATGCAAACAATTTACCAGTACGTCTAACTACTCAGAGAGGATTTTCCAAGGTGAATATTTTTGCATGTTGTACATGTTTATAAACTATATTATAGGACTTATACAGATATTAATTTCTTGCAAAGTAAAATGGCAAGACTGTTTTAACTTTCAATAAATTAACTGTGATAACAGAAATATTGGTGAATAATGTAGTATATTTTTACTCTCCTATAAGTAGAGAATCATTATGGTTCATTTGGGAAAAGAGTATATGGAGGAATTACTGGACTAAGAACTGAATCTAGTCCTATTTTCATCAGCTACTAGCCCTGTGAGATTTTTTTTTCAAGTAACCAATCACTGTCAACCTGTCTTTATCAAGGGTCAGTTGGAGACACTATCTACTTTACCTGCCTCCTAGAATTGTTGCTACAATCACATGAAAATGTATGAGCTAGCACTCTGAGCACTATAAAGTACCATAAAAATGTACGCTGTGATTATGCCAGATCTTTACCATGATACACTGAAAGTTATAAAACAAAATTGCTGTTCTAAGGTGCCAGGCCGTTGCCTTAGTGTTGGAATGGAAAACAATTTCTGTTGAAAAGTGAGAGTCTAGAGACCCTACCTTAAAAGATCAAAGCTTTAGTAATGATTATATGCTCAGCAAGACCCTAGCACAACCAACCTAATCTTCTGGGCTGCCTTGGAAGATCGTACTAATACCAGCTAACATGTATTGAGTGTGTGCACTCTGCTAAGACCTGTGTGGAGGACTTTACGCCCGCTATCTCATTTAATCCTCAGCATAGACCTGTAAAGATGGGCAATACTATTATCCTCACTTTGTAGGTAAAGAGATTGTGGCTTAGATACACTGGTGAGTCTGAGACTGCCCATATCAAAAGGCACAGAGTCAGACTTGAACCTACGTTTGTCTTACTTCAGCACCAATGCTCTTCTCTTCTCTGGTCTTAATACTTAACTAAGGTTCAGTCAATTTCAGAGAAAACCACATCCACAAGGAAGAAAATGAAATAGTAGAAATCAAACTGTTTAATTTCAAATTAATTTGAGAATACCTATGCAATTACATTGATCTTAAAAGACAGTTAAGGAAAATTGTAGCATCTTTGCATATAAAGAGCTTTTAAAATACTAATCAACAATGAAAAATAAATACCAAAATACACTTCTTTAATGAGTTATTGCTTGATTAAGACATGCCTGTGGCAATGCATGAACTTTCCAAGTGTGTAATTTATGTTTTAAAGTCAAGATTTCATTTTCTTTTGTTGTTGTTGTTTGTTTTGTTTTGTTTTTGAGTTGGAGTCTCACTCAGTCCCCCAGACTGGAGTGCAGTGGCCGCTCCCGGCCACCGCAGCCTCGACCTGCTGGGATCCGGTGATCCTTCCACCTCAGCCTTCCAAGTAGCTGGAACTACAGGTGTGCGCCACCACACCTGGCTAATTTTTTTTTTTTTTTTACTGTAGAGATGAGGTCTCGCCAAGTTGCCTAGGCGGGTCTCGAACGCACGGGCTCAGGCAATTCACTCACCTTGGCCTCCCAAGGCGCAGGATTACAGGCTGAGCCACCGAGCCCGGCCAAGATTTCATTTTCTAATGTAACATTTGAATTATCATAACTTCCATTAAAAAATAATATTCTGCCATTGGGAAATCATTCTGGTTTCTCAGACTTTCACTTTTTGGCAATACATGTAATGTTTTCCTGAAAAATTACAGACTAGCTACCAATGTAGAAAGAAGGCAAAAAAGATTGAGTCATTTTTAAGTAGGTGGGCTAATAGAAAAACAAACTCTTACATATTCAAAAGCATATTTCCAATTTGGCAGTCTTAGGTGATTTGCTGAGGAGAATGTTCATAATTATTGTAACTTTTTTTAAAAAGAGAAAAGAAAGCATGCAAGTTGTATTTTAATTAATGAGACTCTGAACCTATAATTGTATGTAAAAATGACTGATTCTAGTTGTACCTTTTATTAGTAGACAGTTCTGTGTATGAAATAAACACCTTTAAATTTTTTGATATATCATACTATTCTCAGTTTTTTTCTTTCTTGTAGAATCTACTATAAAGAGGTATTTAATTTCAGTTGATAATATAGACTTTCTCTACAGATACCATCAATGTGATGAGAATTTTAGAGTAGTTACTAAATAGTAAAAGTGGAATGACTTTGATCCTGCTCCTAAAATGTCTTTCTTGTTGATGCTTCAGAACTTGTCATAGTAAAAAGCACAGAAGATCATTGCTTTAACAGGAGAAATCCAAATTGTTCTAATGGCATAGTTGAGAGAAAAGATGTTTAAAACTGAAATTTTTTCTTTTGATCATGACACTTTAGTATAATAATATTGCTGACTCTTTTGGTTCCTTTAAGAGACCTTGTAGATATTGACTCTAGGGAATATTGTATTGGATCTATTGCAATTAACACAAAATCTCAAGAAACTCAGAAATATATATATTGTCATATCTGTGTCTCAAATTCAAGTAGTGAATGTAAGTTGGAAGTAGAATATTCTTCAGCCACTTAGGCACAAGGGAAGATTACTTTTTATATCAGGTTCTATTTTATACATAATGCCAGAGATATACACAAAAATAGAAGCAGCAACACAAAACTACAAGACTCATCATACTCAGATTTAGAAGTTTTATATCCTAATAGCTCTTATGTTAAAAGTCAGAAAATTGTTTATTGTATATCTGTTATCCAGTTTCATAAGGCATAAAAATGACAATCCTAGATTACAACCAAGAAATTTATATATAAAATGAATATTTTATTATTGTTCTAAGATATTTTCAGAATTTGCTTTGAGAACTTCAAAATCTCTTATTCTTGCCTCATGCAGCCCAAATCTTTACCCCCCAAGCATAACGCTCTCAAATGAACTGCAGCATCCCCAAACCTAGATGAAGCTTCTAGATGTTGCTGAAGAAATATACCCAGGGTCTCCAATGCATTTCAAAGGTTTGTAAGAATATGTGTTTTGTCTTTTTATGCAAGAAGATGATGCTGACTGGGATACCCAAGTGGATTATATGCCTTCATTCATCCAAGATTGAAATGGCCTGTTTTTAATGTCACTTTCACCTTGTCTTTTTTTCTATCCACATATATTTATAAACTTTTGAGAAACTCAGCTACACTTTACCATTTCCTTCAGTGGGAGTCTAAATGCTGCTATTATATAGGAAAGTGGGAGTTGGAAATGTTTTTTTCTATATGTAATGTGGGTCTTTCTACTAAAGTGATATGATTCCGGGCACTTTTGTGAGGCACTCTTTAATGGAGGAAGAAAAATAAATAATATAGGATTGGTTCTTGCCTTCAAGGAGCTCACAATGTAGTAGTTAAAACTGATGTATAAACAAACAGAATCTCACAAAATAAAAAATGCAAGACAATTACATTAGTGCTGCTAAGCAACTTAAATGGCTATGTCCTGCTATAGAACCAACAGTAAGAAATTAAATCAATTATTCATTCAAAATAAAGTAGTCTACCTGTGCAGAGATTTGAGATATAAATTATTTGAGTAAAAGATACAGAATGGGATAAATGATAACTTGCCCAGATTTACATATTCAGAGAAGTGTTTTCTCATTTGGAGTAGCTACCTTAGGAAGCTATGCAATACTTCTCTGATTAGAATATTATTAGACCTTCTCTGGTTGACTTGCCTGCAGAAGTAATGCACTTTATTGCCAAGCTTGTCAGCATCCAATTTACATTTGTAATCTTTCAATCTAGATGCTAAACCTCTTTTCTTAATTGCATGTTGAAATGATATTTTAAAGAAATATCACATTGTTTTTGAGTAGTATCTTTAGTTCCCAATATGCTGAAGTTAATTTCTTCATTGAGCCCATTGTTACAATTCAGATTATATCTGTTATTATAGAATCCTTATGTTTGCAGACATTCTTGAAGCAGTCATGGTTGGACTTACACTAAGCCAGACCACTAAATCCGGTCTGGCTGGAGGATTAACACAAATGAAGACTCAGACTTTATTTAGAGTTTTCACTTATGTTTACTAATAAACCAAAAATAGATAACACAAGAAATGTGAGATCAAGATACCAGTTAATGGATTCAGTTTCTGATGATTCCCTTGACCTCATATTCATAGTGGCATATTCAAAGTGGTTGATGCAGTCCATGTATCATGAGTAATCCACTTGGACAGAGCAGCCCAGAATCAGCAGCTTTGCCTGGAAGCCCAATAGGTTGGGAGAAGGGTGCTTATGCATCACCACAGAAGAAATTTATTCCTGAATCACCAATTTATACTCCCATATTTTTACTAAGCCATCAAACCTGGCTACCATCAATCAGTATTCACAATGGTATTTGAATCTCCAGGAGACTGCTTGATTCTCTCATTTCTCTTCTACACAATCCCTTGTTTGACCTAGTCACTATGGCATACTTGTTTGTAGTTTAAGAAATTCCCAGGGTCTACTTTTGACATTCAGAGTATTTATTGGGTACCCAAGTTAGGAAAAACTCTGTACTGATATGTAATGCTATAACATTGAAATAATACAGATAGTTTAATGGAAAAAGCTTTGGTAATAAAATAGTTCCACATAAAGCTATAGAAAATATTCTTATTTTTAAATTGGGAGAAATATTACGTAAGGAACATTAAAGCATTTCTCTAAGTTTTCTCCCATCAATTCAGCTGTGACTGAGAAATTTTGGCAATTAGTTCAAACTAAACATTTGTTTATCAAAAATTCTCTGTTTCAATTACTTTTTATTATTTTAAATACTTTCCATCTACATGAACTTGACAGTAGGTTATAAAAGTACTAAATTGTCTTTGGAATCAGAAGATCTGAGCCTGATATTCTAATCCTGAAACTCAAACAGCATAGTTTGAGTTTGAGCAAGTTTCTTAGCCTTCCTGGATCTCAGTTTCTAAATCCAGATAGTGGGTGTTTTTGAACCACACACAAGTGTACCAGTAATTAGGCCACTCAAGAAATTCTGTAGACTATAAGTATAACCAACAAAAAGACAATCTGTTGATATATTCACATACTGCTTTTCTGTTACTCAGAAAATTCTAAATATTTATTCATTTCTTCAGAGGTGTTCTCTGTTAAAACATGCATGCACACACACACAATGTTTAATAATACAATTTTTCAAACATTCTTTTACTCATTTATTTTCTACCTTAAGTAGAATTAGAATATCTGTTTATAACAGAGTATATTGCAATTGCCAGGGTTTCTATATTATAAATCTTTTTTTTTTTTTTTAACTAACTTGGAGTTTTGTCAGGAATTTTTCTTTGGACTGACATTTTCAAATCCTGAGCTCTAGTGAAGATGATCTCTACTCCTTTACAACGTGAAAAGTTGAATTGGTCTGTTCAGAGAATTTTGTGCATGGTTAATTTATTGTATTGAGACTCTTCAACTTATTTGAATTTCAAATCAAGAAAAAAAGCCCTATGGAGCAATAATATTATCAATTGTTATTTTTTTCTTACTTTAAGACATGAATATAACATATATTTCATATCAACCTCCTAAAACTTTCCAATGTCCCCAAGTCACATTAAAATGCAAAATATGATGGTATTAGGATGTACCTCGTATCAATAGAACCAATGAGTAATTGGCACAAAGAGATCTGTGTATAAGTCCTGTGATAAGCTCAAGATAGAATGACCACAGGAAAGATGGATGGAAGGAACATGAAAGATTAATGAAATCAGAGTTTCAATAGTAAATCTACTTACCATGAAACATACAAATTAATTTTGCGTATGTAGTCATTGGCATCATATTAAGCTATACCTATATCCAAACGTAGGTGTCAAGACAGTATATTTTATCTGTAAAAAACTGTCAAAGTAATATATACATCAGAGACTTTGGCTACTACTGAATTGTGTTAAAGTATGTGGCAGCACCCTTTAAGATAAAATGGTGCGTTAAATCCACCATAAAAATATAAAAACTAGATTTGTGGCTGCTAACAAAAATAGCAACCAAGGGAAGTAGAACTTTTCTGAAGAGATAGATTTGGTACCTGTAAGTGGGGTGCTGCCAAAACAAATAACTAAAAATGTAGGAGTGGTTCTGAAATCAGGAAGTGGGTAGAGACTGGAAGAATTTCGAAGAATGTGGTAGAAAAAATCTCAATTGCTTTCAACAGACTCTTAGTAGAGATGTAGACACTGAAGACTCTGCTGATGGGGACCCAATAGGATGTGAGAAACATGTTACTGGAGGAACTAAAAGAATGGAAATCCTTGTTATGTAGTGGCAAAAAAGCTTAGTGGAATTGTCTCCTTCAGTTAAGTGGAAAAGAGAACTTGTGAGCCATGAACTAGGATATCTAGCCAAGATTTCCAAGCAAAGTGTTGACATTGTGACCTGTTTGTTCTTGTTGCTTAGAGTAAAATGTTCAAAGAGAAAGATAAAGTGAGGTAAACTATTAAATATACAGGAACTCGGGCTTGGTAATTGGGGGAGATTCTCAACCTATTCAGATGACAAATTATGCTAAAAGAAAGAGATGGAGCCTGGCTCGGTGGCTCAGCCTGTAATCCCGCGCCTTTGGGAGGCTGAGGTGAATGGACTGCCTGAGCCCGTGGGTTTGAGACCCGCCTGGGCAGCGAGACCTCATCTCTACAATAAATCAAAAAATCAGCTGGGCGTGGTAGCGCATGCCTGTAATTCCGGCTACTCGGAAGGCGGAGGCAGAAGGATCGCCGGAGCCCAGCAGGTCGAGGCTGTGGTGGCCGGGAGCGGCCACTGCACTCCAGTCTGGGCGACAGAGTGAGACTCCAACTCAAAACAAAACCAAAAAAAAAAAAAGTAAGAGATGGTTTCTGAAAGCGTGGCATAGGGGAAAAAACGGCCAAGGGTGTGGTTGTACAAGTTTTTGCTGAAACCTTTGAAAGATCAAAAGATTAGAATATTTGGTCCTAACACGTTAAAATTGTGCCTCCTAGATCTTCTCAAATTAGAGGGCTTCTATGAATCTTGTCCTCAGTCAACTCAACAGAAGCCAAAGATAGGCAAGAGGTTATCTCAAAAAGCTTTGTGGATGTGGTCTCAGTCTAATAAAGAGCATCTCTGGATCATCCACAAGAGACTCACAAAGTTTTTGAGAAAATTGTATCAGCAGAAATACTGCCAACTTGAACTGAAAGAAACTGAGAGACTACAAAGTGAAAGGAGACTGTTAGACACCAGAATTCCACTTGCAAAAAACAGGCTGATAAAATTACTCAGTGTCAAACATATATTACCATTCAAAAAGGACAAGTAACTCAGAAGGCAGAACCAGAGGGCAGAACAAGGGCCTCTGGATAAGAGTCCAAACTGTTTAATGCCTGGTGAGACTCTAAGCAGAGAATTCAGTCAAGCCCACTCAGAGTTCTGACCTACAGAACTGTGAGTTAATAAATGTGCATTGTTTCAAGCCATTAACTTTTTTATTTGTTATTTAGCAATAGAAATCTAGTACAGATATTAAAAGTAAATCCACCTGAAGTCTATCATACTCAGTGATTTATCACAGAAACAAAGAACAGAGTTCCATATGTTGTCACTCATAAGATGATCTTGAACAATTATAATGCTATAAGAAAGTGATTGGCAGTAATGGGAAACTGTTGTGGGGGGTGAATTTGCAGTTGAGGGAAACTGCTAGGGGAGGGAGGGGCATACTTCATTCACAGGGGTACCAGCATGATCAATGTTTGTATACCTAACCCTGAATTGTACCCCACATCTTTACAATAAAAATTAAAAAAAAAAGTAAATCCACTAGAAGATTTTAAGGAAGTTAGTTCATAGAATTTAGAAGAGAAAATGAAGTAGCTCCTTGAGATTTTTATATGTACACACTCCTAAGCTGTTTGCAAAATGCTTGTTCTGAAAAGTCTTTTTTAATGCTATATTCTCTAGATGGTTTATATTAAGTTACAAATGCATATATTCCTGGATTCAGGAATGTACAAGTTATTTTCTGCCTCAAATCCATCTCAATGTGCACTTAGGGAAGTGGATTTAGAGCCATAATTGTACATAGCACATTGTGGAATTTTCCATTTCTTAGTTTTCTTGCATAACTATTATATCATTCACTAAATTACTCTGTATAGAAATTCCATATAGCAGGCCGGGCTCGGTGGTTCAGCCTGTAATCCCGCGCTTTGGGAAGCCGAGGTGAGTGGATTGCCTGGCCCGCGGGTTCAAGACCCACCTGGGCAAGACCTCATCTCTACAATAAAATCAAAAAATTAGCGGGGCGTGTTAGCACACGCCTGTAGTTCCAGCTACTTGGAAGGCTGAGGCGGAAGGATCGCCAGAGCCCAACAGGTCGAGGCTGCGGTGGTCGGGAGCAGCCACTGCACTCCAGTCTGGGTAACAGAGTGAGACTCCAACTCAAAAAAAAAAAAAAAAGAAGGAAAGAAAAAGAAATTCCATATAGCAACCTGAACCTTCAGTACCAGTTGAGAGGAAAAAAGTGCATTTGGGAAAACTGGGTTTTCCCACTCTTGTCTTTCATCACATCAAAACATAATTAAGTCTCCAAATGGAGGCAAATGCTTATGTTTAAGTTTTTTAAACATTATCTGGGATTAGAGTGAGGGGTTAGGAGAATGACCAAGTTAACATTCCAGAAATGAATCTTTTGAATCAACTTGAAACATTTTGTTTTCTCTAAAAGCCACAAAAAAACAAAAGGTATAGGAAAATAGGAGACAGAATTGAACAGCATTCTAAGAGTTCCCTAAAATACTGGAGAAAGATAAGTGATAGGCCAAAGTAGGAAGACTAAAACTCTCTTAGAAAAAAATGTATTCTCCCAATTTTTTTTTTTTTTTTTTTTTTTTTTTGAGTCAGAGTCTCACTCTGTTGTCCAGGCTGGAGTGCAGTGGCACGCTCATGGCCACCGCAGCCTTGACCTGCTGGGCTTAGATGATCCTTCCACCTCAGCCTTCCAAGGAACTGGAACTACAAGTGTGCGCTACCACATCCAGCTAATGGTCACTACTTTTTAAAAATGAATACACTCACTGCTTTTTTGAATAAGGAAACTAATGATTTTGTGTTCTCGCTTTAAGAGATACTGCATTGGTCAGGGTTCAACTGCAGAGAACAAGTCCTCATTAGCTTCTTTGGTAAGAAAGAGGTTTATTAGACTGTATTAAATGACATATAATAAATGATTTATTAGAATATTTGTGATGGCCGAAAAGCAACCATTAGTTTGAATTTCTAGATATGACTTCTAAAGCCCTATCAGTGAGCTGGCTTCTAAAGGACCTGCTATTGCTGCCATCATTAGGATGTATCACCACCCTGTACCTTTGCTACAATTCACAGCATCATAACCGATGCCTAAAACCCCAGTCTCAGCCCATGTGACTTAATCTAGCATACCTAACTGGTGGAACCTAAATCATATCTGGAACCCTAGCAGCAAGAGCATGCAGGAAATATATTTTTTAAGCTTTCCCGGAAGGAATATTAGAAAAAGGTTGGCACAGTTGTTGGACCACCCACAGTATTTCCCATGGGGACCTAATGATTTAAATTAAGAAGGTCTAGGAAACCATTTCATTAAGGATGGCCAAATTCTTCATTTTTGGAGGTAGTAATACAAATATCAGCAACTTGCAGGATGATTTTTTTTCCTTGAAACTTCCTAGTTTCAGATTTCATTACATTTTTAAAATGATAGTTTTCACTTTTTTCAGTGTAAGTTCTCTATTGGTTGATTAATATTAAGTTAAATGAAGAAAAAAATCAGATTATTTTTCATTGGCATTTCTTTTATGCTTACATAAAATTTGCTTTATCATATTATCATGGGTATACAAAGTCTTCTTGTCACTTCTAACTTGTAGTAAGAGTTCACTTGTATTGCCTGAGACAACGACTTGGTATCATGTTTGTATAAAATATTGTTGTCCTGAGATGAGAGTCCTACTTACAGGCATATTTTGGCCTTGAGTCTCCTCTTTATCTGAACTGACTTCAAAAACGCTAATGTCAAAAATAACATCAGCTAACAATGGACTTACAGCAATGATAGTAGTTTTAGTAACTGAGTCAACCTTAGGCCAAGTGCCATTTGCTGGCTCAAGTCATATGTTAGGGTATTATTTTCTGTGACTTACACCCAGATCATTGGGGCTAAGATATAGGTAGTCACAAAGAAGACTAAACATCACTAGTGGTGAGCAGTCTCTTCCCTGCTGTAACAGTAGGTATATTATAAAGTGTATGATGATGAGTTGACAGTGACCAAATTAGCATAGCTGCCAGTTGAGAGCACTGGACACTGGACAGCTTTGAATATTGTTCATTAATGAAAACTGGTGGAATTAACCACTTCTTATTCTAATGTTTATTTAAATTTAAATTTGTGTGACAGCCAAATTAAGTTGAAGTTATAGCTGCTTAATAACAATAACAAATTACTAATCTAAGCAAACTACTAATCTATACTAGTAGACTAAGGGCTAAAAGAAAAGCAAAAGTTGAGTTCAAAACAATTGGGGGAGGAGAGTGAATTTTTTAAAACATTTCCCTCTCAAGTGCAACTGATCTTATTTTCTTTGGTCTTCTCTTTCTTTTTGCCTGTTTTTCTTTTTCAAAGTGAAAGATATCTGCCTGGTTGTTTTTTCTCTCACCATTCATTTCTTATGATTACTTATTGCCCTGGAAAGTAGAAATTGTAATTTGGAGAAGGTCACTACTCTGTGTGTATGCTTTTAAATTGACAGCAATAGGATTATGAAGAAAGACGACTAGAACTAAGGTGATCATTTATCTCAGTTTGCTTGGTGCCTTCCTGGTCTATGCCTATTAATAGCATCTCTTTTCATTCTCCAAACCATCCTGGTTTGGATAATAAATTACATCATCACCTTAGTTATAACCAAGAGGAGTTAAAGGATGGTATTAAAAAAGTGTAGAGACTTTCTCTAAAAATATTGGCAAATAGTTGACATTTTGGTAGAACCTGGTTAAATAAGTCTCTTACTCTTAACCACAAGGACAGAATTACCTTTCTTAACCTGGGTCTCTGTGCACCCTTCAGAACTGTTATCTTTTAGGGATTTTTTTCAAGTATTTAAGTAATTGTCCTGGTGTATATGCATGAAAATTGAACCACCCAATATTCTTGTAGATTTATAATAAATGAGAGGATATTTTCAATCCTGTAATTTAATAAAAATAATCCTAATGAGAATTCTTATTTGAAATTGTATTTCAGAAATGTAAATGGAGATTTAATCAAGTGTATTCATCATGGATTTTAAAACAATAAAAGTAATTTTATTTTATAAGAATACTATTGTTGCTAATAATTTTGATCAAGAAAAAATGTTTGAAAAATGAAATATTTGAAATGTTAAGCAAACAATAAAAATTAATAGCTTCTTTTTCAGATACTTTAATATCTTACCCACTTATAATTTCAGGATTTTTGTATGTTTCAGTGTTTATTATAGCTTTTAAAAACATTTCTTTCCTCAAACTAGGTTTTCACTTTCATTGATAGCAAGTAATTTATTTTATCATAATTGAAGGCAATATTAATATCTTGGGATAATTTAATTGAATTCTTGAGAAGTTATTTCCTTTGTCTTCCTTTCCAACAGTAACTTTTTATGGTGGGTTGAATAAATAAAGCTCACTGCAAAAGCTTAGGTTTTAGAGTCCCCAAGCAGGTTTTAACAGACAGTATTCCCATATGACAATTCACAATGTTCACTTAATATGTACTCAATATAAGGTTGTAGAGATTTTTGAGAAGCCATTAGGACCTGATATCAATTTTAAAAGGACACAATGGAGTAAAGTATACAATGATTAGAGTTGCAAACAACCTTCTGTAAGCAGTTTAGACATACAGCTTTCAATTAGAGCTCACATACTTCAATTTAATTTTTTTTATCCTGTTAATAATTAACATAATGCAACAACTCCATCTGGACCATGAAACAATAGAACATAATTCCAAAGGAGTTTTTATAGTACATTCTTTCCTGTAAAAAATACTGTCTATAAATCTGTCAGTATACTTTTCTTCAGTGTTCTTCTTCCTGATACTAAGTATTGGCACTTTTCCACTGTGGAATTTTCTGTGGGGTTCTTTACCACGAAGATGACATGGAGTTAATCACAATATCATATTTTCATTCTCAGTTTTTTGATGAGGTGTACTTATTGCTGAAGGAAAGTGTTCTAGGACAAAAGTAGAGCCCACGTTATCATTGTTACAATGGGATTGTATGTTTTATTCATTCAGCTAATTAAGATTATTAAATTACAGTGTCCACTGATCTATTTATGAGTTGTATAAACGACAATTACGTTATTTAAAGAAACTATTTTTTTTTCCAGATAGACATTATGCTTGCCTGTATGAATAACCAAAGGAAGAGAGTGTAGAAAGTTATTAACTGCATGACTGCTGAGTTACCAACATGTTTCTGGGAGACAATGTCAAGGGGAGAAAGAGAAGTAGAGAGAGAGAGAAAGAGAGAGAGACTGCCATTCTTGAGCTTTGTCTCACTTTTAAAGGGATTCATGACTATTTATTTTTCATATATGGAGTATGTGCAGGTTTCAGTGGTTTAACTTTTGAAAAGATATTGTTCCTGCCCAATTGGCAATCACAAGATACCTAATCATATTACTACTAACACCACTACATTTTCTCATTAGGGAGTATAGGGCATGCTTTGAGCCTGTTTTCCACTGAGGAAAAAGAATATTAGCTGTTACTTGAGGTCACTGGAGCAGAAGGAACTGTGGGCTCCAGTGATCTTATGGAATGGACCCTGGAGGGAGACTCGAGATCCAGCCCACAGTTCTGATGATTGCAATGTTCTACCTGAGCCTCAGTTTATCTATAAATGAGGACAACCCACACATTCCATCATGTCTAATTTATGAGGGAGAAGAGAATCTATGTGAACCTTTAAGGAGATCCATATTTTAGCATTAAGTGGGCAAAGCAAAGCATAAGCCAAGCCGAGAAAGAAGGCCCAGGGCTTTAGTCTACACCCTAAAACCCCACCAGGTGCTGAGGTCACCATTTGGGTAGAACAGTCTTGAGACGCTTTTAAATTAACCCTGCTTTGAAGCATTTAAGTTAAAGTTGCATTAGCAGAGAGCAGCTTTCTAGGGATTAATATTATGTAAAGTCTTTTAAGAAAAGCTGTGTTGGCCAGGCCAACCCCTTGCCTCCCACTGAGGTCTCTCTGCTTGGGAATCATATCCCTGAAGCCTTTTAATTGCTATCCATATTTTACTAGTCAATAAAGGATGTATTCTACTCCAAGTAAAATATTCTAATACAAATAGTCACATTTTTCCTTAATCCAAGAATCACTGGAAAGCTAAAAAAAAAAATTTCATTTTGAAACCACACTATATAAATAATATAGAAAGGACTGAGGGAACATTTTAATTGTGTGGAATGAACAGAAATTATCCAATAAAAAGAAATTTTTTAAATAGCAGAAAAGAATTTCCTGGGATTACAAAAAAATGTTCTAAAGGTTTGAAGAAATTATATGTATATGTATATGTATACATGTATATATGTGTGTGAGTGTGTGTGTAGAGTGTGTGTGTGTGTTTCTTGGAGAGAATGAGCAACTCTGGGATTAAGATATTTTATCTAGCCGAGTGGGACACAGTGGGACAGTTTCACAACCTGCTTGTATTCGGTGGCTCAGCCTGTAATCCCGCACCTTGGGAGGCTGAGGTGAGTGGATTGCCTGAGCCCGAGGGTTCGAGACCCACCTGGGCAACTTGGTGAGACCTCATCTCTACAATAAATCAAAAAAATAGCCAGGCGTGGTAGCACACATCTGTAGTTCCAGCTACTTGGAAGGCTGAGGCGGAAGGATCACTGGAGCCCAGCAAGTCGAGGCTGCAGTGGCTGGGAGTGGCCACTGCACTCCAGTCTGGGCGACAGAGTGAGACTCTGACTCAAAAAAAAAAAAAAGATATTTTATCTTTGCAATAAGTAGTGGATAATTAGGAAATCTCTAAGGTCTCATTAAATCTTAGCTTTCTAGGTCTATTGCTACCATCAGTTATCATAAGTAAATGTGGACCAGGTAAAACATTTATTTAAAGGGGAAGCTGAAATAATGAAACAATACTTATGCAGTATTAAACATGTAAAATTATCAGAAGGGGAGCAGAAAGGAAATTTAAAATGGAGAAATAAAGCCACAAGTTTTTTTAATACTACAGCATTCTGGATGGCAAAATAATGGTAACAACCATCACAGTTGAAAGTACCAGGTGCCAGGAATTGGACTAAACTCTTATGTATGCATTGTTTTATGTAATCGCATGAAACAAATTCAATTATAATTCTCCACTTACAAATGAGAGCTCTGAGACACAAGGAGGTGCACTCGCTTGCCTAAGACCTCCAAAGTTGTGGAACATGAGTTCAAATCCCAGTGGTCTGGCTCTAGGTCTGTGCCCTCCTCACTCAAGCCTGATAGACCTGCAAGATGGGAGTTGCTGCTGTAGATCGTGGTTTCTCCCTTTTGGGAGTGGCAGCAGAGAGGCTAGGTGACTTCTCCAAGGTTACACACAAACCCTACACAATAGTTGTGACATTAACCTATTTTTAACATGTACTTTCTGCTATACTGTGCTAAATTTCTCCCATTACAATTTCTGTCTTTGTGCTGACTGTTTAATGAATACTGAACTGAATATCTGACTATAATTAGATCTGCCTCACAAAAGAAAAATTAGCAGAACAACAGTGGGTTTCAGACTAGTGATAAGTGTTCGCATCACAACAACATCCTCTCTTCAGTAGCTTTCCATAAAACGTACACAGTGGGACAGTTTCACAACCTGCTTGTATTCCAGTAACTAAACTGATGGTGTCTCAGTGACATTCTTCTTTTAATCATGGAGCTAGTGAGATAGAGTGAGGCTTGATTAATTATCTCTAAGTCCTGGAACCCTCTAGTAAGACATTCACATATCGGGTTCAGTGTTAATGAGTATATACAAATAAAAAACAGGCATGTAATCTAGACTTTTACTGGAATGGAAGTAAGCCATCATTTCTTTCCCCATCTCTGGGGTACAGGAAAAAGCTGTGGATTAAAGAATTGCTTAAATACTTCCCATCTAGCCCACTTTAGAAACAGACTCATGTTCTCCCTTTCCCCAGCCTTATTTTATTCTCTTCTTTAGTGTTCACCTTTCCCTATGGAATACGTGAATGTGGGCAACCCTACCTAGTTGGGATGTGATAGAAGAATGGACAGGAAGCTGGATCATTTGTCCCCTGGCTCTCTGCTGATACAGGCAGAAATTGAGCCTGTTAGGCCAGAGTCTCCTATTCATTTCTTGTATGCCATTGAGCAGCTAAAGACTAATGATGATTTTGACTCCCTCCTGGCGTTAAGTCTGAGAGTCAAACTGACAAGTAACAACAACAACAAAAAATTGACATGCCTTCCTTAATTCTTCCCGAGGTGCTTAGGCATGATTATTATTTAATGCTTCTTTGTCACTGTAAATATATGGGATACCAGTCAGCATATGAAATTGTCTCAGATAGTAGAAGTTGGCCTGAAAACTAAAACTAAAATGTTAAAAAATACCAGAGAGTCTAGAGCTGTGGGGTCTGGTGGGAGCAGGTTTCTGAAATTCTAAGATGCAGACAAGGGCAGAGTTCTCTCCATGGTGCTAGGCAGGGATTTGAAGGAGTCCCTGTCATTCCATGACATCTTCCTTCTGTGTCTATAGTCCTAAAGCTCAGCCCTAATGTATCATCACATTTTCCTTTTCAAATTCACCACCCCTGATGATTCCAAACAGCATCCATGTACACAAAAGATAGTGCATTGTTAACATTTGAAGATGGAAAAGAAAAGTCTTCAGTCCCTAGGCAGGCTGACCTCAGGGCTGTCAAGGAAATTATGCCAGCCCAGAGGCTCACTGTGGTGTGGTGTGTGATGAACGAGTGGTTCTCATGGCCTCAGGCTCCTTCTCAAGAGAGAGAGATTGAGTTGGAAAATGATTTTAGCAATCATGGTGGGTAAGTGTGACAGAGCTCAAATGCCACCCCCAACCTCCCTGCTTGTGTGAGGAATAGCAGGACTGGGTCTTAACTTGTAGAATGTCCAAATGAAGAAAATAAACTTCTCCATTCATTCCCCCTCTTTAAGATATAAATTTGCCTAAGCAGAGTTGTATCTCTTTATATCAGAAGTGTTGCTGGTCCAGAGAAAAGGGAACTTTTTAATCGAGGTCAGAAACTGACATTGACAAAATAGCACTCAGTTTATCACCTTACCTCAGTATGCCAAGCACCACCAACTCCAGGAGCCATCAATTCTAGGTGCCATCAACTCCCAACGGAATACGAAAGACCACTGTCTCTTTTGAGAGACTCGAAACATGGAGAAAATTTGTTTTGTTTCATAGATTTAAGAATGGACTTTTTTAATGGAAGAAATTGAATTTGAATATTCATAGTACCCTTGATCCTCTTATGAGCAGAAGACTTGAAAGAAGCCTGGGCTTGGAAGAAATTTTTTTAATGTTTTCATTTTCCTGTGCTTTTGGGGGTGATGTTAAGTTCTGCCATCTGTAGGAGATGTGCATTTTAAACTTTTTACTTATAAGCTTCAGCTCTTTTAGAAGCTTTTTTGTTGTCATTTATGTTACCTAAACAATAGAAATTGGCTTCCATCTCACATAGTCTCTGCATTATTAAAATGCAGCTTGTTGTGCAAAGCCTTAATGGGCTCTTTAGGGCCTTTACATATTAATGTTATATACTAAGAACTATTAAAACATCCCAAATAAAACAGATCCACCAGTTAAGTGCTCTATTTTACTTACGATTGTGAAGAAAAGGACAAGCTAGTTATCTTTGTGGTCATTTAAGAAGATCGCCACCTGATACAAAGATACAATGTCCTTATATAAAACAACATGGTCACATAATTTCAGGAAAGTCATAGAGTTTACTGCTGTCTCTTTTTGCTTCTTATCTTTTAAAAAGCCAAATAAGCAAACCAAAACAACTTAACCTATTATTGATTATTTAGTGTGAAATACTTAAGAGTAAACTCTTAATCTGAGACAAGCTTTTCCGTCTGCCAGTATCAATGTGATAACATATTGGTTTGTCTTCGGCTGGTATGTACATAGAAATTTTGAACTCCTCTAAAAATACCTTAGAAATGCTAATTGGTAAGGTCAGCCAGATAGATGGAAATGGGTGGGGAGTAGGGAGGAAGATGAGACTAACATCACATAATGCATCTTTTAAATGATCTAGCCAACTTTTTCTCACAACCAAAAAATGAGTAATAGTTCTTCATCAAATATTTACTTAAATATTTGATATTAAAACTTTATTGAACCAATTTGGCAACCTACAGAGCTAAGCCATGAGTGCCCTTCTTTTAAGCTGATAGGGTGGCTGCCCAGTAAAACACTAAGAGACCTGGCTTAGAAGTCGGACAACAGCTACAAATTCTGTTCTTCCCTCATCACTTATTAGATGAGTGACCTTGGGAAGGTCTTTTAACTTCTCTGGACATTGTTTCCTCATTAGTAATAATAGAGGCTTGGGCTAGATTCATTCAACAGATTTTACTAGACTAAGCAGCCCCTATCTTCAAAGAGCTGGGAGTTTAATAGAAAAGACATCTATAAAAACTAATGCATGCAAAAAATGGTTTTGAGACCATTATGGAAGTTTGTGTAGGTTCATTGCGGGCACCAAGAGAAAAAAGGTCAGTCCTATTTGGATTACGGTAAGGGAAAGAAAAGTGGCAAAGACTTTACACAGAAGATGCTTAAATTGACTTTGGATGGCATTGTCCAGATGAACAGGGATGGAAAGTATAAGAGCACCGACCTGTCAGAGTGAGTTAATATAAAGCCCCAGGACCTAATAGTGGTGCATTATGGTTGGAATGTTAGCATAAGATGAAATATGCAAGGAACAGCCAGAACAAATAGAAAAGGCCTTATATGACATAAGGGTTCTATTATAGATTTTGTGAGACACTGTGACAGAGTTTTCAATAGAGTTTGTGAACTATACATATATGTATTCTAGAAAGTATGGC
Organism: Cephalopachus bancanus; assembly: GCA_027257055.1. Taxonomy (NCBI): domain Eukaryota; kingdom Metazoa; phylum Chordata; class Mammalia; order Primates; family Tarsiidae; genus Cephalopachus; species Cephalopachus bancanus. Next base: position 9,116,538 of record JAPVLO010000204.1, read on the forward strand.
AAAGGCTTAGCAAGGTCAAAGGTTAAAGGCAAGGAAACCAGTTAGGAGGCTATTGCAGAAACACATGGGAGAGATGATGAAAGTGACAGCAATAGCTGTGGAGTAGAAGGAAAAGAACGATAAGACATGAGGAAAGCAATTCCTCTAAAATCACTGAATAAATGAGGGGAAAGGAAAGTCTCCAGCATCCTTTCAGCTTTCATTTCCTGTGAATCAGTTATTCCAACGCTGCTAGATCATATATTGGTACATGTCAATTTAAGGCAGGATTTTCATAAAGAAACTTAATGGAAATATATTTTAAAACATGATAAAATAGCATATAGTTTTGAATTCTTGTTTTTAAACTATTGGAATCATTCTCTTTTTTGAAAGGGAGTGCTATAATATTAGTGCAGAATGAGTCAGGTAGTAAAGTTAATCCTTTATTCAGAGGACATACCATAGACAAGTCAGTAGGTACTGTAAAGTCACCCTGAATCATATGAGGCACTGTGAAAATACTAAACCAATCAACTTGTGCTTACATTCAGAAATCCCATGAGGTAGGTTAATATAAATACCCAGGAGACTAAAAGTCAGAAACATGAGCACCCTGGAAGCCATATCCACAGTTAACCTGAAGTCAAAATTCATGCTCATTTTTTTGTTTTACTCTGATGCATTTGTTACTTACCCTACTGTGATCACTGTCTTTATATAATTCCAATATGTTTCACCAAATATCTTGAGAGTTACTCTCCTTGATCCCATCACATTCACTCCAGCCCACTGTACACTAGCTGTCACCCAGAATACACCAATGAAGTGGCTCTGGCACAGGCCACCGATGTCTTCCTAATTTCCAGTGTCAGTGGATATGTGTCACTCCTCATCTTACTTGACCTTTATGCTGTGTTATGAAACTCTTCTCATTTGCCCTCCATGAGATCAGGATTGTCCTGATTTTCCCTCACCTCTGTCCACTTACTCATTGTCAGGCCCGTGGGCTCCTCTTTCAAGTACTACATTGTCCCTGGGTCGTTTCATTCACACATATGGCTTCTATATATAGATGATGTTCATTCTTCTGGCCTGAGTCATGCCCTTATGTTTCAGAAACAAAAATCTGTTGGACATATACACATGGTTGTCCCTCAGGCAACTCGAATTCAACATATCCAAAACTGATCTCCTTCTTCTCCAAAGCTTGTCCTTTTGTGATCAAAATCTCCTATCTTGTCATGACTAGACCTTTTCAATCCTATGTAGAGGTATATAGCTTTTCCTACTTCCCTCTTATAGATACTTCCCCACTCCAAGCATGCTAAACCACCTTTAATCCTCCAGATGTGTGATACTCATTATACACTCAGACTGTACGTGTTCGGAGGCTTTCTTAATACACATATAAAACAATGGAATATTATGTAGCCATAAAGGACAAATATATGGACTTTGTAGAAAATTGGATGAATTTGGAGTCTATCATACTCAATGATTTATCACAGAAACAAAGAACTGGGTTCCATATGTTCTCACTCATAAGGTGACCTTGAACAATTATAATGCTATAAGAAAGCAATTGACAGTAGTGGAAAACTGTCAGGGGAGGGGGGGTGAGACTAGCAGTTGAGGGAAACTGCTGGGGGGGGGGCATACTTCATCAACAAGGGTACCTGCATGATCAATGTTTGTATACCTAACCCTGAATTGTACCCCACATCTTTATAATAAATAAATAAATTTAAAAATAAAATAAATAAAAATTAAAAAATGAAACAGATATATACATACAATTTTTTACTTCATCTGACTGAATTATACTGAACTTTCAGGCCTCTATGAAGGAGTTCCTCCTCCAGAAAATTTTTCTGCCCCTAAACTCATGTTGTTCAATGCCTATTTTTTTTTATAGTACTTTATATTCTATTGCAGCAGTTCTCAGTGGGGGTGGAGGGACAGGATGGTTGAGGAGATAAGTAGTAGGAGGATGCTTTTGTCCCCAGAGGCCACTTGACAATGTCTGGAGATATATTTGGTTGTAACAAGGGGTTGGGGTTCTACTGGCATCTTGTGGGTAGAGGCCAAGGTGCTACTACATCCCCGCAATATTTTATAATGCCTAACATCACAGAATTATTCAATTCAAAATGGCATTACTGCTGAGTTTTAGAAACTCTGCTTTATTGTAGTTGCCTATTTATTTTTCTGTCTCGCCTACTAGACAATAAGCTTTTGGGGAACAGGGACTATTTCTTATTCAACATTGTGTACACAAGAAGTAGCATGTTGCTTGGCTCAGTAGATATGAATGTATAAATAGAGTGGATAAATTGATTGATAGTTTGAATGGTTTGCCACTCTAACCCAAAGAGAAAAACTATAGTTAAGTTATATGTGGACTGAGAGCAATAAGTACTAACATTTTACTCTTGAATTACTCCTGATGCCAGTTCTATTGTTTGAGGTACTGATCATGGAGAGAAGTAAAAGGTTTCAAACTGTGGGTGCGTGCTTTTATTTTATTTTCTATTTAAATTATATTAATTATTCAGTTATATTTCTGTATTACTTGTTGAGTGAAGTATAGTGCACTTGTTTGTACCCTTTGTTAGTAACCAACATTGGTCTGAGTACCTTATACCCTTTGTTAGTAACCAACGTTGGTCTGAGTATCTATTGTATGCAAAACATTTTAGCATGCTGTCATGGGTAAACAAAGTTTGGTTTAAACGCTGGCTTAGTTTCAAAACTGAGATGTATAAACCTGAGCAGGAGTCTAAGCCTCACTAATCTTTAATTTTTTTCAACTATAAAATGTTTGATGATTATTTAATGAAACATATAAAATACTTGATATATAGTAGATCATCAGTAAATGTTATTTCTCTCTGCCTCTTATTCAAACTACATTGCATTTGACTCAGAAGCAGAGTGCTGACAATAATGACTTAAATAGATAGTTTATTTTTCTCCTACATAAAAGACGTCTGGAGGTCTGAAATACAGAAGTGGTTTGACAGACCCACAAAGTCATTAAGGAATCCAAGCTGTTTTTAGCTTAACACTTTACCATGCCTAAAATGTGGCCCTGACACTCAAAATGCCTGTCACCTCTTCTGCTGCACCAAGCAACAGACTGTAGGGCAGGGTGAAGAAGGTGATGCCCTCTCTCTTTGAAGGAGCCTTCCAAAAAGCATTTCTGCTACAGTAAGTATGCTCTTGAGCAAATTTCTTAAGACCTAGCATCTTAGAATATAAAGGACAGGAATATTATAACATTTAAAGAATTCATGTTACCATTCTATCCCTTATGTTATTTTATGGCCTCAAAGTTTGTGTGTGTGTTGCCAAGTAAATTTACCATATTTTAATACAGAGTAATATAAATGGAGCTCATTATTTCTGACATTCAAAAATTATTTTATTTTCAAAATTGCCATTACTCACTAATGAGGCCTAAAAGCAATGATAACCTAGTAGCAATGAGCACACCTAATGCCCAGATCTGAGTTTCTACATACCACTATCTAATAAAATAAACCAGGTATACTTGAAGATCCAAGTTAACGTCACCAGTGATAAGTCACATTGCTATCATCTATCCCTTTAGTATCATGTGATGAAAAGGACACTTTACCTCTGTGATATTCTTTTCCAAAACCCATAACTCCAATCTAATCATGAGAAAAACATTCAAAACCCAAATTGAGGAACATTTACAAAATACCTGACTAGTACTCCTCAAACTTTTCAAGGTTAATGATAAAAAAATAAACAACTGAGATATTGACACAGAGTAGAGGCGACTAAAGGGAGCCTGAGCCTGATAAACAGAGAAAGAGAAATAGGCAGAAAAACTAGTGAAATATAAAGGAATTTAGTTGATGGAAATGTACCAATATTCGTTTTCTTTTTAATTTAGCCATTCTACAATGTATGCATATATCAAAATATTATAATGCACACCATAAATATATGCATTTTGATTTTCAATTAAAAAACAATACTGGCTTCCTAATATTGACAAATGTACCATGGTAACATAAGATATTAACATTAGAAGAAACAAGGTAAAGAGTATATAAGAACTGTCTGTATTGCCTTTGTAATTTTTGTATAAATTTAAAATTATTCCAAATTATAAATTTTATTTTCAAAATACAATTTACTGTACACACTGAAAATGTGTTATGTTAATCTGTGCAGGGTATTATCTACAGCAGATATATTTGTGTATAATCTCCCTGTGTGAGATTTTGTCTAGTTTGTTCCTTGCTGTATCCTCAGGGCCTAAAGGTATACTTAAGTATAATACTAGAAAGAAAATGCACACAAAAAATTCTCTGATCTGTGTCTGAGTTATTGTGATTTTTCAGTGTATTATTCTGTAAATTGTTAGAGCATCCTGACTAGACCTCCATTTCGTGGCCCAGGAGAATCAGCATACTTTTTCTGCATAATTTTCCTGATGGAATATTTTTATGAGATATAGGTCCTGGATGAGTTGATAATCAACTGCCAGGCTCTTTATTGGAAAAATAAAGGTTTATAATCCAAGGAAACGGAAGTCTTTTGATAATCCTGTGAGATTAGAAATCACAGATTAGAAGAGCTGCACAGTTCTGATTTTCTATAATTTAGTGATTTCCTCTTCTATTAGTATAAAAATGATCTAATGGGAAAGGTACTTGATTAAAATCCAACCCTCACTGTGTACTTGCTATGTGATTACGAAGAAGTTCTTTAATCTCTCAAAGCCTAAATTTGCTAGTAGAACTAACATAGGCTGAGAGTGGTGATTTTGCCTGTAATTCCAGCACTTTGGGAGGCCGAGGTTGGAAGATCACTAGAGCCCAGGAGTTCGAGACCAGCCTGGACAACATTGCAAGTCTTTGTCTCCATTTTTTAAGTGACATGGTGATACCTCGCATGGTGTATGTACCTCTATTAATGAAAATACAGGGTGGATTACTGTAACAAGAACTCAATAGTACCGTGGCTCCCACAAAACAGAGGCTTGTTTCTGTCTCATCTAACAATCCAGAAATGAAATGAATGGTATGACAGCTTATTGGGAGCCCAGACTACTGCATCTTGTTGCTTAGACACTTTTGGTGTGTGGTCTACCACTTCCATTTTCTAGGCTAGAGGAAGGAAGAAATCTAAAGGAGGTATATATTGCATTCTAAGGGCATGACCTGGAAGTTATTACTTCCAGTCTTATCCTATTGGCCGGAACCTAGTCATGTGAGTCCCAGCTAGCTGCAAAGGAAACTGGGAAATGTTTCCTTTAGCAGGGAAACAATTTGCTGAGCTCATACTTTCTGTATCATGGAGACTGGCGAGACAACTAGCAGTGTTTGCCGTAATCACCATAAATTCCATGTAGTGCTCCACATGGAATAAATGCTCAGCAAACGGCATTCTCCGTACATCATCTGGAAGATAATTAGTGGGGAAAGGTGTAGGTAAGTATAAACATTTTACTAACTATAGCTTTTTAAAACTCAAAATTAAGGATAGACTTTCTTAGGAAGCTATGTTTACATATGAAAACTTGCTTGTCCTTTTGTAAATTAAAACACAAGTTCCCCCTCCCCCAAAATAAGATGTGTATCCATCCTAAGGAAAACATGCTGCAGAAGTAATTTTTTTTTAAGAGTACATTTTCATATATAACAACTGCATCTAGTTTTCCTTCAGTTCAAGAAACTGATAGATTTATTTAGAAGGAACTATGCTTTGGTGAAAAAGGAAAGATACAAAGTAGACCATGTTACTGATTTTTAATGTAGAAATTCTTTGGTTCCTCAATTGTAAATTCTATAATCAGGATTTTGCGGCTACCTACTCTTCACATGGATTTAGTTTCAAGCTTTTAGCAATAATCTATATTTACATATGTAAGACTGCACCTTTACTAACCTATTTTTATTTTTCTTCGTTTAATTTGTCTTCCTAAAGACATTTACAGTAACCTGCTGACCTTGGACAGTTTCATTCCAAGGAAAGAAGTTTATACTGAGCCCCATTCATGCTAACCCTGCCTAGGACGTTCTTAAATTCCATGAGCCACAACCCCAGGTTGTCAGCCACTCATGTGATTTGTCAGACCACACTGTTACCCAACTGGCAGCTGGACAGGGCTTAGTTGGCCCTCTTCTTTGGGTGACATTGGCAACATGAGGGATGAACATGATACTGGTTATATTAGTTTGCTTGGGCTGCCATAACAACATACCATCAACTTGCTTAACAGAAATTTCTCACAGTTCTGAAGACTGAAAAGCCCAAGACCAAGGATGCAGCCAATTCAGTTTCTGGTGAGGGCTATTTTTCTGACTTGCAGATGGTCCCTTTCTCACTGTACCCTCAGATATTGGAAAGAACTGGTGTCTTTCTCTTCTTATAAGAGAACTAGCCCTATTGTATTAGGATTCTGCCTTTATGACCTCATTTAACCTCTGTCACCTCCTCACGTGCCCTGTCTCCAAATACAGTCACATTGTGGTGAGGGCTTTATAATATGAATTCTGGAGGACACAGATACTTGGTCTGTAACACTGGTCTTTCTTTCATTTATCATGACACCCACAAAGGATGAGTATTTTTGCCCTGTGCCATCCTGGGCAACCTGCCTAAAATTTCCTTTAGTAGAAGAAAAGATTGCTCCAGTGGCCTCCTAAATTCTCTTTTTCTGATGACATCTCTGGTTTAATGTCAGTGTTTGACCCTACAGAATACCTTGGGAGTTATAAAATGTTAAGATATTAAAATGTAATAAAATGATATTTGTAGAGCACACTACAGTTTTTGCTTACATTATCCCTTGAATCCTCATGGTAACTGGGTGAGAATGATTGGAATGTTGCATTGGCTCTATTTTATATACTAGAAAATTGAAGTTTGGAGAAGTTCAGTAATTTCCCTAAGGCCTCAGGACTAATGGTTGATTGACACCAAGACTCCTTTCTAGGTCTGCAAATTTCTAAAATACATTAGACCAAATATAAGGTGAACTTGGCTCCGGAGTTACGGAATTACTGAAGTTTAGTTTCAATCCAAGTTCTGTCACTTATTAACAGTAAGTGGGCAAGTTATTTAACTCACAAAAATTACTCAATCTTCTCTGTGACATACAAATAATAGAGTCCACCTCATAGAGTTCGATTGAAAATTAAATTATATAATGCCTCGAAATCACTTTGCAAAGTACCTGGTACACAGAAAATTGTTCAAATTTGTTGGTTATTATTTTTAAACACATATTAAAAACTATTTCTTTTAATATACTTTAATATTGAATTTATGAATTTTAATGATCTTTAGAATAGTTATCATTCAAATTATGTAAGTTACTGATTGACCTTGAAACACTTTACAAGTTTATAAGTGTTATAAAATAATTTATAATATGATTTTATTGAGATATTAGTATCTTACTTGTCAACATCTGTCTCTGTGTGTATATTTATTTACTTATTCATGTATATATTTATTCATGCCTGGTCAAGCAACAGATTAAAGCAGCTAACAATTGGCAGATATTTTAAGCTGCTACCAGTTATACTTTAAGCAAGCCAACAGGATTTTTTTAGTTATCTAGCTTTGGTTTGAGGTCATTTAGTTCTCATTAATAAAAGAAACTGAGTTTGGGAATTTTATTTTTCATTTCACACCAGTAAGCCAGTAACACTCAATATATGCTAATAACTATGATCAAAGAAACATTAATGAAGTAAAGATTTAGCTGCTTGAAATTTGGTATACTGAAAAGCCAAATTAATAGATTTGCTATTTTTGTGTACATTAGCCAGGATTTAATCTTCATCAAAATACATACTTTTCAATTAGTCTGATTCTACACACACAGTAAAAGAGGTCATATTCATATAGGCTTATGTCAGCCATAATGACTGGGAGGTATTCTTCTAATGTGCCCAGATTTGTCAGGTAATTTAGTGTGTATGTCAGGGCATACTAATAACACATATTTTAATTTGTTTGGGACATCAGTTTTGATTCTCATATGGACTAGATTATTAGGGAATTTCATGCATTCCCGGATTTAATATGCCTGTGTGTTTGTGGACGTACAAATCAGGGAATGTCCTTACTCAGATAATTAGTTCTAGTTAAATTTTCATGTAGGAGGTCAAATAAGCTAATAAGCTTTTCTCAGAAGAAACTACACCAAACCAAAAGTTAACACACTTGATGCAAAGTTTATTAGCAATGTAAATGTCATTACCTGTGATTTGTGATCAGCTAAACAAACTGTGAAGGGCCAGTGTGACTTTCAGGCTTCAGGAACAGAATCTAATGACTTAGAAAGGCAAAACAGCTGCTTCCCACTGGGCATGGGAAGTTATTCAATTTTGACCATCTTCATTGGAAATTAATACTAATGACTTGAGTTAATCCAAAATAGTCCTCAGTATCTGCACAGGGCAACAATTAATATGTTTATGTGTAAGATGGATTGTAACATACAATTGCTTTCTTTCTATGCCTTTTAGTCTCAGAGTGGCATACATGGACAGACACCACACACATCCTCTTTGATCTGGGAGGGCAAAATGAATATACCTACTGCCTCAGTTTGTTTTTGTGTATAATTGTAGTTTTAAGGCATGACTTAACTTGCGGTATGTATTCAGAAAGCAAAGTTACTCATTACCTTGTACATAGTTCACTTGTTGCCCTTGTTTTATTTAATTTTGTCAACTAGCTTCTTAAGAGCAAGGACCCTGTCTTACTCAGAATGAACACAGGGTCTGGCTCATAGTAAATGCTTAATAAATATTTGAATAAACATATACATAGCATTTGTATATACATAGAATTAGAGCTTCTGAATGGAAGTCTAAGTTACTTAAATGTGCAACACACATATGTTGCAGGAGTTTTGGACTCCACTATTAGCTTAAACCAGCAACCTTGGGTTCTTGTCCACGACCAAGAAGATTAAGGAATGCAGACACCAAAAGGATGAGTGAAAGAAGGAGTTTATTAAGCAACAAAGCTCTCTAGGAAGAAAGAGGGGGCTCCAAATGGGTTCATCCAGTATTAGTTTTTTTGTGGTTTTTATCTTATCTTTTCTGGGGGCGTTTCTCTCATTTGCATCTCATCCACCCCTTACTTCCTGAGACCCCATCCTTATTGCGTATGGGGGTCCTTTACCAAAGTTACTCCATAAGTACCACAGAAAAGTCTGCTGGAGGGGGTAAAACTGTAAAGCAAATGCCATGTTAATGATATTATAATGAACCCCAGGTCAAGCTAGGACATCTAGTTAAGCTACTGCGCCTGTGTTTAAGCAGCAAAAAGTCCCTTTTAGCAAAACATCCTGGGTTGAAAGGATGTCCTTAACCGTACTAGCCACATTTCCAACCGACAATTATATGACAGGTGCGGTACAGGGGGCGTTTCCTTGGGTGTTAAATCTTCTCGAGACCCTCCCCTCTGTCAGCCTAACCAGCTTCTATCTCCTCTCTCAGTTACAGGACGAATCTGTCTATCTAGGCATCTATCTATCTGTGGATGCATGCACAAACATACACATACATTCCACATTCAGAGTACTGTCACTAGTTAAGGGGAAAGTGATTAATGTCTAAGGTGTCTAGCCAACAGTAATAGCATATAATTATGTAATTAAATAATGAGTAATTGCTGAAACACGGAAAAAACTATTTTAAAATGTATTGATTGCTTGATGTGAAAATAGATATATGTTAGCTTAAAAATATTATGAGAATTATATATTCAGCCTAAGAAAGCTTACGGAAATGCAAGCACATTGACATTTACTTATAGCTACCATTTTTAAATTTTTTAAAATAAAGATAGTATAAACCACTAAACAATATTTTATTCATTATTTTCCTTACTGTGGCTACAACTAGTATTCAGCTTAAAATACTGACACATAATTATTCAAACTTTTGTAAAAAGCAATTATAGTTTTTTTCCTGATAAGAATAAGAAGTCATGCAATTTATAAGTTTTTAATAAACCCTTAAATTAACCTGATATTTTTTTCCTAAGATTAGTAATTATAAAAGAGCACAGGTCCAATTGTCACATTTTCTACTAGAAATATCCTGGCATGCACGGGCAATGTTTCTATTTAAAGTAGTGCTGTTGCTATATAATTAGAGAATTACAATAATAGGTCTTACAGATGGAAAGGAACTATATTTATGTATATTTTTTGGCATATGCTATTAGAGAAACCTTATCTTTCACTGTGAGATTTATATATCTGATATATAATCAACTTTATATCATCTATTCTAATTTAGAACTACAAGTAACTTAGAATGGAAAAAAAAGTATTTCATGATCTCATCTTGGGTAGTAGTTTTGGCTTATTCCCATTAATCTTGGTCTTAAAAAAACAAGATCTCTTCAGCTCATGTGGGCCCGGGGTAGCCTACTTACTGGCTCATAGAATGTTCTAAAGTATCCTATTGGCACGTTTTTAGGCTTTCTTCATGTTGTAAATATCAATTTGTAGATAAGGATTACTTTCTACTGCCTCAGTATATTTTCATATTCCATTGATTTGTAGATAAGGACTGCTTTTCTACTGCCTTGATATATTTTCATATCCCATCTTCTGTGTTCTTATATTCTGTATGAGAAAATCATAAAGCCATCTATTAAGAGATTTTCTTCAAACCTTCTTCTCTAGCAAAAGGGCTTTAACAAAAAAATCACAACACAGTTCATTAACATCTTGATCAGGCAGGCAAATATAACAGTACAATAGAAGTTACTGGAACAAGATAACAAGTTGGACTTACCCTGTGCTTGTTGAACTGCCTGAATTTTTAAAGTCTATGGTGGATATGGCATTAGAGCTGGTATCTAAACACCTTTGCTCTCTTCCCTGAATTATGACTCTGTACTATCAGTATCTCTTTGCCATCAATTTTCTCTGAAATCATTATAGAATATATTGAATTTATGAATCATCTTCAGGTTTGGTGGTTATTTAATAAATGTCTAGAACTGGGTGTATATAAAATGTCCTCTTATATAAAGATCTTTACAATAGAATGTAATCAGTATGATGATATGGAACATAGGTATTATAGGAGCACAGTGAAGAAATACTTAATCCAGCTTTAGTGGGCCAAAAAGTCACTTCTTTTCTTAAAGATGTATAGAAATAGGCTGATGGAAGTGTGGGGAGAGAGCCAAGGATCCGCAGGAGAAAACCACAGAGGTGCGAAGCAGCAGAAAGTAATTGTAAAACTATAAACAGATATGTATTGCTGACCCAGTGTTTGAGACAGGGATGGTGAGATAGGAAGCTCAGATAATAGTCAGGGGTCTCATCACGGAGGACCACGTAGTAATGTGGAAATGATATGATGAAGGTGAAGTTCCATGGGCATGAATTCCCTGAGTGTCATGTTGACCCTACATTCCCAACTTTATGCATATATCTGCTCATGGGTCAGAGCCCTCAGCAAATAAGTGTTGAATAGATGAATTGAAAAAAAAGATTTTTAAGTGTAAGAGTGATGTGATTCACCTTTGATTTTAGATACATTGCTCTGACAGCAGCATGGGAGGTCTAAGAATAAAGCTGGAGACCAGTCATGATGGAAAAGATGAGGGTCTGAACCAGGGCAGAAGTGAGTCACAGGGATGGATCTGAGACATATTGGAGGGTTAGATATCTGAGCCCTGGTGACTGTGTGCCTGTGAGAAGAAAAAGTGAGGGAGGAGGCAAGTGTTACAGTAGAGCTTCCATCATTTAACTTAAAGAATACAAGGAAAAGTGTTGTCTAAGGGAAGATACAAGTCAAAGTTTTACACACATACAACTTAGATTTGTTTCAATTTTTACTTTTAAAAATGAATCCATGAAGAAATTCCAATGGATTTTTAATAAAAATTTTTTAAAACTTCAAACGTTTTAAGAATCCGTGGGCATTATACCAGCACTAGGTCAAGAATAGAAACTAAAAACCTGTGCACCTCCCCTTAAAAATAAATCTTTAAAATTTTAATGACACCAAAACATTTGGGCAAAACTAATTACCACTTGTTCTTTACACAGAAGTTTTGGTAGGGAGAGAAATATGTTAATCTTTTCCAACATTTTGCTTTTTTTAAAAAATTCTTCCCTGGGTCGGGCTGTCTGCAGTGAAGGGTGCAGAATCAGCTACCACAGGGAGCCTCACCCCCGGACAAGTGGCCTTTGAAAACTTCTTCACTCTTCCCGGGAAAGGAGCAATGCTCGAAAGCCAAGGAGAATTCCAATAAGCAGCGTTTCTACTTCTGTTTCTCAATCTGGCTTTAACATTTGGTGAGGGACAAAACAAATGCAACCAACAAAGGGTCATCCTTCATTCGAACTTGAAGTTCAAATAATGTTAAATTTAATTTGTAATCAGATCCTTATATTGTTTTTAAAAAGTCTAATTCTGAGACACAAGATTTAGAAGAAATCTTGTTAAAATTTTCTTACTTTTTTGGCACATGCTTTCTTTCTCTTCTAGATATATGTTTTTATTATCACAGGATATTCTTTAGGGTGAGTAATTTCATTCCGTCACATTTCAGAGTAAAATCTCTCAGCTCAAATAAGTTTGGGTTTAGGCATGCTTCTTGGGCATTGGTTGGCAATACCCAGCAAGCATCTGGATATACAGATCTGAGGCCTGGGGCAGGGACCTGGGCTCTGAGAAGCAGTAGAGAAACGGTACCCTGAGAGGCAGGGAGACCATGCAGTGGGGGTAGAGGGTCACAAGCAAAAGTCCCATGCAGACACCTGAGTAACAACATACACAGAACCAGAAGAAGAGGGAAAGTTCTCAAAGAGAGCAACTTGACCAGAAAGCCCAGAGAGGGGCCTGAAGGAAGAAATATCCTAGAAGGCCCGCTAAAGAGAAGTTCCAGAAGGAAGGAAGGAGACAGCAAGTGAAGCAAAGAGCTCCCATCCTCAGCTAAAACCTTGCCTCCCTATCATTCTTCCATCTGTCCCTAATCTTCTGAGCCATAAGCGTAACTAATCATTGTATCCATATTTATAAATGCTCACGATTTATGCCATATGAAGAATATAATTTCCTCTATGTATAAGCATAACTTTAAATTAGCTTCCTTAATGTTGCTTCCATCTAGTTTGTTTATAGGCTTTGTGGCTTTTAATGGTCTTTTCCTGTAAGCAACTACAATTAATTTGACTATAATGCCAGTGTTTCAATATTCATTATTTTAGTGGTTATCCAGCATATTCTACCATTATTTACTCAGGGATAGTTTTTAGCCCACTCTGTTTCTTATTCAAGATGAAACAGATAAAAATCTTGCTCAGAGCCAAACAGAAATTGTTTAGATTCTATTTCCATGAGCTTTCTACTTGTTTTTTTGCGCTAAGATGACGCCTAACAATTTTAAGGAGAAGCAGAAAAGTTCATTTAATTGTACAGAGTTCATTTATTGTTCAGAGCAAGGACAATGCTGCCTGTCTGATTTGTATCATTTTTTAAATCTGTGTTCTCTCCTCAGAAAGGTGCAGCTCTGTTATTTCCTGAATAGATTGTGGTTTCGCTGTATTTGCCTCACTGTAAAATGCAGTTTGTTTGCAGGATTCAAACTCCTTAATCCAAGCATGAGTAGTACTTTTAATAAAGTACTTTCATTTTGTTAATTTTTTATTTGCCCTCTTCTCATGGTAAAGATTTTGTTGTGGATCTTAAATGAGAATACAATAAAGGAATGATTTTAAAAATCATTCCTTTTGGTTTACAGGGATACAGTTCTGTATAGGGAGAAAGCAAGATGGAGCTAATAATAATGCTATGCTTTTTAACAAGCAAATATCAGAGCTCATTATAAATCTTATTTTCTATGGCATTTTAGTGAGTTTGTTTTTATTCTGTTTCTCATATTTATGAAGAAACTGAAACATAAAAAATAAAGACTTTTATTCAAAGCCACATAGGTATTAGATCTGAGTAACCTTGGCATTGCTGACACACAACTTGTCTTTTTTCTCTGAGCTCATTTAAAATATTAATGAAGCCCTTGAAAGCTTTCTCATCTGTTTTTCGTTTTTCCCTTACATCATATTGATTTTTATTTTTTTAACTTCAAAAATTCACATAGTACAATTGTTTAAAAGTTCAAAAGTAACTTTTAAAAATTTGGCTTTTAACCTAACTTTTTTATTTTTAAAAAGACCTAACTGTATTGTATATGATATAACTAATAAATAATGTAAACAAATATCCATCAACGTTTGAGCAAAATGCTAGATTTTACTTTTGCAAAGTTTGCTTTCAAGAAGAACTGAATCCATCATTTAGTTTGTTTGTTTGTTTTTAATTTTTAATTTTTAATTTTAAAGATGTGAGGTACAATTCAGAGTTAGGTATACAAATGTTCATTATGTGGGTACCCTTGTTGATGAGGTGTGCCCCCCAACACCCCTGGCAGTTTCCCTCAACTGCCAATACCCCCCCTCCAGCAGTTTCCCACTACTGCCAATCCCTTTCTTATAGTATTATGATAATTGTTCAAGGTCCGCTTATGAGTGAAAACATATGGTACTCTGTTCTTTCTTTCTGTGATAGATCATTGAGTAGATAGACTCTAAATCCATCCAAGTTGCTGCAAAGTCCATATGTTTGTCCCTCTTTATGATGCATAATATCCCATTGTGTATATGTACCACTTTTTTTTTGTATCCAGTCCAGTTTCGATGGGCAGCACAGTTGGTTCCATGTTTTTGCTATTGTGTGAATAGTGCTGCAGAAAACATGTGGGTGCAGGTATCTTTTTTGTAGAATGAGTTCCTCCGGGTATATTCTCAATAAGGGGATTGCTGGGTCATATGGAAGGTCAATTTCTAGTTCTTTCAGAAATCACCACACTGTTTTCCAAAGAGGTTGCACTAGTTTGCATTCCCACCAGCAGTATAGAAGCATTTCTTTTTCTCCGCATCCTTACCAGCATCTGTTGTTGTTTGGTTTATCTATTTATTTTTTATAATCAATATTTTTATTATGATTTTGTGGGGTACATTTAAGGGTTAGGTATACAAATATGCTTCATTCAGGCACTCTTGTTGATAAGAGGTGTCTCCCCATCCCCAGACAGATATTTACTACCATTGATCCCATCTCCCTTCCCCTCCCCCCTCATAGTTTCCCACCACTGTCAGTTTAGACCTTACTTTTTCAAAAAATTCACAATGGACACCAATGAGAGAATTATAGACCCTCAGCATAGCTTGTATTTTTCCTATCATCACATTATCACTCTGTATTTTAAATACTTGTATATTCAAGTGGCCTTCACAAGGCAGTTAGTGCCATGAAGTCAGGGACTAAGGATTTCTTGTCCATCACCATATTTTTTAACGCCTATTGCAGAATGTGACTTATAGTCAGTCATCACTAAATGTCAGTTGGATATTTACACAGATAGATTTTTTTTATTCATAAAAATCTGAGAAGGCCTGGTGTTGTTTTAGAGTTTCCAGACATCTCCTATGCCAGAATATGGAAGCACAAAGTGGCTCTTGTCTTACCTTCTGTCCTACAAGAATGTGGACATATACTCACTGCCACACTCCATTCCTGGTTCCTGAAAGTAGGCATCCTGAGGCCTCTGCCAGGCCCAAACAGGGATCGCCCACCTTACAAGGAAGGATCTGGAAAAGAGACCTACACAGGTCTTGTAGGTGGTTCCAGAGTCATTACAGCACAGATTTATGGAATCCCAGCTACCTAGAATGTGGTCTAGAAGGAGAAGAGGGGGAAAGCATAGATTTAATGTGAGCTTATCCTCTTGGCCTACAGACTGGTTAGGGGGATGGCTAGAGAGGGTTGTGTCTAAGGAAGATGATCTGGATTTGTTCTAGAGATTGTACTCCTAGTGTATATCTGTGAAAGTACAATGTTTCCAAAACTAAGAACCCCAGTCAAAAGCATGAACAGACCTTAAAGGTTGTAGATATATGTCTTCCAACCTTGCAGTTGTTTGTATTTCAATACCATGTGACTCTCTATTCTGTTGTGTTCTGGGAAGCAGTATCAAGTAGTGCTTAAGAGGAAAGTCTTTAAAGCTAAAACAGGGTTCTGAGTTGTGTGTTGGTTTGAGTTCTGAGTTGTCCCTTTCCCGTCTGTGGAACCCGGGCAGAGTGCTTCATCTGCTGAATAGAGGTAATAAAATCTTCCTCCAGGGTTGTAGTGAAAGTGCACGAGGTTAAAGTCTTTAAAAGGCTTAGCTCAAGTAAACGCCCAATAGATCATAGTGCTGTCATCATCATCATAATCACTGTCATTATTATTACAGCTGTTATTCTTCATTGCCCGTAACTATTGTGATGACCTTGAGCAAGTCACATAACCCCTCAGAACCTCAATTTCTTCATGCTTAAGATGAGATATTTGGAACAGAGAACTAAGATTCTGTTCAGTTAAGAGGCAGGACTTTCTGGAGTTTTTCTCCTCTTTCAGTGAATATTGAGCTTGAACTTGACTTCCCAAGTGATGTTGTAAATTGTTAATGGAAGCTAGTACTATAAACATAGTATCACTATGTATTCTATTTTATGGAAACCTGATATGTAAAAACTGAGAAAGGACTCTGGATTAAAATGCAGTTTAAGAAACAAATATTTGCTTGACAGAAAGATTCTTTTTAGAGGTCCTTTTACTCACAGGCTCTTCTAGTACATTAAAAATCAAATTTGATTTACAAAAGGATATTCAGTTTGCCTGCAACTTTTCAGAAACATATAGAGCGATTATTAATCTCTTTGAATCACAGAATCTTTTGAGAATTGATTAAATCTGATTCCTCTCTTCAAGAAATGAGCATGGTTGCAAATATTTGCATACAGTTCCTAGTGAGGGAGTGGTCCATAGATTCTAATTTAAGAGTCCCTGACATAAAGCCAAAATAAAGACTATGCCAATAAAAGTGGAATATACTGAGAATATTAAAGACATTTCTAAATTTGGACTTCCAAATACCTGGCTCTTTCAAAATCAGAGAAACAAAGAAAGAACTATCATTTCTTGAATGCATACTGTGTACCAGAATCTATGCTAATCATTTTATAAGTGTTATATCGGCCTTCCCCTTTCAAATCTTAAAGGCAGGTATTAGTTCTGATGAGAAAACTGAGGCTCAGAGATTAAGCAGTTATCTAAAATCTCATCACTAGTAGATAGATGATAAAAGCAAAATTTGAACTGGGGTCTGGCTGTAAAGCTACACAACTATGGATAAAAGGTCCTAATTCCCTCTCATTTCTTCCCAAGCTCCCAAATCATTATAAATAATAGATCACAGAAATGCAGTGATTTCTCTTCCTTAGTGAACTTCTCACAAAGGGCCCTCTAAACAGTTTTATTTTAGCGGCCAATCCTTTCCTTTGCCCATTTCTGAGGCATCTCACTGGAGCAAGAGGACTTCCAGGAGTGATATACTGCTGTTGGGATGGGGTGAGACAGGCAGAGAGCTGAGGTATGATGAACTCTCTTGCCTGGATGTGATTCAAAAGTTCTTATCCCCTACGTGTCACAGTAAAGTTTTTCTGCTGGCATCTGTATTAAAGAGTTGTCAGCTGAGAAACAGGGAGATGGCCTGTCAGATTCAGAATATCCCATTTGCCAAGCTTCACATGAGAATCGTAAAGATAGGCTCCACTTGGAAAAGACCAGCTTCCCCAAAGATTTATTACATAGGGATTATGTTGCATAACATGGGCTATGTTCAGTGAACTCAACTCCTCCTTGACCTGTTCACATTTCAGAAGATAGCTAGTTAAAAGGAGAGAATAAATGGTGGGAAAAAATGAAGGGCCTTAGTGACTAACAGAACAACCTGAGTCTTACTGGATTTCTACCTTGGTGCTATCAGCTAATATTGACCTTTCTTCATAAACAAGTTGACGCAATACTGTGCAGAAATCACTGTACTTTGCAAACCTAAAGACCTTATATGTTAAGGTGAAGTCTGTATCCTCATGTTCTAACCTGTCAAAATAGAGCATTCTTGGTGATTTGGGAATATGCTCACAAATCCATTTTTGGTTTCAAGCCATTTTAAGATATGCTATCTTATCACCTCAGACTTCACAGTGTGTCCTAGAAAATTATGCTGTTTTCACAGTGATTTTAAATGCACCATGAGATTTGGTATTTGATTTAGATTTTCCTCACAATTTCCCACATGATATAGAACTTCTTCATAAAGTCACTTGCTATGAAATACTTCAAACCTTTATTTGGTAGTAATGAGGAAAATACTACTTGAGAATGTTTGGGAGTGAAATTTGTATATTTAGAAATAACTAACATCTGCCATGTAATTCTTCCTTATATGCTATGGTTGGTGCAAGAGATATTATCCTACTAGTGTAAAGATGAAGACTTCTTATTTCAACAAGGCAGATAACATAGTGGTAGAATTGTAGACTTGAGAGGCAAGTTGTGTGTGTTTGAACCGCAGTTCTGTTGCTTGCCTGCTTTGGGACCTTAGGCAAGATATTTAAGCTTTGTGTTCCATGTTTTCTCATCTAGAGAATGCAGATAATAGAAAGTTCTTCCCTTACTGTGTTAATTTGAAGATAAGATGAATTAATAGATATAAAGTACTGCCAGGCACAATGGGTCATGCTTATAATCCCAGCACTTTGGGAAGCAGAGGCAAGAGGATTGCCGGAGTCCAGGGGTTCGAGACCAGTCTGGGCAACTTGGCGAGACCTCACCTCTACAATAAATCAAAAAATTAGCCAGGTGTCGTGACACACCCATGCAGTTGCAGCTACTTGAAAGACTGAGGCAGAAGGATTGCCTGATCCCAGCAGGTCAAGGCTGGCTGCAGTGGCGGTGAACATGCCACTGCACTTCAGCCTGGGCAACAGTGAGACTCTGACTCAAAAAAACAAAAAAGATATAAAGTGCTTGGAACAGTGTTAATGCACAATAAATGTTATGTAAGTGTTAGCCATTGTTATACAAATGTGTAAAGATGACTGATAAACTCTGTGGGTACTTTAGATGTCAAGTGATTTTAAAAAAACAAGTTAGTATGTCCTTAGTTTAGGATAAGACTTTAAATAGAGTTTATTCTTATCTTTGTCTTGAGAAAGTTCTAACTAGGACCACTGCCATTCCTTCTGTCCTCTTATTTTATTCTTTTTTTTTTTTCTTTTGAGTTGCAGTCTCACTCCATTGCCCAGGCTGGAGTGCAGTGGCACACTCACGGCCCACCCCAGTGTTGACTTGCTGGGCTCCAGTGATCCTTCCACCTCAGCCTTCCAAGTAGCCGGAACTACAGGCATGCGCAACCACGCCTGGTTAATTTTTGATTTATTGTAGAGGTGAGGTCTCGCCAAATTGCCCGGGCTGGTCTCAAACCCATAGTTTCAGGCAATCCACTCACCTCGGCCTCCCAAAGTGTTGGGATTACAGAGGGAGCCACCAAACCCTGCTTTGTCCTCTTATTTTAAATCTGCATATCAGTCAGTGGTGTCCCTAACATATGTGGACTAAGGATGCTCGGGTACCTGTAAATGAAAATGTGCACTAAATTCGATAGATTTCAGTTTGACAGATTGAGTAAATACCATTTCTCACACATACCCAACATATTTTTGCCAAATGTATGTCAGCCTTGCTGTGATAATGAAATACCACTGAACTTTAAATGTTGCTAACTTCATAACAGCTTTGAATATAATCAAGTGAATACTGAAGGGAGAAATATAACACTAATAATTTGTGAGAAGTCCTTGAAACCATTTGATGCCAAAAAAAAGTATCTTCACACTTGAAAAAACTGGGAAGTTTGGTCATTCATTCATTCAAAATATATGTTGAATACCTACCACAGGCCTGGCACAGTTCTAAAAGCTGGAAATATGTCCCATGTGGAAATTATATTCCAGTGAAAGGAAGCAATGAACAAGTAAACAAATAAAGCAAGATAATTGTAGAGACAGATAAATGCCATGAGGTAAATAAAGCAGAGCAGAGTAATAGAGGGAGAGCCTCACTGAGGAGGTGATAACTGAGCTCAGGCACTACTGAATTGGGAGAAGAAAATTCCTTGCTAAGTGAACAGCAAAGGCAAAAGCCTGGAATAGGAATGAGCTCAACGTGTTTGGGAAAGAAAGAGGAAGCTTAGATCTTGGGGGATGGTATGTAGGGGAAAAGGAGGCAGTCCTAGGTGAGGCTTTGGAAGTAGGCAAGGCCTTGATTGAACATGTGGCAACTGTAGACCATGGTAAGGTATTTGATTTTATTCAAAGTGCACAGGCAGCTGTTTACACAAGATTGATGTGATCAGATTTGTATTTTTAAACAGTATGCTTGGTAGCTGTGTGGAGAACCAAGTATAGGAAAACATAAGGGGTCCTGGGAAAATCCTTTGAGAACCATTAGCTGTAGTCCAGGCAAATCATATCTTGGACTAGAACATGGCAATGACATGGAGGGAAGCAGGAAGATTTGCCATCCATGTTGGGAGGAGAAACAGCAGGACTTGCCAGTGGTCTGGATGTAGGGGGAGCTAAGGGAGGAATCGAAGAATCACATTTTTAAGGTCTTGTTCAAGCCCTGCTTTCACAGTGAAACTATCTCCAGACATTCTTACCCACTTTTTGTCTCTCCTTTGGGTGCAGTGGTTGTTTGTTGAGCTCCTAATATGTGCAAGACATGGTGCCAGGCGCTTAGGATACATTAGTGAACAAAACAGAGATCCCTGCCTTCGTGGATGTTCTGTTATGGCCTGCACTACTTCTATTTCTGGGCCTGTAATTTACACTAAGTTTTGTGTCTAATTGTTTCAGATATATTATTTTTGTTCTCCAACTAGATAGTTGCCTGCTTAAGAACCAGTGACCATGCTCTTCAATTTACCATAATGTCCAGCTCAGTAAAGGAAACAAAAGTAATAGTGAAAATATGTTGTTTTTCACAGATAACTTGTTTATAGGTTTGCCTGTTTTAAGTAAACTTGTGAACATTCAAAATTGCAATTCAGATTATTGGAAAGACCATCATGGTTCCATTAAAAAAGGATTATTTACTCACTCAAGAACTACATTAAAATAACAGACACCCTCCCCCCACAAATGTAATTAAAAGCTTGTCAGACTGTTTTCCACAGTGTTTGATGATTCCTAAAAGATCTAAAAATAGACCTTCCATATGACTCCACAGTCCCCCTCTGGGAATATACCCGGAGTAACTCAGATCACCCTATGAAAAAGATACCTACACGCACATGTTTATTGCAGCATTATTCACAATAGCAAAACCATGGAGCCAACCATGCTGCCCATCGAAAGAGGACTGGATTTAAAAAAATGGAGTACATATACATGATGGAATATTACACAGCCACAAAGAAGGACTAAATTATGAACTTCACAGCAACTTGGAGAGAATTAGAGTCTTTAATACTGAGTGATCTATCACAGAAACAAAGAACTGAGTACCACATGGTCTCACTCATAAGCAGGCCTTGAACAATTATCATAATACTATAAGAAAGGGATGGCAATAGTTGGAAACTGCCAGGGGAGGGGTGGGCAGGATTGGCAGTAGTGGAAAACCGCCAGGGAAGGGGGGGCACACCTCATCAACAAGGGTACCTGCATAATGAACACTTGTATGCCTAACCCTGAATTGTACCCCACATCATCAAAACAAAATAATTTTTAGAAATAAAAATAAAAAATAAATCTCACATTCCCAATTTAAAAAAAAACACGTGACAACAGGTCATTATATATTTGTCAGTGGTGTCAGCTAAAGTATCAGAGGCCATAGTTAATTTGAAAGTAATCCAAAATGAAGACAAAGAAATGAGAATGTACAATTGTGACTAAAAGAGAAAATGATTTCTAAAAATTCAAATATATAGCCTTGATAAAGTGCTTTCATTTTCAGCATTTACAATCTGTAATTGACAATTATAAATTGATTATTTAACCAGAACTATGTTCATCCTGGCAATGAAAAGTAACCATTTGAATATACAAGAAAACTGGCTTCTCATTATGGCTTTCTGAGTTTGCCTTAAAATATTAAAAAGATAACAAAAGTCCATGGTTTTATGTTTTGTGAGGAAGAGAGCATCTTCATAAACATTCATAGACTATTTATTTCTTTTCAAGACCCCGTATAATAATATTGACATTGTGCTGCTACTGCTAATGCAATGCTCTATCTAATGCAGCCACCCTGTGAGTTAGTAGCCTTTTGAGGACTATCCAATGATCATTTATGACTTTGTTTCTATGGAAAATGCTTCTGGGTCTAGAATACTGACTTTAAAACCAAGCACACCCTTTTTTATAAGAGGTCTTCTTAAACTTGTTTTGGTAAGTCTCATGATCCATGTACCCTTTGAAGATGATCATAATTATCAATGTGAAATAAAACTTTTTATCAGGTAGTATGCAGCAGTATAGTTCTTACATTAAAAACATAGATGCATTCATTCAACACATTCACTGAGTGCCTTCTCTGGGCAGGGCCCAGGCAAACAGCAGTAAATCAAGTCTGGTCTCTAACCCAGAAGAGCTTAGAGCTGGTTGGGGAGGAAAATGCTTGCACAGATAATACAAAATCAAACGCCTTAAGGACTGTAATAGAGATGTAAATATAATTTATTGCAGGTTCAGAGGAAAACAAGATACTTTCTTCTGAGGGAAGAGGACAGGCTTCCTGAAAGAGATGGCATTTAAAATACCACTTGAAAATGGAGAAAATTTGAAAGGGAACAGAAAAGGAAAGGCATTCTGGAAAACATAACAGTATGAGCAAAGTGATAAAGCTCAGAAGTGTGTATATACAGCACCAGCTAGTGCTTCATGCAGTGAACATTTCTGGAGGGACTGTCAGGTATAAGGCACTGCCTAAAGGGCCAAAGATGAAAAGAAAGATAAGATGTGGTCCTTTTCCTTGAAAGAGAATTTGGTTTAATAAATATTACAAAATTTAAGTGAGAAAGTAGCTTTCGGTTAAGTTTGAGAATGGTGGTGGATGCTGAACTGAGGTGCTGTGATTGGATTCCATGGTGATAGTGTTGGCTGTGGTGATGATAATGCTTACCATTGACTAAATCCTTCAATGTCCTAGGCACTGTAGTAAGAATTTATATGTGTTAGTTCCTGCAGGTCTCCTTGTGAGATATGATTACTGTTTTGTTTCTACTTGTCAACTGAGTAAATTGGGGCTTAACAAGTTAATTAATTTGTGTAATGTTGTCCAGCTGGTGAGTATCAGAGCAGAGATTTGAACAGGTATGTTGAATTTCAGAGCCTGCAGCTCACTAAGGGGAGCCATGAAGACATTTGAACTGGAAAATGAGTGATTAGAGCTGTTCTTCTTAAGAATTCATTTGACTACAGGGGAATACAACAAATAAAGAATTATGTTAGTGAACAGCTAATGAGGACCTAAATGAAGGTAGTGCTAATGGGTATGAAAAGAGAAGGAGGTGACATATGTCATAAAGATAACTAATGACTCAGGGGCAAGGAAGAGGGAGAGAAGTCAAACGCAGCTTCAAGTTTTAGAGTCTGTGTAACTGGAAGACTCATGGTGCCAGGCAGTGATATAAAGATACAGAGGAGGAATGTCCTTTAGGGAGTCAGGTGTGGGAGTAGGGACAGGAAGGCTGGGATGCCTAGTTTAATTTTGTGGAAGTTAAACTTGATGTGCCAGTGGGACCCAGGTAGGAAAGATTTAGCACATGGTTGTGAAATACAAAAGATAAGCTTGGAAAGAAGATTTAAAAATGGGATCATATTCTACCAGTGGTAGACAGGTCAAGGAGGACTGATAAACACTGTAGTTTTATTAGACTGGAAATATAAACTAGATTACAGGGTTTATGAAGTGAGAACATAGTAAAAAGGTTTTAAAAGGAAGTGTGAGCTACTCTAAAAGGAGTTAAAAAGTTAAGGGCAATAGTTGGTAGACTAAAATACTAACAGGAATGAGCAAGCCTTTGTTTTCCTAAGGAATAGAGTTACTAAAGAGAGATGGTGATTGATAGAGTGAGGTCTTATAGAGTGCATAGGCTGCATTAACTCAGGGTGACCAGTTGGCTGGGTAAGGGGTGCCTGGCACCTCCTTCCGATCCATTTAAAATTTTCCTGTCTTTCAAATGACCACTTAAAGCCACCTCTCTGCTGAGCCTTTATCCTTCAGTTTTTCCTATAGAAGCTTAAATATTCCTTATTCCATTCTCTCACTACCCTCAGTACATACATGCACCACGGACCAGTGGTTCTCAAACATCAGCAAGCTTCAAGTTACCTTTAGAACTTGCTAAAACACAGATTACTGGGCCCCACCCCCATAGTCTGTGATTCTGTAGATCTGGGGTGGGGCCTCAGGTTTTTCTAACAAGTTCTTCGGTGATGTAATGCTGCTGATCGGGGACCACACTTTGTGTACTACGGAACTAAACTGCAAATATATGAGAGGTACAGATAAAGACCTTGGAATTTTGAGGATGCATTGGTATGCCAGACTTGGAAATGTTCTAGAAAAATACTCCAAAAATCAGCCATGATTTAAGGCAGGCAAAAAAAGAATGGAATACTTTACCAGGCTCCATGAAAGAAAATACCTTGAAGAAGACATCAGTGTAATCTCTATTCATCAGAGGTTTCTTAGGGGAGATCTATCACAGACGAAGATTTGTTTTAAAAAGTGAAAACCACAGCTGTAACTATAACATTACATTAATTATGAAGAGTGCATAATTCTTATTTGGGGGAAATAAATATAGAGCTAGCATATTATGCTCTATTTAGAATGTATTTTGTTATTGTTCATAACTTAAGTAAGACGATTGAGCCTGAAAAAAATCCATTATTTCCAAGAACTGGTTTTATAATTACCATTTTGTTTGCCACATCTGTTTACCTGTTTCTAATAGTTACTGTGCAAATATGACATAAGTAGATATACTAAGTCTCTGAATTTTAGTAGATACAATTTGTTCTGTATGTCACTCATTAAAGTGTTGGCTGTGGTTGGCAAATGTGCTAAGTTGCATAACCAAAGGTGCAAAATTCTTCCTGACATTTGCAAGCATCAGTCATTTCAAGTTTCTTTTATTCAGAAAAATGCCCACTAAGCTAACATACTCCTCAGTATCAATGACAATCAGCTTAGCATAAGTGAAAAAACCATTCAGTCATAACCACACCGTGTAACATGGATTTGTAGGAGCCTTATTTTGATAACACAGTCAGATACCACTAGATGGAGAGTTAAATTAGTTAGAAATGGGAGTAAATAATGAATTATGTTTGTTCTAAGGCTACACAAGTGCCAGTGTCACCATGATAATTCTCCTATATAATTGCAATTAGGTTTTTTAGTTGAGATGCATAAACATCCCCATTAATATTATCAACATCAAATTGTCACCGGCTTTCATCTTCTTAAGTTATATGCTCTGAATCTTTATTTAAAACCTAAAATTCCATAGGAAAGGAAGCAAATTATTTAGGTCCAGTAGTATGCAAATACATTATTCTAGACTAACAGAACATAAATAAAGTTTGTTTGGGGAACAGATTCTTTTTGAAAAGGAAAGAATTTTAAAATAAAGATTTATTTGCCCCCATAGGGAAAAAACATTCTTTGAAATCTAAGTGATATGGAAAATTCTAAATTGTTATAGATTTACCCTTACTATATTTGGAGAGAACTGAATCGCTTGTTTAGGAGAGAGAGTCCGGTGTTAGATGTCTTGATTTCATTTTGACTATAACAGAGTGGTAGTTTCTGAGTAGATGGGAGATACTCAGAAAAATTGCATGAAAGAAAGTCACTTGTCAGTCTTTTAGGATATATTTGGTTCGGTGTCGTCAGAAGGTAGTTTGCCCTCTCCCTGGAATCAAGTTGCAAACACTATCCTCAATAGTAATTAGAGCTAAGCGGCAATTACAGGGCGTATGATTTGTTCCCATGCACTGCCTGCCGGCTGTTTCTTGGCGCCACATTTCACAGGAGCACCAGGTTGAAATGATGGAATTATTTATCTCTAAAAGTAATGCCTCATACAGGGCTCAAATGCAGCCGTGAACGTGGACTATAATCTTAAAAACGAAGGTAAGCGCTGCTAACTGATCAACATTGACAGCTCAGGGAACTTTTTCATGAAGTATGTGACAAAAATATAAAAAGGTAAAATCAATTTCAGAAAAAGAGAAAAGAACCAGAATTAAGACAAATAGAATTTGCTAATTTTGTGACTCCCCTGTCCAATATTATCTTGGTTTTCCTAACCTGTTTGTATTTAAATTGTACTATTGAGTCACTTTGCTGAATATAATGAAGATGTGACTGATTTCTTACATTTCCTTTATCTTTATGAGCTACTGTTGCTTTTTCTTTCCAAGTTTGTGTCAGAATATTTACTAGGTAAAAATGAGATCCGTGCTTAATCCAAATAAGTTAGAGCCCTCCTTTTTCTCTTCTCTTCAGAATATACTTCAGAAAGTATATTTAAGCTGATGATTGTACATGTTCAAAAATCCACTTTCAGATTGAATTGACAGAATAGTGGCTGGTAGTCTGTAATCAAATTGAGTGACGTGGGTGATTTGCACTCTTGTCACGTGATTTTTATGATATACACAATTTCAAGTTTTACCCTTCCCTCCAGTGCAAGCCAAAATTCAATGGCTTCACATTTATTTAGACCCTTGGGCATATAAATCTCTCTGGAAACCAGGTGAGTTTAGCTCCTCAAGGGAGTGTATTGTCTGTTACAACAATAGGTGTAATTTGTATGTATATAGTAGGACTTGCAAAATTCTCCTTTCTATTTTAATGTTATCACTTTGCTTTTCCCCACTTAAGAAGTCATTTTTTTCAACGTTGTCATTTGTAAAACGTGAATAAATATTACTGTTAAGAAAGGACAGAAACTCTTGGCACTAGGAAGATGTTTTTATCTTGTAGTCTCTAGTAGGATTTAAGGTGGTTTGGAAGATATTGAAAGAGCATTGACTTCTTTTATTCTATCTTATTGGTGGATTAAAGGTGTAAACACTGAGAGTTCAGCAGACTCGAAAAAAATGAGTAAGCTAGCCACGTGCATTAATTTTTTCCCAAGGTCCTTGAGACTCTGTGAGGTGTATTATGACCTCTTAGCAGACAACATTGCTTAGAGTAATTATTACAGAGGGTAGTACCTGATTTGGGGGGAAAAAAATTTTCCAGTCCTGTGTCCATCACTGGCTTCATTTTCTGTGTTTGCTTTGTCATGGAATTACTTATCCCTGAGCATCATTTTGTTCATCAGAAAAACATGGGATGATTGTAAGCCACATGTGAGTTTAGAAAACTTATTATTACAATATGTGTAAAATATACCACGGTGCCAAAAAATGTATACACATTTTAAGAGATACTATCTATGTATTACTTTTCAAAGTACTTTTCAGATGATCACTTTGAGCACCTCTTGTAATTGCAGAAGTCAAATGGTATTTATTGAGTATTACAATTTTAATACAGTGTTTTCCTTTCTTAAAATGTAAATGCATTTTTTGACACTCTGTATATAAGAAGGCTACTTAGCATATGAAAAAGGACCTTGTACTCTCCAATGAAAAGATACAGTGTTTGTATAACCCAGGACACAGTGATGAACTTCTATAAAAATTCACCAGAAAATTCTGTGGTGTATTTAAGTTCCTAACTTGTCCTGCTATATCACATGTATATTATGGGAGCACATATAAAACAATAATCATTTGTTACAACTGAAATGACTACTTGAGATATAACCAGAGATATGGCCTAATATAATTGTTATGTCTTATCATAGGGAGAAACTTGTCCTGATACTAGCATAATCTTCCTATTAATTTTTTAATTTATAGAAGAAAATATTTAAAATAAAATTAATACAATGTAGCTTCAAAACAATGCAAATGAAACATTTCATGAGTGCTTTCTAGTTCCCTGGCAATATTATGGTGAGAGACAGAGACAGTATACAACGGGACAAAAGATACGGACAGAGAGGTATACACACATACAGAGGCAGACAGGACAGAGAAAGAGAGATACCAGATACATGAGAGAGACCAGAGAGATGAGAGAGAAGACAGGTGAAAAGGAAAGAGCGTAGGAAGATGAGAGATTGATAAGGAGGGGAGGAGGGAAAGGGAAAAACGGAGATACAAGTCAATCAAAGTTTATAAATGTATAAAGATTGTGCAATTTTGGAACTTTGGATTATTTCTACATTTTCTTTAACTGAAAACATGCTTTGTCAAGTTAAATACATTGAGAACCAGGACCATTTTTATGAATTGTTTACTTTGCTTTAATGTCTTTAAAAGCAAAGGGAGCTTAAAAGTCTGAAGTTCAGAAGATACCAACAGTCAAAACAAATGTTCTGAAAGAAAGTATTTCCATCTCTCTGTTGCCTTATAAAGCAAATCATTGAAAAGGAAAATAATGAGTGCAATGATTGAATTCTCTATTAGCAATAGGATTCCTTATTAAAAAATCATGACTTTGATCTTCGGTGTTTATTGAGTGGGTAAGAGAGAATCATTTGGGAAGCCAAAAAGAATTTCCAAATAGAGAATATTATTCAGCTTTAAAAAAGAAGATTCTACCATTTGCAACAACATGAATGAAACTGGAAGACATTATGATAAATGAAATAAGTGAGAGAAAAGAATCAAAAGTAAAATATATAGAAACATAGAATAGAAATGTGGTTACCAGAGAGGGGCACAGGGAGATGGAGGGTAAAGGGTACAAAGTTGTAGTTATGTAGGGTGAATATATCCAGAGATCTAAAGTGTAGTGTGAAGATTGTAGAGAATATTGTATTGGATACTAGAAATTTCCTAAGAGCAGATTTTAGGTATTCTTACCACACATATGCACACAAAAATAACTATTTGACATCACTGATATGCTCATGTGCTTCACTATAGTAATCAGTTCACTCTGTGTGTGTGTGTGTAGGTATGTGCGTATGTGTGTGTATAATTTAAGGCATACAATGTGATGTTTTGATATCAAAATTTTATACAATATAAAAATATTAAATAGTCTGACAGTCAAATTGTAAAATAAAAACTTTGATGACTTTGATGGATATTTTGAAGTAGAAGAAAAAGAAATTCCTTATAAGAGAGGCTGGCACAGAGTCAGTATAAAATTGCAAGAGTTAACATGGTGCACAGAAACAGGGGAAATCACTTATCATGAACCCTTCGCGTGCAGAAAATCAATGGGTATTCACTGGAAGGTTCTATCTGATGCTGCTTTGAACATTACTGGTGCCCCCAGAACTGCCTATATGACTGAAACAAGTCACATCAATCTCTAGAATGTCAGGACAATAACAGAGTTCCAAGAAGTCAGGACAGGAATTGGCCCAGTGTGTTAAATACCCACTAGAGACCCTTTGGAGTACAAGCATCCCCTGGATCACAGGACATTTCAGGTTTCTCAGAATCAGGGTTACCTCACATCGTCTCTCAGCTGTCCAGCTCTTGTGTCTGAAGGAGTTAGATGCCCTGCTTACCTAGGTTGTTTCTGCTCATGTAGTTTTTGCTCTGCTCTACTTCATTGTATACAGATTTCTGCCATATAGTGAAAAGGTGAAAGGGAAGAAAATCATTTTAAGAATGACATATTAGGAAATTCAAATAAGAAATCAGTGCTAATTTCAATCCACTTTTCAAAACTAAGCCAAACTCACTATTCTTCTTTCCCTCTCCAACACCTCCCTCACCATTTTCCCCATCCGAGCCCCAATATCATCCCCATTACAATCTTTGCTCACTCATCCCTGGATTGACCAGGTCAGGCACCCATACAGGATTTCCACAGGAATGGAACAGGGGTTTTCATGCTACCTGCATAGCAACCCCAGTTGCCAGAAGGAAGCCACTTCTGGGCTCCTGGGTGAAAATGGCTTTGTTTCTGATGGAGAACCAAAGGGAGACCTCTTCTGTGATGGTCACCATGTTTATAATACTTCACTCGATTTTTTTCTAAATGCTCTATAGTGCATTATAATTATGATGGTCATAGGATATGTTTGCAAAAAGAGTTACAGTAGTTTCATCATCTATTTGTTCTCAAATTGTGCTTCCTGGGTGTGTGTGTGTGTGTGTGTGTGTGTGTGTGTGTTTAGCTTGGGCAACAGCTTTTGAATAGCTACGAAGTATTTGGTTGGTTAATGTTTCAACTAAAGAAACCTCTCTCTCTCTCTCTCTCTCTCTCTCTCTCTCTCTCTCTCTCTCTTTCTCATTCTCTGTCTCTTTCCTCCCCCCAGCTCCCAGAATGGGAGCAGAGAGCACTAGCAGAACAAATATTAACTCTGCTTTTTGTAATGGAGCAAGCTTCTGGTGGTGAGGGATATCTTTTTAAAAAGATACTGTATGTAAACCACCATTCCTCCCCTCCCCCCCTTTTGGTTCTTAAATGCTAACAGCCTAGACACTGAAGGCAGGAACTAAAATTCTCTGAAACTAGGGAAAAAACATTTTGTGCCCTGAGGATGGAATTTATAGGCAGCAGCTGGGTGCACTGACCTCCAGTGCTGTATCCAGACCCCTTTAGCCTGGCCCTTTATGTGCACTAGAGGAGAGAAGCCTAAAGACAGAGCCAGAGGCCTAAACAGCCCGGCTACTTTGATCTGCTCTAGTGGAAGGTCAGTTGCCATTACTTGGAAAAACATGTCTTTTCAGAGAGCATTTTCATTGCAATTCTGATAATACTTCAATATAAAAACCACCAACACACATGTGAATGTGCCTCTTACCGTATGGCTGCTTGAATTAATTATATTGATTCAAACAATTTGGTTAAAAGCATGGTTTTAATGCTCTTTGTTGTTCTCTTTTTGCCCCATTGGGAATATTAAAAGAACTATTTAAAATGAGGTGTTGTAATCAATCTTCTGCTGATTTTCAAACTGGAAAGAAATGTTGGCTGTTGCACACACTGGTTTCTCTTCCACTGAATTTCTTTCATCATTCATGCTGATAAAACATTAAAATTAAAATTTTATGTATAAAATGAATACGTAATACATTTATTTCAAATGTCAAAGGAAAAAAAGAAAACAGATCAAATACGAACTACTTAAATTTTGTAAAAAGCTAATGACTACAATAAATATATATATTTTTACATCTTGGAGTATACAGACTAAAATCTTCAAAACAGTGTTCCTGGGCACCAAGCTTTAGGTTTGGTTCTACAGTGAGTCAGGTGCCATGGTAGATTAAACTCTCCTATTTTAATTTTCTCCTAATTTATATTTTCTTATATAAAATAAAGGGAAAATTCCTAAATTATGTTTACCTCTAAAACTGGATGAAATACAATTCCTTTAGAAATATTCAGTGACTTGAGAAACATATTCCTGCCTTTCCTAGGAAAGGCTGTATTTTTAGGAAGGTTTCCAAAATAAGTACTAGTTCTGAGCTGCTGTTATGTATCTAGCATGCTGCAAAGGGACAGCAAGTGGTTTCTCTGTTGTAACAGAAAGAGACTTAAGACCTCATGGAAGGGTCTTGATGCCATTGAGGAGAGTCACTAGGCAAATGTAACTCAGGACCATCTCCCTAGGTCTTTTTGCCAGAAAACTTCGTCAGACACTTGTGACCCAATCCATTCTTGACCTCAGACAATTTTAGTAAAGCCCTGTCTGGAGATAATTTTGGCTCCTCCAAAGACTTAGTAATTTAGGAACTAAGCACATGACATTCCCTTTTGATAAGTCAGGTGTTTAAAAACTATTTCAAAAAGCTTGAGAAAGCATTTGTTAGAATCCTGTTTTTCCTTCTTTGAGTTTCCTTTCTTGCCTGTTCATTCTTAATACGATTGGGTTACAAGTTGAGAAACTACAACAAAGCAAAACGATTTTAAATTCTGTTTTAATCATTCAAATTTACTTAAATTCTCAGATTTTTCAATGTTGCTGTGAAAAGGGATTGCATTAATGAAGTATGTCACATATTTAACCAAACTATAGTTTGTCCTATATAGTAAATAAATCTTATCCATTTTTTAAAACAATACTTAAATATAAGAAACTCATTAGGTGAGCAAGATATTTGGGCATAAATGAATCACCACTTGGATGTGCGTTTTCTATTGCCACAGCATCTGAAAAGCCATCCGTTGCCTCTTAGTGAAAGATTAATCGTTTGGTGTAAAAGCCTGCGTAGCTCTATTAAAACCCAAAGGACACTGTGGCTTAAACATCTCTCATGATGAGGCCTCACTGCTGTTTTGTGATGCAGCACTTCATTATTGCTTATCAACTTCAGTGTGGTGCTCAGAAGGATTTATTTTTTAATGCAAATTTCTGCCAGGCAGGCTGCTGTGGGAGCTCTTTGTAGGGAACCCTGAGCTGCCTCAAGGGAGATTCAGGCACAGAATTGCCAATTGTTAGGTTTTATAGACTCAAAGTTCTAGAGTTATGTTTTTTTCTTTGCCACCACTGAATCCTGTGTCCGTCTCCTCTGTCCAATTCCTGAGTTCAGCAAGGAAACATCAACATTAAAGGGAAATTTTATTTGCTCACAAATCATTTTGAGCAAAATCAAGCTGGCAATGGAAAAAAGAACTCAAAAATCATCATATTCATCCTAAAACTATGCAAACTTGACGGTATTTGAAGGTGTTCTTTTTATTGGGCAATTTTGCCTATATCTGTCAAAACATTTTATTAAAATTAATAGCATTGGCCATGTTTTTAAAAATACATGTTATTGTGTAACCTACAAGAAAGTGCTCGTAAGCATACGGTTGAATGAATAGACACAACCATAACATACCTGAGTCACTAACCCCCAAATCAAGAAAAGAACATTTCCAGCACCTTAGAAGACCTTCTCTTGTTCTGTTTTGAAAACCCCACTCCCACCACATTCCATCTTTTCTATAAGGATAACCCCTATCATAACAGTGTAAGGTACTATGCTTGGTTTTATGCTTTATGTAAGTGATATCACACAGCATGTCTCAGCACAATGTTTGCATTTGTTGTTGCTTATAATTGTACGTCATTGGTTCTCATTGCTATATTTCATTATTTAAATGTTTTATTTTGTGAATATACAAAAATTTATTTTTATTTCTACTGTTGATGGGTTCATTGCCTAATTTCTAGTTTAGGGCTTTTATAAATAGTATTGTTGTAAGCATTCTAGCACATACCATTTCTATTAGTTATATACCTAGAAGTAAAATTGCTGGGCTGTAGGGTATGCATGGAGTTCTGTTTGCTCCATTTCCTTATCAATACTTAATAATCTGTCTGTCTTCATCATATTGAACCATTTTTGTGGGTACGTAGTATTATCTCATTACAGTTATAATTCACATGTATATTTATTGGCTATTTTTAATATACACTTTTGTGAAGTGTCCATTCAAGTCTCTTGCTCATTTATCTAGTGTTGTCTTTTTCTTATTGATCTGTAAGGAGTTCTATATTCTAGATTCAGATCCTTTGTCAAAACATACATATATTGTGAATATTGTTTCCTACTGTGTGGTTTGCCTTTTCTTTCCAGTGATGGTGTCTTTTTTTTTTTGAGTTGGAGTCTGACTCTTGTCACCCAGACTGGAGTGCAGTGACACACTCACGACCACCACAGTCTCGACCTGCTAGGTTTAGGGGATCCTTCTGCCTCAGCCTTTCACGTAGCTGGAACTACAGACGCACGCCACCATGCCTGGCTAGTTTCTGTGATTTATTGTAGAGATGAGGTCTCACCAAGTTGCTAGGCTGGTCTCAAACCCCCTGGCTCAGGAAATCCTCTCACCTTGACCTCCCAAAGTACTGGGATTACAGGCTGAGCCACCGTGCCCGGTCGATGGTGTCTTTTTTTTTTGCCCCTCTTTCCCCCGTGGTGTCTTAAACTACATTCTTATTCTTAATAGAGTGTATTCATCAATTTTTTTCTTTTATGACTAGCACCTTTTGTTTCCTGTTGAAAAAATCTTTGCTTACTCTAAGGTCACAAACATGTTCCATTTTCCTCTTTATTGTTTTACCTTCTAATCCAGAAAGCCTAAGAATACCTTAAGAGCCTAAAAAATTTTTTAATTTAAATACGTTCTACTTTATGCTTTTTGTTTATGTAGTTTCCCCCACCATTTTTCCATATTCACCTCTCAAAACACAAGCCATTCCTCAGGGTTTATCTTTTAAGAGGTATCTCATTTAAAGAAACATTTGTAAACCCAATTCCTAACCAGATACGATTTCTTTCTTTCTTGAACCCTTCAGCATTTTGTTGATAAAATGTGATCTATGCCCTTTATGATAAGTATTAATGGATTTAATGCTCTTCTGGGATATGGCAGAGTATCAAGAAGTAGGAGTAGTTAGCAACCACAGTAACTGAAGCCTATACAACACTGGCTGTGTGTCTGACTCAAGGCTAGACACTTTGCATAGAAAAATCT
This sequence comes from Cephalopachus bancanus, assembly GCA_027257055.1. Classification (NCBI taxonomy): domain Eukaryota; kingdom Metazoa; phylum Chordata; class Mammalia; order Primates; family Tarsiidae; genus Cephalopachus; species Cephalopachus bancanus. The sequence continues at coordinate 9,151,016 of JAPVLO010000204.1, forward strand.
CAGTTCTCTTACCAGTCATATTAATAAGAGTACCCAGATATAAGTACTCTTATTTTTACCAACTATAGAAAAGAAAATGGAAGAAAGAAGTATTATAAAACCACTTGTCCAAGATTGCATAAGAAAGTGGTGGACCCAGGAGTCTTCAGCTGTCTGACTCCTGTGTGTCATGCCACAGTGTCATGATCATCCCAAAAGCTTGTGAGGGAAAAAAAAAAAGGCTTGATTCTATGGTCAAAAAATTGAGGGAAGAAATGTTATCTGCCTAGATGTTCATAGTGCCTGTTGGTATATTAAAAACTCTGAGATGTGTTTCAGAAAAGAACTACTTTAAGCTTTGTTGAAGCCAGCATTTTCTAAATGTATTTGATGACAGAATCTTTTTCATGTAACAACTTTACATATAGCCTACTTTAGGAAATGATGACATGAGCTTTAAAGTCAGACAAACAGGAGTTTGGATCCAGGCTCTACCACATACTAAATAGTCTTAATCTCTAAGCTCACCTTTCTCATCTGTAAAATGAGACTAATAATATAAATCTTTAAAAGTTGTGTTATAAGTCAATACAAATAAGGGAAACAAATCACCTAGAACAGTACCTGGCACAGAGTAAAATATTTTTAAGTGGTGGCAGTTGTTATCATTTTCTTCTCTTTAGAAAGTAAAATGAATCTATGTAAATTCTATGTAACTCAGTTTGTAATTTCTGTAGTTGTTAGTACTCTGCCTTATTGGTCTTTCCTAAGTATTTGTTGCTTTAAATAATATTATTTGGGAAAGATTAATTTTAGATAAATATATTCTAGAAGCAGGACTTATGGAGGGTCACAAATCTTACTATATATTTTAGTTGTTTCAGTATCAGATGCTAAGGTCAAATAAAAATTTCAACTAATTCTCATATGTATACTATACCTGTTTGGGGATCTGGCATTTAAAATCTCTTAGTTTGATGGTAAAATGCTTCTGTCTACAGCTGAAGAATGTGTCTATATAAGTGGAATGTTTTCAGATGTACAATTATTGTGGTGAAAAGTAAAGTTAGAAGTCAAATTGCCTGAGTTTGAATCCTGGCCTCTCCATGTACAGATTGTGATATGGTTAGATAGAGGCTGATGGGAGAATGGAAATGCTGAGAGAAGTGGGGAGATGCTGCTGTGATGGTCATTATCCTGGGAAAGAGAAAGATACAAAGGATAAGGGACTACAACACTGGGAAGGCAATAAAGAGAGAAAATGATGAGTTTGGCAGAAAATCTGAAATATCACTCATTTTAATTTCTTTGAAGAAAACTTTGGAAGTTCAATAGTTGACATTGCCTCCCCAGATATGTGTTTATAACGTGTTAAGTTTCTTATTTTGGTACTCACTGAAGGGGATGTACATAGAGCAGCCTAAGAAACTCCTCCTGCAGCATGTAGAATACAGATAGATTTGATCTTATTCTCCAATGTTTCTTCATGCGTATTTGGTGGCTTGGTGTACTCTCCTTTTGAAGAATTAAGTGTTTTGTTTTTGTTATGGTATGTAAATAAGAGTCACTAGGAAGGCTTAAAATTATATCCTCAATGGGCCTTCAAGATCATATTTCTAAAGGCTAAAGACTAAGGCAATAACTTCAAGTGTCACCTGGCCCCCAAGTAAGGTTTTTATTGTGGCATATTGCAATATAACATTAACATAATAAGGCACCTATTATGTTACAGAGGCAGTTGACTGAGATAATGGTTTTTTAAATGATCATAGTGGGAAATTGCCTTTTACATATTACAGTAAGTTCCCTACATATGAATGAGTTCCATTCCAAAAGCGCATTTGTTAGTCCAATTTGTAAGTCTGGCAAAGTTAGCCTAGGTACCCAACTAACACAATCAGCAATACAGCTATACATCACCACTGCTTTTATGCTTGCTTCTGGACATCCTGAGCTTCAAATAAAGATACTGTACTATTGTACGCTATACAGTACCATACAATAAGCTACACAAAGGCACAACCATTTGTAGAGCATGCACATACGTGACAATGTGCGCCAGACACGTGAACACAGAATGGGACCACGACTCAAAAAAAAGTCAATTGTAGGCTCTGACCCATGAGAAAAGCAATATGCAAGGGTATATTATACTACACTTTGCATTAAAATGCTTACTCATTATATTTTCAACCTTTTTTTTTTTCTCTCAGCAAATCCTAACTTTCAGAGAAATTAAGCATTTTCTTACAGGGTACATGGCATTTAGGCCAAATTGCTTGTGACTCCCACTGACTTTTGGGCACTCAGAGGTGAGGAGAAAGGCTTCTTAGCAGTAGCAACAAAATCTGAAATAAGATGACAGAGCATTCAAAGCATGAAATAACTTGTGCAAAAAAATGCAGTTTATTTCCATTTATTTCCTGTTTGCAAAAAGTTCCTTTGAAGTAATCTGTCATGGTGAAGCAGTGTTAAAAAGCAGGTTTTAAAAGTGAAAACAGCAAGGTTGAGGTGAAGGATTGATGAAAGCATAGTTTATATTTATTCAGAAGATCTACCAGTACTTTAAAACAATCTGTGTTTAACATGGCAAATTGTCTGTCATTAAAATGCTAATAAATGGTAAACAGCTGCTAAGTTTTTATGCTAATGATGGTGGTAGCTAAGTAGTTCTCAAGCCTTGTCTTTATTAGCATAGAGATTTGATTGGGTAGGGAGGATCTTTGTGCATTCCAACCTTTGTTGATGGAGCAATCTGTTTGTAAAGTTCCCTGTTGTCTTCTATTTGATTTGAGTTTGTTAGTACAAAGTGACTCTCACCAGGCCCTTGGGGATCATGTATTACACGGTATTATCAGAGCCACCCTTGTAGCCTTAGAGAAAGAACTTTGCTTCCCTTTGGGAGATTTACAATGGCAAACTAATTACAAATTTGTTAATCTTGAAGCTTTAAGTAGAATGATCCTGTATACTTACTTTAGACTTTCAATGTACTTTAGACTTTCAATGATTATAATAATAATAAACTGTGTCATTTGGTCTACTATAAGAAATACTTCTATTTTTCAATTTAGCTAAGAGGCCTTTGGTCTAATATAAGAAATACTTCTATTTTTTAAATTAGCTAAGACTTTAAGGCTTTTAAAATAATAAAAAATTTTTATTTCAATAATATTTTAATAAGTGCCACTGCAACATTTGATGTATGGATATAACATATCATCCTGGATCTACAAGCACTGAAGTTAACATTACCTAATTTGAAAAGTAATCTGTAATTAAATACAGGGTTGTTATGTGAATGACAGACTGAAATCAGAATATTTACTTGGGCATCAGAAAAAAAACCATTACTGCTCAATCTATATTTTTGGCTGATTATCTTTTGCTGAGTGCTACTCTGTATTCCCTAATGGATGGGGCAGACCTGAAGACATGCCATTACAGATAAATGCTTCAGGATTCCTCCTCTCTATTTTTTTCTGTTTTTAAGATCAATGTAAATGAAGTATGACAGTCCAAAACACTATTGCCAATAATGTTCTGGAACGATTTGAAATATAATGCAGGGCTTATTAAGGAAATTCATTACCAAAAGAAACATCATTGAAATAGAAACTTTAATGATCCCAGGGCATTGTGTAGGAAATTGGTGGAATTTTTGTTTGTTTGTTTTTTTGAGTTGGAGTCTCACTCTGTCACCCAGCCTGGAGTGCGGTGGCTGCTCCCGGTCACTGCATCCTCGACCTGCTGGACTCCAGCTATTCTTCCGCCTCAGCCTTCCAAGTAGCTGGAACTACAGGCGCGCGCTACCACACCCGGCTAATTTTTTTGATTTATTGTAGAGATGAGAGCTCACCAAGTTGCCCAGGCGGGTCTCAAACCCGCGGGCTCAGGCAATTAACTCACCTCAGCCTCCCAAGGCACGGGATTACAGGCTGAGCCACTGAGCCCAGCTGGAAATTTTAATAGTTGGAGTAGTTTCTCATACTTCATTTCTTTTTAAAGTTAGTAGGGAATACACTTATTGCGTTGCCCTATGTAGGCAGGCCAGGAGATATTGAAACATGCAGACATTGATGGTGATGGTGATAAAATGTTTCAGACTCTTTGGAAAACAGTTTAGCTGATCCTCAAAAGGTTAAACCACATGGTTACCATATGGCCCAACAATTCCCCAAATTCTACCCCAAGGTATATACCTGAGAAAACTGAAAACATATGTCTACACAAAAACTTGCAAATGAATGTTCATAACATTATTTATAATAGCCAAAAAAGTGGAAACGACCTAAATGCCTATTGACTAATGAACCAATAAGCAAAATATGGGACATCCATACGATGGAATATTATTCAGCCTTAAAAAGGAATAACATTTTGATACATGCTACAACACGGACGAACCTTGCATCATTATGTCAAATGAAAGAAGCCAGTGACAAAAGGCCACATATTATATGACTTTATTTAAATAAAATGTCCAGAATAGACAAACCTATAGAGACAGAAAATAGATTCATAGATACCAGGAGCTAGGAATATTGGGAGGAAGTGGGAAGTAACTGCTAATGGGTACAGGGTTTCTTTTGAAGGTCATGAAAACATTCTAAAATTGATTGTGGTGATGGTTATACAACTGTGTATATGTGAAAAATCATTAATCTTATACTTTAAGGGGCTGAATTGTCTGGTATGTGAATTTTATCTCAATAAAGCTGTTATATTAAAGTGGGGGAAAAAGGAAAAAGGCATGTCAGAGTCTGCCTCCCAGAGAGCCACATACACCAGGAATCAGTTATCTGCACTGCACGGAAGGTATAGGCTGAAGAGGAGTGCTTGTTACTGGCACAGAGCATTATAAATTCTCTACTTGTGTGTTAAACCAGGTATCTAAAGAGGTAACAGCTGATACAACTGTTTAAAGGTCCAGTTGCGAAAATAATACAAAACTCATTAGAAATAAAAATTGAAGACAAAAATGTAAGTTCCTGTCCCAACTACTCCCTGGTTCCTAGTACCCTGTTCACAGCCAAACTATAATCAATCCTTTTTTATTCTTAACTGTCTAATATCTAGACTACCTGTTTCCCTCAAAGTAAGAGTGAGTTTCCGTTTGTTTGTTTAAGAGAACAAGTTGAGTCATAACTTTATTAAAGCAGACAGTAACTATGAGTTCAAGTTTTCTTCTTCTTGTAAAAACTCTATAATTATCTCTAATTTGCACAAAACATCCCCACTAGCCATTCAGTAATTCTCAATAGTAAAGAGCATCTGGCTTCAAGAGACCTCACCCCTCTTCTCTATTGCATTTTTGGCTAGTCAGAGGCAACAGGTTGGACCACAGAATGTTCTCATTCTGCCTGTCTCACCTACCAATAGGATCTGTGTACTAGATGTTGTGACTGAGTCTAAGCAGACCTTGATCCTTGCCATAGGGAAGCATTCTACGTCATTGTCTTCGATAATGAGAAGGAAGATCCTTTTTAACTGTGTTTGCTACTCACATAACTGCATTTGCTTATTTCTCACATAACTGTCTTGCTCACAGGTTGCAGCTCAGTTGATCTTGTTGTTGCACTGTAGGTTTGGGAGAGAGATGGACATGAGCGAGAGATTGAATTCATTTTTGTTTTGTTCTTGGCAGGCAGTACATGCCACACTACTACCCTTCCTGCTCTTGTGCGCACACCTTCCCTGATGATGCAGCCATCACTGGATATCAAACCATTTATGTCTTTTCCAGTGGACAGTAGTTCTGCTGTGGGGCTCTTTCCAAATTTTAACACAGTGAGTAAATGTATTTTTATTTGTGCCTTCCTCAGTCTCTCTCATTACATGTGTGAATAGACAATAGATGCAGCCTGTTTCCAAGGTGTGTGATTTTCAGCCACATATTGGTTATGCTGCTCAGTTGTGCTATGGGAGATGATGCTTCACCCGTGGGAGTTAGTCCAAGCAATAACCAGCATACTGATTATACAAATATTTTCACGGACATCTATTCACCTGTTGCATTGCTCAATTTTGATAGAATTTTCAGTGACTTTGAAACATGTATCATTTCTGGGATGCTATTCACATGCTCAATAACACAATTTAGAGATACCAAGACACATTGATTTTTCTCTTCTACTGGAAAGAAAAAAAAATGACTGTAGGATTTATCTCTTTGGGTGCATTTTTACCTGGGAGATACTTTAGATAAAATGTGACTCTTACACAAACAGAATTTTTACTTGGGGGCTATTGAGGATTACGTGATTCTGACTCTATTAACAAAAATAAAAACTCTCATTTAAAATCTATGTATTAGTTGTCTGCATGATACTTTGACATTCCCTTTAAAACATATGATACATGTTAGTGAATTACCTGTATTTAACTAATGATCTTCATTCAGGTTAGCTGACTTTTTATTTGAATGAAAAACATTTTGTAGGCATGTCAAATGGAACATGACATCTTTCACAATAGAATTCAGCATAAAATCAGTCTGTAGCCAGATTTTTGAACTTAAAAGAAAAGGTTAAACAGTTTGGGTGATTGCATAAATTATGTCTGCTGAATTGATACAGTCAGTTGGAGCATGATGGTCTATATGAATGACACAGCATTATAAATGCTGATGTAATAAAAAAATTGCATTATCAATACCACCAGACAGCGAGTATCTGAAGTACTGCCAAATGTTTCCATTTGCAAACTTGTCTTCTGTATGAAGTGAAAGCAGCAAGAGAATTTTTCCTTAAAGGTTGCAGATAAAATCTGCTGACAGGCCTTCTATCGGGGCTTAGTATTGTAAGGTAATTAGGGGGGGTCGGGGACCAGCCAACTTTTTACAGAGCACTGGTCTGGACTTAGTGAGTAAAAAGTTGAATGTTTTTGTCTTCTTTGGGTTTTTCAGAGACAAGTCAAACAGTTTTTTGTTTTTTGGGTTTTTTTTAATTGGAGTCTCACTCTGTCACCCAGATTGGAGTGTGGTGGCTGCTCCCGGCCACCGCAGCCTCGACCTGCTGGGCTCTGGCAATCCTTCCACCTCAGCCTTCCAAGTAGTTGGAACTACAGGTGCACGCTACCAAGCCCAGCTAATTTTTTTGATTTATTGTAGAGATGAGGTCTCGCCAAGTTGCCCAGGCGGGTCTCGAACCCGCGGGCTCAGACAATTCACTCACCTCGGCCTCCCAAAGCACGGGATTACAGGCTGAGTCACCGAGCCTGGCAGTTTTTTGTTTTTTAAAAGAGGCATAAAAGGGTGAACATTGTTTCTAGAGCAATAAAGCAGTTCAGTAGGATAAATCATGCCTTCCTTGGTCCCATTAATCCATAGGGAGTGACACTCCCAAAGCACCACGTGATACCATTTCAAAGAGCTTGAGCTCAAACATGCCTGTTGTATCCTCTATTGAAACATGTGTGATACATTCCAAAAGAACATTTTCTAGGTATTTGGTTTTAATCAATGTGCCTTTGGAAGGCAGTATTTATAGCCACTGCTGATGTCCAGTTGCTGTCAGGAAGTGTTGATGGCATGGGTAGGCTTAAGTGTCTCTTACTGTGATTCACCTCTCTGTATTTGTTTTTAGCACAAATAATACATGAACACTTATTTCAAAGATTCAAATAAAACATTAGCATTCAAGACAAAAAGAAAGTTACCATTCTCTACCCCTACACTGACACTTACTCTCTTCACTAGAGGAAGGTGGTCAGCAGCTGGTGTCCATCCTTCCAGCCTGCTTCTGGAAATATATTATGCACATAGCTAATTGGTGCTCAGTCAGTTGCCTTTCTACAACTGCAATCATATGATTAGCACTGTTCTATAAGTCACTTTTTTATTATCAAAATGTCTTATTCCTACCTCTCTTTTTAAGAACTGTGAAACAGAAATGGAGAGAATACTTTTATAAATGATCTTTTAAGATAAAAATACAGTTTCATAATGGGTTGTTAATATTGCATAGGGGTTACAGATGCACTAACAGAACTTTTTGTTTGGTTAATTGTACATAGCAATTAATCTTATGATACATTTGAGAAAACCCAAAGAAGAGTTCTGTTAATAGAAGTTCATCTTTTTTTCTTCTTGGAAGAAAATAAAGTTATAATTTTCAAATAAATATACTATTTGGTTTAGGTAAAGAATACTGCAAAGAACCACATGAAATAATTATTTTAATCTATTGGAGAGCCCTTCTGGTAGTATATTGAAAATTAAGTCTTTCCAAGTAGAACCCTCTATCATCTTGTAAGAAATGAATTTATAGGATCATTGGGTGACCTGTGTTTTTTTCACTGTGAGTTGCAATTTAAATTACTCTAATCCTTTTCCTATAGGCTTTTCCATTCTAGTATCCACTTTACCCGATAGACTACCCAGGGAAATTTCATGAAAGTCATTGTCTACATTTTCCTAGGAAAACACTATTACATCACTACTAATTATACTGGATTGTTGTATATTTGCAATGTTTTATATCCTACAAAGGACTTAGATCTTAAAAACATTTTTAGAGGCCATGATTATTACTTCTGTTGTCTAGAGGAGGAAAGAGGGTTATTAAAGAAAGAACTAAGAGTTGAATTAGAATCTTCTAACTTCAAAACTCATGTTCTGGCTCTTCATGGTCTTGGCCTTTTTGGCCAATATCACCTCCCATCTCATTCATCGTGAACAAAGCTCAATCAGAAATCTTTTGTGCTCTTTTCTGGAAGCAAGGTAGTCAAATAAATAGACTTGAATTTTCATCTTTGTTCACAAAGTGGAATCATTAAGTAGAAGGAGAAAAGGATTTTTTGAGTATGTAAAATAGACCTCTACAAACAATGTCTATAAAGCAGAATATATTTGAAAAACAACTATAATTTATTGTTGGCAAATTTTTAAAGTATATTGTACTCAATTCTTGCTCTTTGAAAACCAGGTGAATTCAACTATACCATTTTATTTTTAATCAAGGCTAATATTAGTAAATATAAGAAATGAAGTCAATTTTAATTCCATAATTATTATCAGAAGAATGAAAACACTGTGCTCTGAGACCATAGCTGAAAGTTTTGGAAATTTAATGTTTTATTATTTTTTTAAATAGACTTTTAAAAATATATGAAGTAATTATTTCCTTCTTTTTTTAACAATGGAGTATGATAACATTACATGAGAAAAATAGCAAGAATGAAATGAGATTTCACTGGATTCCAAAACAGAATAGGTTCCTGTTCTATGCTAAGTTATACACAATGAAGAAATATACTTCATAGTGTTCTTTTAGTGGCAGTCTTGCCTTATACACTACAACCAACAATACCTCTCTCAGTACTTATGTATGAAAAATAAGCCAATGATTTGAGACATTGTCCAAGCAGAGTTATAAAGAGACATGATGAGGAAGATGGAGTTTGGATCATTGATAACTTAGGATGGGCTGTATTTCAAGGATGCATGACTGGAGAATGATGACGTTAACTCTGTACTTCTGCTGTTGTACTTTACAGAGGGGCTGCTTTGAGTCATTTATAAGTAAAAGACTGTGTGGACCCAGGCATAAATTTTTAAGGATCTCAATCTTTATATCTAAAGCCTAATAGGCTTCTGTGCCTGGCTACCCACGAATGCACACTTCTACCACTGTCACCCTACCATCAACTATTTGTCATTCAGGGCTCAACTTACATGTCACATCCTTCACAGGAAGTCTTCTGTGACTCTTCATGTCTAAATTAAGTCCCATCCCCTGTGTTTCCAAACTAACCCCAGATTACCTCAATTATAGCAGCTATGACACCATAGTCTTTATCTGATAATCTGTCTTCACTAAAGTGACAGATCCCTGAGAACAGTAACCATATCTTATTCATCCTAGTATGGTGGGTGTCTGGCACAGGTGCTCAATAAAACATTTTCGAAGGGAGAAAGGGAAGAAAAAGTCAGAGGAAGGGACCCCAGTTTCTTGTTTTCAGTGTTCAACTTCTCTGATCCAGCAAAGGAAACACTAACATTTTGAGCCCCTTCTACGTACCAGGTGATAAGTTCAGATGTTTTTTTAATTTTCTTGAGAATTGTCATTGTTTTCTAATCTAAAGGCAATAAATACCAACTTTTCTCCAGCTACATTCCTGGTGTTCTCTGTGTGGATGTTTTAGAAACTTCAGCAAGTCCTAGGACATAGCTTTAGGAGCATTTAGCTAAAAAAAACAAAGGTATTAGTTACTGGATTGTATTAAAAACATAAGATATGCACTCAAGAGTACAGGGTTTGGGAAGAGGATAAACAAAACAAACCTACCCAGATGCCTAAGAAGTGGATAAGAAATAGAATAAGCCGGGCTCGGTGGCTCAGCCTGTAATCCCGCGCCTTTGGGAGGCTGAGGTGAGTGGATTGCCTGAGCCCGCGGGTTCGAGACCCGCCTGGGCAGCGAGACCTCATCTCTACAATAAATCAAAAAATCAGCTGGGCATGGTAGCGCATGCCTGTAATTCCGGCTACTTGGAAGGCTGAGGCGGAAGGATCGCCGGAGCCCAGCAGGTCGAGGCGCGGTGGCCGGAAGCGGCCACTGCACTCCAGTTTGGGCGACCGAGTGAGACTCCAACTCAAAAAAAAAAAAAAAAAAAAAAAAGAAATAGAATAAATAGACTTGGGAAAAGGCAAGATAATAAAACAAGAATCATCGGCAAAGTGAAAATAGTTACTGAAATTCAAGAATTCAAGAAACACCAAAATAAAATCTTTTTGTGTCTCAGTAGAACTATTTTCATTATTTTGTTATTCATTTTTCTTAGATTTGCCAGTTGCTCCATGGTCATCCTTTAATGTTTATTTAATGGTTTGGGAGCTGCCAAAATATACATAATTGTTTCTTACCTTAGAATTAGAATCTCCGTCACCTCTCAGCCTTTTGGCTAACATCAAGTGAGGAATTAGAATCTCCTGTCTCCTTTACTGTGGATGCAATTTTCGTCTTTGTTCATAAACAGCTGGGATAATACTTGGTGTTTAGCTCTCTTTAACAAGAAACTTCTTGAGAATTGAAATAAATTGCATACTTAATAAGATGGATAATGTTCACTTTCACTTAAAGGAATAAAATAAGTTCATTTATTAGATGCATTCATACATATACTCATATTCATATATTTATGCATTCACACACACACACACACACACACACACACACACACACACACACACACTATTATGAACTGAATTTTTGTGTCCCCTCCAAAATTTATATGTTGAAGCTTTAACCTCCAGTGTGATCATATTTGGAGATAGAGCCATTGGAAGATAATTAGAGTTAGCTGAAGTTGTGAGGTTGAGGCCCTCATGATGGGATTAGTACCCTTATAAGAAGAGACAAGAGAGAGCCCTTTTTCTTCCTTTGCCATGGGAGCGCACCGTGAGAAGGCAGCCATCAGCAAGCTAGAAAGATAGCCCTTATCAGAGCCCGCCCATGCTGGCACCTTGATCTTGGATTTCCAATCCCCAGAACCATGAGAAAATAAATTTCTGTTTTTTAAGCTACCTGGTCTGTGGTATTTGGTTATGGCAGTCTGCACAGGCTGAGGCACGTGCCCAACATATATGAAGTGATGATAAGTAGGTAACATTTCTATTTAACAGCCACATATTACATACATGCAAAGATGTATTTGTGTAACTGTCTAGAGCTGTAGTTATAATCTAGAGTTGCCACGGGACCACAGTGACCTCTAAATTTCTCTGCCGATTGGCAGGTGTTTTATGTGCCTATTTATTTGAAATGTTTTTGTGAGTCCTGTCATGTTTTTACAACTTGCTCTAGGAAAGCACAAGTACATTGGAGATCACTGCTACTTTACTGAAAGAAGCTCAACAATCTTATTTTTGGGAAAAATAATCTGATTTTTACTGTTTACCTTAAAATTATTTTTTCCTGAGACATGAACAAATATGTAGAACAGAATTAAGATTATTTCTAAGTATATAAAGTCCCAAACCACTCTATCATTCTTGGGATCATCCATGACAAGCTATGATCTCTAAGATTACCATTATCATTCTAGATCCTCAGATTCTAAATCATTCATGTTTTGGTAATATCAATAAATATCTAAAGTTTTTCTTTAGTAGAAATAATAATATGTTTATCATAGAGGTCTTTAAAAAGAAACTAGGAATCAGAATCATATTTATTTCACACCACATTTTTCATGAGGTGTTATTGTAAGGAAACTTGAAGTAAGCGATGACATTCAACTTTTACCTGCCTTTAATACCTTTATTTAATCAAGTCTTTATTTAAAATCTGAACATATTTCTCTTTTATTTGAATATTTTTTATTGAATTTTGTTCAAGTAGAATACTTTTGCAACTCAAATAAATTTTGCCCTTTGAGGTTTTTTGTTGTTGTTGTTGTTTTCATTCTACTGATGCTTGCTGTCATTAAAAAAGTTTTTTTTAGGAGAACCCTTTCTGGTCCCCTCCCACTGTGGGAGCTTTTCTGTCCTCTCAATAAATTCTGCTTTCTAAAAAAACCAGTTTTTTATTCCCCAGCCTAGACAGCATAGCAAGACCTCTTCTATACAAAAAAAAAAAGCCAGGTGTGGTGGAGTATGCCTGTAGTCCCAGCTCCTTGGGAGGCTGAGGCAAAAGGATTACCTGAGCCTAGGAGGTAAAGACCATGGTGAGCTGTGATCGTGCGACTGAACTCCTGCCTGGGCAAGAGAGTGAGACCCTGACTCACAAATTAAAATGTGGAATATATATTCCATATTTCTTAGGATATCAGTATGTCAAACTGACTCTACTTGAACTGATACATTTATTCCAGTCAAATAAAAGAAAGTGGCTAAACTTTTATTTTTCAGGATATGTTTTAAAATATATTTGATTATCTTCTTTTATGTGTTCTAAAGAAGTGCACAGAATTAAAATGTGCCAAGATGAAATTTTCCATGGTTACTCAAAATCACTTGAAATAGGGAGAGGTTGATGGCCTATTATTAGGCTCAGATAAGTCAACAGGAATACTCCCCAGATCATTAGAGAAAAATAGTTATAGGAAGTCTTTGCGATATGGTATAAACTAACAAAGATTTTGTACAAATATTTAAGCATATATTTATATGCTTAGAATATTATACACCACTATTACATTTGACAGAGAGAAGTATTAAATAAACATACCACTGGGTGGGGGGAAGGCACAGTGACCATCTGCACTATTGTATCTCTCACCCTTTCAAACCATAGTTCTTTTAAAATTGAACTCATGTCCCTTTCCTTACTCAAAAGCCTCAAGGTTTCTCTTCCTAAAGGCTTTGTCTTCAAACCTCCATTTGGATTATGTAGATATTATTTGTATGGTATGTATACATGTATAAATGTATGTTTGTATAATATGTAGTGATATTTGTTCTTTCTTCTTAATGAATTACTTGTTTAGGGCATCTAGAAAAAGTCATACCACCACTTACTGCATGTCATTGTGCTAAGGAGGCAACAGTGATGAATAAGTTGGAAGTTGCTCACTGTCTGATGGGGATTGCTTTTTTGAGTGTAATTCACCATAACGTAATAGAGGATTCTGCTCATAATGAACGGTCAATTCATTTGATAAAAGCTGCCCCAAAAAATCAGATTGAGACTTTGATGGGCCCTTATGATAGGAATACAAGATTTCAGGAGCCTGTGAAAAGAGTCATTTGTAGACCTACCATGCTGTGTCCTCTTTGTGTCCCTTTCATTATCCTAGTCTCAACTTCACATGGTTCTGGGGCCTCATCTTCAGTGCTAGAGTTTCAAGGATTATGTGTACTTGGAGGGTACATCAGATTTTCTGGCAAGACAGGTCTTTAGGATTGGCGCTGTCCCAGGTCAGCATTTTTCAAGAGTAGAATCAACTTGGATAAAGTGTCCATGTCGGGCCCTCTTCTTAAAAATTTTTTCTTATTCTACACTAATATTTTTAACCAGTCTCTAGTTAATTAAAAAGCAAGAGGAAACCAGCAGCCTTGTTCTTGGCTGCTCTCAGTGACCAAGTCTATATGTGCCTGTGGTAAAGAAGGCAAGCTGAATAAATACAAAAAAGTATTATTACAGTACAAAAAATTTTCTCCATCCCAGAACAGGTACTTCTAAATTGGTTTCTCTATAACCTTTCATTGATGGTGGTGGCCACTGAAAAACTTCTATCAAGAGCCATCCAATAGCATAGATTTTTTTTTTTTCCCTCCTTCTAGATTCTTGTGTTCAGGATTAAGTCTCAAATCCCTTGGGGAGTGGGGAGACATGCTTTGGAACATTCCAGTTCCTTTACTTTTGTAGTTGCTTTTGAGAGTGCTAAGGATGAATTGGAGTGCTGTTTAGCAATCTGTGAAGTTTCAACATCTTTGTAGAGCTTAGTAGGTATCCTGAAAAAACAGTTGGTTTTTCCAGATTTGCTTTCAATTTAGGTTTTCTTACCTTCCCTTTAATGTTCTGATGCATGAAAAAAATTTTTAAACATAAATTATATCTTTTTTCAAAGATCTAGTATCAGAGAGATTAGCATATTTTAAAGACATTTTATAATTAATTTTTGAATGTATTCGGCATGTGAAATAGATTACATGTGTCATTGTGCCCTTTTAGCAGATCAGAAAATTGAAGAATATAACTCAGTGTTCTTATTTCTTCCAACAGAGAGCTTAATCACTGAAAAGGAAAACAAAAAAAATCTAAATATCAGACAAGCACTATATCTTGAATTTAAATTGTATACTTCTCTCAGGTTATTCAACTGGGAAATATTTTTTTAAGAACCCAATAAATCCTTGTGGCTTCTAAAGTCAAACTGAAAATTCTCCTTTGCAGTGCACTCTATTTAGGAGATAGATTTGTCTTTTCAGTTTCATATGTGTTTTCTCTTACTGTGAGTACAGTTTCTAGAATCAACTAAAAGATCTGAGTAGTGTAGTACAATTAATTTTTTTCCATAGGCTTATGATTTACAAATAATTAGAGGTGCACAGAAGGAATTCTCCAACAATTAAAAGCAAATGTCTGGGCTTAATTTTTTTGTTTTTCCTAGGTAGACTCCAAAATTTCATCATACATAAGATAGTTCATTGCCATAACAGTATAATCAAACCCCCAAAAAACTCCATTTCCCAAAATGAACGGAAGCTAATGGATGCTAAGATGATTACTAATGGCTGCTACCATGTGGTATACTTGTGAAATACTCACCTTCCAGAGGGTGTAGCGGCACTCATTTATTTAGTCAGTTAGTCACTCATTCATCAGCTATATCCCACCTCCTCCCAGAAACCCTTTGGAGAGTTCTCTGATCTCAGAGAAGTAACTCCACTTAACTTGTTCCAAAGTAAACCTCTGACAGTCCTGCCTAACCTTGATTCTGCTTCATGCAGCCCAGGGAAGTAGGAGCCAGCATTAAGAGAAGAAAGAAGAGTGATCCCCACTTTATTGTTTAGGGAAAGAGCACTAGACTAGGAGTCAGAAGACCTATATTCTGGACTCATATTCTCTGAACTTAAGAAAGTCACTTAGTGCCACTTTTCCTCTTTTTAGAACTGAGGATGATAATAGCTTTCTGTTATTACCTCATGAAAAGTTGAGTTTTTCCAAGATAGATTGTGGATATTTTTAATGCCAAATATTTTTATTCTAACTGAGGTGATGGTAGGGTCAGCATACAGTATCAGAATTCCTGGGAGTGTCAGAGGGAGGAAACCAGTATGAGCTTTTTGTTTATCATGAAGCACTGAGGATTTTTTAAAAATTGATTTGGCATATTTATGGGGAATTGAAGGTATGACTAAATGTTTAGAATAGTTTTGAAATTTAGTGAGAGGCTGTGAAAAAATCATTAGTGTATATCATATCACCATACTATCTTTAATAATTTGAAATACCCATAAACATCAAATGAGATTTTGTTTTGGAAAGGATACTTAAAACAGCAAAGCTCTATTTTAATAAATAATAATATTTTAATTAATACATCTGTTTCTTTTATCTTTTCCCAACTAACTACCTTAAATAATCCAAGTTATGTTTATCACTGGGACTGGCACTGTACATTAGAGCAATCCTAATTAAGGTAGATGCTAAGGATGTACATAAGTCTAAGACTTTCAGTTTAAGAAATGCATACTCCAGCTTGAAATAGTTATGCCTGACTGGGTACAGTGGCTCACGTCTGTAGTCCCTGCACTTTGGGAAACTGAAGCAGGGAGATGGCTTGTACCCAAGAGTTCAAGACCAGCCTGGACAAAATAGTGAAATCTCATCTCTACAAAAAAAATCACAAAACAAGGCAAGTGTGGTGGCGCATGCCTATGGTGCCAGCTACCTGAGAGGCTGAGGCGGAAGGATTTCCTGAGCCCAGGAGATGGAGGCTAGCTACAGTGAGGCCTGGTCATCCCCCTGCACTCCACCCTGGAAGAAATAATGTCTCAAAATATAAAATTAAAGAAAAGACCAGGTGCAGTAATCCCAGCATTTTACGAGGTGGAGGCAAGAGGATTGCCTTAACCCAGAAGTTCGAGACCAGCCTGAGCACCTTGGCGAGACTTCATCTCTACAATTAATCAAAAAACTTAGGCGAGGTGGTACGCACCTGAAGTTCCAACTGCTCAGAAAGTTGAGGTGGAAGGATCACCTGAGCTCAGCAGGTTGATAGGCTGCAGTAGCCGTGAGCGTGCCACTGCACTCCAGCTTGGGCGACAGAGTGAGACTCCAACTCAAAAAATAATAATAATAAATTAAATTAAATAGTTATGCCTAGTACTTAGCAGGTGCTCAATTTATGCTGGCTGAATGAAATAATGGTTTTGCATACTTAAAGATCAGATTCACCTGACTGACTGCAAGCAATGAAGAGGTGCTACAACTGAGTTTGGAGCAGGGCTAGAGGAGGCTATATTGATTGGTTACTAGGAATAACTGTAGCCAGTTTGATTGGATTTGATTTTTCCTTGTTTACCTTCAGTAATATTTAGCTTTAAAGGCTACCTGTAAAAACACTTTGAACCTGAAAGCTGTATACCTGTAACATATTATCACCGAGCCCTAAGACATAGTGATTTTTTTGTTATATTTTTAAAATACTATCAACTTCCAAACATAGAACCTTTATTTCTTTTTTTTTTTTCTTTTTTGAGTCAGATTCTCACTCTGTCACTCAGACTGGAGTGCAGTGCCACAATCACGGCTCACCACAGCCTGGATACAGGCAATCCTTCCACCTCAGCCTCCCAAGTAGCTGGGACTATAAGCTTGTGCCACCATGTCTGGGTCATTTTTTGATTTTTTGTAGAGATAAGGTCTCATTATGTTGCCCAGGCTGGTCTCTAACTCCTGGTCTCAAGCAATCCCACCTCACTTCCCCTCCCAAACTGCTGGGATTACAGACATAGTCACCACTGGCCTATTCCTACATTATGAATTAATCAAGCTGCAGGTTAAAATGGCCGTTTGAAAAATATTTTAAGCTTAGTCAAAATAATCAACATATTAAAATAATGTATTTGGTAATGAACATTTGTTCCAAAAATTCCTTAAGCTTTTGACTGTTGACATCTCCCTTTGCCTTACTTCCCTACCACCACCACCCCCACACACCTGTTTTCCTGAATTTAAATCGCCAATTACTCCTTAACCTGTGCTCTGAGCAGTGGTATCTAACTGTAAGTTTCCTGCTTACTCAAAAAAGATTAATAATTTTATGTTCTAAAAAGGCTTTGCTTCACCACTTCTGCGCCTGGCCAGGAATTGGCAGCACAGGATGTGGAGGGAGCCCAGAGGCCAAACTACTTTAGAGACCTTTATGGATATGTACATATATAAAAATATTTTATTAAAAGCAAATATCAACCCTGAATTGTACCCCACATCTTTAAAATAAAAAAATTAAAAGTTAAAAAAAGAAGCAAGTATCAGCCTAAACAAACATTTTATAATTATGCAAGCTATGATATTCATAGCTCCACAGCTATTAGGAATAGCAGAGAAATGTAGAAGTCTTTAGACTTCTAGAGTGGGGGGGGTGCAGATACATTTTAAATCAGTTCCTTTAGAAAAGAACTTTCTTGAAAGACAGCCTGTAGCATACAGCTCATCACTCCTTATGCAATCAGACCCTCCATTGTCTTCAGAGTAACTGCTGCTACCTCACAGGCCTGGTCTCTTTAATGCACGAGTAACTTCTGAAGAAGCATTGTGACACCCAGATGTGGAGTTCTTTGAAGCTATACGTCTGGGGAATCTTTATTTTGTTACAGTGCAAGAGTAATATCAGAATTTCTTAGAGTGGGTCATCACAGGAAATTATCAGCAATTCATAGACTTTCCCTTTTACGTTTGCTTCATCCTCCAGGGTAATCACAAAAGATTGTAGTCTCCATTTCAGTTTTCGTATCACTGACATATTCTTCTCTGCCGAGAGCAGGATTGATTTCCAGAGGTCAGCTTTTAACCCCAGTTCTGGGAGGGCCAATGGGACTGTAGTGGTTTGATAACTACCAACAATTGTTATTGGGATATTGTTCTGTTGTGAGGAGATTAGTGATTTCTGACTAATTATACAAGATCTTTTATATAAAGCAACGTATCAACTTCTCATCTTGGTAGGTATAGGTATTTACCTGATTTTAGTAAAAGTGATAGCAGTTGCAGGGAGGCAGAAGGGTGGATGAAAACATCAAATGGATGATGTGAAGACTTTGAAGGGTCAAGCATCTAGATAGACTGAACTTCAGAAAGGAAAGCTGAATAATTCAGAAATGTTTCTGAAAACTCTTATGAGTGAATAGATTATACATACAAATAATTTTTGTCTCCTAACAATCTTTTTGTGAATGTTACTGAGAGACTCAATATGTTTCATGACAACCTGCCATGTGGTTCGTGTGGGTATGTCACCATTCCTTGATTAGGAATTCTTGAATATCTAAGGACAGAATATAAGCAAATGAGGCATTTTGGTGATTTCATTTGCTGTATTCATTTTTATCTTAGGTATATGTTGCTCTGTTCAGAACATATAGAGGCAGAGAGGAATTTATGAAATAAATTTGGTGAGCAAAATAGTTTTACCTGGAATTGACTATATTTCGTTACAAATTCAGAAGAAAAGAAAGGCAGTTCAGTTTAAACTATTTTAGGTTTGAACTATAGTAGTTGAACTCTTTGCAGTCATGTAAGAATAATGATAAATCAAATGGACAAATGTTGAATGTCAAGCTGTGCCATTAATAGAGCCTTATTCAATAAAGCAATTATCACTGCATAAAACAGAATGAGGCACTTTATTTTAATATCCTGAAAGCACAAACTTCAGAGGGACCTGATGAGTGCTGAGTCCCAGGAGCCCCACCCCCTATCCTGATCCAGCCACAGGACAAGGGCTGTGGCTAGAAAAGGACAAGGAAGAACTCGAAAGAGATCAGTGATGAGTCCGGGACTGACCCAAACCTCCTCCTCCCCAGCAATCCTCTAGATGTCAGACCCACAAGGCTGGGCCATGACTGAGAGGGACAAACCCAGGTTTTAGCCTGGACATCAGTTGCAATAGGAGGACTCCATTCCAGGATAGGCCTGGCTGGGGCACCCCCACAAGTACATACCTGGGGAAGAGACAATCCTGCATCTCCCCACCAGAGGCAATCTCCCTGACCATATGAGAGTAGGAGGGGAGGCCTGCAGCCACACCTACTTCCACTGCCCCACCTCCTTCCCTGCTCCAGACACTGAGGAGAGAGTGAAAGAGGTGGAAACTCTGCAGGAGAGACCTGATCAGAGGAACAATTACAGAGCCTGCTGCAACAGGGAAGTGTTGTGTTTTTTTTTAATTTTTTTTTTAATTTTTTACCTGTTGGTTTAGTCTATCTATTTTTAAAAATATTTTTCCTTTGTGGAGGAATGTGTATGTGAGGGTTTGATCTGCATCCCCCCACCCCAATTTTTTTCTTTTTTTCTTTTCTTTTTCTGTTTCTTTCTTCTTTCATTTGTTGTTTTCTGTTTATGTGTACATGAATGATTGAGTGTTCATCTTTCAATTTTGTTGTTGTTGGTTTGTTTTTGCTCTTTGTTTTTCTGGGTTTTTGTTTTTATTTTTATTTTTTATAGTTTAAGGTATGTGTCAATATATGTGAGAGGGTACAATCTGAATTTCTTTTTATTTTCTTTTCAGTCTTTCTGTTTTTCTTCTCTGTGCATTCTACGCTAGGCATGTGTGTGTGTTCAGTTTTCTTGTGTTTTGATGTTGATGTTGCTTATATTGTTTCACATTGTTGTTATTCCAGTTTGTTTTGGGGAGTGTGTATATGTCTGTGTGTGTGTTCAATTGTTTTTTTGTGTTGGTTTCTGCTTTGCATTGTCATATAGAGTGATAATGGGGAGTGGGTCTCAGGGAACACAATCAGTGAACATTGTAATTTGCAAGTAGTTTCTGAATCCTAGCACCCTATCCCATATTGTATTAGACTTCCAAAAATTGTAAGAGACAGCAAAGCTCCCCACCCACAGTCTTATTTCACAATAGAACAAATCCAGAGCCCAGATCAGGGAAAAATAGAGGACTTAACAAACATCAGAAGGGAACACCTCCCCAACTGACACAGAATAACAGAACTAAAGAGAAAAACAAGAGATCTGTCACAAGTGACGAAAAACCAAGGGAAAACCAGAGGCAATTTCAAGTGTAACAAAGAGAAAACTCCAAAAAATCAGACCTTGAAGCTCAAACAATGGAAGTCACCAATGACTAGCCCCAGAATATGACAGGGATTAGGGACTGGATAGAAAGAGCAAATAAGACTCGAGAAAGACAAGTTGCAATACTGAAAGAACTTGTAACAGAGATTTTGGCCATAAAAAATTGTATCCAGTGGCTGACAAGCATGGAAAGCAGAATTAATCTAACTGGAGAAAGAATTTCAGAACTTGAAGACCAGAACATGGAATTAACCCAATCTGTAAAAAACATTGAAAGAGGAGTCAGAAAGAAAGAACAAAATCTACAGGAGATGTGTGATTATATCAAGTGGCCGAACATACACCTGACTGGTATCCCAGAAGAAGAAAGGGACATGGAGAACAACTTGGAGCAAGTATTCCAGGAGGTAATCCAAGAAAACTTTCCCCATCTCACCAGAGATGTGACCAGCCAAGCACAAGAGATACAAAGAACCCCACAGACATCAAATGAGAAGACCAACCCCTAGACACATAGTAATTCACCTACACAAAGTAAGTACAAAAGAAAAACATCCTAAAGGCAGCAAGGGAGAAAGGTCAGACTACCTACCAGGGAAAACCAATCAGAATAGCGCAGACCTATTAGCAGAAACACTACAAGCAAGAAGGAATTGGAGTCCAATATTCAAAGTCCTCAAAGATAAACAATTTCAACCAAGAATTTCCTGTGCAGCCAAGCTCAGCTTCATCAGTGATGGAGAATTAAAATCCTTCCCAGATATCCATTCCTAAGAGATTATGTAGTTTCCAGACCAGCTCTACAGGAGACACTTAAAAAGGTATTAAGCACAGAAGAAAGAAAAATAAAAATGACCACACACTTCCCAAGAGAACAGTAGAGCACAGAATCAACAGATAATACAGTGCAACAAGAAACTTAAAAAGACACACATACATCAACCCCAAAACCAAAAGAAAAGAAGCAAACAAAGAAAAAACTTTATAAGAACTTCATGACAGGGATAAACAATCACATTTCAATAATCAACCTGAATGTGAATGGACTAAATGCACCACTGAAAAGACACAGAATGGCAAACTGAATAAGAAACCATGACTCAGTAATTTGCTGCATCCAGGAAACTCATTTCACCACAAAGGATGCACACACACTCAAAGTTAAAGGATGGAAAACAAGTTCCCAGGCAAATGGGTCACAAAAGAAGGCAGGAGTTGCAATCTAATATCAGACAAAACCACCTTTAAGCCATAAAAAATTTTAAAAGATGCAAAAGGACACTACATAATGATAAAAGTTTCAGTCCATCAACAAGAAATATCCATCCTAAATATATATGCATACAACACAGAAGCACCAGCATTTACAAAATAACTACTAAATAAACGAATAAAAGATATTGACTCTAACACTATTAGAGCAGGGGACTTGAATACCCCACTAACAGCCCTAGGTAGATCATCAAGGCAAAAGATCAGCAAGGAGATCCAGAACCTAAACTTGACACTTGACCAAATGGACTTAATAGATACCTACAGATTATTCCACCCAACAAACACAGAATATACATTCTACTCATCACCACATGGAACATACTCCAAGATCAATCACATTCTTGGCCATAAATCAAACATAAACAAATTCCATAAGGTTGAAATATTGCCATGCACCTTCTCAGACCACAGTGGAATAAAAACAAATATCAACACCACCAAATTTCCCCAAAGCCCACAAAGATATGGACACTAAACAACATGATGCTGAACAACTACTGGATCAACACTGAAACTAAAGCAGAAATTAAAAGATTCCTGAAAAAAAATGAAAACGAGGAAACACCTTACTAAAACCTCTGAGATGTCATGAAATCAGTTCTAAGAGGGGAAATTTGTCTCTATGAGCACACATCCAGAAAATGGAAAGATCACAAGTTGAGAGCCTAACAAATCATCTAAGGGAGCAGAAAAGAGAAGACCACCAAAACCTCAACTTTAGTAGAGGAATCCAAATCACCAAAAATAAAAGCCCAAATACAAGACATAGAAGACAAAAATAAAGAAAACATTAACAAGATTGATGGATGCCTAGCCAGAATGACCAAGAAAAAGAGAACAAAAGCCCAAATAAACACAATCAAAAGTACAAAAGATCAAATCACAACTGACCCCGGAAGAAATACAAAAGATTATCAGAGATTACTATGTATACCTACCTATATGGAAACAAACTTGATAACCTAAATGAAATGGAGAACTTTCTGATATCACACAGCCTCCTCAGGTTGAAACAAGAAGACATTGAGACACTAAATAGATAACCCAGGAAATTGACTCTCTCATTCTAAAACTACCTATAAAAAAACTCTGGACTGTACTGCTTTCCAACAGAATTCTACAAAATGTATAAGGAGAAATATCAATCCTATTGAAAGTATTCCAGGCAATTGAGAAAGATAGAATTCTCCCCAGATCATTTTATGAAGCTAACATCATACTAATACCCCAACAAGGTAAAGATCCAACAACAAAAGAGAACTACAGGCCAATATCCCTTATGAACATAGATGCAAAAATTCTCAACAAGATTCTAGCAAATCGGATCCAAAAATATACCTCAAAAATCATCCATCATGACCAAGTAAGCTTCATCCCCAGGATGCAGGGCTGGTGCAACATTCGCAAGACCATAAATGTAATTAAATACACCAACAGATGTAAAAACAAGAACCACATGATTATATTATTAGATGCAGAAAAAGCTTTTGATGAAATCCAGCATCCCTTCTTGATAAAAACCCTCAAACACCTAGGTACAGAAGGAACATACCTCAAATAGTAAGTTTCATTTACAATTAACTCACAGCTAACATTGCTAAATGGACAGAAACTGGAAACATTTCCCCCGAAAACCAGAACAAGACAAAGCTACCCACTTTCACCCCTCTTGTTCAACATTGTGTTAGAAGTCCTAGCTAGGGCAATTAGACAAGAGAAGGAAATCAGGGGTGTATCCAAATAGGAAAGAGAAAGTCAAGTTATCTCTCTTTGCTGATGATATGATCCTATACCTTGAAAATTCAAGAGAATCTGCCAAAAACCTGCTTACACTGATAAAGGACTTTGGCAAAGTCTTAGGATATGAAATAAATGTGCAAAGGACCGTTGCAATCCTATACACCAAAAACAAACAGGCAGAGACCCAAATTAAAAGTATAATCCCATTCACAATAGCCACACACACACACAAAGAAACACCTCAGCATCTTCCTAACCAGTGAAGTGAAAGACCTTTCCAAGAGAACTACAAAACACTGCTCAAAGAAATTCAAGACAATACAAACAAATGGAAAAATATTCCATGCTCATGGATAGGAAGAATCAACATTGTTAAAATGCCCATCCTACCAAAGGCAATCTACAGATTCAACGCAATACCCATTAAACTACCAAAATCAGACTGCTCAGACCTAGGAATGACAATACAGAAATTCATATGGAAATGTAAACGACCATGAATAGCCAAAACAATCCTTAACAAAATAAACAAAGCAAGAGGTATCACACTTCCAGATTTCAAACTTTACCATAAGGCTACAGTAATCAAAACAGCCTGATATTGGTACAAGAACAGGCATATAGATCAATGGAACAGGATAGAGATTCTGGAAGCAAAGCCTCAATTTCTCAACCAACTCATCTTTGACAAAGCCTCCAATAACAACCACTGGGGAGAGAACCCATTCAGTAAATGATGCTGGGAAAACTGGCTGACCACATGCAGAAGATTGAAACAGGACCCCTATCATCATACACAGAAATTAACTCTAAATGGATTAATGACCTAAATGTAAAATCTCAAACTATAAGAATCTTAGAAAATGCATTAGACACCCTTATGGAAAGTGAAACTGGCAACCAATTCCTGATCAGAACCCTAAGTGCCCATAGCATAAGAGATACGATAGACAAGTGGGACCTCATCAAACTGATGAGCTTTTGCAAAGCAAAAGAAGCTGTCAAGAGAGCAGGGAGACAGCCCACAGAATGGGAAAAAATATTTGCCAACTGTATATCTGACAAAGGCCTGACATCTAGGATCTACAAGTAACTCAAACATGCCAAAAGGAAAAAAACAAACAGCTCCATTAAAAAATGGAAAAGCCAGGCTCGGTGGCTCAGCCTGTAATCCCGCACATTTGGGAGGCTGAGGTGAGAGAATTGCCTGAGCCCATGGGTTCGAGACCCGCCTGGGCAGCAAAACCTCATCTCTACAATAAATCAAAAAATCAGCCGGGCGTGGTAGTGCATGCCTGTCCGGCTACTCGGAAGGCTGAGGCGGAAGGATCGCCAGAACCCAGCAGGTCAAGGTTGTGGTGGCCAGGAGCATCCACTGCACTCCAGTCTGGGCGACAGAGTAAGACTCCAACTCAAAAAAAAAAAAAAAAGTGGACAAAAGACATGAATAGACTCTTTTCAAAAGAAGATTTACGGGCAGCCAACAGATACATGAAAAAGTGCTCAGCCTCACTAATCATCAGAGAAAGCAAATCAAAACCACGTTGAGATACCACCTAACCCCAGTAAGTATGGCCATCATTAATAAAACAAAGAACAGCCGGACTCGGTGGCTCAGCCTGCAATCCTGCGCCATTGGGAGGCTAAGGTGAGTGGATTGCCTGAGCCCGTGGGTTTGAGACCCGCCTGGGCAACGAGACCTCATCTCTACAATAAATCAAAAAATCAACCGGGGGTGGTAGCGCATGCCTGTAATTCCGGCTACTTGGAAGGCTGAGGCAGAAGGATCGCCGGAGCCCAGCAGGCGAGGCTGCGGTGACCGGAAGCGACCACTGCACTCCAGTCTGGGTGACCAAGTGAGACTCCAACTCAAAAAAAAAAAAAATTAAAAATAAATAAAAATAAAAATAAAACAAAGAACAACTGATGCTGACAAGAATGGGGAGAAAAAGAAATGCTTCTACACTGCTGGTGGTAATGCAAACTAATGCAACCTCTTTGGAAGACAGTGTAGTGATTTCTGAATGAACGAGAAATTGACCTTCCAAATGACCCAGCAATTTCCCTGTTGGGAATATACCCGTAGGAACTCATATCATTCTACAAAAAAGATACCTTCACATGTGTTTGTTGCAGCTCTATTTATGATAGCAAAAACATGGAACCAACCATGCTGCCCATCGAAGCTGGACTGGATTTAAAAAATGTGGTACATATACACAATGGAATATTATGCAGCCATAAAGAAGGACAAACGTATGGACTTTGCAGCAACTCGGATGGATTTAGAGTCGATCATACTCATGATCTATCACAGAAACAAAGAACAGAGTACTCACTCATAAGTGGACCTTGAACAATTATCATAATACTATAAGAAAAGGATTGGCAGTAATGGGAAACTGCCAGGGGTGGGGGGGTGGGGGCGATTGGTAGTTGAGGGAAACTGCTAGGGGAGGGAGTGGCACACCTCATCAGCAAGGGTACCTGCATAATCAGTGTCTGTATACCTAACCCTGAATTGTACCCCACATCTTTAAAATAAAATTTTTTTTAAAATTTAAAAATTAAATTAAAACAAAACAGCATGTTATTTGTCACGAATTAAGCCTTGCTTATAAGTTATGCCTTTTGTAGTTGACCACATTTTTATCCTGCATAATTCATATATTCACATTATTGTCTTAAGTTTCATTCTGTTGTCTTGGGTACACACTTTTTGCACATTAGTTGTAAAAATATCTTTGATTTTTAAAAGTCAGGATAAAATTTTATTTCCCCTTGTCTTTAATCTAAACAAAGCTTATATGACCAAAAACAAAATAAATCAAATAAATAAATAAAGTGAGAAAGACTAAAATCAGGCTGGTGGATCTGGGGCCTGGCCTACCAACTTTAACCAGAACTCAGTTTTTGGTGTTTTACTGTATTGATTTTCTAGTTAGGAATTTCTTTCGGTGGGTGGGGAGGTTCTCGGGCTGAAACTAAAACAAATAAAAAAACAAGTTTGAAAATGTAGATGATCCCTAACATTTTGCCACTGTGTAATAGGTGTGTGGTATGGGGAATTAATAGACCAAGATACTTAGGATTGGAATACTGTAGACTTGTTATTTTGCATTGAACTTTACCAGTTCTCAGCTGACATGTTCTTCTTAGTCCAGTGGTAAGAAATATGCTGTCCTCCATTTAGGGGAAGAATGCTTCATTTCCTCTTAGCCTTGCAGAATGAAGAGCATATTCAAACAGGTCCAAGTCTCTGTTGTACTCTTTTTTCTTCCTGTTGGGGTTTTCTTTTCATCTTATACCTTTTAAATCTGTGTCATGGACCTCAGCATTAGGATATATCTGATTAGTTACTGAACAGCCTTTCAAACTTGGCTTTGACAGTATAGGTTTGGAAGGATGTCAGTTAATGCATTTGGCTGTTTGGAAGGTGTGTTGGTTTTTACATTAAAAAAGCTTGTTACTCCTCTAGTGTCTTGGAAAACCTTTGTAACATTTTTTAGTCCATTTACCAGAAAACAAGCAAACATTCTTTCTTACTTAGATCTGGGAATTTAGCACAATAGTCGTTTTTGTTGTGGTTGTTTTGAGTTGGAGTCTCACTGTCACCCAGCCTGCAGTGCAGTGGCACACTCACAGCCACCACACCCTCAACCTGCTGGGCTCAGGCGATCCTTCTGCCTCAGCCTTCCAAGTAGTTGCAATTACAGGCATGTGCCACCATACCCAGCTAATTTTTTTATTTATTGTAGAGAAGAAGTCTCTCCGGGTTGCCCAGGCTGGTCTCAAACCTGTGGGCTCAGGCAATCCTCTCACCTCAACCTCCCGAAGTGCTGGGATTATAGGCATAGCCACTGTATGCAGCCAGCACCAATAGTTTTAAACTACATCTGTAAGTATCAGCAAGTAGTCTTTGTTTACTCATATGCCATTTTTTCCTCCTAAAAAGTAAAGAATTCTATTTTCTAAAAAGGTATTTCTCAGTTTTACTTTTGGAAATAAATTTTATGTTATGAAAATTTAATCTTGGGGACAACTTGGGGTGTTGTTTTCAAGTCACTCTTTTAAATAGAACAAAAAGACCAAAAACTAATTATTATCTTCTATCTCAGATATTTGACCTATCCTTCCAAACTTCAAGATGGAACTCTCTTCAAATGTGCAGTGAAATAATCGCTTCTCATGACCTATCCTCAAATGAATCTCTTATTAAGTATCTTACACAACTGTTAAGAAATTATTATTAGCCTGGCTCGGTGGCTCAGCCTGTAATCCCGCGCCTTTGGGAAGCTGAGGTGAGTGGATTGCCTGAGCCCGCGGGTTCAAGACCCGCCTGGGCAGGGAGACTTCATCTCTACAATAAATCAAAAAATCAGCCAGGCGTGGTAGCGCATGCCTGTAATTCCGGCTACTTGGAAGGCTGAGGCGGAAGGATCGCTGGAGCCCAGCAGGTCGAGGCTGCGGTGGCTAGGAGCGGCCACTGCACTCCAGTCTGGGCGACAGAGTGAGACTCCAACTCAAAAAAAAAAAAAAAAAAAGAAACTATTATTTAGTCCTGAAATGATGTATGTATCATGTAATTTCATCCTGAGAAGATATAATACTAAGTAACGTAGGAAACGCCCAACTTACTTTATGATTCCAGTTACTGTTTCTGTCACTCTGAATAGTGTACTCTAACCAGTTTTGTTGGTATTTCTCTCTGGGTGATATAGTTCATTGTCAACTATATATAACTTGAGCTATTTGTTATTTAAATATGAATATATCTCATTAAGAAATATAAAGTGTAAGTACTTTGAGGACAGTAACTTCACATGCAAAAGTTATTGATGGTATGTATCATAATTTTATTTCTTCTTATGGGCTACTACAATTCACAATAGAGATAAGTTCTTATTAATTCCCTAAGAGGTAGTTTTTCATTTTCCTTAACAAGCTTATAATTTTTCTCATATTCCTTCAAAAGGGCATCTTATAATAGCATATGAACTTTTTGTTCCTTTATCTTTGAGAGATGTTACAGATCTTTAAAATCTATAATACTCAGTGATTTATCACAGAAACAAAGAACTGAGCACCACATGTTCTCATAAGTGGACCCTGAACATTTACCATAATACTATGAGAAAGAGATTGGCAGTAGCTGGAAACTGCCAGGGGGTGGGGTGGGGTGGAACATAACATCAATAAGGGTACCTGCTCTCAAACCAGGTGACATGAGGACCAAAGGGGGGTCCAAATTTCACTTGTACAATGACCATTTGTATACCTAATCATGAATTGTTCCCCACGTCTTTAAAAGAAAAAATAAATAAATAAAATCTGTATGTATGCTTTGACCAAAAGTCATTTTAGTTCTAGAAACATCAAATCTTAAAGATAAAGTGAAAACCCTTTCAATAACTTTTTCTGTATCCTGATGGAAAAACACCTCTCTCTCCTAATGATTTCTAGTCACATCTAAGTCTTGACTTGTTCAAGAATAGAAACAAAGAAAAGCACAAGGGTTTCCTTAGGAGACATAATTCAGATTCTTACCTTCATGCTTTTCCCCTGCATTGAAATTAGCAGTTGCAGTTGGGGTTGAGGGTGGTCTGGGCTTCCTCAGTACATCACATTAATGCATTAATGTGGGTGAAAAAAATGTGCATTTTTTTCAAACCTGAATATGCATACATGTGCAATAGAATTTCAATTCTTTAGTTTACTCATCTAAAACTCACAGAGGACCATCAACACCCAAGTTATTGCTGGTTGTGTGTGTATTAGTGACAAGAGGTATGAGTGGACATTCAGTTAAGTTCCATACCCACTGCAGAAATAAGTTGAAAGTTTTATTTGTTCAACTCAACTTTTTGAAATGCTCTTTGATGTGGCTTCTTAAATTACCCAGCAGCATAACTGCAGCTATGCTGCATCACTCTTGATCCCTGGCAGCATGGAAAATCCCCACGCATGTGGAGCTAGCCAGGAAACTGAAATGTTTTACATTTGTACTGACCATATTTGTTACATACAAGGATCTACTGTCAGAGTGAGACACTGAGCTTCAGGGAGGCACACAGGCCTAACTGTATGGCATCTTCCGTTAACAAAATAACTACTGTCTGAAAAAGATTTTTTTTTCTCAGAACAGTTTAAAATTATCTGTAAAAAACATTACTGGTTTCCACTAAAGGGAAGGAGATGGTGAAACCACCTATCCATTTGCTTTTAGCTTTGTTGCTTTTGTCATTTGTAACTCTTTAATGTTCTAAAAGTGTAAAAGATTTTTTAAAAATATTATTTTGCTGTAGTATCTTCACAAACTTTAACTTTTAGATCTTAGACAAAACATGCATTTATTTTATAGACAAAAGAAGTAACTCATGGTCATTTTGCTGCTTGCTCACCAAGTTCCAGCCCAACCCCACTCTACAGAACCCACTGGGAGGGTCTCCCGATGAGAATGTCTAGTCCTTAGCTCTTATCGTTAGAGAACTTCCAAAGTGCAGATTGCTTTCATTTCCCTTTCTTCTTGTGAATACAGTGATGATGGTGGCTCTGAGATCATTATTGTCTTGATACTTGACAGTTGAAAAAATCTTCTGCAGATGTCTCATAGATGATGTTGAAAGCTGAGAAGCACGCTTCTTAGTCTATAGTTTTACCAACTATACAATTCTGGATTCTGTATCAACTTCTCTAAATAGTGAAAGGGATTGTTTGCGTATTTGATATGGGTTTACATGTAAAAGTATCTGAGTTACCGTGGATATCAAGACAACACAAATGTTTTTAGGAATTTTTTTTTTTTAGTCACCTAGGCTGGAATACAGTGACACAATCATGGCTCACTGCAGCCTCGACCTCCTGGTCTCAGGCAATCCTTCTACCTCAGCCTCCTGAGTAGCTGGGGCTACTGGTGCACACCACCAAGCCTGCCTACTTTGTTTTTCAGAGATAGGAGTTATTGCTATGTTGTCTAGGCTCCTCTCAAACCCCTGGGCTCAAATTATCTTCCTGCCTTGGTCTCCCAAATTTCTGGGATTACAGGCATGAGCCACCATGCCCAGTCAATTTATTGTTTTTGATATTTAAGTCTCCCTAACTAAAATGTTGGATTTTTGGAGTCCTGTTTTCCACTGTATGCCCAGCTCCTAAAACAGTATACAATGGGCACTTATTAAGCTTTTTGCAAAATGAATAAATTTTCAAAAACATAGTAAATATATAGACAAATGGAAAGGTATACATTTGTAAAAGTGTGATGTGTTGCAAAGGAGCAAAAATTCCCAAGGATTGTACAGTTCCCAAGAATTGTACATTCAGAGTGGATATGAAATCCTTAACCTCTGAAAAGGTAGCATCCTTTTTTTGGGGGGGGTGGGAGTCTCACTCTGTCGCCTAGGTTGGAGTGCGGAGGCATGCTCACGGCTACCACAGCCTCAACTCGCTGGGCTCAGGCGATCCTTCCACCCCAGCCTTCCGAGTAGCTGGACTACAGGCATGAGCCACCATGCCCAGCTAATTTTATTTACTGTAGAGATGAGGCCTCACCATGTTGCTGAGGCTGGTCTCGAACATGTGAGCTCAGACTAGGATTACAGGCGTGAGCCACCACACCCTACTAAAGGTGGCATTCTTTACTATCAGAGTTATCTAGATAAAGGACATTATTTTATAGCAGAAACACAAATCTCTTAGTATTCTGTATGTTTTTTAAAATTTTTCCTCAAAATAAAACCAAGATGGAATTGCTCCAGAAAAATAATTAGAAAATGCAGACTTTAATCTTTTCAAAACAGATCTTCAAAATAGACCACAGGATGTTTTTTCCTGGCTCTAGTCATCATCTTTGTCGATGGAATATGCAACTCTTATTTGATAAATCCCACAGATTTTCAAAGGAGCCCTTACAATATGGAATGTGAGGGAACTATATCAAGTTATCTAAATTAATTTTTTAATACTCTTCTCCGATAGGCTGCCTCACCTCTGGCCTAATTCCCTGTATTTTCTATAGGGAATATTTTGCCTGTATTTTCTATAGGGAATATTTTGCCACTAGGGAGGGAGACTTTGGAAAAGTGGGAAAAGGTGATATCTTGGGGTCCCACTTAATTCCTACAGCAATTAGACGCTGCCAATTGTCAACGAGTCTCAAAATACATAGAAGCCTACCTCATTTAGGTAAAACAGTAGTAATAGCAATAATAATAATAGCTTTATTGGGTCTGGGACTTAGATAGAATGTGACCTATCTGTTAGTTTCTGAAGTATGTGTTGTGTTATTTACCATTTATACCAGTTCTGAATGACTGGCTACCTTTCTGCTGGAGTAATTATATCCCAGTGAAACAAGGGCACAGTTGATGTTATTGTTTGCATAATGGTGGTTTTCCAGCCAAAGGCTGGGGATTCTTGAGGAAAGCACCTTTCCAAACGTTTGACCCTTGGTTTAGTCGACAACCTATTGAAATTGACATGCCATTTGTCTTCCTTTCAGTAGCACTGATGGAATTTAGGTAGACCCCTGTCTCGGTGCTCTGGGTAGGAGAGGCAGTGTCAGTATGGCAAGTCTCAGATGCAAAAATGCAGGTTTCATGGTAGCATGCCCTCTCAGTGTAATGTTCCATGTTTTATCTTTATTGAGCCTTCTGATTTGAGATTTAAAATACTGCAAAGTTCTATGGTTGAACTAATGTTTCCAACAATATGTAATCATTTGTATTTCTTGATCTTTGAGAGAAAAAGATTGCCTTTATTACAGTTGGAGCTCTTTTATTTCTATTCAAATTTTCAAGGATTTTAAAAAAGTAAAACATTAACATAGAGACATGTGGACAGAGTATTTAAATATGAAAGGGATAAACCTGTTTTTTTGAAGTAACGTTAGAGAAATATTGCTCTTCAGTGATACAGCCATCACTTTTAAATGCGTTGTTTCATGAATATTTGAAGTTATAATGAGACCGTATTGTAACATACTATTCCATAAATCTGATACTAGAAAAGGAAGAAATGAAAAATAGTTATTCTTTTGGTAATACTATAATTCAGTAATAT
Source organism: Cephalopachus bancanus (assembly GCA_027257055.1). Lineage (NCBI taxonomy): Eukaryota > Metazoa > Chordata > Mammalia > Primates > Tarsiidae > Cephalopachus > Cephalopachus bancanus. The sequence continues at coordinate 9,183,770 of JAPVLO010000204.1, forward strand.
CATAGTTAAAAAGTTGATACTTAGCCAAACTTCCAGAAGGCCCTAAGTCACAAGGATTTTGTAGCTGAGGTCCTTTTTGCAGCAAACTGAGGACAGGTGCAAATGATGACTGCCACCTACTAACATATAATCTCTAAATATTCCCAGAGCTTTTTTCTCTGTGTACAAGCCCAACAGTTATAATGGTGAAAGAGAACAAGACAGCCCAAATTTTTTATTTATGGCTTTCCTGAAGTTGCTCAAAAAAGAAATGGACTAAGAATCCTAAGAATATCTGAAATGGGTTAGAAAGAGGAAAGTATGCTCACGTCTCTAGGACTTTTACTTAAGCACCAAGTAGCCTTTTATGTAGTTTGTATAGGCAGAAATCCTCGGAACATTTGTTCATTCTTCCCAAAGACCACACCCTACAGCAGAGCTACACATGCCACTCATTTTCTGCAGGTATTCTATTAGCAGGGAACAGTGTGGAGAAAGACTCCTACCTGAATTTGAATCCTGGTCCCAACACTTATGAACTTGAGGGTGATCCATTATTGAAACTCTCAAAGCCTTGGATTCCTCATTTGTAAACAGAGAATAATAATCATCTCTGCCTCATGTGATGGTCAAGATTCCTTATACAATTACTATGTTATATAAGTAATAAGTGTTTACCAAATGCTTTTTAGAACATGGGTTAAAATAATAAAGTTTAAGGTGAGATTCCCCCATATTTAAGAATAGTATGGATAAAAGAAAGTTCTGTATAATTCTTGAGTGGTCTTTTTGCTTTTTAATGAGGTGGTGTTCAATTTGCTCCCATCCCCTGCCTTACCTGATGACTAGTTAAATCATTTAAAGACTCTTGCAAGACTGAAACTCAAGTTTTAGGCCTCTTGAAAAGTATTGGATAGTTGAACAAGTTTGTAATTCTATTTTCTCTGTCTTAAGTTCCATCTCACAAAACTATCTAGAGCCTAAATATAATCTAGTATTATGTCAAGTCACTTGATCACATAGCTTCTATCTTAGATGCATCCTACTTTTAATGAAGCACAGCAGTGTGTTTCTTTTCCCTGTGTCTAAGCTTTATTTGTAGCCACATATTTTTATATGATTATATACACTGTGCAGATGTAAATTACTTTTTGGTACACCCAGTGAAAGTAATGATCTTTCAAAAAATTCACACAGATTTGTAGTCCCCATAATCTTGGAAAATACACCCAAGAAATCTGTTGGTTTTTATCTTGATATTGAAAATATGATAGATGGTGTGATTCATTAATTCATTAATTCATTTTATAAGTACCATAATATAATTGTCAATTTGTCCACACACAGCCTCCAATTACCTCCTCAATTCCTGGCAACAGCCACTACCTCATCTTTCATTTTTATTTCCTACCAGTTAATTGCACTAATAGGTTTTGCTTTTCGTTTCTGCATGATTTTCATTAGAAAAAGTGGCAAGTGTTAATGTTTGCTTTTTTTTTAGTTAGTAAGTGTTTCAGGCTTTTTACACAGAGAAAAGCAAGGAAAATGAATTTTTAAAACTTTTCTGTAATTGTTCTTGCTAGCCTCAAAATTCCAGATGACTACTTTTAACTTTTACTTTTTTAGAAAAGAAGAGGCTTATTTGGGATCAATAAATTCTGCCAGGTAAGGAATATTGGTAGATTGAGCTTTGTGGTAGGATTTTTTTTTTTTTGCTTTTTTTTTTCTTAAAAATGCTTCTCTAGTATTTTCCTAAAGAATCATAATTTTCTCAATCCACAGGCAGCTTTTTTGTGCAATGTGAACTAACATTAGCTAATTTAATCCGACTATTTAACAAGGCATTTGTTCATTTAAAAGTTCCATATTACAAACATTTTACTAAATATTTTTGAAAGCACTTGTTCATTTTTAACAATCAAACAAATACCTATGAAATGTCAATTGAATCTTTAAAACTGAGAGTTTGTTGTATAATTGCAATATCCTCCAATAATTTATCTAAGTATTCAACAAATGAAATAATTATGATATAGATACATAGTTTTGACTAAACTAAATTGGATCACTTGCATTTATCATATTTTATGATTTATGGGAATGTTTTTATTCATCCTGAAAACAAATGATTGAATGAAAGAATTAACTATTGATTCAGTTTCACATATCTCCTTATGATTACAGGTAACTGGCATCACACTAGTGGAGGAAAAATTTTAAGTTAATATAAATTAATATCATAGTTATCTTTCTATCAGAGCTTTTTAGGAATGCTTTAGAACAAAAATCCAGAATATTATCATTTTATACTTTTTTAAAAAGGTATCTCAAAACCTTCTCGGTTACTGCCTTATCTAGATCCTACTGGAAGAACTCAGGTATTTATAATTATTGCATCAGATGGGCAAATACTCAGAACATCAGCTTGACAAGTGTCAGATAAATTGTCTGGTGTCTGTGTCAAGGTATCAGATAAACTGGCAAATTAAACATTCTTTTTTCAAAGTCTCCTTTCAACTGAATCATGTCCCTCAATATGACATTTGAATATAAAAACATAATTATATAATTTGATGATAAACAGAAGAGGAAGAGAAAAGAGATTTAGACTAGAAGAAAAAGTAATATTTTCCCGAAACCCTATGCAGAAATAGAGAATCAAGTAGCAAATACAGAAAATTTTCTCCAGTGAGAAACATAAGGGTAAAATTTTGATATGATTTTGATAAGTCATTCAAAGGATTAAAGGGCAGCAAGAGCTAATAACAGGTAGCAAAGAAGGGGTAAAGGAGCTGTGCTTATTTAGTTGATTTTATGATAAATCAACTAGAGAAGCCATATAAACTAGAGAAGCCAATTCTGGTGAGAGTTTCATGAGAGCCCCTCCTTAGTTTGTGTTCCAGAGAGCAGATGGCTGGGATCTCGCCTGCCTGTATACAGGAAGTGCTCAGCCACAAGTCCCATTTCAGGATGAGGGCTCTCAGCCTTGGGAACATAAAGGCGTATTTACAGGCTGATGTGGTGTAGATGTGAGATTCAAACAGAATAAAACTATCGGGAGTTATTTTAAAAATTATGTAGGCAGCTAACAATTTCAAATATTTAAAGAGAATATTTATATTCTAAGATCTTGCTGAAACTGTCAGAAGATAGCATAGCTTACTAAAAATTTAAGACTAGATTTTTGTAGATTTACCTTTTATCTTGTCTATATCATGGCATGGGAACAACTAGAATATGTGCATTTAAGTGATAAAAGTTTGATTTATTTTTATTTATTTATTTATTTATTTTTTAATTTTTTTGAGTCAGAGTCTCTGTTGGCCAGGCCGGAGACAGTGGCATGATCAGGGCTTACCACAATCTCAAACTCCTGGGCTCAGGTGCTCCTTCCACCTCAGCCTGCCAAGTAGCTGGGACTACAGGCATGGGCCACCACACCAGACTAATTTTTTTTTTTTGTACAGACAAGATTCCATTATGTTGCCAAGGCTGATTGTGAACTCCTCCTAACTTGGTCTCCCAAGTGCAAGATTATAGGTGTGAGCCACCATGCCTGACAAAAGTTTTCATTTTTTAGCAAAAGGTATGAGTAGCAGAGACGGGTCTCTAAAAATCAGGAAATTTGGCAAATTTATCAAATATACATTTCAAAGAACTGAAATCATATTGCAGGGATTTACAGAAGAAACAGTAAAAATAATTTGCCTCCCCACCTCCCACCACTCTTTTTTTTTTTTGAGTCAGAGTCTCACTCTGTCTCCCAGGCTGGAGTGCAGTGACACAGCTCACAACCACTGCAACCTCGACCTGCTGGGCTCAAGTGATCCTTCCGCTTCAGTCTTCCAAGTAGCTGGAACTATAGGCATGTGCCACCGTGCCTGGTTAATTTTTTGATTTATTGTAGAGACAAGGTCTCACCAAGTTGCCCAGGCTGGTCTTGAGCCCCTGGACTCAGCCCATTACTCTTTTTAAAGGATTTTAGCATTGATAAGCCTGAGAAGCAGAGAATGGTAACAGTCCAATGCTTCTTGGGACCCTGTACCTTGGAAATGGTCTCTGTTGCATGTCATTACTTCTTAAAATTTCTTCTTGCTAAATTTCTTACTGTGTTCCCTGTTGTGTTTATCTGGTTTTGCAGCCCTTTTGAGGTATATGGGTTTCAGAAAGGGAGCTTTGCTAGGCAGGTACAGTGTTTTGGGGTGTGTGAGTTGACATGTTTAAAATGAAACCCTCTCATTTGTTTCTCACATGTACTCAAGTTTCATCACTGTGTGATTTCAAGTTTCATCACTGTGTGATTGTAACTTTTGGTCATATTCAGTACATTTAGCATTATGTTCCAGAGCTGATATGGAAAGCTGGGCTACAAACTAGTAAAGAATTTTTCAGAAGCCTCTTATGGGCTAAGCTCAGCACTAGGTAACATGAAGGGATAATTTATCAGGCAGCAAATTTTACTGTGTGCATATTGCTGTGCAGAAGTTTTGCCCAAGATCCTTCACTTTATTGATTATCCAGCTGGAAAAACAAAAACTGAAAGCATGCCAAATTGTATGTACAATCTGGTTTCACTCAGGTCACAGATGTATTTCTGTGAATGAAATATGTGAAGATGTAAAAGATGGATACAAAAAGCTCATTCTAGAATGTATTATTTTGCAGTGAGAATGAGAGGGTTGGTTGCTTCCCCTTTGTGATCTCATAGCACTTTGCTGACACCTCTATTCTAGCATGTAATAGACATTGTAATAGTTACAAAAAAGTTTTCATTTTTCATGTTAATTTTCAATATAGTTTTTGAAATGAGTAATAGAAAAGTGTACATTAAAGCTATGATTTCATGAAATTATTTTTTTAAGTATTTTAATTTGATCTTTAAAAATTAGCACATAGATATGGCAAAAATAATGAAAGTGGTGTGTAGGAAACTGATGTTTGGAAATTTTTCATATAGTTTAATCCCATGTAGTACAGACATCGCCACACTAGAGGTATTTTTCGGATCTGAGAACAGAAAATATCTCAATTTTTTAAATCAATATCTCAATTTTTTTAAAAGTTCTTGTTTTTTAACTTTGCAAGACAGTGCCATTTTTTCATTCTGCCAATATAGCTTGCCTATTTTATTTTTAAGCCTGTCCACACTGATTTTCCATCTCTAGTAACTATCAGAAAGTACAATTTCACATTTTGCAAATGGGTGGATGAGACTGAAGTGTTTGCATTTATGAGTAAAATAAGAAAATGAATTGCAATGTATTAGCTGATATTTTGAGATTTTTCTTCGCCCCATGGAGGGTTTTTAAAAACTGTTATTCTCATTAAATAAAATGTAATATAATCAATTATGACCTTGAACAAAATGAATCTCCAAATTTTCCAGTAATGATATTTTATGTTGACTAGCCAAATACAATACTCAACAATTATTTTCTTTTTTTAACTTATTAAACTATCATATATAAAATATATAAAATTGACATTTTTGAAGTTCTATGAAATTCAACACATGTATAGATTTATTTAACCATCACACTACAGTTAGGATATAGAAGAGTTCTATTATTCTAGAAAACTCCTCTCTTAGCATTTTTAAGGGTCCCAAACCACAGTAACTGTTTTTTTATAGTGAGAATACATTGACTTCATCTCTCTTGAACTTGTAACCAAAAAATAGGCCAATTTATTATCCAGTATCTCTTCAATCCAGCCTTCTTTCTAATGTTATTCTAATTGCTGATTTTGCATTTTGTTGATTTATAGTCATGATCAGAGATAGTATTCATTTCTCTTCTCTATCAAATATCAACTAATCCAGTCTTAATCGCTAACCTCAGGAGATTTCCTAGATAATGGTGTCAGTGGATTTCTCCTTGTTCATGTTACATTTATTTATAAGTAACACTTTGTTCATTGTCTGTGTTGCTTTTTGAACTGCCAGTTGTCTGATGTTAAAGCTGGAGATTATTTTCTGGAGTACACAAGAGAATCGCTGCTGTTTCTCTTTCATAGGCTCTGCAGATAGATACATTTCTTTTCCTGAGTGTTTTAATGACTTTGTGCCATACTTTTTCTATGGTGGAGTACTTTTATCACTGTATATTTCTCTGAATATGTGTGATACATGCAAACCAAAAGGGAGAAAATCACAGACTATAAATAAAACGTTTCTTGATCAGTATTTAACCAAGGTTCACATATTAACCAATCTGCTTTAGGCATGTAAGTGGACAATTGTGACATGCATTTAAGTAGAATGAATTTCAATCTATAGTACATGAAAGTTCATAAATTATTTTAAAATAAAGATCAGCATCTTCTGTGCTGTGATAAGAACCTGTCATTCATGACTTTGTCACAAATCACAACTTAAAAACTTGAACTTATCTGTAATAATTGTCATTGAGGTCATTTGAGATCATCTTAAGAATTATTATTATTACTATTGCCGGGCTTGGTGGCTGAGCCTGTAATCCCGCGCCTTTGGGAGGCTGAGGTGAGTGGATTGCCTGAGCCCTCAGGTTCGAGACCCGCCTGGGCAGCGAGACCTCATCTCTACAATAAATCAAAAAAACAGCCGGGCGTGGTAGCGCATGCCTGTAATTCCAGCTACTTGGAAGGCTGAGGCGGAAGGATCGCCAGAGCCCAGCAGGTGAGGCTGCGGTGGCTAGGAGCGGCCACTGCACTGACCAAGTAAGACTCCAACTCAAAAAAAAAAAAAAAAAAAAAGAATTGTTACCTCATACAGGGAAAACACCTTTTGATCATAAGTTTCTTATTTTATGATTCTTTTAAAGGCTCTTGTTATAGGTATAAAATTTCTTGGGATATGTTGATCCTCCTGTGGTCTTTTTAATATTATTATTTCAAACTAGTTTTTCTGATTTTGTGTTTGTTTTTCTATTTAATTTCTGGAGACAAATACATTACTATTGTGCGAGATTCTTTATTATCCTTGTTTGGTAATATAGCTACTTTTATTTGTTCACACTAGTGTCTATCCTTTGAAGTTATAAGTTGACTATTTTATCATTTGCTTTCCAGATGGATCCTGTGCAAAAAGCAGTCATTAACCACACATTTGGAGTGTCCATTCCCCCAAAGAAGAAGCAAGTTATTTCCTGTAATGTCTGTCAGCTTCGCTTTAACTCGGATGTGAGTATTCCCTTTTCATTGCTCTCCTGCTGAAAGTCTGATTGGCCTGAATATGTACATCCCTTCCTATTTGCATACTCTTTAGCAATCACTCCTATTGGTGGCCCATTTATTTCAAGGTGTCAGGTTTCCAAAGGATTTGGGCCTAATGATTCAGCAGTAGGGTACAGTTGGCCCTCCATATCTATGGGCTCCACATCCACAGATTCAAAAAATGTTTCTTTAAAAAATAAAGAATAACGCAAAATTTAAAACCAATAGAGAAAGTAGACTAGAAAACACCCCTCTTCAAAAAATAATATCAAAAAAATAAGAACTGCTCTATGTAATCAGTCTCATCTAAACCATATTACAATTAATGCCACCAACTATGTTTACTTGTCAAAAATACTTCAATAGCAGAAAATAAAACGTTTTAAAATGCAATAAAAATATTTTAAAAATTAAAATGCAATGAATGTTGAAGAAAACTATTATTTATTCTTGATATCAAGTATCACATTTCATATATGTGCCAAATTTTAAATACCTGAGAGAATGATTAATTCACTATACAATTTATATTTTCCAAGAGCATGAAAATAAAAAGAAAGCTTCATAAATTATTTTTCTGGTCAGCATAACCATCCTGCTAAAAAAAAAAAAAAAACAAGAAAAGGGAACAAATCAATCTTTTATGAAAGTAGATTTTAAAATTATCAATAAGATAACAGGAAACCAAAATAAACAATATTATAATATTTGAATTACCACTTAAAGCTAATGACCAGAATAAATCATAATCTGTAGGCTGCCTATAATATATGGGATTTCCTGAGTTACTTGACCCCAGAAGCCATTTTGCAAAGAGCATGTTACAGGATTAATGTTTTTTGGAAATACTAAAGTAATAAATATTTTTGTTTCCATATGATATTAAATAATGTTTTGATAATTCTACATAGGAAGCATAGTAAAAATTATAGTCATTGGGAAAGAAAGGATGTTTATCATGATTTATAAGATTATATTTAATGTAATTTTAATCAAAAGTCCAATGAAATTTTTGTAACCTGATAAAACTCCATGCTCAAGAATCAAAATGTACCTAAATAAATTGAGAAATATACAGTGCTAATTCATTTGAAGTCTTAATATTATTAAGATGCTAGTTCTCCCCAAAATGATCTAGATAGATCAGCACAATCCTGATCAAACTTCCAAAGGCTTTTTCATTGTAGAAAATGGCAATCTGTTAAATATACATAAAGAAAGAAAAGCTCTAGAATAGTCAAAACATTTTTAGTATAAATTTTCAATACATGACTTCTTGATTTTAATACTTACTATAAAACCCGAAGTAATCAAGACTGTGAAATAGGTGAAAAAATAGTAGATAGTGGATTGATTGAACAGAACAGAGTCCAGAAATAGACCCACAGCTATATGGTCAGTTAATTATCAATAAAGTTACAGAGTCAATTCAATGGAGAAAGCCTAATCTCTGCAAAAAATAGGGCTAGAACAATTGGATATTCATATGCAAATTTTCAAAAAATCTTGTCTGCTATTTGTTACAAAATATAAAAATTAGTTCAAATGGATCATACATATAAATATAAACTTAAAACCATGAAACTTTTAGAAGAAAACATAGTCGAAAATGTACTTGGCTTTGCATTAGGCAAAGATTTTCAGATAGAAACCAAAAAGTGTTAATCCTATAAATATTGAGATATTCAACTTTATGAAAATTAAAAACTCCTACTCTCAAATGACACCATTATCCAATTAAGAAAATAAAAAGAGGAATTATAGACTGGGAGAAAATATTCGTATCTGCTCAAGAACTTGAATACAAAATTCATAAATAACTTACAACTAAATAATAAATGATAAGTGAAAAATATTTGAACAAGCACTTTACCAAAGAAGAAATATGGATGACAAATAAGCACAAAAAAAGATGCTCAACGTGATTAACCATTATGGAAATACAAATTAAAACTGTAGTCAGATACCACTACAGTTATTAAAATGGTGAAAATTAAACAAATGATAGAATCAAGTGGCTATGATGAAGAGCAACTGGAACCCTCATACTTCATTAGTGGGAATACAAAATGGTACAGCCACTTTGGAAAACAGTTTGGCAGTTATTCATTAGAAACTTTATAGTTACATATATATTTCCCATGTGACCCAGCAATCCCACTTCTAAGTATTTATGTAAAACAAGTATAAACATATATTCATACATATGTGCTGTTTACTGTAACTTTACTCATAATTGTCCCAAACTGGACTTAACCAAATGTCCATCACCTGATAGATAAACAAACTGTGGTATAGCCATACAATGGAATACTACTCAGCAATAAAAAGAAACAAAGTACTGATATTTGCTACAACATGAATAAATCTCAGGGTCAGTATATTAAATGAGAGAATACTATATGACTGCACTTATGTAACTTTCTGCAAAAGACAAAACTATAAGGACTGTGAGATCAGTGGTTAGCAGGGACTAAGGTCAAGGTTAGAGAATTAACGTCAAAGGGTCACAGAGGGCTTTTTGGGTGATGAAAATATTCTATAGCTTCACTGTTGTCGTGGTTACATGACTGTCATTGTTTTTCAAAACTCATAGAACTGAATACATTTAAAAAGAATTTTCTGTATATGAAGTATGCCTTAGTAATCCTGACTGGAAAAAATTAAGGATATGTCACAAAATATTTTATAAAAAGAATAATTTATGATAAAGATGTAACTACTAAATATATTAAACTGTAATATTACTAATAGATTAAAAGTATAATAAAGGACTTTTGTAATAAGTAATAGAATAATAAACACTGAAATAGAGCCAAGTAAGTTTAGGTTTTGCACAGCTATTACTTAAATTTCTATAATTATATAGAAAAATTAAAGTTGCCATCATTTTATAAGTATGAAATGAAAATATTCACTACATGACCACTTAGAAAATGAATGCTCACCTGAAGACATGTTCCATCTTTAACACTGGCATCTCATGGCAGCAGTGCCAGATGCTGAAAACATCTCACTATACAATGCACACAGATTTCAAAGTGAAATTGCAAAAGTCTTGCAAAAGATACAGAATCTCTTGAAGTCTGTGAATGTAATGTTCGAGAACTGCTGTACAAAGATAAACAAGGATTTGCCTATCAGGAGAGTTAATTTCAGAAGAGTAAAGTAATAAGGTTTATGATGGATAGACTATTTAAAACAGAAGGTTTTGAATACCAAGTGAATAAACAGGGGTTTTGGAACAATTATGAATCCCTTGAGTTAAACTATAACACATATATTTATATAGTTCAGAATTATAGTAATTTTAGAACACATATTGAAAAATCCGTTTCATTCCCCATCTTCCCAGCCTCCATGCCATTCTCTGTTTCTAACCACTTTGATATTTTTCGCATCTTTCCAATGTTTGTTTATGCAAATATAACCAGGTATAAATATTATTTTTTCCATTTTTACACAAAAGGTAGCATACTATTTGCACTCTTTGCCTTGCATTTTTTTATATAACAATATATCCTGGAGAATGTTTTCTTTCAGAACATAGAGAGCTCCCTTTCTCTTTTTATAGATGTGGTAGGCAAAGATGTTTATATCCTAATCTCTGGAACCTGTTAATGTGTTATCTTACATGGCAAAGGAGAAATTCATGTGGCAGATGGAATTACGAGTGCTAATCAGCTGACCTCACCATAAAAAAGTTATCCTGTGGGCCCAGTGTAGTCACAAGGATCCTTAAAAGCAGAAGAGGAAAGCAGAAGAGACTATCAAAATGATGCGATCTGAGAAGGACTCCACTGGCCAGTGCTGGCTTTGGAGATGGGGAAGAAGCCACAAGCCAAGGAATGTGGGCAGCCCCTAGAGCCTCCAGAAAGGAACTCAGTTCTGTCAACCCATTGATATTAGCCCAGTGAGATCCATGGATGTTCCATAGTCTCTTACAGATGGATACTTGGGTTGTTTCCCATCTTTGGTATTTCATAGATTTTCATAGACAATAAATGATAGAGTCAGGACATAAATCTGGGTCTCTTGCCTCTAAATCCATAGCTTTTCCTGTTATATTATGTTGCCTCCCATAACTTTACTCATTTTCTGAACACGTATTGAGTTTCTCATATATTATAAGCACTTTGCTACTCTCCAGAGTTCAGCAGCAACTTTTAACAGTAAATAGTAAGAATGAAAATATCTAAGGTTTGTCCTCATGTAGAACCTCTCAGAAAATGTTCCAGGTCCTCTACTCTGTCTTTCATGGTTCCATACTTGGAGAGACAGCACAATGTAGAATGCCAGAGTCAGAGTCCTGGAAAATGGACTTAAGTCCTAATTCTGAACTTGGTAAATCTCTTCACCACTGTAAGCCTCAATTTCCTCTTCTATAATATGACCCAAATGGACTACATGATCTTTGGGGGGATTATTCAAGCTCTATTAATAAAAATGATTTCCATGGTATCTGTGTTGAGAATAAGATATGAATACCTCCATCTTATAAGTGGAACAGCTAAGACTCAAAAAGAATGACTACAAATTTTGCTTTTTATTTATATCATGGTTTGGGTAGGGAAAGGTGTGCGAATTTATTTGTAGCCCCAGAGTAGGTTCTGGGAGTTGGTTCACCTTTGTCTTGAGTTCCATTCAATTTCAGCCATTTTCTTTGTATTTACTAATAGAGATATGGACAAATGTGCACACTAACAAATGTACATAAGACCAACAGCTTCCTTGTCACTGCTCAAAAGCTCTAGTGATAATAAAGTAAGAAATTAAATTTCTGAGTCATTCTTAGATTCTGGGCAGTAAAGTCACAAAGTCTGGATAGCAAATTCTCAAATGTGACATATACATGGTCTCAGTGTTTAGTAATGATGTTGTAATCTGCATAGCCAAACTCTAAAATGGAGCTTTTTTTATTTGGGGGAAAGTTTATTATTTTATAATTACCCTATTTACATTTTAATGTAAGAATTAAGAAGATGCTCATCCATATTTTTTTAATAACATTTCTAAATCAGCCTGAGACTGAATTGGCTTCACACTTCAGTATAGAAAATATGTTTATTGAAAAATCTGGAAGGCAGATTTGCACAGTAAACAGGCTGCATCTTGCACTTCTTCATTGCCCATATAAAACTTACCAGGGTAGACCTCATGCATTAAAATCCATGGTGACCTAGTTTAAATGTTCTGTAGCCCCTTTTGTCCAGTTTTTATCATCTCAGTAGAACTCCACCATCAAAAAGCAAAAGCCTTCAGCTTTATTTACATAATTCAGTGTTATGTAAATGAGCAAGCATTAATCACAAACATTTCCCAAATGAACCTTTACAAATTAACACCATTAACTTTGCCAGGGAGCAGGCACTGCAGTCCAGGAATAATATGCTTTCCAGCGAAGTCCCAGACGTTTGTACAAATGTGTGCAGCACCCCATTCCCTAGTTGCATCTTGACCACCTTTTTTTTCCTAACACGGTAGAAGCTGAATGCAGGTACCCTAAGCCTGAATGTTTCTTTATTCTCCAATGAATGAGTGTACTGCAATTGCAGTATGGTCACAAACTGATAAGCCTAAATCTGAATCTTTACCTTTTAACTGGGAGGCACCATTTTCAGAGTTAAGCTTCCAAGGAAATGAGTTGCCATAAACTTTTTAAAAATGTTTGAAACTAACATTTTTCTCTTGTTGGCTAGGTTGAAAGTTGTCAGATCCCAAATAATTTCTAATTTACATATTAGTCCCAATTCTGTGGCAAACGGTACTAGAAGGATGAAAGAAACTGATTCTTACACAAAAACGAATCTACACAAAATAAGATTCTTACACAAAAGTGGGGCAACTTGATTCACATATGTTTAAAAACAGAGATTATATTATTATTATCTCAGAACACAGATCATTATGAACAACCTTAAAACTGGATCCTTTATGCTTTATAGGCAAATCTAAATGAGAGCATAGTGATTTTTTTTTTTTTTTTAGTTGGACTTCTCACTCTGTCGCCCAGGCTGGAGTGCAATGGCATGCTCAGAACCACTGCAGTCCTGACCCGCTGGGCTCAGGTGATCCTTCCCCCTCAGCCTTCCAAGTAGCTGGAACTACAGGCACACGCCACCACACCACCTGGCTAATTTTTTGACTTATGTAAAGATGAGGTCTCGCCAAGTTGTCCAGGCTGGTCTTGAACCTATGGGCTCAGGTAATCCTCTTACCTTGGCTTCCCAAAATAAATGAGAGCATAATGATTTTTTTAATCAAGTTTTTTTTTTTTTTTTTGAGTTGGAGTCTCACTCTGTCGCCCAGACTGGAGTGCAGTGGCCGCTCCCGGCCACCGCAGCCTCGACCTGCTGGGCTCCAGCTATCCTTCCGCCTCAGCCTTCCAAGTAGCCGGAATTACAGGCATGCGCTACCACGCCCGGCTGATTTTTTGATTTATTGTAGAGATGAGGTCTTGCTGCCCAGGCGGGTCTCAAACCCGCGGGCTCAGGGAATCCACTCACCTCAGCCTCCCAAAGGCGCGGGATTACAGGCTGAGCCACCGAGCCCGGCTAATCAAGTTTTATATACTTTGATTCAGGAATTGACCCTGAAATTTTGGTATTCAGCTTTGATACTGCAGTTTATTAAGCATGACATACATTGTTCCTAAATACTTACCCTATACGTTTGATTTTTCAAACTTACACCATTACCTTTTGAATAGCATCATAAACTTCAAATCATGTATAGTTCACATTTTTCTAATCTTATCTTAATTTATGGTACCTAGAGTTTTGTGATTTCTTTGTTGCTGATCTGATGTTTTATTTTTTTGGCTTTAGGTTGTCCAATACCTCTAGCTCTTATTTTAGCCCTCTGTTCTTTTTGCTGTGTTCTATTTTCTTATAACCGGAGGCATAAGGTGATGACCTTTTGCCATTTCATTGATCCACATTAGAATGATTAAGTACAAATGGACAGTAAAGTAAAGTTTTGCTTAAAGGTTAAAATGGTAGGTGGACCAACCATATGTGTAAACATTTCTGTGGGTGAACTGGCTCTCCCACTCCTTACTGTAAATCTCCCTCTGAAATTTCAGAAATTACAGTCACTCAATGATCACCCTCAATTCCCATATGACTGCAGTCAGCGTACAATTGATACGTCCACAGAGCCACCTGACTCTGCATTTTGCGTCTTTGTCATTTTAGCAGTTTTCATTTGGATAAAGTCATTGAAGTTATACCCTCCTGGTTCTTTCTGCCTATTTTCTCTTTTATTTGTTTTAATATTATTCCCATTCCTTGATTTCTTTAGCAGTTAATAATACAATACAAACTCTTGCGTAAACAAACTGCCCCATCCACCATCTGCCATTTAGGAGGCCTAAGTGCTGTCACTGCTAGAGGCCCTGGCATTCTCTGTCATCCAGCTGAGACCTCAGCAGTCAAGAGATTAGGGAGAAAGCCACAACTTTGGGTTCCACGTAAACTCCCTTTCCACATGGTGTTGGCTGATCCTCCATCTCCCTTGGCCACCAGACCTAACTCCACCTCTCCACCAGCTGCCATGAGGCAGCAAATCCCTGTAGCAGCTGTGTTTTTTTCTGAGAAATCAGAGCAGCCGGGAAACAGGAACTCTATTAGATATCATGTTTGAAGATGCCCCTTGCAGCAAGCAGAAGAGGCTCTCAGCTGTAAGGGCACCTTCTTGGGTTTTCTGAAGAATCAAGCTTTAATTTGTCATCATGTAACATTCTTCTAAGGGATTTTGCATTTTGCTATTGACTACCTAGTGCTTAGAGGTATTTCACTTGAAACAGCCTCTAGAATAATTTTTAAAAAGCATGTTATTTGAAACTCAATCCAACATACTATTTAAAAAAGTTTATCTTATATTTCCTGAATTTTCAGATACCCTGTAGTTGTTGATAATTTACCCTAATGGGTAAGTCAGAAAAAACTTTGATCATCCATCTTCTGTTATGACCACCTAACTGTCACATACTCATATATCAAACAAAAAAAAGATCTATGCATGTATTAACTTTACAGATGAACTGTTCTCTCCCTCACATATATAATATATACATACTGTACAATATATAGTGTTATTGTTATATTTATGTTATATATACATATAATCTATGCACAATCACTGCCTGCCACCATACACTACTGTATTTCGCTTGAAAACCTTTGAAATAGCAACTTCTTAAGTGTATAAATTTATACCATATTTATATTTGTAAAATTGTATATTATGTATATACAATGATGTATAAGTTGTATGTGTGTGTGTGTGTGTGTGTGTGTGTGTGTGTGTGTGTTCAAGAATACTGGTGCCTAGGCTATTAGGTTTCACCTATGCTAATAATGGTCTCCCATTCAAAAATAAAGTAAACCATAGGAGTTGTGTATCATGGAAGTAAATTTATGATAAGGGGATTTGGAGAAAGTCACACTTAAACTGAACTCTGCAGCAGATGATTGAATAAAGAGATATCACAGTAAAATAGTAGTCTCATTGGTAGGTTAGGAACTGAAAAGCTAGTTGCAAAGTTTACCTCTGCTGTTCCACAGTGCAAATTATTGAATAAACGAATAATATTGTAAGTTTGAAAATCCAACTGATTGTGTCAAGAAAAAAGAAACTGAAAATAGAAGGAATCAATAGCATCACATGGAAATCTGGAAAATGATAGCCTGCTTTTGTCAAACATTTTACATTTTTCCCATAAATAAGACTATTTATATTGATTCTTAGGTTTAAAGAGTAGTGAAGCAGATAGGAGGTAATTAAAAGCATAAATCTCAGGAGCTTGGGAAGGTACTTCTCTGCTGTGCAGACAAGAGCTGACAAGATGATGAACATTTTTGGCTTCAACATGACAGAAATATAGGGTGATTACAGGGAACAGGGACATATCGTGCTGAAAGTTTTGTTCAATAGTTGCTGTTTAACAAAGCATTTAACAAAGTTCAGTCCATTTTTTAAGCATATAGTAGTCACTTATTAAATTTAAAAAATCTTGCTTACAAAGTAGCACTATAATGTTACAAAAAAAGCTACAGTTTTTCTCAGCCTTACCTTATTTTAAAGGGGTATTTAGATAATTTAGGATTGATTTTAAATTTATCACTGGGAAAAAATAGAAGACTAGGTTAAATGTGAAATTTTTTTTAAGTGATCATTATGACTCAAAAAGATTCATCAGATGCTATATTTAACTAATGGGGAAATTATGCAGGACACATCACTCAATATTTTTCTGGCTTTTCTTTAAGCATATAGATAACTCACATGACATATTACTTTAGCTATTTATATATGTTCAGTGATTTAATTTAACACTAGATGATCAGCCTAATAGGGTGTTGTGGAGAACAGAAAGTACGAATGTTACAGAGAGTACCAACAACCGCCCCCACTTATCAGAATACATTCTCAACAGACAACCATGAAGTATCTATGATTCGCAGCCAGAACTGCAAGCTTTGGTACATTTTCATTAAATATTGATTTGCTGATAGAACATCAATGACACCTTTTTAAAAATGCTGTGGGTCTTCTTTTTTCCTGTGTAAAATTTCTGTGTTAGTAATTCTTTCAGTCAAATGTAAAAGAGTCCTGAAAGGATCTTTAAGTCATCTTGTCGGTGACATTTTTTCCATCTGAAAATTGTCTTGCCACTTGGGAGCTGGGAAAAGAATTTTGAGAGCTTGTGTATCTTTCTTCTTCACTTAGTGTTTATTTCTTTAGTTAAGACTGGTTGCAGAATACTTAACAATAAGATACTGATTCATTTGATTTTTGTGGTTTGGGATTCTTCAGCTAAAAATTTATTCAATGTATAATTAAGAACAGGTAGAATTTCTAGGCTGAACACCTATAGTTTTCCAAAGTGATTAGTTACGGTTTAAAGTTTATATTTCAGGCTTTATTTAGGACATGCTTGGTTTCCCATGGCTTGTCTTTTATTCCATATGCTTGAGTGAGCAATTGCCTATAATTTTCACAACCTTTACAGCAAGAAAAAATATTATTTATGTAAGACAAAAACAAAAAAGAAGATGGATGAAACAAAAAATAAGCTTGTCTACTCTACTGCTTTCAGGTAAGAGGCTGATTTAATACAGTTCAGAACATTCTGCAGAAGAGGTACATTTTAACTACTTTCATCTCTCGAGCAGCTCTTTGAATACAGTGACAGCATTTTGCCCTGGAAGCCAGAGAAGTTTAGGTGGGTCAGCACAAAGAGCAGTTTTTACCAAAGTCTGTAGGAACTTTATGATTGTGGTTTGTGGCGGGGAGTGTGGGGGGAGACGGAGGAGGAGTATTGCTTTAGCCAATTTCTACAATTTCAAGCTAGAAAGACTTTATTGGCAAAATACTGTAGCTGGTGAACATGCATTCTTCAAGGAGTGTAAAGAAGCATGAACTTGAACAGAAACTGGAGAGAGACAAAATAGTTCCTGCCTTGAAAGGAAAATCTGAGAAATACCCTCATAGACTTGGCTATCTACCTAGGGAAACAAAACTAATACACTTAGAAACTCCATTGAACTGTGTAATGTTAATACAGTTGTATAAATTTAACTGTAAATTTAGGAATGCAGGCTGGATGCAGTGGCTCACATCTGTAATGCCAGTACTTTGGGAAACTAAGACAAGAGAATCACTTGAAGCCAGAAGTTCAAGACCTGCCTGAGCAACATAGTGAGGACCCATGTCTACTAATTTTTTTTTTTTAATTACCTGGGCATGGTAATGTGCCTGTAGTCCCAGGTCCTTGGGAGGTTGAGATGGGAAGATCACTTGAGCCCAAGATTCTGAGGTTACAGTGAGCTATGATTATGCCACTGGCAACAGAGACCCTGTCTCTAAAAAAAAGATAAATTTAGGAATTGAGACAGCATGTGGGCTAGGATTATCCAAGTGGAAAGCTAGCATCTGATGGATGCCTACTCTTCTGCCAGCCTTATATGCACTCTTCATATATGTGATCTCCATGTTTGCACAAAGCTTCCTGGAAGAGGTGAGGCAGAGAAAGACTTGAGAGATGGCCAAGATTTGAAGGAGAGAAAACTGAAGAATTATAAAATATTAGAGTTAAAACAGATAGAGCTTGTGAAGGATGTGACCAATTAATAGGCTGCAGAGGGCCCATGGACCCCTAATACTATGCAAAATATAAGTGTCTGCATACCTGAAACCATGGTCACTTAAGTCAGGTGCTTGAATCTTCCCTTCTCACAGGGGGAATGTTCCACAGCTTCCTTTGGCAACATGCTCTGGTATTTAGTTATTTTAATAATTTTGTATGAATAATTAATCATTTTAATAATTTACTCATTTGGTAATTTTAGTGACTAATATATCATCTTACCTAAATTGTTAAGAAAAAGGAAAAGGGCCGGGCTCAATGGCTCAGCCTATAATCCTGTGCTTTTGGGAGGCTGAGGTGAGTGGATTGCCTGAGCCCGCGGGTTCGAGACCCGCCTGGGCAGCGAGACCTCATCTCTACAATAAATCAAAAAATCAGCTGGGCATGGTAGCGCATGCCTGTATTTCCAGCTACTCGGAAGGCTGAGGCGGAAGGATCGCCGGAGCCCAGCAGGTCGAGGCTGCGGTGGCTGGGAGCGGCCACTGCACTCCAGTCTGGGCGACAGAGTGAGACTCCAACTCAAAAAAAAAAAAAAAAAAAAAAGAAAGAAAAGAAACCATGGTCTTTTTTTCCTCACTATAGTTCTGAATTCTAGAACACAGAGAAAGTAAATGTTATGTTCACTACTTACAAAACAGATCAAGGACAAGAACTCCTAAGAATGCATAACTCTGAAGGTTCTGACTTTGGGGGCTGAAAATATAATTCAACTCATTAATTTGTGTTTCCTTCAGATTGAAAAGTATGTTTAAACTCTAATAATAATTTTACTACTTTTTCAGTGGCACATCTAACACATCTGACACCCATTGCAGATTATTTTTTAACATTCCTGCCTCCATAGGACAAAGGCATTTTCAGACATAATTGTAAAATTACATGAATAATAACAATAGCTTGAAAAGAAACTAAAAAAACCTTTTTATTAAAGTTTGAATATAATACTCTGCCTACAAATATTACAGTACAGGAAAGGGAAAGAGGTAAATGGTTAATCCTTTTTAATTGCAATAATTTATCCTTTAAATGGGGAAAAATCTTCTACCTACATATTAGCCTATTGCAGTAATGAATAATACCATTATAGTAACAAGTGAATTTTAATAAAATCAAAATTATAAAAAAATACTAAATTGTATCATTGATGTAACATTTTATTTCTTCCTTCTTATTTCTAATAACTTTAAAAGAAGCACAAATTTCAACTTTAATACTATTAGCCAGAGTCAGTAAAATAGTTCATGTATGATCTAAAATTTGTATTTACCAAACAAGAATAATATACCTGACAATTGGTACTATCTCACTCTTAAATCTTAAATCACAAATAAAAATACCACATAATCATGTGAAATTTTTAAAAATCTGAAGTTTTGTTTCTTTGTCTTTAAATTTACTGTGCTATCATTGTTTTATTTCAAATCAGCTATTAAATGCAAGAATGTAAGCAGCACAAGGTTTGCAAAATTAAACTGCATCTGAAAGAAGCTTAAAGTATTTTTCACCTTTTTGTTTTTTGAGACAGTGTCTTGTTTTGTTGTCACCTTGGCTGAAATGTGGTAGTACAATCATGGCTCATGGCAGCCTTGACTATCCTGAGCTCAGGCAATCCTGACTCAATCTCCTGAGTAGTTGGGACTATAGGCATGCACCACCTCATGCAGCTAATTTTTTACTTTTTTTTTTTTTTTTTTTAGAGAGAGGGTCTCACTAAGTTGCCCAGGCTTGTCTCAAACTCCTGGCCTCAAGGGATCCTTCTGTCTGGCCACCCAGAGTGCTGGGATTACAGGCAAGAGTTACATGCCTGGTCAGGAACTTCCTCTGAAAATGAATAGGTAGAGCGAAGCCACTGTGGATTGGGAGCACGAATGTATAACTACAAGTTCTTTGTATTAACTTCCATGTAGTTAATTAAACGATAAGTAAAAAAAAAAAAAAAAAGTGTTGTTCCATTTACATATTAATAAAACTCAACTGTAACCACAGCAATTGTTTATTTAGAACTTAGACGAACTTTTTTCTTCAGGGAAGAGTATTTTATTACTATAGTTTGGAATTACCAACATGAAATGGTAATGAAAAGTACACTGATTTTTAGTCAGTTTTTTTTTTTTTTTTTTTTTTGAGTTGGAGTCTCACTGTCGCCCAGACTGGAGTGCAGTGGCCGCTCCCGGCCACCGCAGCCTCGACCTGCTGGGCTCCGGCGATCCTTCTGCGTCAGCCTTCCGAGTAGCCGGAATTACAGGCATGCGCTACCACGCCTGGCTGATTTTTTTGATTTATTGTAGAGATGAGGTCTCGCTGCCCAGGCGGGTCTCGAACCCGCGGGCTCAGGCAATCCACTCACCTCAGCCTCCCAAAGGCGCGGGATTACAGGCTGAGCCACCGAGCCCGGCTTTTAGTCAGTTTTATTATTGCTTTTAAATTATCTACAGACAATGCAACCCCTTATTTCCTGCACCTGAGGTGGACAGTCTCACAACTTAACCTGAGTATATCACTGCCGTTTGTTATTAAATTAACAGGAATTCTAGTTCTGCTTTAAATATATATTACCATTCATCAAGTAGTTTCCTTTTCATCTTTGATAATATTCACTGAATATTCTCTGAAAAGTAACTTTCATTAACTCTGAACTGCGTGCTTAAGTGATTACCTAGTTTTTTCCCCTGGAAAGAAATAACATTGTATAATATGAGGGACACTTATAGAATCTTATTATGTGATAATTTATTTTTAATGTGTCATGAATTTTATTGACTTTTTCTTATACATTTGAGAAGAATGGAAAAGGCTAGATTCACCTAAAGGAGTATTTAGGTTATTTGTTATAGTTTTGTAATTTAAATTGTTTAAGCCAACAAAATGCCCTACATATACTTTCAAACTAAAAATCTCTTTCTAAGATTTAATTTATACATTTACACAGATAATCATAGAAGGGGATATTCATTAACATCTGTAAATGTTGAGAAAATGGATGTCTATATCTATAAAATGCCAGGACAGAATTACAGAATTTGCAGATGTAGCTTTAAAAATACAAAATTTGAATATCTGCGAGACATTCTTTTAAGCAATTTTTCTAGGGATTTAGACATTGAATAATTGACTTTTGGATAACTTCCATTTTTATAAATGCAGTAAATTCTTATAAACTTGGACTACATTAATTAGGGATTTGCGATCATTCAGGTATGCGTGTATTGTACTTTGGTTCAAATTCTTACTTCGAAGATAATGCAAATAATTGTTACAAAAGGAGGTTGAAGCATAATGATTTAGAATACCAAGAGAACAACTTCTGCAAGCATACTTAAGCACTGAAGGGCACTCATTAAAGCACAAGCAATGATACAATATAAAATAATTCTTATCCACTTTATCAAATCACTTAAGAATCTCTGGTAACTAAGTTATCAACTAACAGCATGTCTGCAAAAATATTCAACTTTTTAGACTTTTTAAATCATTTCTTTATACCCTTCACCTAAATTAGTTCACATTCCTGAAGTTTTTCTAAAATTATAATCATTTAGTTCCTCCTTGAGAGTTGAATGTGTTTATTTTTAAATTATTTTTCCTTTGAAATTTTTACCTCCCCTGACTTCTGGGTCTTGCTACTCTCTTGCTTATACAGCTACTCTGGTGGCCTCTTTTCTGTATTTTGCTGACTTCTCATTCTCATCCCGTTTCTTTTTCAAGAAAATAAAACTTTTTGTAACTTAGTTAACATTTCTCTAAAAATCTTTCCGGTCAAGTGCTTAATCCATATTACCCATTATTAACCCAATAGAAATCCACTCATATTTCAAGCCAAGCAAAAACTGTTTTGAGGCATGAATTGTCCAATGTAGTCATCTACACTGATCAAATTAGCTGAATAATCAATCATTTATTATATATTCTGATCTGAGTCTATCTTGATAGATGAGTGATTTAAACAGTGTATACAAGAATTGTTTTTCTGATTATTGACCCATTGTTCTGTTGTGAATCTGATCATTCCACATTGAGACTGGTCAAGCAGCCAGACCCCCAAAATTCTAACAACCAGTGACCCTTACTTCAGCTCCCTAGTTTCAGTTATAGTTTTATAGCCTGTATGATCAATTGCTGTATGTGGCTGTTTATTTATAGGATGTCTGTATATGTATGTATGGAGTCCAGACAGGAATAAGTCAGAAATCTAAAGAAAGTAGGAGGTGCTCATTTGGTCATGGCCACTCGATACCAAATGTTGACTGTTAGTTACCCAGCATTTTAAAAATTCAGATTCCTCACCAGTTCTGCCCAGCTCTGGTCCAGTACTTTCTCGTCACCCCATGGCTTGCTGTGCTTCTGCCGCAATGATTTTCTTTTACTTTCATAAATATGCCAAGCCACTTCTGCCCCTCCCACTCTGGGTCTAGTTCATAACTCCTCTTTCTGGTCTCATCTTAAATGTCACTTCCTCATGTGAAGTTTTCTAGACTCTATAGTCTAAAGTAGCTCCCCCCTCAACAATAATTTTATGGCACCCAGTAAACTCTGTGACATGTATCACAGTTAGCAATGGCATCTTTACTTATATAACTATTTTTAAAATATTTGTTCCCTACACACACACACACAGAGAGAGAGAGAGAGAGAAAGAGAGAGAGAAACTGATCTGCTTTATTCATTGCTGTCCCCCTGGTGTCTAGCACAGGGTATCAATATTTCTTGAATGAGTGAATGATCTGAAAGGGGATCTTTAACTTATAACAAGCTAAGGATTGGTTGAGAATTACTGAATTCATTCTTTGTAGTGAAAACTATACCTTATATGACCATAAAGGTCACATCCCCAAGTCTGTTTTCACCTCCAGCTCATCCTCTCTAAGGAAACGATTTTCTTTTACCAGCACAGTGAAGGGAGAAAGGTCTATTTTGTTTTGAATACCTCCTCTGTGAGGGCTGTTTGGACACGGGCTTGGGGCTTGCTTTGGTATCCTATGATGCAGCGATGAAGAGCTCAAACTTTTAATTCTGGGTTTGAATCCAGGGCCTTTCCTTTCCGGCAGGGTGATATTGAGCAGTTACTTAACTTTTCAGAGTCTGAAAACTCAGGTTAATACTATTTGCCTCATATGGTTTTATGAGAATTAGATGAGGTACTGCATTTAAAGTGCTAAACTTTGTGCCTGGTACATGGCAAGCAATAAATGATAACTATTGTTCACTATTTTTATTATTGAGTTCGGAGTAAATTTTGTAAAATCTGACATTGTGTTTGCAGACTTTCTGGCTGCCATGTTTTTTCTGTGTCTCTGTATCCTTCCACTCTTTGATGATAGGCGAGGTGCTATAATTTTTCTTGGAGCAACAGTTATAAATAGGCCATTGTTTCACACGAACATGTCTACCCCTGCACTTCCTGCGCAGCATTATCAAATACTCTTTCAGGACACGAGGACTTATTATTTCCTAGTTATTTTATGAGATTGTTTTAAAATAACAGAAAAGCATTTTAATACTTAATATGTTGTTGTACTTCAGTAAAACTAGTCCTCCTTGAGAGCTATGTGTATGTATTTTTTAATTATTTTTTCATTTGAAATTTTTACTTCCATTGACTTCTAGGTCTTGCTACTCTCTTGCTTATCCAGCTTCTCTGGTGGCCTCTTTTCTGTATTTCATGCTTACTTCTCATTCTCATCCTACCTATTAAATATAGCTGTTTCTCAAAATCCTTTCCTCAAACAGATTTTTCTCCTCTCTGTATTTAATGCCTAAGAAACCACACTCATCCTGGAAGTTTCATCCATCATCTTTCAAATGTTTTCAAATGTCTGTCTCCAGCCCCATCCATGTTCCTCAATTACCACTTGTGTTTCCAATCATATGTTAAACTTCACCATGCATCTCATTAGCTGCCTAAATGGAAGATGCCCAAACTGGTTCCTCGTTTACCTCTGCGAAATTTTCCCACCACCATAACTGCACCCTTTTTGTCATGTTTTGCCATTTTCCCTGCCATTTAGGTTGGAAACCTTTAAAGTCACCTCTAGTTATTTTTTCTTCTTCTACCCTTACTTAATTATATAGTAATATTATTTCTCCATTCATTTATTCATTCATTCATTCATGTAATCAGTATTTATTAAATGCCTAGAGTGTTTCAGGTAGTGTGCTAAATGCAAGAATTACAATAAAGAGCAAAAGTCTTACACGTCCAAGTAATGAAGGTTATTGTCTGGTGAGAAAACACAGCTATTAATCAAATTATTGTAAATACATTAATAATTAACTTTAAGTTTGAGAAGTGTTATGAAGGGAAGAATCCAGGTGTTAAGATGTGACCTAATCTGGAAAATCATGGAAGTCTTCCTAAAGAAGAAATGTTTAGTTGGGTTCCAAAGGATAAAGGGAATTAACTAGGAGAAGAAAGAAGGGGTAGTTTTCTAGGCATGTGCAAAAGGAGAGCATTATGTCTATTCTATGGTCACACTGTCTTTCACTTCTCAGAGAACAACAAAGAAGCAACACTAGAAGTGGATAGGGAGTAGGACATACAAGTCCTGAATATGATGATTTTAGATTTTTAAACAGAACTGTGAAAAGGAATTGTACATTTTAAACAAAGAAATGGCATGATCAGATTTGTATTTTGAAAATATCACTCCTTAAAAAAATGTGGTATATATACACAATGGAATATTTCTTGGATGGACTTAGAGACTATAATACTGAGTGATTTATCATAGAAACAAAGAACTGAGTATCACATGTTCTCACTCATAAGCAGACCTTGAACAACTATTGTAATACTGTAAGAAAAGGATTGTCAGTAGTGGGAAACTGTCGGGGGGGGTGCACACCTCATCCACAAGGGTACCTGCGTAATGAACATTTGTATATCTAACCCTAAATTGCACCACACATATTTAAAATAAAAAATTTTTTAAAAAAGAAAATATCACTCTGGCCTTCACGTGTAGAACAGAATGCAAGACAGCAAGAGAAACCTTTGTGTGGTCACTAAGGAGGCTGTTGCAATAGTCCAGACAAAAGATGATGACAGTTTGGATCAAGCTACTAGTGGTAGAGATGTAAAGAACCAGTTTGACTCAAGAACTATCTAGGAGGTAAATCTGTAGGTCTTGGTAGTTGACAATATTGACAATATGGGAGAGTGCAGCAATGAGGATACTCTCTGGATCTGGTTCTTTCAATAAATACAGAGCAATGCTTTTGGCAGAAAAGGAATGCTGGAAGAGGTCTAAGTAGTTTGGGCAGGAGAGCAGAGACAAGCAATGCCATGAATTTGGTTTTGATCCTATTTGTAAGGTACTTTAATATATCCAAGTGGATGTTCTGAGTCTGGAGCTCAGAAGAGAGGTTGGTGTAGAGGTGGAAATGGAAGTTGTAGAGTGCAGAAAATTAAATAAAGGATAGTCTGGAAAGGTTGGAGTGAGAAGACAAGAAGTCCTAAGAATGAGCCTTTGAATATATTAATATTTAATGACTGGGCAGGGGAGGATAAGCCTGCAAATGGTTCTGAAATGAAGATGGTAGGAAACCAATCTGATAAAGAGTGCCTTCCAAAAAAAGAAACCAGAGGTCAGCAGGGTCGGATGCACCTGAATAGTCAAGCAAGCTGATGAGTAAAAGATGTTCTTGGTTTTAGGACTCAGGGCATTGGTGTCTTGGTGGTATTTGTTTCAGTGGTTTGAAGTAGACCAGATTAGAGAAAATGAAGTTGTTCATACAATTATATTAACAATTATATTAGTCTGTGAGAGGGTGAAAGTGAAAGTGAAAGGATGAAAAGCTGGGGGTAAATGTGAGTTCAAGGATGGTTTATTCCAGTTGAGGAGATCTGAACTTATTTAAGCATCGATGGTAAGGAATTGTTTGAAAGAAAGGGGAGAGTTGAATATAAGTGTAAAAAAAGAGAAGGGTTAATAGGCTCAGGGAGAGGCAAAATAAAGACATCTCTGGATAGAGAGACTTGCCTTAATAGGAGGAATAGCTCCTTTTCTATAAAGCCCTGGCTTTTGATTTCCAATGCCCCTGAAATCTGAAATCTGTGTCTTCAAGAACCCCATTGCCTCCTATCTTGCTATGGTAAGAACCTTCTAGTTAACGTTCTATCTTTTCTTTTCCTTCCTTCTAATAGGTCTTTTGTGACTATCAGATGGAGCTAGAACAAAAGCCCTGAGTGGCTTCTCATTACTTATCTATATATGCTATTGGCTAACTGCCTTCCCACTACCCTGTATTCAAGGCCTAAACAATATAGCACTTCCTCTGTCATCTTTTCTTCCACTGTTGCCCTACACATATCCATGTTTCAGTCCTCTTTTACTTTGTTTCACCTCCAGCCTATCCTCCACACACACACAGTTCTGCATTCCGGAACTAGAGCAATCTTTTAATAAACAGAAGTTGAATGTGGTTGGTCCTCTGATTTAAAACACTACTGGGATCCCCCATCTACTCAGAATAAAAGTCAGAATCCTTGAAATGTCATTTGCTGTTTCCTGAACCTGAGGTGTTCTTCTCTCAGATGTCTACCTGGTTAACTCTCTCACTTTTTTTAGACCTCTGTGCAAATACCCTTCAACAGAGTTTTCTCGATACTTAAAATGGCACATCACACCATCAGGGTCTACCCTTTACTCTTCCTTACTTTTGTAGAGTACTTCTTAACCTATTCGTAGATATATTGCTACATCTAAAATAGATATAAATTTATAATTTCTTGTCTATATCCTCTTATTGGAGTACAAGTTTCACTAGACCTATACCCCATAACACTTAGAATGATGCCTGGAATTTACATAGTGGTTGCATGAAAGAATGAATAGACCCTTAGTGTTAAATTCTTGATTTTAGAGTTTTGGTTTTTTTTTACTGTGCCTTATATAAATACACACACATATACATATATATGTTCGCCTTTGGTATCCCCTGTATAATATTATAAGCTCCTTGAAATCATAAACCATATCTTACTTATCTTAGTCTTCTGAAACACCTGTTACATGGTACATACTCAATAAAGAGTTGCTGAATTGTGTTGAATTAAAATAACTCACACTGGTCATGTCGTATAAGAACAACCCTTGTTATGACTACTATTGGTGAGTAGAGCTTTTAGACAACATTACACAGAATCAGAGTGGAGCCCACTAGCATTTACTGATTATATTGAAATGTCTTAGATTTTATCAGTGAATCAGAGTTTGTATGTTTTGAAAGAGTGGTACATATTTTACTTCATTTTGAATTATAAAGTGTCTTTGGGGTCTTAATAATTAATTTAGGGCTTTGGAGTATGAATTTTTACAGAAGCCCATTTTTGCTAAACAGGTTTTCAAACAAGTAATGACAAATAAATAATATATTAAATGTATGTAAAATATTCCTAAAACTATGTTTCAACCAATTTTCTGAGGCTGTACTTTCAAAGTTGCTTTGCCACTTTTGTCTACATTAAGGATATTATTAATCAAATATAAGAAGACACAATGCAAATGCTAAGTTTAGATTTATTTTGTATCATTTATGTAAATTTATTTAATATGGAAATCAAAGTAAGTGTAATACCTTCTGGACTGATTAAAAGTTAATGTTTGGAAGCCTGGGAGCTCAGTTTAAAAGACCATCAGAAGGCGTGAATTAGTTAGCTATAGAATTACAGCTCTAATATGTAAACTTGAATTATATTGCATCGCTTATCATTGAGTAACAAAAATCGCTCTCATGAAGCACACAATGGCAATTCATTTTCCCACTGAAAGGTAGCAGCGCTCTCAAACACGTTGGCAACTTGGCATATAACTGTGAAATCACTATAAACTCTGAGATATCCTTCTTTATGTTTCAAGACAGCCAAGAATTAACTAAAATTTCCCAGTTTCATAGAAGATGTGAAATTAATTTGAAGGAGGTGGTTAATTTCCAGTTTATGCTTTTGAGAAAATCATAAAATAAATGACTCATGAATATTAATTATTAACAAATCATTAATATTTTGTGTCTTATCCTAAAATAAGAGATAATACCATGTGTTTCATAGAAACTCTAAGGCTTAGAAGCTCTAAAAGATTAGATTCTAATATGCATAATTTTTTGAGAAAATTAGATGTTTTTATACATTATAAATGTTCCCATTATTTTATGGTCAAGATTATGTTAGTGTCCATAGCACTCATTTTCCCACTCTGGTGTAATAACAGAGAGTCTCTGTGGAGTTCATGATTGTCCCCAGTATGGACTGAAATTAAGCATCTCATTTTCTTTGGTAAGTATTTGAGATATTTCTTGTTGAATTCTTAATTTTGATGATGTTAAATTGTGACATTAAATAAAAATCATTTTATTACCCATTAACTGGAAAATTTACCTAAACCTACTTCTATTTAGATTGGTGGTAGAAAAAAAAATCTTTTTCAAAATACAGTCTCTATAATTTGCAGTATTCATTATTAGAATTAAGGAATTAATCATTTGAGATGAACTTTACCTTGGCACATATATATAGTAAACTTATTTCTAAAAGAAGATAATATTTAGCCGGGCTCGGTGGCTCAGACTGTAATCCCACGCCTTTGGGAGGCTGAGGTGAGTGGATTGCCTGAGCCCGCGGGTTCAAGACCTGCCTGGGCACCTTGATGAGACCTCATCTCTACAATAAATCAAAAAAAAAAAAATTAACCGGATGTGGTAGCGCGCGCCTGAAGTTCCAGCTACTTGGAAGGCTGAGGCGGAAGGCTCACCGGAGCCCAGCAGGTCGAGGCTGCGGTGGCCGGGAGCAGCCATTGCACTTCACTCTGGGTGACAGAGTGAGACTCAAACTCAAATAAATAAATAAATAAATAATTTTTTAAAAGGAGATAATATTTAATTATTGTCTAATTTGAAATAAGCGGGAGACACTGGAGGAGAGAAAACAAGTAGAACTGAATAAATGAAAGTATGTGTGCCCAGGTCACAGTTGATATAGCCAGGCTCAAATAACTGTGTCTCTATGCCCTGCCCTACTCAACCCTAAACTGGTAACATAAAGTGTCATTGAATATCTAGGGAAAGAAGCTTAGACCGCTGGAAATCATGTAAAATTAATAATCCACCTTCCAATAATTGAAAGTGAAATATAGCACTTACTTGGAAGATAGGACAAAATTGTGTGTTCCTTGGGTACTCTATGAGAAACCATTTTATTTTTTTAAAAAATCAATGTTTTAAAAAGACCCCTTTTTTGGCTATAATCCAGCTGATTTTTAAACTCAAACTACAGTGTCTTTCAAATTCATCATGTAAATTCTGTCATAGTTATCACTTCTCTATGTTTCAATGTGTAAAGTAATTCTACCGATGAACCATGAACTAGAAACATGAGCACTGAGACTCCTGGCTGACTAATAGGCTGCATTTGAAAAATTAATTTGAAGCCCACTAAAGATCTTAGCATTTTAAATAAACTAATTAATTGCCTGCATTGAACTTTTTGATAAGCAGATGGATATATATATGTAATGCTCATGTATTCAAATAGTGAAATTTTAAAGCAGCTGGAGCCCAAGAACTCAATTTTTGTCTTATAATAGTTAACAGAATCTAAATTGAGTCCAAAGAGAATTAGCAGTCTAGAGTACACATCATTTTCTTCTCAGAGAACCACCACTATTTTCTTTGGTAATATAGAAATTGTGGGAGTTGATGAGTTTTTTCCCCTGCATGTCTATTATAAAGACAGTAAGGAGAGAATGTCATAGGCACAACTATGGCCTGGCACAATCCAGAGAGACCACCTGTGCTGGACTATAATGTGAATATAGCCCTGGACAGACCATAGCAGTAGTGTTGCACTATCAATTAGAAATTAGCAAAGACACTGTCTTTTCAAGAAAAAAAGCTTATAATAGTTATAATTTTGCCTGGACTTTGCTTTCAGCAGATCCCAGTAGATGAGGATTGAGTGAAGTGAATATCAAAGCCAGTAGTATATCCTTACTGATATTGCAGGCCTTACAATTACAAATACCAGCAGAAAGTCCTACTAGCAATCTTTGAATTAAGTAAGCCTTTCTTTTGGGAATATTTTCTGTTTCCTATATTGTAGTTTTGTCTCTGAGAGTGTGTGATCTTATCAATGCAATAAGTATATGTGAAAAGCATTTCAATAGTAAAGAAATTTTATGTTAAAGCAATAATTAAAGTAATATTTGGCTATTACTCAGTAATCTTTAGTTTGCTTGTTCGTGTGTTTAAATATAGTATTTTAAGTGCTTTGCTTTTATCGCAAATAATTATTAAGGTGCCAATATACATAATTTAGTTATTTTAATATAGGATTATAGTTGGAGCGGAGGCTAGAATCTGTGTTGTAAAAGCAACATCTTATGTCATCATTTTCTATACAAAATGCCTATGTATATAGAACATTTGGGTTTTAATTGTAAACCACTGTGATATGTTTTCCACTTTACAGGGGACCATCATTTTCAGGTAGCACGATGTGGCTGCCTTTCCCTGTTGTTCCCTTTGTATCTGTGTTTTAAGGAAACCGACAAGTGAATATGCCCAGGAACACTGCATCGTACTCAGGACTCAGTGCCCTTGCACATGCTATTCCCTTTGCCCAACATACCTCCCACTCTATTCTGCCACTTCAGAGCCCTGCCCCTGCAACAGAGACCAGCTCTAATGCCTTCTTTCAAGAAGCTTCCTTGATTTCCTCCAATATGAGAAGATTTGCCTCTCCTCTGACCCCCACAATTCCTTATTTCTTTGTACCTCCCATTTTACAGTTCCACCCTCTGCTTTGGATTAGGGTTATTTGTATGCTTGTCTTTTCTTCCACCCATGATTCTTGCAAGTAGGGGGTCTTTGATTCTAATCTTTCACAATGTCTAGCACATGTCAGGTACTAAATAATTCTTTGTAGAATAAATAATCAGGTTTCCTCTTGTTAGTTTAGCCTGTTTTATGGTGATTCATTTGACATATGTTTTATTTGGTATTTTAGTGTTTGGGGTTTTTGTGAAAACGAACTGACCTCTGCTATTTCCCTTATAACACTGCTTAATGCATTGAAATCTAAGGGTTCAGAAACAACAACAACAAACAGATGCCAGGAGTTCTAATGATGCACTTTCTTTCATTAAGGGGACAATTCTAATTACTTTTTAAAATGCAATAAAAAGAGTTCTATTGATGGATAGTTAAGTACTTTCTCCAGGGACATTGCCTTTCCACAGCCACTTTGTGAGTACTGTTTGGACTGTTCTTTCTGCCCAATGTGAACACAGTTTGATGTCATGATTCAAGATCTCAGCCATCTCCCTGAAGTCCAAATTAGAAATAAGATAAAAAACCAGAAATGAGAGCACAGCAATTTTAGAATTTCTCAGGACTACTTTGTTACATTTTTGTTTTTAAAGCAGTAAGTTATCTCATTTTTGTCTTTTTTATTTGGACCAGTGAGGTCCTGAGAGATGGAGAGGATTTGGGAAAGTAAAGAGCTTTAGTAACAAGAGTAATTAATGGAAGAAAACATTCCAAGATGTCATTTCCTGTCAAAGCTGTTCCTCTACCAGTCAGGTAGTTACCAGAGTGGCATTGGGAAAAGAATCAAGATGTTGATGAATTCTTATGTGGTCGTCATTATGGTGGTGAGGGCAACTCTTTCTAATTCTGGCAACTCTTGTCAAGAGGTTTCTTTGGTCATTGCCAGTTGGGAGCACAACAGCAGTGTAGGAGGGGAAGCAGAAAAACATGTTTGCTGACTAGTCATTGGGTGTAAAGTCAGTCAGCTTAGCCAACCAAGTCCCTTTGACACAAGAGCCATTGTTGATTGGGCTTGACGTGTGTTGCCTATTTCATGGGTTTTCTGGCTCTTGTCCTTGTTTCTTTCACTCTTCAATTAAGGAGATTCCTAGATAATGAAGTCATGTTAATCTTGTTGCTATTTAACAGTGTCTCAGTTTCACTTGAAGATTTGCCCAGGCTTTAGAAGCTGTTGACACTGCCTCAGATACAGTTCTGGGGAGAGCAAAGTGCTACTTACTACCAAGAGGCAAGCTGGAAAGATGCCAGATGGGACTGGCACTTACCACTCTGTCTTTATTCCACAATCTTCCACTCCATTTTCCCCAAACAACAGTCAGGAGAAGCTAAAAGCCCTGTTGCACTTCTTTCCCTGCCCAGAACTCAAAGGGAAAGTGGATCGTGGCTATGGAGAGTTCTTCTCATCTTGGCATCTAGTGAGGTGTTGCTTAGCTGGATCCTTATCCCAAGTGTTAATTGCTGCTGTTGACTTTCTGCAGTGGTGCCAGGAAATAGTCATGAGAAAGCGACACTCTGCTTATCTTGTTCTCAGAGGTTTTATTTAGAGAACCATATGTTTCTTTAGCCAATGGGTACTAAAGTAACACACTGATATTTAGTGTACTTGAAAAGATGAGTTTTTAGGAGGTCTCCTGGTATCTTGTAGAAATGGTTACTTATCTAAACAGTGGCACTTACTTAGCTACTCAGCAGTAGGATCAGGCCTAAGGTATTATGCTAGTGTATTTCTCATAAATTAAGTAGATATTTTTTACTCAGAGAGATCTCTGTGCCGGGCTCGGTGGCTCAGCCTGTAATCCCAGCACTTTGGGAGGCCAAGGCGAGTGGATTGCCTAAGCCTGCGGGTTCAAGACCCACCCAGGCAACTTGGTGAGACCTCATCTGTACAATAAATCAAAAATTAGCCAGGTGTGGTAACATGTGCCTATAGTTCCGGCTACTTGGAAGGCTGAGGCAGAAGGATCGCTGGAACCCAGCAGATCAAGGCTGCAGTGGCCAGTCTGGGCTACAGAGTGAAACTCCAACTCAAAAAAAAAAGATCTTTGTAGCATTAAGTTATAATCCTTCTCTGAATCATTAAAAGCAGTGTGCTTTCTTTGTGTATCATTTTTCACTTCTAATAAAATTATAAATGTTATCTTAGTGTGGGTATATGTATGTATAATGTGTGGATATATAATTAAATGGGAATATGCATGCAAGCATTTCATATCTTCCATGGCTTCCACACCTACCTGCGTGGCTTTTGAGAAGTGATTTAATGTTTCTATGCCTAGTTTTCTCATTTGTAAATCTCTAGCTAATAATACCATCTCACAGGATAGTATGAGGATTCAATGAGCTATTCCATGTAATGCTCTTAGAATAGTACCTGGAACAGTGCTCAATAATATTAATCATTATTACTATCACTTTACATTATCAATTTTTAATTTTTGTTTCTATATTTTCTTAATTTATAACTACCTAACTATATTAGTTAGATTTAAACATTCTTGATTGGTAATAAATAAAGGATTTAAAACAACATTATGCTTTTTCCCTCCCTTGGATTTTTTTTTCCAACTTGACAGAGAACAGCGTGAGAAGTCCTTGAGCACACCAAACAAGAGAAATGACAAGTCAATGAAGGTCTAAAAAGATAATTATGTAAAGATATTCAGGAAGTTAGGGACTATGAACAGACAGTACAAGGCTATAGACCTTGGGTGATCTGGGTTATGTACTTAGGGAAATCACTGATATATCTTTAGTAATACAGAGGGAAAGCCTACCCTTAGATTATACTACTACTAAGGCAATATATTGTTTTCCTAACTGTCTCTCACCCCACAAGAAATAACACAGCAAAATCAAGGAACATTGAAAACAGACTGTGACATGAACCTGTCATCAAGCTCCCACTCAGATGGACAACAAATACATGGGTATAATGTTTAACTCCAGCCAGGCTCGGTGGCTCAGCCTGTAATCCCAGCGCTTTGGGAGGCCGAGGTGAGTGGATTACCTGAGCCCGCGGGTTCGAGATCCGCCTGGGCAACTTGGCGAGTCCTCATCTCTACAATAAATCAAAAAAACAGCCGGGCGTGGTAGCGGGCTCCTGTAGTTCCAACTACTTGGAAGGCTGAGGCGGAAGGATTGCCGGAGCCCAGCAGGTTGAGGCTGCGGTGGCCAGGAGCGTGCCACTGCACTGCAGTCTGGGCAACAGAGCGAGACTCCAACTCAAAAAAAAAAAAAAATGTTTAACTCACTGCATGCCCCTTGATACTTGTGGTGTCACCAGCCATAATGCTTAGCATGAACAACTTCATCAACGTCACTTATGAGCTCAGGTTAAAGTGGTTTTATCCCTTACTGAGATGCGGAAGCATTGCTCGTCATCACCGGTTCTACTGAAATGTCCAGATGTCCAAAGATACCAAAGCAACACGTGCCTTGTGAGCTGGAGTAGAACAGTAGGGAAGCCAGAAGAAACACTCCAACAACATAAAAAAAAATCAGCCTTAGGTGGCTTAGTGCGACTGTGGCATAGTGGAAGAGTGCTTCGTCGCTAGTAGTTAGCAGGGAAATGGTTCCATTTAAGCAAAGGGCAGAAGAAGGACGGTAATAACCAAGTCTTCAAGAAATCAATGATTCAGTTCTCTGTCCTCACTCATAAGTGGAACCTGAACATTAATCACAATAGCACAAGGGAGGGAGCAGCAGTCACTGCACACTGCCAGGGAAGGGAGGGAGTGAATGAGGGGAGTACGTAATAACGCAAAGGGTCCCTGGCCCCAAACCACAGGAAGTGAGGGTCAGTTGGAGGCCCAAACTTCACCTGCATGCGGCCTACTTACGTAGTTAATTCTTACTTGTGTACCCACATCTCTATAATAAAATAAAATGTTTAAAAAAGAAATCAATGATGTTATTATAATTAGTATTTTTTACTATATTTATACTCTGTACTTGGGATTTTACCAAAATAATCATATAGTCTCTCTGCTGTCTTCCTGTGTTATCTCTTTTCTCTCATAGTCAGTCAACAAACACGTCATAAATAACTGTTATAGAAGTCCTCCCCATTTGGAATTTGTACATATCATCAGGCCTCTGCTGAAGAGTCTCATTTCCATGGTGGCCCACACCACATAGCTGCACATCTGATTTCTTTGACCTCCTGTTGAAGATGCTCTACCAAGAGGCTTACATAAGCTTCTACCCAGCCACACCCCATACCGTTCTGTCACGCTAGCCTCAGTCCTTTCCTTAGGACTTCCTCTCACCAGAAATGTACTTTTCTCTACCAATTTCTATGAATCCCTTTCTTTAAGTCTCAAATCAAAGGTTAGAAATTTTAGGAAGTCTTCATCAGTATCATTCCTCTCTGGTTCCTTTTTTGTTGTTCTGTACCTCCCATAACAAGCATGTTTTGCAATCTCAGCTCACTGTTGGCTATGTATAGCCCTGAGTCAGACTTGTTGCCTTGGGTGTGTGAGAAACCTCATTAGCCCCTAAGGACAGAGGGCCCATTCTACAGTCAGTTCTACCTACCTGCCTACACACACACACACACACACACACACACACACACACACACACACACACCCCTACCTATCACCTATCTTCTGATTGCTGAGAAAAATGGATGGAAAAATTCATATAATCACTTTCATAGAAATATATAAAGAAAACTTATATAAACAAAGTTATGATTTCTTTTAAAATCTAACAAAAACTCATCTTGTTTTACATGAAGTTTATCATCCATTTTACTTTTATATCTAAACTAATATATAATATTAGGTTGGTTTTTGTTGTTGTTGTTTTTTACCAAATGCGTATTTATATTTTTTCACAATTTATTCAAGATAAATTCAAGTGAATATACTTATATTCTTTGGTTAGTGTATACATTAGTAATAGATCCCAAAAAGATAAAAGACTTGTTTAGGCAAAAGGGAATTTTCCAAATGTCAGTAAATTGACTAAATGTTTTCTAGGCTTGTTTTAATTTGTTTTTGTGTTTTGTCTTATTCTTTTTTTCCCTTTTGATCTAGTATTGAAGTTGCCGTTCTTCATATGCTTTATGTATAAATGATTTTACCACTAACTCCTTTGACTTCAGAATCACATCTGAGATCAGAAACAAGGATTATCCATACCTGCTTTGTAGCTTATGTGACCTGTTCTTGCAACTGGAATCATCAGAATGATGCATGAAGTGCATGTAGATATCTTCAAAATGTAGTATCATTTCCACTCAATAGCATCTATTAACACGTTTTGTAATACCAGGTGGTCTCAGAGTAGAGCCCGAAGAAGGTAGACACAGGGCAAAGAGGATTTTAGCTAAGTGGAAATGGTTGTGGAAGGGCATACCCACATGTTTGGGTAGGACACCCTAGGCGCTGCGGTCAGCCAAATGTTACAAAAATAACCCCGTGGGCCCTGGTGGGAGGGCACTGATGACAAAGCTCACTTGCATCACAATTTAGCCTTAACCCACTTGTGCACTCACATAATGTCTGATTTTTGAAGATGCAGATCCTCTGTGTTGTGTAGAAGGTTTCAGCGTGTTAAAACCTCCTAGGTACTAGTCTACCATTTCATTAAATGCCGAAAAACACTGTCAAGCGCTGAGTTGTAAATGTCTGTGGTGCCTAGGATTGAATGTATTTTTTTTTCCTGCATGATCATCCATTGTGGTGTTTGTAAGTAGCAAAAAATGAGCCTGATTTGTTCTCCTTTGTAGAGCCAGGCCGAGGCCCACTACAAAGGAAGTAAACATGCCAAGAAGGTCAAAGCACTAGAGGCAACGAAAAATAAACCCAAAATGGTTTCTTCCAAGGACAGCGCAAAGGCTAATCCCAGCTGCTCCATCACTCCAATCACAGGCAACAACTCTGACAAATCAGGTCAATGACACTTTTTTGTTCTTTTCATTCTTTGTGTTCTTCCTGTTCCCCTGCCCTGATCCCATTTCCTCCCCTCAATGGTTGCATGTTACTCTCCATGATTTGTTTTGGTAATATTAATATGTTTCCTTCACAGGAAGGATTATGTGTTTGCTTGGGATCTGAGAGTTTGATGTGTTGCCATTCCATGTTGTTAAATATATATATTTGTATGTGTGTGTGTGTGTGTGTGTGTGTAAATATATATTTATAAGTATATATGCATGAAAATAAATAAAGGATACTTAGTCAAAATGTGTTTAGACTAAAATCAGGAAATTGATCTAAAATACTGAGTGCATTTATATTTCTTTGTTTCTTTCTTGTTTGACTTTTACTATAGACTCTTTAAGGAATATTTAAATTTGTTTACTAATAGACATTTGTAATGTTCTCTTACCCCAATAAAGGGGAGCTGGGGGGCAAAAGGATGAAGTTTTCTGAAAGAGTGGCATTAAATTTGAATCAGAAATGTGCTTCATAATAAGAAATTCTGATTTTTCAAGATCTTCATAGAGTTACCCTCAGAGTTACAAATGAACCTGAAGATTTTAAGGGAACTTCTTACAAAGTTATGAACTGATTAACAAAAGAATTTTATATATAAGTGGAAATGGGTTACTAGTGGAAGTGCCTCTTAAGAGGGGTCTATATTTCATAATCCCAGTGAATCAGCAGTATTTCTGAGTAGATTTATTCAGTGGAAAGAGAAAGAACTCATTTCTGTAGCATGGATACCATGAAATTGGATGCTTAATAGACTTTCACACTCTCACATCTGCTCCTCAGGGCCCATGATGGATATGTCCTCTTCTTTCAGTGGCTAATTGAGGATCAGTGTCTGTTAAAGGAGACTGAAGGAATATCTCTATTTCTCTTATGTTTGACTCCTTCTTTAGGGACCTCTCTGTTGTGGGAAGCACACACATTTCTGACTCACTTCTGCTTATCAAATCATTGTAGAACTTGAGGAGGAGGCTTAAGAATGCTTTCCCATGAGCAAATCTATTGCTGGAACCTGTTCAGACCGAGACTGTGAAAAGGGTCTCTAACTGATTAGGTCCCACAGATACTGGTTCCAAAAGCTCGGCAACCTAGAAAGACTGAGATAACCCAACTTTGATAATCAAGACTTTTTGTTCTTTGTGTGATAGAATCACTGTCATATTATCTGATAAACAGACACAGTAATAAATATGGGGTTGTTACATGGCACTTCTCTTCTAAAGAAGAACAAATTAATTAAATATTAATATAAAAACATCATATTAAGCATTACCTCCATTTTACAAAATTTTGAACTGTGATGAAGTAGACAACATGGCAGTTATCTGCTGGAGGTTACCCAGTGTTTGAAAGAGCAGGAACCATCATCTGCTGACTGTCCTACCTGGTTTCTATAGGCTATCATTGCCTCTATGAAATAATACTCTGCCAAAGGTTTTATTTCCTGAGTTATGCTCTTTACCTTCCAGCAGAGCATATAAGTAAAATGATAAAACAATAGAGTCACTTTATTCTTTCTGCTTATTTTGTGACTTGAGTGAATAGAATGGCTGATTGGGGCTGTAAACATTCCAACACTGCTGCTGAGTGAGCTCCATGCTCCACTTAACTTATATTATTATTTGGGAAATTGGGTTTGCTCTAGGGATAGTAATAAAAGTAGTGAGCAGAAAAAAGTGTTCAAAACAGAACTAAAGAAGGATCAATAAGAAGAATTAACAACAACAGAAAAAAGATAATTAAAGGGAGAGAGAAAAGTCGGTAAGAAAAGAAAGTAGAGCAAAAGTCAAAGATTAGGAAATAGAACCGAGCAAAGAGCAATGTGAAAACAGAAAATCTAAATAAAGGGACCTCAACTGTAGTTACATACTTAATATGTACAAGGTGCCTAATTTCAATGAGTATGTATTAGAATAATGTTTAGCAATTCAAGGCATTTATTCCAAAACTCAAAAATGTTAGCAGATTCTCAGTAAGACAAAGACACCTCCTAAGCAGTTCTGTTTCCTAATGAGCATTTGAAACACACCAGGCTCAAGTATAGCAGTGGTCTAAACAAGGAATGAGAACGAAGATCTAGAACCTTGGGGGAAAGGAAAACAAACTCAACTACAGCATCTCTTCTTCTGTAGATATGTGGTGACCTTTAAATCTTGCATTCTCTGCTTTCTCCACCATGGCAATCCTCCCACCTCATTCCTAGTACATGTAGTCTAACAGTATTGACTTCACTCACCATATGACTGTCCAGATTTGGACTAGATGTAATAGCAACTACCTGTATTTTAGGGTTACCTTATTTTCCATGTTTCCTTATTCACAATCTGTATAAATTAATTGGTTACTAATTGGTTGAGCTATTCAGATTACTTATTTGTTTCTCCATGTATGGTAATAAGTATTAATACTAATGGAAGATTTTATTTGTTCAATTATATATACAAAAGCAAAACCAAAGTTGTTGAAAGATAGCACTATTTTAAAATAAAGTGAGTTGTATCTACTAAATAGATAAATGTGCTTTTGTCACCTTCAACCAAATGTCAACTTCTAAGCAAGAATTCCCATATGTGTTTTATAGAATTTGCAAGTTGGAAAATTAGAAGATTTGCCCAGATGGGAAATCTGGTCCAAACAATGTAATGCTTAATGTATTGTTAACCACCTTTTTCTAAATCCTTGAAAAGCTCCTACAACTTTGTCAGAATCATAGATTTTTCTTGATATCTGGCTTTCATTTTTTAAAAATCCTGTTGTAGAAAAACAGAAGACACAAAAACCAGTGCTTTATAAAAGGTCTAAGCAGAATATAGGGAGGAAAGGGGTGAGAAGGAGGCATGATGACTGTGACTTAATTGACTGAAATATTTTATTTCCAACAACAGTGGAGTTGCCAAAAATTAGAGTAATGATAGTCGCAGTGAAAATTCGTAGCTGATTAGCAAATCTCATGAGACTCAAATTCTCCAGCCCTGGTCTTTTTCGTCTGAATGAAGAACTCCTGTCAACTGGGCTTAAGTAGTATCTGTAATTCTTAGATATGTGAATGAAAAGTGAAAGTGTTACTTTTTTATGTCTCAGCTGCTAGATTTCAAATATACAGGCTTTCATGACGTCCATAGGGTTGACTGATTTAATTTCCATTCTCGTGCTTTAGTATCAATAACTTAGCAACAAAGTGTTGTTCAATGAGAACAGATTTTGAGAGAGAGGAA
This sequence comes from Cephalopachus bancanus, assembly GCA_027257055.1. Classification (NCBI taxonomy): domain Eukaryota; kingdom Metazoa; phylum Chordata; class Mammalia; order Primates; family Tarsiidae; genus Cephalopachus; species Cephalopachus bancanus. The sequence goes on from JAPVLO010000204.1 coordinate 9,224,074, forward strand.
ATAACCAGGTGTTAAGAAAGGAACCTTCTGGGAGAGCAGCATCCTGGGATTCACTGAACATCAGTCAGGGCGAGGTGTGATTTCAGAGTATCTGACAAGAGCAGGAGACCCACAAATGAATTCTCTGTGCTCCTCGAGAGTACACATTATTCTAAGAAGTGATCTAACAGTCTTCCAAGAGCTTGCTAAGGAAGCCTTCTTACCTGCTATGTGGGCACTTGGGACAACCATTTCTCTCTCTTATGTTACATTTGGAGACGTGTCAGCTCATGTTGTATTTGAATTTGTGTAATACAAAGAGACATAATTAATAGAGCTATACATAAAAAATTCAGGATATCATTACAAGCTTTCTTTTTTTTCTCTCAGGTCAGTAAACAAAATGGGTTCAAACTACAATAACAGGAATTGCATTTATTATAAGTCCTAACAACATGATCATAAAAATTAAATGTATGTTATTAAGGCAGTCAAGTAAGAACAGCTGTCCATTCACTTTATAGAAGTTGAGATCAAATTAAATCCAAAGAAATGGCTTGATGATCTCCTAGGATCTGTCCCAACTTTTAATGATGCATCAGTGGAAGTTTGAAACATAATGGGAGGGAGAAAAAAAATGTGCTTTGGGAGAATTGGGGTCAAAACACAGCAAGCATTAGGCAGCTTCAGGAAGATGGCGAGAACATATTGGCCAGACACTCTACCAAATTTCCCCCTGGAGTTCAAGTGTCATAATGCCATATGACTATACACTCTCCTGTGATAATATGCCCCATATATCAAATTGAGGGTTCTTTTGTGACATCTAACAACTCATAAGTTAAAAAATATGAAGCCTTCAAAAAATCTTATTTCTTAAAAATAATAAAATATTTTGATAGTCAACCTAATGATAATATATTGTGATGGTCAACATAATAATCCACATGTCTGGGTTTTAACAGTGAATTTTTTTTAAAAAAATTAATTCTATATCAAGATGGGGAAAATACATTTCTGATTTAAAGTACATAAAGCTATTTAGAGCTAAACAACCTTTAATCATTTGCTGTCTAAACAGACAAAAGCATATGGAATGATTCAAAATGCCATCGATATATTTATAAATGCAATTATAAGCACAGTTGATTGAACTAGCAGGTTCTACTTGAATGATAATGATAGGAACACCTTAATGTTTAGCTTAAAAGATATGGTAACTTACATGTTTTCATATGACCCTCTTAACCTTGTGGTAGTTAGGACTGAAAGTAGTACCCATCTTTTGTTAATTCATGCAACAAACTTGGTATCCATGTATTCACTCAACAAATATTATCTATACTAAATTAATAAATGCACAGTATGTCTGCATGTTTTGCCACTAGGGTGCAAAAATGAACAGAAAGATATTTTCCTGCCTTCAAAGGACTTTCAACCTAGTGGAGTTTGTGTGTGTGTGTGTGTGTGTGTGTGTGTGTGTGTGTGTGTGTGTGTGTGTTTGTGTTTTACCACATTGGATATCAGGGATATAAAGAGAAATAGTATATACTCATCACCTTTATGCTGTTCCCAAAAATATGGTAACAGTGAATAACCTGGGTCTTGGGAAGTTTAAGTGGTTTGTGGAAGGTTGTACAACTCAAATCCCAGTAGAGTCAGAATTAGAATTCAGAGCTTCCTATTCCATATGTATTTCATTATTCCAATTACTTCTAAACTTCTGGGACTTGGAGAAATAAATACAACAGTTTGGTTGTCGTAAAATTGTCAACATTTTCAGTAGCATTTTGAATCATTCCATCTCAAATATTTCTACTGAGGGCAGGGAGATTGTTTTGTTTATTCCACACCCATGACCTATGGAGACTGCAATAACAGTGTCAGAAAAGATGTAAGAAAGGGAGACAGAGGACAGGACACTTCAAAACAGCTCATTTTTGTTTTCAACATGTTTCCTCGGATATGAACACAGAGTAGCTATCAATTGGTGGGTCAGTATGATTTGCCTGGAAAGGCTACAGTTCAGCTTTTGATGGTCACAAGTAGAAAGTGCATTTTCTATTATGTTGAGTAGTTTCTCTGCCAAGAATAAAAATGGAGACCCTTGCCTCATCATTTTTATGAGCGAAATGTGTGCTTCATAGTTCTTATGTGTTGTTACAAATGGGGCCAAGTTTTCCAACTGACAACTTCTCATTTTCGTTGACTGCCACAGGACTCCATCAATTAGGGAGCAAGGTCTTCTTAGCTGCCTCCTCATCTTTGTCTCTAGCAACAGGACCTTGTGCTGTTGAATAGAAGAAAATGATAGTCTTCTGCTTTGGCTGCATCTGTCATTTATAGACAAGCACCATCATAAATTTGGCATACATCTATCCAAATACAGGAGGCCAAAATGTAGTATCCCTCATAAAATAATAGATTAACTATATTTATGACAAACATCTTAAGTCTGAAGTTCTGGGGTACAATCATGTAGAACATAAATGAGTCCCATTTGTATAAATAGAACAGACTATTATACTAAAGTTCACATTTTCATGAAATGTACATATATCAAGATTTTCAAAGTCAATTTAAAAAACGGAACTGCCTCCGTCTTTGCTGATGCACCTTGAATTTGACAATAGCATCCTTCCAGGCAAGGCTAAAGATTCCCAGGTAGTTATGTGTTTGTTATCCTCTGGGAACTAACTTCTGAAACTTTTGAGCATTTTATATTGCTTTGAAATAATGCTGAACATTTGTTAGTTTCTCCACTTTTAAAGCTATTTCCTAGTGTTGCTCTAAGAAAAGTCAGCCAAACATTGAGACTGATTTATGATTTTCTGGGGATCTGGTAACTTATGATTTATTGAGGATACATTATAAACCACTTCAAAAAGCAGAACCCCTTTAGATTTCTTCTTATTAAGGCTTATATCACTATTAAAAATTTTTCTCATCTTCAGTCATTTAACTACCATTCATCTCTTTTTATTACATTTATTTATAATCTTTATTAAAAACATGTTGGAATATAAAAGGACTTTGTACATTGAATAATTTTGCAAATATATAATCATAAATGCCCTTGAGATTTCAACAAAGGTTATTACTGATATTTTTAGGACATTCTACTTATTTGCTTCAGGAAGAATTCTCTTACAGTGCCATATTTTTCTGACACGGGTGGATGATCAAATAGAGTTACTCATTAAATATTTGCAGATTCTGTGTGCAGGGCACATGTGCTAGGCATTTGGGGGGCCTCGGGTCGGATCCTGATGATGCTTACAGTCTAGTGCCACACGAAGTTGGCCTTAATATAAAGCTTAAGGTGTTTTTGGCAGAAACATTTCTGAAGTGTATTCTTCTTCCTTGACTCCTTTCTCTGAGTCTGAAGATCACTGTTATGAACACCAGACATAATGCTTGCAGTAATGGATTGATGCTCTCATCTCTATAGGCAAGCAGTATCCAGTAAAACATTCTGTGATTGTGAAAATGATCTATAATCTGTGTTGTCCAACATGCTCAACATGAGTGTGACTAGCCACTTGTGGCTTCTCAGCATGTGAAATGTGTCTTATGCTACTGAGAAGCACAGTATTTTATTTTATTTCATTTTAATGAATTTTAAATAGCCACAGGTGCTCATGGTCACTGTATTGGACAGCACACCCCCACACTGTGGTATTCTTTGCTCTTTTGACTAGCCATGACTCCAGGGAAGGTATTAAATTCTCTGAGTCTCTCTTTTTTCATCTGTCACTAGAAATAATGCCCTTCCTGCATCACAGCAGTGTTGTATAGAACAAATTAAATGATTATGAAAGAGCCTTACAAAATATGCATTTTCATAGACATGCCTATTGTTGATGTTCTTAAAGATTTTTTCTTGGTCCTCTTGTGGTATCTTATTTTAACTCTTTTTCTTTCTATCAGTGAGAGAATACAGTTACCCCTGGTAGTGGTCAGCTACCATGCTTCCCTTATGTTGTGCTTAATATCCTATATTCTAGAAAAACAGATCCAAGCTTGTTAGACTTAAATGTAAAGAATAATTTTAGCAGCAATACTAATGAGTGTATAACTTAATGAACACTATGTACTTGATACTGTGCTAAGTATATTATATAAACTATCCTAGTGATTATAACAGTTCTTTGATGGATACTAGAAAGAGGCCTAGAGAGGGAATCATAGCCAAGAGTCATTCAGATAGAAAGTCGTTTCAAGGTCAGAATCTTATCCAGCAGTCCCTCAAATTCACTAGCAGGTCACACTGCCTTTGGATGAAGGCTCGTGGATATCACTGGCTTATGCTTTTTGACAGCTCTTTCAGATTTTTTTCAGTAGGTGATACTTCTAGAAGACTTTACTGCTTATGCTTTTTGAAAACTGTTTCATACTTTTTTTTTAGTAGATGATGCTTTTAAAAGTCTAGCATCTCTAAAAGATGTTGTTTCTTTCCTTCCTTCCTTATTTTCCCTTCCTTATTTTATAACTGTTTTTTTAAGTCAAGGTGTGAGAGACTTTGTATAAGGATATATTAACCAAGGTATGATTTTTGAGCCACTTACCTACATTGCATTACAGCATAGTAGAAAGAGCATGAGCTTGAAGTCAGACAAATTAGCTCGGCCTCGCACTAACCTCATATAACCTTGACTAAGCCATGCTCACTGATCTTCTATTTCCCCATCTATAAAATGGGAATGCTAGTTCCTACCTCCTACGGTTGTTGTCAGGATTAATCAGCTAATAAATGCAAGTACCCAGCTCAGTGCCTATATCATGCAGCAAACAATAAATGGTAGCCATAAAAGTAGCCATTTGTACAAAGACATTTCTAGACTCTGTCCTTATTTTGACTCTGCAATCATTTCATGCCATGCTGGCATGCAACAGTGATCTGCACTTACACTCCTCTTTGTGTGCTTGTTTTACTACCTCATAATAATTATTTGCGCTTGTGTTTTCATTCTAGGACATTAAGACTTCATGAGCCTGATTATCCCAGTGAGACATGTAAAGATATGGAGGGACCTTATTGGTCTTCCTCACCTTTGTATGTACTAGAGGAAATGTCTTTCTATCCATTCTAAAGTGTCTCATCCATTATGTTCACTGTAGCTTCTGGTACTCCATCCTCACATGGTAGTAACATAGTTAACACATATTAAATGAATGTCTTAGACCAAGCATGGTGGCCCATGCCTGTAATCCCAGCACTTTGGGAGGTCGAAGCAGGAGGACTGCTTGAGCCCAGGAGCTTGTGACCAGCCTAGGCAACATAGTGAGACCTAGTCTCTATAAAAAGTCAAAAAATTAGCCAGGCATCATGGTACATGCCCGTGGTCCCAACACTTGGGAGGCTAAGGTGGAAGGATCACTTGACCCCAGGACTTCAAGGCTGCAGTGAGTCATGATCATGTTACCTGGGCAACAGAATGAGACCCAGACTCAAAAATAAATAAATAATGAGTATCCTTAAGTGGAATTTAATGGGAACAGCTTTCCTAGAATGTGGACAGGGCAAGAAGACTCTTCTTTGTATTCATTAAGACGGATGCCAGCTGGGCTCGGTGGCTCAGCCTGTAATCCCGCGCCTTTGGGAAACTGAGGTGAGTGGATTGCCTGAGCCCGCGGGTTCGAGACCCACCCGGGCAGCGAGACCTCATCTCTACAATAAATCAAAAAATCAGCCGGGCGTGGTAGCACATGCCTGTAATTCTGGCTACTCGGAAGGCTGAGGCGGAAGGATCGCTGGAGCCCAGCAGGTCGAGGCTGCGGTGGCCGGGAGCAGCCACTGCACTCCAGCCTGGGCGACAGAGTGAGACTCCAACTCAAAAAAAAAAAGATGGATGCCCATCTCACAGGTTGACAGGTTGTTCTATGTACAGCCACAGTATTGAAAGAAGGGGCAACCCGACACATCTTCATCTATAGAAAGAGTAAATTGGGTTCCCCCACGTGAGGAGCAGCCCTGCCTGGAGCCAGGGTTGGCTAATAAGATCCAAAGGATTAGGGAGGATGGTGTGATCCAAATGAGAAACACACCCCTGCCTGACAGGTTCCTGCTGGCATTTATGTCTTTTAAAAAAGAGAAATTTGTCAGCCCATACATTTTACTTCCAGCTTTTGGTGGAAATTTTTCTTGGTGCATTTTTCTGGTATTTCTTGTAGTCTATTAGAGAATACATACTTTGTGTTCTTTCAAATTGAATGGCATGAGTACTAGAAATTCTTATCATAATCAAGATTATTTAATCCCTTGCTTTCCAATATCTGTACTTCTATCAGTGGTCTCATGATGATTTTTGCTCATCTAACTAGCAAAATGGTGACATAGGAGTGAAAATAATTTTTTGTCCCTAGCACAATATCTTTGTTCTTAGTTCTCTGTTTACAAAATAATTTTATTCAATGTGAACATTGATTCATATATTGTACTTTGAGTTTAGGAAAGTTTATTAGCTTATTTCTTTTTAACTAAAATTTTACCCAACCCTTTGACTAACTAATGGTTAGTTTCCAATAAAAGTTTTAAGTACTTTGAAAAATCATTAGCAGCTGTTCTGTTTATATTGGTCATGGCATTTTAAATTGAGAAAACCCTTTTGGAAGGTAATTTTATAGAATAAACCAAGAACCATAATAATGTTTTTCCCATTATTAGACCAGCTAATTCCTTTTTCTAGATTCTACACCAAGGATTTAATCCTAAATACAAAGCAAGAAAAATAAAATATGATGCACTATGTTCATTGTAGCATTTGTATTAACAAAAAATGGAAACCAGACCACTACTACTAGGGAAATTCCTAAATAAAGTACTTGTATTGTGCACCGTTAAAGTAAATAGAAATTACAACATGGAAAAAGTGAGAAATTAAATAAAAAATTACAAAATGGTTTATTCATTGATGTATTTCTATACAATTAATGAACCCTTAATGACTACCTAGCGTCAGGCTAGACACTGGGTGTATTATGGTGAATCAGACACACTTGGGTCTTGCCCTCATAACAGTATATTATCTGGAAGGATAGATACTGGATAAGTGATGACAACATCCTGACACTGACTAGTCTGGGAAGGAAGAGAGGCCTAGGCAAGGGATTTAAGTTCTTTATGCCTTGTGGATGAGAAGTTAGCCAGGCAACCAGGGACCCTGGTTTGGGGGTGGGAGAGAAAAAAATTCTCATCACAGAGACCAGTACTTCATAGGACCTGAGGCATGAAAGACCGTCCCATTTAAATAACTGAGGCAGTGAAGGACACTGGAGGACTAGGAAGGGGACTTGGGACGTTGGTCGAAATGATGGAAAGGACAGAAATGGGTTATTTGTGCCCAATAAAATGTAGGCACAAACACTTAGATTTTCAACCTCTTTTGTGCCATGGATTCTCGTGGTTGACCAGTAAAGCATATTCTCAGACTGATGTTTTCAAATCTGTGAAATGGAATTTATAGTTTTACAAAGAAAACCAATTATATTGAAGTACAATAATTGATTTTTTTTGTTATGATATAGTAACATCGTTGTAATTCACTAAATAAGATCTAGCAGCCAAGCACGTTGGCTCACACCTATAATCCCAGCAATTTGGGAGGCTGAGGCAGGAGGATTTCTTGAACCTAGGAGTTTGAGATCAGCCTGGGCAACATAGCAAGACCTCAACTCTACAAAAAAAATTTTTTTTAATTAGCCAGGCATGGTAGTGCACTCCTATATTCTCAGCTACTTGGGAGACTGAGGCAGAAGGAACGCCTGAGCCCAGGTGGTCGAGGCTGAAGTGAGCCATGATTGTGCCACTGTACTTCAGTCTGGGCAACAGAGTGACACCCCTACTAAAAAGGAAAAAAAAAAGGATCTAGCAGTGGGTCTAACATCTACCATAATTTTGAAATGGTGATAAGCAAAAGAAGTATCTTAAGCATTTTATGACTGTGATATCTGATAAGAATATCTGATTTCAATCACTAACAAAGTCACAAGTATCACTAGGACTGCTATAGTTTGTCACCACTGATAATTGAAGAAAATGCTATATATTTTCAGCTGCAATAAATGAAAATAAAGATATGTTTTTGCCATCCAGGTTCTTGGATCCTTTGAGTTCATGGGCTCCTTGGTTGTCCCCAGAGTCCAAGTTAAGAACTCCTATTTGGTGTGACAGTTTATGGGTTCTTTCCTCTATTCTTCATATTCTATGTTATTTTTATAATAACTTATAATGTCTTGATAAGGTTTATATATCATGAGGCACAGGTAGGACTGGAAAGAATCTCTTAGACATCTATTTTGTATTATAGTGAGGTTCACAGTTTTCAGTACAATGTTGTATCTATTTCTTGCTCAATCCTGTTATGGTCACAGTCATGAGTCACCATGAGGCAATGCTCTTAAGATACCTAGAATAAGAAACCCCAGACAAACTCTTTTGAAAACTCAGGCCTCTTCAAACAATATCACTTTTTAAAGGAGACTTTCGACTTTCCACCGCCACTTGTGGGTCGTAAATATAAGGCTGGCTTTGACAACTTTGTAATAAAGCTGCAGATTGAATTTAGGCACAAAAACTAGATGAGAAATTTTTTTTTTAAATCTGATTGGCTTTTAGTAATATATTTTTTTTTAAATTGAGAACTTACATATGCAATCCAGTTCCTAAATGTCTATATAGTCTCCTTAGAGCAGGCAGTACCTAGTTAGGTTCATGAAAAGGAACAGCCTGGTATATGTCTATATAGTCTCCTTAGAGCAGGCAGTACCTAGTTAGGTTCATGAAAAGGAACAGCCTGGTACCTATGCTCCTGAAGCAGCCTGAGGCAATAAGCTTGTTTCCCTACAGTAACGTTTTCCCCCTAACCAGATGAAGAAAGACAGTTTCCTCAATAGCTCTCAGGCTAACCTTCCCATGGTCAGTGAACACCTTGTCCTGCCTGAAGTATCAAAGCTAAAACCCTTTGCTGATCTCTGCATCTGGAGAGGGAGGGTTGGAAGAGCAGAATTCAAATGTTTTACTTGTACCTTGTGAATCTGTGTTTCTTCTGTAAAAAACCATTCATTCAGGGGGGGAAAAAAGAACCTTTTCCTCATTTCACCTAGAAAATTAGTTTTTAATCTTATTCCCGGCTTTTGAATCTCTGCTGGACCTGCTCCCTGAGGGACTTGATTTGAATGACATGACTTACTTATTCTATTTTTCATAATAAAACTGCCTCAGAAATAACTGTTTCCCATCTCTTGGTGACAAATAAGAAAAAGGGTAATTTTTCAACCTGAAGAAGTTGAAATATGATTTCTCTATTGTACAAGTCAAATGACTGGAAAACTACACAAAGTAAGAGAAAGCAGTTCATTAGATTCAAACTCTAGCAAACAAGACCTCTTTTATGCTCACTCAGAAAAGCTGACAAGTTCGCTAATCGGTGCCAGTTCACTGATACAGAGGATAGGCTGCCAGCTCTCAATGTGGAGATACTTGCAGATGCCACTGTTTTGCCTGAGTCTGAGACTGGCAGCTTCTGCTCCCCAATAAAGTGGCACAAAGGACAACAGGGCAGTAGTCATGTGGAGCTCAGACAAGGAAGGCAATGGCTGACATTTTATTGAACCACAAAATCTCTGCAGGCTGGAACCAATGTCAGAACCTGATGGACATAGGCTTTCAAATGAGAAGAACAGCAACATTTTAAGTCAGGACAGCAGCCTGGCAGAGAGTTACTGATGAACACTGCATGGGGCCAGTTTTGCACTTATAAAATTAGTCACCTCACTTTCATGGACCCTAAATTACTTTAAATGAATAAGCTTTCCATTTTTGTTGGGGTTTTTTTTTAAGATAAGGGGAAGCACATGCAGATTCTGATTCAGTGAAGAATCACTTTAATTTATAGACAATTTTCCCTGCTTTCAGGATTAGTCTAAAAGTCAAGATATGAAAATTAGACATAAACATAGTTAATTAGGAATTAGCAAACTTCACAGTCATCAACCATGCTTGAAGAGACAGGGTTTCTGGAATTTAACTGAAGGCAAGATGATGTAGCACTGGGTGTGAGGGAACCAACAGCATGGAATTGGCCCAATGTATGATATTTTAGTGCTCAGAGAATTTCAGAAACTAGCTTTAATTTCCATGTCTGTCCTTGGCTACTAAGTATTTCTGAACTTATGACTTAAGCAATCTGTTGTATTGTCCACATCAGCAAAATGGCATAAACTACATAGAAAATGTTTTCTGGCCTGTTTTGCAGTGGCTCACATCTGTAATTCCAGCACTTTGGGAGGTGGAGGCAGGAGGGTAGCTTGAGCCCAGGAGTTTAAGACAAGTCAGAGCAATACAGTGAGACTTCATCACTACAAAAAATTAAAAAATTAGCCAGGCGTGGTGGTGCATGTCTGTAGTCCCACATACTCAAGAAGCTGAGGTATAAGGGTTGCCTGAGCCCAGGAGAGGCTGTGGTAAGCCATGATTATGCCACTGCACTCCATCCTCAGCAACAAAGTGAAACTTCTACTCGGAAGGAAGGAAGGGAGGGAGGGAGAGAGGGAGGGAGGGAGGGAGGGAGGGAGGAAGGAAGGAAGGAAGGAAGGAAGGAAGGAAGGAAGGAAGGAAGGAAGGAAGGAAGGAAGGAAACGTTTTCTATTTCCAAAGATGGTCCAGCAGTTCAACCTTGAGTAGGCCATTCAGCATTGAGATCAGACATTATCTAACAGGAAATCCAACAACCAATAAAACAAGTCAGCTAATTAGTAGGTATTATGAGATAAACCAGTCTGTGCTATACTGTGCTGAGTAACCTGGTAACCCTTCAGGACATTTCAAATTAGATTAAGTCTAAATGAGGCATCTAGTTGGATGAAGCCTAAGTGGGTGATTAAAGGACTCTCAGTGTCCTGGGTCAGTCTCAGCCACCCGATATAAAGTTATGTGCCTTGGGGATTTGAGTTAGTCTTCATAATGACATCTTCAGTGATGAACATCTATTACCTAAAAGGATAGGGGAAGTTAAGTAATGCCACAGAACATAGTTCTTGGAATTTCTTAAAGAGCATTATTACATAGATATATCGACCATGTAATTGTATTGTTGACCACTCAAATGAATATAAAATTATGTAATTTAATATTGGTTGGGGTTGTTGGGTTAGAAACTGCTGATGAATCACCAAACAGAATACCTGTAGTTCCATGAGAAACCTTGCCAAAAAATAGAACAGCAGCTCAGTTGCAAAGAATGGCTGGATTTGGGGATATTTTGTTTTCATGTGTGCTTTAGATTTTCTGGCAGAGGGTAATGCCTTAGCTATATCTTTATCAGAGGTATACGAAGGGGACCTCAAAAAACCCAGAATTTATTTATAAAAAAGTGTGTATTTATTCTTGCATGTTTAAACTCCAGTTACCTTCAAAGTACTCTCTGTTTAATGTAATACATCTATCAAGACACTTTTCCCACTGCTCAAAACAGTTAACTCATCAATTCTGATGCTTTTAGAGCTTCTGCCATTTTTTATTTCATCTCTTCATCATCAGCAAAATGTTTACCTTTCAAGACTTTTTTCATCAGGGCAACAGTGGCAACCAAAAAATCACCCAGCATGAGATCAGGTAAATAGGGAGGGTGGGGCACAGGGGTCATACCATTTTTGGTCAAAAATCACTGAACACTCCACACTGTGTGGGCAGATGTGTTCATAAATCACTCATCATGAAATTGACAAACACATTGAAAGAATCTCAAAAAAAGCCCTCACTGAAGCCAAACACAGCCTCTCACAACAATGCTGGCTGGTATACTGATGACAGTGGGTTCCTAGAGCACTTATCTAGTAGGTGAAGTCTGTATTACAAGGGGCTCACCCTCCATAAAGTAATTCTGGTGTTTTGGGTTCCCCCTCATATTGTTTATCTATATGTAAGTTTGTGTAGAATTTCTAATAAAGGAGATAATGAAGTCTATAGATTTGTTCATTTTCTCAAACACCAAAATATTGGACCTGGCATGAAGGAATGGGTTATTATGACTCAAGGAGAGCCACTCTTTTTTCTTTAATAATAATTATTTTTTATTATAAAGATGTGGGGTACAATTCAGGGTTTTTCAATGTTTTATCACAAACATTGATTATGCAGGTACCCTTGTTGATGAGGTATGCCACTCCCTCCCCCAGCAGTTTCCCTCAATTGCCAATCCCACCCCCCTCCCCTGACAGTTTCCCATTACTGCCAAATGCTTTCTTATAGTAAGAACATGGTTGATTCCATGTTTTTGCTATTGTGAATAGAGCTGCAACAAACATACATGTGCAGGTATCTTTTTTGTAGAATGATTTGAGTTCCTCCGGGTATATTCCCAATAGGGGAATTGCTGGGTCACATGAAAGGTTAATATCTAGTTCTTTCAGAAATTGCCACACTGTCTTCCAAAGAGGTTGCACTAGTTTGCATTCCCACCAGCAGTGTAGAAGCATTCCTTTTTTTCCACATCCTTGTCAGCATTTGTTGTTGTTTGTTTGATTAATGATGGCCATTCTTACTAGGGTTAGGTGGTATCTCAGTGTGGTCTTGATTTGCATTGGAGAGCCACTCTCAAGAGAATTGTTTCAATCTCAATTAACATTAAATATTTATTGCAAATATATAGCCTTGGCAATAATGGTGTGAGTAATTTACATAATCGACAGCTAAAATGTATTTATGTGTCTGTATGTTCTCTGCATATTTATTTCACTAAGTATGATTCAGCTTTTAGCAGTGAATTTTTTTTGTATTTTTACTTGTGAGACTAAAGGACACTACCTTGACTTGGACATTCTTTATTCTAAAAAACTTATTCACCACCTATGTACATTTAGCATAAAGGTAAATTAAGACATGATTCTAGGACTCACAAATCTGTCTTCTCTGGTAATGATTTGAAGTGCAAATAAATAATTATAATTAATGTGAGATTATAATATAATTATGTGAAGAGGATTATGAGAACATAGAGTAAGGAAGGAGGGAGGAGGTGGGATCAGAGGCTAGAAGCAACAAGATCAGTAAAGAAACTTTATGGTAAACCAGAGAAAAGATGAAGGCCTGAAATGAGGCAGTGGTATATAGTAGATGCTAAATAAATGTCTGCTAGATGAAAAGGTGAATATGGGGATAGAAAACATATTTAGAAAATATATCAAGAAACTTTGGTAGTTAATGGAGTGTAGAAGATAAGAGAGGGAAGAGTTTAAGAGTCATTGCTGACAGCTGTAACATATAACTGGTAATGCCATTAATTGACATGGGGGCCACTTGAAACGGCCCCTATATGAAGCAGCTCATCCATTCAGTAGTAGGTATATTGAGTTGGAAATGCCCGTGAAGCATCTAGACATACATATCCTACAGACTTTTGGGGGAGAAAGTGTCCTGAATCTGAGAGGAAAGTAGAGAATTCACCTGTGGGTTTAAGAATCTATGTCGATGTGACGAAGGAAGTCACTTAAGTGAATTAGACCAGGTAATGCCCCAAAAGAGGACAAGAGTGTGACCTTGAGGAATGCCAGGGGCAGTCAGAAGAATAGGAGCTGAGGAAGAGGGCCTAGAATGAGCTGTTGTAGAGGTTGAAGGAGAGCCAGTCAAGGGAAGTGTCATGGACATCAAAGGGAAAAAGTTTCCTGAAGTAACTCATATCTAATGCAAGATAAGACTGAAGAGAGCCCATTAGGTTTTTACAGGAAGGTAAGGATGAACAGAAAGAAAGGGAGCAGAAGGGACCACCTCACATGACCACTTCCAGTTCAGCACTGGAGAGAAGACAGGTGGGAAGTCCCGAGAGTGAACCAAGTAAGAAAATAACTTTTGGAACCTGGAGGTCTTAGCATTTTGTAGACAGAAAGAATCCAGCAGAAAGTAGCTGAAGCTATAGGAAAGAGATTTAAAAGACAGAAAGGCCAAGTGGAAGCAGATACCTTTTCTCCAGAGATGTGAAGAAAATGCTGTTGACAGAAGAAACTATAAAGTCGGGGTGAGCTCATCCAGCTTCCCCATTTCTCTAATAAATAGGAGACTGGGTGTTTGCTAATGAGAGACTTGGAGTCCTGGTAGGGAACTTAAGAAGAAGGATAAAGCTTTATGTAGCAGCTGGCTTATGTGCATTTTTGCTTTATATAATCACCCCCCCATTTATTTGATTTATTGACCTCTTTTTCATTGTATATGTTCCTAATTTAAGCAAATCTAATCTGTATGATCACAGAATTTTAAGATAACTGTGTGATTATTGCATTGCCAAGAAAGCTCTACTTTACCAATATATGTGTATATGTATATTATATATATATATATAAAATATATATGTACTGTATTTCAAATAGTGCATTCAAATTATTTCTAAATTTTCCAAGATCTTTCTGCATATAACCTTCAGGAAAACACCTAATAAATAAAGTGAGGCAAAGTGAGTGTTGTATCTGATCGTTCTCCACGGTGTTGGCCCTTTCTTCCAGCTCCTTTCGATAGGTGCAGTCCTATTATGGGACAAATGAACACCCTTTCTTTGTGCATCCAACAATATAGAGATGGTGCTCTGGCATCTGTATATCTCTTATAACATTGTGCTTTGCAAAAGAACCACAAGGTACTGAATTGACTTTTTCATCTTGCAGTTTGTGTGCTTTTTTTTTTTGTAAATCCATTAACAATCTTAATGGAATTGTACTTTAAGCTTTAAAATATCTGTCTTCAGTTGATAGTTTCTATCACTTGTACTTTGTTGAATGCATAGATAAGGAGGAAACGAATGAGGCAAAGGCTTCAGAGGTCTTCAGCAGCACACCAATTTGCATACATACAGGTTTGTGGTTGTGTTTCTTTCTTCTTTTTGTCTGGTGCAGACCCCATGGGCTTTTCAGCTTCATTTCTCACAGAACTGCACAACTGGAAGGAAGTAGGTACTCTGACTGACACCCATTAATTTCCTATTATTCAGAAAGTTGGAAGATAAAGCAGAAGAAAATGATTTCAGAATTCCTTATCAAAGTGAACTAACTTGGTTTAATGAGTGTTAAGCAGTAATATGGGCATTGCTTTGTTTTGGGGAATAATAATGAGATGTTGGACAAGGTGCTTGTAAATGCAGGAAAGAATATGACCTGCGGGCCTTTCACTGCATGCCTCTGTTTAATTCTTTTTAGTGCAATATTAAGTATAAAAGGGGAAAATTAATTGTATTAATTGACAAGAAGTATTCTTCAGAGACCTCAGAAAGCAGAAAGCACAATTCTGTTAAAAATGTGGCCATGGTCCTGAGCATTTCTTTCAAATTTGGGAGCTCCTTACTATTCTGAAGGCTTGTCTTGGAAAGACATCAGTAGGTATCAATGAGCAAGGTTCATGGGTTTTCAAGGACTCTTTTTGACAGATGGTAAATGGCTATACAATAAGCAGAGAACCTCCTACATTTTCAATGAAGGAAAATTAAAACTCTTCCTTAAATTTTAGACTTCTAAAATTATACTAAAAATAATATGCAAATGGATGAATAATATTACCCTCCCAAATTAAAAATTAAGACCATTGCTTTAAGGTTTTAGGTGTTGAGCTGGGATTGTTTAGTTGTAGTGGTTTGCTTATAAAAACTAGTCCACAATTTTTGTTCAATCCTCTGTGATAAATGGCATAGATTTAGAAATTCACAGCCCTGCCAGGCATGGTGGCTCATGCCTATAATCCCAGCGCTTTGGGAGTACAAGGTGAGAGGACAACTTGAAGCTAGGAGTTCAAGACCTGCCTGGGTAATATAGCAAGTTCCCATCTTTACAAAATGAATGAATAAATACGAAATTCATAGCTCCTGAGTGTGAAATCGAATTCATGACCTTGACTTCATTATCTGAGCTTACTCCTCACAACTATGATCTTTTCATTGTGTCTTCCCCTTGAAACCCTCAACTCACTTTACAATGGTTCTTAAAGCGGATAAGAAAAGTGTAGTATTTTTCACATGTAAGGATTACAATCCCCATCACTTAAATCACTTGCTCAAGATTACTCAGGCAGTCAGGCATGGAACTAGGAATAGCCAAGTTTTTGTGGCTGAGACACCAGGAAGTTTTGTTAGCATCCTGAATACTGTTAATTCTAATCTTAGTAAATGGCATTACCCACCATTCACCAAGTGTCCATGCCAAAATCATAGTACTAATTATTGATTTCTCTCTTTTTCTGATATCCCACATCTACTTTATCAGTAAGTCTAATTTGTTCTACCTACAACATATATCCTGATTCTACTGCTTATTTCTCTACCATTCCATCCTGGCCCAAACCACCACAGCTCTCTCGTGGACAACTGCAGTAGTCTCCTAACTGATCTCCCTGTATTGACCCTTCCCAGGCTACTCTCCATGTAGCAGTCAAGATGATCTTAGGGAGACAAGAATCAGAGCTCTCTGCCCTACTCAGTAGTCATACTTGGATTACATCTGGGTTTCTCTTATGCTCTGTATGTGATCGTGTTGGTCTCTGCCAACTCCTCCACTCCACCTCTTGCAGTCATACTCCAGCCTTATTGACTTACTCATTCTTGCTTGTTCCCACTTCAAGGTGCTGTACTTGCTATTCTTTTCTCCTGAATGCTCTTCTCCCAGAATTCCTATTATTTCATTCAGGAGTCTGTCAAATATCACCCCTTCAGACAGGCCTGAGCTGGCTCCTTTACCATGCCTAGTTTTAGTTACCACAATGAGTCATTACATATATAAAACTATATATATGCTTTGAGTATAATTTTACATATGCCTTGATATTTATTATGTAATAAAAATCATATATAATGCATTTATTGTTTCTTATAACAATATAGATTTATTTATACAAATAACAAATTGACATATAAATACACACACATGCACAAATGTATTTTCTATCTCCTTTACTAAATGATTAATTCCATTGAGTCAGAGACTTGATTTTTTTATCTCTAACTTTCATGCTTAATATAGTATGTAGTAAATAACAGGCATTCAATAAATATCTGTTGAATGTATGGATGACTCTTTCCTTCAGATAGCTTTCTAGAGGGAGACTTACATGGTGAAATGGTAGTAATTGCATATATTCTTTCAGAACGGTAATGCCATTTCAACTCCCCACTAAGCAGTATACATAGATGGCTATATCCTCCCCCTCTAACTGTAATTTTTAAGTCTTCGCCATTTTTCAGAAACAAAAATGGTACTTCTTAGTAGCTTTAATATGTCCAACTTGATAAATCAAGCACATACTATCAAAAACAAAAATGCAAGGAATTTTTTTTCTCACAGGGAATCAGAGACTTTCTTTCAGGTGTCCATTAGTCTTATTGGGAAATTAGTCAAGAAGTGAAAACACAGAACATCTAGGCAAATTTTTGCTTAAAATGCATTTTTAGAGACTGTTATCACATGCTTTCTTAGGTTGTATGCAATGTTGTAACTATAAAGGAGGAAAAAATAATTTCTCTCTCTCTCTCTCTCTCTCAGTTCTTGATTGAGACTGATTCCTGTAACAAAAGATAGATTAATAAGAGAAAACAGAAGTTTATTAACATAGTATACTTCATATATAAAGGGGAGATACCAAAAGAAATGAGTAATCCTCTAAGAAATGACTTTGAACTCAGGCTTACATACTATCTTCAGCTGGTATGACCAGCTGATATGACCTGGAAGTAACCAGGAAAAGCACAATAGAAAAGGGGAAAGTTTGTTATACAGATTTAAATTGGTGCCTTCTCCATTGATCAGAGCCTCTAGAGATTAGAGTCATTTTTCTCTTCTTAGTACAGAGAAGATATTCTCAAAAATAGAGACTTTTTTCTTGTAGATACAAACTCTTCTGACAAAAGAATAACTTCCACTCTGTTTTCAATCTTCTGTGGCCACTGTTTCTCAAAACCATCCCTATGCAAAAGAGGCATGTTTAGGGGTAGCATATTCTGGTATCCTATACAACCATTAAAGAAACAGTGTCAAAGCAGACTTATTTATCTGGTTCTCAGCAAATTTTGCCCATAATACCTATGCTTTGTTTGGTATCATGTAACTTCTATATACAAAGATATTACCATCCACTCACCTTTATTCAACAATGGTAAACATTCAAGAAGGTATTTCTAAGACTGAACATCCTTAGTCTAATATTCCTTAAAACAGAAGAGCAATAAGAGCACTGGCTCGGGGTTCAGGAAGGCTGTCTTCAAATCCATGCTCTACCATTTATTAATTGAATGACTACAGACAAATTACTTAACCTATTTAAGCCTTGGTTGTTTTTTGCTTTTTAAACAATTAGGTTATCATAAGACAGCAAAGAATGGAGAGAATGCCACAACCCGCATGATGATTTGTGTTGTGTGTATCTGACAATGGACTTCTGTTCAGACTATATATTTAAGAATTATATAAATCAATAATTTTAAAAAGCCAAAAATCCAGTTTTTAAAAATGAACTACAGATTTGAATAAACATTTCACAAAAGAGAATATAAAATTGGCCAATAAAAATATGCAAAGGAAATCAATGTCACTAGTACTAGGGAAATACAAATTAAAACCGCAATAAGACATCACCACATCACCACTAGAATACCTAAAATTAAAAGAACAAACAATACCGATACCATGTGTTAGATGAGATGTGGAATAATCATAATTTCCATTTATTGCTGATGAGAATATAAATTGGTACAACTATTTTGGAAAACTGTTTTCAGAATCTACTAAAGCTAGATATATGACTATCTTATGGCCCAACAATGCTGCTATGATACTTAACATAAGTGAGTATTTATGTCTGCCAAAAAATAATTATAAGATTGTTCATAGTAGCATTAGTAAAAATGACCAAAAACTAAAAACATTTCAAATGTTCACCAACAACAAAATAGATAAATAAATTGTGGCATATTCATATAAGGGAATATTACCCAGCAATGAAAAAGAAAAGAAAACTTCTATATGTAATAGCATGAATGACTCTTCTGGACACAATGTGAATGAAAGAAGTCAGACACAAAAGAATACATATTGTGTGATTCCATTTATATGAAGTTCAAAAATAGGTAGAACTGATTCAACTTGATAGAGGTGGCTACCTTCGTTGGAGATTAGGCTAATATTTTTGCTCTTCTGGGGGTTCAAAGGAGCCTTCTAGGGTGGTAAAAGCACTCTAGATCTTCATATGTGTTGTGTTTATATGAATGTATAAGTATATAAAAATTTATTAAAATTTATATACTTTGCAGTATATGTTACACCTCAATAAAAAGGAAATAAAGGAAAAGGAAAAGGTAGTAACAGATAGTAACAGTTTCTCCTCTGTTAGAGTGTGTGAAAAATAAATGAGATGAGTGTAAATTAACATAGTACTTGGCCTATAGGGAATGCTCAATTCATGCTAATGATTGATTTGTGATTATTATTGTTACTTTTTTACCATTATTATAAGATACAATTGCCTGAATTTCCCTAATAATGACAGTACCTCTGATTTTAGCCTTCAAGAACCATTCTCTAACCAACTTAACATTACTAGTTTTATATAAAAGAAAGTTTATTATTATTGTAAGTTTTCTCATTTAATGTAGAATTTTCTAACTCCCAAATCTTCATTTAATTCAAGATTTTTATTTTCTTTCAGAAAAGATAAGAATTTTAAAAATTACTTTGAAACACAAGTAATCATTAATCTTACGAACTAATAGACATCATTTTAGCAATAAAAGAAATGCAAATCAAATTAACAATGAGATGCCATATTTCATCTGTTGGATTAGTAAAGACAGTGAATGGCTTGGCAGGTAAAGGTGCAGGAACCCAGTAATCTCTTACAAGCTCCTAAGAACATTCATTTCTATGACCCTTCTGGAGGACCATTTGGCAATGTGCATCAAAAGGTCAAAAATATACATGCTCTTTGTTCCAACAATTATTCTTAAAAGTTTACATCCTGAGGAAATTATCAGACAAGTTTACAGAGATGTCTGCACACACTGCTGTCTATATGACTGGCTTATTGAATATATGAATTCAGTGAGGTACAAACATGACTGCCTATACTACCCTGTGTTGCTTAACAAGGGGGATAGTCCTAAGAAATGTGTTGTTGGACAATTTTGGCATTATGAAAACATCATAGGGTATACAGTACTTACACAAACCTAGATGGTACAGCCTGCTACACACCTGGGCTATGTACACCTATCGCTCATTGCTCCTAGGCTACAAACCTGTACAGCATGACTGTACTGAATACTATAGGCAACTGTAACACAGTGGGAAGCATTTGTGTATTTAAACATAGTTAAACATAGCAAAGGTGCAGTGAAAATATAATATAAAAGGTTGAAAATGGCACACCTGTGTAGAACACTTACCGTGAATGGAGCTTGCAGGACTGGAAGTTGCTCTGGGTGAGTCAGTGAGTGAGTGGTAAGTGATGAGTGAATGTGAAGGCCTAGGACATTACTGTATACTACCATAGGCTCTATAAACACTGGATAGCTAAGTTATACAATGTTTACTTTTAAAATGTTCTTCTTCGATATTAACTTAAACTTAGCATACAGTAATTTTTTTACTTTATAAACTTTTAAATTTTTTTGAATTAGAAAAATATAGTTTATTTAGAAAGTCAATTAGAGAGAGAAAGAGGAGATTTACCTCCCCAAGGTAGGGGAGGAGGTCAAAGTCAGGAAGCATGGCGACAGCCACAGCTCAAAGAGCACATGGCCACACCAGAGTACAGCAAAGCAATGGCAGCAATGATCTGGAAATGGCCTAATTTTTTTTAGCTTTTGACCTTTTTATAACATTAAATATTAAAAAATAAAATTTTTTACAAATAGAAAAAAGCTTATAGAATAAACATATAAAGAATTTTTGTATAGCTGTACAATGTGTTTATATTTTACGCTAAATGTTATAAACTAAGACACAAACATACACATTGGCCTAGGCCTGTACATGGTCAGGATCATCAATATCACTCTTACACCTTCACATCTTGTCCCACTGAAAGGCCTTCAGGGGCAGTAACAGGCATGGACCTGTCATCTCCTATGATAACAGTACCTTCTTCTGGAATTCCTCCTGAAGGACATACCTGAGATCGTTTTACAACCAAGCTTTTTTTTAAATAAATGGAAGGAGTACACTCTAAAATAATTATAAAAAGCATAATATAGTGAATACAAAACCAACAATATAGTAATTTAGTCTCATTATCAAATATTATGAACTATGCAAAATTACATGTGCTATATTTTATGACTGGCAGCACAACAGGTTTGTTTACACTAGCATCACTAAAAACATGTGAGTAGTGCATTGTGCTTTGATGTTACCATGGCTACGATGTCGCTAGGTGATAGGAATTTTTCAGCTACAGGATATAAGATTAAAAGTTAAATAATATTATAATCTTATTGTACAACCACCACCATATATGCAGTTCGTTGTTGACCTAAATGTTATATGACACATGATTGAATCCTCTATTAAATCTCCCTTTCTCATTCCTCAAAGATACTGTCAAATGTGTAGTCTTATTTGCAACTTTAGGCTCTTATCCAACTGAACACTCCCTTTCTTCTTTCTCAGGATGAATCATGGAAAGGGCATAGTCTGCTCTTTCTTTCTTCCCTGTCCCATGCTTTCTGATTCTTGCCCTTGCCATTGTTAGAGATAGAAGAAAGAATTGAAAAAGATAAAAGGGCAAAATGTTTTTGTACCTAATGGCAATCATCTGTATGGCAGGTGTCCAGATGCTGTCTCTTTCAGGAACCACGTGTGAAGTCTTCATGAGATTGGTTACCTGATCTCTTCCAACCCTTAGCTCCTGCCACTGGAGGTCAACCTCCTAGCCTCTTGCTTCCAGGGTCCTGGTGATCAGTCTTCTTGTGTTGGGCACTAGCAACATGGTTCAAGCATGACCACCTTTCAACATGTCCTATTGGTACAAAGAAAACTTAATCTTGGCATGCCAAACAGAGAGTACAGATTCTTCTACTTCCGATGCTTCTTGGTCCAGCTGCATCTCTCTCCAACCTTCCTTTCCCTTATTTCACCTGGTTTAAGGGGCCAAGACCTGCAGTGTTCTGACTGGGAAATAAAATGCCAGTGTCTCCTTCTTACACACACTACTAAATTTACGGTTTGGCTGGATTCAGAAGCTCCAGACTAAGCCGGAAGCTCATGACTCCAGTGAGTCCTCCAATCCTCAGACTACTCTTATATAGACTTGGCAGGTGGATGATAGGGTGTTGGTAGCAGTAACCAGTACTACTACCTCTTATAAACCCTACAGAAATATGTCTGGAAGATTCTGGAGGATTTTCTCTAGCATGCTGTGATAGTAATACCAATTACTTTCAGTTCTCTATTGTGTCCTTCACTGAGGAAACAGAAATCCCCTTCAGTTAAAATTCTGTAAAAAGTAAACTTTTAACATTAATAAAAGTATAAACCAGAAATAGCCCAAATATCAAAAGACAATTAGTTGAATATAGTACATCCATATAAGTAAATTTCATTCGGTGTTAGAAATCACAATCTAATTCTGCATTTATTGACATGGAAAGATGTTCTTGATTTATTCCTAAGTGGAAAATCATGGAAAGGGGCAAAGTGGAAAATGTTAGTTAAAAAACAATATATTTCCATATATCTTTATTTACTATTGTGTAAAGAAACAGTGTGGAGTAATATATGAGGGGGATCCAAAAAAACTGGGATTATCTTTTGGAGGGTGGGCCCCTTATAGTACAGACTTTTCCCACTAGGTAAATGTTCTAGGAACCCATGGGCATTAGTGTACCAGTGAGCTAGTTGTGAGAGCCTGAATTTGACTTCAGTGAATTTTTTTTTTTTTTGGTCAGGGGGAATTCTTTCAATACATTTGCCCATTTCATGATGGGTGATTTACAAGTGTCTCTGCCCACACTGTGCTAAATGTTCAGCAATTTTTTATCAAAATGGCATGACCCCATGCCCTACCCTCCCTATTCACTGGATTTCACCCAGAAGGACTTCTTTTGTTTCCCTGGATGAAAAAGTTCCTCAAAAGCACTAAAAGACATCAAAATTGATTCGTTCAAAAACTTTTTGAACAGTAGAAAAAGTGTCTCAGCCAGGCTCCGTGGCTCAGCCCGTAATCCCGCGCCTTTGGGAGGCTGAGGTGAGTGGATTGCCTGAGCCCGCAGATTCGAGACCCGCCTGGGCAGCGAGACCTCATCTCTACAATAAATCAAAAACTCAGCCGGGTGTGGTAGTGCGTGCCTGTAATTCTGGCTACTCGGAAGGCTGAGGTGGAAGGATCACTGGAGCCCAGCAGGCGAGGCTGCGGTGGCCGGGAGCGGCCACTGCACTCCAGTCTGGGCGACCGAGTGAGACTTCAACTCAAAAAAAGAAAAAAGAAAAAGTGTCTCAACAGGTGTACTTCATCAAATGGAAAGTACTTTGAAGTGACTAAAGTTTAAGCATATAAGAATAAATACACAACTTTTTAAAAATAAATTCTGGTTTTTGGGTGGAGTCCTCTCACGTATACCAAATATCATCATGCTGTTAGGTCAAGGATTGGCAAACTACTGCCTGTGGGTTAAATTTTGCCTGCCATTTGTTTTTGTAGAGTCTTATTGGATCATAGCCATGCCCATGACTGCTGTCCTCCTACAAAGCAGAGTTAACTAGTTACAACAGAGCTAGTACAGCCCACAAAGCCTAATATAGGTGTCATCTGGTGCTTGATAGATAAAAGTCTACCAGTTTTATTCTAGATGATGGAATCATGGGTAATTTTAATTTTTAAAAAATTTTATCTGATTCATTTTTTTAAATTTTCTACAGTGAGCATAAATTTATTGTATAAAATATGTGTGTCATTAACCACTGAACCCTCATTAGGAAAAAATTATTTTATCAAAATTAAAGTCAAAGCAAATCTAACAAGTAGAAATAAAAGATGGATTATAGCTCCCAAAGTTCTAATTCAAAATATAAAACCTACATTGTAGGTAAAATATTAATTTTGTATTGCTTTTTAGAATAAGACCTATATAGGGGCATGACCCTTCCATATACCAACAAGATTAGTTTCTTAAAACTGCTTTTTAGGACTTCTGGCATGTTTTTTATCTGCTATGTAAGTGTAGTCTTCCAAAGCTATGTTTGAGTGATATATGATGAAAAAAGGTAGAATCATTTGAGAAAAATTTTGGAGTAAAAAATAGGGATGACAGATATTGAAGACTGATTTTCTTTAGGGGTTTACCAATGGGACATGAAAGCTATCCCAAAAAGAAAGGTTTTCAAACCTTTGCAACTCTGGAAAGTAAGTGAATCAGTGTGGAACCTTCCAAGGAGAATGCTTTGAAGAAAAACATTCACTAGAATGCATAAATTATGGATATTTATTACAAAGGGTAATTCTGATGTAGCTAAGCAAATTTTGCTTCAAAATCCTGCAGGATAAAACCTTAAAAAATGTATTTGAGTAATCAGGAGATAATTAAGACAGTCAGAAGGCCTGCTAATTAACATCAGGTGAGAGAATACTTGAAAATGGAATTTGTATTAACCAGAAGTTCCAGATGATGTGCATCTTTATTAAAAGAAACAGAAGTAAACAGTACATTAATTAAACTTTCAAATATACAAAACAAGAGGCTGTAAAAATGCCAGCAAGGAAAGAAATAATATAATGGCTTTTGATAAAAATATCAAGCAATTAAGATGAGAAATAATAAAATTAGGCTTTGAAGTTTATAACTTTACATACCCAGAAAGAATGCCACAATTTAAATATATAAGTACATCAGTGAAGGTTCTGATTTTTGGATCTGTTTTACTGACTAGATGGTATCAATCTAATAACAGAATTCTCCTGAATGTGGTAAACCCATACAATTTCCAAAAATCAAAATCTTTTCATAATATACTCAAAGATTAAGACTCTGGTCCACCTGGGGGGAAAATGAAAACATAATTTATCTAAATTTTAGGTCATGCAAACGCTAAACACACTATACCTCTTAATATATTTTTAAAAGGAAATGTCTGCCCTTTGTATGTTTTAATAGTTTTAAAATATTCTCTGCCTTCTAGCTCAATTGACCTTTGTAATAAGCTGCCATTATGCCTCTTGCCAGCTCTATACTCAACTACCAGATATTCACTAAGAAAGCCCCAAGATTTCTAATATCTCTTTCCTCGTGTTTCTGCTTATAGTCATTCACTTCCCACTCATTTCCACCCTTCTTCTATAGTTATCTAAGTCTGACCTTCAAAGCCTTCAAAATGCCTCTTCTTTAATGAAAAATGTCTCTTTCTTTCCAAGCAGAAGTAATCATGTTCTGCTCTATACTCTTATGCCTCTTACCAGTTTCTGTCATAAATTCAATGTCTCTGAATGACTCTCATTTCCTCCTGCTAAACTGACTTTCTTGTAGTTTATGTTTACTTTATTTACAATTCTTTTCAGAGTCTAGCACATTTTCAGCAACCAACATATTGTTGATGTGTACTTGTTAATTCATAAATTACCTCTTTTTTAAAAGGAAATTTATTTTTTTAAATAAATAGAGATATAGAGAAAATATATAATTTTATACATCTTCTCAATATAACCAGATGATTGCTAAACAGGATAGATATTTTTACTTAAGGCAAATATACTTTAAAACAAAACTGTGACTGTAAAAGCAACAAGTATTTCACATCTAAGCTGAATGTTGTGTGCTTTTATATTATTAATACATTAAGTCCCTTTTTGTGCAGAAATATTAGCGTATCACATAGTGATCAGCTAGAGAAAACATCGTGTGGGACACTATTTAAATTAAATCTGTGGGACATTATTTAACTTTGATTAGGTTCAGTTTCCTCATCTTTAAGATAGGAATAATCATTTTCAGCCTTCCCCATTGCACAAGTCTGCTGTGAGAGAGAATGAAATAATGGAAGGGATAGCACTTCGTAAATTGCAAAGTTCTGTCCAAATGTAAGAGCATATGAGGGACATTAATATAAGGAACATTAAAATAGTAATATGAGAGAGAATGAGTGAGTAAATGATCGAAAGAGGTCAAATTCTTTTAGATCAAATTTATATGAAATATCTTATGAAATGCTTGAAGCAAGAAAAGATTTTGGTGTGCAGTAACTTAAGTTTTTATCACAAGAAACTGAATAATTCCAAAGGGGCAAATATTAAGATTACTGAATTATTATTTTGCTGCTTTTATGAGTTCTATAAGATTGCAAATTCAATCTGAAGGATCCTTATCGATGAGAGAGTTCCAGACCTAAAATATCTCCAATCTCATTTACTGACTATTACCAGTTAGGAAGAATTATTTTACTTCCTTATCTCATACCATAGAGGTCAGCTTAATAAAAGCCTCAGACCTTTTCTATCATATTTCATGTCATGCTGAAGTTTTAATATACTCGCTGAAAGGGAATATAGAATGTGGAACCTAAGGATAAGCATGGATCTCGACATTCATTTATTTTAAATAACACCTATATCTGGAATTCCTCAATAGCACCCTTCCTATGTCGAGTTTTGACCTGGATGCCTCCAATTCAGGGAAAGAATCTACTGCTGATCCCTAGTGTTAATCCCTAAATCAATTAGGCTTTCCCTTATAATTTTGTAGAAATGTGATCTCCCATCATTTTTGGTAAGTCCTAAAAGCTTTGGTTTACCCAGATACAGAACCTCGCAACATATACACAGAAGCACACACCACATTGCTATTGCTTCTTTACTCCTTCCATCTTGGTCATCTAGGCCAATGGTATACAATTCCAAATTAGCTAGGCAATTAGCAAATATATTCTCAAGTTTAATTCCCTTTCTCTCTTAATGAGAATTAATCAGTATATCTATAGACATTTTCTAAGAGTACCAGCTCTACTAGGATTAAACTTGTGATGGATTTTGCTGTTGCCTACAAAGCTCCAGTTTCTTTGTCAAAGGAGTCACTGAACAGGACTGCCTTGAGTAGCAAATGAACTCCAGTCAGTTAGACTCTGTTAAAGTAACTCTGACCCTCATATACTGCACATGGGCCTTGAGGATTATAAGCATTTAGTAGCTACACGATCCAACTGCCAAAATGTCTTAAAATGATTTGGCTGATCTTCATAGTGTGCTTACGGTTAATGTCATTATTTAAAACTTTTTATTTAGACTGGCAGTAATTAATAAGCATAATGAATGGAATCTTTTTCTCTTCTATTTTGGATAAATTGCAGTGCCATTCAAAGAGCAGCAAAAACTTAACTAATCATAGTCGAAATTAAATTTCTCCCTTTCTCTCTATTCCCCCAACCTGAAGTAAAAATTTGAACTTGCTGAAAAAAATTGAATTTTAACTGTGTATCCTTGTCATAATTAAAACATGAGTAGTCAAATGAAACTAACGTGGCCTAGTGACTTCTTTCATGTTACCATCATATCATGTGATCGTATTGGAGGGTAGCTGATTTTGTTATATAATAGAGACTTCCTTGTACCATAATTAACTCAAGGATAGCAGACAGAAAGTTACCTGGTCCAGGTAAGAGAACGAAGTCATTTTTCATAAGCCATCATGATCTTGGGTGACCCAATAGGGAAACTGATGGCATGGTGTTCGGTTTAAATCAACCTTTATGAACTAAAATCTGTGATGGAGTAAAACTCCATATAGGTATCAGTTTTCTAAAATAATTTCTTTACAGTGACTTGTCTGTGTTTATATGACAAGGCTTTATATGTTTATATACAAGGCTTCAGTAAGATCTCTCTGTGTTTCTCTTAGAAGATAAAGGGATGTTAAAAGCCAACAATTCCAGTCAGCCGTCAAGCTCTGAAAGTGGCTCATTTCTCCTCAAATCTGGCACAGCACCCCTGCCACCTGGAGTAGCCACGTCCCCCTCCAAGAGCACAAATGGAGCTCCTGGGACTGTTGCTGAGTCAGAAGAGGAAAAAGCCAAAAAATTACTTTATTGTTCACTATGCAAAGTGGCTGTGAACTCTCTCTCACAACTAGAGGCACACAACACAGGTTAGCAACTATCTTTTGAATTTAAATAATGTTTACAACAAAACCTAACTTTTCCCATCAGAATTCCATCTTTTGTTGTTCAGACCTTAGGTTTGTTCAATGTGTCCTCTATGTTTTTGATTCAAAGGAGTGATTTTAGAAAAGTATGATCATATGACTTTGGAAACACCAAGGCCATAGCATGTTGGGGATAAAACTTGTTCTATTCTTTATTTTCTTAAAAGCACCTAATAGTTTCCCAAACTCATTTTGAGGAAGTGACAGAGATGAAGATAAATATTTATGCACATGGTCACTGCCACACATTTATAAGGGAAATCAATGGAAGGAACCTAAAAGTCCATCAGTAGGGAAATATTGAATACATTATAGGAACCCAACATGATAGAATATTTTATTCAGCCGTTAAGACATAATAATAAGAAAATATATTCATGATTTGTTATGTGACATTGTCAGAATATTTAATTTAGTAAGATCCCAACTTTGAAAATATACATTTTTAATGCATAAAAAAAGAACCTGAAAAGAAATACACTAAAATGATAATGGTGCTTACCTCTGAGTGGTGAAAATATAGGTAATCTTTATTTTCTTATGTTTCTCTATATTTGCCATATTTTCTTTGCTATATACTCTTATGTTTTTACAATAAATGCATCAAATTTATAAGCAGCATTAAAATGGCCACACACACAAAAGCATTGGGAACTTTAGCCTGAAGTTAAACATCTCGAAGCTAAAGAAAACACAAAACTTCACACAATTCTTCAACACCTACTTAATGTCTCTTTCTGTCTTAGGATCTAAACACAAGACCATGGTAGAGGCTCGTAATGGGGCTGGTCCAATCAAATCCTATCCTAGACCTGGATCAAGATTAAAGCTACAGAATGGCAGTAAGGGGTCAGGGCTACAGAACAAGACGTTTCATTGTGAAATCTGTGATGTCCATGTTAATTCTGAAATTCAACTCAAACAGGTAATGTATCCTGAATTAGTGTACGCTGTTGTTTGGGGTTGCCACTGTGTATGTCTTCATCAAAAAATGGTTCTACAGTTAAATTTACTAACTTTTATAGGACGCATACAGTATACAACATACAGGTGCTATGTGGAAAAAAAAGTCAGCATGAAATATATGAGCGTCTACTATCACTATATAAGGGACCTCCCCCAAAAAGCTCAGAATTATCTTTTGGAGGGTGGACCCCTTGTAGTACACTTGGAATTTTTTTCTCCAGATCAAACGGTCAACCAAAGTTTTTACCCAGAAGTTTTGAGACGGTTGAGTCATGATTTGTGGAAGAAATGTCCTGAGTTGTGGCAAACAGGTGACTGGTTCTTCCACTGTGACAATGTGCCTGCCCACACTGCACTGAGGGTTCAGCAGTTTTTGACTAAAAACACCATCACCCCTGTTTCCCACCCTCCCTATTCACCTGATCTCACCCCGAGAGACTTTTTTTGTTTTCCCGCATGAAAAACATCTTTGAATGAAAACATTTTGCTGGTGTGGAAGAGGTGGAACAAAAAATAGCAGCAGTACTAAAATGCATCAAAATTGATGAGTTCGCAAGCTGTTTTGAGCAGTGGAAAAAATGTCTCAATACATGTATTGCATCAAAAAGAGTACCTCTGAAGGTGACTGAAGTTTAAACATGTAAGAATAAATACACAAATTTTTATAAATAAATTCCAGTGTTTTGGGGTTCCCCCACATATGTCAGGTTCCAGGCTAGGTGTTAGGGAGATGGGCACAATAGTCACTGAAGCTCACAGCTGAGCAGGAGCTCTTGATAAGGTAAGTGAGATGGTAAACTTGTCTTCCAAAGACTCAGATCCGGTCAGACAGACTCATCATTAGCAGTGTTAACACCAGGCAAACTCTGATAAGGGCTGTATAGCAGCAGTTCCCAACCTTTTTGGCATTGGGGCTGGTTTTGTGAAAGACAGTTTTTCCACAGACCTGAAGGGGGTTGGGGAACAAGATGGTTTCAGGATGATTCAAGCACATTACATTTATTGTGCACTTTATTTCTATTATTATTACTTTGTAATATATAATGAAATAATTAGACAACTTACCATAAAGCAGAATCGGTGAGAACTCTGAGCTGGTTTTCCTGCAACTAGACAGTTCCATCTGGGGATGATGGGAGACAGTGACACTCGAAGTGTGTTGCTTATGTCCAGTCTACTCTGTAATCTCGTTTTGGTTGCTGTCACTGCAGAAAACTCTGCTTCACAAAGATAAGATGTTGGAAACGGAGCAGGCTTTTCAGTGCTTTTGTGACAATGTCAGGATATTCTGGCTTGACTTTAATCCAGAACGTATGGAGATTTGTAGTTGTCTCAGACATACTTTTAAGGCTACTGTCATTTGCGATCTCAAGCAATTGATCTTCTAGCATGGATGAAGTTGATTCACCTGGCTTATTCACAAATGGATCACGGATCCATTCCTTCCCACTTTGGGGGCATTTTGTGGTGGGAAAGTAATGCTCAAACTCTCTTGAAAGCTGAGGTAGTGATCATGCACTAGCTGGGAGAAAAAAGGCCCTGGCTTAGTTTCCTTCAAAATCTCTGATAATGTTTGAAACATGTCAAAAGTCCCAATGTTCACTTGTCACCCCCATAATTCCAGATTGGCTTTGAATATAGCCATTTTATCTGCCAACTTGAACACAGTTGTTGTCCTTCCCTGAAGTAACAGATTGAGTTTGTTGAGCAGGTTGAATATGTCACACAAGTAGGCAAGTTTTGCGACCCATTCTGGTTACTGAAAGTGCTGCCGGTAGTGCCTGTTCTAAAATAAATCTCTGGAGTGGCTCTAGTAACTCAAAAACCCTGGTCAGTGATTTACCTTTAGAAAGCATCTTACTTCTGTGTATAAGAGAAGACATGTAAGGAGATGGACGCATCTATAGCAGGGCCATAGTCCTGTACTCCTCTGTGACTTGTTAAGAACCAGGCCACACAGCAGGAGGTGAGTGGCAGGAGAGTGAGAGAAGATTCGTCTGTATTTACAGTTGCTTCCCATCGCTCGCATTACCACCATGAGCTCTGTCTCCTGTCAGATTCGTAGGCAACATTAGATTCTCATAGGAGTGTGAATCCTGGTGTGAATGGCACATACGAGGGATCTAGGTGGCTTGCTCCTTATACACAGAAGTAAGATGCTTTCTAAAGGTAAATCACTGGCCAGGGTTTTTGAGTTACTAGAGCCACTCCAGGGATTTATTTTAGAACAGGCACTACCGGCAGCACTTTCAGTAACCAGAATGGGTCGCAAAACTTGCCTACTTGTGTGACATATTCAACCTACGTGGCTTGCTCCATCTCCTTACAAAGCTGTGCGAACAGACATGAGTTAAGGGCATGTACTTTAATGTGCTTAACTTTAATCACATCTTGCAAAGTGTTGTTAAGTTCAGATGATATGTTTCGGTTATGCTGCATTTCTCTATGGATAGCACAGTGCATAGACTCACACATTCAGAAGCGACCTCTTCAACCCAAATAGTAAAACCAGAAAGCTGTCCAGTCATGGCAGCCATTCCATCCATGCATGTACTGACACAAAATGACCAGTCCAATTTTCCTGATATGTAATCATTCAAAGATTTGAATAGTTCTGCAGCTGTGGCATTGGTTGTCAACAAGTGTGCAAATAATACACCCTCATGAAAAATATATCGCACAAAACAAGGATTGTTGCCTTGTTATCAACATCAGTAGACTCACCAACCTGGATTGTGTACGATGACTCATTCTCTAACAATTGTGCCTCAATATCCTCTGCTATTTCATCAATTTGGTGCAGGCTGAAAGAGGAACATGTGCCACCTTTTGAACTGCAGCCTCTCCTAAAAGTTCATGACAAATGTCCTTAGTGGGATCAGCTCTTAGTAAAGGGCTTCTTAGCTTTAGCAGTGAGGTTAGCCGCTAGAATGATGCTCTCAGTACAGACACATTTGATGAAGTGATGGTCTTCAGTAATTCCTTCTGTTCTTCATGTTCATTTTTTTTCTTTTGAAAAATTCCAAAGGTTTGTCTTTTAAAGCAGGATTCTTGGTCTTCATGTGGCAAAGCAATTTTGAAGCTTTCTTGGCTTCATTGGATAGCCAGTCACCCCATATACAAAGTAGGCTTGGAGAATGTGAATCGCCAGTTGCAATGAACCCATAATTTAAGTAGATTCTTGGTATTTTCTTTTAAATGCAGCTTTCTTTTTGTTGGCAGTTTTAGAGTCTTCTGCCGTTTCATCATTGAGTCTTTGCCCCTTTACAAAGAAGATCTCCCAGTGATGTTTGTTTTTTACTCATTTTGGCTAGGGTTAGCTTGTGGGCTTAGCAAAACCATGACTGAGACAAGTGTGCAGTGTGGGAAAAAGGCATGGATGGAAGTAGTCAATAAAATAATGAGTGGGCCACCCTCGGACTAAAATAAGTGTTGGATTCTGACTTAAAACCTGCCACCAGATGCAGCTGTACAATTGAAGTGCATCAACCTACTTGCCACTCACTGATAGGGTTTTGATATGAGTCTCCAAGCAATTGATTTATTATGGTCTCTGTGCAGTCAAACTTCACTGCTAATGTTAATCTATATTTACAGCCACTCCCCAGCTCCACCTCAGGTCATTATGCATTAGATTCTCATAAGGAGCAAGCCACCTAGATCCCTCGTATGTGCCATTCACAGCAGGATTCACACTCCTATGAGAATCTAATGTTGCCTACGAATCTGACAGGAGACAGAGCTCATGGTGGTAATGCGAGCGATGGGAAGCAACTGTAAATACAGATGAATCTTCTCTCACTCTCCTGCCACTCACCTCCTGCTGTGTGGCCTGGTTCTTAACAAGTCACAGAGGAGTACAGGACTATGGCCCTGGGGACTGTGGACCCCTGCTATAGAGAACAGGAGAGGGACAGAAAGGCATTGCATCATGGGGGGTATCAAGTCTTAACTTCACAATCATAATTATTTAATCCAAACCATCTTGAAACTATGGACCTAAGTCTATAGTCCATCTAGGAACTATGGAATGGGGAAACCAGCTACCTAGAAATAAATTTTACAGGGAATAAAACTCACATTTCGATTCAGCTAACACATCAAACTTCTTACAGCACATTTCTAGCCGAAGGCATAAAGATCGAGTTGCAGGGAAGCCATTGAAGCCGAAATACAGCCCCTACAACAAACTCCAGCGGAGCCCAAGTATTTTAGCAGTAAGTTTACCCCTCCTGTTTGCCTGTTTTGTGGGGCAACCTTGCTGGGTTGGGCAGCCACTGTGGGTTAGGGGGTCCCAGGGACTAATGATCATGAAAGTCTTGAATTTAAATAGCCCTTATCAACAGAAGTTTTAGAATGAACTGCCTCGCTCATGCTGTAGGACAGCTTGAAGACAACTTCCTTAGCAAAGAGAAAGAGAACCTCTTTATGAGCCAGTACCTTACTCGGGGCTCAGGAACAAGGACCAGTGACATCCGAAGAACTCTAGGATGTGGTGGACCTGGAGAGAGGGATTGCTTTCATAAAACAAAAATCCATCCATTTACTTGAATCTCCTCCTGCTTGCTGGATTGGGGGTGGGTACAAGAAAGTAAAGCGATGTTTGTCTGCGTTCTTTCTCCATCCCAGCAAGCAAGTGGGTAATCAGCCTGTCTGACGTGCTTTTTCAGTTTCTTCACAAAAATACCTAGGGGCTCCCACAATAGATGTCATGTCAATATCCAGATGAATGGATTTCACAATTTTCCTGGGACTGGGCCCGGTATAGTGTGCAGTCTGAGGACAAAGCTGGTTTTTGTCCAGCTGGAGGTGATCCTGAGCTCGCCTTCCACCTTCTCCAAAGCCTTTGGTGCTGCAAGTAGGTGTTACCTGCATTAAGCAAATCCAGCTTGCAGGGCTCCTCCTGATTGCAATAGAGAGAAATTAAGAAAATAATTTCTTACTTCACAGTAGGGTTCCACCTTGGAATTCCTTGAAATAGCGAGTTTCTAGCCCACTTATAATCATTCTCAACAACAGAAATTTGATTTAGCTGCGACTTTTAAAGGATGACTCATTAAGTGGCCAGTGAGAGAAGTGTAAACCGACTTTGTTTTCTTGACTCTTCATGGATCCCTAATGTCCTAGAACCCAGTTACCTAAGTTCGGAGTAGCATGTCTAAGAGAAGTGAAAGGTCATACATATTCTCAAAAAAATAAAAACCTCTCTCTAGACCTCATCATGGTTTAAGACAAGTCTGAATTTGAATTGAGCTCCATCACCTATGCAGGAACATTCTGGGCAGGTTTGATTTGTTCCTGCTGAGCAGCAGTGTAAAATAGCTTTAGTATCTTCTCAGAGGGGTCCCCCTACACCCTGCACCCAGGAGCAAGGACCACCAACAAACAGCCGAAATGGAAACAAATCAAAGCAAAGAAAGCTATGCCATGAGCCATTGAAGCCAGTCTTGTGAAAATAATCATTTCTTAACTTCTGAGAGTAAAGATTTTTGAATGTTAGTTGTTTTGCTTATGGAGAGATGTCTGTAGTGCTGCTATTCAAAACCAACATCTCCACCCCCTTTCCGTTTTTCTCTATTAGGCAAAACTTGCATTCCAGAAAGATATGATGAAGCCTTTGGCCCCGGCCTTCCTGTCCTCGCCCCTGGCAGCGGCGGCAGCTGTGTCCTCTGCGCTGTCACTCCCACCCCGGCCGTCGGCCTCACTGTTCCAGGCTCCGGCCATTCCTCCGGCTCTCCTGAGGCCAGGACACGGGCCCATCCGCGCCACTCCTGCCTCCATCCTCTTCGCTCCGTACTGACGTCTGCAAGGCCCAGGAGCGTTGAGGCCTGTCGAAAGGCTGAGAAAGAACGCCAAAAGGATTCAGCAATTTCAGCATTTTGTGTTGCAGTTCACCCCCAGCCTCCCATGAAATGCAGCCTACCACCCCAAGCCCCAGCTCCAAAGAGAAACAAATCACTAGATTCAAGAATGCTTTCATGGACTGCCCCTACCATTTAGGAATCTGACAGCATAAGCTTTATCTCCCCATCCCCTCCCCCACCCTGCCCCATGCCATTGGCATATCTGAAATATTTGGTTTCTTGAAAATGTATTGGTTGGAAAGAAAAAGCAAGAAAAAATCATTCTCTCTTTCTTCCATGGGTGTGATCTGGCTTAGAAAAAATAGAGAGTATTTTCCTGACAGACTTGAAAACTAGGATCGTCCTCAGATGTCTGTAAATAACTCTGGAATCCAACTGGGTATATTCTAGTGTGGAACAAAAATTGATGAACACAAGTTCTTACTTGTGGATACCATCTTACCAACGGATCACAGCGTTTTCTTTTTTGGTGTACTATTGTTGACAGGGATTGTGTACTGTTTTAGACCCAAGTACTGTTGTATCCTGTGTAGTACTAAATCTGTATCTCTTGTCTGAATTAAACATTTTTAGTTGCCGTGTAAATGTTAGGAAGCAAAGTAGCTTTGAATTTTCTCTTTAAGAGAACAAAAGATAAAGTAATGTATTTTCTTTATTTCACATTTTATTTGGAGATATTTAAACAAAATAGAAAGCCATATAACATAGCTATAATTACTACCTGTTTGATATTTTTGTTTTAACTTATTTTGTAGCTTCCTCACTAGTTTGAGTTGCTAAGCAAATGTATACAAACAGAAAAAGAGCTTCCTAAATTGCACATTTTGCACCTCTTGTGCATTCTGCAAGAAGACAATGAATCCATGTATTTCTCTTTAATTATCTTCTTCATTTTTAACCTGTTTCCATTTGTAATGATGCTACATAATTTTGTGGCTCCCTAATGCAATAATGTACAGAAGATAAAAAAAAATTTATAATTGAACAATTTGTCTTTCTGTTCACTGAATATGTTGCAGGTCACGCTCCCATGCCCCCCTTATAAACTGATATCAACAAGACTGGAATGTTTGTGATATCAGGGGCAAGAGTTATCATACACCAACAGTATAGAGTGAACTCTTTTAGAGCATCTATATCTGCAATCTGTAAATGGTAAAATGTCTGTGTATTTTTTTAAATGTACCTTTTCAATAAAAGTACAAAAAATAAAAATCTGTTTGTATTTTCAATGTTATTTTCTCCTGAGATACCTCCAATTGGAAGTCATCTGATAAAAGACTTTTAGTAGGTGCAAAGATTGCTTCTTTCATAGTTAACATTTTTAGCTCTTATTTGTTGCATATTTATTTGTCATGTTTATTCATTACTGTTCACAGCATCAGCATGAAGTGAGACTTTACTGCTGTTTTCTCTATGAATCTTTAAGAAGTTGGGCCAAAGTTGTAAGTTTGCCTAAAATTACAGTAGCAGTCTGTGGAAAACTTGTGCGTCCCTGATTTTTTTAAACTCTAAATTTTCTAGCTTGTCTTTTATTGGCATCCATGGCATTTATGGTCCTTTTTCAGAGAATTGTATTCCACTCCTCCCCCTTCACCTACTCCAACCAGCCCATTCTTCTTTTTTTCCACCTCATTCTGTTACTTCTTAAATGTAAAGATCAATACATCACTATTTATTCTGGTGGTTTACTGCTGCTTAACAAACTACTCAAAAACTTAGGAGCTGAGCTGAGCTCGGTGGCTCAGCCTGTAATCCCGCGCCTTGGGAGGCTGAGATGAGTGGATTGCCTGAGCCCGCGGGTTCGAGACCCGCCTGGGCAACTTGGCGAGACCTCGTCTCTACAATAAATCAAAAAATCATCCAGGCGTGGTAGCGTGCACCTGTAGTTCCAGCTACTTGGAAGGCTGAGGTGGAAGGATCGCTGGAGCCCAGCAGGTCGAGGCTGTGGTGGCCGGGAGCGGCCACTGCACTCCAGTCTGGGCGACAGAGTAAGACTCTGACTGAAAACAAAAAACAAAAAACAAAAAACTTAGGAGCTTAAAATAACAACCATTTGATTAGTGGTTCTATCAGGATTTCATGGACCGGGAATTCCAGCAGGGTGTGGCTGGGCTCCCTGTTTCCCATGGCATTAACAGTTCCTTTGGTATTCAGTGGGCTGGCAGGCCAGGCTGGAGGATCCAAGATGACTCCATTCACATGTCAGCCTGGTGAAAATGGTGAGAGTTGAGCTCTCCTAGAACAGTCTACCAGAAGGCCTCCATGTGGCCTCCCCAGCATCTTCCTTGTAGTCTCAGGTAGTTATATAGTAACAGGGAGAACATTTTAAGAGGCCAGGGTGGAAATCAAAAGGCTTCTTAAGGAATCGTTTTGAAAGTCCCAACATGTTATTTATGCTGCATTCTGATGATCAAGCTAGTTACCAAGGCCAATCCAGATTCAAGGGGAAGGAAATCAGACCTCACTTCTCAATGTGAAGAGCAATGTGCCACCATTTTTAATCTACCACACTGTTACGGAATTTTGAGGAGAGTGGTAAAAACTATGACGGATTCTGTGTCTCCCACCTTAAGCCCAAACCATGTCACTTGTTAAAAATGAGAAAGAATTGGAGTGGAGGAGGGTAGGATTTAAATTCTCATTTCTACAAAATTAAGGCCAGTAGATGGCAGTGTAGCTGTGATACATAATCATAGACTTCCTCTACCAAAGAATTTATCCTACTATTTGAAAATTGTTGACCTTAACACACGTAGTTTAGGCTTATAATCAAGTTACTTCTAGTTTGACATTCAGAATTGGGGATTTTTAAAAAATGACTCATTTGAACTCTGACTTATACTAGTTACACTTAACCTTGGTTGGACCTTCAGATATGGTTTATAGGCGTTGTGCGCTGAAGAGATTGTGTTTCAACTTAACACCTTGGAGTATTTTTTATTTTTATGGATTTCAATGGCCATTGCATTTGATTTATCTTACATCATCCTATATCTCATTAAAGCTTACTGCTATCTTAAACATTTTAAAAATGTCAGTATTTAAAAAGGCCCAGGAATTTACTGATTAGATTTATGCAGTTAAGTTTTTTAAAATTACTTCAGGGCAGAAGTACAAAAGAATATCAACTGATTAAAATGCATGCCTCTAAAAGAAGGCATGAGTAGCTGCATGCCATGATTTATAAAACAGTATTAAACAGGTATGTTTCATCATCTACCTTGATTCTGAGGTGCCAAGTGGGTCAACCCAGAAAGGATACACACATTTGATCTAATACCCCTTCTTATATTGTTTCTAATGGGAAAGACTGCCACTCTACTTCGCTTCTTGTGAAAGTTGGAAAACATGCTGCTTCCTCTGACATAGTCTAGGCCTGGCCTCTGCAGAATCTGAAAACTTGTCTCAGGTAGGGTTACCAGATAAAACATACAATACCCCTTAAATTTGCATTTATTCAAATTGAATTGATAACCAGTGAATACTTGTTTAGTGTAGCGTTTGTTTCAAATAATATTTAGTACGATATTGCACTTAGTGTAAGTATGTTCCAAAAATAAACACCCAAATATTTGGGACCTACTTATACTAAAAGATTATTTGTTATTTACCCGAAATTCAAATAAATGGACATCCTGCATGTGCTAAATCTGGCAACCTTTTTCTCAGGAGCATTTCTTTTCATCTCAAGTACCATGATGCTTCAGGAAAGAAAAGACCTCTTGGGTATTAAAAACCAAATAATGAATTTTTGAAGAGCACATTGTGCAGTACACTCACAAATAAGTAAAGAAACTTGCATTAAGTAAAAGTCAATGATATATTGACTTTGGATAGAACCAGCACAGGCAAAAATGTAGCTGTAGATGCCTCTGACTTAAAGCAACACTAATACCTGTTTAATAAAATTAAACTATTATAAAAGGAAAGAACAAAATTTTAATTTGTATTATGCACCAAACCCACCACCCTTGATTTTTCTCTTTCTCTGCCCTAAGAGAATTCTGATTTTTCAGAGCAGGAAAAGATATGATCATGTAGAATTTTTCTTTCAGAAAGTGCTTTAAGGAAAACTATACTACAGTTAATGTTGTTAAGAAAGAGAATCAAGGGAATTCCCATTGGGAAAACCAAGGAGAAAGATCTTACGGAGCACCAGGTGCAAATCCTGTTGTGTGAAGACTCCCAGAGGAAGTCCAAAGAGACTCACTGAGGAGATTTGAGTTTGGGTGCCCACTATGGTGCCACCCAAGAGTTCACTGGGGGAAGGGAAAGATGGCCAGGAACTGTTTGATAAAGTTTAAGTCAGCTTCAAGGCATACAGGCATAAGCACAGTCATCTTCAGGTAATAGTCTGAGGGACTTCATTTCATTTCTGGTAGGCTGTGTGGATTCCGACCTCGTTTTACAGCATTTCTTCCACCAGATCTTTGTTTTGTTAATGTGATGGCCCTCAATATCGGGCATCTTTGGGAAAATATTAGTTTCTAGTGCTGCGGTGGGTTGAGGAGAAGCTGTGTATTGCAAGAGCAAATTCCGCAGGGAATGTTCATCTCCATCTCCATCCTTCCTTCAAGTAATTCATGGGGGAATTCATCAGGGACATGACGGTGCAGGTCCTCAGCAACTGTGGAGTGTGACTAGAGAATTGCCCTGGTATCTTTGGTTAAAATGTCTAAAGTCAAAGCGATTAACGTATTCTTCTACTCCTAGCTAAGTACTCAAAATGCATTAAACTTGTATAGAAAGATAGAATTCTTTCTGCAGGTGCAATGAAAATATCATCATGTCATATTCTTCATTTTAAGAAATCACTTATCTATGGATATTTGGACACACTTGCCATGAAGCATCTGACTTTTATTTTCACCATGGTGAAAAAACAAAATTAGGATACAAGAGAATTAAATAAGAATAATACATCATTTGCATTCAAAGACCTGAACTCAAATTCTGTTCATGTCATACACATGTTAGTTGTGATTTTGTCTCAGAATAAGATTGTATGTCATTGTCCCAAAACCTAAGCTTTCATATACATTAAATATATGTAACATTCTCACAGAGTGGTTAGGAAAAGCAGATAAAATTCATCATGTGAAAATGTTTTTTTGTATTATCACATGCTATACAAATTTTTACAGTAAATGGATAAATAACATCCATAATTTTTTCTGACTTTAAATTTTAAGTAAAATTCTCTCAAATTAGCCAATTTTAAATCTTTAGACTTAGAGAAAAATCCATCTGTAATGAAAAAGAATAGAAAATTTATAATTGTACATTTATGTTCCTATTCTCAAAGGTATAATTCAAATAGAAGTAATAATAAGATAAAAATGCTTGCTTATCACAAGTATGTTCAAATTCCAGATTAAAAACAAAATCTTAAATGTAAAAACTCAAAAATGTATTTGTGTTGTTAAAAATATCACAATGCCTGTTATAAAAAATAAAAAACCTTCTTCTTGATGTTAAAAAATTGTAATACTATAAAAATGATACAATAAACAAAAATACTATAAACACAAAACAAACTAAGAAAAATATTTACAATCTGTATGACATGTAAGTTTGATATCCTTATTATACAGATAACTCATATAAAATGGGGTGGAAGCATTCTTTCAAAAAAGAAAGAAACTATCCAATAGAAAAAAAGCAATCCAAAAAAGACAAACTATAAACAAATGTTTAACAAATATGAAAAAATATTTATCCTCACTGAAGTCATATGATTGAAATCAATCTTTGTTTGATGTAGCATATTAAAAAATTGTAAAACTTTGCCAAACCTTCTATCAGTGAGGGTGGAAAAATGAGCACATTTCTGCACTTTGGTAGTAATGAAAACTGCTTCAACTTTTCTAGAAGGATGTATCAATCATCACGTCAGTTCTCCATAACCTCTAGCCTAGAAATTCTATGCCCAAGGCTTTAGTTAAGAGATTTATGCACAAGTATGTTACAAAATAGTGGGAAAAAAGTTCCTTCATAAAGGATGAGAAGAAATCTAGGGAAGCAATATGCAGTAGGAAGCAGCATGACCATTAAAATGATGAAATAGTTCTCCAATTATTTATGTGAAAAGATGTTGATGACGTGTGCAAATGAGGAAAATAAATAGTTATAGAATGCATTTTGAGTGTGATCACATTCATGTTAAATTTTAAAACTAAACTTGAGGCTGGGCACGGTGGCTTAGCACATTGGGAGGCCAAGGCAAGAGGATCGCTTGAACTCAGGAGTTCCCAGCCTGGGAAACACAGTGAGACCTCTTCTCTACAAACAATTTAAAAATTAGCCAGATCTTGTGATGCGTGCCTGTATTCCCACTACTCAGGAGACTGAGTGGGAAGGATTGCCTGAACCCAGTAGGTTGAGGCTGCAGTGAGCTGTGATCATGCCACTACATTCCAGCCTGGGTGACAAAGTGAGACCCTGACTCAAAAGTAAAAAAAAAAAAAAAAAAGCAAACAAAATAACCTATACTTGTTTATATTTGCTCATGGAGAGATGTCCAGCAAAAGTGGTTATCCGGACTTTTAAAAGAAGTTACCCTTGAGTTGATTTTTCTGTGGTTTTATGTTTTAATTATAATTTTTGGTATGGTTTGAATTTTTTACAATGAATATGTCACTGTTTCAGAATCATGCAAATATAAGCAGTTGCCCTATTATAATCAAAACTTGATTTCTACCATATATTGACAGATAATTTCAGGGGACTCCAAGAAATTATAATTAGAAAATAAATATCAA
This sequence comes from Cephalopachus bancanus, assembly GCA_027257055.1. Classification (NCBI taxonomy): domain Eukaryota; kingdom Metazoa; phylum Chordata; class Mammalia; order Primates; family Tarsiidae; genus Cephalopachus; species Cephalopachus bancanus. The sequence continues at coordinate 9,265,786 of JAPVLO010000204.1, forward strand.
ATAAAAGTTGTCAACTGTAAAAATAAAAAGCAAGTTAAGAATTTTAGTGTAACTAAAATTTCAGGGGGACTCCAAGAAATTATAATTAGAAAATAAATATCAAATAAAAGTTGTCAACTGTAAAAATAAAAAGCAAGTTAAGAATTTTAGTGTAACTTCAGACCTTTTTTTACATGTTACTTTGTAAAACAAACTGATAAGTTACTTTGAAAAAGAAAACACCCAATTTGCTGAAATAATTCAATGACCTCTTGAAGTCTATGACACTCAATGCAAGTCACACGAATTTTCACCACTTTTGTCCTGGGTTTTGGGCTCTTCTATTGCCCAACCAATGCTGTCTTTTGTAACTAAACAATAGGGGGTTTTTTTTGAGAATTGCATAACTAGTGTATAGACTCCTGTAACTCTAATTTTTAAAACTAAGAAATTGTGCCTATTTATACTGATTATGAGATTATTATTAGATCAAAATACAATTGTCTTTCACTGTTGATTGAAAGTGCATTTGTACTATAAATTACATAGTTGATGAACAAACCTCTAATCGAAATAAAGGGCAGCCTTTCTTCTTCCCTCTTTGAGACAACCACCATGGTAGGCATGTTTGTTGGATATGGAAAAAACACAGACTACATAAGTACAAATAGCTGGTAAAATTTCCTTGAAGAACAACTGACATTTAATCTACAAGATCCAAAAGTTTCAACTGATAAAAAGATAATGTAAAACACAAGCCCTCTTTCCTTTAAGAAGTTGGAATCCCATCCAGATGCCCTCTCTAAGAGAATTCACTATTTGGAAGTCAGTAGTTGTTTCACTTTCCACTAAATATAAACACATGGCACGTATGAGATTGAACGTTAAAATCAAAGATTGTATGATAAATAGAAAAACCCTCTAGTGAAGAAACACTTTACATTTTGATTTCTGTCTCTTCAAGATGAAGATCAGTAGACTCCTCCTAGCTCCTGGTAATAGGAATCTCCCCTGAGATGCAGTATCATTGCTAAGAGTTAGTAGTCAAGTTCAGAGCCATTGTTAAAACATAAGCCTGGTTTTAACTGTCACTCAGAATTCCCAACAAGGCTGAGTCATTTGAAATCAATATACCAGGCAGTTAAGCATTGAAATCAGTTTGGAAGCAGAACACCAAGCAAGAGTGGAAAAGCACCCTTGGACTCAAGCCAGAACACAGGACCTTTCTAATAGTAGGATTGTTTGCTTTGTCTTCAGGCAAAAATCTTGAACTGACTTGAGTCTTCACTGAGGTATGAAGTACAACCTATACCATAGATTCTTAAAGGGTGAAATGTAGAAGAATCACCTGGAAAGCTTGTCAAAATGCAGGTGCATGGGTTCCACCCAGAAATTATTGTACAGGAAGGAATTAGTGCTCCTGCAAATTTTCATGGTAGCAAGCACACCCCCCCCCACCCCCCTTTGTAACAGGGAGAAGGCAAAACCCCTGGTTCATAGGATTAAAAAATGTTTTATTGGCTTTATGTAATAGAATACCTATTAGAATTCCAAGTCTAGGCTGTGCTACATATAAAGTCCAGATTAAAGCAATAAACATTTCCAAAGATTACATTGAGTAGAACCAACTTTAGACTAGGGCTCCAAGGACGTCCATCTGCAAACAACCAAATAATTTTTGGTAAACAATAAAGATGTTTAAATTCCCTGGGAATCCATGCACCTGTTTTTCCCCTTGCATAACAAAACCCTATATATCACCCTTACTTAAAAAAAGAAAAACAGAAATAGTTTGTAATAAGGAAGAACCAGTGAGTCAAGAATAATAGAAGAACCAGATTTCCTTAAAATTAAGAATAGAAATAAGGAAAAAGTGGTTTCAAGTGTTCATGAAAGATTTCTGCTATTTCTTAGGTTAGCAATTCTAGAAAGATAAGAGGAAGATTATTGAGGGTAGCTTTCAAAGCAATGTCTCTAAAATTGACCTGTCATTACTGTAGACTAGGAAAAGCATGGCTTTATATAATAGGACAACAGTCTAGAATAAAACTCAAGGAATCCCCCCCCATGATTCTAAGTTCTTAATATGCCTACTATAATACTAATATTTGACTATAAAATTTGATTTATAAATCAGAGAATAAGATGTCCAACATAAGTTTGTTTTTCACTTATGTGTGTCTTATGTCTCAGAGAATTACATTTCTCTAGATTTTATTAAAACTTTTGATTGGAACCCTTTCTAAAAGTTATTAGCTATAGTCCTGCCTTCAGTAAATTTGGCATAATACACTGATTATAATCTTTTTTGATTATTCAAGTTTTTCATTAAAACCATCATTTGAGGAATATATGTGGATGTCATATTGTTATAAAAGAAAAAAATGAACTAAAATTCAGAATTTCTAAATACCTGTCCCTAGAGCCTACTCTTACTGAGGATGTTGCCTTAAGCAAGTTTGAGGCTCAATCTCCTCTGTAAAATTGAAATGATACTAGTCCTGTATATAACAAAATTTATTGTGGGATCAAATGAAAACAATTATAGGAAGTGTGCAATAAATGTTTAGGTATCCTATTGCTGGCATGTCAGGCACTGCACATATCCAAGAAACAGATGAGGAACCAATGCTAACTTTCACACATTTATCACAGGCAGCCTAGCCTGTTCCATCTCCAATGTTCTTCATGACTTTGCTATATCACTGTCAGAGCATCAGATTCCACGGCCAAATCCTGGGAACCATTTGTGGAAACACAGAACTTGTGAACCACTCACAGAGCTTCCTGCAGAAATTCTGTGTTATAAAAATGGGACATTTGAGTTATAAAAATGGGAACATGAATGGAAAGAGCTTTCAGTTTTGTCCCACTCAGGAGTCACTTTTCTATCAAACACTGGAAAAATGATAAATGTCAAAAAATGTTCCCCACTTTAAGTTGCTTTAAAATGCCAGGAAGTAGGGGACGAAGGGTAGTGGAGGAGAGGAAGTGGCTGTGAAGACAAACATATATGAGCATTATTTTACCATACAGTAAGATCAAAGAGAAGACAATAGCCCAACTGGTGGGGGTGGCTTTCACGTGGGGTAAGCGGGTGCTGAAGAAAACTTCCTGGAGTATTGGGTAGCTAAAATGGCAAGAAGAAAAAGCATTCAGAGAAGAAATGGCATGAAGTATGAAATAGTGTAGTGTGTGGAGGGAACTGGAGCACTTAAACTCTATGAAGACTAAAATGAGAGGCAGGAGGGGCACAAGTGGGCTGGGGGATGGAAGTGAATCAGTCATGAAGAGCCTTGCACAGTAGGCTAGGTTAAATCCTGTAGCTTTCAGAGATGGTTAGAGATTTTAATTGGGAGTAATGTGTTTGGATTTGCATTTAGGGAGATTTTTCCAATAGCAATATAAATGAAAAACTGGAGGAGGTTTGGTGGACCAGAGAGTTATGAGTCCATAAGAATGACATGAACTAGGGTCTCAGTAATAAAAATTATGAAATGTTTGAACAACAAAAACCACTATACATCTCCCTAAGCAAACCAACTCAGAAACAGAAAAGCAAATAACGCATGTTCTCACTTTCACGTGGGAGCTAAATGACCACAAAGTTGGAAATAATAGACACTAGGGACACTGAAAAGGGGAAGGCAGGGATGGGGCTTAAGGTTCAGAAGTTACCTACCTGGGGAATGGGCCACCTGAAGCACAATCCCCAACAGTGTGCCATATATCCATGTAACAAATATGAATTTGTACCCTCTGAATTTGGAGTAAATAATGAGAAAAGAAAAACAACTATACAGCAGCAGCAGCGATAGCCAGTGTCACCACATCTTAAGTGTATCAAGAGCAAGCATAATGGAACTTGGTACAAGGTAGAAGCTCACTCCATATTCATTGAAAGGGTTAACCTTTGTGATCTCCATGCACCCAGTATGACTTGCACTAATGAATTCCGAAGAGTGACTGGATGATGGACACAAAATAAGAGGAGCTGGGTATGTCAAACTAATTATCTGCCTCTTAAATAGTCCCAGACTGTAATATTCTCTGAGTTCTACTGTTTATGTGTTTTAATGTATCATTTTCTTTAGTGTCAAATTGCTAAGTAGTCACTCCCCACCCTCTAAGTTTCTATGAATGGAGACACCAGAGAGGCAAGACTGTTAGGACTGTGTGTAAAATAGGAACAGAGCTCCCAGAGCAGCCTGAGGGATGCTCCCAGGAATACAGTGTACTAGAATCATTCTGTCTTTTATTTTTATTTTTTGACATCTATTTTAGCTGCTCAACATTTTTTTCCTTTCTTACTTTCAGGTGTTTCATAGTGTTTATAAGTTGAGGATGTCAGAGAAATTATTTCTAGAAATGTATTATGAATCATTATTGTAACAAGATAATAAATCATAATGTTAACTCATTCCACAACTACAATGTGGCGGGCACTGTGCTGAGAATACCAAAACAAATGAGACTCCTACCTGGCCCTGGAGTTTATTAAGGACCTCCCCCCACCCCCCCAAAAAGCAAAGTCAATTACAAGGGTGGTAGATTCCCTTTACATTTATTTGTCTGTTTGTTTTCACTTGAATTGGTTTGTTCTGCTTCTGTAACACCACGATGAGTTCCATCCAGAGGCTCTCAACCTGACTGAGGATCACCTGTGGAGCTTTCAAAACAGTATCAAAGCCAAGGCCTCAACATCAAATCAACTGAATCAGAATCTTGGACGTTGATCCCGTCATTCATATGAAAACAAATAGACTCCTCAGGTGACCTTAATGAGCAGACTTAATAGTCATCAAGAGGTTTGAAACTCTTTTTATTTAGAGCTGAAGAGAGACCCCAAACATGAAGCTCGGAGAAGTTTTGTACCCCAGATCACTCTATCTGAAGGCAAAATAGTCTCCCAAGCTGAGGGAAAAAAATAAACCAGCTTTCTAGGTATCAGCAGAGGAAAAGATATTTTAGTTAAATGATATCTTGCTTTTCTTAATCAGATTATCTTCTCATTTCACCCACCTGTGAATCTACAGACTATTTGAACTGTCATCTGACACCATATTCATGAGGACTTGGAGAGAAGAATATTCTCATTTATTGCTAAATTTCCAATCTAAAAGAATAAGCTCTAAAATTACTTATCTGAATATAATATTTCTAAAGTGGCACAGTTATCTATTGGACTGTTTGTGAGGTAATTGTCCAGATATTGCCTCTTTTCTCCTGTATCTGGCTTCTATCTGCCCCTCCCCCAGGGAACAACTGCTGGTCAAGGCTGTTCTCTAAAGGATATGTATATTCCCAATAATGAGTCGTGGAACCCAGGTGACCAAGCAAAGCTGAAAGCAATGTGGTCATCATATACAGTCAATGTAATTGTAAACATGGGATAGGATTTGATTAGTTGACTTGCTGGCTTATAAAACTGTTAGCTGTTCTGCCCCAGAGTGTTTTTTTGTTTTTTTTTTTTTTGTTTTTCTCCACCAACCTGCCATCATCAATGCCTCATGTGTAAACCCTTTCCTCATCAGTGCCTCCTGTAAGTTGAATAAATCAGTGTGTCTCCCTGTTGGACCTCCCAGTGACTTATCTGGAATATGTAAAGAACCTTACATGCAAGCCCTCTCAGATTTGGGGTTGCTGTGTTGCACCACTGATGTCAAAACAAATAAATGTTAATGATTTAACTTCCCACAGTCAACACATTTCTGTTTTGTTGGCCCCAACTTTTACCATAGGGATTTTTTTTAATGTCTTATTATAAATTGACAACTTACAATTGTATAAATGTATGGGGTACAAAGTGATTTCATGGTTTATAAACACAATGTGGAAAAATTAAATCAAGCTAGTTAACATATCCATCGCCTCAAATACTGAAGATTTTTTTGTGGTGAGAACATTTAAAATTTACTCTTAGTGATTTTGAAATGTACAATATACTATTAATAACTATATTCACCATGCTGTGCAATAGAACTCAAAAAGAAATAAAACAATATTCCTCCTCTCTGAGGTTTCATATACTTTGACCATTACTTCTCCATTCCCTCCACCTCTAGCTTTTGTAACCACCAGTCTACCTGGAAATTGACATGTATTAAATTCATGGAATTCACAAATTGGGTTTCATGAAATGGTTTTTCAGATCATGCAGTAGTATTTGGATACATTAGACACATTTGCTGTATCTTCATGGTGATGAGGGTGGGGACAGACGATGCCACATATTTAATAATAATGATGATGGGAGACACTAATGCTAAAAAGTCATGAATGCTTCTGAACCATGGCATGTTGAACAATCTTGAACAGGTTACAAAGCATTTCTACCTGCTTTGAGTGCAAATTTTGCCAGCCTCCATGTGATAGCATCATCTGATTTCCTTTCTGATACCTCATGCCACTATCACCAGATTCCATAAAGTGCACCACAGGGGGAACTTCACACAGCATGACAACAGTAGAACCGAAATCAGATTTTATAAGACAGACAGAGAATCTCTCTCTACTTTTTCTTTCCTTTTGGATTTTGCTAGCCAAATACAAATCCTTGGCAAAGGACATTCTTATGTGGGGACATCACCGATAATTCTAATATGTTGTGCTCTGGCCACGACTCATAGAAATAGGGTGACTCCCTTTTCTGCATCTGCTACATTTTATAAAACAAAGCTGAAAACAAGCATCACAGACAAAAATGCAATCTTGCCCACCAAGAAACTCCATGCCTAGACTCTGGCATGACAGCTCCCGGCCAAATTAGCTATTGAAGAGAGAAACCAACAGGTAATGAAAGGATGCCCTGCAGGTGTGTTAATTCCCTCACACCCAGAAGATAAACCCCTTCATCTGTGAGTGCCAGGATGAGGAGGAGGGAAACAGGTTTTGAGCCAACTAATAAAGCCTATGGATGCAAACTGCCTGGCGTCCCAGAACCAGTGAAGCTGCTGTTGGGGAGTGCCCACTGAGCTGACAGCTGGGGGCTGACGTGCTGGTAACTGAGGCGGGAGGCAGGTGTCCCCACTTGGTGCTGATTCCACATAACCTGCTCTCCCACTCTGGCTCTCTCCTGACATAGGTAAAATTGTGCTCATTAAAAGCAAACAAAGGTAGAGGAGCTAAGCTGGCACATGACAATTTAAAGTCAAAATCTTTAGGGCTAAGACCAATTTGGCATTTAGGAAGATCAGGAGTCGTTTTCGACGAGCAGGGGTGCACTGCTTTAGCTGCAAGGGCTCTGACGCTGGGAAGCCTGACTTCCCAGCACAGCTCCCTCCTAAGGACAGTTCAGTCGATAAAGGGACCAGTCTGGAGCAATTGCAAATGTGCTTGGCTCTAATCTCCATAATCAGCGTGAAACCTTGATCCAGCATGTGTTGAAAGCAATGCAGTTTTCTTTTTCTTCTCCAGGGAGCAGATGGGGAACCATTACAACAAAAAGAGCCAAAGGGAGAAGAAAACCCTGTGGTTTTGCTGCCCCTACAAGTAAGTGGGAAGCCGTTCCCTGCTTTCCCCAAAGACGCTTAGGAAATGGGATGTTCTAGGTAAGCATGCCATTTAATTAACTGAACCATTTTGGAGCAAAAATAGGGAAAGGATGGAATTAATTATAAACCAGTACAAATTATAGAAGTATGAGGTTCTTACGCATACTCATAAATTTTATACTGGCCCCCACCCGCTTCCATCACCACCCCAACATGGGAATGCCCTCCGTCAGTCAAGAACCACTTCTTTGCTTTAAAATAGTGCCCACAATCCCATCAGACTTCAGTTTCAGAGGGCCTTGGTAAGTATGCCTCTGAAACCCGGGACCTCAAAACCTTGTTAGTATGCTTTGAACTGCGCCTTCCACAGTGGCTTCTGCGAAGTAGTAACTTCCTTCTGACTTGATTGTGGGGATCATGAAGATGGAATGCTACCATTTTATTTTGCTCTTCTACCTGTTCCCAGCCAATGCAGAAAGGCAGTAAAATTAATTAAATCAACACTCTCTATTTCCACTCCTACTATCTCCCCAGAATAATTTGTCACTCTCTCTAAGAAAAAGGATTTTTCCCCCCAAGGCTATTTTAAAATGGTAATACAACCTCTGCTACAAATGCAGGAGGGCTGGCAATAAAATGTGCAAACTTACCTTTTCTAAATTTAATTAAACTCATGTAGCAAGGATGTCTTTTGGAGCCGCAGTCTTCTACTGGGTTCAGGTATATTTGGAGACCTTGAGGGGAGAAATCTCTCTGCAAGCAGAGTAAATGGCCTTCTCAATCACCTGCCCCAAAATGGAGGGGCCTAAGAGCCCCTGGCAAGTGAGGAAAGAAGCATGGGTTGAGGAGCTTAACCTGGTTGCAAAGCCTTGGAGGGGGAGACAGTTCTTAATTTTTAAGGCTCATAGATCCCCTTGAAAATATTGAACCCACTCTATAGAAACTATTTACGTATGTACCTCCAACACTCAGGCTCCTACACAGTTCCAGGAGTGTTCTCAGACTCCAGAGAGCCTATCCATGGATCACCACCTCTGGTTCCATGGACTGAGGGAGATTCTCTCCTTAGAGCTCCTGCTTCTCAAGAATGTATTGGAAATAGCATGGCATCCTTACCCTACCTCCAGCTCAGTGCCCTGGATGCAGGACTTGTCCTGGGCAAAGAGAAGGCTACTGTGTGACCTACAGCAAAGCAGTAACCTTTCTGTGCCTCAGTGTCCTTATCTGTAAAATTCCAGTAAAAATTCCTTCCTCATAGAATTCCTGTAGGGATTAACACACTGGCCTCCGGGTGACACTGCTCTGGCCTCCTGTGTCTGGCTTCAGTTCCAAGGGGAAAGATTTGCTGTCCCTCAGGCACTCAGAAAACAGCCCCCAGCACTGGACATCTGTGCCCAGCAGAGTGGTAGGACAGCACAGATGCCACAGAAGTGGAACACTCATGGAAGAGCCCACCAAAACCTTGGGATCTGGGGACTCACCCAGGTGAGGGTACCTGCTTAAGCCAGTCAAATGTGGCTCTAAATGCTACAGTGATCTGATTTGTACCCACAGGGTACTAAGGCCTAGGGACGTTCAGGTTATACCTAACATTTACCTCCTTGAAATCATTATTTGGGATTTGGTACTGGGCAGTGTTAGACTAAGATCTGGGGGCATTTCTAGAGTAAAGAGTGAAACCTTTCTAAACCTCAGTTTTTTGAAACTAATTTTCTTTTAGCATTTATTTAATACGTTCACAATAGTTAAAATAAACTGAAAGCTGCCCCTGAAGAAGATATCCCTGAACACAACTCTTAGAAGGGAGATGTGTGGTGAGTGGGTAGATATGTTGCCAAGGTGAGAGTCTGGCAGGGGCTGGGCACATAGTTGAGTGGTGGGGAGTGTGGGGAAGGCACTTTATATACAGATGCTCATCCCAATCCAGTGTCCTTCAATGCATTTAGCTACCTTATTAAAGCGTTGGCAAGAAACAGAATTGCAACAAAATTATTAGGCTCTGTGCTCTCCATACAATGAGGGGAGGGAGTTGCAGTGCTGATAGTATTGGTACCTAAAATTAAACAACGTTTTGTTCTGTTTTTGCTCACCTGTGTGTACACCTGAGCAAGTCAGTTAGCCTGGTCCTGTTCCTTGAGTTGAAAATGAGGGTTTCAGCTTCTCTCTAATGTCCCTTCTGCTCAGAATACTGTGGATATAATCATCATAATACCTTGATTATTATATGGGTCTTTGATATTCACAAAGCACTTTCTCTCATTTAATCTAGCTTAGTGGTTAAGCACACAGGCTCTGGAGGCAGACTGCCTGCCGGTGTTCAATTTCTGGCTCTACCACTTACTAACTGTGTGACCTATGGCAAAGCAGTAAACTTTCTGTGCCTCAGTGTCTTTATCTCTAAAATGCCGATAAAAATTCCTTCCTCATAGAATTCCTGTAAGGATTAAATGAATTGTCTCATATAATGAGCTTAGAACAATGTTGTCTATTTCCTAACTTCTTAATAAATAAAAATGTTAATTGTACTTTAAAATTTAATCCATACCTGGGTCGGTGCCTCCTTTTAATTTTTCATCTGGTTTGTCTCCTTTGCTATTATACATCTTTTGGGCTCTATTTCATCTCTTGTGGAATTACTTAATATGGTTAGCAAATCTGAGTTTGTGATGGCCAGCTCAAGTGAATCCTTTATGTGAGAAATATCTCTATGGTTCATTTTCAAGTCCTGTCTAAGCAGGCTGGCATATGTAGCACTCTTCAGCCACCAGCTCTTGGCAGGTTCCTAAACAATCATCAGGAGATGGAAAAAGGTCAATGAGAAAATAACATGCTATTCCTAAGAAAACAGTGAATAAGTGAAGGGAACCAGGGATAACCTTATAAGGGGAGAGCAAATGGAACGTAGGCGACGTCCGGGAAGATTGTACACCCTGTAGTACATAGCCAATGTGGAACCAGGGGGGGGATTTGCACACTAGGGAATAAATTGCTTGCTGTAGCCACCCCAGGCGTGTCTGCTTACCAGACACCCAATCTTGTAAGACCGCCATTAAAGTCTCGCTTCTGCTGCACTCCATGCATTTGTGTCCATCCTTTGATTTTTGAATGGGTGAGTTTGTGTCTCACACTTTAGTTGAGATGTCATTTGAAACTGTTCTTTTGTCCCATTTGTTTCAGTCATATGTCTATAATTTTTTAAGTAGCTAATTTTGCTCATAAATAGAATCCAGCCAATAGATCGACTTATAAATGGAACACAGGCACTGTTCCTTGAAGGAAAGATGGCTAAACCCTCTTAGGGTCCCTAATAACCTGCCTGGTTCACATAGCCCCTACCAGTCACCTTGTCCTTCTACCAACTTCAGATTGTTTTCTCCTCCCAAATGTTCTGAAACCTCCACTGTTACTGCTTTGAGGACCAAGGTATATTTGCTGCTTTGGGGCAATATATAAGGTATGGCATCTAGAAAGTACAGGCACTATACACACACATATACACACACAGTAAGTCTACTTTTCAAGGCATGTTAATGTAGCTATTCTCATGTGCACCTTTCAATGCACTTGAAAGACCAGCTAATAATTACCACAATTTACAGATGAGGAAACAGAGGCTGACAGAGTTGGCCAAAGTTTTCAACAAATGCATCAATTTGCCAAGCAACCAAGAAGTATCCAGTGTGGTCTCCACTGGGGGCTTAAAACAGAAGATGTACATTTAGAATTTACAAATCAGCTTTATTTTCTTTATCCCCCTGAAAGTTAGGAATTGTGTTTAGAATTGAAGAGTTCTAGATTAGCTATCACCATAAAAATAGAGAGAACCTACCACAGAGAAGAAGTAACCAAAAACAGCTGAGCTTGGGGGGGGGAATGGAAAAGGATACTGGTACATGATTCAAATTATTGAAATAGGCCTGGTACAGTGGCTCATGACTGCAATCCCAGCACTTTGAGGCCAAGGCAGGAGGATCACTTGAGCCCAACAATATAGTGAGACCTTATCTCTACAAAAAAAAAGTCAAAAAATTAGTCAGGCTCAGTCTCAACTGGGCAACAGAGTGAGACCCCGACTCAGAAAAAAAATGTATCAAATAATTGAAATAGTCAACAGTGAAGGTCTTTAGTAACTCAGAACTATGACCTCAGAACAGCTGAGCAAATATGAGCTCTGACTTTGGAGTTACAGCCCCAATAGTCCTCTGAAAATAAACCAACAGCAGATAGTTTGTCCTGGGTCCAGCCCTGTACTCACACAGGTTCTCTAGGTGTTGAATCACACAAGTAAATGGGACTTTCTCCTATCTGGGTGATCACATGAGGGCTTATTAATCATCTGCTGCTCTCGGATGTCTCAATAATGAAGTTGTATGCATTTTTTATTCTCTTTAGACACAGGGGTCCCACTATGTTGCCAAGGCTATTCTCGAGTTTTCTGTGATCCTCCTGCTTTAGTGTCCCAAAGTGCTGGGATTACGGGCGTGGCTGCCATGCCTGGCCCACCTTTTTTTTTTTTTTTAAACAGTGAGTTTTAAGGCTAGAAATTCATATAGACTTTTGGTTCCAATACCTTCCAAAAAGTAGTCATTGATAATGCAACTTCCTCATCTGATTTCTTTTCTCTGCAAGTCATGCCTCACCTTGCTCTGTCTTGAACACTTGCCTCACATCGCACATCGTTCCTGGGGATATCTTGTCAGTGCATGTCCTGCCTAGCACACATTCCCCCTAATTACTAATGCTAGGAATTAGCACCTGGCTATCACCTGAGATTTCTGCCTTCCCATCAGGTACAAAGTGAGTGAGCCCAGACCAACCTTGGCTAGAGTGGGCGGGTGATAGGAGCTGTTGAAAAATGGAGAGAATTAGAGATCCTTCGTTAGACAGTGATGTCTTCCAGGCATTGCCACTAGTTGTTGCTCCGTAGACCCCTGAAACTGCTTTTGTCCCTGTTTTTCCCAAGACCCAGCCACTTTTCTTTGATTTTGTGAGTGGTTCTGTCCTATCCTACCAATAAATTCCCATTTCCCTTTGTGTTAGCCAGACTCAATTTCTTTTTTTTCTCTTTTTTTTTTAAATCTACAAAACGTATTTTTTTCATTTACAAAAAAAAAAAAATCTGCCAAAGCTGTGAATTTCCAATATGACAAGGGAAAATTACAGTTGGTCTCCACCCAATTTAATTCTGTGATACGGGCTTCAGCTTTATCACAAAATAGAGCTGCCCAATCCTAATACACCCCAATCTGAGCGAGAGTAAGAAATTTAGGGGATGGCAAGGGTTTGAAGACCAATAGACCTGCATCTGAATCTTTACTCAGCCACTTTGTGTGACCTTGTACTCTAGGCTTCAGTCACTTTACCTTTAAAATGGGGGAAATTAAATTTAAATTTAAAGTATTAACTTTAAAAATGAGCTAGTATAAAGCCCCAAGGCCTGGGTCTAGTCTCGCCTATAGGAAGCATTTAATAAACAATCTTTGCTATCTAAAGGGTAAAGCTGGCATGAATTCAGTTAAAATAAATATGTTACCATAGCTAGGCACAGTGGCTCAAACCTGCAATCCCAGCACTTTGGGAGGCTGAGGTGAGAGGATTGCCTGGGCCTAGGGTTCGAGACCAGCCTGGGCAACTTGGCAAGACCTTGTCTCTCTACAATAAATCAAAAAATTAGCTGGGTATGGTGGCGTGCACCTGTAGTTACAGCTACTTGGAAGGCTGAGGCAGAAGGATTGAGTGTGCCACTGCACTCCAGCCTGGGTGACAGACACCAACTCAAAAATGAACGTTATCATCATTAAAACTCTAGCCATAATGTAGACATCCTCTCCTCCCCACCCCCTGGAACTTTTAGGGTTTTATGGTTTTGTTTTTATTTTTATATATTTAGGGGGTTACAAGTACAGAATTCTTACAAGCATATATTGCATAGTAGTGAAGTCTGGGTTTTTAGTGCACCCATCAACTGAATAGTGAACACTGTACCCAACATGTTATTTTTCAACCCTTATCCACTCTAACCCTCCCACCTTTTGTAATCTCCAATGTGTATTATTCTACTCTGTATGTCCATGTGTACCCATAATTTAGCTCCACTTCTAAGTGAGCCCCTGTGGTATTTTACTTTCTGCTTCTGAGTTATTTTAGTTGTTGCTTGCATTCAAGGAATTCCTAACTGATAAAGAGCTTCAGATCTGCCAGAGTAAAATAACTTCTTTCTCTGTGACCATTAAACTTTAATGTGTTTAAGTTTACTGTGTCCAAGACCTTCTAGTATGTTGGGCAGCAGTGTCACATGTGAATAAGAACACAGGCTCATCCTGCTTTCAATCCTGGCTCTATTCTTTACTGTAATGTAAATTGAAGCCACATAACTTATCCTCTCTGATCCTTAATTTTTCCATCTAATAATAATTTCCACCTTGTAGATGTCCTAAAGGTCTAAATTAGCTAATACATATCTTTCAATGTATTTAGTACGGTTAGTACAGAGTCTAGAACTTAATAAGTTTGCCATAATATTAGCCATTATATTCCTTGCTCAACATACCCAGCGAGTTCACATTAAATCAGGATGACCAGACTGAATGCTCATAATTTGAAGAATTCCCTCTCAAGCCACTACACAAACATATTGTGTGATTTCTGTGGTGCCTCCATTTTTCTGCTATAAAATGGAATAAAACATATGGGTCGTGAGTTAAATGTCTAAAGCACTGTGAACTCCTTAGATAGAAGGGGCCCCTGTGCATCACTATCACATGACAAGAAATCAAGTGTTATTTTAAGTCAGGTTTTATATTTTTAATATATTTAAATGTTTTTTGTCAACATATGAGGTGAGGAAAACAAAGTGGTGTTTAAACAGAAGTTCATGAATAGTGGTATAATTACTTCTCTCCTTGCACTGCTTTGTTATATTCAATTCACTGCACAAAGAGTTTGAATGATGAAAAAAAAAATCCTAGTTTTCCTGAGGTTTACATTTTCTGGGTTCTAATTCTGATAAACAAGGCCATGCCAAGTCTACTTCCATGACTTGGATGAGTCAAGCACTTGTAAACAAACCATAGAACCTTCAACTATTCATTTTTTCATAAACAGACCAGAATCAGCATCCTTTCTCAACAGGGTTATTCTTAGAGTGTCTCAAAATTCCTTGATACTTTCAAGAAGACCAATGTCACCTAATCTATAAGTAGCAAATATCATCTCCCTTTAAGTTATTAAAGGGAATATAATAAAAATAACCATGTTTATGCCCAATGCATGATAGACAACTTCAGGGTTGTCATGGTTTGGAATTGAACCTGATCTTAGTTATCTTTGGCGCTTATTAGCTATGTGGCTTTGATATTTTATTTTTACTAAGCAAAACAATACATAATGTACAAGCTACTATGTGAAAGGTATGTAACCCAATTCCTGGCACATAATAAATATTTCTTCTCCTTCTGGTCCTGGGATAAAAGATTCTATAATTTTGGTGTGATCCTAGAGCCAGTTTTCAGGTCACTCTCTTGCAGATTAAATTGAAGTTATTTTGCCAACTGCTGCTCAGGCCTCACAGCAGAATTAACAGGAACCTGTTTAACTGTTTTCTTCCTCAAATTCCCCCACCTAGGAATTCTATGCAGTAATGAGAAATAATAGGACCCTGCTACTAATATCTGCAGACCAGGATAGATATAAGCAAACCCACAGCATCGGATGCCCCCTGGAGGCTGCACCCTACCTCCTTATGAAGGAACTCCTGTCTCTAAAGGAGAAAAAGGGAAATCCAGAGTCTCACTCTTACACTTGTTAAAGTTAAAAGTTACCTCAAGTTTTCATCATCAGATACCAACATCCATTTTGTTTTTTTCATATAGAGGAGTTACTTTTCATTCTATGCTCATTAACTATTTGTGTCTTTAGATGTCTGACTTCTTTGGAAGAAATAATAACAAACGTTGGAGACAAGGCCATAAAAACCAATATTCCAGGGAAATGTAAATGAAAACCACAATGAGATGCCACTTTAAGCCACTTAGGATAGATATTATTTTTTATAAAAATAAAATATCAATTGTTGAGGAGGATGTGGAGAAATTGGAAAACTTATGCACTGATGGTGGAAACATAAAATGGTACACCTGCTAGAGAAAGCGGTTTCTCGCTTCCTCAAAAAAAAAAAAAAATAGAATTACTATATGATCTAGCAATGATACTTGTAGGTATATATCCAAAAGAACTGAAATCAGGGGCACATACAGATAATTGTACACCCATGTTCATAACATAACAAAAAGGAAGCGCAGCGTGTTCATCACTGGATGAAGGCATAAACAAACTGTGTGTACACCCCCACACACGTACACGGGAACATTATTCAGCCTTACAAAGGAAGGAAATTTTGACATATGCTTCAACATACATGAACCTTGAAGACATTGTGCTCAGTGAAATAAGCCAGTCACAAGAGACAAATACTATATGATTCCAGGTCTTTGTCAAATTCATAGAGAAGGTAGGATGGTCGTTGCCAGGAAATGCAGGCAGAAGATAATGGAGAGTTACTGTATAATGAGTACAGAGCTTTGGTTTCATTAAGTGAAAAAAATTCTGGAGATGGATGATGGTCATGGTTGTGCAACAGTATGAATGATCTTAATGTTGCTGAACTATACACTTAAAAATCCTTAGGATGGTAAATTTTATATTATGTATTTTACCATAATGTTTAAAAATGAATAAATTTTAATGGCTTCCCCCCAGAAAACCTCCACTGATCAAAAAGAGCCATAATATCCTTTTGGAAAAAGTATAGAAAATACTTTTTACCAAAATGATGGATTTGAAACTGTAGGGAAAATGAATATTCTTTGCTTGGGCAAATTTGTGGGGCCTATATGGAGTGTGAACATATACACTATCTTTCTCTGTTTCACTTTTAACAACAGGGCTAGAACCAGCCCCACAACTAAGCTGTTGGCAGGCAATGATTGTCTTCAGCAGCTTCCTTCACACCCTAAGGTTCCCTCTGTGTCTTCTTTCCATTCAAACAAGCTCACTGGAAGGATGTGAAACCCATCCATACCAGGGTGAAACAACGCATCACAGCTTAAGGTGACACCTCCCTGGGAAAGGGAGGAGGAATTTGGCTAGTCTCAAAGCCCTCAGCTAAAGGAAAGGCATACTTATATTGAAATTTAAAACTCAAGCCAGAGGGTGAGAAAGAGTACATGGAGTTTTATTTCATAAGGTACTTGAAATCACAAGACTATTTCAGCGTTGGGTGGTCAAGCCTTATGTTATGGAAAATTTATTTTAGTGCTACATCAATTTTATACCCTTAGTAAAATGAAGTTAGGAACAATGTGATTTACATATTTTACTAAATTAGACCACATTCAGTTCACTCACCAATTACATGAGAACTATGTGCCCCAAATCAGAGTAGGCCCTAGACATTAAAAAATGATAACTTCTTGTCCTTCATCCAAGAGGAATAGGAAAGTTAGTTGAGCAAAAGATTATTAATAACTCTATGTGTCATGTCCCCTTTCACACTTCCCCCATGACTGGGTTGGTTAACCTTCATGGCATTGTTGTGCATGCTTATATTTATTTTTACTTTTTAAAATATCTATTAAAATTTGCACTGCTTTTAAGGGTCTGAACAGACAGGCAAACTGCCAAGTGGAATAACTTTAAAGAGAAAAAAAATACTCCACATGTTAAATATATATATTACACAGTTTCAGGAGGAAAAATAGGACCATTACTTTAAGGGAAAAGACATGAAAAAGAAATAAAAAGCTATTCCAATTTCACTGAGAGTCAATCCCAGGCTCTTTTTTGCATTAATATTTGCACTTTAGGCAAAAGTTATTACTTTCATTCAAACCACATCAACTTTAAGCTTCCCAGATAGACCAGAAATTACCAACTCTTCCATTTTAATTAAAGCCTTTGCCCCCAATCCTAGGCATTGTGTGGGGGCAGACCTATATGAAGATTAATTTCTTTTGCTGAGACAATCTCCTGTTTTTATTATAGTATTATTGAATCATACTTAAATTATATGTGTTCATGTCTGTCTTTTCTACTATACTGTGGGCATGAGATGCATCTAAGACATGATGTGCTAGACTTTCATGTTAGAAAGATTCTCTAAGTTTTCTGGCAAGTGGCAATGTCTTATTTATTTTTTTGAATTGACAAGTAAATTACATATACTCGGTGTATAACATGATATTTTTATATATGTATACGTTGTAGACTGTCTAAATCAAGCTGTTTAACATGCACATTACCTCACATACCAATTTTTGTGGTGAAAATACCTATTTGGTGAAAATACCTATTTTTTGGTGAAAATACTATTGAAATTAGCAATTTCCAAATATATAAGATATTGTTAACTATAGTTGATATCATAATGTGAAATAGACCTCTTGATCTTATTCTTCCTGTCTAACTAAAATTTTCGTTCTTTGTCCAACAGTTCCCCAGTACCCTTCTGCCCCAGCCTCTGGTAATCATGATTTTACACGGTTTCTGTGAGTTAGACTTACACTCTACACGTGAGTGAGATCTTTCTGTGCCTGATTTATTTCACTCAACATATCCTCCAGGTTCATACATGTTATTGCAAATGACAGGATTTTCTTCTTTTTTTAAAGCTGACTAGTATTCCATTGTGTATATATCACATTTTATTTTCTGCTCACCGATTTGTGGGCACTTAAGTTGATTCCATATCTTGGCTATTGTGGTTAATGCTGCAATGAACATGGAAGTACACATTTCTCTTTGACATACTGATGTCATTATCTTTTGAATACATACCCAGTAATGGAATTGCTAGGTCACATGGTAGCTCTATTTTTAGTTTGTAAAGGAATCACCATACTATTTTCCATAATGGCTATGTTAATTTACATTCTCACCAACAGCATACAAAGATTTCTTTTTTTCTACATCCTCACCAACACTTGTTATCTTTCATCTTTTTGATAACAGTCATTCTAACAGGAGTAAGGTAATATCTCATTGTGGTTTTGATTTGTATTCTCTTGATGATTAGTGATATTGAACATTTTTTTATATACCTGTTGGCCATTTGTATGTTTTGCTTTGAGAAAAGTCTATTCGGGTCCTTTGCCCATTTTTAAATCAGGTTGTTTGTTTTCTTGCTATTGAGCTATTTGAGTTCCTTAGATATTTGGGTATTAACCCTTTATATTTTCCCATTCCATAGGTTATCTCTTCACTCTATTGGTTGTTTCCTTTGCTGTGCAGAAGTCCTTTAGTTTGATGCACTATCATTGTCTATTTTTACTTTTGTTGCCTCTGTTTTTGAGATCATAGTCAAAAAAATCATCTCCCAGCCCAAAGTCATGGAACTTTTCCCCTATGTTCTCTTCTAGTAGTTTTACAGTTTCAGGTCTTTTATTGAAGTCTTTAATCGATTTTGTGTTAATTTTTGTATATGGTGAGAGGTAAGGGTCTAATTTTATTCTTCTTCAACTGGATAAGCAGTTTTCCCAGCACTATTTATTAAAGAGACTATCCTTTTTCCATTGTGTGTCCCTGGCATCTTTGTCAAAAATCAGCTAATCATAAATGTACAAATTTTTTTCTAGGCTCTCTATTCTGTCCTATTGGTCTATGTGTCCGATTTATGCTGGCACCATGCTGTTTTGATTACTATAATGTTCACTATCTATTATTGTGAAACAAAAATGTAATGGCTTTAAACAACAATGATTTGTTATTTCTCAGCTCCTGTGAGTCAAGAATTTGCATGGCTCACTTGACTTGTCTGTGTCACAGGATGTCAACTAATATACCTGCATTTATCTGGGAGCTGGGCTGCAACTGAAACATCCAAGATGTCTGCCTGTCCCTGGGGTTTCTCTCCTTGTAGCAACTAATCATTTTATTAGTCCAACCTAGACTTTTTTTTTTTTTTTTAGCACTGTGACTGGACTCCAAGGGAAAGAGAGCAGAAGTTACCAAAATCCTTAAGACCTTGTACTGTAAACACCTAGATATACAGAGTAAGACAATAATAACCACCTATTTAGATGAAGATCTTAACTCTCAACAAAGAGAAAACCCTAGAGGATAAACATGAGGGTATTGAAATTTACTGTGTATATTCATGAAATGATTCTGTGGCATCCTTAGAAGAAGGAGAATAATCAGACATCAACATGGAACTTGAATCTGACAATGACATAGAGATGAAAGGTGATGTTTGAGTTTCCATGTAGAAATTACTTCACCATAGCCTTGTCTAGACTGACTCACACATGAGCCATCACTGAAGCACTTCAAAAAATAAGAAATAGAACATAAAAGGAAGAAATGAAAAGCAAGAAGAAATGGGGTTTGTTGTTTTGTTTTATATTTTAATTAGACAAACTTATCTACAGAATGTTGGATTATAGGAGCCATCTAAATCCAAATATCTCCTTGTAACCTCCAGAAACTAAGAGAGGAAATAAAACCACTCATAACCCATGCCTACAGAAAAAAACTACAAGGTAAATAAAATTAATATACATTTAGTTGAGAAATAAACATTTAAAATTATCAGAGGAAGGTCCAAAATCCATATTACAGTAGAGAACAGGAGAAAGACTGTGCAGAAAAGAAGCCTAGAGGAGCCAGGGGACAGATAACATCCCTCCAAGAAAGAGTTCAACTCTTAATGGGGAACCACAAAGAATGGGTTTGTATCATGGTGGATCAGATCACTAGCTACCAGAGGATATAAATAAAGAAAGCTGAAAGTGAAAGGAAAGAGACAAGTAGTCATTATCTGCAGTCTGAAGAAATCGCAAACCTCTACCTATATAGTATTTTTCACCCAAAAAAAGTTTTGTCAAAAAATTTCACTTGGATTTGACTGAGTCTCTGGAAAACAACTACCAGTTTAAAAGAAAGAAGGAGGACAAAAGAAAATGTTAAAGTATACCATGAAGATGCAATCAGCAGAGTCAAAACTGAGACGTTTTATATAAACTAACCTGATTTCTTCATCATAACATACATATCTTATTTTATCTTATAACTTGATACAAGTTATAAGATAAAATAAGATAGTATCTTCGTTCAGGCTGCTATAACTAAATACCATGGACCAGGTGGCTTATAAATAACAGAAACTTATTTCTCACCGTTCTAGAAGCTAGAATGAGAGATCCAGGTGCCAGCATACTCAAGTTCTAGTGAAGTTCTTTTTTTGAGTTTCAGACTGCCAACTTCTAATTGTATCTGTATACAACAGAGAGCAGAGCAGAGGAAACAAACTCTCATGACTTTTAAAAGGGCACTAATCCCAGTTATAAGGGCTCCACCCTTATGATTTCATCTAATCCTAATTACTCCCTAAATAACCAACCTTCCCATGCCATCACATTAGGGTGTAGGGTTTTAACATATGGATTCATAGGTGACACAAACATTTCATTAACACCTGATTGGAAGCCTGTAGATTAAAAGAGACACAAAAGACTAGCAACTAATCACAATTTGTTTATACTTAGAACTGCCAGTAATTGCATTTATTTTTGTCAAAGTGGTGGACATGTAATGGTATATGCTACCATTTAAATTATTTTTCTTGATTGTATACTATATTTTCATATGCTTATCAGCCATTCAAGTGTCATTTTCTTTGAATTGCCTATTCACATCATTTACTCATTTTGTTGTTGTGGTTGTGGTTGTGGTTGTTATCCTTGCATTGTTTGGCATTTCCTTATTGGTTTGTCAAAATTCTTTGTAAATTCTATATACTAATCTTTTGTTGGGTGCATGCACTTCAAATACTTTCTCCGTCTTTGTGTTCCAAGAAGGGGCCTCATATGCAGAGTGGTCCCCAAATGCCAAAGGAGCTGAGATGCTTGGAGGGTAATTAGGCAGACGAACCTAGTTTCTTGGTAAAGCGTGTTTTATTGGGGAACTTACAGACAGAAGCATGGTTTGGGGCAGCCACAAGACAGGTAGATCTCTGCACTGCTACTTCCCAGATCCAGAGCTTATCTACCAAAGGGAAAGAGTATTCATGCTCTGTGCGAGACAATGAAAGGCCACCCTGTAGAACAGGCAGAATGCTATAGGAATGGGCTAAAGGAATGAAAACTGCAAGAGGAAATGTACATCAGTGCAACCACTTGGGAGAGCAATTTGGCAATATTTAGTTAAGTGAAGCATGCCCAGCATTCTGTTTTTAGGACTGTACTCTAGAAAATCTCTTTAATTTGCACAAAGAAAGATGAGTCAGAATGGTAATTGACATCACTTGCAATAGCAAAAACTGAAAACCTCAGTATGACCACATTTTGGTACATTCAAATAATTAAATACTAAATGACAAAGTAAATTGCTAAGATAGCAAGCTTTGACATGACTAAAATTCAGAAACACAATATTCTATGAAATAAGAAATTTGCAGAACAAATATACACGGTTTGATGTCATTTATGTAAAATTTTTGAAGTTTATAATATATATGTTAAAGATAAAATCCATGCATAGTAAACATATACAAACCAGAACACGAAAGATAAACCCCAAATTTAGTCCTCTCCAGAAGAAAGGAACGGAAGGAAGTATGCAAGCAAGTGGCTCTCATTATGTTTATAATGCTTTATTTAATTTCAGAAAATATGAAGCAAATTTAGTAAATTAAGGTTTAGTAAAGCTTGACAGTGGGAATACAGATTTTATTAGAGACACTAGGCTTCATCAGTGCTTGACAAATTGCATAAGTTCTGTTTTTTGTTGTTGTTGTGTATTGTTTTGTTTTTTGGAGTTGGGTCTCACTCTGTCACCCAAGCTGGAGTACAGTGACATGATCACCGCTCACCACCACCTCAACCTCGTGGGCTCAGCCTTCCAAGTAGCTGGGACTACAGGATATGCTATCACGACTGGTGAATTTCTTTTTTATTGTTGGTAGAGATGAGGTCTTGCTTTGTTCCTTAGGCTGCTCTAGAACTCCTGGGCTCAAGCAACACTCCTGCCTCTGCTTCCCAAAGAGCTGGGATTACAGGCATGAGCCACCATGCCCAAAGAGTTTTGTATCTTTCAAGATTAAAAAGGTAGTGTGATGGCAGCCTGGGAAATGTTTGGGAAAGAATGAGTCTGGATACAGAAACAAATTAGAGAGACAAATGTAATAGAAAAAAAACTAATGAAGAACTGAATTATTGCTGGTGCAATAAAGGATGTAGAGAGGGCCTGCACCCAAAGGTATAGTTAAAGCTGCTCTCAGTATGTGGTAACCATTCAAAAGTGAATGGCCTAAAGACAGAGAGGAGACTAGGAAGGTGTAGCTGCTCACCAAAATGGAAATTTCCTGAAGGAGTAACAGGAGAACATTTGGGGAATAGTACAATGAGTCCAGTCTTGTATATTTTGAGTTTGAGGGGCTGATGAAGCAATCCAATGATGAGTCATGTTGATGGTTGGAACTATGAGTTTGAAGTTCAAATAAAATATCCCTGGGCTAGAGGTGCAAAATTAGGAATCACAGTAAAAGTGATAGTTGAAGAATTTGGTCATATTTGTATGACATTTGGCAAAGTTCAGCATTTGCTCAATGACAGGCAGTTCCTGATATGGGAGGAACTTCAAATGGAGGTGGGTGTCAAACTGTAATATTCTGGGTCATCTCCTTGACCTTCTGTCTCAGACTCTTCTTGAGCCTTTCTTAAGTCTAAAGGCAAAAAAGACATCCCGAGGAGGAATAGCTCCAAGATCCCAGACAGAATCTGTTCCATTGGCTATCTCTACCTCGTGCTCACCTTAAGTAAACCAATGCCAAGGGGCAGCTCTGAAAACTTCTCAGCTTTTAGTTTCCCAGATAATAAAAGCCAGGCTGAAATCTGGAAGCACCAGATAAGAGAAGAACAACATTAGGGTCAATTGATCTGACTTTTAGCTTGCAGGCCAGCTTCATGGGCATGTAAGAAGTGCAGGTGCACAGTGTCTCTCAGAAGTACCTGCACTCGGTTAAAAGTTCTGCTGTTGCCATAATTCTTAATAATTTTATCTCTGAGCTTATGTTTTTAACTGAAGTTCCATGAGCCAATGGAGCATCTCATGAGAGAGGAGATATACATGAACATGCCCATGGAACTTTGCGTATCATACTATGACATATAGTACTAGTTATTGCCATGCAGCCTTCATACTTAACTTGTACTATCCTTGAGTCTCACTGAACTCCCATGTATTGTGGGTCCACCAGAATCTGGTGCCCATTCTATACACACATGTCTAAGACTGAGTAAGTGAGCATCCTGAGAGCCCATGCTTTTAATCTGAACCAGAACCTGTTTCAAAGAAAATAATGGTATTCTGAGGAACACAAATATTTTAAAGAAGTCGATCTTATCCTTTCTTATTCACATCATTCCCCTGTATTACTAAAACTTTCACTAAAAACATATGGCATTTTAAAAAAGGAAAGATAGGACAACCCAGAGTTCCTTTTTCCTTAATCAGTGAGTCAAAGAGAGTGGTGGTCAAACATATGTGTGTAACAAGAAGTGACTAGAACAGTTTTGGTGTTTCAGTTGTTCAGGTAAGAATGCAATACACACGCCCATATGGACTACAAAATACCACCAATTTCACATGAGTTAAATACTCATTAAAATTGGCACTATATAGCATGCATAGTAAAAGTCATGTTAATACTTTTTAAAATTTCTCTTTACTTAGAACGATGATTACTCCTATTGTGTATTATAACTAATAAAATAGTTTTTTTTTTTTTTGAGTCGGAGTCTCACTCTGTCGCCCAGACTGGAGTGCAGTGGCCGCTCCCGGCCACCGCAGCCTCGACCTGCTGGGCTCCCATGATCCTTCCGCCTCAGCCTTCCAAGTAGCCGGAACTACAGGAGTGCGCTACCATGCCCAGATGATTATTTTTTTTTTTTATTGTAGAGATGAGGTCTCGCTGCCCAGGTGGGTCTCAAACCCGCGGGCTCAGTCAATCTACTCACCTCAGCCTCCCAAAGGCATGGGATTACAGGCTGAGCCACCGAGCCCAGCTAATAAAATAATTTTAGAAGAGCAATCTTTAAACAACACAAAGGGTACCTGGTCCTAAACCAGGGGAAGTATGGGCCAGTTGGAGGCTCAAGCTTCACCTGTATGTAACCTACTTTTATAGTTAACCCTTACTTGTACCCCACATCTCTGTAATAAAATTTTTAAAAATGAAAAATCTTTGTACATTTGTACATTTTTTGTAGAGGCAGGATCTCTGTCCCCCAGGCTGGAGTGCAGTGACTTGTTCATAGCTCACTGCAACCCTGACCTCCTGGGCTCAGGAGATCCTTCCACCTCAGCCTCCCATGTAGCTGAAACTACAGGTGCATGCCACCATGCCTGGCTAATTTGTTTTTTAATAGACAAAGTCTCACTATACTGCCCAGGCTAGTCTCAAATTCCTATCCTCAAGCGATCCTCCCACCTTGGCCTCGTAAAGTGCTGGGATTATAGGCGTGAGCCCCTGAGCTGGCCCTTACATTAGTACTTTTAATGGCACTTTGTCCTGCTTTTGATTGGGAGGCACACATTTTCATTTTGCCCTGAGCCCCACATATAATGTAGCCAACTCTGATAAATTGCTATCTAGTCCAACTGTGTGACAAAAGTGTTTTCCTTATTTATTCGACCAACCTAGAGCTTTTTATCCTTCCACAAGCACTAAGTTTCAACTTGTTAATGAGGAACTGAAAAAGGTAAAAGGAAAAACAAGAGGGATGGGGTAAGCAATTGGTGCTGAAAGACTAAAATAATGGACTCGTTTTAAAGAAGGAGTAGGTCAAATGCATTCCTTTACATTTTAGGGTTCTTGTAATGAGGATGTGGACACAACCCTTGATCTCATACCCACAACACGCCAGAAAAGGAAGCAAAATATTCATGAAACTTCTGTTTCTGCACATTGGGATGCACCATCTTCCCCCATCCACATACACCTGGTGGAGGAATTAACAGAGAACCAACCTGCACCCCCAGCCCTAAACTCCCACATCCAGTGAGTTAAATACTCTGTGTCTCAGTTCAGTTTTTTTGGTTCTTTTCATAGAGGGAAGCCCACCCTCTCTGTTCATGTGCCTCTCCTTTATTCTTTACAGTTTAATTCATATCACTCTTCACCACATCTGAGACAAACTTGGAAATGTTTCACACCTTCGAAGGTCTGTGCAATCCAAGAGCGACTACTGAATCTGTTCCTCCCATAAGAGAAGTTTGAAAAGCACCTAATCATCAGGATGGAGATTCATACCTGTAATTCCAGCACTCTGGGATACCAAAGCTGGAGGATCACTTGAGACCAGCCTGAGCAACACAGTGAGACTTTGTCTTAACAAAAATAAAAATAAAAAAATTAGCCAGGTGTGGTGGCACGCACCTGTAGTACCAGCTTCTTGGGGGGCTGAGGCAGAAGGGTCACCTGAACCCAGTAGGTTGAGATTGCAATGAGCTGTGATTGTGCCACAGCACTCCAGCCTGGGCAGTGAGATGCTGATGCAAAAGGAA
This sequence comes from Cephalopachus bancanus, assembly GCA_027257055.1. Taxonomy (NCBI): domain Eukaryota; kingdom Metazoa; phylum Chordata; class Mammalia; order Primates; family Tarsiidae; genus Cephalopachus; species Cephalopachus bancanus. The sequence goes on from JAPVLO010000204.1 coordinate 9,291,819, forward strand.
CAAACACACAAAAAAATTAAAAAGGCTGAAAGAGCAGGCTGGGTGTGGTGACTCACAAGTTTAAACCCAGCACTTTGTGAGGCTATCCAGGAAGTATAGCAAGAGGATAAGTTGAGGGGTTTGAGCCCAGTCTGGGCAACACAGTGAGACCCTGTCTCCACAAAAATGTAAAATTAGCTGGGCATGGTGGTGCATGCCTGTAGTCCCAGTTACTCAGGAGGCGGAAGTTGGAGGCTCACTTAAGCCTAGGATGAGGCTGCAGTGAGCTATGATCACACCAGTGCACTTCAGCCTGGTCTCAAAAAACCAAAATGCCTAATGAGTGGTGACGAAACTTAAAATCCCACTGTGGCACATCCTACTCCGCTGTCAGTCCCATCAAGGTTGAGGCTCTGACTTGTGAGCCCCACTTCAACAGAAAAGGAAAATTGCCTGCCTCTCGTCTGTGCTCCAAGGTAGCACTGTTAGCTAAATCAACGCCACTGCTGAGCACTGAGTTTCAGGAGCTATAGGCTTGGAGCACCACACTATTGCCCCCTGGTGGATGATACGATGCAACAGCTTTTCAAGGCTGAGCACCTCAAGGAGTTTATTTCTCCAAACTTGGCTTTTAATTTGACATATGAATTCCAGTAATTTCCCACCCTAACCCATGCTCTTCCTAAGCAGTGAAGTATTTTGCCCCAGACCAGGCAGATTAGACTCTCATTTAACGGCAGTATTTCTCAATCTCCAGTAGTTTCTACCACTATATCATTTATTGGCATTTCTAATGTCCATGGAAAGTCCAGTTCTCCAGCCCCTGGTGTGCTACTTCCTGCAGAAAAATTCCAGGTAGCAATTAGTGCCACAAGATCATAAGAGCCACTGCGTATCTAGGAAATCCAGTCTTCAACAGTGGACTGACCAGAATGGCCTCCGTTTCTTAAGAACTAGGTGAGTGTGGAGTTTGAGTAAACAATGAATGTTCAAGCATTCTGGCTAACTGTATAAAGCTAAGTCTTCTCCTGCTAGAACACAAGCAGATGCCAGAAAATTCATGTAAAAATACAGTTCCTTGTCTGAAAAAGATTATCTACCAAAAGCTATGAAATGTCATTCTTAATAGAGAACTTTTAGTTTTCCGTTCAAAAATCAGTATAGAGAAAAAGATAGCTACCATAAACATTTCTATTCAATATGATGCTTCTATTCTTGCACATTGGAACACCACATCCTACCCCACATATATTTGCCTGTGTTAGCATGGTAAGGGAAGAAAATGAATAGAAATAAGGATTGGAAATGAAGAAAGCAAATTATGCTTATTTACAAAATGAAAATATTTTAAAGAAATATTTTAAAGAAATGATTCAAATTAATAAAAGTATAGCAAAGTGACTGAGTACAAAATCAATATTCAAAAATCAATTGTATTTCTATACAACACCAAAAAAAACAGTGAGAAAGCCTACTTTTTGAGAAGATGCTATTTACTATAACAACAAAAACATACAGTACCTAGAAATTAATCTCATAAAATATATTTAGCATTTTTATGAAGAAAGTCATAAAACTTTATTGCAAGCCATTAAAGAACATCTAAATAAAGAGGATACCTTTGTGAATAGGAAAATTCAAATCTTAACAGTCCCAACTCTTTCCAAATTATAGATTTCATGTATTACAATCCAATTTCCTTAAGGGTTTTTCTAGAAACTTGACAAATGTTAAAATTTCTGTAGAAAGGCCAAAGCCAAGGATGGCCAAGACAGTCTATGGAGAGGGAGATGAAGAGGAAGGGAGGTGGGGAAAGAAAAATTATTCTATCAGAATGTATTGAGAAGCCAAAGAGTGATTGGCAAATTGACAATAGGACAGAGAAAAGAGTCCAGAAATAGACCTAGAACATAATTGGAAATGATGTGACAGCAGTAGGGTTGCAAATGTCTGAGGAAAGAAGGAACCATGCGGTAGGTGGTACTGGGATGACTGCATGTTCAAAGATAAGATAAATTTTGTCTCTAATTCTCAGTACATACAAAAATTCATTTTAATAGCTTGAAGACTTGAATGTGAAAGGTAATTAAAATAGACATGGTAAAAATTTTTTATTTGGAATTAGGTAATTATGTTAATCTAAAGAGCAGTGTTAAGTCCAAAATCTAAGATGAAAGTGTTTTAAATGTACAAATAAACCAAGGAGTCCAATGAAAAGTAGTCATGATGTAATGTCTCATTCAAATAATTATAGTCGGCAGGTAAAAAGTAGTTAAACATACCCAGTCGTCATTAAATGTGTAAAAATATACCAAAGCGGAGAGGCATTCTTGGGTATTACAGGCTTAGACATCTTTTCTAGTCAAAATATTCCTTTTATCACTAAAAATAGCTGTCTTTCCCCAGTAAAGCTTTTTGTTTTAAACTCTACGTGATATGATATTAATATTACTAATGTTTTTCTTTTAATGGTAATTTATTTGATATATATTTTTCTCTGTTTACTTTCAACTTGAATATTTTACTTTGCCTCAGATATGTCTCTGATAAGAGCATATAGCTAAATTTTAAAATTTAGCAATGAGCCGGGCTCGGTGGCTCAGCCTGTAATCCCGCGCCTTTGGGAGGCTGAGGTGAGTGGATTGCCTGAGCCCGCGGGTTCAAGACCCTCCTGGGCAGGCGAGACCTCATCTCTACAATAAATCAAAAAATCAGCCGAGCGTGGTAGCACATGCCTATAATTCTGGCTACTTGGAAGGCTGAGGTGGAAGGACCGCCGGAGCCCAGCAGGTCGAGGCTGCGGTGGCCGGGAGCGGCCACTGCACTCCAGTCTGGGCGACAGAGTGAGACTCCAACTCAAAAAAAAAAGAAAAAAAAAATTTAGCAATGGTCTCTACTGTTTTAAAGGTATGTTTACATTTGTTGCATTAGCAGATATATATATGAACTTATTCCTACTTTTTTATTAATTGTGTTTTCTTTGCTTATGCTTCTTTGCTTCTTTCTATTGAATTGATAGTGCTCTCATTATTTTTCTTTACTGGCTTGGAAGGAATATATTTCATTTCTATGCTTTAAAAAAAAGTCCAAAGTTAATCAAAGATTCTGCCTTCCTTCCAGATATTTCAAGTACTTTGGATTACTGTAATACTGTCTCTATTATCTGCTATTTTAGTCCAAATTATTCTTCGCAGTTTTTAATTAGTCAATCTCTTAGTCTTACCATGTTATTTGCTGACCACTGCTTCTTTATTGAGCTCCTTTTGGGGCTTTCTTCATCTTGAAATGCATTTTCTGTCCTTGAAAATATCTATGTTTATGCATTTATTTATCTTGAGTTAATAGTTAAGCTGATTATAGAATTTTAGACTGACAAAAATTTTTCTTTAAAACATTGAAAATATTGTTCTATTTTCTTCCAGCATTTTTTGTTGCTGATGAGAAGTCTGTTGTCTGTAAATTTTTCATCCCTTTCTAAATAAGCTGTGTTTCTTCTCTGGTTATTTTTTTCTTTGTATTCTATAGTTTTACCATAATGTAGTATGAGGTGAACTCATTCTACTGATCCTGGTCACAATTAGGTTTCTTCAATCTGAGAATTTGTGTTTTTTCACCAATTCAAGAAAATTCTCACTGTTCAATATATATTGTACTTTTTATTATATTCTCTATTTCTCTTATTCTCTATGTAATGTTTTTCTTCTCTTTAGTTTTTTGTGCTGCACTCAAATAACTTCTCTACTTTTTCTCTCAAGATTATTATCTCTTTACCTATCTCTAATTGCTGCCCAGTCTATGCTTTGAGTTTTATTTCTGTGACTGTATTTTTTATTTATAGATATCAAAGTTGGTTCTTTAAAAAAAAAATCAGCCTCTTTCATTTTTTGTGGTGTACTTTTCCATGATCACTATTTATTTTTATTCTTTAAATATTCAAAAAAACTTCTTTTAATTTATCTGCAATTTCCAAGATACTAATTATCTTGTTTGTTGCATTTGTTGATGCTAACTCAGCTGATTTATTTTGTGTGTTATTTGTAGTTTTTATTATTATGAGCTAATTTTCAGAAGAAATTATCATTATTGTTATTGTGTTATTTTGCCATGAACGACAAACTATTTGTCTTACAGAATAGTTTTGTACTTGTTTATCCTAGAACTCAATAGATTTCAAAGATCCTAAGTATGTTTTTACATTATATTCACAGCTGTGAGTTTCTGAGCCATGAAATACTATAAATTTATACCCCATATCTGGGTGTGGTACAAACTTGAGGTTACAATTTCTAATATATGCCTTTTCTCTTCCACTCAAAGTACAAGACAAATAAAAATACTTTCATTCTTTCTCCAGTCAAGGACAGAGTTTGTCTGGTCCCCTTTTAACAAATAGGCCTATGTATCCAAGATCCAGCTTTTATCCAGCAATCTCAGTTCCATTTTCTCTGTCTTCTCAGGACTCGGGCCATGCCACCTGCACTAGGGAGGGATAGAATCCCAGCAGGCAGCTGCAGTTTGGTTCAATCTTTGCTCATTGCTTTAGCTTTGAATTTTTTTTCATCTGGCCCTCCAAAATTGCTCTTTCTTTATTTTGAGCTTGATTATATGTTCACAAATTTTGAAAGTGTATCTTTTATCCAACGTTCTTATTAGTCACTACGAGGTCTCCATCTATGTTAATGCAATCCACCCTGTTGGTAGAAGTTTCATCAATAAATTATCTTTTATTTGTTTCACATTTTAATACTTATTCCATCTTGTGGATACTTGCTTGTTTGATTTTAATGTTTTGAATCTTTCTTATAAAATAATAAAGGCATACATACAGAAGCAAAGAATAATGCAACAAACACTAATGTACCTACCACCCATTTAAGGAAAAAAGTACTAATAGAGTTTAAGCCACTGGTTACCCATCTCTAAAGAAATCCCTCCCTCTTCCTCCCAGAAGTAGCCCTTTTCACAATTTTGGTGTTGGTTATTCCCATGCATTTTTTTGTTCTTATACAACATGCTTAAATACTCTTAATGGCATGTTTATGCGTAGTTGAAACTTTGTGTGTGTGTGAATGTGTATAATATCATAATAAATTGCTTTATTTTATTCAACACTATGTTTTTTCATTCAGTCATGTTAATATATGTTGCTCTGGAGCACTAATTTTCACTAATGTATAATGTTCCTTGTTATGACGATTTCACAATTTAACTGTTCTCATAGGCTATAGCTTGAATGCATCCCCCAAATTTCATGTGTTGGAAACTTAAACCCCACTGCAGCAGTTTATTAAATGAGACCTTTAAGAGGTGATGAACAAATGCCCTCATGAAGAGATTAATGCCATTATCATGGGAATGGGGATTTGTTATCACAGCAGTGGACTCCTGGTAAAAGTTACCCTTCCTCTGTCTCTCATGCTCTCTTGCCATGTGATGCCTTCTCCCATATTATAACATAGCAAGAAGTCCTCACCAGATGCAGACCTTTGGTCTTGCACTTGTCAGCCTTCAGAACTGTGAGACAAATAAAATTCTATTGTTTGTAAATGACCCAGTCGGTGGTATTCTGTTGTTACAACATAAAACATCATATTAAAGGATATCTATGTTTTTGCTGCTGCTAACAATGCTGCAATGAATATATTTTGTACATATGTACATGAATTATATAGGAGTGAATATACTGACCTGTATTTTCATTTTTAGCTTTACTAAAAATTGGCAAGATTGTATAAAATTTACAGGTAGTGTCTCCTCTGTATAGAATAAACATCTTACAAATTCTCCCCTTTACTCCCCTCTCAATAGCTTTCATGTGGATTGCAGACACTTCACCAAATTCTCTCTCTTATTCTTAATTTCCAAACCCCAAATCTTCCCATGATCTTATCAACATTCTCCTGGTCTTATACTCCCACAGGCTGAAACCTTTTAGGACAGCAGGAGTACTTGGCTTGACCTTCAGAGGGAGAACACAAAACTCCTGAATTTAAATACACTGTGTGAGTACATGCATATGTGCATTTTACTCAGAGGAAGACCCATAACTTCCATCAGATTCTCAAAGAAGCTATGACTTTCTAATAATCTATGATCAACTTTCTACCCATGGAATAAACTTCAGGAACATATGGATGTCAGCCCCATCAGAGCCTAATGGACAGAAAGAGTCCCTTGGTAACTCTCCCTCACTATAGACAGCCTGTTTGCATAGTCTGGGTCTATGTCTTCAGGGAAGAAACTATAGACTATAGACTATAATTAAATTATCTCTCTGGTCTATAATTTTATAATGTAAATTATAAATCAATAACCTTGTCTGCCTTTGTAAATGTTTCCAGGTTAAAGCCACAGAAACATAAAACTTCTAAGTAGACACATCTGTATATTTGGTCTAATCAACTGAATTAATATTAAATAACAAAACACTAACTTATTTATAATATATCATGAATATTCTAAAGGTTTTTTTAAAAATGTTAATTTAATTTATATCGCTATGGAGCTTCGAGGAAATTATTAGTTATTAGGAAAAAGAAGAAAATGGCTGGAGTGCAGAGGATTATTAAACAGTGAAATTACTCTGTATCGTACTAGAATGGTGGATACATGTCATTAGACATTTGTTCAAACTCATAGAATGTACAACATCAAGAGTGAAACCTGATGTAAATTATGGACAGTGGGTGGTTATAATGTGTCAATGTAAGTTCATCAGTTGTAACAAATGTAACACTATGATGGGAGAGTATTGCTAATGAGGGAGGGTATGTATGTGTGGGGCTAAGGGGTAGTTGGGAAATTTCTGTACCTTCTGTTTAATTTTTCTGTGAACCTAAAACTATTCTAGAAAATAAAGATATTTAAAGTCTATTTTACAAAAAAGATAAAAGATTTTTTTACTTCAGTGATTGCTAAGGATATGTCTTTCTCAATATAATATAGAGAATACATTTATTAAGTTCCAGTTAATATATTCACAGAATATAAAGCATGTAGTCACCCAAATTCATGGCTAAATTTCTGAATTGATGAAGGAAATTGCTGACAACAGAAACGTTTGTATTGACCAAGCACTGTGGTTTGATTAAGTTTGCTCATTTATTTTATAAATTTGCTGTAAAACCATTAGAAGAGTTTTATTACTCAAATTATGAGACTGAATCAGAGTGGCCTTTTAAATCTATAAATTAATTAGAACTCTATTTCCAGAGCACTGAAAATATCTACCCCTTTCTTTCAATGAATGTATTTTCTTTCTCTATTATAAGTAAATTGTAATTTAGTTCATAATTTCCCCAGTTTGCCATCATTCGTTTGTATAGTACTTGGATAGATCAGCAAATATAATTATAAATTTACCTCACTATCCATTCCTGTGTAGATGAGAGAAGATTATATATGCATCTTATAGAAGAAATTACCCTTTATGAAAACATTTTTACATCCACTATGTGGTTTAAAAACACACTCAAAAAAGGAAGTAGTTCTGACCTATTTTTATTCCTCACAAAATTATTTTACTTTCTTTATAACTTCAGTGTGATAGTTATCTCAGTCCAACATTTCTGCTTTCTCCTATTTTTTTCTTTTTTACCATCAGTTTGCTCTTTCTACCACTTTATCATTATCTTAACATTCTTTCTATAAGGCATTTTTATCAATTCATTCTTAAGTTTTTTTTCCTATCTCTAATATTCATATGCCAGGTTTGATTTGTTTGATTGTTTTTTCTAACACCACTTAAAACCATACCTGACTGTGCCCATGTGATTGGGGCAGAAATGACCCCACCATCTTCACCCACCAGTCACCTCGAGGTTTTCTAGGTTCATAGAACTTGAGACTGGAGCTCATGGAAGCCATCCTGCCACACAGGAAGAGATTATTTGAGGATGACATGAAAATACAGAAGAGAACAGAGCAAAGAGAACACAAGAAATAGATTCCAAAGATATATTTAGATCCAGTTCCAGATCAACACCTAGATCCAATTATACTTGATCAATCCCTTAGCTTTTCATTTGTGTGAAAGCAATGGTTTGCTTAAACCAGTTTGAATCATGTTTGTTTTGTATTATGAGTCCAATACCCTGTTTTGTTTATATATATATATGTATATATATTAAATTTTACATATATATATAATTTTTTTTTTTGAGTTGAAGTCTCACTCTGTCGCCCAGACTGGAGTGCAGTGGCTGCTCCTGGCCACCGCAGCCTCAACCTGTTGAGCTCTGACAATCCTTCCTCCTCAGCCTTCCAAGTAGCCGGAACTACAGGCACGCATTACCATGCCCGGCTAATTTTTGATTTATTGTAGAGACAAGGTCTCATCAAGTTGCATGGGCAGGTCTCGAACCCCCAGACTCAGACAATCCACTCACCTCGGCCTCCCACAGTGCTGGGATTACAGACTGAGCCACTCAGCCCAGCCTATTTTAAAATACTTCTTTTTTTTTTTTTTTTTTTGAGTTGGAGTCTCACTCTGTTGCCCAGACTGGAGTGCAGTGGCCACTCCCGGCCACCGCAGCCTCAACCTGCTGGGCTCTGGCAGTCCTTCTGCCTCAGCCTTCCAAGTAGCTGGAACTACAGGCATGCGCTACCACGCCCGACTAATTTTTGATTTACTGTGGAGATGAGGGCTCACCAAGTTGCCCGGGCAGGTCTCGAACCTGCGGGCTCAGGCAATCCACTCATCTCAGCCTCCCAAGTTGCGGGATTACAGGCTGAACCATTTAACAAAAGGCAATATATTCCTACCAAAATGCTAAATATGCCCCCATAGAACAACATTATACTAGTTAGGATACATTAGACTGCTAGAAATGAAAAACAATTTTAATTTTTTAAAATTGAAAGGAGCATTTATTGGCCCATTTGTGTAGAGTTTCAGAGGTAAGCAAGGCCTGGGCATGGCTGAGTCTCAGAACTTGAACACTAAGTTTACTACATTCTAATTCTCTAGTGATTCATCTTTTCAGCTTGACATCATTCTCTCAGCATGGCAGCTTTTCTCCATGTGGAGATAATGTGACTACCGGCAGCTCCAGAATTACATACAGGCTTCCATGATCTTTAGAAGGAAAGTTATGCTCCCTCTAGCTCCAAGTTCTCAGATTATCCCCTTTATAACTACACCTGAAAAAAAAAAATCACACAGTAAACACATAGAGTCTATGACTGACTAGCCCTGTAGTTACATACCCTCCTCTGTGGCCAGAAAGGAGCCACTTGTGATGGATGATCCATGGTGATCCAATAGTGCTCCATGAATTTGGGACAGATGGAAGGCATGAAGAAGCAATTTCTCAGTGGAAAAACAAAAGATGTAAGATTTCTCTTAAAGATGCAAGATGACTACCCATGTTTATCTCTTTTCTTTACAAGACCCTATTAAAATGAGGGAATAAACTGATAAAAAAATTATGAGATTGGAAGTAATATTAGTGGATGAGAACTCACACAATTTTGGAAAGTGAAAGACAGAGAAACAACCAATTATCTGGTTGGAAGAAGCCAAAGCCTACAGAGTGGGCAGAGAGTGACAATATCAGGAAGGACATTAAATCTCCTGGCACAACTGAGGGTGGGGATGAAGTGAGGGATGTAAAAGACATGAGTTGAAGTCATATATGGAGTCTATAGACAATCCCTTCTGACTGCTCACAAGCAGAATTTCAGAAATCTTTCATTCCCATACAGCAGGCACCTTTGAGAATGCCCAGTCAGGAGACTGAGTTTACTCCTCTACAGAATTTAAATGAAAAACACTGAAGTCTCACAGTCAACCAGACTGGCAGAGGCAGGAGTAGGATATGGGGTTGGTAACAAGGAATTAATATATAGGCTACGTGTAGCTCCCCTGAACCCCATTTCCATTACATCTTAGTGTACAGTGTTGGCAAATTGAATAACTCATTCCAATAAGAAGATGGGAGATTTCTATTAAGAATGTATACATATAGATACACATATATGTAATATGCAGTGTATATATAATTGTAGACAGTAAACAGAGTGTTTAGAAAACAAAAAGAACTTTTAAAAAAATTTTTATTTTAAATATGTGAGGTATAATTCAGGGTTAGGTATACAAATGTTCATTATGCAGGTACCCTTGTTGATGAGGTGTGCCCCTCCTCCCTGGCAGTTTCCCACTACTGCCAATTCCTTTCTTATAGTATTACCATAGTTGTTCAAGATCCACTTAGGAGTGAGAACATGTGATAATCAGTTCTTTGTTACTGTGATAGATCACTCAGTATTATAGGCCTCTAATTCAATCCAAGTTGCTGCAAAGTTCATAATTTCGCCCTTCTTTATGGCTATGTAATATTCCATTGTGTATATGTAACACGTCTTTTCTTTTTCTTTTTTTTAGAGATGTAGGGGACAATACAGGGTTAGGTATACGAATATTGATTATGCAGGTACCCTTGTTGATGAGATGTGCCCCTCCCTCCCCTAGCAGTTTCCCATTGCCAATCTCATCCCCCTCCCCGGCAGTTTCCCACTATTGTCAATCCCTTTCTTATAGTATTATGATAATTGTTCAGGTCTACTTATGATTGAGAATATATGATACTCTGTTCTTTGTTTCTGTGATAGATCACCATGTAGAATTGATTCTAAATCCATCCAAGTTGCTGCAAAGTCCATATGTTTGTTCTTCTTTATGGCTGCATAATATTCCATCATGTATATGTACCACATTTTTTTAAATCCAGTCCAGCTTTGATGGGCAACATGGTTGGTTCCACATTTTTGCTATTATGAATAGAGCTGTAACAAGCATACATGTGCAGGAATTTTTTTGTAGAATAATTTGAGTTTGTCAGGTATATTCCCAATAGGGAAATTGCTGGGTCATATGGAAGGTCAATTTCTAGTTCTTTCAGAAATCACCACACTAACTTTCAAAGAGAAATTTTTATTGTCAAAATTTCTTTTACAAGTTCTTTCAGTGTTGCAACTTGTCTTTCTTGAGTCTTATTCATTCTTTCCATCCATTCCGTAATCCCTGTTGTATTCTGGGTCCAGTTGTTGGTGACTTCCATTGTTTGAGTTCCAAGATCTGATTTTTCAGGAGCTTTCTCTTTGTTACACTTGAAATTACCTGTGGTCTTCCTTTAGTTTTTCCTCATTTGTGGCAGATCTCTTGTTTTTCTCTATAGTTCTATTATTCAGTGTCAGTGGGAGAGGCTTTCCTTTCTGATGTTTTCTCAGCATTCTATTCTTCCCTGATCTGAGCTCTTGCTTTGTTCTATTTTGAAGTAGGACTGTAGGTGGGAAGTTTTCCTGTCTCTTGTAGTTTTAAAAGTCAAATAAGGTAGGGGATAGGGCACTAAGGTTCAGAAACTACTTGCAAATTACAGTGTTCACTGATTGTGATATGTGTTCCCTGAAACCCACACCCCACCACCATTCTATATGATGATGCAATGGGGGTGTGTATACCCCCTGAATCCAAGATACAGTGACAGCAATTAGGAGCACAAAGAAAAATAGAATGAAATAAGATGGACAAGAATTTTTTAAAAAGAAAGAAAAAGAAAAAAACACAGAACAATGAAAGCAGAAACCAATGCAAAAAACAATTGGACACACACAGACATACACACACACCTTAAAACAAACTGAAATAACAACAAAGTGAAACAAAACAACAACCAAAAAAAAAAAGCAAGGAAACTAAACATACACACACACACACACACACACACACACACACACACACACACACACCCCTAGCACAAAGTGAATGGAGGAAAAAAAGCAGAAAGACTGGGGGGGAGGGAATTCAGATTGAACGCTCACACAAAAGAGCAAAAACAAACCAACAACAATAACAAAATGATGAACACTCAATCATTCACATACATACATAAACAGAAAACAACAAACAAAAGTAGAAAGAAAAAGAAAAGAAAAAATAGGGAGATACAGATCAAACCCTAGCATACACATCATGCACAAAGGGAAAATATTTTTAAAATAGATTAACTAACAGGCAAAAAAAAAATTTTTTTAATTTTTTAAAAAAACCACTGCCCTCTTGTGGCAGGCTCTGTAATTGGTCCTCTAGCTTGGTCTCTCCTGCAGAACTTCCACATTTTTCACTCTTTCCCCAGTATCTGAAGCAGGGAAGGAGGAGGGGCAGTGGAAGTGGGTGGGGCTGTAGTCCTCCCCTCCTACTCATGTATGGTCAGGGAGATCTCCTCCAGTGGGAAGGTGCAGTATTGTCTCTTCCCCAGGCATATATTCACCTATCCTGGGATGGAGTTCTATTGTGACTGATGTACAGGCTCCAACCAGGTTTGTCCCTCACAGTCATGGCCCAGCTGTGTGGGTCTGATGTTCAGAGGATTGCTGGGGAGGAGGGGGCTTGGGTCACACCCAGACTCACCACTGCTCTCTTTGGAGAGCTTCCTCATCCTTTTCTGCACATCTTTTTATCCAGTCCTCTTTCGATGAGCAGCACAGTTGGTTCCATGTTTTTGCTATTGTAAATAATGCTATAATAAACATGCCTGTGCAGGTATCTTTTTCATAGAGTGATTTGAGTTCCTCTGGGTATATTCCCAGTAGGGAGATTGTGCGGTCATATGGGAAGTTGATTTTTAGATCTTTCAGGAATTGCCACACTGTTTTCCACAGAGGCTATACAGTTTACACTCTCACAAACAGTGTAGAAGTATCTTTTAGGCTTGTTTTGATTTCTGTGCTGACCAAGGAGTTGTTCAGCATCATACTGTTTAGTGTCCATGTCTTTGTGTGTTTTGGAGGAACTTTGTTGGTGTTGATATTTATTTTTATTCCACTGTGGTCTGAGAAGGTGTATGGCAGAATTTCAGTCTTATGGAATCTGTTTATGCTTGATTTATGGCTGAGGATGTGGTCAATCTTAGAGTAAGTTCCATGTGATGATGAGTAGAATATGTATGTTGTGGTTGTAGGGTGGAGTGTTCTGTAGGTATCAATTAAGTTCATTTGGTCAAGCATCATATTCCAGATCTCCTTGTTGACTTTTTGTCTTGATGATCTCTCTAGGGTTGTTAGTGGGGTGTAAGCCCCAGCTATGATAGTGTTAGAGTAAATGTCTTTTTTAAGTTTACCTAGAAGTTGCTTTATGAAGTTGGTGCCCCTATGTTGGAGGCATATATGTTTAGGTTGGATATTTCTTGTTGATGGATTGAACCTTTTATCATTATGTAGTGACCCTCTGTATCTTTTAAAATTTTTGATAGTTTAAAGGGTATTTTGTCTGATATTAAGATCATGACTCTTGCTTTCTTTTGTGTTCCATTCTTCTGAAATTTTGTTTTCCATTCTCTTACTTTGAGTCTGTGAGTGTCCTTTCTGGTGTGATGAGTAGCTTGGAGAAAACATATTGTTGCCTTACAATATTTTATCCATTTTGCCATTCCATGTCTTTTCATTGGTGCATTTAGTCTATTCACATTCAGGCTAATTATTGAGATGTGAGAGTTTATCCCAGTCATGAAGTTCTTATAGAGTTTGTTGTTGTTGCTGCTGTTTGTTTGTTGACTTTCTTTTTTGGGTTGATTTACGTGTGTTTTCAATCTTTTTCCTGCATTCTTGGGAAGGATGTTGACTTTCTTTTATTCGTATCCTCTGTGTTTAATACTTTCTTAAGTCTTTCTTGTAAAGTTGGTCTGAAGGCAGCATAAACTCTTAAGTATAGAATGTCTGGGAAGGATTTCAGTTCTCTATTGCTGATGAAACTTAGCTTAGCTGGGTAGGTAATTCTTTGTTGAAATTGTTCATCTTTGAGAACTTTGAAGACTGGCTTCAAGCTCCCCAGCCTGAAGTGTTTCTGTAGTTAAGTCTGCTGCCATTCTAATTAGTCTTCCCCAGTAGGTAGTCTGATCTTTCTCTCTTGCTGCCTTTAGGATTTTTTCTTTTATGCTTACTTTGTGTAGGGGAATTGTTATGTGTCTAAGAGTTGATCTTCTCATGTGTTGCCTTGCAGGGGTTTTCTGAGTCTCTTGTGTTTGAATGGTCACATCACCGATGAGGGAAGTTTTCTTGGATAGTTTCATGGAATGTTTGTTCCAGGGTGGTCTCTGTCTCTCTATCTGCCTCAGGGATTCCAATTAATCTTAGGATCAGCCTCTTGAAATAATCACTCATTTCTTGAAGGTTTTGTTCTCTCTTTTTAAGTTCCTTTTCTATGATTTCAAAAGTTTGGGTTAGTTCCATATTTTGGTCCTCAAGCTCTGAGATTCTTTCTTCTGCTTGATTAATTCTGCTTACCATGCTTATCAGTTTGTTGTTTATTTCTTTTTGTTGTTGTTGTTTATTTCATTTATTATATACTTTATTGCTGTTATCCCAGTTATCAACTCCTTCATTCTTTCCTCTTGTCTCTCCTCGTTTCTATTTATTCTCTCTATTAATATTTTGATATCTGGGTTTGTGGTTAGAGACCTGTCATTCTAGGGGCTCTTAAGTGTTTGAGTTCCAAAGTCTATTCTCAGTGGCTGAGCTCCCGGAGCCTGTGTGATACTCATATTCTTCCTTTGGTTTTTCTTCATTGTATAGGTTTTCCTCCCTACCCCCACCCCTGCTTATTTTTTAACCTCTTCTTTAATTCTGTTCAGTAATGGGGATAGTTTTATTTCTGGTTTGCTCAATCTCCTCTTCTTCCTTATGTTGATCTTCTGGTATTGGTCAATTCTCAAGCTGGATTGGGGGTGGGAGCCTGTGCTTTTTGCAGTTTTGAGATTTAGATAAAGGGAGAGCTGCAATTCAGAAACTATCTGCAGATCCCAGTATCTGCTGACAGGTGTGTGGACCCCTTGGGACCCACTTCCCACTGCCTTACAATCTGTCCATGCAGTGGGGGTATCTGTTTGTCCCCAATCGCAAAATGAGATTTTAAAAAGGGGGGAAAGAATGGATAAAGGAAAAGGAAGATGAAAGGGAGGTGGAGAGAGAGAAGAAGAAGAGGGAAAACAGACAGGTGTACCACCTAATGAATAAACAGAGAGTCAAACAAAGACAGAAAAAACAAAAAAGACAGACATACAGACAATCATACATGCAAACAAAAATCAAATCTCCCCTGTTGATGTTCTCTCCCTCAAAAATACCCATATATAAACAGAAAATCTTTTTTAAAAAAATTAAAATAACAGAAACAAAGCAAGCACAAAAATGTAAACAAAAACAGAAATAAAAAGAGAAGAAAAAAAGCTGAAATCGAATCAAACAAGAAAAAGAAAAAAAAACTCACTCTGTGGCTGTATCTGTAACTCCAGTTTCATTTCAGGCCTCTGCCTTAGAGAGTGACTCTAGTCTCTAGCCCCTCCCCTCTGCTCTCAGTGCAGGCTGATAGGGTTGCTCTCAGTGTGAAGGTTTCTCCAAATAAAAAGTGCAATCCCATTCACAATAGCCACACAAAAAAAAAGAAAGAAAGAAAAAGAAATACCCGCGCCTTTGGAAGGCTGAGGTGAGTGGATTGCCTGAGCCTGCGGGTTCGAGACCCGCCTGGCAGCGAGACCTCATCTCTACAATAAATCAAAAAATCAGCCGGGCGTGGTAGCGCGTGCCTGTAATTCTGGCTACTCGGAAGGCTGAGGCGGAAGGATCGCCGGAGCCCAGCAGGTCGAGGCTGCGGTGACTGGGAGCGGCCACTGCACTCCAGCCTGGGCAACAGAGTGAGGCTCCAACTAAAAAAAAAAAAAAAAAGAAAGAAAAAGAAATATCTTGGCATCTTCCTAACCAGAGACGTGAAAGAACTTTATAACTCTATAAAACACTGCTCAAAGAAATCAAATTTGACACAAACAAATGGAAGAATATTCGATGCTCATGAACTGGAAGAATCAACATTGTTAAGATGTTTATTCTACCCAAGGCAATCTACAGATTTAACACAGTCCCGTTAAATTAAAACCAGCATTCTTCTCAGACCTGGAAACCACAATACAGGAATCTTATGGAAACATAAATAGCCAAAAACAATCTTCAGGGACAAAAAGTGAGAGGTATCACACTCCCAGACTTCAAACTTTATAATAAAGCTACAATAATCAAAACAGCCTCATACTGGTACAAGAACGGGCATATAAACCAATGGAACAGGACAGAGATTCAGAAGCAAAACCTCAATTTCTCAACCAACTCATCTTCAACAAAGCCTCCACCATCAACCACTGGGAAGAGAAAAACCTATTCAATAAATGGTGCTGGGAAAACTGACTGACCATATGCAGAAGATTAAAACAAGACCCCTACCTATCACCATACACAAAAGTCAACTCTAAATGGATTGAAGACCTAAATATAAAACCTCAAACTATAAGAACCTTAGAAAACACAGGAGACACCCTTATGGAAACTGGAACTGGTAACCAATTCTTGATCAAAATCCTCAGTGCCCATGCCATAAGAGATAATATAGATAAGTGGGACCTCATCAAACTTACAAGCTTCTGCAAAGTGAAAGAAATCATCAAGAGAGCCATGAGACAGCCCACAGACTGGGGAAATATATTTGCCAACTGTATATCTGACAAAGGCCTGACATCTAGAATCTACAAGGAACTCAAGCATGCTGAAAAGAAAAAAACAAACAACCCCATTATAAAGTAGGCAAAATATATAAATAGGCACTTCTCAAAAGAAGACAGACAAGCAACCAACAGATACATCAAAAAATGTTCAACCTTGCTATTCATCAAAGAAATGCAAATTCAAACCACACTTAGATAACACCTAACTCCAATCAGCATCAATAACTCAAAAAACAGCAGATACTGGAGAGGATGCAGGGAACAGGGATCATTTCTACACTGTTGGTGGGAGTGTAAACTAGTACAACCTCTGTGAAAAACAGTATGGCGATTTCTAAAAGGTCTAAAATCAACCTTCCAGCTGGGCTTGGTGGCTCAGCCTATAATCCTGTGCTTTGGGAGGCTGAGGTGAGTGGATTTCCTGAGCCCGTGAGTTCGAGACCCGCCTGGGCAACTTGGCAAGACCTCATCTCTGCAATAAATCAACAAATTAGCAGGGAGTGGTAGCGCGCACCTGTAGTTTCAGCTACTTGGAAGGCTGAGGTGGAAGGATCACCGGAGCCCAGCAGGTTGAGGCTGCAGTGGCCAGGAGCGGCCACTGCACTCCAGTCTGGGCAACAAGTGTGACTCCAACTCAAAAAAATAAAAATAAAAACTAAAAATAAAAATCAACCTTCCATACAACCCCGTTAATCTCCCTACTGGGAATATATCCAGAGGAACTCAAATCACTCTATGAAAAAGATACCTGCACACACATTTATTGCAGCATTGTTCAAAATAGCAAAAACATGGAACCAACTGTGCTGCCCATTGTAAGAGGACTGGATTTAAAAATGTGGTACATATACACAACCAAATATTATGCAGCCATAAAAAAGGACAAAATTATGAACTTCACAGCAACCTGGATGAACTTAGAGTCTATAAAACTGAGTGCTCTATCACAGAAACAAAGAACTGACTATCACGTGTTCTCACTCATAAGTGGACCTTGAACAATTATTATAATACTATAAGAAAAGGGTTGGCAGTAGTGAGAAATTACCAGGGGTGGAGGTGGAATTGGCAGTATTGGGATCTACCCGGGGGGCGGGGTGCACACCTCATCAACAAGGGTACCTACTTAATGAACATTTGTATACTTTACCTTGAATTGTACCCCATATCTTTACCAAAATAAAAACGGAAAAAAAAAAAAGGAATCATCGGGCAACTCCTTAGGGTCTCTTCCCACTGTGGGAGATTTTCTGTCCTCTTAATAAATCCTGCTTTCTCATTTAAAAAAAAAAAGAATCATCAAAGAGAATTTTAAAATGCATGCATAAAACAAGAAAAAGTATATAAACTTTCAGGAAGTAAAACAAAGAAAATCTTAGAAACGATGGGCCAGGGGCAGTGGAGAGAAAGAGGTGAAGCACAGAAGTTCAAATTAAGACATTCTATTTTCAACCAAGATGAATTCTAAAAACAGAGACCAGAGGAAATGGTAGGACAAAAATGGTCAAAGATATAATATAATAATATTTCCTACAGCAGAAGGACATAAGTCTCCAGATGGTAAGGGGCTGCTAAGTAATTCATACTTAGTAATGAATTTAATAAAAGCGTGTAAAATTTATATTCTGAAAACTACCAAATATTGTTGAAAGAAATTAGAAAAGATATAAATTAATTTTTAAAAAAACTTTAGCCGGGCTCGGTGGCTCAGCCTGTAATCCTGTGCTTTTGGGAGGCTGAGGTGAGTGGATTGCCTGAGCCCGCGGGTTCGAGACCTGCCTGGGCAGCGAGACCTCATCTCTACAATAAATCAAAAAATCAGCCGGGCGTGGTAGCGCGCGCCTGTAATTCCGGCTACTCGGAAGGCTGAGGCGGAAGGATCGCCGGAGCCCAGCAGGTTGAGGCTGCGGTGGCCGGGAGCGGCCACTGCACTCCAGTCTGGGCAGCCGAGTGAGACTCCAACTCAGAAAAAAAAAAAAAAAACTTTAAGATGGCAATACATCCCAAATTAGTGCATGGATTCAGCATTATCCTTGTCAGATTTGGTACTGTAGAAGTTAACAACATAAATCTAAAGTTCACATTGAATTGCAAGGAACCCAAAAAAGTCAAACCAATCTTAAATAGGATAACAAAGTAGGAAGACCCATACTCCCCAATTTCAAAGCTTACTGCAAAGCAACAGTAATCAAGACAGAGTCATTCAGCACTAGGATTGATATACAAATCAATGGAATAGAATTGTGAGTCCATAAATAAACCTGTGTATCTACAGTCAACTGATTTTTGACAATGGTGCCAAGTGTATTAAGTGGGAAAATAATAGTCTCTTCAACAAATGCTGCCAGTACCACTCAATAGCTACATGCAAAAGAATGATGTTAGCCTTCAAATCATTTTTTAAATAATTTTAAATGGATCAAAGACTTAAACATAAGAGATAAAACTCTTAGAAGTAAATATAGGCCAGGCCTGGTGACTCACACCTGTAATCCCAGCACTTTGAAAGGCCAAGGTGAAAGGACTGTCTGAGCCCAGGAGTTCGAGACCAGCCTGGGCAACATGGTGAGACCATGTCTCTACAATAAATCAAAAATTATCTGGGCATGGTGGCGCACAATTGTAGTCCTAGCTATTCCAGAGACAGGTAGAAGGATTGCCTGAGCCCAGCAGATCAAGTCAGTGGTGGCTGTGATCATGCCATTGCACTCCAGCCTGGTATCTGCATGGTTACAATGATTTTACACTAAGTATTGACTTAATTTAAAATAGAGGCAGATAATGGTAGATGAGTAGGAGGAGGAGTTGGTTGTGTAAAGGAGCTGGAGAGCCAGGTGAAGTGACTCATGCCTGTAACCCCAGCACTTTGGGAAGTGGAGGTAAAAGGATTGCCTGAACCCAGGGCTTGGAGACCAGCCTGGGCAATTGCCACTGCACTCTAGTGTGGGTGACAGAGTGAGACTCCGACTCAAAACAACAACAACAAATAGCTGGATGCTTAAAAATAATAACTCAAGAAAATAAGAGTATAGGTTTGTCATTTAGAAATATGGATTTGAGAATAGGAGAAACCACTTAAAAAGTCAAAAGATTGTCTTTGAATAGAAGGACATGATAGTCAAGAATTATTTTTAATTTCACTTTGTTGATACTTCTTTTCAACCATCAGCATATATTTATTTTTTATTTCATAAGTCAAGATTTCAAAAACAACAAATGATATACAAATCTTTTGATACCTATTTCACTAACCTGAGCTTTGTACTAGAGCCCTGAAGACAAGCCATGTTGACAGACTCTTTTGGTTTATGTCTACACAGGTAAAATTCTAAACATTTAAGGACAAAGCTTTTGTTGGTGCCAGCATTGCAATTTAATTGAATCATGACTAAAACCTCATTTAATGTCACCAGGTCCATCACTGTGTTTCTCTGACAGGATTCTAATATAAGATTTATATAACTGTTAGCAGAGTACTTGGGCACCCCATGGTTAAGAAGGTGCTAAAAATTTAACTGTTCTGAAATATCGTGAATTTTTAGACACATGAATCCTAAATTTAAGAGACTGTCAGAGTAATCCTCAATGGACCAGGAATTCAGTTCAGAAAATACTCTAAACCCCTCCCCTAGAAAAAGCTGTAAATCCTTTAGGTTCCTTTGGAGTCTCTGAAAAGAGTTGATGTCTTTAAGTCTGTGAATTACATGGCAAAATTAGATTAGCTTGGCAAATTCTTGCCATGATGCTATACTCCTGGGGGGAGTCTTTGAAACTAGGTTCTACATATACTCCTGGGGGGAGTATAGCATCACATTACATTATGTCCCTGGAAATACTCAAAAATTAATTATTTGTTTCCATTACTCTGGTCTCTTCAACCTCCCAAGCCCCAGAAGCCTCTGTAAAAATACACAGTTGTCCTCTACATAGAATGACCAGAAAAAGGATTTGGCCAAAAAGTTTTTAAATAAAAAACTTTTCCTCTTTGTGCCTTCAACTCTTTAGCTCTTTCCTACTATTCCAATTCAATTATTCTCAAAAAGAAACATTTCTTTAATCCAATGCATATTTTATTTTTTTAATCTATGTGATTGAGTTTTTTCCGTTAAACTTGATTCCTACTTGATTAGGGCAAATAAATTAACTGGTTGATTTGGTTACCTGCTTACCTAATCTTTGTGTAAGGGACCATAATGGAACCTTAATTTAGTCATCCATTTTATAACCTTTACCAGAGTCTAAAATTTTGCCTAAGCTTTTCTATATTGGCTACATTTAATAACTACTGGATTTCATTGAGTTTCCAGGTCATGTTTACAAATAAAGTATTCATTATGAATATTCTAGCTAAAGAATTATATTTTTAAAATGTAGAACCTAGTTTTTAAAAATTATGTAATTTGGGCCGGGCACAGTGGTTCATGTGTATGATTTCAGTGCTTGGGGAAGCCAAGGTGAGAGAATCACTTGAGGCCAGTAGTTCAAGACCAATCTTGGTAACATAGGGAAACCTCAGCTCTACAAAAACAGAAAACAAAAAAGCAAGAAATTAGCTGAGTGTGGTAGCACATGCCTGTAATCCTAGTTTCTTAGAAGGTTGAGGCAGGAAGACCACTTGCACCTAGTACTTCAAGGCTGCAGCATGTCCAGCTTGCGTGATACAACAAGACCCTGTCTATAAAAATAGATAAATAGATGATAGATAGATAGGATTATATAATTTGTGTATGTAAACTTCTCTTGACATGAAATATCTAATATTAAACTGGTACACATCTCTAAGTTGCATTTGCTCAAATACCTGAAGTACATGTGCCAATAGAAAGAGACATTTTTAATGCAGTCTCTCTCAGATCCTTCAAATGTTTATGCTCAGTAGAACAAACATGTCTTTCTTGTTGCCCCTGAACAGTGGGATTCCAAGTGACTATTCTAGAGGAAACGTATCCAGGTTCTGACCAGTAGCCAACAGGAAGATTAAAAAATCTACATGTCACATTCTCCTACTAGACACATGCCTTGATTTCATGGAAGGCAAGAGACAGAAGTGGATTCTGGTTAAGGAATGGAAACAAATGATGCCTCCCAAAAATTTCAGGAAGAGTAAACAACTCAGCCTTAAGGAAGACAAAAACCAGTACAACTCCAGAGTCTGACTTATGACCATCCTGCACACATTTTAAATTCCAGGTAGCATGTCTCAGCAAGACGGCAGATAGACCAAGCTCACCCACTATGGAACTAGGAATTGTAAAGTCACTCCATCTTGTGTCTCTTGTCACCCTGACTTGGATGCAACTTCTCCTATACTCTTAGTGCACTTTGTACCAAAGTGAGGCCAATGATACCATTAAAATATCATATAGTAGAGGTAGAAGACAACAAGGTAGAGAAAGTAAAGACACCTTTTCCATATTTAAACCTTTAGTAGTACACAGTGACTGATGTGTAATCAGAACTAAGAAAATTGTGACTATATGAGTTAAATTACATTTTAGTCTCTTTTAATGAAAGAAATTCTCAAATACTATAGAGAAAGATTTCTGCAAGTTATATAAAAGCAACTAGAGGCTTCCTCATAAGAGTGACCAAAGGACTTTTTGAGGATGGCAGATAAACCAAGCTCAGAAACAAGTCAAGTCCTTAGCAAATGGTGACCAGAAAACCAGTACAGTGAGACCACTATTTTGTTGATAAAGGTATTTCCAACATAGGTTCTAGTATGTTTTGTTTCCATTTTCATTTGTTTCAATAATTTGTTAATTTTCTTCTTGATTTCTTCATTGATCTAATGGTCATTCAGAAGTATGTTGTTTTTATGTATGTGTACAGCTTCCAAAGTTCCTCTTATTGATTTCTATTTTTATCCATTGTGATTAGAAAAGATACTTGATATGATTTCAACATTTTTTATTTGTTGAGACTTATTTTGTGGCCTGGAGAATATTTCACATGCTGATGAAAAGAACATAAATTCTTCAGCAGTTGAATGAAACGTTCTGTAACTGTCTGTTAGATCGATTTGGTCTAAAGTATAGTTTAAGTTCAATATTCCTTTGTTGATTTTCTGCCTACATGATCTATCCATTGCCAAAAGCAGGATGTTGAAGTTCCCTAATATTATTGTACTGTAGCATATCTCTCCCTTTAGATCTATTAATATCTGCTTTATATATTTGAGTACTCTGGTATTGGGTGCATATATATTTACTATTGTTATATCTTCTTGCAGAATTGACCCCTTTATTATTATTTAATAGATGTAGGGCTATTTAGATTATCTATCTTAAGTGAGCTTTGGTAGTTTGCAACTTTTAAAAAATTTGTCTATTTAGTTGTAAAATTTGCAAGTATAATGTTGTTCATAAGATTCTCTCATTATTCTTTTACGCTCTGTAAATTCCATAGCAATATCAACATTCTCATTTCTGAATATTGGTCATTCATGTCCTCTTTATTTTTTCCTGATTGGTGTAGAAGTTTTATCAACTGTATTGATTGCCTTGAAGAACCAGCTTTGATGTAATTGATTTTCTCTATTGTTTTCTGTTTTCTATTTCATTATTTCCACTGTGATCTTTCTATATCATTTATCTTCTTCCTTCTCTTACTTCAAATTTTATTTACTCTTCTTTCTCTAGGTTCTTAAGTGGAAGCAGAGGTTTATTTGAGACCTCTCTTCTTTTCTAAAATAAGCATTAAATATATCTATACAAATAGCAATATTTAAAGTACTGCTCAATCAAATTCTGATATGCTATATTTAGATTTTTAATCAGTTAAAATAACTTCTATTTTCCTTTTTGACATTTTAATTTACCCATGTATTATTTCAAAGTGTATTACTTAGTTTCCAAATGTTTGAAAATTGTCTTTATCTATTTCTGTTATTGGTTTATTTTTATTTTATTTATTTATTTATTTTAAGTTAGGGCTCATTCTGTCTCTCAGGCTGGAGTGCAATGGCATAACCAGGGTTTATCACAGCCTCAACCTCCTGGGCTCAAGTAATCCTTCAACCTCAGCCTCCCAAGTAGCTAGGACTATAGGCATGTGCCACTATGCCTGGGTTATTTTTTTCATTTTTTGTGCTGAGTCTTGCTATGTTGCCTAGGCTGGTCTGGAATTTCTGGGCTTAAGCAATCCTTCTGTCTCAGTCTCCCAAAATGCTAAAATTATAGGCATTAGCCACTGCACCAGGCCTGTTATTGACTTCCAGTTTAATTCAATTGTGTTTAGAGAACACTTTTGTATGATTTAAATAATTTGAAGTTTATAGAGATTGGGACATTGCCCAAAATGTGCTCTATCTTCATAAGTGTATATGTGAACGTAAAACGAATGTGTTGTTGGGTAATGTATTCTATAAGTATCAGGTCCATTTGATTGGTAGTGTTGTTCAAATAGCTATAGTGTTGCTCTGTAACCTTAGTGATTTCATTACTACATGTTCTAGCAAATATTGAGAGGAAAGTATTCAAATCTCTGACTGAAATTGTGGATTTGTCTATTTCTTCTTGAAGTTCTCTCAGTTTTTGCTTCATATATTTTGAACCTCCATAATCAGGCACATACACCAATCAGTAATGATGAATACTAGAGAGGAACAACTTGTAGATCTCTAGGGTTTCCTCTCCAGTACTTTGACTTAAGAACTCCAGATGCCTTGGTCTTCCCAGACTCTCAGATTCATTTTATTAACTGTGGTTCTGCCTAGGTTTCCTCTGCCTGACCACAGCTTAGAGAATATCTCTAAGCAGTAAAAATGGGACAGTTATAGAGCTAACCTCTTTTGTTTCCTGTCTCTCAGGGATCACTGACTTTTAATGCGCTATGTCCAGCATCTTGAAAATTAAAAACTGGTGGAGTTTTTTTGCTCCTTTCTTTTTATTTGTTTCAGGCAGAGGGTAAATCTGGTTGGAATTAGAATTCCTTCTTGGTTTTTTGCTTAGGTTTAAATGTCTTGTGGGAGAACTTATTAGAGTGATATAAAGAACATGCAAAAATGAAGGACTATGACTGGTAGAATTCTGGGGCAATCTACCTCTTACATAAAAGAAAATGATGCATGTACCCTTGTGTCAATTAAATCATCCCCAGGACTATTTTATTAAGTTATATAATATAATTTGTGTCTGAGTAACATGTATGATTTGTGCGTGATAAGTACATACATATGTCTGACAACCACATGACTTTAAACTATTTACTCATTTATTCATTCAACAATGAATAATTAATTCAGTGAATACATATTGGTCTTCTATATGGTAGACACTACTCAAGGTACTGAGGATAAGGCAAAAAATAAGACAGAGTTTTTGTCCTCTTGTTAGTCAACATTTGTATAGAAGACAGAAAATAAGCAAATCAAGAAACAAATAAATAAGATTACTTTAAAGATTTTTTAGTATGATGGAGAAAATAAAACAGTATAATGACATCAAAATACTAGTGGCACCTAGCTCCTGAGACAAGTTCTCTCCAAACTGGCATCTAAGTTTAGAGTTGAATAAAGCAAAGAAGAAATTATTAATATATGACAGTATTGGACAGGGTGAGAAAGTGGAGGGCACATCCCCAAAAAAGGGAAATAACAATGGCAAAATCACCAAGAATGGATAGAGCTTTGTGTAATTGGGGGGTATAAACTAGGCCAGTGTGGATGGAGACAAGAGAGAAAAGAAGAGTGATATGGGATGCTGCTGAGAAATAACAGATCATGTATGCCTTGTTGGCCATGGCAAGGCACTTGGAATTTTAATGGAAAGCCAGCAGAATTTTGTGCTATAAAATGATATGATCAGATTTATACTTTAAAAACACAACTCCGTATGCTGTGTGGGGTAGGTGGATGGAAGTTTGGGCTAGAATGATAGCAATGAAATTGGTGAGAAGTGATCATGCTTGGAATATATTTTGAGATAGAGCTGACAGTGCTTGATGAAGGATGGTTTGTGGGGTGTAAGGGAAAGCAAGGAATCAAAGATGTTTGTAGCCCAAGAAATGGCATGGTGGATGGAGCATTTTCTGAGAGAGAAAAATGTGATAGATGAGCATACTTCTAGAACTTGTCTGGTTCCTGAGTGAATATGTCAGTCTGGCAGTTGGATATATACATCTGGTTCTGAGGTGACCCAGGCTGGAAATAGAATTTGGGATTAACCAGCATATTATGACTTCACCTAGTGTGAGACTATAGGAAAAAAAGAGAATTTAGGACAAGACTTAAAGTCATTCAACTTTACAAATCTAGTAGAAAAGAGTCCATACTAGTAAGAGATATTCAGAAATAACAGCAGCTGAAAAAGATTTTTTTAAAAAAACTATGAGAACAAAGTGTTTCCAGAAAGGAGTGTTTAACTGTGGTAAAAGCTTCTAAGAAGTCAACTACAAAGAGATCAGAGACTTGACATTGGTCTTACCAAGATGGAAGACACTTGTGATCTTGATATGAGCTACTCATTGGAGTAGTAGGGAATCAAGTCCAAGACAGAATGGAATGGTAAGAAAGCAGATACAGAAAGTGTAGCAATCCTAGGCATTGGGTGTCTATTTTCTGAGACACTAGGATATGGACATATGCACATTTTGTGTTTTAAATAAATTAAGCATCCTCAAGAAGGTCAAAGTAGACTTGTGCTAGCCAAGATCTTTCTCGTGATACTCTGTTCAACTTCTTTAATATGCATTAAGCTAAAAAAGAGTGTAATTTAGAACACAAATATACAGGGTTGGGAAATAAAAGGAATCATTTCTCTCTCCTGAATGCCCTTTATTCAAGGTGCTAGAGAATTTTTTCTAAAGGAATTTATTATTTTACATTTTATTATGTAATATTTATACATTTAAAGTATATATAATATTTCTATGTTATGAAGCTAATAAATTCTGAAGGAAATACTTATGAGCCCTCTGCCTAACTCAACAACAATTTAAATATCAATACTGTTGCATCTCACTGTGACTTTCCTCTGTCATCCTCCTGACTCCCCTCTCCCCTAAGGTAACCACTATCCTAAATTTTATTTTCCCCTTGATTAAAAAGAGTAGTAGAATAATATATGTATATATTCCTAAGCAATATAATGTTTCATTGTTAATCAATTTTGTGGCATACATGAGTGTTACACGACTTTTTTCTTTCTAGAAACAGAAACTTAGGTGACTCTTTATGATCGACCCAAGGTCAAGGAATCAACTGAAAACAGAGCCAGATCCTTTTGGGTTCAGATGATGTCATGCTAATCCTCACAAGAGCTAATACTGGAGCTTACATTCACTGTGGAAAATGCATTCTTTCCAGCTTAGTCCAAACACAACTTAAAATCCTTTAAAACAACAACATAGAAGGCAGTTACTACCATTTGCTTGGAACTTTTAAAGACACAAACTGGATTTGATTCAAAAGACGTGCTGGTTGAATAATATTAAATACAATTGTTATCCCGGTGTTTTTCTTTTGTTTTTCAAGAATGACCAGATTTCTCTCTCATTTTAATGTTGAAAATGCTTTTTAATAAATCATACAATTTGATGTTGGCAAGCTTATATTGAGAGACACTGGGAATGATTGCTTTCTCCAATTTGAAAATCAATAGTAACATTTCACCTGTGTTTTTGTACTAGGAATTTATGCACAAGAAGCATTTTGCTAATGAAAGCAGTATTTTAATATTATGTTGTAAAAGAATCATAAAATCTCAGGATTGAAAGTGAAAATGTATTCTCTGTTATGATACCATCTTGTTTTCATAAATGAGGTTATCTGTGTCCAGTTTATGGTAGACTTCACCACACCCAATATTTTTTTACCAATTGTACTTAGTCAGAGATCTAGGCCTTCATTCAATAGTTCAGCTGCCGGCTTGGTGGCTCAGCCTGTAATCCCGTGCCTTTGGGAGGCTGAGGTGAGTGGATTGCCTGAGCCCGCGGGTTCGAGACCCGCCTGGGCAGCGAGACCTCATCTCTACAATATATCAAAAAATCAGCCGGGCGTGGTAGTGCATGCCTGTAATTCCGGCTACTTGGAAGGCTGAGGCGGAAGGATCGCCGGAGCCCAGCAGGTCGAGGCTGCGGTGGCCGGGAGCGGCCACTGCACTCCAGTCTGGGCAACAGAGTGAGACTCCAACTCAAAAAAAAAAAAAAAAAAATAGTTCTGCTGACACATTCATCTAGAATTAAGTTCTTTATTTTGTATATCATGTATGGTATTAAGTTACTGAATTACTCTTGAAATTATGCCCCAAGTGAACATGTGCATCCTTGTCTTGCTAGGGACCCTTCTTCTCATAATAGTACTCCACATTCCATATGACTCAGGTAGAGTATATAACCAGCCCTTAGTCAATGAAAGAATCTCTTGTCCCAACCTGGAGTGATTAGTTCTAAATTGGCCTTGTGATCCAAACCTGGCCAATCTTATCTAATATGAGAAGTTTTCTACAAGGGATATCAGAAAAGACATCTTTCTCTGGGGAGGCCTAAACTCATACGATAAGCATCTTGAAGTAGTTAACTGCTTGAATGTAAGTCCTACAGTACCAACAGTGATCTAGCCTGACACTGGAGAGAACGTTTCTAATAAATGATATGACTATCATTGCCCCCCACATACACATATACACACACACACATCTTATCCACACCTGACTCTTGCCCTATATCCTGGACTTCTAGCTAGATGAACTAAAAACATTTTTCCTTTAACAAGTTTCAGTAAAATGCCTATGCTTTCAACTGGAAAAGTCATAAATTTGTACATAAAAATGGGATATAGCAGGCAATAGACCTTAAAGTGAGGGGTAGGCTGAGTCCAAGTGAAATGTTATATGGTCATGAAACAGTTGATTAAGCTGTGTGTATTGTGTTTAGAAATACAAATCACGTGCTTATCCAGGCTGCAGCTTTAGTAACTTAGTAAAAACTACTCAGGCACTTTTGGTTTTGACCAAGCAAAGGAGACCAGAATTGCCTTCCTGCAACAAACAACCAAAAATTAGAAAAAAATATACAAAACAATGTTTTTCAGACATTGGACAGAAGACATCACAAGACAGTGATTCCTGAAAAAGAAAACCAATAAGATGAGTTCCAAGAATGCTGCAGCTTACAGCCTAGAGAAAGTTTTCAGGGTGCAATGCAGAGAGGAAGAACCTAGCAGTCTTTTGAGTTAAAAAAAAAAGGCAGAATTAGAGGTTTGCAAAGGTTAAACTAAAGTTTGGGCAAAGAACCAGAGAGGAGACAGCTCTAGAGATATTCAGAGGCCCTCCCTGCCCTCACCAACTCTTCACCTGAGTCCTGAATATTGTATATAGACGAGAAAACAAGTCTAGACCATGGAAAGAATCAGCTGAAGGGGGAAGGTAGAGAAATCGCCGGGGCTCCCACAAGGCCAGGAGTAGTTGCTGTTTTCTTCAGTCAGAGAAGAAAAATGGGCCAGGTGTGGTGGCTCATGCCTGCAATTCCAGCACTTCGAGGCTGAGGCAGCAAGATTGCCTGAGGCCAGGAGTCTGAGACCAGCCTAGGCAACATACCAAGAGCTCATCTCCCTCAAAAAAAAATCAATTAGGCATGGTGTTGTGCACCTGTAAACCCAGCTACGCAGGTGGCTAAACCCAGGAGTTGGAGGCTGTGGTGAGCTGTGATCATGCCACTGCACTCCACTCTGAGAACAGTGAGATCCCAATTTTAAAAAAGTACCAGGGGATGGGGGGACACATAACATTAAGGGTACCTAATCTCAAACCAGGTGAATTGGGGACCAAAGGGGCACCCAAACTTTAGCTGTACGATGATCACTTGTATGCCTAATCCTGAAGTGTACCCCACATCTTTAAAATAAACATTTTTTTAAAAGTGGAAAATGGCATACTATGTAGAGTATCAGATGGAGTACTCAGAAGAGTAAAGACTAACTGGAGGGTAAAATTAGCCTTAATTCTGAAGGCTAATCTGGTCCCACCTACCAAAATCTTAAAAATAAGGCTCATAAAGATTAAACTGTTACAAAGTTACTTATCTATATCCTCGAAAAAAAGTTCAAGAATCTTTTTTAAACTGCATGAATATTCAGTAACCAAGAGAGTAGAATTCTCAATGTCTGCTATATAATCAAAAATTATCAGGCATTCAAAGAAGGAAAATATGACCCTTGATAAGTAGAAAAATCAATCAAAATAAAAACAAATTATAGAACTAGTAACCACTCAAGTAATTATCATAACTTATTTCATATGTTCACAAATGTAGAGGAAAGCATGAGCATGATAAGGAGAGAAATGAAAGATATAAAAGTGATCCAGATTGTTCATTCAGATATGAACACAATGTTAGAGATTAAAAATGCACTGAGGGAACCTGCAATTCAAAGGGACCTAACAAATAATGCCTTTGCTTGAAATCAAATTCTTCTGTTACTAGCTAGGTGACACACTTGAACTCTGTTTCCTCCAAAGGAAATGATAATAGAGCCCATCATAATGGAGTGTTATGAGGATTAAATGCGCTAACAAGTGCAATTCAGAACAGACCTTGGCACATAAAGATAACTCATCAATATTAGCTAATAATAATAGTAATATATCATTATTGTGTATTTCACCCAGTTGCTCTGCTGTGCTCCACCTCCCTCTTGATTCCCAGCTGCCTGCTTAGAACAACCAGTTACCACTCTTTGTGTCAACACTCTCAGTTTGACTGAGCTTTCTTTCACCATCTTCAGCTGACTATGATAACAATGCTCATCCCTATCAAGGGCCGTTCTAGTTTCTGCTTCTTTTCCCACTTGGTTTAGTCTGTCCTGCTGTTTATCAAATTCACTGTTCTCTTTCTGATCACAGGGAACCTTGAAAGTCATCCAGTTCAATCACTAAAACTCCAACAGTGATAGGTTTTTATAAAGAATTTATTTTATTTTTTAGGTTGGAAGCTTATTTCAGACAAGATATAATATACACAAACCAGTTTTGCAAAGTTTTTATTACTAAAATAATAAGTTTGACTAAATCCTATTATATAAACTGTTATAGTTTATATTTTATAATATACATAGTATCATAGATACCATAATAATATATAAAATAAATGTACTATAAAATGTAATATTGCATAGTATTCTAATCCTGCATTTATAACTGCAATTTCTTCTAATGAAAAGTAGTTAACTAGACACATAAAAAAGTGCTCAGCCTCACTCATCATCAGAGAAATGCAAATCAAAACCACATTGAGATACCATCTAGTCCCTGTAAGAATGGCCATCACTAATAAAACAAACAACAGATGCTGGCGAGGATGTAGAGATAAAGGAACACTTCTACACTGTTGGTGGGAATGCAAACTTGTACAACCTCTCTGGAAAACAGTCTGGAGATTTCTGAAAGAACTAGAAATTGACCTTCCATATGACCCAGCAATTCCCCTATTGGGAATATACCCGGAGGAACTCAAATTATTCTACAAAGAAGATACCGGCACACGAATGTTTATTGCAGCTCTATTCACAATAGTAAAAACATGGAACCAACCATGTTGCCTATCGAAGCTGGACTGGATTTTAAAATGTGGTATATATATACAATGGAATATTATGCAGCCATAAAGAATGACAAATATGCAGTAACTTTGCAGTACTGCAGTAACCTGGATGGATTTGGAGTCTATCATACTCGGTGATTTATCACAGAAACAAAGAACAGAGTTCCATATGTTCTCACTCATAAGAGGACCTTGAACAATTATAATGCTACAAGAAAGCGATTGGCAGTAATGGGAAACTATTGGTGGGGGGGGTGGGATTGCAGCTGACGGAAACTGCTAGAGCAGGGAGGAGCATACCTCATTAACAGGGGTACCTGCATGATCAATGTTTGTAAACCTAACCCTGAATTGTATCCCACATCTTTACATTAAAAATTTTAAAAAATTAAAAAGTAGTTAGCTAATTGAATTAATAACAGCTATACATTTTTTTTAGCAATTACATGTCAACGTTTATATATGCTATTTCATTTCATTCTCACTACAACTCTAAAGGATATTTATTGTTGATATTCCACTTTACAAATGAGAAAACTGAGCTTTAGAAGATTAGGTGAGAGGAAATTGATAATCCTAGATTCCAATCCACATCCTCCTAAGTTAAAAACCTAAGTTCTTAACTATTCTACTATACCAGAAAAAAATGAGCTAAGTGCCTTGACTAGATCTTGCACATTTTTTTTTAACTTTTAAATTTTTTTATTTTAAAATTGTGGGGTACAATTCAGGGTTAGGTATACAAATATTCATTGTTGATGAGGTATGCCCCTCCTTCCCCAGGCAGATTTCCACTACTATCAACCCCACCTCCTACCCCCACTTCCACCCCAACCCCACAGTATCCCGCTACTGTCAATCCTTTTCTTACAGTATTTCTACTGTATAGTATGTTACTAAAGCACAAAACAGGAAGACACATAATATTAAAGTTGAGAGGGCTCTGGAAATCTACAGATATAAATGAAACCTGGAGAGAGAGGACAACCATACTATACTATATCCTGAATCATCTATGAAGTCAAAACAAGTATGAGGCCTAACTGTAGTTAGAAATCAATTTTCATTCTAGTTTTTCATAGCTTCTCTTTCCTTACTCTTTAAACTGTCCTAACCTGCTTTCCCACTGTGACTTATTTCCAGTAATGTATAGTCTGGGCAACAGCATCCTCACACCTGGTGGGCTGTGTAGCTATCCATGCTGGGCGTGGGGAGGATTATGAGAAACCACAGAGGTATGATACAAGCCATCATCACTTCAGAATGAAGTAATGAGCTCTACAGATATGGGAACTGACCAAAGGCAATAGCATCTAAACCATAAGAGCCCGCTCATATGCAAAAATGAACTCAGAAGGTGACTGACAGCATATGGTTGAAAAATAACATATTTTTTTAAGCAGTTTCTTCTATTTGTTGAACTGTATGCCTTTAATAAAAAAAATGTATGCATTAATTTATCCTATAAACATGTACTCATTATCTGGACGGGCACTATGTTGGGTACAGGAAGTGTCAAAAAAAAGTCTCAAAATCAAACATGTAAATATGTTGATGCCTGCCAGTCGAACGCCACCAGGAATATGCCTATACTCAAAACTGGGTCTGTTATTTGCTGCAAGAAGGGGAACTTCAAGCCATGGGGAACAAAGGAGAGTCTCAGAGAACAATGGGGGACTACTTATAGCGTTTGACTTTGAGTTTGTGTTAGGTAATTTTGGGAAAAGTTCAAAGAAACAGAGTTTATATCTGGATCGGTACTGTCAGAAAGTAGGAGCAATACTACTGGATAACCTAATTTTTACCTAGGAGGAGAGAATGGAATGGTGTTAAATCTGTAATTTGTAAGGTAGCAGGAACCTTCACATTAGCTGGGAAAGGGGCATTTGGCATTTTTGTGGTTAGTACAATGCTCCTGTTTTTGTCTGTGATCAGACATGATTATGGAGGGTTCTTGTTTTTGTTTTGATCTGTTAAAAGTGGTTTATGCACAGAGTATCATCATATGATTTTGTTTTTCCGTAAAAATGTTATGTTCAGCAGGATAACACCATGACTTGGCATTTCTTTTGTTTGTTTGGTTTTGTTTCTTCGTGTGTTTGTTGTTGTTGTTGTTGCTGCTTGTTTGTTTTGAGTTGGAGTCTCACTCTGTTACCCAGGCTGTAGTGTAGTGGCACACTCACTTCCACCCCATCGTTGACCTGCTGGGCTCCAGCGATCCTTCTACTTCAGCCTTCCAAGTAGCCAGAACTACAAGCGCACACTTCTGCACACAGCTAATTTTTTTGATTTATTGTAGAGATGAGGTCTTGCCAAGTTGCCCTGGCTGGTCTTGAACACACAGGCTCAGGCAATCCATTCGCCTTGGCCTCCCAAAGTGCTGGGATTACAGGCTAAGCCACTGAGCCCAGCCAGCATTTCTTAGCAGTAAGCTACATTATATCTTGATAAGTGATAAATTACAAAAATAGACATGTTTGAAAGACTGATAAATTCTGCTTATGAATATGTGTTCTTTGGAAAGAAGGTTCATGTGAACAGCGTATTGAAGAATATGCAGAGTTTATTGGGAGAAAGAGAGATCAGATGTCATTCCAAGCAAAAGCAAAGCATGCAAGCATATACAGCATGATGGGGAACTTTGAGTGGAGCAAATGAAGGAGGGAGTTGAGTTGGTGAAATTGAAGTTGAGTCAGCAGGTCACAGTCAAGTCGTGAAGGAGTATGGATTTCATTCAGGTGATAAGATAAAAAATGATTTGAATTGGAGAATAACATAATCAAATATAGCTGTGTTTTATAAAGCAGACTTTGGGGTCAGGCATGGTGGCTCATGCCTATAATACCAGCACTCTGGGAGGCCAAGATGGGAAGATTGCTTGAGCCCAGGAGTTCTAGACCAGCCTGGACAACAAAGTGAGAGCATCTCTATAAAAAAAAAAAAAATGTTTTAAATCAGCTGGGCCAGGTGCAGTGGCTCATGCCTGTAATCCCAGCACTTTGGGAGGCTGAAGCAGGCAAACTGCTTGAGCCCAAGAGTTCGAGACCAGTCTTGGCAACATAGTGAAACCTCACCTCTACAAAAAAGAGAGAGAGAGAGAGAGAGAAAGAAAGAGAGAGAAAGAAAGAAAGAAGGAAGGAAGGAAGGAAGGAAGGAAGGAAGGAAGGAAGGAAGGAAAGAAGGAAGGAAAGAAAGAGAGAGAGAGAGAGAGAAAGAGAAGAAAGAAAGAAAGAAAGAAAGAAAGAAAGAAAGAAAGAAAGAAAGAAAGAAAGAAGGAAGGAAGGAAGGAAGAAAAAGAAAGAAAGAAAAAATTAACCACATGTGGCAGTGCACACCTGTAGTTCCAACTACTTAGGATACTGAGGTGGAAGGATTGCCTGAGGTTGAGGCTGCCATGAGCCATGATCATCGTGATCATGTCACTGCACTCCAGCCTGAGTGACAGAGTGATACCCCGACTTGAAAGGAAGGGAGGGAAGAGAGGGGAGAAAGGGAGGGAGGGGAGGAAAAAAAAGAAAGCAGATTTTGACAGCAATGTAGAGAGCAGAACAAACTAGCCTAAAGAGATTTTTTAAAAGAGAGACCAGCTAAAGAAAATCATTTTAGAGAAGAGATGATAGGTGTTTAAACTGAATCTGTAGCAATGGGAATGGAGGACAAAGGGGATATAAGAGATGTTTCTGATATACTATTGACCAGATTTGGTGATTATATTGTCCCCTACAATGGGAGTTGCATACGGGTAAAAGTCAGGTGCATTTGCCCACCACTGTGCAGCTAACAAGTACAGTGTCAGCATGTGGCAGTTGCTCAACGAATGTGAGTTAAATTAATAAGTGAACTGTGAGGAGTGGGTTGGGGAAGAAGATGACAGTGAAAGAGAAGTAGTCGATGCTTCTAGGTCATGACATTGGGTGAATGGCAAGTTAATAAACTGAGATAAAGGAGCATATTTGTGAAGAAAAAAATTAGTTTGATTTTGGACAAACCCACCAAACAAAACAGACATTGTTGGCCACATAGGTAAAGTTTTTCAAGTAGTATTTTTTAAATGACAATAACCTGAAGTGTGTGCATTAGCCAAATAAGAACTCAGAGTCCCAGGCTTATTACCTTATGTTCAAAGAGGTTAATTAGATCCTTCCATGCTGAAAATTATTCTGCAATAGATAAAAGTCCTAGATTTATTAATTATATCTGGTGACTCAGGAGACAGAGCTAAAAACTAAATTTCTGGAAAATATAATCAGCATATAAACTGAAAAATTTTGTCCTTACCATAATTTTTGTCAGCGTTATTGAAGTATAATTGACATACAATAAACTATATATATTCAAAATATAAAATTTGATGAGTTTTGACATAGTTACACACATCTGAAATTGTTATCACAATCAAGAAAATGAATACCATCATCTCTAAAAGTTTCCTTATGGTATTTTGAAATCCCTCTGCCTCTCCTTTTATCATTCTCTCTGCCAACTCCAGTCCCAAGCAATCATTGAGCTGTGTTCTATGTAGCTTAATGGGCAGTGATACAATTTTATATAAACAAAATCCTATGGTTTATGTTGTGTTTTGTTTTGTTTTTTTAGTCAGGGTCTCACTTTGTTGCCCAAACTGGAGTGCAGTGGAGTAAATATAGCTCACCACAGCCGCAACCTCCTGAGTTCAGGTGATACTCCTACCTCAGCCTCACGAGTTGCTGGGACTACAGGCACATGCCACCAAGCTTGGCTAATTTTTAAATTTTTTTGTGGAAACAAGGTCTTGCTATGCTACCTAGGTTAGTCTCCAACTCCCTAAAGCAATTTTCCCACCTCAGGTTCCCAAAGTGCTGGGATTACAGGCATGAGCCACCATGCTCAGCCTCTTTGTCCTCTTTTTTTGTCTGACTTCTTTCTTTAATTATTTTGAGATTCATCCATGTTGTTGCATGTATGAAGTCTTCATTCCTTTTTATTGCTGTGTGGTATTCCATTGTATGGACATGCAAACAATTTCCTTATTGATTCTCTTTATGAATGGACATTTAGGTTGTATGGTGGTTTTGAAATATGCCCATACATATTACTTTGATACTCCTCCAAGAAGTAGAATCCAATTTTCCTCTGCTTTCCAGTATGGCCTGGGCTTAGTGAATCATTTCTAGTGAATAGAAAAAAAGGGAAGAGATGTTATGCAACTTCTGAAACTAGGTCGAGTAACGATTTTGAACTTTCTCCTTGCTCTCTTTTGGATCACCCACTCTGGGGGAAGCCAGCTGCTATGCAGTCAGGAAACTCAAGCAGCCCCATGGAGAAGCTCATGTAATGAGAAACTTAGGTCTATCAGCAGTCACATGAGCAAGCCATGTTAGAAGCAGATCCTCTGAGTTCAGTCCAGACATCAGATGACCACAGCCCATGGACAGCTTGGCTGCAACCCCATGGGAGACCCAGAGCCAGAACCATCCAGCTAAGCTGTTCCCAAATTCCTGATCCACAGAAACTGTGAGATAATAAATGTCTGTTGCCCTGTCACTAAATCTTGGGTTGCACAGCAAAAGAAAACTAATATAGGTTATTTCAGGTTTAGGGTTATTTCAAATAAAGGAGATATGAACATCTGTATACAAGTCTTTTTATAGATATATGTTTTTATTTGTTTTGGTTTAGTATGTATTTTGACTCAATTTTTATTTTTCCTTATGTTGTTTTCCATTCAAATGTTAAGTTGACCTGTCAAGGTTATCAGCTCCAGATATTCACTTAATATTCCACACAATGCTCAGCCCCATACTAATCAACAAGGGGATGACCAATATTTTGAATTGAGATAAATTGAGAGCAATATTAAGTAACCATATGACTTTCACTAGGTACCTAAGACAAGGGAGAAGGTGATTCAATGTTGCTGGTGGACATACTGACTGATTTTCTCTATCCCTAGCCTGTGAAAAACAAATTGATTTGCTCTAGGTTCAGGAGAGCAATGTAGTTTGGAGTTCATAAAGTTTTACCCCAGGTGATGTGAGTTCTAATTTGAACACCGCACATAAATGAGGAGAATTACCCAATTCCATCCTGGTGAAAATCTGAAGTGACATGCTTCTCAAAGTGGAAATGAAACATACTTGATAACATCATCAGACAGTGTCCTCTCTTTTTCAACTGTTTGTGGGAGCTGACTATGGTGGTGAGAATTGCTCTTCAGATGTGGTTGGAGAGAGCAGGTAGAGGTCATACAGAAATGCCTTGTTCAATGGTTTTTACTGGTTCCATTCCTTTATCTGGCATGGAGAACACTGGGCTTTTTAAAGGAATAGCACTACCTTAAAGAAATGTTTTGAGTATAGGAAGTGTTACCAAACTTCTCCACAATGTATTGAATTTATGTTAAGCATAATTATATCTATTAGTGAGAGATAGGAATTACTCCATAGCAGTTCTTGAGAGCTAGTAATTACATGAACTTTTCTAAAATATTAATGAGATTTTTCTGTTTTGCATTTTCTTATACAAATCTTGCTTCCATTCTGCCAATAATTTGCCTGGGGGAGATTTAGAATTGTTCAAACGGGAATGCAAAGAGAAAAAAAATAGTGTTAATATTCTGCATTTGATAATCCAAAATGCAGCAAGTCGTTTTGGAGAAAAAAGAGAGCAAAAGGATTTTCTAGACTCCTTTATCTCTTCCTTTAGAAATCCAAGGTTGGTAATCTTAGTCATACTGTTTTTGTTTTTGTTTTAATTTTTTATTTTAAAGAAGTGGGGTGCAATTCAGGGTTAAATATACAAATGTTCATTATTCAGCTACCCTTGTCCATATTGTTTTTTATAAGGGAGATCTCATTAACACAGGAAGACTGAGAAAACAAGTCCATTTTCAGCCTGGTTGATTAGGAAATGAAGAAGGCAGAGCAGAAAGAGCAGAAGCAGTGAGTAGGGAAAACAGCAAGACTGTTGATTCCCCCCCCCCCTGCCTCCAGCATCCAACCTCAAAGCACTCAAGGACTTTAGAACTATCCTAGTAGGTATGTTTGAGCCTGAGGACCTCAGAGCTATTGGTATGCATCCCACCTTGCAAGTCTAGGAGAAGGTCTGCATCGATCACTTTCAATATAGAAAGCAGCAGTAGAATGGAGGTGGTGGTAGAAAGCAGGTAGATGTTGGAGCCTGGATCCCACATCCCGGTAAAGGTATGGGGAGGTAGTGAGAGGATCTCTGAACCAACAGCAAGCTTCCTGAGCAGGATCTCAGATCCATAGAAAATGGCCATGATCGTAGATGCCAATGAGAAAGAGATGCCATGAATTATCCCCAAAACACCAGTGAGATTCATGGGACCCCAACAATGACCAGATTTAGCAAGACAGCAGCCCAGTCACTCTAAAATGATCCAAAAGATGCTGTATGAGTCCAAGAATGTTTCACCCAACTCCACAGAGCTACAGAAGATATAATCCTTTTCCCTGTCCTCATACCCCATCTTAAAGATAGGCAGAAGAAGATGCAGAATTCTGCACTTACCTGGTCAATAGTCAAACAAAACATGAATAATTGAAGGACACAATTTAAATTATTAAACAAGACCAGAAAAGGATTAAAATGTCATTGCCCTTTTAAAATTCTTTCTGTTATCCAGTAACAGAAAATAATAAGTCAATTGTAGAAAAATCCAGGGGCTATTGTTTACTTCCATGCAAGAGCTGCAATGTCAATAAATTTGTGACCCTGCTATAGCTGTTTGTAACTGTATTCATTTGCTAGGACTGGCACAACAAAGTGCCACAGGCTGGGTGGCTTACATAACAGAAATTTATCTTCTCACAGTTCTGGAGGCTAGAAGTCCAAGATCAAAGTGTCAGCAGGATTGGTTTCTTCTGAGACTTCTCTCCTTGGTTTACAAGTGGCCATCTTCTTCCTGTTTTTACATGGCCTTTCCTCTGTGCCGATGGATTAGGGCCCACTCCAATAACCTCAGATAACCTTGATTGCCTCTTTAAAGGCCCTGTCTAAAACACAGTCACATTCTGAGGTACTAGGGGTTAGGACTTCAACATATTAATTCAGTGGAGGGGTTGAGGGGGTATAATTTAGCCCATAGGAGTAAACAGTCAGAAATTAGAGTTAAAATGTTACCATGCACCGGGCTCGGTGGCTCAGCCTGTAATCCCGCGCCTTTGGGAGGCTGAGGTGATTGGGTTGCCTGAGCCCACGGGTTTGAGACCCGCCTGGGCAGCAAGACCTCATCTCTACAATAAATCAAAAAAAAATCAACTGGGCGTGGTAGTACATGCCTGTAATTCCGGCTACTTGGAAGGCTGAGGTGGAAGGATCGCCGGAGCCCAGCAGGTCGAGGTTGCGGTGGCTGGGAGTGGCCACTGCACTCTAGTCTGGGTGACAGAGTGAGACTCCAACTCAAAAAAAAAAAAAAAAAGTTATGCTTCATTTTTTTCTCATCTAAATAGTCGAGAGTATAACTTTGAGTTTAACAACTCTGCCTCAGAAGTTTCTGCTTATGCACAGAAAGAAATTGATTCTTCATTTTAGGATTGATTGCTTATTACCCCTGACTAGAGAGTTTAAAAAAAAAAATTCCTAGCCAAGAATGGTGGCTCACACGGGTAATCCCATCTGCTCAGGAGGCTAAGGCAGGATGACCACTTCAGTCCAGGAATTCGAGGCTGCAGTAAGCTATGGCCATGCCACTGTACTCTAACCTGGGTGACAGAGCAAGACCCTGTCTCAAGAAAAAAGAAATCTCAAACCCCATCTCACACCTACTGAGTCTGCTCTCTGACTGTACTTTAAGAGGAAGAAAAGAGAAGAATGGTTAGAATGGTATCCTGAGAAGCCTGCTGCATACAGATTCCTGGAGATAGCTTAGTTTCTGTTATTTTCAAAGCCTGGTTCTCTACCTTCTTCCTGTTATTTTTCCATAGATTCCTCTTCTGTTTCTATTAGCCAAAGTTGATTCCTGTTGCTTGGAACTCAAGACCTGCAACTAACATAACCCCTTGGGAAGTAAGAGGGATGGCTACCTGGAATAGCCAAGGAAATAGGCACAGCCCAGGTTCAAGTAAACTATGGCAACTGGTAATTACCATCCCCTAATTAGTAACTTTTTAGAAATTTATTAGATATGCAATTACTGCTAAGAGATGAACTACAGTTTACTAAGAGACTTAGTCCTGAAGAACCATGTGTGAATTAGCAAATATCACCTTTCAGGAAAATATTTCTGGAAATGTTTCATTCATTCATTTCATGCCCTTTCTCCTTTTTCTCTCAGTCCAATTGCCAGAATTTTGACCATTCCCAGTGCTCTTGTTCTCAAAGCCCAACATCTGAGCCTAAAGACTACATTCGGACTTGAAAAGTTAGAGCTTTAATATAGCAGTCTGGAAATCCAAGGAAATAAGCAAAAGTTCTTTGAAGAAGCTAATAGACAGGAAATGACTGGAGGCTAAGTCAGTGATTACTATCCATCTACAGACCAACAGCAAGACATAGACACCATAGACACCTTTGCAGAGAGATGGAAATTAAATAGAAGAGAAATAAACCAGAGTCTATACTTACCCTCCCTCTTCTAGAGGATTCAGTGTAGGAAGTCACCTGCCTGGACTCAAAGCCTGCAATATTCCCACATTTGGGCCCTGATTTGGAGCCATTTAGTATCAAAAATTGTGAAGGATTAGGATTTTACCATACTTACAAGCTAATGAATAAACTTGCCACAGTTTCATAGATACTGGCAGAATACAGCAAACTCCTGGGTCAAAACAAAGAACCTTATTAATCATAGTGATAGCAATAGCCAGTGTCAACATTTGCATATGTTCCTAAAGCTGAATTCCCACAGAGTGACATAAGGAAAGCTACCTTGCTCCTTCATACATAGTTGATTACATTACAAAAGAGACACCTTGAGCTTAGAAAACCTGAATATTTTATGATGGACAGTGAGCCTACTTGAACTTTGCCCTAAAGGTAGACATTGTCTTATTATCCTGGTCGGGAAATAAATCTGCTTTTCATCCCAGAAGAAGTCACTGTCTTCCAAGCCTTTTACTCTATACTCAACCTTGGATAGACAGTCTGGAACAAAGGCAGCCAGGGACTCCGTTTACAAGATGTGTACAGAGGACTGTGTCCCAAAAATCAATACCTAATAATCAAGGTGTGCATAGTTCATTCACTTTTCAGATAAGAAAAACGAAGGTCAGAGAAGTCAAGGAACCTATCCTAAGCCCCACAGTGATGTAATTGGAATTTGTACCAAGATCTGCATTTCTCCTTGGCCTCTCCCCACCAAACCACTCCCAAGACCTAAGCATATGTATTGTTTATGTTTATGATAAGCCAAAAATCCTGACAGATCCATCTAACAGGAATATTTCTATGAGCTTATCATGCCCTCCCAGGATGACAAATTTTCTTTCCTGAAAGGTATTGCAAAAGAATGAAATAAAACTTAATAAATGACCTTAGCGTGCCTTCTCCAAAATGAGATGTGTTTACAGTAGCACCAAATTCTAACTATCAACAAAAAGGAGAGAGAAGACAAAAAACTGTTGTCCAAAGTGAAGGAATATCCCAGGAACCTGACTGGGGCATTTGTCTTCTGTTGTCCATCTTCAGAACTCGGGCTGCCAAAACTCTGTGAGGCATGATGGAAACTATCCTGGTTCTAGGTGGGTAGAAAAGAAGAGGGAGTTGTCTTGTTTAAATCTAGGCAGATCTGGTAGCTTGTTTCCAAGATGGTTGCCATCAATTTCATGCCTTCTTATATGTACATTTCACTCCCTAAAGAGAGATAGTGTCTATTCCTCTGCTTCCGCTCCCCTCCCCCCACTACCCCTTGAATCTAAGCTGGACTTGGTGAATTCCTTAAATAATAAGCTACAGCACAAGGGGCATTCTGGGAATTGCAGATTTTAAGACTAGGTCACAGGAAGCCCTGTGGTTTCTGTCCAAGTCTCTTGAAATGCCTGATCTGGGACAGTGTAAAATGTCTGACTACCCTAAGACTTGCCATGCTGTGAGGAATCACAAGCTGGCCACATGGAAAGAGATTGATAGCCAACAAGCCCCACATTACCAGCCATCACAGTCCATGCACCAGTCATATAAGCTAAGAAGCCATATTATATGTTCCTGTAACAGTAGATGCCACAAGGAAAAATACTGAGAAACTCAACCAACAGGTAGTACCAAGGTCCAATGCATCTCTGCCCACCTCTACTATGCCCTTTTTGAATTCCTGACCCATAATGACATTCTTGCTTTTCTATGCCACTAACATAGTGTGTTAAGAAGCAATAAATAAGTGCAAAAATAGGGATATTTAAAATACATGTTGAGTCATTTTTTAAAAATAAGACAGATAAATATTAAGAGTAAATTGTAAGTTTATACTGTGAGCTAGTTAGAAGTTTAAATGGGCAATTAAACGTTAAAAATACACAAAGTTTCACAAAGTTAACAAAATTAGATTTTCTAATGATGTTTGAAATCTCTTTCAGACACTGCTTGATTAACCCAAAGTTGGA
The DNA here is from genome assembly GCA_027257055.1 of Cephalopachus bancanus. Taxonomy (NCBI): domain Eukaryota; kingdom Metazoa; phylum Chordata; class Mammalia; order Primates; family Tarsiidae; genus Cephalopachus; species Cephalopachus bancanus. Next base: position 9,334,420 of record JAPVLO010000204.1, read on the forward strand.
AAAGTTATCATTCTAGGGTAATATACCTCAACCAAGAGCAATTTTGTCCCCCAGGGTACATTTGGCAATGTCTAGAGAACATGCTTCTTTGTCACAGATGGGGTAGGAGGAGTTATTAGTATCTAGTGGATAGAGGCCAGGGATGATGCTCAACAAGTAATAATGCAGGCAACAGCCTCCCACAACAAAGAACTATCCAACCCAAACTGTCATTAGTGCCAAGGTTGGGATATCTTGTACATCAAAGGCAACTATGTTAGAGTAAGGGGTTTGGCAAAGTCACAACTTCTTACATTTGAACAGAAGTCTTTGTTATTTAAATTTTCTGGCCTATAAAAATGTTTGGCCAAGTGCAGTGGCTCACGCTTGTAATTGCAGCATTTTGGGAGACCAAGGCAGGAGGATTGCTTGAGCTCAAGAGTTCCAGACCAGCCTGGGCAACACAGGGAGACCATCTCTACAAATAATTTAAAAATTAGCTGGTGTGGTGGCAGGTGCTTGTAGTCCCAGCTATTAGGGAAGCTGGGGTGGAAGGATCGCCTGAGCCCAGCAGATTGAGGCTGCTCCAAGCTGTGATTGTGCTACTGTACTCCAGCCTGAGTGACAGAGTGAGACTCTGACTCATAAATAAATAAATACGTATATATAAACAAATAAATATTTATGTATATTGGAACATGTGGGTTTGAGTCTAATATAATATATCAAGATACACTCCTTTAGGTATTTGCCATTTTATTTGCAATAGGCAATGCACTGGCACTGTGGATTTCAAAATAAGTTTTCTGACTTCCTTTGTTTTCTTTTTTTGAGAGACAGTTTTGCTTGCTCTGTCACCCAGACTGGAGTGCAGTGTCACAATCATGGTTCATCACAGCGTCGAACTCCTGGACTAAAGCAATCCTCCCGCCTCAGTTTCCCTAGTAGCTAGGACTACTGGCATGGGCCGTCATGCCTGGCTAATTTTTTTTTCTTTTTTTTTTGTAGAGATGAGGTCTCACTATGTTTCCCAGGCTGATTTTGACCTCCTAGCCTCAAGCAATCCTCCCGCCTTGACCTTCTCAAGGGTTGGGATAACAGGCATGAGCCACTGCACCTGGCAAGTTCCCTGACTTCCGTGAGCTGCTTTCTAATGTGGAAATCTGTATGTCAGTGATCACATTACTACGGGATAAGGACAGTAGTAGAGGTTGGACAATAGAACAAAGAATACCAACATAGGCAGGGGAGTTTCAGGAAAAGCTTCGAAAGGGAGGAGCAATGAGCTGCAACTACATGGGTAAGTAGGAATGATTTCAGACTGGAGGCTGGAGAAAAACAGACTTTGTAGCAGGGAATCCACGTAAAAGCATAGCTGGTGTGTAAGTCTAATTAGTTTTAGAAAATAAATTGTACTTTCCTTTAATAGTATATGGAGTAATTAGGAGTTAGATCTAGAATCATTGAAAGCTTCTGAAAATTTGATAGGAAAAAGTACAATGGCTGATCATTAAAATCTCCAAAAGAAAACTTAGGTAAAAGAAACAAGTTCTCAGAATCTAATTTCTTTGTGATCCAAAGATTAGAAATATAAAAAATAAAAAACACAAAAACAAGCTTGGCTATAGCTAAGAAATAAAAGATTTAAAGCTGATAACAGCTTTTTACGGATACAAGGGCCGCATTACATGTAGGGGTAAAGAATAAAGAGGTTTTATCTTTATCGCCAACACGCAGAAAGCATTAGATGAAAAAACACACATTAAACTTTGGAAAATAAGTCTTTCCTTTGTTGTTTTCTAAAATCTTTTTCAGGTTGAAACAATCTTTTTTTAAAAAATTCCATTTAAAACCCAGGCGATCTTTATGATAAATAACTGAAAGTTTCTTATGCTATCACACGTCTTCAATTTTCCTACATTTTCCCTGTAGAGACACAAAAAAATCCCTGTGGGCTTCCAAATTTCTTAAGTACCTTAGTCACATAATATTCAATTTGAACTGGTACCACCTGTAAGCTTTTATGATTCAAAAATCATATGGTATGACATTTAAAATAGCCCCAAAGACTGTCATAGCATTTCTATAATCATTTGCTACAGTCATGTATTCTAACACCCAAGAAAATGTACCTGTTTTCAAAAGACACATTTCCCTTGGCAAACACCTGTTTCAAAGTGGAGCAAATCTTCTTACTTCACAGAACACTCTGAAAGCATAGAACATCACTGAAAGCATTGCATGCTAATAAAGTGTTATGGGTTAACAAGAAACCAACACCAGAATCCCACTGCACCAGGCTGGCCTGGTTCTGCTTAACTCCATAGGAGCCAGTCTCTCTCCCAGGGCGTTGAGTAACACTGTTTCCTAAAAATCAGTTGTGATATAATTATTTCAAAGTAGGTAAGTGGAACTTATGCTAGCATAGCTAGTGCATGAATGTCCTAAATATAAAATGCACAATGCAATGATCTCTATGCAAAAAGCAAAAACCAGATCATCCCCAGGAGAGCCTGTTTAGATTGTTTCATCCACACATAGCTGTTTTCTTAAAGTGTAGTTCTTAGACTACTTGCATCAACATACTCTGGAGTGTTTACTTAAGAGGCAGTTGACTTGTGTTCCTCAGATTTAGTGGACAAGAATCTTTAATTTGATTCTTAGGCATCTATAATTTACAAACTATGTCTTTATGTTAAAAGTTCAGCAAAATTTTGTATAAGAAGATTACTTATTTTGTGTTGAATTCACTCAGTATATAAAATAGTACTGAAAATATATGTTTTAATTTCTGTAATTAATGTTATTGAGGGTTTTCAGACTGTATCTACATGATGGGATACGAACATTTAGGGATAGGAGAAATGAACGATTGATGCCTTGCTTAGGAAATAAAATATTTCATCACATTTGTCAAAGTCAGTGAGTCATTAGGGAAGAGTTAATAATGCGTCCTCAGTTCTCATTTAGAAGAGTTTGATGGGGTTGTTTTTCCACAGATAGAGTCTGATTTCATAACTCAAATTTCTCTGAAAAAAAATTTTAAGTTTTAAAATATGACTATAGCCCAGCCCAGGAAAGGAGATCTAATTTAACTTGAGAGCCAAAATAACATGAGGTACCAGCTAGCATTAAAAGGACTAAGTTGGGGCTGTGAGGTAAGGTGGGAGGATTGCTTGAGCCCAGGAGTTCCAAACCAGCCTGGGCAATATGACGAGATCTTGTCTCTACATAAAATCACCAACACGCAAAAAATTAGCCAGGCATGGTAGCATGCACCTGTAGTTCCAGCTACTCAAGAGGCTGAGGCAGAAGGATCCCCTGAGTCCAAAAGGTTGAGGCTGCTGTGAGCCATAATCATGACACCACACTCCAGCCTGGGTGACAGAGTGGAACTCCAACTCAAAAAAAAAAAAATAAAGTGAAGTGTATTGTATTGAAAAGATTTTTTTCAATTATACTATATATCATGTAAAAACACCAATCTTAAAATCGTACACTCAGATAGGTCTTCAGTATGCCCCACAATCCCTAACCAAGTGTTGCTAACACTTTGAAAGAAAGGGTGGGTGGAGGAAGGAGTTGATATATTCATGACTGAATGAATGAAGTGCACCTCCCTTCCATTCCATGGTCCAGGGTGGCCACAGTTCATTGTTTTTGAAGTGGATTCCCAGAGGAGCCAATCTGTGATAAGTGAGAGACCTCTGACATCATAGAAACATATAAGCAGGGTCAGATTCCTCTTACTGCCATTCTGGGGTCATGAGCAAGATGAGTGAGCAGAGGAAATCACAATGAGGAAGAGCCACAGAGCCACAGGAGAGCAGAAGCAAGACAGAGACAGAGAAGAGATCCCCAAGACCTCTGAAAGATTGGGGTTTTCCAGTCCCAGTTGACATTAGCTCTACCTGAATACCACTAGGAGTCCTTACAGTCCCCGAGATTTCTAAGCGCCTACAATAATCCTGCTCTCCTTTCAGCTTATTTTAGTGGCCTTTTTGTTCTTGCAGCCTTGAAAAGTGCAGCAGAGTGTCTAAGAGAATGTGATAAATAATTGTGTGAACTTCCATATAAAGCGTTTACAATGGGAATCTGTCTTCTCACTTGGTTTCATAAGTAGCCTTCTAAAATAACTTCTGGGTCTTTTATCAACATTTTGTTGCATATTGTATGAATAAGAACTACTTAGAGAGTGGGAAGGGATTTGGGGTTGTGGGAGGGGGTTAGAAAAAAAAGAACTACTCAGAGAAGATATTTAGACTCAACTTATACTGTCTTGACTTGGGTAAGCATGGCCTTTAACCTGCTGAATTTCCTTCAAGAGATAAAAACTAACACCTACTAAATGCATTGCACATTGGAAAGATATTTATGGTCGTTTAGCCCTTTAATCTTCACAACTTCATTAGGTTCAGAATCAGAAAGGTCCACTGACCTCCTCAACGACCAAAGTTAGAAAATGGTCATGTTTGTACCATAATCCAGGCCTCTACATCCTAGTCCAGAACTCATTCTATTAGACCAGTGTCTGTCAAAAGATCAAATATGGCACCCGAGTATTTTTAATAGGTAACTCTTGTCTTTCTGTACATAGTGTATATTACAATTAAAAGTGATGGAAAATGATGCATTTTGTTGCATTGATTTATGAGTTTGACCCATTTAATGAAAGTATCAGGTCCGAAAGAGATAATCATTAATTCTATTTGTGACACAGATTTTTTCCTCTATCCAGCATAATTTTGTTAATTCTGGCCCGTTTCTGCTTTGGTACATACAGAATCATGTACAGTGGGGCCACCATCTGATTTTTTTTCAGCATTAACTCATTATATGGACTATACATTCTCTCCTTGAACACTTAGGTGTCTACCTTAAGGTTCTTCTTGGGGAAAGAATTAATTAATTTCTACTTTTAAAAACATTTCCCTGAGTAATCAGTAATTATCACATCACATTTCCCAAAATTAGGTTTTTTGTTTTAAAAAAGAGAGAGAAATATGATATTACTCTTATTTAGATCAATAACATGACACAGGAACTGTCTGCCAGGCCTATACTTCCTCTTTTTGTATTGGGTAGGAGACTCAATATAACAACAGTCAATATTTGGCAATGTGGAATTACCAAATTAAAAGATAATACTATAAATGTATTCAATTTTTTCCATACTGAATAAACAATAGAACATAGATACAAAGTAAAAAGTGGTATGACAAAAAATTAAAAATAGATAAAAATAAAAAATAGAAAAATAATATGAATCAACTGTTATTTTATGAATATATGTATAGAGTATACATATATGTATATGTATAGATGGCATATAGATATGGTAGAAATCCTGCAGGGAAATGATTAAAGTTTGAAAAACCTCAACATTCACCACATAAAGCTTTTTTTTTTTAATTTTGAAGATGTGGGGTACAATTCAGGGTTAGATATACAAATGTTCATTATGCAGGTATCCTTGTTGATAGCTGTGCCCCCTCCCACTACTGCCAATCCCACCCACCCCCAATTCTCCTAGCAGTTTCCAACCATAGCCAATCCCTTTCTTATAGTATTATGATAATTGTTCAAGGTCCACTTATGAGTGAGAACACATGGTACTCGGCTCTTTCTTTGTGTGATAGATTACTCCGTATTATAGACTCTAAGTCCATCCAAGTTGCTGTGGCATTCATAATTCTGTCCTCCTTATGACTATGTAATATTTCATCATGTATATGTACCACATCTTTTTTATCCAGTTCTCTTTTGGTGGGCAGCACAATTGGTTCCATGTTTTTGCTATTATAAATAATGCTGCAATAAACATATGTGTGCAGGTATCTTTTTCATAGAGTGATTTGAGTTCTTCCGGGTATATTCCCAGTAGGGGGATTGCAGGATCATATGGAAGGTCGATTTTTAGATCTTTTAGGTATGCCACACTGTTTTCCACAGAGGTTGTACTAGTTTACACTTCCACCAACAGCATAGAAGTGTTACCTTTTCACTGCATCCTCTCTAGCATCTGTTGTTTTTTGAGTTATTGACGATGGTCATCCTGACTGGAGTTAGGTGGTATCTCAATGTAGTTTTAACTTGCATTTCTTTGATGACTAGTGAGGCTGAGCATTTTTTCATGTATCCGTTGGCTGCTCTTATGTCTTCTTTTGAGAAGTGTCTATTCATATCTTTTGTCCACTTTATAATGGGGCTGTTTGTTTTTTTCTTTGTGGCACGTTTGAGTTCCTTGTAGAGCCTAATGTTAGGCCTTTGTCAGACATACAGTTGGCAAAATTTTTGGCTTTGCAGAAGCTTGTCAGTTTGATAAGGCCCCACTTGTGTATCTTATCTCTTATAGCATGGGCACTTGGGGTTTAGATCAGGAATTGGCTACCAGTTCCAATTTCCATAAGGGTATCTCCTGAATTTTCTAAGATTCTTATAGTTTGAGATTTTACATTTAGGTCTTTGATCCATTTAGAATTGAATTTTGTGTATGGTGATAGGTAGGGGTCTTGTTTTAATCTTCTGCATGTGGTCAGCCAGTTTTCCCAGCACCATTTACTGAATAGCTTCTCCTCTCCCCAGTGGCTGATTGTAGAGGCTTTGTTGAAGATGAGTTGGTTGAGAAATTGAGGTTTCGCTTCTGGAATCTCTATCTTGTTCCATTGGTCTATACACCTGTTCTTGTATCAGCACCAGGATGTTTTGATTATTGTAGCTTTATAATAAAGCTTGAAGTCTAGGAGCGTGATGCCTCCGGCTTTGTTTTTTGTTTGTTTGTTTGTTTGTTTGTTTGTTTTGCTAAGCATTGGCTATTTGTGGTTGTTTATGTTTCCCTATGAATTACTGTATTGTCGTTTCCAGGTCTGAAAAGAACGCTGCTGGAAATTTAATGGATATTGCGTTAAATCTGTAGAATGTCTTGGGTAGGATGGACATCTTAACAATGTTGATTCTTCCAATCCATGAGTGTGGAATATTTTTCCATTTATTTTTGTATCATCTTTGATTTCTTTGAGCAGTGTTTTGTAGTTTTCATCGTAAAGGTCTTTGACTTCTCTGATTAGGAAGATGCCTAGGTATTTTAATTTTTTGTGACTATTGTGAATGGGATTGTGCTATTTATTTGGGCTTCTGTTTGTTTATATTTGGTGTATAGGAATGCAACTGACCTTTGCACATTTATATTATAGCCTGAAACTTTACCAAAGTTCTTTATCAGTGCAAGGAGGTTTTTGACAGATTCTCCTGGGTTTTCGATGTATAGAATCATATCACCTGTAAAGAGGGATAACTTAACTTCCTCTTTTCCTATTTGGATATCCCCTGGTTTCCTTCTCTTATCTGATTGCTCTAGCTAGGACTTCCAATACCATGTTGAACAGGAGGGATAAATGTGGGCATCCTTGTCTTGTTCTGGTTTTCAGGGAAAATGGTTCCAATTTCTGCCTGCTTAGCAGTATACTGGTTGTGGGTTTCTCGTAGATGGCTCTTACTATTTTGAGGTATGTTCCATCTATGCCTAGAGGTTTGAGGGTTTTTATCAAGAAGAGGTGCTGGATTTTATCAAAAGCTTTTACTGCATCTAATGATAAAATCATGTGGCTTTTGTCTTTACATCTGTTGATGTATTTAATTATGTTTATGGTCTTGCAGATGTTGAACCAGCCCTGCATCCTGGGGATAAAGCCTACTTGGTCATGGTGGATTTTGAGATGTGCTGTTGGATCCGGTTTGCTAGAATCTTGTTGAGAATTGTACTATCTATATTCATCAAGAATATTGGCCTGTAGTTCTCTTTTTTGTTGGATCTTTATCCGGTTTGGGTATCAATGTGATGTTAGCTTCATAAAATGATTTGGGGGGAGTTCCATCTTTTTCAGTTGCCTGGAATACTTTCAATAGGATTGGTATCAGCTCCTCCTTGTATGTACTATAGAATACTGCTGGAAAGTCATCTGGTCCAGGACCTTTTTTTGTAGGTAGTTTTCTTGTGACATAGTCAATTTCCTGGGTTGTTATTGGTCTGTTTAGGATCTCAATTTCTTCTTGTTTCAACCTGGGGAGGTTGTATGTTGTCAGAAAGTTCTCCAATTTCATTTAGGTTTTCAAGTTTGTTTCCATACAGGTGTACATAGTAATCTCTGATAATCTTTTGTATTTCTTCAGGGTCAGTTGTGACTTCATCTTTTGCATTTCTGATTGTGTATATTTGGGCTTTTCCTCTCTTTTTCTTGGTCAGACTAGCTAAGGGTCCATCAATCTTATTTATCCTTTCAAAAACCAGCTTTGGGTTTCACTGATTTTTTTGTATTATATTTTTGTCTTCTATGTTCCAAATTTGGGCTTTTATTTTGGTGATCTGCATTATTCTGCTGAAGTTAGGGTTTTGGTGATCTTGCTTTTCCAGTTTCCTTAGGTGATTTGTTAGGCTATTACTTATGATCTTTCCATTTTCTTCATGTGTGTTCATAGAGATATGAATTCCCTTCTTAGTATTGCTTTCATGGCATCCAAGAGGTTTGGGTAAGATGTTTCTTCTTTTTCATTTGCTTTCTGGAATTTTTAATTTGTTTGGATTTCCATGTTGACCCAGGAGTTATTAAGCATCATGCTATTTAGTGTCCATGTTTTTGTGGGTTTGAGAGGAATTTTGTTGGTGTTGATATTTATTTTTATTCCACTGTGGTCTGAGAAGGTGCGTGGCAATATTTCAATCTTATGAAATTTGTTTACACTTGATTTATGGCCAAGGATGTGGTCAATCTTAGAGTAAGTTTCATGTGGTAATGAGTAGAATATATATTCTGTAGTAGTTGGATGGGGTATTCTGTGGGTATGAATAGAGTCCATTTAGTCAAGAATCACATTAAGGTTCTGGATCTCCCTGTTGATTTTTTGTCTTGATGATCTGTCTAAGGTTGTGAGTGGGGTATTTAAGTACCCAGCTATGATAGTGTTAGAGTCAATTTTTTTTAGTTTAACTAGAAGCTGCTTTATGAAAGTTAGTGCTCCTAGGCTGGGCTCAGTGGCTCAGCCTGTAATCCCTGCACTTTGGGAGGCCAAAGTGAGAGGATTACCTGAGCCCACAGGTTTGAGACCAGCCCGGGCAACTTGGTAAGACCTCATCTCTACAATAAATAAATTTTAAAACAAGAAAAGAAAGAAAGAAAGTTGGTGCTCCTATGTTGGGTGCATATATGTTTAGGATGGATATTGCTTGTTAATGGATTGAAACTTTTATCATTATGTAGTGACCTTCCATATCTTTTTAAATCTTTGATAGTTTAAAGGACATTTTGTCTGATATTAAGATCACAACTCCTGCTTTCTTTTGGGTTCCATTCACCTGAAAATGTGTTTTCCATCTCTTACTTTGAGTCTGTTGGTGTTCTTTCTGATGAGATGATTCTCTTGGAGACATGCTGTATATCTTGATATTTTATCCAATTTGCCATTCTGTGTCTTTTCGGTGTTGCATTTAGTCCATTCACATCCAGGCTAGTTATTGAGATGTGAGAGTTTATCCCTGTCGTGAGGTTCTTATGGAGTTGTTGTTGCTACTTCTGTTTATTTGTTTGCTGTCTATCTTTTGATATTTTGGTTGATTTATGTGTGTTTTCAATCTTTTCCCTGCATTCTTGAGAAGGGAATTGTCATTCTTTTTTTTCTTTCTTCTGTGTTAAATACTTTCTTAAATATTTCTTGTAGAGCTGGTCTGAAGGTGGCATAAACTCAGGGATTGAATGTCTGGGAAGAATTTTAATTATCCATTGCTGATGAAACTTAGCTTAGCTGGGTAGGTAATTCTTTGTTGAAATTGTTCTTCTTTGAGAACTTTGAAGATTGGACTTCAGTCTCTCCTAGCCTGAAGTGTTTCTGTAGTTAAGTATGCTGCTATTCTAATTGGTCATCCCCAGTAGGTAGTCTGACCTTTCTCTCTTGCTGTCTTTGGGATTTTTTCTTTTATACCTACTTTGTGTAAGTAAATTACTATGTGTCTAGGACTTGGTCTTCTCATTTGTTGTCTTGCAGGGGTTCTTTGAATCTCTTGTGTTTGAATGGTCTTGTCTCTGATGAGATGACAGAAGTTTTCTTGGATAGTTTCATGGAATGTTTGTTCTAGGGTGATCTCTGTCTCTTTATCTGCCTCAGGGATTCCAATTAATCTTAGGTTTGGTCTCTTGATATAATTGCTCATCTCTTGGAGGCTTTGTTCTGTCTTTTAAAGATTCTTTTCTATGTTTTTAACAGTTTGGGTTAGTTCCATATTTTGGTCCTCAAGCTCTGAGATTCTTTCTTCTGCATGGTTAATTCTACTTTCCATACTTATCAGTTTGTTGTTTATCTCATTAACTGTATTCTTTATTGTTGTTATCTCAGTTATCAACTCCTTCATTCTTTACTCTTGCCTTTTCTCATTTCTACTTATTCTCTCTATTAATATCTTGATATCTGGGTTTGTGGTTTGAGTCCAATCATTCTAGAAGCTCTTCATTGTTTGAATTCCGAAGTCTATATTTTCAGTTGTTCTCTCAGGGGTCTGTATGAGACCCATATTCTTCCTTTGATTTTTCTTCATTTGTGTAGGTTTTCCTCCCCCCTTTTTATAACCTCTTCTTTAATTCTGTTGTTCAGTGATAGAGGGGATAACTTTTACTTCTGTGTGCTCAGTCTCCTATTCTTCCTTATGTAGATCCTCTGGCTTTGTTCAATTTTGAAGCTGGACTGGGAGTGGGGGCCTGTGCTCTTTGCAATTTTGAGATTTAATTAAGCTGTGATTCAGACGCTATCTGCAGATCTCAGTATCTGCTGACAGGTGTGTGGGCCCCCTGGAACTCACTTCCCACTGCCTTACAATTTGTCCGTGTGCTGAGGGTGTTTGTCTGCCCCCTGAAAGCAAAATGAGATAATAAAAAGGAAAAGAATGGAAAAAGGAAGGAGGAAGATGAAAGGAAGGTAGAGAAAGAGAGAAGAGGAAAAACAGACAGGCATACCAACTAACAAATAAACAGAGAAACCAACAAAGACAGAAAAAACGAACAAAAAACCATACAGACAATCATACAAACAAATAAAATCCCTGTTTATGTACTCACTCTCTAAAATACCCCTACACAAACAGAAAATCAAAAAAAAAAATTAAAATAACAGAAACAAAGCAAATATGAAAACATAAACACAATCAGAAGGAAAGGGAGAAGGAAAAAAACAAAAACTAAAACAAAAAACAATTAAAAAAAAACTTGCTCTGTGGTCATTTCTGTAACTCCAGGTTTCTTTCAGCTACCACCGCTATATTAAAGAGCAGCTCTGGTCTCCAGCCTGTCCCCTCTGCTCTCAGTGCAGACTGATAGGGTCATTCTCAGTGTGGGTCAGATACTCCATGGACTACTGTGGGAAGAGGATGGATCAGATATGGACTTACAACTTGTCTGCTGCTTTTGCTGCTATCAATTCTCCCACTCAGATCTGATGTGTCTGTACCTGTTACAGCATGGGGGAAGGGGTGTCTGTCTCTTTAGTCAGAGCTGGGTGGGACAATGCAGGTCTCTGCCCAATCCCAGGACAGAGAAGATGGTACCAGTCAGCATCTCCTCACTAGCTGGAGGAATGGGTTTCAGATTTCTTTCTCCACAGTTCCTGGGGCTCGAGCTGATTTGCTGCCACAGATGATGTCCTGAGTGTAGTCCAGGTGGTGAGGAGCAGCTGTTCTCTGTTACCTTCTCTCAAGAGAGCCCTGAGAGCTGCGAATTATCCTGTGTGCCAGGGGCTCCAATCTCAGGGTGATGGTAGGTTGCAGTCACCTCCAGAGGAGAGCTCTGGGTGCATTAACCTGAGTCTCCCCTCAGACAGACTTTTACTCACCCACCGGCACACACTCACTCATGCAGAGAGTCATTATGGATACTCACTTTTGTGGAGGCTCCCACACTCCAACCTATTCTGTCGCCATCTTGTCCTCCCCCGCATAGAGTTATTAACAACTTGAAAATCTGTTCAAAAGTGATTCAGTGGTCATATTAAGTACAAGATTTGGATATAAGAAGGACATTTTTTAGTAAAGAATATATCTATAGTATTCTATCACCATATTATTTTGAAATTATTAGTGAGAAGAAAAAATTCATATACAGAAGGTATTATTACTTTTTAATATAAACCCACTCTTGTCATTGATGTTCAAGATATTAAAATGTAAAAATATGGTAAATATTTTTCTACTCTTAACGAATGTCCATTAAAATTGCTAAGTAACAATATAGGTAAACACTATAAACTATTTTGATGCTTTTAAAGATTCAAAGCCAGGCATAGTGGCTCAAGCTTGTAATCCCAACACTTTGGGAGGCTGAGGTGAGGGGATTGCCTGAGCCTAGGGGTTCAAGACCAGCCTGGGCAACTTTTTGAGAACTTGTCTCTACAATATATCAAAAAATTAGCCAGGTGTGGTAGCACAAGCCTATAGTTCCAGCTACTTAGAAGACTGAGGTGGAAGAATCACCTGAACCAAGTGGGTTGACACTGGGGTAGCTGTGAGCATGCCACTGCACTCCAGCCTGGGTGACAGAGTGAAACTCTGACTCAAAAAGATAAAAATAAAATAAAAGATTCAAGCACACATGCAAAAACTTCGTACATTTTGAGAATGTTTTCCAAGTAATCAATAAAGTGGGACAAGGTAACATGAAATGAAAAGCTAAGGAACTTCAACCACTGAAGACATATAATGCTTCTTTAGTAATGTACCGCCTGGGGTGCCATACCCATGTGAGGAAATGAGCCTGGGGAACGAAATGCCCAAGAAATCAAAACGAGGTGTAACTGGACACTCTGAGCATAAACACAGAAACACTCACAGCCAAATGAAAAATGCTTCCCCCAGACCTGGAAATGACAGTACAGGAATTCATATGGAAACATAAATGACCATGAGTAGCCAAAATAATCCTCAGTAAAAAAAAAAAAGCGGGAGATATCAGACTCCCAGACCTAAAACTTTATTATAAAACTACAATAATCAAAACAGCCTGGTATTGATACAAGAACAGGCATATAGACCAATGGAACAGGATAGAGATTACAGAAGCAAAACCTCAATTTCTCAACAAGCTCATCTTTGACAAAACCTCCACCACCAACCACTGCGGAGAGGAGAACCTGTTCAGTAAATGGTGCTGGGAAAACTGGCTGACCACATGCAGAAGATTAAAACAAGACCCCTACCTATCACCATACACAAAATTCAACTCTAAATGGATCAAAGACCTAAATGAAAAACCTCAAACTATAAGAACCTTAGAAAATTCAGGAGATACCCTTATGGAAATTGGAATGGCAACCAATTCCTGATCAAAACCCCAAGTGCCCATGCCATAAGAGATTAGACAAGTGGGTCTTCATCAAACTGACAAGTTTCTGCAAAGCCAAAGAAACCATCAAGAGAGAAGAGTCAGCCCACAGACTGTGAGAAAATATTTGCCAACTGTATGTCTGACAAAGGCCTAATATCTAGGATCTACAAGGAACTCAAAAGTGCTGAAAAGAAAAAACAGCCCCATTACAAAGTGGACAAAAGATGTGAATATACATCAAAAGAAGACATATGAGCAGCCAATATATACATGAAAAAATGCTCAGCCTCACTAGTCATCAAAGAAATGCAAATTAAAACTACACTGAGATACCTCCTAACTCCAGTCAGGATGACCATCAATAACTCAAAAAACAACAGATGCTAGAGCGGATGCAGTGAAAAGGGAACATTTCTATACTGTTGGTGGGAGTGTAAACTAGGACAAACAGTGTCGTGATTCCTAAAAGATCTAAAATTTGACCTTCCATATGATCCTGCAATCCCCCTACTAGGAATATACCTGGAAGAACTCAGATCACTCTATAAAAAAGATACCTGCACACGTATGTTTATCACAGCATTGTTCACAATGGCAAGAACATGAAACCAACCATGCTGCCCTTCAAAAGAGGATTGGATAAAAAAAAAATGTGGTACATATACATGATGGAATATTAAGCAGTCATAAAGAAGGACAAAATCATGAACTTCACAGCAACTTGGATAGACTTAGAGTCTATAATACTGAGTGATGTATCATAGAAACAAAGAACTGAGTATCACATGTTCTCACTCATAAGTGGACCTTGAACAATTATCATAATACTATAAGAAAAAGATTGGTAGTAGTGGGAAACTGCTGGGGGTAGGGAGGGGTGTGGAGGGGAGGCGGGACCAGCAGAAGTGGGAATCTACCAGGAGAGGGGGGTCACACCTCATCAACAAGGGTACCTGCATAATCAACATTTGTGTACCTAACATTGAATTGTACCCCACACCTTAAAATAAAAAAATTAAAAGTGAAAAAAAATTTCAATAACTAAAGCATAAAAAAAGAAATTCATACTGATAAATTTACAGCTTCAAAAAGACAAAACACCAGTTAATTCTCCCTATTACTAAATAAATGAAATATGTATTTTTGTGAAGGAATCTTCTTGAAGGACATTCCATGTTTCTGTCTTAAAGTAATTGAACTTCTGTAAGTCAACAAGCACCCATTATTTCTGGGCTAGTAACTCCTTTTAGTAGCAGAAAGTAATACCTACATCCTTGTGAGAATTGATGGAGAGAATGTCTTTGACAGCACTTTGGGAACTGAAGTACCACACAAATGTGGAGTATTGTTGTTGTCAACTTAGGATTTATGTATTGTACAGCCAGAGGAGAGATGACATCCTGATACATGACCTCTTTGGGGTCCTTTCCAATTCTCCTATGATATTTGTTTTGTTTTGTTTTCAGATACATATTTTTTTCCCTAAATAAAACTGTTCTTTTACCATATACTATTCTAGAAGTCTTTGTACTCCCTAAAATAAAAATCTGTGAATCAGGAATAAAAAAGAAAAGAAAATCCTTCACATATTAACTCTGAAGTTCTTTCAGAGCATTATAAATGTACCATTAGGGAATTTCTGACCATTGATTGGGAAGGATTCCCAAGTTTCATTCTTTCTGCTCTGTCCTCCTCTCGCTGGGGGACTTTGGGTACAGCTTTTCACTGTTTCAAGTCTCTGTTTCTTCACTCAGAGAAATGTGAATAAAAATACCTACCTGCCAGGCACGATGGCTCACACCTGTAATCCTAGCACTTTGGGAAGCTGAGGTGGGAGAATAACTTCAGCCCTGGAGTTTCAGACCAGCCTGGGCAACATAACAAGAGCCCATCTTAGAAAGAAATAAGGAAGGAAGGAAAGAAGGAAGGAAGGAAGGAAGGAAGGAAGGAAGGAAGGAAGGAAGGAAGGAAGGAAGGAAGGAAGGGGGAAGGTGGGGAAGAAAGATGGGGGGAAGAAAGGAAAAATACCTAAATTTTTAAATTATTGTAAAGACCCATCATACATTGTAAAATATTAAGCAATATTATGCTTAGAAAAACATTTTTAAAAGGACTAAATGTTTCTCCTTAACATAAGATGTATTTGCCTTATGTTCTCCTACACTAACAAAGTTTGATGTATTTCTCTGAAGGAATACAATTATTATGCAATACAAAATAGTATTCAAAATTTGAAGGTTGGAGGCATGTTTTATAGTGGGATATGGGGGGAATCTTGTATTAAAGAGATATTTTTTCCCCAGGAACCATTACAACTGATTTGGTAGTGCATTGGATGAGATGGTTCAACCTAAATAAACCAAGAACTTTTTCTCAGAATTGGAAGGAATAATGGGGACTGTGTTTATTTTTCACAACATGGACTCTGCTAGTCTGGTGAAATATCTGAAGTGAAGAATTCATGCCCTCTGGCTCACGCCAATGTCAGTGCTGGTTTTAGAAAGTTGTCTCTTTCTTCTACTGCCAACATGGATCTTACTGAGGTTCTGAAAGTCTATGTCATCATTTTGTTTTCTAAGACTTCATAGAGTTGAACTTTGCAGAGTAAAATCATTGCAGAAGCAGCTTTAATCAAAGTCTTAATGAGTGAGATGGCTACAGAGTTCCACATGTATATAAAAGGCGTCTTTTTTTCCTGTTTAATTACTTTAGAAACATTTCTGTATTCATTGATAAAATCAGTTTCCTTTTACCCAAGACACACATTGCCCTTGAAAATCACTTGATACCCTTTGCCTTAGTTAGATGTCAAATATGTTGAACATTTCTAAAAGCAATTTCTCTCCACATGACCTATTGAGGTTGTTTCAAGTACTGTGATTCTAAATTGCCTTTTATTTTTCAGTATTATTCTTCTGTTCAAATAACTGGAAGAAAGGTTGCTTATTGTACCCTCTAGTGGTGATTTTGACATTCTTTTAAAAACATGTATTTATTTTCATTTTTTACTATAAATTTAATGCACAGTATAAAAGACTTTATCAATCTTTAAGAAGATACAAATGATGAAGTCATTTATATTACACTTTCATTGTGTTTATAATTGCATCAAAAATTGTTTCACAGGAGAGTGTCTTATTTTCCTCACATATACATTTTATTAACAAATATTATTCCATTTTTTCAAATGTTCTAATGTTTCCTCATTTTGCAATATTGTCAATACTCAGCTATTCACATTACTAGAAGATGGATATATACCACTCCACATCTCCCAAAATAGCATTTACATTTGAATTTAGAGAACATTTTCTTTCTTTTCTTTCTTTCTTTCTTTCTTTCTTTCTTTCTTTCTTTCTTTCTTTCTTTCTTTCTCTTTCTTTCTTTCAGTTAGACTCTCTCACTCTGTCACCCAGGCTGGAGTGCAGTGGTGTGCTCATTGCCACTGCAGCCTTGACCTGCTGGGCTCAGGTGATCCTTCTGTCTCAGTCTTCCAAGTAGCTGGAACTACAGGTGTGCGCCACCATGTCCAGCTAATTTTTTGACTTCTTGAAGAGATGAGGTCACGCCATGTTGCCCAGGCTGGTCTTGAACCCCTGGGCTCAGGTAATCCTCTCACCTCTACCTACCAAAGTGAGAGGACCTTTACATTTGTTTGGTCTTAGTACATTTTTATTGTCTAAGAATTCTCAACATTTGGGGTAAAATTAAGAAGCCACACTTGGTGATTTCTGAAAGAACTAGAAATTGACCTTCCATATGACCCAGCAATTTCCCTATTGGGAATATACCTGGAGGAACTCAAGTCATTCTACCAAAAAGATACCTGCACACACATTTGTTGCAGCTCTATTTATAATAGCAAAAACATGGAACCAACCACGCTGCCCATCGAAGCTGGACTGGCTAGAAAAAAAATGTGGTACATACACACAATGAAATGTTATGCAGCCATAAGAAGGACAAACACATGGACTTTGCAGCAACGTGGATGGATTTAGAGTCGATCATACTCAGTGATCGATCACAGAAACAAAGAATAGAGTACCACAGGTTCTCACTCATAAGCAGACCTTGAACAATTATCATAATACTATAAGAAAGGGATTGGCGATAGTGGGAAACTGCCAGGGGAGGGGGCATGGGATTGGCAGTTGAGGGAAACTGCTAGGGGAGGGAGGGACACACCTCATCAACAAGGGTACCTGCATAATCAACATTTGTGTACCTAACCCTGAATTATATCCCACATCTTTAAAATAAAAAATAAATAAATAAAAATAAGAAGCCACACGTGGAATTTGAGTCTCCAAGAACTAGGAATTTATCCACATGACTCCTCACCTAGTATTCTATTTCTTTCTTTCTTTTTCCACCTTCTCTGCTCTCCATTTTCTCTCCACCCCAGGAGGGGCCATGGCAAATCTTTAAAATGAGAGGAAGCGTGTACTGTCTCTTTCTTCTCAGGTAGAAATTTAATTAGATTTTTTCATCCTAAAGTGCTTGCTTCCAAACTCTAATGAGTTATAGTTTATCTACAGAGGGTTAGGATAAAAGTAGCTAAGAAAAACAAAGGAAGTAATCAAGCTGAACAGATGGTTCACAACAAAAACTTGAAATTAAGATTTGTCATCAACTGAGAGTAATCAAAAGATCTCCATAAATAAAATAACCTTAATAAATAGATTAAATGTCTTGTTCCTGGTTAAAAAGACCGAATGTTTTAAGTTGTCAATTTCCCTAAATAATCTGTATATCCAATGGCATCCCAGTAGAATTATAATAAGCTTGAACAAATGTCACTAACGTTTATCTGAAAGAATATGCATGTGATAATAGCCAAGAAAAACAACAAAAAAAAATTTAATGAGTCATAGAAAGAAGGACTAGATTTAATATGTATTTAAAGGTGATGTGAAGGCACAATAAATAAAACAGCATATTATCAGCTTAGTAAAAGAGAAGTATTACAATAGAATAGTAAAGAACAAGAAAATATTAGTGCATAGGATTTTAGTGAAAATTAATTTTGGCATTTTGAATGAAGAAAAATTGAATTGAAACAATTGATTAACCATTTTGCGAAAAAAGTACAATTTTCCCTTTCTCCTCACATCAAAATATATTCTAAATATATCCATGAGTTAAATTTTTTTCAATCAAAAAAATTTGTTTTTGTAGAGATGTAGTCTACAAAATGTATACATGTATTGCTCAGGCTGGCCTCGAACTCCTGGCCTCACGTGACTCTCCTCCCTCAGCTACCCATAGCACTGGGATTACAGGCATGAGCCACTGTGTCCAGCCAAATTTTAAACCATAATAAAATACTGAAAATAAATAAGAATGACTATTTTAATAAACATTGGAGTGAGGAAAACATTTATGGACAAAATATGAAACCCAGTGGTCAAAAAGAAAAATATGTACAAACATAACACTATATGGATTTAAACTTTGAAATTATTTATAAAAGACTTCCATGGTTATGATCAGAAGGCAAGAACTGGAAAAATTGTCATAATATTTGTGAAGACAAAGAGCTAATTTTCTAATTTACAAAGACCGCTTTTTAGTCACTAGGAAAAAGACAACCAAACAGAAAGGCTGGCAGAAAACATAAATAGGCAAACCACAGAAGAACAAATACAAACAAAACAATGGAAACATGTTCAACTTCACTGATGATGAAACACAAATCTGAACAACAAAAACAGAAACACAAATCTAAACAAGATGAAAAATTTTGTTGATCAGCCTGGCAAAGATCAAAAGAGTCGATAAGGCAAACTTTGTAAACATGTGATGAACAAAGAGTTCAGTACTATAGGCAGTAATGAAAATGAATACAATCTTTTTTAAGTAAATTTGGTGATAATCATAAAAATGTTTTTTGAATCAGTAATTCCTTCTGTACTTTATCCTACAGAAATGCTTTATATGAATTTACAGAGATATATGTATAAAGCTACTTTTACATTATTAAAGACTATGCAAATGCCACTGTGGAAAAATGATATGGCAGTTCCTTAAAAAAAGTAAGCAGAATTACTATATGATCTAGTAATTTTACTTCTGGGTGTATACCCAAAAGAATTGAAAACAGGGACTCAGGTATTTTTACACTCATGTTCATAGCAGCATTGTTCACAATAGCTAAAAGCAACCCAAATTTCCACTGACAGATGAATAGATAAACAAAATGTGATATATGCGTAAAATGGAATACCTTTCAGCATTTAAAAGGAAGGAAATTCTGATACGTGCTATAATGTGGATGAAACTTGAAGACATCATATGCTAAGTAAAATAAACCAGTCACAAGAGAAAAAGTATTGTATGATTCCACTTATATGGGGTACCTAAGATAGACAAATTCATAGACATAGAGAGTGATTGTCAGGGGCTGGGGTGAATTGGGAATGGGGAGTTAGTTTTTAATGGGTACAGAGTTTCGGTTGAGGAAGATGAAAAAGTTCTGAATGAATGGTGATGATCGTTATACAACACTAAAAGTACTTAATAGCACAAAACTGTACACTTTAAAATGGTTTTTAAAAAATAGTTAAAATTGCCAGGTATAGTGACTCATGCCTGTAATCCCAGCACTTTGGGAGGCAGAAACAAGAGGATTGCCTGAGTCCAGGGATTCAAGACCAACCTAGGCCACCTAAGGAGACCTTAACTCTCTACAGTAAGTCAAAAATTTAGCCAGGTATGATGGTGTGCACTTATAGTTTCAGCTACTTGGAAGGTGTGGTGGAAGCATGACCTGAGCCTAGCAGGTCAGAGTTGTGGTGGCCGTCAGTGTGCCACTGCACTCCAGCCTAGGTGACAGAGTGAGACTACACCTAAAAAAAAAAAAGTTTGCAATTGCCAGATGCAGCAACTCATACTTTTGTAACCCCAGCACTTTGGGAGGCCGAGGCAATAGAATTGCTTGAGACCAGGATTTTGAAACCAACCTAGGCAACATAGTGAGACCTTGTCTCTACAACAAATCAAAAAATGATCTGGGCATGGTGGCACATGCCTGTAATCCCTGCTACTCAGAGGGTTAAGCAGAAGGATCACCTAAGTTCAGGAGTTTGAGTCTGCCACTATACTCAGCCTGAGTGACAGGAGCCATGATTGTGCCACTACACTCAGCCTGAGTAACAGTGAGATTACAAATTAAAAGAAAAGACATCACATTGTATACATTTAATTAATCACACACAAAAAAAGTGTTGGATGATGAATGTTAGGATACTCACTGCACTTACATTATCTATTAAAGAACTTTTGAAATAAATACTAGTCATAATATCTTTTAAGTGATCAAAATGTTTATCAGTAAACTATAGTATAACTTTATTAAATGGAATAGCATTCAATTATTAAAAAGAATAAAGTTGTATACTTGCATGCAATAATGTACAAGATATATTGTCAAGTGAAAGGAATCTTGTATTAGAGTTTTGGGGGGATTTTGTACAAATAATATACAACAAATTAACCAAGGGAAAGCCATCTAACCTAAATGACGGAAAAGTATCATCTTCATGATTTTCTTCTTGGGACACAGAGCCAGGGCTCACTCTTTTACAAAGGGGAGTTCCCACTAAAAATAGGAATTTTTTAATTTAAAAAATTGTGTGTTTAATCTACATGTTTAAACTTCAGTCACCATCAAAGTACTCTGTGTTTGATGCAATACACCTATGAAGACATCTTTCCCACTGCTTAAAAGAGTTTATGAACTTGTCAACTTGGATGCTTTTTAATGCTTCTGCCGTTTTTTGTTTCACCTCTTCCTCCTAGGCAAAACTTTTCCCTTTGAGGACTTTTTTCACTGGGAAACAAAAGAAAAGTCACTTGGAGCAAGACTGGGTGAATAGGGAGGGTGGGGCACAGGGTCCATGCCCTTTTTGGTCAAAAACTGCTGAACACTCAGCATGGTGTGGGCAGGTTGTTCTTGTAAATCATCCATCATGAAATGGGCAAACAAGCCAAAAGAATGTCCACAAATATGTCATTGAAGCCAAACAGCCTCTCACAACTACACTAGCTGGTGCACTGCTGTCAGTGGGTTCCTAGAACACTTACTATGTTATGACCAAAGTGCAAGAAGGAGACACGCCAGCACTCCAAGTCTGAATTATGAGCCCTTTATTAACACATGGATCAAGAGTAGGCTCACGCCAAGAAAGCTCTTGATGCCGAAGTGAAACTTGCAACAAGCTTTTAAAAGCAAAAACTGCAAGTGGGCTACATAGTAGGGGGTGAGGATACAAGGAACTAAAAACAAAAGGAACAATCTCTTGGATTTCAGTTAATAAGGCATACAATTATACAGAACTTGTGACTAGGGAGTTTTCAATGGCCAGCAAGAACGGTCAGCATGATCAGCTTAGGGGAATGCAGCTTTGGGTCTGTGGTCATGGGAATGTTACAGCAATTGCACATATACAATGGTGGGGAGTCATTTTTAGGTCAGGCAGACAGCTAAGATGGAGAATTTCGATAAAATGGAGTTATTTATGTTAAGCAAGTTATTGCAATTATTTTACATATTTCACTAGCTATTTCAACCAAGCAAGGAAAGCCTGTACTGCAAGGGGCCCACCTTTCAAAATATAATTCCAATTTTTGGGGGGAGGGAATCTTCCCTTGTATGTTGGAAGTGGGTTTCCCTGTAACAGATCATAGTTCTTTCATTGTCGATCATACTAGAAAGACATTCATCCTGGGACAGAAAATGAGGACTTAGTGGACAGGAATTAGACTGAGGCAAGGACAAATTTCCTCTTTTCTCTGGGTTTAAGCCTGGTGTCTGTGAGGCGCAGGAGACCTGACCTATGTCTCACCACATGGAGAGAAGTTGATGACAAATAGGAAGGTGACTGAGCCCGAAGATGACCCAGAGCAGACTGAACTTGAACAACAAAAGCAATTTATTTTTTGTGTTGGACTTGCCTTCCCTTAGTCCTTATTCTACTGTAAGGGAAAATGATGGTAGTGCCTGTGTCCATACTGGTGTGCAGTGGTCACTGCCAGAGAGCAGCATGTCTCTAGAGTAGACGATAAGTTTCATCACTGGAACAAAGGAGAAACACTTTAACAAAAATAAGGGACCAGAGGGAAAGAACCCCAGAGACATGTTTCTTAGCACATGTTAGTGCCAAAAACCATGAGAAATACCTGAGGGCCATTCTTCAGAGGGAATTTCATTTTAATCAATAAAGAAGATTGAAAGAGGGGTCTCATCATCATGGTTTGGATTAGTAATTATAACCCAGATATTATCTGGGTCTCTCTGACCCTTAAAGATAAAAGTGATTCAACACCCACCCCCAATTTCAGGTCCTGGAGAGCCCCAAATCTCCCAAGTGTTCTGTGAACCCAAGGGGATCAGGCAGCAAAGGTGGAAGAGACCTATGTCTCCTGGCTTTCTCTGTCTCTTAGCCCATGGGCACCTGCTGCAACACGTGTGGTCTTTTCACACAGTTTCATATGGTCTTGGCACTCAGCCCCTTCATCTGTTCTCACAGGAAAAGCTTACTTACACCAAACACTCTATGGATGTAACAGTGTGGAGCAAACATAGGACATAAGCCCCACTCCCCTTCCTCTGCTGATTACTGTTCCTTAATTATGAGGTTGGACCCTAGCCAAGGCTATCTGTGCCGGGTCAAGATGCCCTTGGAGTTAGGCACACCCGCATACTCAAGGCAGTTACTAAGAGAGTAAACATCCTTGGTCCTGCTTCTTTGTGCGTAATGCTATTGTTTGTATCTTGCTCCCTTCCCCACGCTGGGGGTGTATAATCTCTCCCCACAACTATTGGAGTGTGGGGAGCTTTGTATCAACCAGCTGCTTTTGGTCCCTCCTGTAAGTAATAATAAACCCATATCTTTATCAACCTGCCTTCCTGGTGATTTCTTTGGAATAGGTAAGCATTATGTGAGTCTTTCCAATCTGGGACTTCCGCAATACAGTGTTCCCTAAATCACTGGGGGCCGGGGGGAGAGGTGGCACTGTGAATGCCATGACGTCCCCATGAGAGATTGCTGGACTCCAAACACTGGACTCCAAACACTCAAGCTCCAAGAATTCTCTTCTCTCCTCCTCTGCAGCACCCAGTCTGTAAGGGAGAGGATCAGGAGCCTCCTCTGGCTTCCCTCCCCTCCCCCTCATCTATTTCTCACTAATTATTTCTTCTCTGTTGTGGTCTCTGCCCTTTTCTGGGAAAAAAAAAAAAAGCAATAACTCCTCTCTTTATCTCATGCAGAGCAATTCTGCCCTGTTTTCTGAAGTTTGGTCATCATCCGATACCTTGGTCCACATCTTTAACAGTTTTACTTGTTAACTCAATCATGCATTAAGGTATCTTCTAAAAACAAAACAAAACAAAAAACTGACCTCAATCTATGATGAATTTTCATATCAGCAGTTAATATAACAACAAATACTTCCAACCTGTTACTTAATATAGACAGAAAATGATAGAAGTAGACAGTTTCACAAAAGATGAAATTATGTAAGAAACAGTTTTTAAAAATTTCTGTGAGAGAGTAGATGAAATTATTTTCATTTTCTTCTTGAATCAGAGTCTCACTCTGTCACCTAGGTTGGAGTGCAGTGGCATGATCACGGCTCATTGCAGCCTCAAATTCCTGGACTCAAGAGATTCTCCTGCCTTAGCCACCACACCTGGCTAACTTTCTTATCTGTTGTATCTGTTGTAGAGTCAAGGTCTCAATATAATATGTTGCCTAGGCCAGTCTCAAACTCCTGGGCTCAAGCAATCCTCCCTCCTTGGCCTCCCAAAGTGCTGGGATTACAAGCATGAGCCACCGTGCCCAGCTTACTTTTCTTTATTAGGTATTTTCAATTATTTTTGAATTTTTACAATAAGCTTATATCATTTTCCACTGGGACGCCAAAGGTGAAACATAGTCCCTGCCCTTGGGGCACTCACAGTCCAGTACACACAGTCCAGGCATCAAGTCTAGTGTCAGTATGGCTTGTGCCTGCCCATCTGAAGAACTGTGATGTCTAATTGCATTATCTTTTCTTCGTGGAACTCAATGTATATTGTTGTAAGATATTTTCAAAGAGGCAATAGACCCACTTTCTATCTCCCAGAATCATAAGTTTCCATCCATTCTTGGTTTTAATGTATCTCCCTAATGGGTTCCTTTAATCAAATCAACATTTGATTTTTCCTGTCATTCACACTGCAATTTATCTTTTGTCAGTTTTTAATAGAAAACATCCAAATATTTCCTCTGGAGCTATAATGCCAAGGAGCCAGATTAGGCATACTTTTCTGCTTGTCCTGATAAGAAAACCAGGGAATTCTAATTCTATCAGGTTTTTTTCTAGGTTTGAATTTGAATTATTTAATATATTTATGAAATGAGACAAGTTTTTAGCAAGAGCAGTATTCAGTAATTGGAAAGTCAGTTGCCTTTTATCTCTTGGTAAAAAGAGGAAGTAGGTTAGTTCCTTGTTAGTATTATTAGAAAATATTATTTATAGCATGATATAAATTACTGGGAAAAGACTTCCTAATTTTGACTTGCAAGCAGGAGGCAGTAGTTAAACATTCTTATTCTGAAATATATTAAGAATGCAGTGGAACAATTTTTCAAGAAGGAAGAGTATGTCCTTGTCACCTTACCAATAGCAAAATAAAAATTAAAGAAAAAACCAAAGTCACTATCACTACTTCTATTACGTATCTGCTAGAAAGGTTTGTCACACATGGATATTTCAGACATACCACAGGTCTATGTGATGGAAAGAAAAACATAAACTTGAGAATAAAATAGTTATAGAGTTGCTCGTGCCCTTTTATTTATAGGCCCTTCTGTGTATATTTCTAGCTCAACTATAAAGTCAAAATTCTGGTAGATCTCTTTGCATTTGGATCTTCTGAAGAGGAGATTCAAATTGCTCAACCACTAAATTGAGTGCATCTGAAATAAATCATGGATGTTTATAAATATCATCATTTCAAAGGCAAAAAAAAAATGTTTATGCATTTGGCTTATTACCAACCTGTGAAGAAGGTTGTTTCAGAGGCAGCAAGATTACCACACAGCCTTCATGTTTGCACACATCAAAATAAATGACAATTTGGACATAAAATGCAAAAGTAAATATTTCTCAGGAAGAACTATGATTTGCTGTTGCTTAATTTCATCTACCTCTGCTTGAAAACATTCCCAAAACTCTACTTCTCTGCCTTGCTCCTAAGTGACCTGGAAGGGTGGTGACATCATCCTTTGATGTTGAGAAAAGGAGGAAACCGTATTTCAACTAGAAAGGCTAGGAAATATTAAAACTCTTCAGCCTGGAAATGTTCACATCTGACAACACACCAAAAGCCATTGGGACAAATGTGCTCCCAAGGGCTGACCTACTTCCAGTTTCCTCTCCTTTCTAAAGACTCTTCAATTCTCAGTCCTGCTTTCGAAGGGATAATAACCTGAGTCCAGAATAAATGATTCCCTGAGTAATGTTCCCAGTTTAACTCCTGCAGAAGGCCAGGGAAGCCAAGACACCATGCTATGCTGAACTGTTGCTCCAAGGGACATCAGAAATCTGATCTGCAAGAGGAACCTTTGGACCTGCCATGTTCCTCAGTGCCACAGAGTTAGTTTTGAGCCTTTAGCCTGGGAATTACAGCAGGAAGACTAGACCTTAAGTCTCTGCCTTGTATCTATTATAAAATTTAGAACAATCTTCAAAGATGCCATGAGCTCAACTCTGAATTGTAATTTTGTCAGTAGTTCTTTGCTTGCCACATTCACCCTGCAGGGCCCTTCAAGTTCTGCAATTCTGTAAGTCTGTGGATGATTTTGGTCACTTGAACCATACCCGGTAGTTCAGAAAAATGACCACAGATAGACCAATCCACCCCCCTTCCCTACAATTTTCGTTCTGTTATTGATGGTCAGTTCTATACATCCCTGAGGTATTTGAGTTATTTATCTGAGCTATTCCTAGAATGCTTATTTTAGCTTATTATATTCATTTTGAATAGTAGAAAACATGTTCTCCAAGATTTTCCTCTCTTTTCCTATGTTTTCAAGCCATTATTGGGTCACATTAGAAGTCAGATTTACTTATTTATTTGTTTGTTGATTTATTTATAAGTCGGAGTCTTACTCTGTTGCCCAGGCTGGAGTGCAGTGGCACGCTCACAACTCACCACAGCCTCGACCTCCTGGGCTCAGGTGATCCTCCTGACTTAGCCTCTTGAGCAGCTGGGCCTACAGGCATGAGCCGCCATGCACAAATAAGTTTTTGATTTTTTGTAGAGAAGAGATCTCACTGTGTTGTCCAGGCTGGTCTCAAACTCCTAGTGTGAAGCAACCCTCCCGTGTCGGCCTCCCAAAATGCTGAGATTACAGGCATGAGCCATTGCCCCCAGACTGTTCTCTGATTTTTATCAAGGCAGTGAGGTCTCTTCAGATTTGCCCTCTGAAATAGCATCATATTTTACACTACGGTATTTTGTATGTCTCATAAAATGCTTATATAGCTAGCTCAAAAATATAGTGAACACCTCAGAACCCATGAAAGGATTGCTTGATGAAGAGATAGCTCATTTGCAGGTGAAATCTGAAAACAGTGGCCCCACGGTGTTCTTTATGATCTAATCTAGGTTTTCCCCCACATCCAACCCTTTCACTGGATACCATGACTCTCAGAGGGAACTTATATTGTGCACATATATTTTTGATGCTATTGCGGACTATTAAAAAGTTACATCAGGTATGATTATTGTCCTTGTTGATAAAGTGATTTTTCTCCAAAGCATTAAAAAACTCCTTTTTGGAACGTATTATGCATTATATTGTGTCGTCCTCCTGCCCTAAAATTCATGTGTTGAAGTTCTATGAATGTGACCTTATTAGGAGACAAGTCTTTACAGAGATGATTAAGTTAAATTTAAGTGATTTGAGTGGACTTTCATCTAATATGACTAGTGTGTGTCCTTAAGAAAAGGGAAATTTGGACACAGGGAAACACATGGAAGGAAGATAATGTAGAGACACAGAAAGAAGATAACCATGGAAAAGCCAAACAAAAGCCTAGAACAAATTCTTCCCTCAGAATTCCCAGAAGGCACCAGCCCTGTCAACACCATCCAGCCTTCCAGCCCTCAGAACCATGAGTCAATACATTTCTGTGTGTAAGCTACCTAGTTTATGGGACCTTATTGTTGCAGCCCTAGCAAACTTTACAGAGCCAAGCTGTATTTAATTGCTTTTTCCTCTTTACCTCTGACCCAGTAACTTCATTTTATATACTGAAGTGTTCATTGTGATGGCCACCTCCTTCCCTCTTCCTGAAGTTTCAGTTATGAGATAATAACTCTCTTAGAAGCAGGCTGCAGTGCTTGAGGTTTGGCACCAAAGATCTAAACTTGAATGTTTGATGGCCCGAACTCTGGATTGACTCCTCTGGAAGATAATCAGGACAATAGCTATTGTTTGGTGAACCTTTTTCTATGTGGTTCACATAGAAATTATATATTGCAAAAACTCTAGGACAAACCTGGGCAATATAGTGAGAGTCTATCTCTAAATAATAATAATAATAATAATAAAATTAGCCAGGCATGGTGGCACGCACCTGTAGTCACAGCTACTAAGGAGGCTGAGATGGGAGAATCTCTTGCCAGGACTTGGAGGTTGCCCAATGAGATATGATTGCATCATTCCACTCCAGCCTGAGCTACAAAGTAAGACCCTGCCTCTAAAAACAAACAAAAAAACTCCAGGAGTCATGCACCCACATTATCCCCGCTTGACAGATGAAGAAACTAAGAATCAAAGAGGCTTAGTAAGGGTCACACAGTGGTTGAACTAAGATCTGAACCCAAGCAGTCTGATTGCAGAGACTACGTCTTTGCAGAAGCCAAGTGAGATGGTCTGCTGCCCAGAATGTATGCAAAAAGATGAAATGCCAAAAGTAGTGGAATAACTAAATAAGTTATGGTCTATTCAGGCAAGAAAATACAAAATACAGCCTATAAACAATATAAAGAAATAGATGTACAGCACATGACAAATGTAATAAATAATATAACATATAACAAATAAAACAATGACGTTGCGAATATTTGTATACTTATTTAGAGGAAAATGATAACAATATAATAGTAAGTGAAGTGGAAGTATGTAAAAGTTGTCTGCACAGAAAAATTCCAACGTTGTACTTAAAACTTAGAATGCCAATGCTGATTTGTCTCTAGTGACTGGATAAAAACATAGTTTTCATTTTTTTAAATTTTTTATTTTAAAGATGTGGGGTACAATTCAGGGTTAGATATACAAATGTTTGTTATGCAGGTATCCTTGTTGATGCGGTGTGCCCCCCTCTCCTCCGGCAATTTCCCATTACTGCCAATCCTTTTCTTTTTTTTTTTTTTTTGAGTTGGAGTCTCACTCTGTTGCCCAAGACTGGAGTGCAGTGGCTGCTCCTGGCCACCGCATCCTCGACCTGCTGGGCTCCGACGATCCTTCCGCCTCAGCCTTCCAAGTAGCCAGAATTACAGGTATGCGCTACCACGCCCGGCTGCCAATCCTTTTCTTATAGTATTACGATAATTGTTCAAGTTCCACTTGTGAGCATTTTTTTCTTTATGTATCTATTTCTATATAAGGTTGTATACTACCTTTAAAATCCAGGAATTAAGGCAGAGTAACACACAAAAATGTCTAAAGTGAATCTCCCCTAACTTCTAGCATTGAACAAAAAGGAGTTTGTTTTTATTTTCCTCTGTGACAATCACGGCCATCTCTATCTAAAGGTGAAGTGGCCTCCCATCCTGGCCTTGTCTGGCTTTAATTCTTCAGTTTTCATTTAAAAAAAAAAATCAATTCTACCACCAGCTCAACTGACTCTGATGAATGTGTCCTTCATCGACATCATAGATTATCTATACTTGAGCAGTTCTCCAGAGAGGATAACCTTGAACTCTGCCATTCAAAAGAGTTAAAAAGCTTCACTGTAAAAAAAAATTTTTTTAAATAGCAGGCAAAACTCCCAGATGGCCATATAGTAAATCTAGTTCCATGGGACTTGACACTTTGCCACCCAGTCTTACAGTTGTATTCTACCATATCGTTGAGCTCCTTACAAAACTACCTTTTCTGAGCTGAACCTGGCAATGAAACCATCAGCTTGCATTGAGGGACCTTATAAGTAACAACCCTATGAAACCCATTATTGCATTATACGTGCAATACTGTTGAACAGCTGTTCACCACATCACTACAGTTTAGAAGGGAATTTCTCCTAGTCAAAAATTGCCATGAGTCTTCAAAAAAAAAAAAAAACAGGTTTGTTTTCATCTCATGGACACTGTAATTTTATTATCAGTTTACAAATTACAGATCATACACACCTCTGTCTTAATTGCTATAAAGCTCTGGGCCAAATATGCAGCACTCCATGAGCAAATGTCTGGGTGTGGGTATGGTTTGCCAGTCCCTGATTTTCTCCTAGCACTTATTTTCTCCATCTTAATTTTTTCTTTTTTAAAAGATTTTAGCCTGTTGCCCAAGCTATAATCAGTGACTGATTATAGCTCACTGCAGCCTCAAAGTCCTGATCTCAAGAGACCCTCCTTCCTCAGTCTCTTGACTAGCTGGGACTACAGGCACACACCACCACATCAAGCTAATTTTTTTAATTTTTGGTAGAGACAGGGTCTTGCTATGTTGCCCAGGTTGGTCTGGAGCTCCGGGGCTCAAACAATCCTTCTAACTTGGCCTCCCAAAGTGCTGAGATTACAGGCCTGAGCCACTGTACTCTGCCCTTTTAAAAAATCGTATATGTTTTTTTTAAAAACCTTTCTAAAACAAGGAAGGAGGGGGAAATGAATAAATAAAGAAAGAAAGAAAGAAGGAGAGAGAGAGGCAACTCTGTGATAACAACTTATGACTTTCAAGTCAACACAGTATGGAAGAGAGTTTTATTGCTCATCTGTTTTTCTAGAACGATCCTGCATGATTTCAGAGGAGCTGACACGAGGAAAGCATGACAACCAGAAGATTTTCTCCACTACTTGGTTTCAAGAAGAATGACAGCAACCAAGTCCTAGGTACACATCCAGCACTGACTGTGACCATAGAAACTACCTAAATGAACTATTAGGGCATAGGCCAGCTGCATGGGGTCCAAGTGGACAAGTCAGAGAGGCAGAGTGATGTTTTTCTTTGTTCCTTTGCAGTTGTCCAAGTTCAAATTCTACACTAAATGCTTCCACACACTTCCCTACTTACAGATTTTCATCTTTAGAAAAGTGAGGACACAGCAGGCATCTGAGCAAAGGAGTGTGGTCTCACCAACAGCTGTGTAATCAACTCACTCAGGGCCACTTGGCCCAAGAGATTTACACACAGCTTTTCAGAACCTGCCCTGTTCATACCTAAGACAGCTTTCGCTGTTCCCTGCTTTACCTTGTCTCACGGGATCGCCATCTGTTTTTTGGTTTTTGTTTTTTTCCATTCGATGTTTAAGTTTGGTGTTTCAACTTTCCCTGTAGGCAGCGTTTTATGTCTTTCTTTCCTGTAACAGCAATGTGGCCTGCCCTGACGCTCTCTCCAGAACAATTTTTCTAAGGTGCTGAGTCACCAAAGGGAGTAACAGATGCAATGTGGACAGCAGCAATCAATTGAGAAAACAGATCCATTTCCCAGGACTTAGAAGCTTACTTTCTAGAGTGAGCAAACTCAGGAGGATTAGGAAAATGGGCAAGAGGTTTGTGCAGGGTCAAAAGCACAAAGTCCACTTCAGAGTTTGAGGAAGATCGTATTTCATACATGAAAATGGTATTAATGGAAAATTCCCCATTTATTAGCTGGGAGGTAGTGCATCAGCCCAGAGCTGGAGCTGCAGAGAGTTCTGCTGAATTCTCTTCTGTTCCCACTGGCCTCCGCCTTCGGATTTTCACCAGTTAAATGGAAGGATGACTTTTGCTCCTCCTGTCATAGAAGGGCACTGAGAGAACAAATGTGTGAAGTTCTGAGCTTTTGGATGCCTTGATTTAGCTATTGATCTTCAAATACCTACTGCTTCAAAACCAAAGTCTGGGTACTTTGGTTTTTAAACTTACCAATTTAAGTTTCCCAAAGGTCAGTGAATTAAAAGTAAACTTTTAAGTAAAAGGATGAAGTGTGGCAGGATATACAGGAAAAGCTTTTTAAAATGGGTAGTGGTGGCAAATCCGTGTGAATCAACAACATTTCAAAATTTTAAAAAAGTTTACGAATGGGTATTGGCTGTACCCAAACACAGAGAACCTTCTCATAAAATGATGTGTGAGTTGGTGTAATAGCACCACCCTCCTCAAATTCTTCCCATTTCCCAATCATCATTTCAGTAATATGGTCTGATTATAACTATATCATCCTACTTATCCTGACAAGAACCATACATGGTAAGTATAATTATCCCATATTTCATATAAGAAAACATAGTCCTTGGTAGTCTGATTTTAAAAAAAAATTAAAGTAAAATAAAATAGAAAACTGAAGCTCAGGGAAATTAGATAATTTATCTTATACTACAGTAAAAAGCAGATGTCTGGCCCATCTGAAGGCAAAGCCACTCCCCTCACACTATTCAACCAATCTGCTACCCTGACTTTTATCCAGCTTTCTGCTCCCGGCTACTCTATGGAAAAGGCGTACAATTTAAAATCACATTTACTGCCCACTCACTGTGAAACAGGACAGGCACACTGCTGTCTGAGCCTGAAGTTCCTCAGCTCTGAAATGGACATAAAAATATCTACCAACTATGTTAGAAAATTATATGAAATAAGATATATATATAAAACATGGACATAGTGCCTGGTTCATGCTAGGTGCTTGGTGAGTTTCAGGGCCTGACCCTACCATTCTTTACTTATTCTGAAATGCACTGATGTTTAACTTTCTTATGTGTGTTATGATTCCTTCAGCTAGATTTAAATCTTCTTTTGTATCCTCCTGGTGTCTGTTTATAATGCTATTGATTACAAGTACTGGAAACAAGACTTACACTGGGTTAAAGAAGAATTAGGTCAATCACCTCACAGAGGAGGATGGACAGGGTAAGCTTGAGGAGTGGTCGATTCAGCAATCAACAATGCCATTAAGGACCTAGAGTCCTTCTCTCTGCTCCACCATCTACAACTGGGGTGTCCAAACTTTTGGCTTCCCTGGGCCACATCAAGTAATCTTTGGCTTCCCTGGGTTGAATCAAGTAAAGAGGAATTGTCTTGGGCCACACATAAGTTATATGATATAGTTAATGTATATATAATGACTTCTTTTTTACATATTTTTATTATAAAGTTTAGAAAAATGAGAACAATATAAAACTGGTGGGAAATTTGACCTTGTTTTTGTAAAACTAATCTATCAATGTCTGGTTCGATGGAAGTGGTCACAATTCTTAGTGAGTTCTCAAGGTGCTCAACAGAAGTGTTTGCTCAAACTGTGCTCTTCATGTGCTTCATAATTGAAAACAGTTGCTCAGCCGGGATCGGTGGCTCAGCCTGTAATCCCAGCACTTTGGGAGGCCGAGGTGAGTGGATTGCCTGAGCCTGCGGGCTCGAGACCTGCCTGGGCAACTTGACGAGACCTCATCTCTACAATAAATCAAAAACTAGCCAGGCGTGGTAGCGCGCACCTGTAATTCTGGCTACTTGGAAGGCTGAGGCAGAAGGATCGCCGGAGCCCAGCAGGTAGAGGCTGCGGTGGCCGGGAGCGGCCACTGCACTCCAGTCTGGGTGACAGAGTAAGACTCCAACTCAAAAAACAAAAAAAAGAAAACAACTGCTCACAAATGTATATGATGCCAAAAAGTGATGTCATGAATAAGGCATGATTGTGAACTTCAAAAATGGAACTACACATGGGGTCACGAAGAAAATCAATGCTAAAAAAACACATGATGTCAAAAGATTTTGTGGGGTCTCATTGCTAGTTGTGCTGGGCCACATGTGTCCCACAAGCTACAGGTTGGACATGCCTGATCTACAGTATCTGCTTCACCTGAAGCCGTGTTACCCTCACTGGTGAAGGAGGGCTTTGGTAGCCTACAGTAGTTAGTAGTAATCATACTTCATTCATTTCTGAGAGGAAGGGGAGGCTGTCTCCCTGTGGTTCTACAAGAAAGCTTGTTTCCCAGACAGCTAACTCGGTTTCTCCGTGAATTTCTTTGACCCATGCCAGCCTCAGTTTGTACAGCCTAAACTACTCACTGGTAAAGGGAGACAGATTTTAAGAATTAATTTTATTAATCATCTATCTGAAGGGAAGCAGGATTTGTCCACTATCCTCCTCAAAGTTTCACAACATTTTTTTTTTGAGTCAGGGTCTCACTCTGCCTCTCAGGCTGGAGTGCAGTGACACAATCAAGGCTCCCCACAGCCTCAACCTCCTGGGCTCAGCCTCCTGAGTAGCTGGAACTAAGGCACGAGCCATTATGCTTTTATTTTTTGTAGAGACGAGGTCTCACTATGCTGCTTATGCTGGACTTGAACTCCTGGACTCAAGCAATCCTCCTCCTCAGCCTCCGAAAGTGCTGGGATTAGGTGTGAGCCACCAAAGCTTTATAGTTTAGGGCTCAATTACTACTAATTGAATGAATGAATGAATAAGAACGACCTTTTATTCATGACTACAGGTGAAAATTCTAGTAGCATCCAGAAAATTGATTGTGAATTGGCACAGAAATAAATCCGTCAATCTGATCTCAGAGCTCACAGAGCCCCAAGTCTGATAATGCAAAAAGGGGCTGTAAGAGTACTTATGCTCACACACACATTTACCTTGGACCAATCCTGTGATGATGCTAATTAACTCAGCTCTAAAAATATACTTCCCAAGTGTGATAGGAACCTGCAGAAGAAAAACAAGACCCTTAACACGTTATCTACAGGAGGTTCCTCAAGAGATAATTTAGATGGTGCATATTCACTGTAATAAACGAAATTGATTTACATAGGGGTTAGTCTCTATTTAGCACCATTTCAATCCTCCTGATATTATGGAAGTGAAAGCCAGTTTAGTGCTATGAATCTTTAACACTTTCTAGCACTTATTAATCTCCCGGTGAGCTCTGAAGAGCATCTACCTGGACTTTTAAACATTTTGTTTAACATTTTGTTTAAACATTTTGTTTAAATAATTAGGGAAGAGACTGTACATGGGTATATTAAAATAATGATAGTAATATGTAGTGATCTGTGAATATAAAAAGTAATTTGAGAAATTTATGACAAGATTAAATGCTTGCTTGCAGATGTTCAAGGATAAAGAAAATGTTAGCACATAGGGCAGTTATTTCAGGTTCCACAAGAGGGCAGCGCATCAGTAACTATAAAGACAAGTCTTCCGACATACGCCCGTCTTCCTCAAAGTGTGTTGCACACAGACCAGTAGCATCAGCAGTATCTGGGAGCCCGCATGAAAGGCAGAGTCTCTGGCCCTCTCAGACCTACTGAATCAGAATGTGCATTCTAACAAGATTTCCTAAGTAGTTTGTCATGCACATTAAACTTTGAGAAGCACTAACTTAGGCTCAGAGCTTTGGGGTCCTCTTTGCCTACTTTTCCTTCTTTGCGATCTGGCTGACATATAAATAATTTTGAAGAAGTAGATTTGCCCATGGATTCTACAGTCACACTGCTTGGGTTTGAATCCCAGTTCTTCGTCTAACAGCATGACTTGGGCAAGAAACTGAATTTCCAATACTTAGACCATTCAATAAATGGATAAATAAATACTTGGGCTAGGGATGGTGGCTCACACCTGTGATCCCAGCACTTTGGGAGGCTGAGGCAGAAGGATTGTTTGAAGCCAGGAGGTCAAGGCTGCAGTGAGCCAGGATCATACTGCTTCACTTCAGCCTGGGCCATGTGGTAAGACCCCATCTTTACAAAAAATTTTAAAATAGCCAGGCATGGGGGCATGTGTCTACAGACCTAGCTACTCAGGAGGCTGAGGGGGAAGGATGGCTTGAGTTCAGGAGGTCGAGGCTGCAGTAAGCCAAGATGGGTACCATTGCACTCCAGCCTGGTGATGAAGTGAGACTCTAACTCTAAAAAATAATAATAAATAATAAATAAAATCAATTATTTGAACATGAGAAACCACATTGCCTGACTCAGTGATTCTATATTTCTGCCATCCTTATTTTGGTGGCTTGATGCAGAATGAGGGTTTAGTTGTGCCTTTCAGTATCAACTGCTTTAAATCTTTTTGAAATAAGACAGGAAATAATATGGTTCCATATACAAACATACGTATTTAAAAATTCTTGCCACCAATATTCAGGTGAGCTTTCTCCAGGCCTTCCTCCATATTTTAGTGTCTGCTTCTGCTAATATAAGACTCTGGGTATGCAAAGTATTTATGAATAGAGGCAAATAGTCTGAATAAGAAAGGTTTTACATCCTAATCATTTTATTGACTCCAGAACATCTAGGACTCAAGGAAATTGAGGAAATCAAAGTAAAAGAAGACAGCACTCTTATTTCCTGGCTTAAAAATCAATAGGTTATTCTAGCCAAATATTAAAAAAGGCTTGTATACGTTGAGGAGCATAGTTAACACCCAAAAGAATGCAATAGTATTTTTTTCTTTTAATAGGTACAAGGGCAAGAAATTGAAAAAGCAATAGAATGCTCCAAAAAGTCTAAAATATAAGGCCTCCTGCCTCTGTAGTCTTGTGTATTTTCCAATCATGCACCCACTTCGAATCGATTTACAGTTGAGTGGTTTCTTCATTAGTTCTTGTGCCAGAATATATAGAGAGGAAAGAGAAGTCTGACTGATGGGGTTATTCCCAGCTGAGGTGAATCTCTCCTCCTCTACCCTTGAAATGTTACAGGGTGACTGGTCGGTAACTCAAGAAGGTAGTATTGGAGGAAAATGGGGTTCTCAAAACCCCAGCCATAAAGGCAGCTCATAAAGCTTTTTCTATCATTCAAGACTAGGTGATGGAGTACCCCTCCCACCTTTCTAAAGATGTACTTTTTGTAATTTTTCTTGCCTTAATTTTATTTCTAAATTCATTCATGCATTCAATCAATCATGTTTTCCTTCATTCATTCATTTAAAAACATTTTTTAGCACATTCTAGATGTTAGGTTTATAGAAAGAACAAGACAAACAAGGGCTCTGCTCTGGAAAAATTGACTTCTAGGACATGAGAGAGGGGACAGACAAATAGCAGCCAAACAAAAAAACAAAAATTATTTCAGTTAGTTACAGAAAAAGAAAAAACATAATACTACGACTGTGAGTGTAAAAAATAAACAACCTTAGAGCAAGTCATCAGGCAAAGGCTCTCTGAAATGTGACATTTGCTTCAAGACCTGAGAATATAATATTTGTTCCAAGCCTTGCAGAAAGAGATTCCAATTAGAAGACAGCTAACAAAAAGACTCCAAGGCAAGATCGCGTTTGGCATACTTGAGAAACAAAAAAAAAATCAGTGTGACTGTATCAAATGGAAGTAGAGATTAGTAGGCATAAAACTATGTTGGCAAAGACCTGGTGAATGAATGTATTTCTGTATGATGCTGGTCAAGGTGGTGTGAGAATTCAAGGTAATAAGCCTGGACACCCCAAGCTCTGCTGTGATATCACCTGTCTGTACTGCCTGGGGTTAATTATTGGTTGTAGGCAAAGGAAGATGCTTTTCATGTTGGGTCTGGGTTGACTTGAGAGTTCTGTTGATGCTCAGAAGTGAACCTATTTGGTCTAGCATGGTGGCTCATGCCTATAATCCCAACACCTTGGGAGGCCGAGGTGGAAGAATCACTTGAATCTAGGAGTTCGAGACCAACAACATAACATGGTGGTAAGTGCCCGTTGTCTCATCTAGTTGGGAGGTTTAGGTGGGAGGATTGCTGGAGCCCAGGAGGTTGAGACTACAGTGAGCTGGGATCACACCACTTCATTCTAGCCTGGATGACAGAGTAACACCCTCTTTAAAAACAAAAAAAAGTAGACCTATTTGAAGCCTCTTCACCATGGACAGAAATGGTAGTTGATCCCACCACTTTATGTTGCATGTTGCGCATTGAGTAATTGGAATGCTCCATCATGGTGCCTCTTTAAGAGAAAATTGCAAGGTAGAAATTAAACCCACTCATGAAAAAGTCTTAGATATTAAAAATTGTAGGCCTATCAGAAACTTTTATAATTACCTTCTGTTGAGAATCTGTTTTTTTCCAGAGCATCATCACTCTTCATAATTAGTTCTATAATTTCCCCATAGAATATGATCCCTTTCGTCTGAAGTACTAAAATGAAGCACGAGTAGTTGATCACTGTCTGTCTGTAATTTGCATTGCTCTTTATCCAAGAAAATATTAGTTCTTATTAGCCAGATAGAGATCTATTATGAATGTCAATGTAACTTAATTAAAGCATAATATTAATCATAATACTATCTTACAGAATCAAATACTTCCCCACTGATGTTTACTTATGTAGACCTTCACTGATGAAGTGCAAAAAATAAATCAGATAAAGGCATTTTTTATAAGTAGAGAGATTTAACCAAAGCCTTTCTTAATGAAAAAATAATGCAATAGAAAGTATAGAAAGAATTGTATCTCCTAACTCATATCCAAAAGAGAACCCCAATGAAATAAGAAATTTGTTTTACCAACTTTGTACCTAAATAGTAAGTAATGTTTATTAAATTTCGGAGTATTCATTGCACTGTGTGCTATAAATGTTAGTCAACAAGTTCATAATCTCTACTAATTTTCCCAAATTTTATTTATTGTTATTTAAAAGGCACAAAGCAATTTTAGACCTAGGAAAAAGTTCAGCCACAATCACAGCCACTAGACAAGTCTAGTATCTACATACGTAATAGCATGGAAAACTAAAGTGTCTTCTGAATTAATGAGGATGACTGCAATTTCTTTGGGGTAAAATTGTCTATTTCTTTGGGAAAGTATTTTAATAAGTTTCTAGTGATGTAAGATAAGGGCCAAAACTAGACACTGGAGTGGTATTTGGGGGTGATGAGGCAGCAGAAGGTGAGTATTGAGGCAGTGTGGTGTTAAACCACTGCCCATATACGGCCATCTTCCTCAGCTGTAGAGATTGTTATAATAACTTATTTGGAACCTTCTGGTTGGAGTTATAGCCATCCCAGATTCTTCTGAGTTCATTCTGGAAATAAAAGGAAAGGAGAATGAGAACTTGGATTTCCAAGGGACCCTAGTCACAAGAGAGAAGACAAGACCACCAACAGAATCCCAGAGCTCGTGGAAAACACATGGTACTTCTAGCAGTCTTCTGGAATGAGGGCCTTGAATTATGGTACTGAAAGAAGAAGTTGCCTCAGAAGTTTGTGAATACTCAGTTTGTACCTTAATTTATGCATTGGAATTATTTTGTATGCAAATAATTTTAAAAAGCAGCCCAAATTGGATTAAACAATAAATTAAAATTTTTCACTCAGAAGATGAAAAAGTCCAAACATGTGTGTGGGAGTTGAGGTGAAATTCAGTCAGGGTCCAGCCCCTTTGAGATACAGTTGTTTGAATCTGCCTCGCCTCAGACATCAGCTTTGCCCTCAGGTTGGCTTTACAAGGCGACAGCAACATCACCCGAGACGTGCTGGGCTCCGGCAATCCTTCAGCCTCAGCCTTCCGAGTATCCGAAAATACAGGCGCGTGCTACCATGCCCGGCTGATTTTTTGATTTATTGTAGAGATGAGGTCTCGCTGCCCAGGCGGGACTTGAACCCGCGGGCTCAGGCAATCCACTCACCTCAGCCTCCCGAAGGCGCGGGATTACAGGCTGAGCCACCGAGCCCGGGCTGAGACCACCTTTCACGTCGTAAGAAGAGACAAGTTTCCTCCACCTATTGAACAAGTGCTGACCTCTAGGCCTAAATTACTTGAACTAACAAAGGTGTCAAGATATGTCACAGTTAAGGTCTGACGTGGAAATGAAGTCAAGCCTTATGAGGGAGGTAGAGAGGAGGCTTCGAAGACAACCTTAATGTTCTTTATAAAAATCGTATTATCTCGCGGAACTTTTACATCAGGAAGAGTTTTAGGTGTGAGTTTAAGTCCACTAAAATTTCTGTTAACTGCTCAAGAAAATCCAATTTTAAATCTCTTTTCATGGCTGCTACATAATAAAATTATTTTAAATTTAGCAATGCCATTTTCTCAGAATTAGGTAATACTCATTTAGTCTAAAGTATTTTTAGTGAAACCTACCATACTTAGGATGGAACATTAATTAATTGATAGCAATTTGAAGAATCGACCAACTCAAGAATTCTCATGAAAGCAGAAGCTAGATACTGCAAGAACTTGGAGGTCTTGAGACAGCAGAGGAGTTGGCCTCTGGCCTCCCCACAGTCAGAAGCTAAGGCACTCTGCCCAAATACAATGCCAGCTGTGCAGCCTAAAAAGAGAGCCCAGCTGTGAAGCTCAAAAGGATTTTTAGGGTTCACTCTGGGCAACCTTGCACCAGCATGTGGGACTCTCCCATTAAATACCAAAAGTCTGAGTAGTGGGAATTCCTGCCAGCAACACACAGTTGGAGTGATGCTTTAGACGGCCAACAATATTTTCCAGATGTGCCGGGAGGTCTGCTTGGGAAGACCAGGCAAGATGTTTATCCCTGCTGACTGAAAAGGGTGTGTGACTAGTGCCCTTCTAGACAGGAACTAAAGAATCAGTTGTATTTGTTTTAACACAGTGAAGAAAGGACTGAAGGATAATGAAGGTGAGGTTCTAAGGATCAGGAGACCCTGGGGCTTCAGAGTGCCTTCCTTCCTTCCTGAAGGATTCATGCATTTGCTTTTTTCTACTTCCCCAGTGTGCAAGCGATGCCTATCTGCATGGCACTTTCAAACATCCTGGAGTACTCCATGAAGATATGGGAGGCATTTCCTTTCTGATCTCCTTTTGACTCATAGTAAATTCATCTGGCAAATGCTTCCCTTCTGAAAGCTTTCATGAGCTACACCTGGTAGAACTTTATTTATTGTCTATTTAGCAAGGTCTTTAAAGATTAAAAAGATGAATATTTGCATTCTAAAGAATGTTAACTCCCTTGATTATGAACCTAACCAGGAAAACAGAACAAAGTTGGGTGGCAAATGCATTATTTATGTGAATGTTTTTAATTAATGGGTTTGAATAATTTTCGTCACACTGGTTTGGATTGACAGATAATGTATGCTGTTCTGTAGCTG
Organism: Cephalopachus bancanus; assembly: GCA_027257055.1. NCBI lineage: Eukaryota > Metazoa > Chordata > Mammalia > Primates > Tarsiidae > Cephalopachus > Cephalopachus bancanus. Next base: position 9,375,000 of record JAPVLO010000204.1, read on the forward strand.
TGACTGCAGACTGTATTTGCCTCTTCTAAAGGAGGGCATTTTTTCATCTGGGCACACTGACCTTGAACAGAAGAACAGACTGTCTGTGTGCTGCTCAGCTGCTACAAAGATTCTCTACTTCAAAAATATCTGCCTTGCAGGTGCTGAAATGTCTACCTCTGTACCTTACAACTTAGAAGAATTTATTTCCAGGAGCCGCCTCCTTAAAATGTAAATATTACTTGGAAAAGTCATATCGTTAGCCAACTCACATCTGGTTTATATAGAATGCCTCCTTGAGTTTAATTCTTTGTCTCACACATTCCAGTTGGGAGTGGTACTTACAATTTTTTTCCATACTACCTGAATTCTTTATATGTGGATTATTTCTTATTCCTATAGACTTGACTATAAAATTATAGCTCACACATATACAACACACACACAAACCTATTTATGTAATCAATCCTCAGAAGCATGTGCCACAAAACACCATTATATTTTGATACAGCTATGAATATAATTATGAGCTCATTGAAAATAGACTTGCGTTTTAACTGTCCTGAGCTCAGTGTTGTATCCTATTCTTACAATTCCATTTTGCCATTTTTCTAACACAAAAAACCCCACCCTGTTGCTAGGTAACCTTAGCAAATACTATGTGTAGCCCTCCACTTTCTTTTTTTTCTTTCCTTTTTCTTTTTCTTTTTTTTTTTTTTAGCCCTCTACTTTCTACATTCTTCTGGTTTCCTTCTATAACAGTCAGTGTATTATTGTCATTATTGACTTCACTGATAAGAAGCCACAATTTGCTCATCCTTCAACAGAATAGAAAATTGACATATCCTTAGGATGCATCTGCATGCTTTCAGAGAAACGGTTCTTGCCTTAGAGGTCACATTCCCAAAGAAAGTTTTCAATATTTAGCACCCCCTCCCATTTGCCTCAACTTTTTAAGCCCTCTCAAAATTTCTTTTCTGCTAGGCACAGTGGCTGAAGTCTGTAATCCCAGCTCCTTGGGAGACCAAGAGGCCCACAGGTTCAAGACCAGCCCAGGCAACTTGGCAAGACCTCGTCTCTACAATAAATCAAGAAAAATTAGCTGAGCATGGTGGCATGCACCTGTAGTTCCAGCTACTTGGAAGGCTGAGGCCGAAGGATGGCTTGAGCCCAGCAGGTCGATGCTGCAGTGGCTGTGAGCATGCCACTGCACCCCAGCCTGGGCAACAGAGTGAGACTCTGACTCAAAAAGCAAAACAAAATTTAAAAATTCCTTTTCTTCAAGAAGTAGGTTTGAAGCCTAGGTAACATGGTGAGACCTGGTCTCTACAAAAAAAAAAATCAAAAACTTAGCCAGGCGTGGTGGTGTACACCTGTAGTTCCAGTTACTCAGGAGGCTGAGGTAGATGGATTGCCTGAGCTCAGCAGGTTGAGATTTCAGTGAACCATGATTGTGCCACAAAGTGAGGCCATGTTGGGACAACAAAGTGAGACCCCCAACTCAAAAAAAAAAAGAAAAAGAAAAAAAGAAGTAGGCTTGTCTCCGGAATATAGTCATGTTTTGTGTGTGATGATAGTTATAGTCATGTTTTGTGTGTGATGATAGTATTCTGACACAAACTAAAGTTATGCATGATGTTCAGCCTCTGAAGTAGTGAACATCAACAACAAAAAAATTATAATTACGTTTAGCTGTGGACTTATTGTGTGGCAGGCACTGCTAAGTGATTTATATACATCATCTCACTTCATCTTCACAAACTCCATGAGGTATTATCACTCCCATTTTGTAGATAAACAAGCTGAGACGAGATTCAGAAATCCCAGATTACATTTGGTAAGTGGGCAGCAGAACCGATATTTTTTCAGTGAAGATGTTGTTGATTACACATTAAATGTAAATATTAATTGTAATATGAAGCTTGAATTCAGAAATATAGAATAAAGAAAAATATACACCTTGGAACAAAAATAATACTGTATGTATATAACCCACCACCATTCTCTTGCTTATAAATTAGAATTGTTCTCTAACTATTGTTGCTAGTATATAATGTAGCTAGATCATTGCCTTTTAGTTCTGTTGTATCTCTCCTACACACTCCAACTTCTGTCTCCCTACTACCACTTAATAGGCTCTTTCCCGTGCATAGATGGCTAATGGGTATTTTCTGAGTTATAAAGAAGTGCCTTTGAAATCAGTAAACTTGGAATCAAAGCCTGCCTTGCCATTTACCAGACAAATCGTCTTGAGCAAGATCATTCTATAACAATAGATATAACACTATAATACTGAGTTATCTATCACAGAAACAGAGAACTAAGTATCACGTGTTCTCACTCATAAGAAGACCTTGAACAATTATTGTAATACTATATGAAAAGGATTGGTCGTAGCAGGAAACTGCCGGGGTGGAGGGGCGGCGGGCAGGCGGGGAAGATGGGATTGACAGTAGTGGAAATCTGCTGGGGGAGACACACCTCATCAACAAAGGTAGCTGCATAATGAACATTTGTATACCTAACCCTGAATTGTACCCCACATCTTTAAAATTAAAAAAATTGTTTTAAAGATTATTCTTTGACCTTGTATCTCTAGACATATTTTGTTTACTCAAATTTTTGATAGACAGATTTATAAAATTGCCTAAATCCTCTACTAGCCTGTGACTTCATTGATAGCTAATGGTCTATCCTACTTCTTATTTACTGGTTTTTTTTTTTGTTTTTTTTTTGAGTTGGTCTCACACTGTCGCCCAGATTGGAGTGCAGTGGCCGCTCCCGGCCACCGCAGCCTCGACCTGCTGGGCTCCGGCGATCCTTCCGCCTCAGCCTTCCAAGTAGTTGGAACTACAGGCGCACGCTACCACGCCCGGCTAGTTTTTGATTTATTGTAGAGATGAGGTATTGCCAAGTTGCCCAGGCAAGTCTCGATCCGGCGGGCTCAGGCAATCCACTCACCTTGGCCTACCGAAGCACGGGATTACAGGCTGAGCCACTGAGCATTTACTATACTACCTTGCACATACTAAGGGAAGCATTCAATAAATATTTTATCTAATCAAATTTTTTAATACTTTTTTCTAAATGGTTAACTACAGTGTGCTGGTATTATGAGAACAAATAAAGTAATTTGGGGAGACCTCAATTCCATGCTTCCTGATGCTTTGGTTAAACAGGCTAAGATTCTACTCTTTCCACAAGACTGTAAATTCTCAGAAGTTGGATTTGTGCCTTCCTCCTTGAAGAAGAAGGAACTTCTTCCTGTTCTGATTCATGAGTTTCTTTAAGAAAGAAGGCACAAATGAATGAAAAGCATTGAGTTAATTTTACTACACTTGAAGACAGAATGGATAGAACAAATTTTCCCCAGAGATGATTTGAAACTTCATTTCATCATGAATGACATAATGTGCACACACTTTTATAATCTCTTCCTGTGGAGAAAATAGCCAGTTTAGGTGCATAAATTAAACTAGAAAATATAGTAAGCAATATCTATTTCCTAAACACTTTTATTTGTCTAGCTGTGAAATAAATAGATTAAGCTTAAATGTGGCACTCTTGTTTTGCAAAGCACACTGAACTCTTCATAAATGCATAGATGTTAATCAACTGGAAGAAGAGAAGAGAAGAGATAGAAGATAAACCTCTCATTTAATTATGTGATTAGTCATTTAAGTTTCTTTGTCTTTTCTTTCTTTCCTAGTACAGCTCATCTCAGAATTATTTTAGAAAAGAAACGAAATTAGAAAGAGAAGAAAAATATCCTGAGTGTGGAGTTGTGGAGAAAAACTCTGCTTGGAATCAGCATAAATCAAAGGCAAAATGTAAAAGGAGCCTGAACACTAGATATTTGTTTAAGCGTTGGGCTTATATTGTTTTTTCATCAAAGAGTTTGAATCTTGGTTGGGCCCTGTAGCTCAAGCCTGTAATCCCAGCACTTTGAGAGGCTGCGGTGAGAGGATTGTCTGAGCCCATGGGTTCAAGAACAGACTGGGCAACTTGGCAAGACCTCATTTCTACAATAAAAATTAGCCAGACTTGGTAGTATGCGCCTGTAGTTCTGGCTACTTGGAAGGTTGAGGCAGAAGGATTGCCTGAGCCCAGCAGATCGACACTGGGGTGGTGGTGAGTGTGCCACCGCTCTCCAGCCTGGGTGACGGAGTGAGACTCCAACTCAAAAAAAAAAAAAAAAAAAAGAGTTTGAATCTTGAATTGAATAGAATTAATCAGAGTTGTTTGGGTTGCACATCTCTGAACAATAAGACTGTGAATTTTTCTTGGTTTGCTTTTTAAATTTATTTATTACTAATATTGCCCAGGCTGGTCTTGAATTCTTGGACTCAAAGTATCTTTCTGCCTCAGCCTCCCGAGTATTTGGGATTACAGGCATGAGCCACCATGCCTGGCCTAGAATATATAATATTTAATTAGGAATTATGTCCCTATATGCTATTTTCCTTTAGATCAATTTCACCAAAGCTCTAGCTAATTTTATAGTTCAGGCAAAGTCAAGCAGACCCTGCCGGGGTTGTTGGAAGCAGAAGATAAAGAACTTGGCACAATGTTTTGGTAGTGGTAAACTCTTTTTTTGAGGGGACAGGTCATAGCAGCAGAGTTAAGTAGCTGTGACAGAGACTCAATGGCGTCAAAAGCCTAATACATTTACAGTGTAGCCCTTTATAGAACGAGTTTGCTGACCTTGATATATATCAGTGGTTCTCAACTATAAAATTAGTAATGTATGTTTTGTTTTGTTTGTTTAGAGTTGGAGTCTCACTCTGACACCCAGGCTGGAGTACAGTGGCATGCTAATGGCACCACAGCCTTGACCTGCTACCTATCAGGCAATCCTTCTGCCTCAGTCTTCCAGGTAGCTGGAACCACAGATGCATGCCACCACACCCGGCTACTTTTCTAATTTATTGTAGAGACGAGGTCTCATCAAGTTGCCCAGGCTGTCTCAAACCCCTGGGCTCAGGCAATCCTCTTGCCTCTGTCTCCCTAAGTGCTGGGATTACAGGCTTGATCCTCCACACCCAGCCTGGTAAACTCTTAATATGTCTCCATTAATTAATTTGATGACAGTAATTGGAAACTGATATCTCCAGGCAAATCTTAGTAATGGATAGTATCAAAATAGTATTCTGGGCACCCATCACCATGCAGTAAGCAGATATTTCTTATAACCATGCCTAGTTGGGAATATAAGTATGATGCTCAGATAAAATACGGATGCTGAAGATACAGCTAGATTACCTCCACATCCCTACTGGAAATTTGAATCATAACTACAGGTGTTATGCAAAGATATGGAGTAAATGAAGTTTCCCAGGGAGAGAGGGTTAAACATTAGAAAAGCTAAAGTTGGAATCCAGAGTGCAACACTTTTTAAGAGGTTTATAATATAAGCGAACGAGACTGAAATAGACAGGAAGAAAACCAGGAAGCAGTGGTGATACAGAACTCAAGAGAAAACGGTTTCAATAAGGAGGGGAGGCTCTACTCATTAAATATTTTTTCCAAATTTTTTTTAATTGAAAATTTAATTTATAGGCTGGGCATGGTGGTTCATGCTGGTAATCCCAGCACTTTGGGAGGCCGAGGCAGGAGAATTGTTTGAGCTCAGGAGTTCAAGACCAGCCTGGACAACATAGTGAGACCTCATCTCTACAAAAAAAAGAAAGTTAAAAAATTAGCCAGGCATGGTGGTGTGCTCCTGTAGTCCCAGCTACTTATGAGTCTGAGGCAGAAGAATCACCTGAAGTCAGAAGGTCAAGGCTGTAGTGAGCTGTGATCATGCCACTACACTACAGCCTGAGTGACAGAATGAGACCCTGACTAAAAAAAAGAAGAAAAAAAAAAGAAAACCGAATTTATAGCAGACTCGAATTGAGAGTATAGAAAAAGGAAGTATCAAAGCAAGATAAGGGAAGGGAAGCTAGAGATGAAATTGTGGGAAGTTGAGGAACTTTTTGCCAGATCATTTCTGTTTCCATGAGAAGTTGAAGGTAAACTCACTGAATAAATATACATGGGGTGAGTTATGAAAGCTTGGGACAGCTGCAGTACAGAATGGAAAAGAGAGGCAACAAAAAATAAGTAAAAAAATTTTGGAGGGCTTTAAGATCCCAGTTGAGACTGGAAGACACAAATTGTAGTGACACCAACTTAAATCACTATACAAGTTTCTCCAGCAGCCTAGGAGCAAATAGCAGCAGGGACGATTAGATAGAATTCATATTTATTTGTAACAATTATCTTCAAAATGTGCTTCAGAGTCCAATGACAGCCAAAATATCTTACTCAAAAATATCAAAAAGTATGGCGAGTATGTACATACATATATATATAGAGAGAGAGTGATATGTGGGGGGGGGCAGAGTCTCATTCTGTCACCCAGGCTGGAGTACAGTGGCATGATCACGGTTCACCACAGCCTTGACGTCCTGGGCTCAAGGCGATCCTTCCACCTCAGCCTCCGAGGTAGCTAGGACTACAGACTCACACTGTCACACCCCGGTAATTTTTTGATTTTTTTGTAGAGACAAGGTTTCACTATGTTGCCTAAGCTGGTCCCAAAGTGCTGGGATTACAGGTGTGAGTGACCGCCTGACCAGTATGGAGTATAATTTTATGGAGTACAATTTTTTTTTTTTTTGAGTTGGAGTCACTCTGTCGCCCAGATTGGAGTGCAGTGGCATGCTCACGGCCACCGCAGCCTCGACCTGCTGAGCTCAGGCAATCCGTTCACCTCATCCTTCCAAGTAACTGAAACTACAGGCCTGTGCCACCACATCCAGCTGATTTTTTGATTTATTGTAGAGATAAGGTCTCGCCAAGTTGCCCAGGTTGGTCTTGAACCCGTGGGCCCAGACAATCTTCTCACCTCGGTCTCCCAAAGTGTGGAGTATATCTTAAAGCTTGAACTGAGAGTCAAATGATCTGTGTTATACCTCTGGCTGTGCTCCTAACTGGTGATGCAACTAGGTTAAGTGACTGGTTTACCTGTTCTTGGCTTTTCTGACATTCAGTCCATCTAAGTTATTTCTAACATAGGAACTCTAAGTGAGAAACAGTATTCCTAGTGTTGATAGTGGAGAATTGTTTCCAGCATTTTCTTCAGATATGTTGAGTTCGATACACTTGACATCCAAGGGAAGACAGCAAGTGTACAATGAACACTACACATCTGGAACTTGAGGGAAGTGAGGTGTTTGGAGAGTTATCAGCATACAGTGCTTTTTAAAGTCATGGGACAAATGAGATCAAGAGACAGAGAGTGGTATAGGTAGGCAGAAGACTGGATTTCATTACACTGCAATATTAGAGGTCAGAGGAGGAGGAACTATAGACAAGAACTGCAAAGAGTTATCAGTGAGGTAGGCAGAAATTAGGAAAGTTGGACTCAAGAGAACAAGAAAAGAAAGGAGAGAGTTGTTGTGTGTGTCAGTCCTGCTGGTAGAAGAGGACAGAGAAGTAACGCCTGGATTTGGCAACAAGGAGAGCACTGGTAACTTTAAAAGAACCATTTTAGTGGAGTAAAAGGTCAAAAACCCAAGGTCAGTGAGATTAAGAAGCTAGCAGGTAAGGGCATGTCTTTTTAGTACATTTGCTGTGAATCTGAGGCAAAGAAATAAGGTTGAGGCAGGAAGGGGATATGTGGTCCAAAGAGTTTTATTTTATTAAGATGCATGTTCTACAAACTCAGTTCAAGCGTGCTGCAGCCAAGTTGTTATGAATTGTTATTAATGTTTCTGCTGGCTCCCAGTCCTTGGGAACAAATGTTCTTCTTTTCTGTGATTTCCTTTCTTTCTCTTTTTCATGGTTTCTTGGTCATTTCAGTCATAGAACCTACACTTGTTCAATTCATATTAGTCCTGGTCTATAAGGAATAAACCAACTTCTCATTTTTAAGTCCCTGAAATCTATTGGATTATATTCCAGAAAAAAATTCAGAGATTTAATGAAATCATCTTATTTTATAGGTGACAAAATTGAAGCACCATAAGAAGAATGCTTTAGTGATGGATCCAGAAATATAATCCAGGAATCAATATTTTTACTATCTGACAAAACACATTTCTCTTCCTCTAACTCACCTCAATATGTCTGAATGCTTTTCTCATCCCAGAGACAACTCCCTGACATCTGAATCCAATAAAGCATCTTTCTCTTCACCACTGATACCTGAAAGGTAAGCCATTTCATACCACATCCAAAGTCATTTCTATGAATATTCAATATTTTCACTAATGTATTGAAGAAATCCTTTGAAATTTTGAATCGGGCAGTGAGGGGTTTTCATTACAAATGGTAGAAGATGCTTAGCTCTCACAGAGTAGAGCCTCTCCCACTAGATTATGAAGTCACAGAGGGCAAGAGTCTGACTGAATTTCCAAAAAATAACATGATGCCTTGCTCATAGTAGATGATCAAAAAATCTGTACTTATGGAAAGAATGAATAGGATAGTAGCTGTCTGGCCTATTTTTTAGAAAACTATGTTGTAATTAGCACTCTTAATTCAAGTTCTTGCAGAGGTCATAGCCTGCCTTTCCTTGGTTTCGTCTTCTAATTAACAAGTACCTTCATGTTCTAGGATATGTTGGTTATCTCCATGTTTTTCATCATTTCTATATGACAATAGTTTTCTTTCTTCCCAAAGAATTTTTGAAACTAGTTATCTATCTACTGTATTATCTTCTCTGACCCTTGACCTAGTAAGTCTCAATATCTAATAATTTTATGCATCTGGAGATCTATGTAGGATGTTAATACTAGTGCTAACTTACGAATTAAAAATGGAGACCCTAGGGACATGATAGAAACATACAAAAGTATTTACTTAAAGGAAATAATATTACTACATACATCTTGTTCTATATGTTTTACAGAAATTGTGTGATTCGATGTTCTAAGCCTTGAATGTAAGAACTGACTTTTATATCTATTTCTGAAGCTCACTCTGTAGACGTTACTTTATCTGGTGAGTCCTTTTGAATAGTTGAAGAGTGAGCCTTTCCAAAACCCATCTGAAATGTCAGTTCTTTTTTCTTTTCTTTTTTTCTTTTTGAGTTGGAGTCTCACTCTGTCGCCCAGGCTGGAGTGCAGTGGCACACTTACGGCCACCCCAGTGTCGACCTGCTGGGCTCCGGCGATCCTTCCGCCAAAATGTCATTTTAAGTAGAAGACAAGGGCAGGCACGGTGGCTCACGTCTGTAATCCCAGCACTTTGGGAGGCCAAGGTAGGAGAAATGCTTGAGCCCAGGAGTTTAAGACCAGCCTGGGCAACATAGCATGCCCTCGTCTCTACAAAAAAAATCAAAAATCAAAAGTGTGTGGGTGGTGGCATGTGTCTGTAGTCTCAGGAGGCTGAGGCGGGAGGATCTCCTGAACCCAGGAGGTCAAGGCTGCAGGTGAACTGTGATCATGCCACTGCACTCCAACCTGAGCAACAGAGTAAGACTGGCTCAAAAAGCTACATTTCAGTTATGGAAACTTATATTTAAAAGGCTATTTTGTTTTAAGGTTTAAAAAATGGAAACTGAGTGTGGAAATTTTAAGAGAAAAAAACTGTACTATTTCTAACTGTTTTTTAAAATGTTTTGTGATGCCCCAAGAGATTTGACTCAACTCAAGAAAATTCTTTTGAACTTAACAATGGTCTAAGGTGATTTGTAAAGTGTAAGATGGGAGCAACTCAGAGGATAAGTGAAATATTCAAATTCAAGGAATCCAAGATTTCCTGACCACTTCTAGAAGAGTTACTTCATTTTCCCATAGTACTTCCACATCTGTAAAATGATTTGCTAGTAAAGACTTTAATAAAGGTAAGTCTTACTATCGGATAAATTGCTTTGTGGAAAATTATGGAAATCTGGAATTTTAAAATCTAATTTTCCTTTAGAAAGTAAATTAACATCCCACTTGAGACTAGGTGAGTTTCGTGTTGGCATCATCTAGTTACAGCTATAAACCAGAAATAACGAGAATTCAAAGGGTCAGACTGAAAAGAGCAAATATAAAATATCTCATTGTAAATGCTTCCAATTTGAATATTGAGGAGATTTATGAAGCTGGAGATTTTTCATCCAGAATAAAACCATTAAGATACGTGACAGGGTTTGACTCCAAAACCACCAAGTCACACCTACTGGCTCTTCCACCACATGAGAACAGTGGAACCCAGCCCAAATTTAGGCTGGTCACTTTATACTCACATTTGATATACATAGGAGTTTCCACTTTGCAGCTCTTGTTAAAAACAAGAGCAACGATTTTACTATCACTAAGAAAGCACCTAGTTCCCAGCAAGCACCCACATAAGGTATCAAGAGGCTGCAGCAAATCTTGTGTCTAAAGGGAACAGACCCATGGCTAGACGTTCAGTCCCCGGTTGTAGTTCAAGCCATGCTTGACAGGTTTTGAGTGAAGCAAGATCAGAAGATAGAAAAGGCTGGTCAAGAGGCAGGCTTAGCAAGTGATGAGACTAAAAGAATTTTCTAGTATTTTGGAATTTTCTAAACATAAAAATGCAATATACACATAAACTCTGCTTTTGTATGCCAAATGTCTTTTTTGTTGCTGTTTTGGAGGTTTTTTGTTTTGTTTTGCTTTGTTTGAGTTGAGGTTTCTATCACCAAGCTGGAGTGCATTGACAAGATCACAATGATCACAGCACATGGCAGCCATGACCTCCTGGGTTCAGGCGATCCTTCTGCCTCAGCATCCCAAGTAGCTGGGGCTACAGGTACATACCACCACACCTGACTAATTTTTACTTATTTATTTATTTTTACTTTTATAAAGGTGAGGTTTCGCTGTGCTACCCAGGTTGGCCTCAAACTCCTGGGCTTAAGCAATCCATCCACCTCAGTCTCCCAAAGTGCTAGGATTACAGGTGTGGGCCACTGCACCTGGCCCCAGATTTCTTCTTTGATGCATGGAGAAAAATCTGTATAGCGTGACAGTTAGAGGTCTCCAGGGCTCCACTGATCTTTCTGCATTAAAAACCAGATAATACATTCTTTTAGACTTAAATTTGCATTTTTCGGTGTGCATGGTAGAGAGTGGGTGGGTTCAAATTTTATAGATATTTTTATATCATTTTACAGTTTTTCATTTTATGTGATAGATAAATAGTGGGAAAGCAATGTGCAAACCAAATTACATTCTAAGTGTACTCACTGAGTTTGCTGAATAAAGGAATACAAACAAGTACCCCCCACGTCTGGTAAAGTCAGCAATCACCTTGCAGCCTCTTTTGTGTAAATCCAGATGTTTATAATTGGGCTTGATGAAAGTCAGGTCTACATGCCTTATTTAATTCCATATTTATATAGTAATTTTACTTCTTATATTATGTAAAAAAAATAACTAATTACTTCTTTCAAATCTCCTTTGAGGATGAGAAGGAAGCATTATTAATCCAATTTTATTTCTATATATGATTAACTAAACCACTTTGACTCAAATGAAAGCTAGTTATTATCTCCCTGTCATTCTAGTACTCAGTATTGGAATATATAAATAGATGAATTCAAAGCTGTCAGAAGTTTACCTGTGAAACTAGGTTATGGCTACTACTGAAACTATGTTCATTCTTTACCAGTAAAAATGGAGAGAAGCATCATATTGAAAATATTTACAGTACACATAAATCTAGCATAGTATATGGATTGCAAACAATGGCCCACTGATCAAATCCAGCCCACCACCTGTTTTTGTATGACCCACAAATGTAGCTTTTACATTTTTTAACAGCTGAAAAATTAAAGAGGAATGACATTCTGTCATACAAAAATTAAAGGAAATTTTTAATTTCAGTGTCCATAAATAAAGTTGTATTGGAACACACCTGCCTCAATTTATTTTTATATTGTCTATGACTGTTTCAATTAGGATGATTAGACCCTATATGTCCACATAATTTATGCTGCAAAGGCAGAGTTGAATAGCTTTGATGATCTGTAAAACCTAAAATATTTACTATCCAGCCCTTTACAGAAAAAGTTTACTGATACCTTATAAATAATTTACGAGGAATTCTTCATCCCAATAATAAACAGCCTAACAATAAAGAATAGTAATCATATGTGATGAAAGTGAAATATCAAAATGTGATAAAGCTGTTCGAGGTTGGTATATGTATAAATTATGTGGACATATAGGGTCTAATCATCCTAACTGAAACTGGTCATGTTAAGATAGTGAATATACAGGTGATTTAAATGAAGTCACATTATCCTTTCAATAAAAGAAGAAGAGTAATTATAAATAGATGTGAAAATAAATCCATACATCATTTTCATTTTGCAGCACTTTCATCTCTGACACAAAATTTATTTTGGCTGTACCTCAAAAAAACAAGGAACAGAAAAAAATGAGCAAAAAAATAACTAGATTCAAGCTACGGAGAGATAAGTGACAACACAATTAGTAGCACAATTGAATGGTAGAATAGGAGAAACACACTCGGTGAAGCTGTTAAATATTTCCTGAACACACATCTGCACCACTGTTATTTCTAATTGGAAGTGTTAGCATTCCTTGTGATAACAACTACAGTCTAAAAAATAACTTTGTACTGTACTACTAAATAGTATTGTAGATATTTTACAGTTTATAGAACTAACTGGGTAATCAACATGGCTTATTACCCTGCTGAATAATTCTGACATTAGAGAGACCAGAAACAGGCTTCTGAGGTAGTGCAGGCTTCTGAGATAGTAGAGCCTAGGATTAAACTGTATTTCAATGTAAATAAAGCTATTTAATCAGGAAGGGAAACAAAATCATTGCTTGTTCATCAACTAGTCCTACTTGAAAATAAATGCTGTCGCTCTTCAATCACACTCTGATTGATCCTTTAATTTTAAATTTTCTGTGCATGTTAGGGTCTTTTGATACGCTCAGATTACCTCCAGTAATTTACAGGATAATAAAATGTGACAATAAAAAGAGCAGGATTCTCACAGAAAGAATAAGAACTGCGTGGCAGAGTAACATCAAGGACACAATAAAAAGACCTGGAAATGAGTTCACGGGACAACTCCAGGTATAAGGCAAGATTCACTGCTCCACTTAGCAGAGGTCGCTTCACTTCCTACCTTGGTGGTGGCTCACTTCTCTCCATCATTCTTCCTATGGTTCTTTCCATGACCTGCTAAATTCCCAGCAGATATTCAGCTCCAGGACAGAGAAACAAGAAAATAGAATTCTTGAAAATTTGCAGAAATTCTCATAATTGTAAGTTATATATATTTTTGATAATACTTTATGTCTTAAACAATGTTATCATAAAAGTAAGCAGTGAGTCATTTTTCTGTGATAGGATTACACTAAAATTTTCAGAGGTTTTCTATTAAAATGATAGTGGTTTATTATTATGATTATTCTAATATACTATCATATGTTATTTCAATATTATGTAAAAATAATCTTTATCATCCTTAAAGTAAAACTTTAAAACACACCTAGAATAAATTGTCCTGTTCAACATAGACAATTTTATATATTTTGCATTGATGGTGGTCAAATTGTTAACAGCATGTTCGAAAGCAGCTGGACATGGTGGCTCATACCTGTAATCCTAGCACTTTGGAGGCTGAGATGAGAGGATTGCCCGAGTCCAGGAGTTTGAGTCCAGCCTGGACAATATGGCAAGACCTCACCTCCACATACACACACACAAAATTTTAAAAATTAGCCAGACATGGTGGCTCACACCTGTAGTCCCAGCTGAGGTGGAACTACACCTAAGCCCAGCAGGTCAATGAGGTTATGGTAGCTGATCGTGCTATTGCAATCCAACCTGGGCAACAGAGTGAGACTCCCACTCAAAAAACGAAAAAGTGTGTCTAACAGTATCCTCAACTTGAGCACTGGGTACACGTGGGATCATATAAGTTCATTTCTTTGTTTAATGGTAACAATATTTTGTATGTTTGACCTGATTTGGGCTTAGCTGTTGAAATCATTATCACTCTTGATAACTCTGTTTTGGAATCTTTTTCTGATTTTTTATAGGAATAGTCACATCTTTTTCTCTGTGCTTTTTTTGTTATAATATTTTCAAAGATCTGTGCCCTATGATGAATAGTCAAACATTGAAAACACCAGCAAACATTTATTATATAGTACTCAAGTAATTGAACATTCAAATCTCTTAGCAAGATTTATAGCACTTTATAGAATTGCCAATTTAAGAACTTGTTTTGCTTCCAAAACTTATTTCTTCGAACTCCATTCATAAGATTTGTATACTATGCATATGAACTTACTAGTTTTTTTATTTGCAAGAATAACTCACCATTAACAAAAGATGGGGTCATGAAAACACACTTGTAACATGGCCACAGTTATAAGACTGTTTGATTAGATTGTGACCACTTCTTTTCTTTTTTAAGTTGGAGTCTCACTCCATCACCTAGGCTGGAGTGCAGTGGCATGTTCACAGTCACCCTAGGGTCGACCTGCTGGGCTCAGACAATCCTTCTGCCTCAGCCTTCCAAGTAGCTGGAACTACAGACACATGTCCTACCACACCTGGCTAATTTTTTTATTTATTGTATAGATGAGGTCTCACCAAGTTGCCCAGGCTGTTCACGAACCCGTGAACTCAAGCAATCCCCTCACCTCAGCCTCCCAAATGCTTGAGCCACTGCTTCTGGCCAACCACTTCTTTTCTTCATGACCTTGGCCTGTTCCCAGAAATGTCAACCTTAACCTCGACTCCATATGCCAGCATTTCCTGTTCTTGCATTAGATTTGACATCAGTGGCTTCCATGGATGCAGTAATGTTTCTATGCTGATTGTTAGCCTCAATTTTCACAGGAGAACTTTAATATTTTCCCTATTTTCCTGATTTCTCAACGGTTTTTAAAGGGATTCAGCATTCTGAAAAACATAAAGTTCCTGAGAAATAGTGGGAAAAAAATACCCATGTAGAAATAATATGACCAGCCAGGCTCGGTGGCTCAGACTGTAATCCCAGCACTTTGGGAGGCTGAGGCGAGTGGATTGCCTGAGTCCGCAGGTTCGAGACCCACCTGGGCAACTTGGTGAGACCTCATCTCTACAATAAAATCAAAAAATAGCTGGGCATGGTAGCGCGTGCCTGTAGTTCCAGCTACTTGGAAGGCTGAGGCGGACGGATCGCCGGAGCCCAGCAGGTCGAGGCTGCAGTGGCCAGGAGAGGCCACTGCACTACAGTCTGGGTGACAGAGTGAGACTCCAACTCAAAAAAAAGAAATAATATGACCAACCAATCCCTCTCTCTCTCTCTCTCCTGATACATCTTTATTGGGTCTTACAACTCTTCTCACTCACAGCTTTCTACTTGCCTTCAGCATATGTCTTCTAATTCAGCAGTCCCCAACCTTTTTGGCATCAGGGTCCAGTTTCATGGAAGAATCATCCTTCAGAGACTGCACATGGACACTTTGTCTTTATTCCTTCATCCTACTACCTGAAACACAGAAGTCTTCAGTTTTGAGGTGGAGTCCGTGCAGAGTGGAACAACAAGATGAATGTCCATGCTTTGTCACCATCCCAGTCCTAGACTCCAAATGGACTTCCATTTAACAGAGCAACAAGCCTCTATCTACTTTAAGCCTCTGTTATTTAGGACTTTCTTTACACATATTTGAATTAAATCTTAAGTAATATAGGTGCATCAATATTGCTACAGTCTATTCTCTTAACACTATATTATGCTTTTTTATTGCCAAATAATTTTTGTAACTATAATTTTTAACAGCAGCTTTTAACTTCATCTCATAAATAAGCCATAGTTTACATAAACAATTCTCTATTATTGAATGTTTAAGTTCATATTTATTTATTTTGTTCTAAAAGCTCCCTAGTTTTAATATACCCCTTCACTACCAGAAAAATTAGATCTGGATAATCATATTTTTGTCTAGCCAGTTACAGTGACACTATTTATCCCATAACTTTCTCCCCCTTTTTGATTTGTGCTACTACCTTTATCTAATTTAAAATTTTTGCACAGTTAATTTCTGGGTTATTTATTATATTTTTCAAACTATTCTTAGGCCACTGGCCAATGCTCTATTTATTTCTCTTTTCTTTTATTTTTTTAAATAGAGACAAGTTCTCACCATGTTGCTCAGGTTGTTCTCATTCTGTCCTCAAGCAATCCTCCCAAAGTGCTGAGATTACAGGTGTGAGCCTCTCTGCCCAGCCACTCTATTTGATTTAATTATCATACCTGTAACATGACCTAAATATAAATATATGCTAAAATATTTATGACTCTTTTTTTAAAAAACTTGGGCCAGTCTACTTTACTCATATAACTTATAACCAGTTTCCTTCTTAGAGCTGGGTCTGTCATTTAAAAACAATGCCAATAATAATTATACCTTGCTTTCCCTCTAAATAGTATTTATCTCACAGCTCCATCAAATGTATTGTTTCATTCGAGTCCTAAATGGAGCTATTTATGACATCATTCAGATTAGCTCCATTCACTTCTCAGTCTTCCAAAATTCAAAACCAGAGGATTTTAAAAAGAAGTTACAATCAGGCTCACTGAAATTGCTGTGAAATGCTCTTAAGAAGACAGCTGTCAACTCTCTTGGCTACAGTCCTAGTGTTTCCTTCAGATTACTGATGGAGTTCTGCAGTCAGGTCAACGCCAGTTAGCCTCTTGCTAACTTGGGTTGCAGCTGTCTGCAGTCACGCTGAGCATGAGAGGTCCAGCAGCACAGGCCATCAAAAAGCTGGTTTTTGCTTGCTTTAAAAATAAATCCCCATAAAGTAGGACAAGTAATTGAAGCTTTGTAATTTTCCATCTTGGGGGCCTCAACCCTGATCTTAAACTGATGAAGCATTAGAATATCTGTTTAGAAAAGAGGTGAGAAGCTGTTGTTTGAATAATAAAGCATGAGAGAGATATTTTACAGATTTTCTGTTTGTGCTGCTGACAACAGAATGATATACCACTCTCAGAATTCAACTGACTTCTCAGAATAACATCTATTATGTGCGAAGGAATGTAGAAAGAATATATTCTTCTGTACTCTAAGTGCTGTAAGTACCAATAAGGTATAATTCAAGTGTGATAGGACAAGAATTCTAGCAATTTCTAAGATAATGTATTTTTTAGAAAAGCTTAAATGCCAACTGCATCAGCTGAAAATTTTATATATCTATATATCTATACAAATGTGTTTTTAAATGTTATAAAGAGGCTGGGCGCAGTGGCTCACGCCTATAAATCCCAATACTTTGGGAGGTCGAGGTGAGAGAGCCCGCGGGTTCGAGACCAGCCTGGGCCACTTGGTAAGATTTCATCTCTACAATAAATCAAAAAATTAGCCAGGTGTGGTGGTGCATGCCTGTAGTCCCAGCTACTTGGAAGGCTGAGGTAAGGATAACCTGAGCATAGCAGGTCGAGGCTGCTGTGAGCATGCTACTACACTCCAGACTGGGCGATGGAGTGAGACTCCAACTCAAAAAATAATAATGATAAAATAAAATAAAATGTTACAAAGAAAAGGTTATAGCAACTTTAATATGTGGCAAGAAAGTGAAATGGAAATCTTCTAAGGTGGTGTGGAGATATCTTTAAGAAACTCTATACAAATTAACTTTGACATTAAGGAAGTCTAAGACAAATAGACCAGGTGGAGATAATGATCAGATTGGGAAAAAAAATCATCAAGGTCACTTACCAAGCCATGAAACAGTCTTAACTGAAGTCAAGCTGTGTATAGACCAAGGAACTTCATGAAACAAAAAACTAAAGGGAACAGTGGAAAGGCTGCTCTAAATCAGAGTTTCCCAAACAGGTGCCAAAAGAACAGATTGCCACAGGATGTGGAGACGTGTGCCAGGAGAAGTGTGTTCCATGTTCACATTGGTTGGGGAAATGCTGAATTAGGCCCATTTCTCTGCAGCAGGACTTCCCTGAGTCTTCTGTAGGCCAAAATAGATTGTGTGCCTCCAAGGAGGGCTTTAGGATGCAGCGAGCGCCAAAACTTACTTGTGGCGACCTAGTTCTATCTCCTGAAACACTGAGTGAACACAACCCCCAAAATGCACATAGTTATTTAGACTTTTTTTGTAAGGAGGCCAGTGTACCAAAGGAGCAAATAAATGCTTTGCCCTCTGAGGTTCTGCAGGCAGTAGTTCAGGGATTCTGCTGTTTATTAAACTGGCTCTAGAAAATTGTAAAACAGCTTAACATTCAAAGAGTGTATAAAAATTAAGTCTTGGAACAAGAGAACTCAGAGTTCTATAATAAAGTTGTTAATTTGCTCCATTTGTAAAACTGTAGAATTTTAAACCTGGAAAATATCTTAAAGGAACATCTAGTGTAGCCAATCTTCTGATTTTACAGATGGGCAAATTGAGGCCCAAGTCAGTTACATGGTTTGTCCAAGGCTATTCATTAGGGGTCTAATGAGCCCAGTTCTAATAACTCTCACACCACACTCTCATAATTTCCATACAACAGGTCAGTTGTATTTTTTTAATTAAGCTCATAGAGAGAAAAATGAAAGTTCTTCCTTTATTCAACCCTTCAACTCACAATTCTCTCCAGAATTAGCAGGGTTTTTTTTTTTCTTTTAGCATTAAAAAAAAATGTTTTTAAATAGAGATGAGGTTTTGCTATGTTGCTCAGGCTGATTTTGAACTCCTGCGCACAAGCAATCCTCCTGCATAGGCCTCCCAAAGCACTGGGATTACAGGAGTAATCTGTGCCTGGCCAGAATCAAGTTTTAGGTCTTCTTTTTATTTGGGTCCCAATATCTGTACTTTTCTAATTTTATTCAGAACTCTATTATCCATCTATTAATTTATTCAACAATCACTCAGTGAGCACTGATCATGTTTCAGCCACATATAATCTGAGTCTCTGCCCTCAAGTCACTTAGTCTAGTGGGAGAGATAGCATACTCTATGATAAATGCACTGACAAGCTAGACAGAAAACTCAAGGACACATTCCTGAATTGCGAGAAATCCTGGGAGTTTTTTCAGAAGGAGTAACACCTTCATGGAGTCTCTCAAAGGGCAAATAGGAGTAAGGCAAATGAACAATGGGTTGATGTCTGAGAACAGCACAGTAAAAGCGCAGAAGCAGGAGAGGTTGGTGTTGCGTGATGTTAATAGGGGGCAAAGCAGGGAAATAAGTATGGAGACACCAGATCATGAAGGACCTTGTATTCTGGGCTAAAGATTCCATATCCTAGCCGGGCTCGGTGGCTCAGCCTGTAATTCCGTGCCTTTGGGAGGCTGAGGTGAGTGGATTGCCTGAGCCAGTGCATTCAAGACCCGCCTGGGCAACTTGGCGAGACCTCATCTCTACAATAAATCAAAAAATCAGCCGGGCGTGGTAGCGCATGCCTGTAGTTCCAGCTACCTGGAAGGCTGAGGCGGAAGGATCGCCGGAGCCCAGTAGGTCGAGGCTGCAGTGGCCAGGAGCAGCCACTGCCCTCCAGTCTGGGCGACAGAGTGAGACTCCAACTCAAAAAAAAAAAAGATTCCAGATCTTACATGTTAAAAAGATCCAACGGGCAGCAATGTGGGGAAGGGATTAGAACAGGGGTCCTCAAACTTTTAAAACAGGGGGCCAGTTCACTGTCCCTCAGACTCTTGGAGGGGTGGACTATAGTTTAAAAAAAAATTATGAACAAATTCCTATGCACACTGCACATATCTTATTTTGAAGTGAAAAAACAAAACAGGAACAAATACAATATTTAAAATGAAGAACAAGTAAAGTTAAATCAACAAACTTACCAGTATTTCAGTGGGAACTATGGGCCTGCTGTTGGCTAATGAGATGGTCAATGTCTGGTTCCATATTTGTCACCGCTAGTCGTAATAAGTTGAGGCGGCAAAAACACCTGGCGGGCCAAATAAATGTCCTCGGAGGGCCGCATGTGGCTCGGGGGCCGTAGTTTGAGGACCCCTGGATTAGAATGAGAGAAGACAGGAGGCTAAGGCAGTGGCCCAAGAAAAAAGTGATGAGAGGCTGGGTGGATGGCTCACAACACATTGGGAGGCCGAGGCAGGAAGATTAATTGAGCCCAAGAGTTTGAGACCAGCCTGGGCAACATGCAAGACCTCATTGCCAAAAAAAAAAATCCGAAAATTAACCAGGCATGGTAGTGTGCGCCTGTAGTCCCAGCTACTCAGGAGGCTGAAGTGGAAAGATTTCCTGAGCCCAGAGGGTCGAGGCTATGGTGAGCTGTGATCATGCCACTGCACTCCAGCCTGGGCAAAAGAGTGAGACCCTGACTCAAAACTAAATAAAATAACAAAATAAAATGTGATGAGGGCCTGAAATCTGTGATGGGAGATGGAAAGAGGGCTAGAGAGTCAAGAGCTTGTAAGGCGCAAGAGTAGACGCAGGGATCCTCTCTTCTAAAGAGAGATAATTGTAGCCTAGAACTAAGAGGAAAAGGGGGATAGAGAGTAGTTTGGTTCGAGATGAATTTTGGAAGTAATATCATAGGACTTGCCATTCGTCTAGATGGTTTGGTTGTAGACAGTTAGAAGGAGGAGGGAATTGAGCACAACTTCCAGATGTCTGGCTAAAACAGCTGAGCAGATGATGGTGCCTTGTTGTGAGCTGCAGAGCCAGGAGATAAGCAGGACTGGAGGAAAGCATGCTTTGGCCATGTTAAGTGAGATATTCAAGAGAATGGCAAGTTGACAATTGGATATACACATGTTAAGTACAGAGGAGAGGTTTGGGCTGGGATATTAATCTGGAAATCCTCAGCACATAACACAGAGGCTATGTTTAAAGTCAGAAGAGAAAGCTCAAGATACAGGATAAAAAGAGGAAGGATCCAACTAAGGAGATCCAAGAATGACCCAAGAGGTGGGAGTTAAGTAAGATGAGAACTGAGACGTCAATTTGATTTATCAACTGGGAGCTCAGGAGCTGAGAAATGAATAGAAGATGAAGAATTGAAAATGGAGAAGTAGGAAATATATGAGAAATTTGGGAGCTGAAACCCCAGAGTACAGAAATATGAAAAGATTAGTGGTGGGTGAGGTCACAGATAAACTTAACATGGAGGGGCAGCAAATTGAGAGGTTTTTCCTCTTATAAAGCCTCTTTTTTCTGTATAAAATAGAAGTCAGTTTGTCTTCTGAGACAAAGAGGAAGGTAGTGTACTTCAGTGGTATTAGCAGGACTAGTGACGACTTACAAACAAATGTTGCCAGAGTGAGTGGCGGGGGACATCAACAGTGGACTCAGATGATTGATGCCCCAGCTGCAAGGGACTCCAAGATGCTGAGGAGACCTGGTCCATAATATTTGTATTTCAATAAAGTGCTATTTTTTATAGAGAACCCATGAACTTCCGTCTTTTTAGTCAGATCAGGCTCCTGTAACAAAGTGTCACAGATTGGGTTGCTTAGAGACAACAGATACTGATTTCTCACAGTTCTGAAGCTAGAAAGTCCAAATCATGGGGTCAGCATGATTGGGCTCTGGTGAGACCCCTTTTTCCAGGTTGTAAGCTGCTGACTTAATGTATCCTCACATAGCAGAAAAGGCTCTCTGGTCTCTTCTATTTCCTCCCTCCCTTCCTTCCTTCCTTTTTTTCCTTTCTTTCTGTTTTCTTTTTTTGAGACATGGTCTGGCTCAGTCACCCAGGCTGGAGTGCAGTAGCACTATCATAGCGCACTGTAACCTTAAACTCCTGAGCTCAAGGAATCCTCCCACCTCAGCCTCCCAGGTAGCTGAGACTACAAGTGTGTGCCACCATGCCCAGCTAATTTTTGTATGTGTTTGTTTTTTAAGAGACTGGGTCTCAGTCAGGCTTGGTGGCTCACACCTGTAATCCCAGCACTTTGGAAAGTAGAGGCGAGAGTATTGCCTGAGTCCATGGGTTCAAGACCAGCCTGGGCAGCTTGATGAGACCTTATCTCTACAATGTCAAAAAAATTAACTGGTCATGGTGGCATGCTCCTGTGGTTTCAGCTACTTGGAAGACTGAGGCAGAAGGATAGTCTAAGTCGAGCAGGTTGAGGCTGCCAGTGGCTATGAGTGTGCCACTGCACTCCAGCCTGGGTGACAGAGACTCCCACTCAAAAAGAAAAGAGAGAGAGAGAGACTGAGTCTCACTATGTTACCCATGCTGGTCTTGAATGCCTGGTCTCAAACAATTCTCCCGTCAGCCTCCCAAAGTAGTGGAATTATAGGCATAGCTACTGTGCCTAGCTCTTTTTTATAAGCGCACTAATCCCATTCATGAGGGTGGCCCACATGACCTATTTACCTCCGTTTCAAAATACCATCACATTGGGGATTAGATTTCAATGTATACATTTTAGGATACAAACATTCAGTCCATGCATCTTCCTATTGGTCAGCTAACCATACTTCAAATAAGCCTGTTCAGTGGAGTCAAGGAATCATAATTCAAAACACAAATCTTCACCTAATACTATCAACTCCTGGATTGCAGTCTGAATGCAGAAGAGGAAATAAATCATCCTAATCCTGCAATCTAAAGGTAAAAGTTGCCCCTGAGTCAGAGTCTCAAGATAACATATGACATCACTTTGTGACTGTATCAGATTAAATGATTGAGAGATTTTTTTTTAACCTTCCTTCTAAAATACTAACCTAAAATTTACTCATGTGCGTATTATTTTCTTATATTTAAGAAAGTTTCTATTTGCTGGGTTTTTTTGTTTTGTTTTGTTTAGCTAAAACTGCATTTCATAATACAAAACAGAGATATCAAAGAATGTGATAATGCTATTAGGCATGCCTGTGCTTCTTGAGGGGGAAAAAAAAGGAATTCAGAGTAATAAAACAAGTAAGTGGGGAATTTAATACCAAATAAAAGGAATGTTTAAAATAAGACATTTGGGGCTGGGCGTGATGACTCATGACTATAATCCTAGTATTTGAGAGGCCAAGGAGAAAGGATTGCTAGAGCCCAGGAGCTCAAGACCAGCCTGGGCAACATAGCAAGACTTTGTCTTTACAAAAATTTTAAAAATTAGCTGGGTGTAGTGGGGCATGCCTGTAATTTCAGCTACTCGGGAGGCTGAGGTGAGATCACTTGAGCCCTAGAAGTTGAGGCTGCTGCAAGCCATGATCACGCGACTGCACTCCAGCCTGGGTGACAGAGTGAGACCCCAACTCAAGAAAAGAAAAGAAAAAGGACATTTAATTATATTCCAATCAAAATCAAAATTTATAGTTTATTATTTATTTATATAAACTTTATATGAATATATGTGTAAATATACTTATAATATCAACTTTGGGATTCTGAAGAATTAGGATTGAATGTCAGTAGTACCTGGGGTTATAACATATGGACTTGGAAATCAGTAATACCCTGCTATGGGACAGTCTAATATAGCGGTTATAAGCACAGTCTTTGGGGTCAGATTGCCTGAGTTGAAACTCTGTTCCATAATTTTTCGCAAAAAATACCTTGAACAAGTTATTTAACTTCATTACCATTCTGTTTTCTAATCTGTAATATGGGAGTCATTTTAATAGCATATATCTCATAGAGTTTTATGAAAATCAAATGACACAGTCCATAGAAAGTGATATTTTATAAGTACTCAATAAATGCTAGAATAGACCTTTGATTATTTTCCCCCAATTTCTAGGTTAAACAATACAGAAATTCTTGTGTGAGAAGATATGTATTTTGAAACAAAACAGACTAAATTAACTTGAGGAAATCGTTGTGTTTATCTAAGGAAAATATACTTTGTTGTATGCAAAAGGCAAGTATCCTGTTTTATTCACTCATTCAATATCCAACAAATATGCATTAAAAGCAGCTACTATGAGCCAAACACTATTCCAGGTATTTGGCACAGAGAATACCCCAGGGGAGAAAAAACAATAAAGATTCCTACCCTTGTGGAGCTTAAATTCTAGCAGGGGGAGACAGATAATTTAAATAAATAAATAAGTAACTTTAGAGTGTGTCAGAAAATGGCAAAAGAACAAAGTAGAGCAGATCCAGGGAAGGGAACTGGGAGCTGAGTTTGGGGTATTGAGAGTGGAGGGGAAACAAGGGAGGTTGTAATTTGAAGTAGGGTAATCAAGGTAGTCTGATGGAGAAGGCAGTATTTTCAAAAACAGCTAAGGGAGGTGGGGGAATGAGCTCTGGGGGCTGTATTAGTTTGCTTGGGACTGCCCAGCACAGGACCACGGACTAGAAGGCTTAAACAACAGATATTTTCTCACAATTCTGGAGCCTGGAAATGAAATCAAGGTGTTACAGTTGTCTTTCTCCATGGCCCTCTTCACCTTGTGTTGTCACATGGTCTTTCCTCTGTGATTGCATGTGTCCAAACTTCCTCTTTTTTTTTTTCCAAGTTGGAGTCTCACTCTGTCACCCAGACTGGAGTGCAGTGGCCGCTCCCGGCCACTGCAGCCTCGACCTGCTGGGCTCCAGTGATCCTTCCGCCTCAGCCTTCCAAGTAGCTGGAACTACAGGTGCGCGCTACCACACCCGGCTAATTTTTTTTGATTTATTGTAGAAATGAGGTCTCACCAAGTTGCCCAGGCGGGTCTCGAACCCGCGGGCTCAGGCAATCCACTCACCTCAGCCTCCCAAAGCGCGGGATTACAGGCTGAGCCACCGAGCCTGGCTACTTCCTCTTCTTATAAGGATACAATCATATTTGATTGGGGTCCATCCTAATAAACTCATTTTAATTTAATTACTCTTGGAAGGCCCTATCTTCAAATTGGCACTTGTGTTCCTTGGCACTGAGGTTTAGAATTTCAATGTATGAATTTTGGGTAAGCACAATTCACCCCGCAGCAGGGATATTCCATGCAAAAGAAAAAAACTAGAACCAAGGCTCAAAAACGGAATCGGAGTACCTGCAGAACAGCAGGGGGCAGGGTAAGGTGGAGTGAGTAAGTCTGAGGGGAAGGGTGGAAAACATAGGGTCTTGTAGGCTATTGTAGGATCTTGATGTGTTATTGAGTGAAATGGAGAATTGTAGTCAGGAGGATAGGAACACATTTGCCTGATATCTTAAAAGAATCACTAGCTGCTATGTTGAAAATAGACTGTCAGGAACAAGGGAAACTGGACAGGGTTCTCCTACTACGATCCAGGAGAAAGTATGAAGCTCAGACCAGGGCCAGCTGGAGATAGTGACAAGTGAAAAATGTCAGGATGCATTTTGATATTTATATATTCATCGATCAAGCATTTCCTGAGTGCCTACTGTTTGCAAAGTTGTGACTTCCTTTTTTCTTTTTTTTGAGTTGGAGTCTCTGTCGTCCAGGTTGGAGTGCACTGGCACACTCACATCCACCCCAGCATCGACCTACTGGGCTCCGGCAATCCTGCCAAGTAGCCAGAACTACAGGTGCATAACATAGTGCCGGGCTAGTTTTTTATTTACTGTAAAGACGAGGTCTTGCCAAGCTGCCCAAGCTAGTCTCGAACCCATGGTCTCAGGCAATCCCCTCGCCTTGGCCTCCCAAAGTGCCAGGATTATAGGCTGAAAGTTGTGACCTCTAATGAGAAGGAAATAGTGAATGGATACATAGCAAAATTGAGGGATATAGAAAAAGGAAGGAAATTAAGACTTGTTTTCATCAAAAAAGAAACTAACACAGATAGTAAATATAAAATTATTAAATGATTCAAAAAGTAATTTAGGACAGGCAGAGTGTGTAAATGCACTATTTGATGCTCACACAACAATGAAGTTGTCTACTAATGCCCAGTGTTTTGGGAGGCTGAAGCAGGATGATCATTTGAGGCCAGGAGTTTGAGACTAGCTCAAGACTCATCTCTACAAAATAACTAAAAAATTAGCCTGACTTGTTGGTACATGCCTATAGTCCCAGCTACTCTGAAAGCTGAGGCAGGAGGATCAACTGACTTTACCCAAGAGTAAAGGCTGCAGTGAGCTACGACTACAATCCAGAGTGAGACTCTTATCTCTAAAAACAAACAAACAAACAAAAAAGGTAATTTAATTAGAAAACTGTTTAAATATTAAGACATTTGTTATAAGGTGAAAAAGGATGCCATCCTAATTTCTTTCAGATATGGTACCATCTATTTCTCCTTATCTTTCAGTTTCTCTCTATTTTTTGCATTTAAAATGAAACTTGACATTTTTTCCGCGTTCACACATCTAAAGACATCTGGTTGCAGCATGTGGGTCATTTTGCAGCATGTGGAAAAGAAAGAACTGATGTGAACAAAGGGCAAGATATAAAGAAGGACAAAAGGATAAGGAGGAAAGAAACAAGGAATGCTTGGTGAGGGTACCAGGCATTCCAAACTCACCTGGCCCCCATGCCAAGGGCCACAAGACAAACAAAATATTTAAGCGCATTTTAATCAGGGACTAAAATAAAGATGGCTTTGCTGTTTCAATGGGTGTTAACAACATTTTTACCAACATTTTTAAAAGTGCATTGTGTTAGTTAGCTAACGTTGCCATAGCAAAATACAGTTTCATGCTGCATAAGGACATGTTGGTCAACGACAGACCACATAAAGAACAGTGGTCTCGGCTGGATGAGGTAGCTCATGCCTAATAATCCCAGCATTTTGAGAGGCCAAGGGGAGAGGATTGCCTGAACCCAAGGGCTCGAGACCAGCCTGGGCAACTTGGTGAGACCTCGTCTCTACAATATATAAAAAAAAATTAGCTGGGCATGGTGGCACATGCCTGTAGTTCCAGCTACTTGGTAGGCTGAGGCGGAAGGATCGCCTGAGACCATCAGGTCAAGGCTGCAGTGGCCATGAGCATGCCACTGCACTCCAGCCTGGGCGACAGAGTGAGACTTCAACTCAATAAATAAATAAATAAATAAACAAACAAACAGTTTCACTTAATGTTTTAAAATGTATTCATATATTTCTTGACTTCATGTTGAAGTTTAATTTATAACTTTAAATAAAAATCAAACGAGCATAAAGTAAAACACTCTCGTCTTTAGTAAAATTCAACGAAGATATAATAAACATTTGAACCACTGCATTTTAGATATTAGGAAACAAAAGTTTTATTGGTAAAGTGAGCATTCGGGCCCTGTGTAACAGCCACAGTCTTTTTCAGGTAAAATACTTAGATTAATTAGCCTTCCCTATTGTTCTGTAAACAGAACAAAGATATTAGATCTATTTTAACTCGACCATATTAATCTATGTATAAATCATGGCAAGCTAAAGTCTAATTCCTATCATGAGGCAATTCAATTGAGTTTGATGTATTACGTTTTCTTAGGATTAAATTTTCAGAAAGAAAATTAAAGAAACAATTTCTATATTTTTGGCTTTAAAATTTCTCCATAGCTTGAGAATAATTATTTGTCCATATTAAAGTCTGGCTGATAAGAGAGTTTGGAAGGATATTAACTCTCTACTAAAACCCAAAGCAAAAAAGTTCACTTAAATACTGTGAGAGACCACTTCATATTTCTTATCATATTTCACTTTGTAGAGCAGACAGAACTATAGTTTTGGCTAAGCTCTTAGGAGAAAGAGTCAAAGCATCTACTCAATATGATGGAAACGAAAAATGAATGTTTAAGTATCTATTATATTTTCTAAAAAATTTTCTTTCAAGTGCAAATAAATATTTATCTCTCCAAAAGAATGTTTCTCTTGCTCTGCCCTTGTTGAAGAAAATATGCCTCACTAAAGATAAAGCAAAATCGAATGCTTTGACTTTATAGCTATTGGAATTTCAGTATCAGTATCATAACAGTCCTGTGCTCCTATTTAAACATTTGCTTATAAAGATGTGTTTAGGCTTGGTGGCTTATGCCTATAAATCCCAGCACTCTGGGAGGCAGAGATGGAAGAATCACTTAAAGCCAGATCCAGATCAGCCTGAGCAACATAGCAAGACCTTGTCTCTACAAAAAATAAAAAAATTAGCTGAATGTGGTGGCACATGCCTGTAGTCCCAGCTATTCAGGAGGCTGAGGTGGAAAAATTGCCTGAGCCCAGGAATTTAAGGCTGCAGTGAGCCGTGACCATGCCACTGCACCCCAGCCTAGGCGACAGAGTGAGACGCTGACTGAAAAATTAATATATATATATATAATAAAGATATGTTTAGAATATGCTGCACTAGATTTCTTTCACAGTGGGCAATGCTATCAGTCAATTAGATTGCCCCATTTTTCCTAGCCTATTTTTTCAAGTTACAAATTCCAAGTAAGTAATTTGCTAAATTATTTCACATAATTTAAAAATAGCATGTCATTACCATTAGCTACCAAGTAGAATGATTTAATTTTAAATCTTTTCTCCATTCACTTTCCAAAGAAATGGTTGTATGATCAATTTGACCTTTTACCAGCATAATTACCAAATAATTAACAATGATAAATGATTGTGAGCTGAAATATTTTTAACTTATCATTAAAGGGCAGCATACATTTCCTGCAAACCAGGAATTATATATTTTCTATAAAATATTAAATATACGTATTTATTTTATTGATTTAACACATACTTATCAAGTGCCTAGTATGTGCCAGGAACTGTCATCATGGAATTTATATTCCTAAACTAAATATGTGACAATATTATATTAAAAGATCACAAATGCTATGGAGAAAAATAAAAGCAGGAAAAGATAGTTGGGAGCATACATGTGAGGATAAAGGGTGCAATTTGTTGTTGTTGTCTAGGCTGGAGTGCAGTGGCACAATCATAGCCACTGCATCCTCCACCTTCTGGGCTCAGGTGATCCTTCTGCCTCGGCCTTCTAAGTAGCTGGAACTACAGGGGCGTGCCACCACACCCGGTTAATTTTTTTTTTTTTTTTTTGAGTTGAAGTCTCATTCTGTCTCCCAGGCTGGAGTGCAGTGGCACACTCATGGCCACCCCCAGAGTTGACCTGTTGGGCTCCGGCGATCTTTCCACCTCAGCCTTGCAAGTAGCTGGAACTACAGACGTGCACTACCATGCCCGGCTCATTTTTTATTTATTGTAGAGACGAGGTCTCGCCAAGTTTTCCAGGCTGGTCTCGAACTTGCAGGCTCAGGCAATTCACTCACCTCAGTCTCCCAAAGTGCTGGGATTATAGGTGTGAGTCACTGCACCCAGCCAGGGGTGCAATTTTTCAAAGGATGGTAAGAAAAGAAACATCTAAGCAAAAGCTTGAAGGACATGAGGCAGTGGAATGGAGGTATCTGGAGGAGGTTTAGGTGATCATCCCAGCTTGCCTGGTGCTCAGGTGTTTCCTTGGGTACAAGACTTTCAGTGCTAAAATCAGGGCAGTCCTGGCCCAGGGAAACCAGGACAGCTGGTCATCTTGTAAGTGCTCCAGACAGAGAAAACAGGAAGAACAAAGGCCCTGAGATGGGAGCACAGCTGGCAGTTTAGGAACTTGTAAGGAGGCCTGTGCAGTTAGAGAGAAGACAAGGTCAGAGGTATGAGGGGTCTCATCGTGTAGGGCCTTGTAGAGGATGCAAAGGAATAAGCCCAATCCTCACCTCAGGGCTGATGACTCATCCCTAGCTGCTGACACTCGGCTCACAGTGTGTCCTTCAGTGTTACCTGCCTCCTCCTAGGTGGCCTAGCAATACCAAAAAAATTAAGAAAAAGTTAGCTATGTCATGAATGCATAAAATATATATAGATACTAGTTGATATTTTTAATTTACTACCATAAAACGTACACAAATCTATTCTCTATTAAAATTGACCAGGAGTGGTGGCTCACACCTGAAATCCCAGCACTTTGGGAGGCCAAGGCCAGAGGATTGCTATGAGTCCAGGAGTTTGGCACCAGCCTTGGCAACATAGCAAGACCCTGTCACTACAAAAAATAAAAAAAACTAGCCACTATGATGGACTCCAACTGCATCCAAGTTGCGGTGAAGGCCATGATTTTGTTCTTCTTTATGTCTGTGTAATACTCCATCATGTATATATACCACATTTTCTTTATTCAGTCCACTTTCAAAGGGCAACAGGGTTGGTTCCATGTTTTTGCTATTGTGAATAGTGCAGCAGTAAACATGCAGTGCAGGTGTCTTTTTGGTAGAGCTGAATGTCACATGTTCTCACTCATAAGTGGGCCCTGAAAACTAGTCACATTAGCACAAGGGTGGGATTGGCAGTTGCTGGGCACTGCTGTGGGAGGGAGGAAGGGAGGAAGGAAGGGAGGGAGGGAGGGTGGGAAGGGGGGGGCACATGGCAACACAATGGGTACCCGGTCCACTACCAGGGGTAGTGAGGGCCAGCTAAAAGCCCACACTTCACCTGCATGCAGCCTATTTGTGTAGTAAATCCTCACTTGCATCGCACAACTTGAAAATAAATAAATACATACCTACACACAAACATATATAAAATTAGCGAGACATGATGATGCACCCCTGTAGTCCCAGCTCCTTGGGGAACCTGAGGCAGGAAGATCACATGAGTCCAGGAGGTTGAAGTTGCAGTGAGCAGTGATCATACCACTATGCTCCAACCTGAGCAACAGAGTGAGACTCCAACTCAAAAAAAAAAGTTAAAATGTATTCAAATTTACACACAAATACTTAGACAATACATGGCACCATTTGTAGTAGAGTGAAATGGAAACAAACATAGAGTTGCAGTATTAAATCATAGCAGCGTTAAATTAACTGTAGTGCACACTGTCCTGTAATAATTTTGTAGCCACCTTTTGCTATGGCAATAAGCACAAGTATTCTATCTGCTTAAAATAGTGTATGATGCTAATCACCTCCATCTGAGCAATTCATCTCTCAGTAAATCACATATCACAGTGAAAAGTAATCTCTTATGATTTTCATGTATTTATTGTCATGTGGTGTGCAATTCCACAAAACTTAACACCATGGGACCAGTACGAAGTGCCACTAGTGATGCTGGAAGAGCTCCCAAGTACAGAGGGAAATCATGACATTATAAGAAAAAGTTAAGTTGCTGATATATGCTATAGATTGAGGCCAGCAGCTGCAGTTGTCCATTTCAGACAGAGGATTAATCTTATAAACAGACAACACAAGGCTGCACAAGGTGGCTCATGCTTGTAATCCCAATACTTAGCGAGGACAAAGTGGGAGGATTGCTTGAGCCTAAAAGTTTGAAACCAGACTGGGCAACATAGTGAGACTGCGTCTCTTCAAAAAAAAAAAAAAAAATCCAGGCATGGTGGTGTACACCTGTAGTCCCAGCTACTCAGGAGGCTGAGGCAGAAGGATCACCTGAGCCCAAGAGGTCAAGGCTGCAGTGAACTGTGATAGTGCCACTGCCCTCTGAGTCTGGGCAGCAGAGTGAGATCCTGACTCAAAAAGAAAACGAAACCAGATGACATAAACTTACAATATTAATAAAGGCAGTACAGTAGTGTAAAGATGTTTTCTCTTCCTTAGGATTTTTTTAATAATATTTTCTTGCCAGGTGTGGTATAATCCCAGCACTTTGAGAGGCAGAGGCGAGAGGATTGCCTGAGTCCAGGGGTGTGAG
Source organism: Cephalopachus bancanus (assembly GCA_027257055.1). Classification (NCBI taxonomy): domain Eukaryota; kingdom Metazoa; phylum Chordata; class Mammalia; order Primates; family Tarsiidae; genus Cephalopachus; species Cephalopachus bancanus. The sequence goes on from JAPVLO010000204.1 coordinate 9,406,447, forward strand.
ACCAGCCTGGGCAACTTGGCGAGACCTCGTCTCTACAATAAATCAAAAATTAACTGGGTGTGGTGGCACGTGCCTGTAGTTCCAGTTACTTGGAAGGCTGAGGCAAATGGATTGCCTGAGTCCAGCAAACTGAGGCTGCAGTGGCTGTGAGTGTGCCACTGTACTTCCAGTCTGGGCGACAGAGTGAGACTTCAACTTAAAAAAAAATTCTTTTCTTATTTATTTATTTAGAGTCAGTGTCTTACTCTGCCACCCAGGCTGGAGTGCAGTAGCACGCTCACAGCCACTGCAGCCTTGAACTTCTGGGCTCGGGCAATCCTTCCACCTCAGCCTTCCAAGTAGCTGGAAGTACAGACATGCACCACCACACTCGGCTAATTTTTTGATTGATTGTATATTTGCCCAGGTTAGTCTCGAACCTCTAGGCTCAGGCAATCTTCTCACCTCCCCCCTCCCAAAGTGCTGGGATTATAGGCATGAGCCACCACACCCAGCGTATTTTCTCTTCTCTAACTTATGTGGAAATCGAGTATATACTACATGTAACACAAAAAATATGAGTTAATCTACTGTTTATGTTATCCACAAGGCTTCTTGTCAACAGCAAACTATTAGTAGTTAAGTTTATGGGGAGTCAGCACCTCAACCCCCACATTATTCAAAGATCAACTGTAGCTCCCTTTGTCTTTCTCAGATGCCCACACACAGAGAGAAAAATATAAAATTTATTTTTACAACAAGAAAAACACAGCAGTTTCTGAATAACCTGTTTCAGATTGTTCTTCTGAGCTTCATTACAATTATTGAACAGGATGGGAGAATTGTGCTATAACCAACTGGAAATTTTAGGTCTGCTGAAGAGTTAGCATTTCCCTCTGTGTCTCCAGACGTGGGGAGTAGGTGAATCAACTCTTCCGCTGATGCAAGAAGTTCCTCTGTTCCTGAATGGATGTCATCATGCATCACGTTTCATTGTTTTTTTGGGACTCCAGTTGTTTTATATAAAGTAGGGACATCAAAGAGCAACAAACAAAGGGGAAGTTCTTGCCCTTGAGGGTTTTATTCTCCTCATGTCTGAGCCATGTTATTGAAAATGTTCAATAATAAATGGCTTACTCCAGCATACCTCAGAACCTTAATTTCCTGTGGAACTAGCATTTGTAGGCCATGGTCAGGGGGTTGAGGACTCGTCAAATGGGGAAACAACTATCCCCTTTCTAGTCACACACACCAACTTCAATGTCCAGCTGTCCAGGAAATACATTAGTTGCATTTAATGCGTCCAGCATTTTCATATTTCAGGCTTCACTGAAGAGTTTCCAGGCAGACAGTAGACTCCAGATTCCTATTACTTAGGAAAAAGATGAATAGGAAAATCTTAAGTGGGTGGCAGCTCCACTCTTTATTATGGGCATGAAGAGGCTCTTTGTGTCTCAGTTCAAAATGTTGTTTTTAACAAACTCTTCCAGTATAAAAGCTTCTTTGACATATGAGTTTTTTCTGAGTTTGCTAAATCTTTCATATGATTAAAAATTTTGAAAAACTAATCAGGTTAATTGTGCTCATAATCCACGTGTACAGTATTAGCTGTTCAGACTCAGAAATGGAAAAAAAGGATCTTTTTGTTTTATAACATATTTATAAAGCTGTGGAAAGTACAGTGGTTTGAGAGTATAAGCAGATCTGAATTTATTTCTGACTCTAAAATCAGTTCATATGTGAACTTGAGTGATGAACCCTGGAAGGAACAGATCCTATAACATGATGAGCTTCTAAAAGAGAAGCAAAGCCTGGCATGGTGGCTCACTCCTATAATCTCAGCACTTTGGGAGGTCGAGGCAGACGGATTGCTTGAGCCCAGGAATTTGAGATCAGTTTGGGCAACATAGCAAAACCTCATCTCTACCAAAACAAAAACAAAAGCTTGCCAGACATGGTGGCATGTGCCTGTAGTCCCAGCTACTCAGGATACTGAGGTGGTAAGCTCGCCTGAGCCCAGGAGGTCAAGGCTGCCGTGAGCTGTGATTGTCATGATCATGCCACTCCAGCCTGGGCAACAGAGTGAGACCCTGACTCAAAAATAAATAAATAAATACAAGTAAATTGTGAAAATTTCTTCTACATAAAGTTAATTTTTAAAATTGGCGATGGTGGGAACCCAACTCTAGGTTCTAGGACTCACTAAACAGTTTCAACTACTCCAGCAAATCCCTTAATCTTCGGAGTCTTGGTTTCCTTATTTATTGTATGAAATTGACATCTGCTCTATTTCAGAGAATAGATTACATGCATTAATAGATGTGATTTGGGAACTAGAAAGAAAAACAAGAAGCTATTTTTCATCTATATTTATTTTACTTATTTTGTGTCAGGGTCTCACTCTGTCGTCCAGGCTGGAGTGTAGTGGCACAATCACAGCTCGCCACAGCCTCTGCCTCCTGGACTCAGATGATACTCCTGCCTCAGTCTCTTGAGTAGCTGGGATTACAGACATGTACCACCATACCCAGCCATTTAAAAAAAATTTGTAGAGAGGAGGTCTCACTGTGTTGCCTAGGCTGGTCTCAACCTCCTGGGCTCAAGTAATCCTCCCACCTTGGCCTCTAAAAGTGCAGAAATTACGGGTGTGAGCCACCATGCCTGTCTTCATTTATTTTATCTTTAAATGGAAATAAAACCCACATATTCTTTCCCCACATTAGAGCACAGTTTTGAAATTAACTGATGCAATATATATGTAAAATACCTTTAGCTCTTTAGAAAACATTTTATTTTTATATACATTCAAATGCAAGCACAAACACATAATCCTATAGTGTGCAGAGGGTAGCACATTTTGGGTGCTCAATCAGTTTTCATTGAATGAGTGAGAGAAGCTAAAAGGAGCAGAGTATTAAAGTCTATTGCACTAAATAAATCACATAAGTTTTTAAACATATTGAAGCCAGCAATGTCTACAAATGATTAACAAATTTAAATTACTACAGTTATATTTGAAGTTTGTAGATCTGTAATTTTACAAGCAGAAATCTGGATTCATCCAGTGATTTCAACCAAATATATTAGATACTAGTTAAATTACCAAAAAATAATTTTTTGAAAAGGAATCAAAAGAATTACTAAATATTAGAGTTGCAATTACCTTGGTTATATGAATAAATACCCAAGTATGGAATTTGTCTTTGTACTTTCACTTCAGAGATTAGGTGACATTTCATGGTTGTCTATGTCCTTTAAAATGTCACAGTTTTCTCTTACACTTGAGCCACCATCAGGCAGGTTCCACTTTACTTGATTATTAGGACATTAATTCAATAAATACTTCTCCATTTTATTGTCTTAAGAACTTTAGGATATGCAAATTATGTCACAGTTGCTTAACTTAATCACAGCTGTTAATGAACCTTACTAAGTACCAGATACTAGTCCAAGAGCTTTGTGTGCATTAACTTAATCCTTGTAACAAACCCAAGAGATAGGTATGTTATTATCCTCATTATACAGACAAGAGCATGAGGTATAGAGAAGTTTAAAGTCTTACCTAAGATCAAGCAGCTAATAAGTGATAGAGCAAGGATTTGAACCCAGGTAGGCTGACTCCAGAGCCAGTGTTCATCTAAAAGGCTTTATCTTCTTATTTGAGTATATCCTCCTTCAATTGCTTGGAGCCCTTCCTTGCAAGGCTGGAATAAAAATCACATCTTACCAAACATACACTTGCAGACACTGGATACTAGGGCTGACAAACTTTTCTGTGAAGGACCAGATAGTAAATATTTCAGGTCTTGCAGGCCACTCAGTCTCTGTTGCAACTGCTCAAATGTGTTCTAGCACAAAAGTAGACATAGGCAATGTAAACAAATGATCATGGCTTTATTCCAATAAAACTTTATTTACAAAAGCAGGCTCTGGGCAGAGCTTGTTTCATAAATCATAGTTTGCTCACTCCTGTTCTACAGTTTCACTCCTTTTTATTTACCCAAGGGACTTAGAACTGTTCATGAGCACAGCTTTAGTTTAACCAGAAATGGCTCCTATTCTCCCCTGCATGCACACACAGCTCTTCAAAGAAAAAGCCTCCTTCATGGTGTGATACTTATTCTATAGCTTTTTCTTCACCTTTCTACCCAATTCTCAGTCCTAGGTTTAAACTTTGAGTGCCAATTTCTCGTTATTTTTGAAAATATCTATACATTTTGTTATTGACACATTTAAACAAAACATTTAGATTTTTGTCATACATTTTTGTTCTCCAATTGTGAAAGAATGTCATTTTACTATCATTGATTTAATAATGATTCAGGAAATTATAATTCATTGAATATTAAAACCAACAGATATTAGAAAAAAAGATATTTATTGTCTCAAAGAATGGCCCACAAAGGAATCTGCTTATTAACTACAAAGAGAAAATGTAGCCGTCAATGGAGAGATTAAGGTGGACATCACCTTAATGGAATGATCAAACATGAAGTCATCAGTAATGGAATAAACTGGAATTATGTGCCTCCATTTGTAATACAGTGGAAAGGATACGAAATTACCTATATGTTTGCCTAAAATGTTTAACCTAAATCTCATTAAGAGGGAAAAATCGGGCAGGGCACGGTGGCTCATGCCTATAATCCCAGCACTTCGGGAGGCAGAGGTGAGAGGATTGCCTGGGCCCACGGATTCAAGACCAGCCTGGGCAACTTGTCGAGACCTCATCTCTACAATAAATCAAAAAATTAGCCAGGCGTGGTAGCGTGCCTGTAGTTCCAGTTACTTGGAAGGCTAAGACAGAAGGATCACCTGAGCCCAGCAGGTCAAAGCTGCGGTGACTGTGAGTGTGCCACCACACTGCAGTTTGGGGGATAGAGTGAAACTCCAACTCAAGAAAAAAAGGGGAGGGGGGTGCAATCTGACAAATCCAACATGAGATATTCTATAAAACAATTGGAACTAGACTGTGAACAAAACGAAGAAGATAAAGCCTTTTCTGGATTATAGGGGGGAAAAAATTACACCAGAATTCAGTGGATGAACTTTTGATTTTAGACTTAAAAACTTATAAGACATTTTTTGGGACTTGAGTTGTATATTATTAGATGATATTATTGCATCAATATTAAATTTAAGCCGGGCTCAGTGACTCAGCCTGTAATCCCGCGCCTTTGGGAGGCTGAGGTGAGTGGATTGCCTGAGCCCGCGGGTTTGAGACCTGCCTGGGCAAGCGAGACCTCATCTCTACAATAAATCAAAAAATTAGCCAGGCATGGTAGCGCGTGCACGTAATTCCAGCTACTCGCAAGGCTGAGGCGGAAGGATCACCCCAGCAGGTCGAGGCTGCGGTGGTCGGGAGCGGCCACTGCACTCCAGTCTGGGCGACAGAATGAGACTCCAACTCAAAAACAAACAAACAAAAAATATATTAAATTTATTCTGGAGATTGCAAAAAAGGCAATTAAGTATCTCTGCCCTTAAATCAAAACCACACTGAGATAGCACCTTACCCCAGTAAGAATGGCCATCATTAATAAATCAAAAACAACAGATGCTGGTGCCGGAGTGGAGAAAAGGGAGTGCTTCTACTCTGTTGGTGAGAGTGCAAACTAGTCCAACCTCTATGGAAAATAATGTGGCGATATCTAAAGGAACTAGAAATTGACCTTCCATACAATCCAGCAATCCCTCTCCTGGGAATATTTCCAAAGGAACACAGATTGCTCTACAAAAAAGACACCTGTACATGCATTCTTATTGCTGCACTATTCACAATAGCAAAAACATGGAACCCATCCTACTGCCCATCAAAAGAAGACTGACAATGGACTATTATGCAGCCATAAAGAAGGACAAAATCATAGACTTCCCCCCAAATTGTACAGAATTGGAGGCAATCATTCTTAGCAATCTATCACAAAGAATTGAATACTACATGTTATCACTCATAAGTGGGACCTGAACATTAGTCACAATAGCACAAGGGAGAGGTTGGCAGTTGCAGGACACTGTTGGGGAAAGGAGGGAAGGGTACATGTAACAATACAAAGGGTACCTGATCCTAAACCAGAGGAAGTGAGGAACAGTTGGAGGCCCAAACTTCACGTGAACATACATTACTTATGTCCCTAATTCTGATTTGCACAATTTTATAAATAAATAAAATTGCTGGGAAAAATCATTTAAAAAATAATAAATATCTCTGTCCTCAAAGAACTTACCATCTATTGAGCAAAAACAGACTAAAAAGAAAATAGTTATATTAGAACATCTTTGGGCTTCTCTATCCTTAGATAATCATTATATAAATTAACATATACGAAACAGACACTTCACTGTAAGTCCACATAGTTATCAAACTCTACAATTAGCCACATAGTTCCCCAAAAGTCAAGTTTGGATCCAGCTACTCTCTGTATGAAATACACACTCTAACAGGGAAGATAAGAAAAATACCTAAATTATACTCTGCCTTTCATTTCATTTAAGTTCCATATGAGATGGAAAATTGAATCCCAAGGGGATTCCTCCTTTCACTAAAAATGAAGAGTGATAACACAGAGTTAGGTAAGGTAAAGCTTCAAGAAAGAAAACCATTTCAAAACAGACCTTGACCAGCCCGGGCAACTTGACAAGACCTTGTCTCTACAATAAATCAAAAATGAGCTGGTCACGGTAGCGTGCACCTATAGTTCCAGCTACTTGGAAGACTGAGGCAGAAGAATTGCCAGATCCCAGCAGGCCGATGCTGGAGTGGCTTTGAGTGCCACTGGACTTCAGTCTGGGCGACAGAGTAAGACTCCAAGTGAAAGAAAAAAAGGAAAGGAAGGAAGGAAGGAGGGAAGGGAGGGAGGAAGGAAGGAAGGAAGGAAGGAAGGAAGGAAGGAAGGAAGGAAGGAAAGAAAGAAAGAGAAACAGACCTTGAATAAAAAGAAAGAATTTCAACAGGTGAAAAAGTTGCAAAGCACAGAGGGAGGAAAGGCCTGTCCCTAAAAGCATGGATGATCCAGTTTTCTTGAGGCACAAAAGACAGAATAGGTAAAAGCCACCTATGTGAAAGTCTTTGCCAGACTGAGAGAGGCAAGGATTCGATTTGATCACCAATGAGTTTAAATAGAGTAATACTTTGATTTGAGTTTAATTTTAGGATAGTTAACCTAATAAAGTGTACTGATAGAAGCAGATCAACACTGAAAAAAGGGAGAGTCAGGTAGTGTATTAGTCTTTTTCTTGCTACCATAACAAAATATCACAAACTATGTGGTTTAAAGAACAGAAATTTATTTTCTCAAAGTGTGGGAGGCTAGAAATCTGAGATGAGAGGGCCAGCGTGGCTGGGTTCTAGTGAAGGTTCTCTTCCTGGTTTTCAGATGGCTGCCTTCTTGTGTGTCCTCACATGGTGGAGGTACACAGCTCTGGTCCTTTGCTTATAAGAACACCAGCCCTTTTGAAACATGACTCCACCCTTGTGACCTCATTTAACCTTAATCACTTCTATAAAGGTCCTACTTACAATACAGTCACATAGGGGGTTAGGGCTTCATCCTACGAACTTTAGGAGGACACAATTAAGTCCATAGCAGGTAGTTACTTCACTAAGTACCATTTAAAAAAATTATCTACATTTGGATGATAACAGTGAGATTAGAAGGAAAAGGCAGATGCTAGAAGTAGATTTAAGCCATAGGACTTAGTAAACAGAAGTGAGAAAAGAAGGTTGAACAGTGAGGAAGAGAAGAAAAAGCCAAAACGAACTTCAGATTAAGTATAAGAAAGAGAAGTGAGGATGAGTGTGGTGACTCATGCCTGTAATCCCAGCACTTTGGGAGGCCAAGGCAGGAGGATTGCTTGAGCCCAGAAGTTCAAGACCAGTATGGCAACATAGCAATACCTTGTCTCCACAAACTTCAAAAAATTAGCCAGGCATGGTGATGAACACCTATAGGCACGGCTACTCAGAAGCTCTGAGGTGCAAGGATCTCCTGGGCTCAGGAGGTCGAGGCTGCAGTGAGCTGTGAGCATGCCACTGCACTCCAGCTTGGGTGACAGAGTGAGACCCTGACTGAAAAAGGGAAGGAAGGGAGGAAGGGAGGGAGGAGGACAGGGCAGAGGAGGGCAGCAGAGGGGAGGAGGGGAGGGAAGAGGAGCAGAGGGGAGGGGAAGCAGGGAGGGGAGTGAAAGAAAGAGAAGCAGAGGAAGGGGAGAGGAGAGGTGGGGAGTGGAGGGGAGGGGGAAAGAAAAGAAAAAGAAGCTGGGTCTGTGCAGGCTAGCTTCACAAGCATAAGACCCATGCAGTCCAATTGGACCCCACTCTCAGATGGGGTTAATGCCCTGCTGTTTAATGCCCTACTCTTACTGTCTTGAAATTCTTATTAATTGTATCCTTGAACTTGTGTTTTGTAAGTGAAGTTCAATAGGACAATAAAGCATGTGAACGTGCAGATGAGAGATATACAAATGCATGCCTGCTGTTCTTTGCAATCCCGTTGGCCTGTAGCCATCATATAGCCCATGATTATAGAATTCTGGTGGTCCTACAATGTGTCGATTCAGTTCAGTGAGACTTGAGGCCAGTAAAAGACAAGCATAATATTTCTATCTTGAGTAAGTGGACCATGACTTCCCTTTGAACCAGAATGTATTTCCAATGCAGAAAGAAGACAGTGGCACTCCAAGAAACACAAAAGACCAAGGAACACTGTCATCTGCTTTCTTATTCATGCTATTTCTCTTATTATCCACTCACCTAAGCTGAAAATGACATAAAAGGAAAGGGGAAATAGTGTAACTCGCAGTTCTTTTTTTTCCCAGTACTTACTAACTCATCAGTAAATCAAAGATATACAGTATTAAAAGGACGTATATCAACAATTGAAAAGAAAAAACAGTTAATGTTGCTTCTTTTAATGTTTCATTAAATTTCACTTAATGTTTTCACTGTTCTGTTAAGAACAAAATGTATATGCATAGACACAAATTGTTCAATTTCTGTGATTCTGCATACATTAAATGTTCTATTTGTGCTTGAAACTGGCATTGCACAACATAAAGATGAATAGTAAAATTCATACTAATCATTAAAAATTGTAATTTTTCTTTAGCTAGGAGGACATTAAATATCAAATAACAAAATACTACTACATGTTGGAAGAAAGGCCACAGAAAAAAAGGAAAAAAGCTTTTTTATTTCATTATCTTTCATGGCACTTTTCCTCTGCCTTTTCTTCAAGGGTTCCTCAATTTTATTTTACACTGGGCCCCACAAACTATGTATCAGACCTTCAGTGTTTGTGTGTTTATGTGACAGAGAAAGGAGAGGAGCAGAGAAGAGAGAGAGAACACACATGCAAGTGTTGCTACACAGAAGATATATGTAAACTGGCCGTGTGCCAGGCATGTGGTCCTGGACCAGACACTAGGAAGATACAAAACTGAAGAAGACAGATTGCATTTTGGCTAGTGAAGAATAATGAGTCAAATTTGGGACTTGCCGAGTTAAAAATAACAGCAGGCAAAAATATCATTCAGGTGAAAATATCTAAAAAAAATAGCTGGACATGTGTGTAGTACTTCTAAAAGTCATTTTGGTAGAAAGATACATTTGAAAGTGAATTGCATAGAAGTAGTATATCTTTATTTTATTTATTTATTTTTTTTTTTATTTTTTTTTTTTTCGAGTCGTAGTCTCACTCTGTCGCCCAGACTGGAGTGCAGTGGCCGCTCCTGGCCACCGCAGCCTCGACCTGCTGGGCTCCGGCAATCCTTCCACCTCAGCCTTCCAAGTAGCTGGAATTACAGGCGTGTGCTACCATGCCTGGCTAATTTTTTTGGTTTATTGTAGAGATGAGGGCTCAACAAGTTGCCCAGGCAGGTCTCGAACCTGCGGGCTCAGGCAATCCACTCACCTCAGCCTCCCAAGGTGCGGGATTACAGGCTGAGCCACTGAGCCTGGCTAGGTAGTAGATCTTTAAATAGCAACAAAAATATGAAAAACATGAGAATAAACTTTGAAATAAATATGCATCATTTACACGAAGTAAACGAAAATCACTTCTGAAGAACACAAAAGAAGACTTGAAAAAATCAAAAGCATGTTACATTCTTGGATTGGAAGACTCGATGTCATAAAAATGTCAATGCTTCCTAAATTAATCTGTAAATTTAACATGATCCCAATAAACATAACAATAAGAATGTTTAAAATTTGGAAGTAGACAAGCTGATTCTAAAGTTTATCCATAAAATATAAAAATAAGAATAACTAGGAAATATTCAGAAGAGAAATAAAAAGAGACTTCCTACTACATAGTACCAAGCTATAGTCATTCAAATAGTTTGGGTATGTTTATCAATAAAACAGAATATCCAGAAGTAGACCACAAAACATACAACAAAGTGGTAAAGTGGCACTTCAAATTGAGGAAGAAGTAAAAATACTCAACAAATGATACTGGGACAAGTGGATAGCAAGCTGGAAACAGAATTGGATTTTCACCTTATACTTCAGATCTAAATGAATTCCAGATAGATCAAAGATGTAGACATAAAAATGAACCCATAGACCAGGCTCGGTGGCTCAGCCTGTAATCCCAGCACTTTGGGGGAGCGAGTGGATTGCCTGAGTCTGAGTCTTGAGACCAGCCTGGGCAACTTGGCGAGACCTCGCCTCTACAATATAATAAAAGATAAGCCAGGTGTGGTAGTGCACACCTGTAGTTCCAGCTACTTGGAAGGTTGAGGCGGAAGGATCGCCAGAGCCCAGCTGGTCGAGTCTGGGATGGCCATGAGCGTGCCATTGCACTCCAGCCTGGGTGATGGAGTGAGACTCCAACTCAAAAAAAAAAGGATCTGTAAAAGTACCAGAATAAAATAGGGATTTATTTTATTTTAAATAATATTAGCATGAGAAGGGCTTTCTGAGCATGACATAAAACTCAGAAGTCATTTTAAAAAAGGGTTGATAAATTTGGCTATGTAATCATCACAAAATTTCTGCAGGCAAACTAACAAAATAAAACCATCCTATATAAACTAAAAAATAATATATACAACACATATCAGAAGCAAATTGCTATAAATTAATAAGAACAAGGACTAACTATTCAATACAAAATAGAAGTGAGGGGCTAAAGGATATTTTTAAAACTACTTTACAAAAAAGGAAATACAAATTGCTTGTAAACATATATATGTCTATTAAAGACACCAGTCAAAAAATTTTAAAAAGCACCAGTCCTCACATAATTACATACTACACTGAGATGCTATCTTTCACCTATCAGACTGGTAAAAACCAAAACATTTTATAACACAGTTATCAAATGAAGAGGCTGTAAATTGGTACAAACTCAATGATAGGCATTTTCACAATAATCAATCACAATAACAAATGCAAATACTCCTTGGATTAGCAAATCTAGTCCTAAGTACTTATCCTATAAGTACAAAATGATGTTAATGTTTATGATAGATTATAACAGACTTGAAGTAAACTAAATATTTGTCATTAGAAGTGTAATCCCAGCGTTTTGGGAGACTGAAGTGAGTGGATTGCCTGAGCCCGCGGGTTCGAGACCCACCTGGGCAACTTGGTGAGACCTCATCTCTACAATAAATCAAAAACATAGTCGGGTGTGGTAGCGCGCGCCTGTAGTTCCAGCTACTTGGAAGGCTGAGACAGAAGGATCACCAGAGCCCAGCAAGTCGAGGCTACAGTGGCCGGAAGCAGCCACTGCACTCCAGTCTGGGTGACAGAGTGAGACTTCAACTCAAAAAAAAGAAGTGTTTTCAAAGTTATGATGTATTCAAGCAACAGAATACAACACTTTCTCATGTGTACTGGTAGGAAAAGATCTCCAGAATCTATTAATGTAATATTGTTTTCAAGAGTCAGGGTCTCACTCTGTCACTAAGGCTAGAGTTGCAGGTGGCACGATCATGGCTCACGAAAGCCTCAACCTCCTGGGCTCAGGTGATCCTTCCACCTCAGCCTCCCAAGTAGTTGGGACCATAGGCATGAGCTACCACATCCAGCTAATTTTTTTATTTTTTGTAGAGGCAAAGTCTAGCTATGTTGCCCAGGCTGGTCTTGAACTCCTGGGTTCAAGCAGTCGTCCCATCTCAGCCTCCCAAATTGCTGGAATGACAGGTGTTAGCAACCACACACAGCTCCAAAATCTATTGTTAAGTGAAAAAAAGAAATGTGTAAAACAGTGTGCATAATATGATGATATTTCGGTGGTGGAAATTATATACATATACATACTCAGATATTTGTAAATGCAGAGAATATTATTAGAAGTTTCCACAAGAGACTACTAATAGTGGTTGCCTCGTAGAAGAGGAACTGGATAGTCTAGAATATGGGAGAAAAAGTATTTTCACTGTATATTACTTTGTATTTTTTAATTTGATACTACGTACATATAGTACTCATTCAGAATTTTTTTTTTGAATTGGAGTCTCACTGTGTCACCTAGGCTGGAGTGCAGTGACACGCTCATGGCCACCGCAGCCACAACCTGCTGGGCTCAGATGATCCTTCCGCCTCAGCCTTCCAAGTAACTGGAACTACAGGCACACGCCACCAGACCCGGCTAATTTTTTGATTTATTGTAGAGATGAGATCTTGCCAAACTGCCTAGGCTGGTCTCAAACCCGTGGGCTCAGGCAATCCTCTCACCTCAGTCTCCCAAAGTGCTAGGATTATAGACGCGAGCCACCGGGCCTGGCCCAGAAAAAAATATTTTTTTTTCTTTGAGTTGGTGTCTTACTCTGTTACCCAGACTTGAGTGCAGGAGCACAATTATGGCTCTCTGCAGCCTTCACTCCTGGATTCAAGCAATTCTCCCACCTCAGTCTCCCAAGTAACTAGGAATAGTTGTACACAGTATGCCTAGCTAATTTTTTTTTTTTTTTTAGTTTTTGTAGAGACAGTGTCTCTATGTTGCCTAGGCTGGTCTTAAACTCCTGGGCTCAAGCAATTCTCTCACCTTGGTCTCTCAAAATGCAGGGATCACAGGTGTGAGCCACTGTGCCCAACCAAGGAAAAAATATTTTTAGATTAAGACAGTCAGTATTTAAAACACTGAGGATTTGAGATAGATCAGATCTCTGAGTGTAAGGATATTGGCAGAAAAAGGCTGAGGACCGTGACAAATGTCTCTGTTAGAAGGAGGAAGACATTGAAAGAGAAAAGGTTTGAGAAGAAAATCAAGAGTTCCAAGAAAAAAGACAAGTATGTCTAGCTATAAAATATTTGTAAAACTTTGTATATCAATATCTGCAAAAATGCATATCAGATAAAAAATAAAAAATAACTAAACAAATCAAGAAAAAAACAACATTCTAATAAAAAAAGTATCAAAGTACATGAAGGGACAACTTGCCAAGAAAATACACACTGCCAATAAATGTATTAACTGGCAATTCAGGAAATGCAAATTAAAAGAAGAAATTTTTGCCTATACACTTGGAAAAAAAAATTCAATGCAATTCCCAATGCGGATGGGGATATCAACTGGGGCAATGTATTTGGAAAGTAGTTGTTGGTATATATCAAGAGACATTATAATTGTTCTTTCTTAGATTTGACATTGTAATTTCACTTCCAGTAATCTCTACCAAGGAAATAATCAAATCATCAAATATTATAATATTATAACTTCCATTACAGCATTGCACCTAATAGCAAATCAGAAGTCAATTGCAATGTCACTGATAGGGTAAATAAAATGCAGTTCATTCATAGGATAAAACACTATATACAGTCATTAAAATAATATACTTTAAGATTGTTATTATGCAGAACAGTGCTCATGGAACGTGATTAAATGTTAAAATCAGGATGTAATATTCTATATAAAGTATGAAACAATTTCTAAAAATGTACATATATGCATAACACACACTTTTAAAATATTCTAAAATACCTGTATTATGAGATCACTGATGGTTTTCCTTTTCCTTATAGTTTTCAAGATGTGTGAAATCATCTGCAATGGCAGGTATATATTTTATAAGTGAGAAATATTATAAGAACAAGAAGGTCAAAAGGTCACGGTCATCAATTGGAGTAGACACCTTTTGGGATGTCTACTGAGGCCACACACCTCATCCCTGAGAACATCCTCTCAAACCTTTCTCCTCTGCCTTGTATGCTCTTTATCTCCTAATGAGACTGTCACTGACTCGGTTTATCATTCCATATACCTGCCTGCCTCCTTCTTAGCTCAGATCCTTATCCTCCCTCATTCAGAATTTTCTCAAGTGGTCTCCCACCTCTAGTTTTGTTGCCTTCCAATCCAGCCTTCGTCTTCCAGCAAGCATGTTATTTTTAAATTACAAACTTAAATTAAGAATATTAAAAAAGACAAAAAAGAAGAGGGAAACTTATTAGCATCTTGTTTAGTGCCTATGAAATAAAGCCCAAACTCCTTGAATGGGTTCGTTGTCTTCTGTTTATTTTGCATTGCCATTGCCTTTCATTCTAGCTGTAACGCATATCTTGGCTCCTTATGTTCCAGGCATACTGATCTGTTTGCAGCTGGATGCCTCAAGCCTCTGAACATTTCCTCATGTGCTTCCTCAGGCACGAATGATACCACAGCAGCTCACCTGGCAGCACACATTCTCCTTCAAGAAAGCCCAAGCATAAAACTTTTCTTGACTTCCCCAGGTAGAGGTAATCTCTCCTTTATTGTGGTTCCACTTCTTCCTTCAGTACTTTCGCTCACTTAACTGTACACATCTTTTTAAAATTTTATTTTAGATTCAATGGGTACACACGCATATTTGTTACATGGACATATTGTGTAGTGGTGGGGATTGGATCTCAGGTGGTCCAGTCCCCAGATAGTGGGCATTTTGCCCCATAGGTAGTTTCTGAACCATACCTCCCCCACTTATTGGTATTTCCAGTGTCTGCTATTTCCATCTTTGTGACTGCTCTCACATATGAGTGAGAACATGTGGTGTTTGGTTTTCTGTTTTTGAGATAGCTCACTTAGGATGATAATCTCCAGCTCCACCCATGTTGCTGCAAAGGACATAATTTCATTCTTTTTTACGGCTACTGTGCACATCTTATTTGATAAGTAGACTGCACAACACTGGACGTCAAAGAATATATGTTTTCTTTTAATCCTCAGGGCCTAGTTTAGAGAATAACAAAAACCCAATAAATGGGCTTATTTGTTGATTAAAAGAAAAAGGGAATGAGTGGTTAATAGTATAAAGTACCGTAAAGAGGGAAGAGAGGAAAAAATTTGTGAATATGATAATTAAGTAGTCAGTTTAATTTTGAAAGAGCTATTTCAGTTGATTTAGTGGAGAGATAGTGAGTAGAATGAATGGTGAACAAATATAATCATCTCAAGACTAGATACTTTTCACCCCCAAGAAAGTTGTCACTGAATGGAAGGGAAAAGATACGATAATTACTTGAAAGAATTCTTTGAATTTTGGTTTTCATAAATAACAGAAACTTAAATAGGTTTGTAGTCTTGGAAAAAAGAAACTACTCACAGAAAAATTCTGATGTCACATGGCAAGATTAATTTTATAGGAAGATTTTAGCCCATCTTAAACATACACATTACAGTGCTTTCTGCATTACATTTATTACTGATAACTAGGATGAGGAACTTCTGTTGACTCTGCTATTTCCTCAGTTCCCCCAGAGGAAAAATTACTAATCAGATCAATCTAGATTTGCTGGCACTGTGTCTGTAGTTTTTTTAGTATTTACATTTTTTTGTAGAGACAAGGTCTCACCATATTGCCCAAACTGGTCTTGAACTCCTGACCTCAAGCAATCCTCCTGCCTCAACTCCCCAAAGTGTTGGCATTACAGTCATGAGCCATGACACCCTGCCAAGACTCTGGATTTTGATCTTCAGCTTACCAGCTTGGTGAGCTACTAGGCATGCTGAGTCAGTGGGCTTTCTCTTTCTCTCTTCCTAGTAATCTGATATGACTATTTCCATTTCTCTTAACCTTTCATATATTTAATCTGCTTATCTTCTGTGCTGCATTCTATATCATTTCTTCAGATTAGTCCTCTAATTTGCCTATATATATGTATTTATTTATTTATTTTTTGATCTTTTTGTTGAGACAAGGTCGCACTTTGTTGCCCAGGCTGGTCTCGAACTCCTGGGCTCAAGCAATTTTCCCACATTGGACTCCCAAAAGTGCTGGGATTATAGGCATGAGTCAATTTACCAATATTTTTATTCAGCTGTGCCTAATATGTATTTTAACCAATCAATTGAAAAAAATTTTTTTTGAGTTGGAGTCTCACTGTGTCGCCCAGGCTAGAGTGCAGTGGTATGCTCACGGTCACCACAGCCTCGACCTGCTGGGTTCAGGCGATCCTTCCGCCTCAGCCTTCCAAGTAGCTGGAACCACAGGCGATGCACCACAATGCCCGGATAACTGTTTATTTATTTTTTATTTTTTTATTGTAGAGATGAGGTCTCGCCATATTACTCAGACTAGTCTTGAACTCCTGAGCTCAGGAGTTTAAAAATACATAAAAACTTTATTTGGTTTGTCTTCAAATTTGCCTGATCCTATAAGCAAGTTTTTTATTTGTTTATTTTTTTGTTTCCATCTTTTATTTATTTAGACATTTCATATTCATAATAGTTTTCATATTCTTGTCTAATAATCTCCCTATTTGAAACTCCTGGAGACCTAAATGTGATGTTGGCTCTTTCTGAGACGTTAGAAAAAATATATATATTTTTAATATATTTTATAACCATTGATTATGAACTCCCATCTAGTTGATAAGAATCTGTGGGAATCCTGGAGACCTAACTTGAAGATGTGTTTCTCCAAAATTCCTCTTCTGTGTGAAGCCACGTGTCCCACTAATGACCTGGGACCACTATAGGCCCTTTCCAGGTCTCGGCTTCATGAGAGGGCTGCTCCCCATTAGTTCCCCATCTTGTCATGAGGCTTTTTCTCTGGATCAGTCGAACCTGGTAGCTTATAACCCACTGCTTCGTTTTCTTTCCCCCAAGTCCTGTGAGCCCAAAAGGACATGAAATTATTGTTTGGTAGCTGAAGAGGTCTTTCAACCCTTTCCAGTCAAACTTTCCTCTCCCATTATTTCATCAAGACTGTGTTTCTAGAGGTCACTAATAACCTCCATGGCTTTAAGCACAATGGCCACTTTCAGCTTCATCTTACTTGTGTCAGTTCATTTTTACTGCTATAACAGTACACCTCACATTGGGTATTTTATAAAGAACAGAAATTTATTTCTCATAGTTCTGGAGGCTGAGAAGTCCAAGATCTAGGCACTGACAACTTCAGTGTCTGGTAAAGGACTATTCCTCACAGAGGACACCAACTATGTCCTTACATGGTGGAAGGATGGAAGCACAAAACAGACCAAACTCCCTCCTTCAAGCCCTTTTGTAGGGACACTAATCCATTTACGAGGGCAGAGCCCCAGCAGTCTAATTACCTTCTAAATGTCCCACGTCTTAATATGGTTGCATTGGGGGTTAAGTTTCAACATGACTTTTGGAAGAAATGCACTCAAGCCACAGCACTTGCTGTAATGATTAATTTTATGTGTCAACTTGGCTGGACCATGCTTCCAGATATTTGGTCAGACAGTATTCTGGATGTTTCTGTGAGGGTGTTTTGGAATGAGGTGTATATTTAAATCACTGAACTTTGAGTAAAGCAATTTCCCCTCCATAACATGAGTGGGCCTCATCCAATCAGTTGAAGGCCTGAAAAGAACAAAAGACTGGCCTCCCCTGAGCAGAAAGGAGTTTTACAGCAGACAGCTTTTGAATTTGAACAACATCAACTCTTCCTGGGTCTCCAGTCTGTACACTCACCCTGAAGATTTTCGACTCGTGAACCTCCATAATTTCATGAGCCAATTCCTTAAAATAAACTTCTATACACACATGCTATTGGTTCTGTTTCAGGAAAAGCCTGACTAAAACAAGTTAATAGTATCTGGTGGAGTTGATTCCACCCTCTTCTTCAAAACACTTTGTTCACTTGGTTTCTGATAATACATTTTCTGGTTCTTCTCCAACCACACTGACTGTTCCTTCTCAGTCTCTTGTGCTGATTCCTCATTTTCGCAGTTGCTACATGTTGGATGCTCCAGAGCTGTCTTTAGACCTCTTCATTACACTAGCTAATCTCACTGAGTCTCATGTTTACCATCATATACACTGATACACCAACAAATTCCAAACACATATTTCGAGTCCAGACCTCCTTTCTTAACTCCAGGCTCATATGACTAGCTACTTATTCCAAACTTAAGCTGATATGCATCTCCAAGTTAATATTTCCAAAACCAAATTATTAAACTCCCTCTCTCCCTCAAAACTGCTCCTTCTCACAATTTTTTCCCTAGTAAATGGAATATTAGCATTCTGATTTCTCAGGCCAAACACCTCAGATTTATCCCTGGATTTCTCTGTTTTTCTGACACCGCACATCCAATCTGTTAGGAAATACTGGTGCTCTGTCTTGAGCATAAAACCAGAATCTAACCACTTCCTACCACCCCCATTGACGCTGGGCCAAGCCAGCAACCAAGTCTGCCCTAAGTAGCAGCTCTCACCTCTCAGCTGGTCTCTGTGCTCCTGCCCTTTCCCCAAGGCATTCATGTTGGTTGGACACAACATCCAGAGTGAGTCTTTAAAAATACAAGCCCCACCTATCATTCCTCTGCTCAAAGTAGTCAAAAGTTTTCTATGTTCTCAGAGCTGAAATCACAATATTTTCCCTTAAAGGGCCCTACACAGTCTCTTTTCTCTTCCCCCATGTCCTGACAGTTATGATCTCACCTCAGGGCATTTCATTTGTTTCCTTTGTTTGAAGTGTTCTTCCCATGGATTAATGTCTCCAAGCTCTCTCTCTCTCTCACCTTCTCCAGTCTTGCTTAAATGGCTGCCTTCTTGGTGAGGTCTTCCAGATCACCCAATGTAAATTCCCAACTGACCGAGATGCCTGTAATCCCAGCAATTTGGGAGGCCAAGGCAGGAAGATTGTTTGAGCACAGGAGTTTGAGACCAGCCTGGGCAACATAGTAAGATATCATCTCTACAAAAATCTTTAAAAAATTAGTCAGGCATGGTGGCGTGTGCCCAGCTCCTCAGGAGGCTGAGGCAGAAGAATCCCCTAAGCCCAAGAGATGGAGTGATTGTGCCATCACACTCCAGCCTGGGTGAGACAGTGAAACTGTCAAAAAAAAAAAAATCCAAACATTTTCTATTGCTCCTTTATTGTTCTCTATAGTATTATTTATCTGAAAACTGCATATTTTACTTCTTTTTTTTTTCCTTTCTCCCTTCTCACTACAATGTAAGTTCCATGAGGGTAGGAATTTGTTTTCAAAAATTCCCAAAACAAGACTTCAAAATAATAGGTACTCAATAAATCTTTGTTAAATAAATGGAGAAGACTGTAAACGTTCATTCTTGGAAAGAGTATTGAGATAGAGACAATCTCTCAGATTGTGAGGAAAAGTTTAATTTGTGCAATATTTTTAGAAGTTTTGTGTCCTTCATTGGACCATCAGCTTTGGCACAGTGAATGCATTTTTTACCTAAACCTGTTTGGCTTCAGTGCTTTCCGTTACTTGCCTGGCCTTTGCAGGCTGTTGAGTTTTCCACCCTGGGGCCCTCAGGTACCTCTCGTTTTGAGTCTTCTCTTAAATGAACCTCTGCTCACACAGTCACAACAAATATACTCAGAATTTTCCTCCAAACAGCATGTTCTTTAGTGCCTCTCGGCCAGTGTGTATACTCTTTCTTCTGCTTTTCCCCCTTTTGTCTGCCTAGATAATGATGACTTTCTTCTAGACTTGGTTCAAATGTCAAAGCCTAAGTGAACCCTTCACCAGATACCCTGGCCATGACTCTCCTCTGGGTCCTGCTAACATTTTGTGTAGGATTTAATTACAACAATAGCATGTATCACGTTGCATTGAATGTTTGTTTGAGTTCCCATCTCCCAATTCAACTGAAAGCAAACACATGACATCCTTGTCTTTGGTTCCAGGTTGCTAACGCAGTGCTGGCATGACACTTTTGGTTGTGTGAACAAAAAAGTCATTGAATGCCTTTTCCTATGCTGCTTCTCACTCCTGTCTTTTTTCCATGTAGATGTTTAGAAGTTGGCCATGTGACATTAGACTGATACATCAACCGAGTTGAGGCCTGAACATAGAACCTCGAAACACTTCCAGAGTAGGACATGCTCCCTTGAAGCATTGATGCACAATTTCTCTATAGACAAGACAGGATTGTTTGTTGAGAGGGTAAACTGAGCAGCAGCAACAGCTCCTGCCTCAAGCTTGCTATTTTTTTGGTCATACAAATGGTGACAGAATATATTTTGGAGATTGTCTATTTTTTATACCAAGAATTAAGGTTTCAGAATAAATTACATTCCCAAAGAGAAACACACTTTTCGTTCCTTTTTCCTCCTTAAATCTATGGCAATATTAATGAGGCACAAAGCTAGCTGGTATCACATATTTTGAGCACACTGATCCACAGTGCCAGAATCAAGTAACTCCACACCCTAAGAAGTGGCTTTAACCCAGGATGACACAATCTGTATTTGTCAAATGGCCAATTTAAGAAAGAAAGAAATTGTTTAAAAGGCCCTTTGTTGCATAATAATGTTTTATTCAGAAGGAGAGGAAAAGTTGGGCTATACAAAAGGCAATTCTTTCCATTTTCCACTTTATCCCACAACCAAATCAATTATTTGCTTCTGTGTTGCTAGTGCCTCCTCTGACTTTGGGCTAGGGGACTTCTCACGAGCTGCCATTCAGCTGCTAGTCACAGAAAAGTTGTATATACCTCTCAGGGCAGCTGGAAAGAGTGATCGAGTGGAAAAAAGGCTGGGCAATGGGTGGAGACTGTTTTTAAATGTAGTTTGTCCCTATTTTGTTTAAAAACACAAGATTTTTTAAGAACTGCAGATAAACAAGAAAGCCATTTTTGACCACCAGAGAATTAAAGCTAGGAGGGAAACACTTTTGTCCCTGGCCTCAGATTTGAAGAGTCATTGCTTGAGCACTGAGGTAAATATTGACCTTTGTATTCAGACTGATGACTGGAACACATTAGAAAAACAAAAGGGAATCTTATGACTTGGACCAAGCTTGTTTTTAACATTCTTTTCTGTTTTACTAATATCTATGACCTAGCCCCATACTGAAATACCATGTCACAGAAAGTAAAGAACTTTCTCTGTAACTTAACTAATACCTTTTCAGTGAGACTTGAATATTTCACTGTGCAGATTGAATTTGACAATCAAGTATTTTTCCCTCTTCAGTTTTGAATAAACTATTTTTACATTAAGCATTTTTAATGCAAGTAATAAATGAAACTGTTCTGATTAAGTAAAGTTTTGTTTTTCTACCATAATCATGAAAAAATGGAAGGATTTTTCTAGGCGGTGGTTTTAGAGGAATACCAACAAAGCAGAAAAAAATTACTTGAGTATAAACTTTTAATATAAAATGATGAGACTAGAAATAATTTACATTATAATTTTAATATTTACGTGCATAATAAAATATTTCACAAAACTCATCTTTCTGGTGGAGACTTTGAGAAGCATGCATCTTGCAGTGAACATCTATTGCTTTTACCTGTCTGTTACCGCCTTCTCTCCTTATCCTGGTAATGCCTTCATCTCCTTGCGGGTAAACTTTCTCCCATGATGGGAGCTACCAGTTAGGATACCCAGCCCTCCACACACCTCAAGCAAATTTTGTTCTATTGGCTACAATGTTTGAAAGTTCACATGACCCAAAATATCAGCCACTGTTGATATTGTTCCACATGAACAATAAGCTGTACTCTCTGTAGTGTAAGTACAAAGTTGTACTCCGTGTAGTCTAAGACAGACTTATTTGTTCATTGGATCAATTGAAGACAAACCTGAGAGGAACTGTTGACTTTGATTGGGTCTCTGGTTCTGGTCTCTGAAGTTCCCAGAAATACAATCCTTCATTCAATGTTCTTAGCTACCTCAGTATTAATACAGAATATCCATCATCCTTCCACTCCAATCCAGTTCAAATTGGCGTTGGCACTTGATTGCAGAATTCTGACTCAAAAACACCCATTGGAGAATACATCGTATTAACGTTAATGGTACTTAATGAAAAAAAAATTATTGAAGAGAACTATAAAAATTAGCATAGCATGTTTACTGTATTCTATTATGTAACAGAATGCATATTGTCAAAAGCATCAAAAACTGTTTGCCTGGGCTGGGTGCAGTGGCTAACGCCTATAATCCCAGTACTCTGGGAGGCCAAGGCAAGAGGATCACTTGAGCCCAGGAGTTTGAGACAAGCCTAGGCAACATAGTGAGACCAGGTCTCTAAAAAAAAAAAAAAAAAAAAAATTGGCTGAGTGTGTTGGCACATGCCTGTAGTCCCAACTATTTGGGTAGCTGAGGTGGAAAGATCACCGGAGCCCAGGAGGTAAAGGTTGTGGTGAGCTGTGATCGTGCCATTGCACTCCAGTCTGGGCAACAGAGTAAGACACTGACACAAAAAATAAATAAATAAAAATTATAAATAAATAAATAAAATGATTTGCCTGAACAGTTTGCTTTTCACTTGGCTTCTTTTGGTAATCGCTATTACAAAGTTTAATGTTAACTAAAAGTGACAGTAAATTGGTCACTTCAATAAAGAGTTTTTCCTTAATCCAAAATTTTATTTCATTTTCTATAATTCACAATACTTTTAAACAAGCTTTGATGCTTAAGACATAAACTTGTATTATGCCTAAATTATGCACAACATTTATTTACACATATGCAGATGATATACATATATCTAAATACTTTCCAGCACTTATATCAACTAGTGGTCAGGAGACTTGGATTTTAGCGTTTGATATTTTGTTAACTAACTCTAGAGCTGGGTATGTTGCTTAACTTCTCTGGACCTCAGGAGAAAAAAAAGGGGTGTCGAAATAGATAGGGTGTCTTCCAGCTTTAAAACCTGATTTCACAACTAGAAAAAGAAATCAGTCTTGTTAGAAAAAGGTTTTGCTAATTTTACAAAATTCCAAACACTACTTTTTACTCTTTTTTTTTTAAAGTCAGAATCTCACTCTGTCACCCAGGCTGGAGTGGCACACTCCCAGTGGCACACTCCCAGGCAGTGGCACACTCCCAGTGGCACACTCCCAGGCAGTGGCACACTCCCAGTCACCGCAGCCTTGACCTCCTGGGCTCAGGCGATCCTTCTACCTCAGCCTTCCAAGTAGCTGAAACTACAAGCACACACCACCATGTCCAGCTAAATTTTTTGATTTATTGTAGAAATGAGGTCTCGCCAAATTGCCCAGGCTGGTCTTGAACCTATGGGCTCAGGCAATCCTCTTACCTCGGCCTCCCTAAGTGCTGGGATTACAGTTATACTCTTTCTTTTGGACAGTTTACAAAAAACATTTTGTGAAAGTGTGATTGAGGAAAAAAAAAAACTAACACAAGTGAATGCTAACTATGTTGGCCCTGCAATGTCTATAGAACTCCAAATATGTTGGCCTGATAATGAACAAACAGGAGGCCAAAACAAAAAACCAAATACCTTTAAAATGTCATTTATATAGTTTTAGAAGAATGAAAGTATATTTTTAAAAATATCAGATCAAAATATATATATATATATATATCAGATCGTTTTAACTGCCTCAGTGAAAGAAATGTTGAGCTGGGAATTAAAATGTCAAATCAAGCTGGTGATGTGGCTCACATCTATAATCCCAGCACTGTGGGAGGACAAGGCAGGAAGATCCCTTGAGCTCAGGAGTTCAAGACCAGCCAGGACAATAATATAGTGAGACCTCATTCTTCCAAAAAAAAAAAAAAATTAGCTGAGTGTGGTGGCATGTGCTTGTAGTCTCAGTTATTAATACTTGAGAGGCACAGGTGGAAGGATTGCCTGAGCCCAGGAGATCAAGGTTACAGTGAGCTGTGATCATGCCACGGGTAACAGAGTGAGACTCTGACTAAAAATAAATAAACAACAAAATAAATTACATGTTAAATCAGGTAAATTGGGTAATCAGAGGAATTTCTTTAAATTATCATATATTTAAAATTCAATAAGGCATTGAATGTACAATATTAAAATAAATGCCATATATTTTTATATTTTAAAATACAATACTTAGACAATTTTTAAAATTTGATTTTGAAATTTTAAGGAAATAGCCCCAAATTTCCATTTTTGTTTTACCCCTAATGCATGTGTTATGGAATAAAGAACCTTCAACCAGTGTCAAAGTGTTAGCACCATCATCTCATAGCTTTGTGACTTTGGTATGTTAGGCAATTGTGGTTGCAAGATACAGAAGCTCAACCATGTCACCTTGGGGAATAGGGTATCGGGGTTTGGTTTAAAAAGAATACTTATGGAAATTAGAAAAACCGAAATCTCAGCTTCCCAGGAACAACAGAATGGTTGAGCAACCTTAGGAGGAGAGGAATGCAAATTGGAACATAGACATTAAAGGGTACTCAGAACCAAAGGCTTCAGTGGGAGTTGGTGGTCCTTTCTTTAGAGCAGGGGTTCTCATCCTGGTGGAACATCCAAACATCTGAGAATGTTTAAA
The DNA here is from genome assembly GCA_027257055.1 of Cephalopachus bancanus. Classification (NCBI taxonomy): domain Eukaryota; kingdom Metazoa; phylum Chordata; class Mammalia; order Primates; family Tarsiidae; genus Cephalopachus; species Cephalopachus bancanus. The sequence continues at coordinate 9,431,082 of JAPVLO010000204.1, forward strand.
AATACAGGTTTTTGACCAGGTATAGTGGCTCATGCCTATAATCCCAGCACTTGGGAGGTCAAGGCAGGAGAATCACTTGAGGCCAAGAGATCCAAGATCAGGCTGAGCAACATAACAAGACCCTGTCTCTACTGTACACAAATTCCAAAAAATAAATAAAAATTACAAATTTTTGAGGTTCCATCAGCAAAGGTTCTTGTCTAGTTCTTCTGGGGAAAGTGTGTGGCTCACTTTATTTTTAAAGAGCTCCCAGTCAGAGTTTGAATGCCCTGCTCTATATGCTGCCTGTTTTTTCCCTGGTTTTGCTGCTCCTTCATGATACTCCTTCGTGGGTATCTGCTGCATGATTATTCCACTACTTAGTGGTTCCCTCAGTCTCTACTTTATCGATCTTCTTTTCCACAGATCATTGAAGCCTTAGCTCAAATGTCACCTTCTCAGGGAGGCCTTTCTGGTTCTTGTTATTTAAAACTGCACCTTACCTTTTACCCAAGCACTTTCTAATCTCCTTCTCTGCATTAATTTTAGCCAACATTTATCGCCTTGTTTTTTCTACCTCTTTCTCTTCCTCCTCCTCCTCCTCCTCTTCTTCTGTAAGGATGGATCTCACTATACTGTCCAGACTGATCTTTAACTCCTGGCCTCAAGTTATCTTTTGCCCTGGTCTCCCAAAATGCTGGGATTACAGGTGAGCCACCAGGTCTGCCCACCTTCTAATATGCTATTTGATTTACCTATTTGCATTTATAGCCTGTCCCATCCACCAGAATGCAATATCTATGAGGCAGAATATTTGTGCATTTTGTCCATACTGTATTCCCCAGAACCTACAACAGAAGAGATGCTTAATAAATACTTGTTGAATAAGTGAGTGAATGGATGTTTTCTGCATAGTTTTTGTTTGGTTGATATTAACTTCTGCTCACTGGTCAGGGCCCTTCCTGCTCATGTCATCTTTTCTGCCTTCTTTTGGCTTCAAGCTTTCCCCAATTGATTGTCTGATTAGACGAGCATTTTTACACAGAACTTTTCCCCCAGATCTTTTTTTTTTTTTTAAGTTGAAATCTCACTCTGTCACCCAGGCTGGAGTGCAGTGGCATGCTCACAGCCACTACAACCTTGACCTGCTGGGCTCAGGTGATTCTTCCGCCTCAGCCTTCCAAGTAACTGGAATCACAAGCATGTGCCACCACGCCCAGCTAATTTTTTAATGTACCGCAGAGACGAGGTCTCACCAACTTACCCAGACTAGTCTTAAACCCCTGGGTTCTGGGAATCCTCTTGTCTTGGCATCTCAAAGTGCTGGGATTATAGGCATGAGCCACTGCACTCAGATGGTTTTTTTGAATGGGTATGACTCTGGCTGCTTATAGGTCAGTGTCCACCCAAGGACAGTCACTATTCAGGGATTACACACACAGAACAAAAAAGGGGGGGCACCCCTTCAGCAAGGGAGGGCTGAGGGGCAGCTTGTCCAAGAAGCTAATGTTGGTACAGGGTGAATGTTTACCAAATCACCTAATCCTGCTTCAGGAGAGTGGCAGTAACAGTACCAGTGTGTCTGAGACAGACTGAGAATTCTTCAGAGGTTCAAGTGAACAATGTGCGGAACATGCGCATAAAAGGTGTTTTCAGTAATAATGTATTATAGCTGGGCATGGCTCACGTCTGTAATAGCAGTACTTTGGGAGGCAGAGGCAAGAGGATTGCCTGAATTCACAGGTTTGAGACCAGCCTGGGCAACATGGCAAAACATCATCTCTACAATAAATCAAAAAATTACCTGGGCATGGTGGTACACGCCTGTAGTTCCAGCTACTTGGAAGGCTGAGGTGGAAGGATCATCTGAACCCAGCCGATTGAGGCTGCGGTTGCCATAAGTGTGCCACTGCACTCCAGCCTGGGTTACACATTAAGATGAAAATTAAAACAAACAAACAAACAAAAAAAACAATGTATTATAAAAATAAAACAAGATGAGTATGAGAAGCTATATGATTTTAGATGACATTTAAATGTGGTTTTTAAAAAAAGACTCAGGGAAAGTTGTAGGCTAGAAATTAGGAATTTAGAAGCTTATTGTTTAAAGTGTATTTTGGACTATTTTTCTCCATCCCTGAATGTTTTTAAAATGTTGCTCTCATTGCATATTGATTTCTAGTTGACAGGGGCTTACGGTACATAATTTCCAAAGTGATAGTAAGGGGAAGAAATGCAAAGGTCTGCACTCAGTTTCCAAGAACAAATTGCAAAATACAGGTTGAAGGAGATAAGGTTTTATAGCTGTATATATATTAAAGACTTCAAAAAGATTTAGGGGTAATTTGTTTGTTTTTAGTTGGCAATACCATGATATTTATGAACAGTATGGGGTGGTAGAAGCATAATGTGATATCAAGCTGAATTTTGAAATATCACCATTAGAATGCAGAAAATTGCACTCCTCGTCTCCTTTCTTTATACTTGGGATACAGGAGTCAGTGCTAGGTGCCCCATCTTAAGAGGCACTAGAGGATGTTTAGATGAGCATGTATGGAGATGAATGTGGGGTGAGTGGGTATGAGACGGCACACACTGTGACTGGTGACTCCAAATGTTTACCAGGTTGCATATGGAAACCAGACTGTTCTGTATTAAATAAATGTTAGTACTAGATTCATATTATTAGGCACTTTAAAATATGTTAGATTCATATTTACAATAACTATTTAAGGTACTATTATTATTTTCCTCCTTGAACAAACTCATACTTGGAGCAGTTGTGGGCATTTGCGAGGTCACACAGCTAAAAAGTTATAAAACCAGGATCTGACAACACAGCTTTGGAGTTCAAGTCCAGTGGTGTTTCTACCCACACCATAGCTACCTACCAAACTTACTGGGAGACACAGTTCAGTTCAATGTAGGGACTAGAAGGACTGTTCAAAGATGAATATTTTTCCTCCAAGTAGAATCAGATTAAACAAAATTAAAACATAAAATAAACAAAAAGATAATACTGTTATGAGATACTAAGTGAGTGGTTTCCTATCACTTGAAGTTTAAGTATATACTGTACAACTACTTTGCAAGGATCTGGTAGTCGTCTCCCTCTATATATGCATATGTTTAACTTAATAACAAAATATTAAAAACAAATGTGAGTCATAGAGCCTAAGGAACCCCAGAAGGGAGACCTCTGAATTCAAGTAATTGAGCTGAGTTCATTCCGTAATTATTTAGAAATGCAACACCCCCAACTTCATTCTTTGAATTGACAATCTAATGCTTTTCCTACTATAGCAGTTACCCCTCATGTAATAACTAGGAATATAATGTGGAACCAGAGGGTATGGAATGAGGAAGGGCAGGTATGTTTTGTGAATTATCATAATGGTTTGGCATGCCCTTGCTTTATTAGGATAAGCAAAGAATGTGAGTGGTAGTTGGAGAGGGTTTAAAATGATAAGCAGAGAATGCCACAAAATAGAGAGAGGAAGAACAGAATGATGTGGAAGGTTAAAGAAGACAGGAACTGGATTTCACTGTATTTCCATCTTTTTCAGTAGATGGTCAGTATCTATGTGTCAGAATGGAAAAAGATTTCAACACTTCAGCAAACAGTTAAAGAGAACTTTCTTTGTGCTGAGCACTGTGCTACGTTCTGGGGAGCCAAAAATGAAATAGACAAAACACCTATCCTTTTAAGGATCACTGAGTCTGGAAAAAAGAGACCACCAAGCAAAGCAAAGGGAAAAGAGAAAGGACTAAGGAATATCTTAGAGAATACTGTACATGAAAGGTTCAATGGAAGCAGAGAGGAAAGAGTATTTAATTCAGTGTAAGTGTGTGGGGTGAAAATGTGGGTGGTGAAAGGGGGTGATGTCAGGGAAGATTCCAAGGAGGAAGTGACACACTATCTTCATTTTCTTTTTTTCCTAGTAGGAGTTCACCTGGTTAAGTGAGAGGTGGAGTTGAGTGAGGGAAACCACAAAGGCACAGTGAAGAAGCCTGCTGAATCTGTGTGATACATGAATGTAGCAAAAGTTGGAGCTGGAGTATAAGAGGCCACTGGGTCAGATTCAAAATGGCCTTGTTTATCATGATAATGAGTTTGAACCTGATTCAGTCAGGTGGAGAGCCTCTGAAGGATTTTAAAGGGGATGTGTCACGCTTGGCTCCATGTTTTTGGAGCATTCTCTGGCAGTTATATGGAACTGAAGCAGAAGTGAAATTAGAAAGGCTTGTCCTAAAGAGAGGCAAAGGGGTTGAAGTAGTAGAGGCTGAGTGTTAGTCACAGAATTGAGAGGAAGGGTCCTCCCTGGTGAAAGGACAGACTGAAAGCAAGAAACCACTTTATTTTGTTCCTAAATCTTAACATAATAATGAGAAAGTAAAAGCTGTGTCCAAGAGGAATGCATACTTTAGATAATGATTAACTTTGATGACTTTGTCTTTTCAGAAACCCAGATCCCTCAAACATGACCAGTATCTGCCCATTTAATCATAAAGCAGACTCCCTCTCTTCCTCAAGGTCTACAAATCATTCACTCAGGGAGGCATCTGTGCTTCTGGCCTGGATGTATTGTTAATAAGTTTACTGTGACCAGTCTCCAGTCCACCACTTGGAGTCATGAGATACTGGGACCTGGTGATGCCAAGACACGAGACTTGTGATTTCTGTTATCTACATCAAAAAGTGCAACTTTAAACAATCTCCTTGATCCAAACTCCTCTCCAAGAGGTTTAAAAATATCCAGTTCCCCAGCCCTCAATGCCACACTCATCAGCGCCTGCCCTCCTCCTGTCTGTGGGAAGTGACCTTTTCTTAAATAAATCTTTTCTTTCTTCATCTCTTGGTGTGTTGCAAATCTTTGTGTTACTTGGATTTCCAATTATCAGGGCGCACCTCCGGCATTCGGGCTCCAGCAGTGCTGTGCCTTCTGTAGACCCACTCTCTGATCCTAACACCAGGGATTTTAAGTCAGAGAACTTTTGTAAGGGACGATTGGTTGCCTAGTTGTCGAAATGGCAAGGTTTTATCGATGGAACTAGGTGATACTGGAGTGAGTGGCAAAGTGAATAATATGGACAGGGATTGGGACCACGTGGCTGCTGTGATCTTGTGTGGGTTTGCTGATGACTCTTTTGAAGTGATTTCAGGAAATGACATAAGAATGATTTGCGCAATAAAATGGGAAGAACGAGGACTCTGAAGTCAGTGCATTTGGAGAAAAATACATTGGTAAAGATGGGGAAGTAGTCATTATAGGAGAGCCCCATTTGTGGGTGAATTCTAGACTGGCTGATGGAAGGGTCCTGAAAGTAGAACACGTGCTCTGAATCCAACCCTTCCTCACTGCAATCCTTTCCCCTCCAGAGACACCAAAGAACGCCTTCCTGGCATCTCCTGGCAGTGGGTACTTGGAAGCAAAGGAATACCAACAAACCGAGAACGAGAATGCTAGAATTCTGGAGATCCTGTAGCGCTTGTACTGAAACCTGCACGCTTCGGCATGAGGCCCGAGGGCACAAATAACTTGCCAAGGTGTCAAGCCGCCAGCCCTCCCTGAAGGCCAGACTTCCTGGTTCCAGGACCTGGGCTCCTGCCACTACTCCACACCGCCTCCCGGCGCTCGGCGAGGGTGGGGACCGCAGGAGCCTCGGGAGCGCCCGAGTCCCCCTCCTGGCCCAGCCCCCAGCCCTCCGGGGGACTCCCGCCCCGCCCCGTTCCCGCGCCGGCCGGTCGCTGTGCCGCCGTCACCCGGGCGCGCGCAGGGTCGCGCGGGCGCGGGCCGGCCGCGGGTGCCGAGAGGTCGCCGGGCCACCCGCGCCGCCGCCCCCTGCCTGACGCACGGAGGGGCCGGGACGCGCTTTGCCGCGAGTGACTGGAGCCGCCGCCGCCGCCCGGGCCCGCTCCGCCCCCAGCCCGCCTTCCTCCCGCCGCGCCCTCCGCCTCCGCCAGCACCTCGCGGGCGTCCCCGCGTCCTCCCGAGCGCCCCGGAGCCGCCGGCCACCCGCGCCCGCGCCCGCGCCAGCCAGGTGAGTGTGGCCGCCGCGCGGCCCGGGCGGCCCCGCGGGAGGAGCGCGCAGGCCCCGCGGTCGGCGCGGGCCGGAGGCGGCGGCTGCGGGCCCGACTTTCTTCCCCCGCGCGGGCAGCGGGGCTGCGCCGCGAGGGAGGGGCGCCCGCGCCCCGCCACGCCGCCGCCCCCTCCGTCCCCACCGCTCCCGCCGCCGCCGCAGACAAAGCGCCCGAGGTGGGAGCCCAGCGGGCCGCCCCTGCCTCCGCGCCGCCTGCCGGGTGCGGCCTCGGCCCGCACAGCCCCGGCCGCGCGCTTCTCCCTTCCTGCGCGCCCTTGTCCATTTCGGGGTAAAAGGGACCTGGATCGCTCAACAGGTTTGGGCGTTAATCCCCATTTTCCGGCGGGTTTCTCCTGCCAGCTTGCAGGGACTATGTCCTGTGTCCCAGAGTCCCCGTGTCCAGCGCCTGCGGCTGGCTCCTTTGTGTGACCGGTGTCTAGCCCTCCCCTCCGGGTCGGGGACACGGGCTCGAGCTCCCCGGGCCGTGCCGAGGCTCCTGGATGCCTCCCTCGTGGCTTGGGGCTTGGCTTCCTGGGCCTGCCGGAGGGTCACATCCCTCCGGCCTTAGGAGCAGTCACAAAGGGGAGGGAGAGCGGGTTGGGCAGGGGCCGTGGTTTGTGTGCTTGTTTTTATATTTTAGGTGGACTCGTATTAGGAAAGAGCCGCAGTGTGACCAGCTCTTGCGGGGACGGGTGGGATCTCACCCTGGGATGCACGGTGTGGACTTGCTGCTGCTGTGACAGCCCCCACGGTTCTCTTGGTGCTTTTACATCTTTCTTTCATACACAGACATCACCCGAGAAGTTGGGAGTGCTGCTGAGAGAGTAACTAGGTAGCAGCTGTTTGACAGGTCATCTCTTTCTTCACGTTTCCTCTGGGTCAAGCACACCCACCATGCATCCAGGCTTAGCTAGGCAAGCCCTCAAATTAAAATTGCCATTCGGAATTCCCCCATGTTGGAAAATCTTAATCCGTGTGTGCATGTGTGTGTGTGTGTGTATTTTGGCTTGCTAAATCTTATTTTCTTAGGGTGAGAAATTTCTCCCCCCATGGAAGAGACATAATAAAGTACAATTTGTCTTTGTTTATGTACCTTGGGTCATGCCCATACCTAGCTGGTTTCATTGGCATGCTATTTTAGTGTAACAATACTAAATAGAAGGAAGATATCTTCCTTTTGCTCTGAGCAACAAAATACTTCTTTGTTCTAGAACCAGGAAGTCTTTATATATAATAACTTTTTGTGGACAAAAGTTGGTGACTGTCGTTACCCCATGACTACATGAAAAAATTTGCCAAAGACGTAGAAAGCATTACGCAACCCTATAGATTGTTTTTATATTCCAAATTCCAGGAAATAATTGTGATGAATATTTATTCAAACATTCTATTTTGAACCTTAAAAATTGGGCCTACTCTAATAGGTTCCCCAATATTAGAAAGAGGAATTGATTACATTTAAATAATTTACCAAGCATTTTTACCCCTGTAATTATTGAAAAGAATAATTCATGTAAGGGATTAGGAACTAGTGATGGACTAGAAATCTGACAGCAGAAACAGAGCCTAAAAATGGTGACTAGAGGTCCCAGAAATGCATGTGCTTGCATTTTAGTGAATTGATGGGCATTTAATGACATTTTAAACAGGTTATCTTACTAATGACATATCTGAAAATGAAATATCCACTAATTAAAAAAAGAAAATATCACATTTTGACCTTTAAAAAAATGTATTCTATAAGACGTCTTGATGCTTTTTCCACTTTCTAAAAACAAACTTGGTAATGACTTTTTTTGTAAAAAAGGAAATTGTATCAAATTACATTCTATAAGACTTCTTGATGCTTTTTCCACTTTCTAAAAACAAACTTGGTAATAATGACTTTTTTTGTAAAAAAAGGAAATTGTATTAAATTAATCTGATTTGTAGAAAGTTTCTCAGGCATAGTAGTTTTACTTTATTAAAAATACCATTCATCTGTATAACAGCTAACTTCAAAGACCTTTTAAAACCGTTAAAAGCAATAACAGTCACCTCTAGAGAAAAGTACGATATTTACTAATAAAATGTACCAGAAAATCAAATTTCTGTAATAATTTTCTTTGAGATAGAATTCATATGTCATGGAATTCACTCTTCTGTAGTATACAACTCATTGGTGTATTTATAAGACTGTGCAAACAGCATCACTAATTCAAGAACATTTTCATCACCCTAAAAAGAGCCTCTACCAGGTTGCTGTCACTGCTCCTCTCCTCTCCCCTGCACTTGACAACCACTAATCTACTTTCTGTCTCTATGGTCTTGTCTGTTATGGACAACTCCTATAAATACAATCATACCATAAGTAGACCTTGTGCCTTTCACTTAGCATAATATTTTCAGGGTTCACTCAGAGCATGTCTCAGTACTTTATTCCTTCTTATGGCAGAATAATACTCTATTCTTTGGCTATGCCACATTTTGTTTATCCATTCAGCAGTTGATGAGCATTTGGGTTGTTTCCACTTTTTGGCTATTAGGAAGAATGCTCTTGTGGACACTTATTTACAAATACTTGTATGAATATATGTTTTGAGTTCTCACGAGTCTGTACCTGGGTGTGGGATTGCTGGGTTGCGTTGTTATAACTTTTTGAAGAGCTGCTGAACTGTTTTCTATAGCTGCTACACCATTTTACATTCCTTCTAGCAATGTATGAGGGGGTTCCATTTTACTCCACATCCTTGCCAGTACTTGTTAATGTTTTCTTTTTGGTGATAGCCATCCTAGTGGCTACGGAGTGGTATCTCATTGTGGTTTTCATTTGTATTTTGTTGTTTCATGTTCTTATTGGCCATTTGTATTTCTTATTTGGAGAAGTGTCTGTTTGATTTATAATAGTTTCTAAGTTTATGTTTTTTACATGTATTTTCTCATTGAATTTTTTTTTTCGGAGTTGGGGGTCTCACTCTGTCTTCCAGGCTGGAGTGCAGTGGCATGATCATGACTCTCGGCAGCCTTGACCTCCTAGGCTCAGGAGATCCTTCCATCTCAGCCTTCCAAGTAGCTAGGACTACAGGTGCATGCCTGGCTATTTTTTAAAATTTTGTTTGTAGAGACAGGGTGTCACTTTTTTGCTTAGGCTGGTTTCAAACTCCTGGGCTTAAGCAATCCTCCCACTTTAGCTTTCCAGAGTTCTGGGATTACAGGCATGAGCCACAATGCCTGGCCTAAGGTAATCTTTTAAACAATCCTGTAAATTAGGTTTACTCCTGTTTTACTGCTAGGAAACTCAAGTGCAAGGGAGTGAAATAATTTGCTTATTTTTTAACCTTATGGTTAGTAAGAGGCAAAGTCTAAATGTAAACTCAGGTCTTCTGACTTGTCTTCCTGCATTCTTTCTTACTTGATGAGGCATACAGAACTTAAATTGTGTTTGTGAATTTGCTTGGCTAATCAGTAACAAAGTAGAGGAATGATAAATAAAAAATCAAACCAGCCAGGCACAGTGGCTCATGCCTGTAATCCCAGCACTTTGGGAGGCCAGGATGGAAGGATTGCTTGAGCCCAGGAGTTCAAGATCATCCAGGACAACATAATGAAACCTCATCTCTACCAAAAAAAAAAAAAAAATAGCTAGGTGTGGTGGTACGTACTTGTAGTCTCGGCTACTTGGGAGGCTGAAGTGACAGACTGAGACCCTGACTTGGAAGAAACAAAAAACAAAAACCCAATCAAATGATAACAAAGAAGCAGGTATCATAGCCACATGATCTATTCATTCACCAGATTTTATTATGCTTTTTCAAATAAATTCTTTGTTTTCTTGTATCCTAATAAGGTAGATCTGATTTCCGTATTTCCGGTGGGGAAACAGAGTCAGAGTGATTAAAGCCAGTAATGGCTTCTTCATGGCACAACTGATCCTAGAAACCACTCCTCACTCGGACACTGCACTTTCTGTTTCCCTGCAATTTCCATGTTCTCTATCTTTCCACTAATTTCTTTCCTCTAATGGTAAAATAGTTGAACAGTTTCACATTTTACATAAATATTCAGATTTTTCTGGGTTAAACTGAAATTAACTTTTAGTTTTGAAGAGGGCGATTTGCCAGTTTCACTTTGGAGTGCAGGAATTAAGGTACTTAATTCGGCTTTTTTGTATTACTCTGTATCATACGTAGAATTTTATGCAAAATTCCCAACTCTTTAGAGGCTAGGTAGGAGCCATATGTTATTTATTCATCTTTGCATGTTTATTATCCAGCATAGTGCCTAACACATTGCAGGGACTCACTAACTTTTATTCAATGAATGAATATAAATAAATTTTTGTAAGTTAAAAAATTATTTGCTACTTTTTTTGTTTTTTAGAATAAAGGCAATATACATTCCAGAAAAAAGAAAATATTTCTGATGTCTGAAATAACCTAAAAATAATAAATGATAAAGTTAGAATTTTTTTAACTTTCATTTTTTAAATTTTAAAGATGTGGGGTACAATTCAGGATTAGGTATACAGATGTTCATTATGCAGGTACCCTTATTGATGAGGTATGCCCCCCTCCCCTGGGAGATTCCCAATACTACCAATCCTGCCTTCCCTATAACCCGCCTCCAGGGGCAAAAAAATTAGAATTTGACTTAAAATTGAACACTGTATCTTATAGAGGGAAGTCACTTGTTGTAATAAGTGCTTTAAGTACCTGGTGACTGGCACATGCTTGCTTTCCAAGAACTTAGCATAGCCCAAACATAGGAGTTGCACCCTGAGTATTTGTTGGATGTGTGAATGACCAGTGAGTGAATACAAGAATTCATTTTTGCTATAACAAGGAGAGGAGATATAGGAAGCAAATACTTAGGCCCTGATTTTCATCTATTCTAATTGTACAATATAATAAGTATTAACTACTTTTAGAGTCCAAATAAAATTTTAAAATTCCAGTGATATGAGAGTATGTAGAGCAAAAGCTGTAAATTTTCCTTCACTTTTTGTCTTTTTCCCCTTTTTTCCCTGAAAGACCACTCCCATCTCAGCTATCCACTGTAGTAATAGTTTGAGGTTATATTTTCAAGCCTGTATCTTTGCATTTATGTATGTATGTATAAATATACATTCACATATTCCACCATACATACGTCCATGTTTATATTCACAGTGATTTTCTTTTACACGTGGAGCCGTACTACATGTATTCCTTTTTTTAAATATTTAAATATATTAAGACTTTTTCATCTGTAGTCACAAAGGGTAAACATAATATTTATGTTTCCTTTTAAGTTTGCTATCCCTGCCTGGTTTTTGTGTCAAGATGAAGCCAGGATTAAGGAGGAATGGGAAGCGTTCCATTTTTTTTCTGTGCTCTGGAACAGTTTAAAATGTCTGCCCTGTATGCGGTTACCAGAAATCACCTGTCAACTGTTGGGGAGAGAGGAGATCTGAGATGACCTTTCTAATTTTTCCCTCTTTTACAGTTCTGTCAAGTTTCGGCACTTGCTTTCTGTTACGTTTTATGAGTAAGTTGGTGAGAGTAAATGATTAAAGCAGTCAATGTATATAGGAGTGTGTGGGCTCTTTTTAGAGAGACCTAGGATGAAGGTCTGCACTTCTGTTTACTAGTTTTATAACCTTTGGCAAGTTACTTACCCTCTCCAAAGCTCTGTTTTCTCACTTGTAAAATGGCAATAATTCCTACCTCATAGGAGTCTTGAAAGTATTGATATGTGAGCAATATATAAAAGGCTCAGTAGTTGCATCTAGTAAAAATGAAAAAAATTATAATAATCTGTAATGTGCTATATGAATGTAAATGTTACCATCGTTATTATAACTATGTTTTAGCCTAATAGTAATAAATGTAAGGAGATAGAGTGGTAGGTGATAGATGGTTTCCATGAATAAATTGGATCTGTAAAAATTCCCAAGTCATTTAGAATTTAATTCTGGGATACAGTGACTTCTAAATACTCACACTCTTTTGAGGCAGGAGAGCAGGGAAATGCAGTGGAATAAACAGACCTGGATTAATCTTGCATTATCACTTGTTAGTCTTGTGACTTTGGGCAATTAAATGGGATAACAACACCTACTGTATAGGGTAGTTAGGAGGAAAAAGATTAGTATAGTGCCTAGCATGTAATAGATGTTTAAATAGTTAATTGTTTTTTCTTAGCATGTACGGAATGTCCAGTAGCAATAAACATGAGATGTCGGGTTCTGCTATTTTAAGTCTGCTTGGTATGGTGAGAAGAGCATTAAGCCCTGGGTAAGAATTTAGTTTGTACTATGTTTATTAACCATTGGCTTGGATGAGTCACCTGACTGCTGAGATCCCTCTGTTTTCTTACCTATAAAAGAGAGCAAGGGAACTAACGTTTTTGGAGGACCTTTTTAATATGCATTTACTAGGCAGTTTACAAACTTTATCTTATTTAACCCTTCCAATAATCCTATCAGATAGAGATGATTGTCTTTCACTTTTTAGTAGATAAAGCAACAAAGGTCCAAGGGTTGGATTTTTCCAAGTTCCACTTGATGGACACCCCCCAACCCCCACCTTGTCTCCCAGTCCTGGCCATGTTCTTTCACTCATTACTACTATCCCCTCCTAAAAAGGCATGCCTGATGCCTGTACATGCAGGGAATACAAGATGAGGGACATATTGTAAACTGGAATACTAAGTGTATAAATAAACTAAACCAGTGTAGGATGAAACTGCTTATTTATTAATGATTTCCGTTAATAAAATACAAATAGAGGATTGTTAATGTGTCTTAATGCCTATGCTTAAGAACAGTAATTTAAGTTAATACTTCATGTTCTTATGATAGCTTTACCTGAATAATTTATTACTCAGTTCTCATTGCATTTCTAGCTTGTCTAGGTAAGGGAGAGGGGTAAGGTAGTAGTCATAAAGTGGAATATAAGCTGTTTTGGTAGCAAGGTGTGTGCATGTGTCTAAGAGCTGGGTAGTACAGTTCTCTGGCAGTTTGGCATTTGCAGAAACTGCAGATTCTTAAAAGAAAGTTGAGAAAACCTGCATTACAATCCATTGTCTTCTAGGGGACTTGGCAGAGTCATTTAGAAAGTGAACCTGCCTTTGTCAGCTGGATTGTGAAGAGCTATTGATTGTATTCTTGAAAGATAGTAATATTGTCTTTCCTTTAATAGGGGTTGCCAAAGCTTTTGCATATGAGTTTCATTTTATTTGATCAGGCTCAATGATATTGATTTGGTATTTTTGCAAGTTATGTGTTAGGAATATACAAAATTTAAAAAATGCTGTTGGGAGATCACAAATTAAATTGCAATTCAGTAACAGTATTGAAGGTTTAGGAATTCTATCCATTAGGGCTTTAGTTAGCATATTTATTTAGTAGGAATGGGGATTCCTATGTTTAGGTTAGAGAATTTTTACCAGAATATGCTAGAATTGTACTGTGGAAATTCTCACTGACACTGAATGCTTATTTCTTGCAGAACAAAATACCTTGGAACTATATGTAATAATTAGAAGTCATGGTTCTTCTCTTTAAAGAGTGTATAATCTAGTAAAGGAGGTCATGAAGAAGGAAACAGAGTAAAAGGGTAGAGGGCTCTTAAAGCTTGTGTCTTCTCTTTGTAAAATGGATTTTGCTGCATTGGGCTTTGGTAAGGTGCCATGGGTCTCTCCTGAAGGACAATCTCAGAAACAACCTAACCCTTTGAAGACTGCTGATTATGCATTTTTTTATATCTTGATCATACTATGGGGTTCTCTTTGCTTTATAAAAATTGCTGTTTGGTCTTAGGCCAGGCGCAGTGGCTCACACCTATAATCCCAGCCAAAGTAAGAGGGTTGCCTAAGCAGTCCTACAAAAATCAAAAGATTAGCCGGGTATGGTGGTGTATGCCTGTAGTCCCAGCTAATTGGGAGACTGAGGAGGAAGGATTGCCTGAGCCTATGAGCTGTGACCAAGCCACTGCCTCCAACCTGGGAGATGGAGTGAGACCCCCAGCTCAAAAATAAAAATAAAAATAAAATAAAATATACTGTTTGGTCTAAATACCAAGAGAAGTTATCCTGCTGAGTACTTTTTTGTTTATCTTCTGCTCTGCCTGAGTTTTCCTTTTTGTTTTGTCTGTTAAAAAAACCAGAGGTAGATTTGTGGCCTACCTCAGAGGAAGCAAATAGATTTGATGGTATAAAATTTTCAGTCTTTTTCTCAGCACCGTTTTTTTTTTACTTTTTGTCTAGGAATTCAACGTGGAAAGCACAATTTTGGGATCTTTTCTTTATTCTTTGCTCTTTAATTTATTAGCTTTTTATTATTCATTTAATCTTGTGTCTTTAATTCTTTTCAGAACAAAATGGGGTATGTATAAGAACAGGTAAACCCTGAAGATATTGCCAGTTCACTTCTAGACTACCATAAGAAAGTGAATATTGCAATAAAGTGAGTCCCACAAGTTTTTTGGTTTCCTGATGCATATAAAGGCTTATGTTTATACTATACTGCAGTCTATTAAGTATACAATAGCATTATATATAGTATAATATGCCTTTACTCAAAAAAACTTTACTGACAAAAAAAGCCCCTGATCATCTAAAGCCTAAGCGAGTTGTAATCCTTTTTGTTGGTTGGAGGATATTCCCTTGTCATTAATGGCTGCTGACTGATCAGGTGGTGGTTGTTGAAGGATGGAGTGGCTATGACAGTTTCTTTTTTTGTTTTTTGTTTTGGTAAGGGCAACCTCTGAGCCAGAATAGGTTCAGACAAACTCCTGCAACTTCTTTTTTTTTTTTTGAGTCAGAGTCTCACTCTGAGGCCCAGGCTGGAGTGCAGTGGCATGTTCATGGCCACCGCAGCCTCGACCTGCTGGGCTCAGGTGATCCTTCTGCTTCAAACTTCCAAATAGCTGGAACTACAGGCATGTGACACCACGCTTGGCTAATTTTTATTTTATTTTATTGTAGAGACGAGGTCTCACCAAGTTGCCCAGGCTGGTCTTAAACCCCTGAGCTTGGGCAGTTTTCTCGCCTCTGCCTTCCAAAGTGCTGGGGTTACAGGCGTGAACCACTGCACTCGGCTGTTCAATTTCTTACAATAAGACAACAATGGAGGAATACTCATTCTGTGGCATAGAATGAGGTGTTGCCTGATTTCGAATAGCATTTTAAAAGACAACAATGAAGTTTGCTGCATTCCTTTCATGAAAGATTTATTGTAGCATGAGATACTCTTGATAGCATTTGAGCCACAGAACTTTCAAAACTGGAGTCAGTCCTCTCAGACCCTGCTGCTGCTTTGTCAACTAAGTTTATGTAATATTCTAAATCCTTTGTTGTCACTTTAACAGTGTGTATGACTTCTTTACCAAGGGTAGATTCCATCTCAAGAAACCACTTCCTTTGCTCATTCATAAGAAGCAACTCCTCATCCACTGAAGTGTTTGTTTGTTTGAGACAGGATCTCCCTCTGTTGCTCAAGCCAGAGTGCAGTGGCAATGTGGTTTTGGCTCACTGCAGCTTCGATTTCCTGGACTCCAGTGATCCTCTCGTCTCAGCCTCCTGAGTAGCTGGGACTACAGACGTGCACCACCATGCCTGGCTAATTTAAAAAAATATATTTTTATAGACAAGTCTCTCTATGTCACCCAGGCTGGTCTTGAACTCTTGGACTGAAGTAATTCTCTCGCCTGGGCCTCTCGAAGTGCTGGATTACAGGTGTGAACCACCACGCCCAGCCCCATTCTTGTTTTATCATGAGATTGCAACAGTTCAGTCATGTCTTCAGCCTACACTTCTAACTTCAGTTTTCTTGTTATTTCTACCACATCTGTAGTTACTTCCTCCAGTGAAGTCTTGAATCCCATAAAGTCATCCATGAAAATTGAAGTCAATCATTCCAAATTCCTGTTAATGCTGATATTTTGACCTTCTCCCATGAATCACGAATGTTTGTAATGGCATCTAGAATGGTGAATCCTTTCCAGGAAGTTTTCAATTTACTTTGCTCAGACCCATCAGAGGAGTTACTCTCTATGGCAGTTATAACCTTATGAGATGTATTTCTTAAATATTAAGACTTGAAAGTTAGAATTACTCTGATCCATGGGCTGCAGAATAGATGTTGTATTAGCAGGAATGGAAACAACATTAATCTTGTAAATTTCCATCAGAGCTTTTGGGTGACTAGGTATATTGTGAGTGAGCAGTGATATTTTGAAAGGAATCTTTTTTCTAAAGAGCAGGTCTCAGTAGTAGGCTTAAAATATTCAGTAAACTATGCTGTAAACAGATGTATTGTCATCCAGGCTTTGTTTTATTTATAGAGAGCAGACTGAGTAGACTTAGCATAATTCCAAGGGCCCTAGAATTTTCAGAATGATAAATGAGCATTGGCTTAAACTTAAAAGTCATCAGCTGCATTAGCCCCTAACAAGAGAGCCTGTCCTTTGAAACTTTGAAGCCAGGTGTTGACTTCTCTCTAGCTATGAAAGTCCTAGATGACATCTTCTTTCAGTTTTGTCTTTATTGAAAATCTGCTGTTTAGTGTATCTGCCTTCATAAATTATTTTAGCTAGATATTCTGGACAACTCGTTACAGCTTCTACATTAACACTTGCTGCTTCACCTTGCACTTGATGTTACAGAGATGACTTCATGAACCAATCTCTGGTAGAGTCAAACTTTTCTTCTGCAGCTTTCTCACCTCTCTCAGCATTTGTAGAATTGAATAGAGTTAGGACTTTGCCCAGGATTAAGTATTGGCTTAAAGAAATCTTGTGACTGGTTTGATCTCTTATCCAGACCACTAAAGCTTTCTCCTCCCTATCAGCAATAAGACTGCTTTGCTTTCTTACTATCCATGTGTTCATTGGAGCTGCACTTTTAATTTTCTTCAAGAACTTTTCCTTTGCTTTTACAGCTTGGCTAATGCTAGGTGCAAGAGGCCTAGCTTTTGGCCTATCTTGGCTTTTGAATGCCTTCCTTTCTAAGCTTAGTCATTTCTAGCTTTTGATTTAATGGGAGAGCTATGCAGCTCTTCGTTTCACTTGAACACTTAGAAGCCATTGTAGGATTATTAATTGGCCTAATTTCAATATTGTTGTGTATCCTGGAATAGAGAGGCCTGAGAAGAGGGAGAGAGACAGAGGAGCCGTGGGTCAGTGGAGCAGTCAGAATATACATGATAGTTATCAATTAAATTCGCTGTTTTATAAGGGCATGTTTTTAGTGCCCCCAATTACAATATTGACATCAAAGATCATCAAAACAGATATAATAATGATGAAACAGTTTATATTGTAAGGATTACCAAAATGAGACACAGAGACATGAGGTAAGCACATGCTGTTGGAAAATGAGCCAGTAGACTTGCTCAGTGCAAGGTTACCACAAACCTTCAATTTGTAAAAAAAAAAAAAAAAGCATTATCTGTAAAACTCAGTAAAGTGTTGTGAACCAAGGTATACCTGCAAATATACATGGAATCTATGAAGAAACATATCAAGGCAAACAGATTAATATTGTAGAGACCAGATATAACAAGTGGGTTTTATTTTATGAGCCAGCTTTGATAGCTAGTGGGAACTTCCTGGACCAATGCAGTGAAAAGTAGTTGGATGTATCATCTGGATTTAGTGAGAAAGGGTACTGGGATTATTGAGCAGTGTTTATTGTCATGGGTAGGAGTGATGGCATAACAGCATATATTTGCTGTTTCTGGTGTAGATAATATATACAGGATGCTTTTAGCACATTAGGTGGGTGGCTTTTAAGTTTAGAGCTAGGTTTTGCAGGGAGAGAGGTGGATTTGAGGAAAAAGCTGGTGACTTATTAGGACTGGCAGTTGGATTGGTTCAGCTCAAATAAAATGTCTAGTGCATTAATGCAAAATGAGTTTGGTGGAAAAGTAAGAAAGTGGGTATGGGAAGCCTTAGCAGATAGATGGAGTAGATGACATTATTTTTTATCTCTTAAAATATTTTTCTAAGCCGAGCTCGGTGGCTCAGCCTGTAATCCCGTGCCTTTGGGAGGCTGAGATGAGTGGATTGCCTGAGCCCGCGGGTTCGAGACCCGCCTGGGCAGCGAGACCTCATCTCTACAATAAATCAAAAACTAGCTGGGTGTGGTAGCGCACGCCTGTAGTTTCGGCTACTTGGAAAACTGAGGCGGAAGGATCGCCGGAGCCCAGCTGGCGAGGCTGTGGTGCTGCACTCCAGTCTGGGTGACAGAGTGAGACTCCAACTCAAAAAAAAAAAAATTTTCCAATTAATTCCCCATATTATTTTCATAGTCTTTTTCTTAGTTTAGCTCCTGGTTATCCTCTTAAATTATTTTTTGAATAGGTAATACATTCAACTGTTTCAAAATGTAAAAGATACAAGAGGACACTTTATTCTTCCTATGCCTGAACTAATGAGTTCTCGTCTCCACAGTGTGAAGATTCTACCAGTGTCATCAGATTCTTATGGTTCTTCAAGAAATATTTTATGTTTACATGTGTGCTTTCCCATCCGTTTTACACAGATGATATGTGTGCACATAGTGCTTCTTCCATACCAAAATATTCTATATTCTGTACCTTACTTTTTTAACTAATTGGAGTTTTTTTATATCAATATGTAAAGAGCTTTCTTCTTTTCTATTTTTAGACAAACTTTTCATTTTGGAATAATTTGGAGAAAAGTTGCAAAAATAGTACAAAGAGTTCCTATATATACACTTCGTCCAGTTTCAGATTTTTCTAACATTATCTTACTGTGGTACGTTTGTCAAAACTAAGAAGCTAACTTCGATATGTTACTGTTAACTAAACTTCAGACTTTATTTGGATATCTCTAATTTTTCCATTAATGTCCTTTTTCTGTCCCAGAATTCCTTTCAGAATACCAGATTGCATTTAGTTGTCATATCTCCATTAGTTTCCTTTGACAGTTTCTCTCTTGATTTTTATGATCTCGAGAGTTTTAAGAAGAACTGGTTATTTATTTATTATCTTTTTTAGTTGGAGTCTCACTCTTTGTTGCCCAGACTGGAGTGCAGTGGCATGCTCATGGCCACCGCAGCCTTGACCTGCGGGTCTTATGCAATCCTTCTGTCTCAGCCTTCCAAGTAACTGGAACTACAGACGTACACCACCATGCCCGGCTAGTTTTTTTGTGATTTTTCATAGAGATGAGGTCTTACCAAGTTGTCCAGGCTGGTCTCGAACCTCCGGGCTCAGGCAATCCTCTCGCCTTGGCCTCCCAAAGTACTGGGATTACAGGTTGAGCCACTGTGCCCCGCATGGTTATTTATTTCATAGACAATCTCTCATTTGGTTTTGTCTGATGTTTTACTCATGATTGTAATGGGACTATGCCTGTGTAAAAGTAATACCACAAAGGTGACTTGTCCTTATCATCATATCTCATAAAGGAGTACCTGATAGCTTACCAGTCATCCATCACTGGTGATGTTAATTTAGACCACTTAGTTGAGGCTGTGTTTGCTAGGCTTATTTATTGTGCAGTTATTATTTTTCCCTTTCCATATTCTTTTTTTGGAATTGAGTCACTAAGCTCAACCTGCCCGGAGAATGAGAGGGGGAAATATTAACATTTTAAAAAGTGTTAATATTCCTTTAGACGAATATACCATATATTTTATGTAACTTCCTATATTGATATATATTTAGGTGGTTTATCATATTGTAAACATTAAGAGATAGGCATTGGAGTTAGACTAGCTGGCTTCAGTTCCTGGCTCCATACTAACAATGATCCTGGACTACTTTTACTTGGCTTCTTAGTTTCTCCAACTGTACAATGGAAATGTTAATAGTGCCTGCCTCATAGATTGTTGGAAAGATTAAATGAGAAAAGGTGTAAAGTGCTTAGAACAGTGCCTGGCACTATATTAAGTGCTAGATAAGTGTTTGCTATTATTAAATTTTTTGTCATTGTAATAATATTGCCACCAGTAACTTTGCATATGTTGTTTCACATTCTGTGGTGGAGTGGCTGGCCATATGTATAAGTTAAATTCCTAGAAATGCAGTTTCTAGATCAAAGGTACTTGCATTTGTAATTTTGGTAGATATTGACAAAATTCCCTTCATAGAGGTTATGCCATTTTGCACATCCATCAGAAATATATGAAAAGAACTGTGTTCCTACATCCAGTGTATTACCAATTTATTTGATTTTTGCCAACTGTTGGTATATTTTTATTATGGTGAATTAATTTGAACATCTTTTCACTATGCCATGTAAAAAAAGTTTATATTTTGATACTGTTTGTGGTAGACACATTTGTGCTTCATCATTTGGGAAGTGATAAAAATTGTTGTCCGGGAAAATTATTATAATAACTAGGTAAGAAATGGTTTGGACCTAGAAAAGACTAGACAAGGTACTGTAGTTGCAGGATGGACAATTTGAGGATGTCTTGGAAATGTTTTTAATAATGTTTTGAAAGAAATAACCATGCAACATTTCCAACCAATAGTGAATGAAGCTGCAGGGGTGAGTATTGGGAGGAGAGGTTTCAGTTGTATCAAAGTAAAACTCAAAATTAGTCTGACATCTTTTTTTTTTTTTGAGTCAGAATCTCACTCTGTCACCCAGGCTAGAGTGCAGTGGTATATTCATGGCTACCGCCACCTTGACCACCTGCCTCAGCCTTCCAAGTAGCTGGAAATACTGGTACATGCCACCATGCCAGATAATTTTTTTTTAAATGTGTGTAGAGACGGGTTCTCACTAGGTTGCCCAGGCTCGTCTCTAACCCATGGGCCCGGGCAGTCTCCTCACCTCCATCTCCCAAAGTGCTGGGATTACAGGCATGAGTCACCATGCTGGCCTGACATATCTTTTATGATATGCTTGTTTGTTATTTTGCCAATATTAGTGGTTTTTCTGATAAAACGTACTGTTTAATGATTGTTATCATTAAACTGCCTCCTCCTCTCTAAACCATTCTCTTTGCCCTCCCTTTAAGATGCTAATAAACAAAAGTATTGACTTTTTCTTTTTATCAGCTGGATGGGGGTGACCGTGATAGTCCTTTGCTCTTTTTTCCTTGTGTTTTCCTTGAATTTTATGTTTGGGAGTCCATGAGGTCAACCTAGCCACCCATGTATTTTATGCCTGCCTTTTACCTCCGGCATTCATAGTTCATTACCCCTCATAGGATGAAGGCTACAAAAACTCTGGGACATTGAGATCAGTTTCCTGGGGGTTGGAGGGGAGAGATACAAAAATGGTCATCAAGCTGAAAGAAGGGAAGGGATATCAAACCAAGAGAAGGACATAGACACTGTGAAAATGGAATCTGGATCTTTGGAATTTGAGAATTTTGGGTTCTGAGTAATTGAGGTTAAAAGAGTGTCGAGGGCAAAGGAAAGCTCAGGTAACCTATTAACTTTATGGACTGAGTTCTCCAGATGTGTTATCGGCATGAAAACAATTTTCTTTCTGGACTCAGTAAAAGCAAAAAACAAATAAAGCCCCTACTCCATCAGTTAAATCAAGTCAAACCAAAAAGTAAAAATTTTTCCTAGCTGCCTTACAATACAAAATAAATTTGTTAAAAGACAGTGCAGTCCTTTTTAAGCCTGTTTCTGATTTGGTAGGGGAAGGTGGAAGTAGACTCCTAGGGTAATAGGATATGAAAGATGCTGTAGAGAACTGAAGTAAAGGCAACTCAGAAGACAAACAAGGGCTTTTACAGTTTTCACTAGGTCTTGGATTATCTTTACTCATAGATAAGTAAAAGCTCTATTCCAGATGTTTCCCCCTATAGGACAGGCAGCTAACCAGACATGTATTTTGAGTTGTGGTGAGATGAAAACTACTACTACTTTGTAATTTAGAACTTGAATCCCACTTACTCCCAAAATACCCCAGAGCTCCAAGATTAGAAGTAGAGCAAGTGGATGCTTTAGGCCCTCTGAGTGAAGCAGTCAACAACATTTGGCCTACAGTTTAATTCTGTTCTAAACATGCAATTTCAGTTAAAATGTTATTTGAGTTAAACTGCTTTTGTACCTGTGAGAATATTTAGGTTGACCAGTTATTCATACCTTAGTGTGAATCATTTAAGCAGATGATTATTGCTTTTCTCCTTAATATTTTACTGACATCAGATGCTATGGAAATAAGAATGTTGATAGGAGAGACAATCTTATAATTTATATATGGTCCTAGTCCATCCAGGCGGCTATAACAGGATACCACATTCTGGGTGTCTTATAAAAACAGCAAAAACTGCAGAGGTTGGTCCTTGGAACAAATGGAAATAAAGCTTTTTGCAGGGAAAAAAGAGCAGAAACTGATTTCTCACAGTTTTGGAGGTAAGGAAGTCCATGATAAAGCACTGACAGATTTGGTATCTAGTGAGGGCCAGCTTCTTGGTTCATAGATGACCATCTTCTTGCTGTCTCCTCACATGACAGAGGGACAAGGGAGCTCTCTGGGTACTAATCCCATTCACGAAGTCTCCGCCCTCAAGACATAATAATCATCAACCTATGGGCTCATCTCCTAATACCCTCAGGTTAGGTGTTAAGATTTTAATATATGAATTTGGGGAGGACACAAACATTCAGTCTGTAGCACATCTCTTATGCAGGATCATGCTAAACATAGCAGTTATTGGCTTTGGGTGACATTTAGGTATTGAGCATAGACTGGTGAAGGGAAGCACTCATGTTGGAGCCAGGTAGGTCTGGCTTAGCACACAACCTGACTCTACTTAATCATTTCACATATGGTAACTAGCATTTCTTCATTGACCCCATAGGATCATTATTATTCTTCTACTTTATTTTAGAGCACACCATTCAAATATTAGAAAGTACAAAAAAGGTTTCAATGAAGTTTCCCACTCATCAGTGGCAAGATAGAAAAAATTTCTTTTTGTAGCCACAGCTACTTCTTTCTCACCCACTCCTTCCTCCTTAATACCTGGCAGCCATTTAATCTCCATTTCTATAATTTTGTCATTTCAAGAGAGCTGTGTAAATAGGATCTTATAGTATGTATCCTTTTGGAATTGACTTTTTTCATCTAGCATAATTCTCTGTAGTGTCATACATAAGTTATTATGTTTCAATTGTTTGTTCTTTTTTTATTGCCAAGTAGTATTCTATGGTATGGCTGTACCACAGTTTAACTGTTCGCCCATTGAAGGATACACAGGCTGTTTTTCGCTTTTAGTTATTATGACTAAAACTGCTATTAACATTCATATATAGGTCTTTGTGTGAACATGAATTTTCATTTCTCTGTGGTAAATTCTTAAGTGTGTAATTGCTTTTTTGTATAGTAGTTATGTGTTTAGGTTTTTAAAGAGACTACCAAACTGTCTTCCAGAGTGGCTGTACCATTTTAAATTCCCATTAACAATGTATGAATGTTAAGAAATGAATTGTATCCCCACATATTTCAAATATTGAAGCCCTGACTCCCAGTACCTCAGAATGTGATTTTATTTGGAGATAGGGCCTTTAAAAAGATGATTTAAGCTGAGATGAGGGCTTTAGGATGGAGCCTAATCCATTTGACCACCCTTATAAGAAGAAATTTGGACTCACAAAGGGATACCTTGGATGTGTGCACAGAGAGGAAAGACCGTGTAAGGAAGCAGTAAAAATGCAGCTATCTGCACACCAAGGAAAGAGGCCGCAGAAGAAACCAAACCTGCTGACACCTTGATCTTGGACTTCTAGCCTCTAGAACTGTGAGAAAATAAATTTTGCATTTTAAGCTACCCAGTGTGTGGTATTTTGTTGTGGTCATCCCAGGAGAATAATACAATGCGTGATCCAGTTTTTTGCATTATTGGAGGCATTTGGCTTTTGACTTGTTTTTAAAAAATCCCATTCTGATAGAGGTTAGTGATGTCTCATTGTGGTTTAATTTGCTTTTTCATGGTGGCTAATGATGTTAAGCATCTCTATGTGTGATTATTTGTCATCTGTATATTCTATTTGTTGAGATGTCTGTTCATGTCTTTTGCCTATTTTTTATTTGGATTTTTTTTTGTTTTTTTGCTGTTGGGTTTTGAGCATTCTTTATGTATTCTAGATACTAGCCCTTTGTTGATTACGTGATTTGCAAATAGTTTCTCTCTGTAGCTTATCTTTTTATTTTCTTAACATGGTTGTTCAAGAGCAAACATGTAAAATTTTGATGAAGCTCAATTTATCAATTTTTCTTTTAATGGATTGTGTTTTTGGTGTCAAGTGTGGGCTAGCTCTAGATCCCGAAAATTTACTCCTGAAGTTTTATAAAATATTCTTCTAAAGTTTTGCAGTTTTTTATTTTTCCATTTAAGTTTATGATTTGTATTGAGTTGATTTTTGTGTAAGGTGTGAAACTTAGATCAAGATTCTTTTTTATTCCCCACATGGATATCCAATTGCTCTAGCACCGTTTGTAGGACAGGCTGTCTTTTTTGACAGAATTATTTTTGTACCTTTATCCAAAAGTACTTGGGCATATTTGTGTGGTTATATTTCTGGATTTTTTAATTCTCTTCCATTGATCTATGTGCTTATCTATCTGCCACTACCACAATTTTGGTTACTATAGGTATATAATAAATTTTGAAATCAAGTACATTGATTCATTCTGCTTTATTCTTTTCCAAAATTGTTTTACTTTGCATATCTATATACATTTTAGAATCTTTTCTGCATTTACAAAGAATCTTGATGGAATTTGGGGGAGAATTGATATCTTCAGAATTCTGAGCCTTCAGATTTATAAACACATTGTTTTTCTTTCTGTTTTATAGATTTTCTTTGATTTCTGTTATCAGCATTTTGTAGTTTCCAGTATCCATATGTTACACATGTTTTGTTAGATTTATACCTAAGTATTTAATTTTTTGGAGTGATTATAAATGGTATTGTCTTTTTAATTTTGTTGTTCACACATTCATTGCTAGTATATAGAAATACAAAATGTCTTTGTGTATTTATCTTATATCCTGCAACTTGACATGGTTCTATAAACTCATTTATTCTAGGAGTTTTTGGTAGATTTCTTGGGATTTCCTACATAGGCAATTATATCATTTGCAAATAGGGACAATCTTATTTCTTCCCTTTTGATCTGTATGCCTTTTATTTTCTTTTCTTGTTATTGCACTGACTGGAACTTTCAGCACTGACTAAAACTTCTAGCATTATGTTGAAAAAGATTGGTGAGAGTATACATACTTGCCATATTCCTTGACTTAGGGAAAAACATTCAGTCTTTTGCAATTAAGTATAATGTTAGCTGTAAACTTTGGTACAGCTCTTTATCACATTGATTGAGTTCCTCTTTATTCATATTTTTAAGGAACTTTTTATTTTTATTTTTAAATTAAACTTATTTTATTTTATTTTTTGAGTTGGAGTCTCTCTCCATTGCCCAGGCTAGAGTGCAGTGGCATGCTCATGGCCATCCCAGCATCCACCTACTGGGCTCTGGCAATCCTTCCACCTCAGCCTTCCAAGTAGCCAGAACTATAGGCGTGCACTACCACACCTGTCTAATTTTTTATTTATTGTAGAGACGAGGTCTTGCCAAGTTGCCTGGGGCTGGTCTCGAACCTCCGGGCTCAGACAATCCACTTACTTTGGGCCTCTCAAAGTACTGGCATTACAGCCTGAGCCACCAAGCCCGACCAAGAGTTTTTAAAAAAATTATTAATGTACATTGAATTTTGTCTATTGCTTTTTCTACAACAGCTGATACGATTATGTGGTTTTCCCCCCCTCCGTTAGCTTGTTAATATAGTAGATTACAGCGGTTGGTTTTGTAATATTGAATCAGCTTTACATCCCTAGAATAAACCTCACTTGATCATGTTGTATTATCTTTTTATATATTGCTGAATTCTATTTGCTAATATTTACTTTAGAGCTCTTTTATTTGTATTCATATCTTAGCCTGGTTTTGGCATCAGGGTAATACTAACTTGGTAAAATGAAATGGGAAGTGTTTCCTCCTCTTCTGTTTCTGGAAGAGATTGTATAGAGTTTGTTAATTCCTTTTTAAGTATTTGGTAGACTTCTCCAGTGAAAACTGTTGGGCTTGGAGAT
This sequence comes from Cephalopachus bancanus, assembly GCA_027257055.1. Lineage (NCBI taxonomy): Eukaryota > Metazoa > Chordata > Mammalia > Primates > Tarsiidae > Cephalopachus > Cephalopachus bancanus. Next base: position 9,457,198 of record JAPVLO010000204.1, read on the forward strand.
TTCTGTATGATTTCAATTATTTTAAATTAATGAGGTTTGCTTTCTTGCTCATGGTTTATCTTGATATGGTCTATCTTAGTATATGGTCCATGGGCATTTGCAAAGAAATATGTATTCTACCGTTGTTTAGTGGAGTGTTCTATAAATGTTAACTAGATCCTGTTGATCGATCTAGTGTTGTTTAGTTCTTCTATATCCTTGTTGATTTTCTGTCTAGTTGTTCAATCACTTGGAGAAAGCAAGAAAAAGAACGAGACTGGAGTCTCCAATTGTAATTATAGATTCATTTGTCTTTTCAGCTCTTCAGTTTTTGCTTGCTTCACATATTTTTCAGTTTTGTCATTTGGTACCTATCCATTTAGGATTGCTATGTCTTCTTGATGGACTGATTCTTTTATCATTATATAATGTACGTCTCTGTCTCTGGTAATTTTCTTTGCTCTGAAATCTAGTTTATTTGATATGAATATAGCCATTCTTGCTTTTATTTCATTAATGTTTACAGGATTTATCTTTTTTACCTTACTTTTACTTTCAGCCTGCCTTTATAGTTATATTTGAAGTGAGTTTCTTGTAGGGAACAAGTATTTAGGCCATGTTTTTTAAGCCACTCTGTTAATACATTTTTAAATTAATGTATTTATAGTATGTATATTTACTGTGGTTGTTGCCATGTTAGGGCATAAGTCTGCCATTTTATTTTTTGCTTTCTATTTATCACTTGGTTTTTTTGGTCTGTTTTCTTTTTTTTCTGCCTTTTTATGGGTTACATTAGCATATTTTAGAATTCCATTTTGATTTAGCTGTTGTGTATTTGAGTATATCTCCTTGTGTATCTTTTGGTGGTTGCTCTAGGTACTAATTACATAGACATAACTTATTACAGTCTACTGTTGTCATCATTTTACCAGTTTGAGTGAAATATAGAAACCCCCTTATCTCTATTTTGTCTCTTTGCCCTTCCCCATTTGTAATATCATTGTCTTAAAATGTTTCATGCATGCGTTTAGAACCATATCAGACAGTTATAACTTTGCTTCAACTATCAAATGTAATTTAGAAAATTCAAGAGGACAAGAAAAACCTACAGTATTTAACCCTTATTTTTGTTTATTGTGTTTTTTCCTGATCTACAGTTTCCTCTTTTGTTATTATCTTCCTACGTAGAGAACTTTTTTTAGACATTCTTTTAGAGTATGTCTGTTGGTGAATTTGCTTAGTTTTTCTTCATCTGAGAATATTTTGATTTCCCCCTCATGTCTAAAAGATATTTTTGCTGAGCGTAGTATTCTGGGTTGACAGACTTTTCTTTCAGCACTTGAAAAATAATGTGTCACTCCCTTCTGGGCTCCATGGTTTTTTATGAGAAACCTGCTGTCATTTGAATTGGTTTTTTTTCCCCCCATGGATAAGATTTCATTTATTTACTGAATGCTTTCTTTGTTCCTAGTTTTCAGAAGTTTAATTATGATATGGCTTGGCACAGGTTTTTCAGTGTGTCTATCCTACTTAGGGTTTGCTCAACTTCTTAAACTTGTAAGTTTATGTCCCTTGCCAACTTGGGAGTGTTTTTAGCCCTTATTTCTTCAAGTACTTTTCCATCCCCTTCTCCATTTGTCCTCGGCTTCTGGGACTCTGAGGACACAAATGCTTGATCTTGTTTTCAGTCCCAAGGGTCCCTGAGAATCTGTACATTTGTTTTTCAGTATAAATATTGAAACATACAAATGTGAGTCAGAGTCTCATTCTGTCGTCCAGGCTGGAGTGCAGTGGCACAATCATGGCTCACCTCAGCCTCGACCTTCTGAGTTCAGGCGATTCTCCTGCCTCAGCCTCCCAAGTAATGGGAATGGCAGGAGCATGCCACCACATCTGGCTAATTTCTTGATTTCTTTTTTAAAGACGATGTCTCACTATGTTGCTCTATGTCACTGATTCTTTCCTTCATCCTACTATTCTGTTGTTGAGCCCATTTACTGAACTCTTTTTATTTGGTTATTCTGTTTTTCAGTTCTAAAATTTCTGTATGATTCTTCTTTATATTTTTGACTTCTTTATTAATATTTTGTTTTCTTGGTGAGGGTTTCTGTTTTTTCATTTGTTTCAAACATGTTTATAATTGTTATTTTTTTGTTTGTTTTTTTTTTGAGTTGGAGTCTCACTTTGTCACCCAGACTGGAGTGCAGTGGCTGCTCCTGACCACCACAGCCTTGACCTGCTGGTCTCCAGTGATCCTTCTGCCTTAGCCTTCCAAGTAGCTGGAACTACAGGCACACACTACCATGCCTGGCTATTTTCTTTGATTTATTGTAGAGATGAGGTCTCTCCAAGTTGCCCAGGTGGGTCTTGAACCCGCAGACTCAGGCAGTCCACTCACCTCAGCCTCCCAAAGCGCAGGATTACAGACTGAGCCACTGAGCCTGGCTTATAATTGTTTATTGAAGAATTTTATCATGACTGCTTTAAAATCTTTGTCAGATAATTTTTTAAAAAAATTTTTTATTTTAAATATGGGTACAATTCAGCGTTAGGTATACAAGTGGTCATTTTACAGGTAAAATTTGGGTCTCCCTTTGGTCCCCACTTCACCTGGTTGGAGATCAGATACCCTTATTGATGAAGTGTGACCTCCCCTCCCCGCAGTTTTCCACTACTGCCAATCCCTTTCTTATAGTATTATGATAAATGTTCAGGGTGTGCTTATGAGTGAGAACATGTGGTACTCAGTTATTTGTTTCTGTGATAGATCATTGAGTATTATAGACTCTAAATCCATTCAAGTTGCTGCAAAGTTTATAATTTTGGCACCTACCTATCAAGAAACCTACCTATCAAGACCCCTACTTGTCACCATACACAAAAATCAACTCTAAATGGATCGAACATCTAAACGTAAAACCGCCAGCTATAAGAACCTTAGAAAATGCAGGAGACACCCTTATGGAAATGGGAACTAATCAAAACCCCAAATGTCCATGCTATGAGAGATAAGATAGACAAGTGGGATCTCATCAAACTGAAAAACTTCTGCAAAGGAAAAGAAAAGCCCACAGGGTGGGAAAAAAATATTTGCCAACTGTATATCTGACAAAGACCTAACATCTAGGATCTACAAGGAACTCAAGCGTGCCAAAAACAAACAAACAAACAGCCCTATTCAAAAGTGGGCAAAAGATATGAATAGACACTTCTTAAAAGAAGACATATGAGCAGCCAACAGTTATGTAAAACAATGCTTAGTCTCATTAATCATCAAAGAAATGAGAATTAAAATCACGCTGAGATTCCTGTCAGATAATTCTAAAAGCACTCCATGTGCACGCCTCATGTAGCAAGGATGGAAGATACTGGGGGCTGGGGGCTTATTATCAGACAAAAGTCTTGGATTCCTATCAGGTCTTCTCTGACTCCACCCTGCTAGAGGTTTTATATGCCTCCTTACAAATTTTTGAGTGTGAAAGACTAGATTCCCCACTTGGCTGGGTTAGAGTGGTACCACAGTGTTTTGTGTAGTGCTTGGTAGAGTAGCACTATTTTTATCTAAAAGTTTTCTGTCTTGTTAGTCTGCTCTTTCCTGATCTTTAAGCTAAAGACTTTTGTTGGGGCTTTATTTTTGTCTCTTCCTGTTGGTGTTTTCAGGTTGCCATCTTTTTAGCTGCAAGTCTGATATAAAATGAGGCACAAAAAAAAAAAACCCAGAGAAATTTACCATTGAGTTGTTCTTTGGATCCTTACATCCCTAGTCAGGCTGCCTTTTTCTTGCCTGCTTTCACAGATTTCTTATGCTTATTCTAGAGCTTTTAGTTGTACTTAGTGAGAGGAACAGGAAAATTACATGCATTCCATCTTCCAGGAAGTAGAGCACCAGGTCACACATTTAGAAAAAACCATTAGTGACTCTCAATTGCTTGTAGACTATTATCTAAGCTTCCTAGTCTGTCATTAAGAAAGCTTTTCAATCTATACACAATCTTAGCTTTTCTCTCCATTTCCAACTACTCCTGTTTGTCTCCGTCACTCCACTGTGTGTGATAGAACATTGAACTTTCCCCTCTATTCTGTCAGATTTTGCACTTTTAATGTCTTTATACCATGGCCTTGATCAGTTTGTTCTTCTGCCTGATATGCCCCAGTTCTTCATCTCAAGGTTATATAGCCCATCACTTTGTAATTTGCAAGCTGTTAGGTATTTGACTGCATCATCAATTGTTCTGGATAATTTAAAGCCAGAATTATTGCAGAATGTCAAAGTAATAAGTGCTGTACTAAAATTGTTGAATGTTCCTTCTAAAGTAAGGTAATCGTAATTTTCATGGTTAATATATCTGTATCACCAACAAATGATTGTGGAGGATCTATCTTTGTTGAGTAATGAACTTAAAATTTTGGATTACTAGGTAATTTAAAGATTTATTTTAGTTGAATGATATTTCTTTAAAAATAAAGTATTATAGTTCTATGTGATACCTTAATATTTTAGTATATGTTAATAATGATAAAGCCTTGGCCAGTGGTTTTGACTTCTAACTGTACATTATGGTCGATTGGGGAACTTTGAAATAATCCCTATGCCTAGGAGCAAACCCAGAGATTCTGATTCATTTGGTTTGGAGTGGAGCCCTCACACTGATATTTTTTAAAAGTTCCCCAAGTGATTCTAATATGTAGCTAGATTAAAATCTAAGTGAACACCAGCAGTTTCAGACACTTTTAAAGTTCTGTCCTGGAGTGTTTCCAAATGTGCAGCCTTGAACTTTTTATTTCAAAGTTTTTAACCTTAGTAGATTTTTTTTTATAGATTAGAGCATATAGTTTATTGAGAAAGTAAATTAGAGAGAGAGAGAAAGAGGTGATTCACCTCCCCAAGTTAGGGGAGGGGGCCAAAGCTAGGAAACATGGCCTGCCATAGCAAGGCAATGGCACCTCAGTAGATTTTTTTTTAAAGCAAGATTTATTGAGAGGACAGTAAACCTCCCACAGTCGGAGGGGACCTGAAGGGGTTGCCCCCCCTTAGTAAAATTTTAAAAATCCTATTGTACATCCTCCAAGTGACTCACTCATGTGATTGTGGTATAAAGCACTATATGAAACAGGATCTGATTTGCAAAAGGAAGACAACATTTTGTGAAAATAATTAGATTTCTATAGGCAATATAAAATAACAGAATCCAAGATTATTCTCTTGAAGATTTTTAAAAAATTCTCTACTGATTTTAAAAATTATTTGAGTCAGAGTCTCATTGTTGTCCAGAGTGTAAAGCAGTGGCACAATAATGGCTACTATAGCCTTGTCCTGCTGGGCTCAGGGGATCTTTCCTCCTCAGCCTCCCAAGTAGCTGGAACTGCAGGTGTGTGCCAACAACACCCGGCTAATTTTTTGATTTATTGTTGAGGTGAGGTCTCACCAAGTTGTCCAGGCTGGTTGTGAACCCCTGGTCTCAGGCAATCCTCTCACCTCCCAAAGTGCTGGGATTACAGGTGTGAACCACCGCACATGGCTCTTCTGATATTTTTAAAAGGTGGTCATAGGAACATTGCAGAGTAGAGCATCCTATATAGTCCATTTACACTAGCAAGTTTTTTGTTGTATTAATAGTCTTAATCTGACTTTGAGTATTTATTTTTTGTCAAGCACTAGAGTTTGCTGCTAGAGCAGAAAAATGAGCATTTGCGATTAGTCAATGTGGCATTCTTGAATATCTTATAATATAATCAGTATAGGCGTTTAGCATTGAAGTAGTTAGCATATTTAATTTCAGAGACTGACAGGACTTTTAATTTCTAATAATAAAAGCAGTTAGGAATAAGGAAAGAAGGACAAGAGTAAGAAAAAGAAAGGAGAAAAGAGGTCAGTTAATAGAGAACAGAGAAAAAAATAGAACCAAAGATAAGAATCCAATTAACTTTTTTGACAACAAAGCCTTTCCACTGAGGAAGAAGAAATTAGGTGCTCTAGTTTATTATTTATTTTAGGGACAGATGTTCAGTTTGGTGTATTACAGATGACCTCTATTAGCAAAATACAGAAAGAATACCCTGACTTTTTTTATACTTAGTAATTTATTAAATAGTAAGTTCATAGTTTCTTATAGCAACTAGCATGACTGAGGGTACTACTTTAAAGAGGCTGATGCTTCACATTAAGTTAATCTTAAGGAATGGTAGTGAGAAAGTAATTAGATTATTGACAAATTACTTGTCAAAATTTTTTTTCCTAAATGTAGTATATGCAGAGAGTAAAGGCAAGGGAAGATCATGAGAAGGCATTTGTTTTTATTATGCCAGCAGTCTTCTCCTGGCTTATTAATATAATTATATAGTTGACCCTCGAGCAACACAGGTTTAAACCATGTGGTCCACTTATGTGGTTTTTCTTCCACCTCTGCCACCCCTGAGATAGCAAGACCAACCCCCTGCCATACCATTCTTCTCTTCCTCCTTTTCAGCCTGCTCAACGTGAAGATAACCAGGATGAAGTCCTTTATGGTGATCTCTTTCCGCTTAATGAATAGTAAATATATTTTCTCTTCCTTGTAATTTTTTTAAATATCATTTTATTTTCTCTAGCTTACTTTATTGTAGGATCAGAGTCTATAATACATATAACTTCCAAAATATGTGATAATTGGCTGTGTATGTTAAGATAAGACTTCTGATGAGCAGTATGCTATTACTAGTTAAGTTTCTGGGGAGTCAAAAGTTACACATGGATTTTTGACTGCGTGGGGGTATGTGCTCCTGACCTCCTCATTGCTCAAGGGTCACCTTGCGCTTGACACTTGCAGTATCATTTCAAAACTTGTATGCCACTGTTGGATCTTTGTCCTTCTGGCAGGAGATCAAGATACCATCTTCCAAGGACTCTTTTTTTTTTATTTTAAAGATGTGGGGTACAATTTAGGGTTAGGCATACAAATGTTCATTATGCAGGTACCTTTGTTGATGAAGTGTGTCACCCCTCCCACCACCCCCCCTGCCTACCCCAGCAGTTTCCCACTACTGCCAATCCTTTTCTTACAGTATTGTGATAATTGTTCAAGGTACGCTTATGAGTGAGAATATGTGATACTCAGTTCTTTGTTTCTGTGATACATCACTCAGTATTGTAGACTCTAAGTTCATCTAGATTGCTGTGAAGTTCATGATTTTGTCCTTCTTTATGGCTTCCATGGACTCATATCTCTGATGAGCATGGGCAGAGGAAGTCTCTATGCTCAAACATGGAGGGCAGATTTTGAAGTTACCCTTCATGCTACTGAAAGTAGACCAATTGCCATATTTGGCATACATATCTAATAGTGCCTATTCTGGAAAATAACCATTTTCATTATTTCAAAAGAAAACTACATCTTTAAAAATTAGACCTTAAAAAATGAATCCATTGTCTTATATTCCCTGACACTGTGCTTGGGACTTCAGGAAGGGGCAGACACATAAGGATAAATAAAATGAGTTCATCTGAAGCATATGCTTTTAATAGTTGCTAAATTTTGTGCTTGGAAAGAAACATAGGCTATGATAGAAACATGTAGGAAGAAGGGTCAGGTAAGGAAGAGTCATATCATACCAAGTCTTCAGAAAAGTCTAAGACAAAGTGATCATCAGAAAGTCACCAGAAAGACCTGGAGGATGAGGTAAGAGACAGCATCAGCTGTGCTAATTTCTTGAGTTATGATTTTGCATGTTTGTATGTCATGTGAAAACTTTTAAAACTATGTCATTAATACTTTAAGGATTTCTGTTTTAGGATTAGAAAATTAATGTAATTTATCCCTATTAATATATCAGAAAGGAGGGCAAGTATAACATTTGTAATATTTTCTTTTAAACTTCTCTTTCTGGTAGAAGATTTAATTAGCTTAGTTTACAAGAAAATACAGCTAAGCACTGATTAGATTTTTTAACATAATTGAATTTAAATCAGAAATTACTGCTTTTCAAGCACTTTGACCAAAAAGGGGATTCTTGTATTTAAGGATTATAAAGTAAAACGACTTTAGCTTTGTGTTATTTCATTTACATAAATGTATTTTGATTTCAATTCATGATTTTAAAGCCTGTGAACAACAAATGGTTATTAATCATCAAACTATAGAAAATAAAAATTGAAAAACTACATCAGATTATTTATTTTTCAAATATGTGTGTAAAAAATTCAGTCTGAGCTGGTCTTGGCGGCTCAGCCTGTAATCCCGCACCTTTGGGAGGCTGAGGTGAGTGGATTGCCTGAGCCTGCGGTTTCGAGACCCGCCTGGGCAACTTGGCAAGACCTCATCTCTACAATAAATCAAAATGAGCTGGGCGTGGTAGCACGCGCCTGTAGTTCCAGCTACTCGGAAGGCTGAGGCGGAAGGATCGCCGGAGCCCAGTAGGTTGAGGCCGCTCCCGGCCACTGCACTCCAGTGAGACTCCAACTCAAAAAAAAAAAATTCAGTCTGGGACTTGTTCTAACATATATTAAAAAACACGAGTACCTGCCATCTCCCCTATGAAATTATTTATTAGACTTAAAATGATTCTTTTCATTTTCTTAGCATTTACTTGTCAACGTACACATTTTAGTATTTTCTGCCCTTTACTATATGCCTGTGTAGTGTGTGTGCATGTGTTCGTATAATTACTCATTTTAATAAACACTTTTTGAGGACTTGTTATATTCTAAGTAATTCAACAAATAAAAAAGACATGGCCCCTTCTGTCAGTGACCTCATGTTAGAAGGGAGATAGATAATACTGAGTGATAAGTTAGTAGAGTGGAAGGTAAACTGTAGCATTGGAAGGGAGCGAAAGTTTTCTTACCCTCACCCTATGTGTGTGTCAGGATTGGCTTTACAGAGAACGTGAAGCTAAGAAAGGGCTTAGAGCATAAATAAGAATACTCTAGGCAAAAGATTGCAGGTAATGGTATTTCAGCAAAGATGACAGCATGGGCCAGGGCACAGATCATGAAACAGCTTTGCAAGTTCAGAACTAGACACAATGAGAAGGATGTGAGACAGAGAAAGAGGCAGGGATGTGATCTGAAAAGAGTCTTGTGAAAGAGCTGACCATGGAGGACCATTCCGGATTTCCAAGTAGTGTAGTAAGGTGGTTAATTTTGCAAGTGTATGAAGGATGAATTGGAAGGTGGTGAGTCTGGAGTCAGGAAGTCGTTCAGAGGTTGTGCAATAATTGAAGCAGTAGTGCTGGTGAAGAAGAGAAAAGAGTCAGCAGGTTATATGCCATTTATATGTAGAGGGTCCAGGAAAAGAATAACTTGAGGATTTCCTTTGGCTTTTATCACATATGTGTGTGGATATGCACATGTTGGGAAATCATGTTGAAAAACTTATTCTCAAATATTGTAATTTTATTTGTTTCATTTTGAAATAATTTCAGACTTACAGAAAAGTTGCACAAATACTTAAAAGAATTTCCATATAGGCTCCACCCCACATTCTTCTGTTAGCTTTTTCCACTTTGCTTTTCATAAAGTAATAGATAATATTTCTTTTCTGATCCATTTGAGAGTAATTTGTAGACATATGTTCCTTTACCCTAATACTGTTGTCCCTTTACTCCTAAACACTTCAGGGTGCATTTTCTAAATAACAAAGCTATTTCAAATATAACCACAGTATAATAATAAAAATCAGGAAATTAACATTGATGCAGTACAATATAGGCTTTATTTAAATTTTGCTGTATGTTCTATTCTTTTGAATAAAAGATAAACTTTTTTTTTTCCTGCTTAGAGAGTCCAGTCCAGGATTATATGTGTTACTTTTAGTTGTCTTGCCAATTTAGGTTTCTTTAATTTGGAACACTTCCTTGGTCTTTCTTTGTGTTTAATGATTTGACATTTTTGAAGAATGCCAGTCAGCTATTTTGGTTTTGGGTTGTTTTTGTTCTTTGTTTCTGTCCCACATTTATGTTTATTAAAAACGGACATTAAAAAACCTATGCAAAAAATATGTCAAATCACTTACTACTTCGAAACAGTGATCTTGAGAGATATTATCGCCTAGGACTCCCTCTTCTTCTGTCACGGCCTTATCCTGGTCCTCCACCTTGGCCTCAGCCTCTTGCTACAGCAGTGTCCATTTTCTTAGATTTCACTACTTGTGGTTCAACATCCCCAAGTAGTGTAACCAGAGGTAAACCCTCTAGTAGACTACAATATTGAATGTTATTTCCTTGAATACTCAGTGTTTCCAGCTGCACAGAATTTCTGTTCTTCAGGGTCATTTTCACAGTTTTAAGATGTGTATTCATGCTGACAGCCACACCTGTGATTGTTCCATGGACCTATGTTCCATTCTTCAATTTAATACTTAAAGTTTCATGACTCCGTTTCATCAGAAATCTCACGAGCTTCATCCTAGTGGCACCATCACCCTTTGGGTGGTGCACAGAAACCAACTACTGAGGACTAACTAGAACTATTAATCAAGTCAGTTATTTTTTTTTGAAATATTCTACCATTTGAGTTTATCTGCTATTTACTCATGACTAGAGTATGCATTTTGGCTGGAATACTATAGAAGTGAAGTGTCCTTAGTGTCAGGACACATCACTTGTGTCAGGACACATCACTCATACCAGGAGGCCCATGCTGTTGTTTTGTTCCATTACTGGTGAAGGATACTCTTATCACTTGGTTAGCGTGATGTCTGCCAGATTTCCACACTGTAAAATTACTGTTTTTCTTTTTGTAGCCAATATGAGTCTTATGGAAAGTTACTTTGAGACTATGTAATTATCCTGTTTCACATAAAATTTTTTACCCACCAGATTTAACATACAATAATGATTCTCACCTGAAGCAGTTTTTTTTTTTAACTTGTACCCCTAAATCTTTGAGCATTTTCTTACATTCTGTCAACAGGTGTCCCAGATTCATCCTCACTTTCCTTACTCAGCCTTGGAATCTGACTTTTTTTTTCCAAGGACCCCTAATTCTTTTTAGTGTTATTGGTATTTAGTAACCCAAGATTTAGGTACTTATTCTCATTACTACCTAGAAATCATTGCTTTTAGCTCTTGTAATAGGGTTCTTCAGAGAAACAAAAGCAATGGGATATTTATTTATGTAAAAGAATTGGCTCATATGATTCTGGAGGCTGATAAGTGTAATCTGTAGGGTGGGAAGTCCAATCTGGAGACTCAGAACCAGTGTTCTAGTTTGAAGGCCATCAGGCAGGAAGAGCTGATATTGTAGTTGAAGACTGAAGGCTGTCTGCTGGAGAGTGTCTCTTTATTGAGGGACAGTCTTTTTGTTCAACTTTTGAGGCCCTTCCACATTTTAGAAAATAATCTGTTTACATTTAAAAGAGTCAATCTATTAAAACGTAAATCTTACCCAAAACACCCTCATAGAATACAAAATAATGTTTAGCCAGATATATGGGTACCCTTTGGCTTAGTCTAGTCGACAGAGCTAGGGTCTGTGTTCACTCATGTACCCCTGTGTATTTCTCTGTGTATTAAAAACTCTGAGTACATATTCCTATTCCAACCATCATTATGGGTTTCATTCTAGTCTCCCTCCCCACTCCCCATACTTGTAACTACCTTTAACAATGAGAAGCCTGGCCTCTGTTATTCACAGCATATTTGTTTTTTGCTCCATCCTAGACTACACAGAAAGTAATTCAGAATTGTTAATCCCTAACATTGTAATAAAAAAAAAATCCCACTTATTGGAATTCAGTGTTTATTTCCTGTTTTCTTTTGTTTACATCTTGAGAATATATAGTAAAAATACCATGTTCAGAAATCACTTTGGTTAGTTCTTCCCTTCCCAAGGGTAAGTATCATTTAAAATACCATCCAAGATATTTGTTTTGTTTGAGTTCCATCTTAGAATTTTTTTTCTTTCTCATCTTTGTTAATCTTATTTTTCTTTGAGTATGTGAAACGTTCATATGGTTTTAAAAGTCAAAACCATACAGAAAGCTGAACACAGAGAAGTGTCAGTCACCCCTTCATGTTTACTGCTTCTCTAACCCGCCTGTCTTCACCCCTTCTCCTCTGCTCCCTGGGCACTTACTTTGATTTGTTTCTCATTTATCTAATTCTTTTGTTTCTCTTTGCACAAAATGAACAGACAAATGTATTTCTTCTTTCCTACACAAAAAGAAGTGCACACTACAGATACTCTTGTATTTTGCTTTTTCCACTTAACAGTATATACTGGAAATCCATATTTTGTAATGACATAATGAGAGCTTTATTCATTTTTAGAGCTATTGTACTAATTTGTGTGGATATGCTGATGCTTTATTCAACTGCTCTTCTATCTATGGACATTCAGGTTATTTTCAATTGTGTTTTTCAATTATCAACAATGCTGCAGTGAATAATCTTGTGTAATATGTACTTTTATATTGTGTAATGTGTTTTCCTCTTTGTCACTTTTTACTTTGATATTTCTGCTTCCTTTTTTTTTCCTGGATTAACTTTGTCCATCTACTTAATTTAAACAATCCAAGATTTTGATTTGTAAATTAGATATAATGACTTTTTAAAATTTTTCTACCTTACTAATATGTCTCATCTTTATTATTTCCTTTCTCTGTTTTCCCTTGGTTTACTTTGTTCTTTTTGAATGAGAAATTTATTTTTACTATTGATATAAATGTTGAAAGCTACAGATTTTCCTCTGTTCATTTCATTAAATATATTATCTCATTTTTTAGAAGATCTGTAATTTTGATTTGTACTTTCTGTTTCAATTGAGTTGTTTAACAGTAGAAAGTTTTAGAATTTTGAGGTAGAACACTTTTGGATTTTGATTTTTAGTAATACCTAGTTTTATTAGCATTGTGATCAATGTTTGTATTATTTCTACTTAATGAAATATAACAGTTACTGTCATCAAATAATACAGCAACTACCTTAAAGGAAACTAACAGGGATGCAAAAAGACACAGGAACATAACTTTAATAATATCTAAGACTAACACACACATGCACTTAACTGAGAATATAAAAAACTTGCATAGCATAAATAAGGTAGACATATACCAAACTTTATACTTTTATCCCCTGACTAATACAAAGACAGAAGAGGGTAAAAAGAAAAAAAAAATGTGCTTTTGGAAATTAGATGGTGATGAAAAAAGAAACTGAAAAGAAATTTTTAGATTTTATGAGATCCTTATATACACACACACACTTATCTTATGTATACACACATAATATATGCACACATACACATCTATTTGAGAGACATACAATCATCTTCCCCAAAAGAGGGGAAAAGCCATCCAACAAACAAACCATACTTTGCTACACTAACAGAGGAACGCATCCTTAAATGGTAATCACATAAAATGTCCTAAAACAACAGCCCTAATAATAGACACACAGATTATACAAACTATACCTCCTTCTCAAGTGGACATATATTTTGACCAAAAAAAGTGATCACATGTTAGGTCATTAAAAGAGCAACAGTATTTCTTCATTGTGAATTGTGGCTTATAACATTAAACTGTGTTTCTCTTTGTCATAGTTAATGCTTTTTTACTTGAATTCTTTAATATCAGGATCACTACTCTTGCTTTATTATTGTTTCCGTTTGCTTTGTATCCCTTTGCCTGTTCCTTTATTTTTTAGCCTTTGTTTTACACTGTCTTAGGTTATCTCATACATACATTATGTCTTTTTTTTATTGAACCAAATGAAAAAAAAATTTTTTTTTTTTAGTTGGAGTTCACCCTATCATCCAAGATGGAGTGCAGTTGCATACTCACAGTCACTGCAGCCTTGACCTGCTGTGCTCAGGTGATACTTCTGCCTCAGTCTTCTAAATAGCTGGAACCACAGGTGTGTGCCACCACGCCCAGATAATTTTTTGATTTATTGTAGAAATGAGGTCTCGCCAAGTTGGCCTAGGGTAGTCTTGAATCCCTGGGCTCAGGCAATCCTCTTGCCTTTGCCTCCCAAAGTGCTGGGATTATAGGCATGAGCTACCATGTCTGGCTTGAAAAATTATTTTTTTATGACTGTTATGTTTGATCTCTATTCTGTAATATTATGTTATAAAACTGTGTACATGGCCAGGCACAGTGGTTCATGCCTGTAATCCCAGCACTTTGGGAGGCTAAGGCAAGAGGGTTGCTTAAGCCCAAAAGTTTGAGACCAACCTAAGCAACATAGTGAGACCTCATCTCTACAAAAAAATTAAAAAAGATTAGCTAGGCATGGTAGTGCATGCCTGTTGTCTCAACTACTTGGGAAGCTGAGGTGGGAGGACTGCCTGAGCCCAGAAGGTTGAGGCTGTAGTGAGCCGTGACTGGGCCACTGTTCTCCAGCCTGGACAACAGAGTGAGATCCCAAATCAAAAAAAATTACTGTGTGCATTATGTTATATTTTTCTTTATTTCTTTGTGATGTGCTTTCTTTGCCCTTTTTTTTTTGAGTTGGAGTCTCACTATGTTGCCCAGACTGGCGTGCAGTGGCACGCTCCCAGTCACCGCAGCCTCTACCTGCTAGGCTCCAGTGATCCTTCAGCCTCAGCCTTCCAAGTAACTGGAACTACAGGCTCATGCTACCATTTTTTGGATTTATTGTAGAGATGAGGTCTAGTTGCCCAGGTGGGCCTCGAACCCACGGGCTCAGGTAATTCACTCACCTTGGCCTCCCAAAGTGCGTGATTACAGGTTGAGCCACTGAGCCCGGCCTGCCCTTTTATTTTAAGTTTCTTTGGATATTTAGGCTTTGTTATTTTTTGTAGCTACTTGTGTGTTTATGCCTTTTAAAAATGTTCTTGTTTCTGTTTTCTTATTTAACTTTCTATTATCTGTTATGTTAGTTTTTAATGACATCCTTTTTTTTAACTTACTGCTGTTTAAACAATCAATGAGTTTATTTTGCATTTTTGTCTCTCTTTTCCTTTTTTTTCAGATGCATACATCTATTTTTGTCTTTAATCCTTAACATCAACTTATTTTGCTTTTTAGATCTACAATTAAATATATTAAATTCTCACTGCCAGTTCTTTTTTTTTTTTTTTTTTTTTTTTGAGTTGGAGTCTCACTCTGTCGCCCAGACTGGAGTGCAGTGGCCGCTCCCGGCCACCGCAGCCTCGACCTGCTGGGCTCCGGCGATCCTTCCACCTCAGCCTTCCGAGTAGCCGGAATTACAGGCATGCGCTACCACGCCCGGCTGATTTTTTGATTTATTGTAGAGATGAGGTCTCGCTGCCCAGGCAGGTCTCGAACTCGCAGGCTCAGGCAATCCACTCACCTCAGCCTCCCAAAGGCATGGGATTACAGGCTGAGCCACCGAGCCCAGCTATCACTGCCAGTTCTTTTGCTGAAGTTTCCCAGGCACCTATTTGTTAAATGTAGCTTAGTGTTTAGTGGATTTCTTAAGAGGTCATGGGCATAATTTTCCCTGAGTTCTTATATATTTAAAATTGTTTTTCTATTTATTTACTTTTTTTCCCCTGGGATTCTCACTCTGTCGTCCAGGCTGGAGTGCAGTAGCACAATCATGGCTACCATAGCCTCAACCTACTGGGATCAGGTGATCCTTCTGCCTCAGCCTTCCAAGTAGTGAAACCACAGGCACATGCCACCATGCCCAACTCATTTTTAAGTTTTACTGTAGTGATGAGGTCTCGCCAAGTTGTCTAGGCTAGTCTGGAACTCCTGGGCTCAGGCAATTCTCTCGCCTTGGCCTCCCAAAGTACTGGAATTACAGGTGTGAGCCACTGCACCTGGCTAAAGTTGTTTTTCTATAGCCTTAATATTGTAGCGCAGTTTGGTTTGAAATAAATCATTGGTGGGATTTTTTTTTCTTTGGCGGGGAGAGGATTGTGTGTCTCCTAAATAGGAGTGTATATAATATATATGTATAATGTATCGATATATATATATATGTATATATAAGTTGTTTTTGCAAAATCTTAAAATTCCTTTTGTATATAAGGATCTTACAGAATCTGAAATTTTCCTTTTAGCTTCTTTTTTCATCACCATCTAACTTCCAAAAAACACACTTTCTTTTCTTTTTACCCAATCCTGTGTTTGTATTAGTATCAGAATTCTCCAGAGAAACAGAACCAATAGGATGGCGAGTTTTATAGCTATATATCTACATCTAGAATGAAATTTATTACAAGAATTGGTTCACTTGATTATTAAGGCTGAGAAGTCCCATATCTGTCATTTACAAACCAGAGACCCAGGAAAACCTGTGATGTAAGTTCCAGTGTGAGTTCAAAGACCTAAGGACCAGATGCACCTATGGTGTAAGTTCCAGTCCAAGGATAGGAGAAGACTGATGTCTCAGGTCAGGCAGTCAGGTGAGAGAAAATTCAGCCTTCCCCCACCATTTGTTATTTTTGACCCCTCAGCAAGTTGGCTGATGCTCACCTACATTGGGGAAGGCCCTCTGCTTTACCTAGTCCACCAACTCAAATGCTCATCTCTTCTAGAAACATCTAATAGACACACCAGAAATAATGTTTAACCAGATATCTAGGCATCTCATGGTCTAGTCAAATTGACACATGAAATTATCATTGTAAATTTGAAGCATTTTCTTTTCAAGAGCTATATGCACTTTTAAGTTTCTTCCTTTTATAGCTTTCTCTCATCTTCCAGTGCCTTTCTTCATAATTTTCTCACTCAGGGAGGGCTTTCTCTTTCTGTGGATGATTTTAGTTCCATTTTAGGCTTTCTGTTCCCCTCTTCCTTTTTTTGTGTAGTCTTTCTTCCTCTGGATCCACCTGTGCTCTCTGTAATAGAAATAGCTTGAGAAATATTTCTACTGGAATGGGGTTTATGTTTTCTGTTGTACATAATTGAAAGTGAGTAGTTTGTCTTATAATTGTGTTGAAAGTATAAGATTTGTATGGTTTTATTTGTCCTTGTAATTAGTTTGTTTAGTTTTTGAAGGATATATTGGGGGATTTGGATTTCTGTGGCCACCAATATCTTGATTAACCCATGAGTTATGAAACAATTTCAGTTGGTACTTTCCCCCCTACTAAGATCAGAGTAGGCAACTTAGTGTGGCTATAAATTGCCAATAGACTGAGTTAACATTCAGGATGGAGCCCGTTTCCTGATGTAGGATGAGCTCCTGGGACTATACTCTTTTCCTTTAGTAAGGACAGGTCCTATTCCCCACCACAGGACGATGTCTTTTTAAAAAAAACTTATTTAAGCCTATATCAAGGCAAAATCATTGCAACAGTTTTCTGCCACTGTCTTCACAAACACTAAGATGGAACTCCTCTCAATTCCCATTACACTCATGAGTATTTTCTTTTTTTTTTTTTGGATTGGGCTTCTGTTGAATCCATCACCTAAATAGTGAACATGATACCTAATAGGTAGTTTTTTAGCTTTGCCCTCTTCCCTCTCTCTCTCCATCTATCCTTTAGGAGTTCCCAGTGTTTGTCCTCATTTTTATGCCTGTATGTACCCAGTGTTTAGGTCTCACTTAAAATTGAGAGCATGTAGTATTTGGTTTTCTGTTTCTGTGTTAATTGACTTAAAATAATGGCTTTCCAGCTACATTCATGTTGCTACAAAAGGCATGATTTTTTTCCTTTTAATGACTGTATAGTATTTCATGGTGTATATATATATACACCACATTTTCTTTATCCAGTCTACTGTTGATGAGCACCTAGGTTGTTTGCATACACATAGATGTTTTTGTTAAAAAGGAGATACAACCCTCCACCCCAAAGTGAAATGTGTAGTTGAGATAAAAGGTATGATATTCAGGACAGGGGAGGTGTTGAGGCACTTCCACACCTACAACATGCGTGCGTGCATGCACACACACACACACACAGCATGTTTGACATCAGTCGTGTCATAGACGCCGCTTGGTAGCACACAAAATGGCCCTGTAGTTCTGCAGTGTGAAAATCTGAGACTATACATCGATTACTATCTCAGCAGTTGATAGCTGGTAGATTCCTGGGAAGAAAGGGATTGTAAGGAGGCAATTCAGGAAGGATGATTATCTTCTAGTCTGTTTAGTTTGGCACGCTCATGGCCACCAAAGTCTCGATCTGTTGGGCTTAGGCAATCCTTCCACTTCAGTCTTCCAAGTAGCTGGAACTATAGGCATGTGCCACCATGCCAAGCTAATTTGTTTTATTTATTGCAGATACTAGGTCTTGTGACGTTGCCCAAGCTGGTCTTGAACCCATGGGCTCAGGCAGTCCTCTCGCATTCACCTCCCAAAGTGCTGGGATTACAGGCGTGAGCCACGGTACCAGGACTTAGTCCATTACATTTTAAGCATGAAGTCAGTATGAGTAAACTTAAGCTGAAAGGGAGATTTAGTGGAAGAATTCTGGCATGTCACCTTATACTGTATGGCAGCTGAGTTCTCTTAAGGTACGCTAACCAGTGTAGAGGGAAAGCTACTTGCTCAAGATCACACAGCTATTAAGGAGCAGAGTTCAGATTTGATCCCAGGTTATTCTGGCTCTAGTCTTTTTTTTTTTTGTTGAGTTGGTTCTCACTCTGTCGCCCAGACTGGAGTGCAGTGGCTGCTCCCGGCCACCACAACCTCGACGTTCTGGGCTCCAGCGATCCTTCCACCTCAGCCTTCCAAGTAACTGGAACTACATGTGCGCACTACCACACCCGGCTAACTTTTTTGATTTATTGTAGAGATGAGGTCTCATCAAGTTGCCTAGGCGGATCTTGAACCCGTGGGCTCAGGCAATCCACTCACCTCAGCCTCCCAAGGTGTGGGATTACAGGCTGAGCCACCGAGCCCGGCTCTGGCTCTAGTCTTAATCATGACAACCTGCTGCCTCTGCTCATTTGCAGGGAAACAGAAAGTAATGTCAAAGGGCTCCACTCACATAAGCAGTGCAAAGTGAGCAATTGTCATAGTTACTGAAGTTTAAAAATTAGATTTTGTATATTGCTTTTTTGGGTATTATTCTATTTAATTTTTTTAAAAAATTTTTTTATTTTAAAATTGTGGGGTACAATTCAGGGTTAGGTATACAAGTATTCATTGTGCAGGTACCCTTGTTGATGAAGTGTGCCCCGCCTTCCCCAGGCAGTTTCCCAGTCCTGCCAGTCCCACCTCCTGGCGCCCCAACACCCCCACAGTTTCCCGCTGCTGTCAATCCTTTTCTTAAGTGAGCAATTGTCATAGTTACTCAAGTTTAAATATTAGGTTTTGTATGTTACATTTTCTTACAAAAAAATACTACTTGTTCTAGTAGCTATTTTAGAGTATAGTAGTAGTTGATGGCAGAAATGAGTATTATTGCCTCAATTATTAGAAATATTTGCTAACACAAACTTTTACTTTTGACTGTTCAGTGGATTTCTAAAATTTTCTCTGGTTCTTTTGTGGCTTCTGTCTATCAGATGATCTGCCAAGTAAGAGGTGGGTGGCAGTCAGGAACCACCTAAATACTGCAAGAAAGTACTGAGAGCTGAAAAGGACTTATAGATATTAAAGTGAGAATGTGAAGTGGAGGAAGCTGATGGTGGATATTATAATAAAAATTAAGATGTAATTTCATAAAATGGAAAGTGTGCATGTTAAACAGTGGCTTTCCAAGTGTTGAAATACAGATAATGAAAACTCACTTCAGCTGTAAAAGTAGTAAAGTCAAATAAGCCATTTCCAGAAGCCAAAAGTTAGAGTTGGCTCGGCATAAAGAAGGCTTTAGAAAGTGCCTCTCTTCATTCATGGTCCTAATGGGCTAGGCCCCAGAGTGGTTCAGTAAATGTTCCTGAACTATGTAATGTAATATTCTGTTCAAAGTAAATACATGGTCTATTCATAGTGCTTCAACAAGTTTAAAATTATCTGAGCTTGTTTTTCCTGTACTTTTTCTTCTGCTCCCTAATTATTCTGCTACACGGCACCTAAATGAGAAAGCTGGCAGGATCATAAGAAGGGAGTTTATTCAACAAATATTTATTGTGCCTTGGCCATGTGCCAGATGTTGTTCTGTGCAAACCAACAGACACATTCAGATAACCAAGTCAACACCCATTTTGGATTTCAGAAATAACTTTTTTGGCTTTATTGACTCTCTAGGGAAAATAGGTTATCATTAAATTTGGAACATACTCTTAAGTGTTAATATGTGAGATGCTCAAAAATCTTTGGACTCTATTTCTTTTCTGGATCAAACAATATGACATTTATTTGTTCTTTACCTAGGAAACCTGCCTGCTCTTCTGATCAACTACTACTGTTCACAAATCACAGTGAATGTATGTGATAGACATAAATTTTTGCTTTTCTTAGTAATTTAATCACTTAACAAAAAAGTATAATATGATGAGAGGGAGGGAGGACTGCTGAGAAAATGACTGCAGTCACAAAAATGAGCAAGTTCTAAAGAAACGGAATAAAAGTCTCCAATGCCACAAAGTAGCACAAGCTGTGATTCTGCCTGCCTGCCTGCCTGCTTCTTTTTATCTTCTGACTGTTGCATTTAGTAGAATTGGTCTCCTCCCTCTTCAGCCATCTTCAATGGGGTTCAGATACTCATATCTTTCTCCTCAGAGGGCTTTTGGATATGATGACGAATATGAGAATGTTTTAAGTGTACTTGTAGTCTTATTTTTTCCTTTCTTGGGCTTTGAAATAAAGACAATATTGCTAAATGCAAATTTTTAAAGGATTATAGCTCCTTCTTATACATTATTGATTTGTTCAAAGATTCAGTGTACAAAAGTATAGGGAGTAGTAAAAGGAACCACTGTTTACCCACCATCCACTTTCAACAATTACCAACAACTGGCCAGTCCTATTCTATGTATATTTCCCCTCCCCAATACTGAAGCACATCCTAGTGCTGTGGTCTGGATGTTACCAAAATGTATGTGTGGAAACTTAATCCCCACTCTGGTGGTATTAACAGACATACTTTTGGGGAAGAGATTAAGTCAGGAGAAGCTTTGCCTTCATGAATGGGGTTAGCACCCTTATAAAAGGGCTCAAGGTTGAAGGGAGTACACTCTCGCTCTTCCACTTTTCTGTAATGTGAAGATGGGGGTTTGTACCCTTTTTGCCCTCCCATCCCTTCCCATGTGAGGACACCAGACAGTGACATCATCTATGTGGAACACACCTTCAGCAGGCACTGAATCTATCCTCTGCCTTGGTCACAGACTTCCCAGCTTCCAGAACTGTGAGAAATAAATTTCTATTATTTATAAATTACCCAGTCTCAAGTATTTTGTTATAGTGGCATGAACAGATTAAGATACCCAGACATATTCATTAAAGTATATGCCACTAAAAGATAAAGGACTCTTTTTAAAAAAAGTAACATTATTATCATATCTTCAAAAATGAACTATTCTATTTGAGGAATGTTAAATACTTTTATCATTCATGTTGCATTAAATGTTACTACATTAGTTACCAAGAGCATGGAAAGTAATATAACTTGGGGCAGAAGAGGTAGGGCCTTTGGAGGGGATTTAGGAAGAAACCAAAGTGTTTTTTCTTCTCTTACACAGTCCACACAGAACAATTCACTTCTAGTTACAAAGATATGTAGAAATTTTCCCCTACCAGCAACTAGTCACTTCTCCAGCTGACACCAACTAGGTGTCCTATAGTATAACTCAATTCTGACACTACCTGAAGATAGCATCCAGTCTTCAAGGTTGAGGGTATGTCCTCTAAGACTACCTTCCCACCCCACTTCACATGTCGACCACAAGCTCCAGGTGGTGACCTGTGCTTCCCACTGACTGGCTTAAACCAGGGTTCCCATGACATGCTTCGAGTTATAAATGATACAGTGTACAGAAAGTGATTAGGATAGTGTTTATACATAAAACATGTTCAGTGGGTACCCTTTGGAAGTGTGAGGAAATACACATAATTAACTTCAGATCCCACCTTTTAGGTAGGCCTAAAAGGCATAAGTGTTTCAAAGTGATTTGTGTTCAGTGATACTCTTAGCCAATTATTTTCAGGGAACACAAAACACTCTTAGAATTGTTTTAATTCAAAGGCGCGTTTTAGGCTGAGGTAGCTCACGCCTGTTATCAGAGCACTCTGGGCAGCCAATGCAGAAAGATCGCCTGAGCCCAGGAGTTCGAGACCAGCTTGGGCAACATAGCAAGAGCTCATCACTACAAAAAATAAAATAAAACAACAAAAAAAAACAAAGGCACATTCTATACTTTTCTCCAAAACAAATGATTTGTTTTAAAACATATGCTATCATTGAAAGGAATGAATATTTAAACTTTCATCAAATCTTGGATGTTTTTGTGTGTGTTGATATGAAAACTTTGAGATATCCTAAGAGATAAGACCTTTACTTATAATTTTCCCTTGAAGTTAGAAAAAACAAGCAGATCTAAGTTTCCTTTGTAGTATCAATTTAGAGTAAGAGAGAGTTTTGGCAATCTGTGTACATAAAAGTGCTATTAACACTATTGCTTATGCTCTCCTTTCTTTCCCTCATTTAATACACTTAATTTTTTTCATTGTCTTACACCATCCGGAATGTACCATGTTGAAAGAAATTTGTCTTCGCAGCTGAAGTTTTTTCATGGCATTGTGTTCTAATTATAGTAGAAGTCAGAAGAATAAATTGCTAATCGTATGCAATTCATTTTACAGACTTTCTAGAACATATTGCTTACATATTATTAGTTTTTAGTTTTTAATACTTGAAGTGCACATCATTTTCATCCAGATTTTCCCGATTTACTAGATAGGCAATTGGGGTGTTTATTTTTTAAATTATTTTTGACAGCTTTATTGAGGTAAAATTTACATGTCATAAAATTCATCCATTTTAATTTTACAGTTTATTGATTTTTAGTGGATTTCAGCATTATACTACCATTACCACAATTTAATTTTATAGCATTTCCATCACCACTAAAAGAAACTTCATGTCCACTACCAGTCACTTCCTATAGCCAACCCAGCCATAGGCAACTACTGGTCTACTACTTTCTTTCTCTTTGGGTTTGCCTATTCTGAGTTTTTCAAATAAATGGAATCGTACAATATATGACTGTTTCTGGCTTCTTTTACTTCGCCTAATGTTTTCAAAGTTTATCTTCATCATACCATGCATCAGTTTGCATTGCCTAATAATATTTCATTATATGAATGAACAATATTTTGTGTATTTTTATAGAAATGGTCAACTTTGGGGTTCTTTCCATATCTTGGATTATATGAATAATGCTGCTATGGACATTTATGTACAAGCTTTTGTGTGGATATATTTACTTTTAAAAATTAAAACATACAAAATAATGGTTTTGTGCTATTGCTCGTGTGTTTTTAGTTTTGACTGCATTACGTGACAGTGTAATACAGCAGACGGGAGCACTGAACAGGGTTTTGGGAGCCCGGGTGTCACATTGTTACGGTGCAGTCTTAGGAGGGTAAATCTATGTCTCTAGATCCCAGTTCCTTACCTATAAAATAAAAAGGTTGGGGAAGATGATCTCTGTGATTTATAAATCTGTTAAATGCTGTGTGCCCTTGAACAAATTACTTAATTTCTCTGTGCCTTTTAAAAAATCAGAATAAAATGAGGTATTCATAAGATCGCATGTAAATATGAATATGAGAATAAAATAATATTCTTGGTGTATAAAAAAGTATCGGGATAAGGTTGGGACTGTTTTATTCTTTTTTTTTTTTTTTTTGAGTTGGAGTCTCACTCTGTTGCCCAGACTGGCGTGCAGTGGCTGCTTCCGGCCACCGCAGCCTCAACCTGCTGGCCTCCGGTGATCCTTCCGCCTCAGCCTTCCAAGTAGCTGGAACTACAGGCGCGTGCTATCATGCCCGGCTAATTTTTTGATTTATTGTAGAGATGAGGTCTCACTTGCCCAGGCGGGTCTCGAACCCACGGGCTCAGGCAATCCACTCACCTCAGCCTCCCAAAGGCACGGGATTACAGGCTGAGCCACCGAGCCCGGCTATCCTTTTTGGGCCAAGAATGCCTTAGTGGGAATACTTTGACTGTGGCCTCAGTGAAGTCAGTGGTATAAACTAGTAAACAAGCAATTGGCGGAGGAAGGAAAATTTAGCTACTAGTAATAGATGCCATTTGCTGAGTGCTTACCATCCTGGAGAATACTAAACACTATATATACAAGTTTACTCATTTAACCCCCGGTCCTACAAGCTAGGTTCAGTAATTATGCCCATAAAAGAAACTAAACGAATTGCCAAAACCACCTACCCAGTAAGTGGCTGGCCAGGAGTCACACCCTGGCTCAAAGGCCATGGTGTTTACCACTGCTCTAAACTGCATTATAAGGAGAACAACTCTTTGGAACAGATTCTCATGGTAGAGAGTTCTTTAGTAGGGGAGGTCTTTGTATGGGAAAGATAGCTAATGTTGCTGACAGTTTTTATGGGGGATAAAAGAAGTGATAGCTCTATAAGAACTTAATTTCCAATATGTGTCCTGTGTGACTTTGTTCCACATGATAGTCAAATAACATTTTAATTATTGAACAAGTTAAAGTGCTTGCAGTATGATTAGTATTTGTTGTGATGGTTTTGTCCCAGAGATACATTATTATATACATTGTTTTTAAATGGGACTTTTAGTCTGTTGGAAAGTAACACTTTTACACATTTCTCTGGCTTCTTTCTGCCTTGATAATACTATAATTATTCCAATTTTTTGGAGCAATTTTTCACTTTTTAAGTTAACTTAAAACTTTTTTTAACCTTAATATGGTGTTTGGTATATACCAAATATTTACATTGTGTAGACAAAAAAACTTAATGCCAAAATCTCATTTCATGTTATGGGTGTATTATTGCATTTGAACAGAAGTACTGTTATGTATGTTTGTGATATCCAACATATAAATAATTGGATACTAAAAATTAATTGGCACATCAATTATTTGGAATTAAGGGCCCTGAACCTCTGTTCAAATGCATTAGAATCTTATATATCGGGAATATTGATTTAGTCTGAGCTCAGGTCAACAGAAGATGTGTATGTCTTTATAGAGATAGGGAAAGAACTCTACTTTCTAGGAGGAAAGTTGGAAGACAAAAGATTTGGTAATGACCTAGAGAAATTCTGAGTTGAAGAGGAGGATAGGAAACACCTACAGCAAGTGAAGAGGGGTTGGAATCTAGAAATTAGACAGTGGAATTTGTAAAGTTATTGTGACTGGACCCGCTTCCTCACCCAACCAAGTGAACTCAATGGGCACGTGCATGCCTTGGCAAAGGAAGTGGTTCAGGCTTCTTGAACTCAACACAAGGCTTAGATGCAGAAGCCGTACAGGTGGAAAGACCATCTCAGGGAGCTCTGGCAGCAGGTAATGATTTTCTAGCCGTGGGGTGGTACTCTATATAGTTGGGGCTGCCAGGACCTATCTTTACTATCCTGGATTTCCATGAGTGTGATTTGCCTCTCCAGAGCTGTGTTTTTTTGTTTTCCAGTTTTTTTCCTTTGCTGAAGAAACAGCCAAATTGAGGATTCATCAGTAAATTAACACAGACAGAAGAGTCAAAGTTTTTTTTTAATCATATGGTTGAAGAATTTTTAAATCTGGATCTTCAAAAATGAAAGGTTTGCAGCTGCTAAGTGTTTGGTGCAAGAGGAGTGGGGAGGCCCTTAAGGGTCAACTTCCCTCTGCTTCTGACTTTGGAAATATCAGTGTCTGTGGCTCCTGTGGAAAAAAGGGACAGGATGGGGAAGGTGGTCTAGGACTAGTGGCTAATATTGTAGTTTTTGCAAAGGGTTTTAAGTGATGGACTATCATCACTTGATTTTTTGAAGTTTAAATTAGTAAAGGGCTTTTGATGACCCACTGGTTTCCTTAATGTAAAATTCTTGTCTCTCAAGATAGATTGTCAATATTTTCACAGAAAATTCAAAATCCCTAAGTCTCCTTTTCCTTTCTTCCTTTTTTCCTTTTCTCTTCCTCTCTGAAATAAGCTACATCTTGATTCATGTGGTAAAAATGGTATTATTGGTGATACTTTAGCTTTGAAATTTATTTAGAGCAGTTGTACTTTTGGATAGATCTGTATTGTGGTGAAAGTTAGCCATCATTATGTCGTTTTTATTTCAAGACTGTCCGAAGGATTGCTGCTCTTTCATTTAAAACTGTCAATATTGTTGTAAAACTAGATTACTAATCATAAACTGGCACCTGCAGTAACACAAAAATTTACCTAAATTTTCCACCATTGATCTGCTTCACTGATATACTACCCTAAAGTTGAGTAATGTTTATTTCTGCATAATTTTATCTATGCATATGTGGAGTGACGGAACCCAGCTAGGCAGCACCAAGTACCTATATGTGTGCTTGTTTTAACCTTTAAGATCACTCTTACTTTCATAACAACAGTTGAAGGTATTTCTAATCTTAATTTAAGATAGCTATGTACATAGCTAAGGAGCCTGCTTTCTGATTTTGTTCACTGCCGTTTTGTGTCTACATGATGTAGACTTTAGTACTAGAGATGATTTAGTTACCCTCAAGCTATCCTAATGGGTTTTCACTGGTTAACAAGTGCTCTTTAAAGAATCTAACCGAATTTTCCAAATAAACTGATTGATTTATACTTATTGAGAGAGGACTTCCAGGGTACCCACTCATATCCTAAATTACAGTCTCTTATGAAGTGCAATTTGCCTGGTCCTGATTAAAAGGCCCACAGTTCTCTTTGCTGCTACTCAGCACATCCTCTGCTGCCCTCTAATGGCTACTCATCGATGGCACTCGCTCGTGTCCATCTTCACTGCTAAGGGCTGCTATTCTCCAGAGTCCAGTAAGTTATGTTGCTGCTGGATCTGCAGAGGGCTATCCCAGTGGAAAGACAGCTGGAAAGAGCTTCTGTGAGGAAAAGCATGCACACGGGAATCCTGTGGTTGCCCCTCAAAGTGGTGGCGTTCAGGTAGTTGTGATAATGTTAGGATTCCTAGGGTGAATATTTGCTTTACCATTAGTTCCTTTTGTTGTTCACTTATCTATCCGTTAATTCATCAGATGTTTTTGAATGCCATATATGTCCAGCACCTAACCTTGCCCGATCTAGTAGTCTCTGCATGTATAAATTTGTTGAATGAGTGAGTACATACAAATATAAATAGGACTTGGCCTTTGCTCTTGGGGAGACAAGGTACTAACTTTACTACTTGGTTGCCTCTATTTTCCTCTTTTGACTCTCTAAAATCTTTGAAAACGTGATCAAACTAGAGGATGGATGCAGTGGAAACCTAGTCTTCCTCTATTTCTATTTCTCAGAATCCATCATCCCTTAGTGTAGTAGGACTCTGTTTTAAGTAGGATTTATTTTGCTGCTAGAAATGTTACTGATTTATGTTGGTGCTTCTGCCTTTGGCTGAAGGTAACACAGTCATGGTTACAGTTTCCTTTATATTTATCAGTCTCCAGGGTCCTTTATCTGCTATAAACTCTGGCTTTCTGCCTATTTTGTGTTTAACAAACTGACTTAAAATAGGTGTTGCTTTAAATGACCATATATGAAATATACAAGTGCAGTGGTGTGTATTTCTTATTTATTTATTTTTGTTAAGCATGTCATGAATTCCTTAATTCTCTTATTTCTTAATTTGCTTTACCTGGCAAGTTTTTTTTTTTTTTTTTTTAATGTATTTTCCTTACCATTTTTCATTATTTCATGCAAGGTTGTTCTGCAGTGGCCAGGTCTTTGCAAACTACCCCAAAGTCCCAGGAAGCTGAGAGGTGGAAAAAAAGAGGCTGACAGATCCAGTTTCTCAGAAGGAAACATTTTTATAGGGACTTAGAAACAGAAACCTTGTCTCCTCTTGGACAGCTACCAGGCTTGATGGTGGGTGCCACCATTACCCCCAGACCCAGGGCTTAGTAAGGTAGGGAAAGAATGTATAGGACAATTGAAGTTGACCCCTCAGGGAAAGGCAAGAATGCCACATGAATCTGCCCGAGGGCAAGATTCACCTAACTGTAGATAAAGCAGAAATTTTAGAGGCATTCCAGGAACAAGTGTCAAATAGCAGTGAACATGACGGATTAGCATCCAAGAAGGAGTTGCTTTAGCATCCACACAAGTAAATGTTCATTGGCTCTATTTCTTGCTTGAGAGGATACTCTACTCAGATATATTTAGGTAGAATAAGCCTTTTCTTGTGAAAAATAATGATCTGCATCCCACTGGAGGAAAACATGAATAGGTACCTTTATGTTATTTAGCATTTCATTGTAGAGATGGTGGTGATTGGTTGTATTTGCAAGATTTTTCTTATGTTTTGTGTTTTATACATTATTTGACTATTCTTTCATTTATTAAAATAACCAGAGAGGCAAAGTCTTTTTTGTTTGTTTTTTATGGCTTTAAAGACTTAAACATCTAAAACAAATAATTTTTGAAAAACTAAATTTAATTTGGACTAGTGGCATAGTAATCATTTTTTATTACCCATCTCTTTTGTACAAGACAACAGTGAAAGAGATTGATAGAAAGAGAACTCTAAAGGGAAGAAGATAAAGAGTAAACATCATTGTTTTTGTCTCTTGACTGCTTTACATATTATCAGTTTATTTGATCTTGGCTCACACACCCCCTGCAAACCTATATCTCTCATAACTTTAAACTACTTTTTCACCACTTTTCAGGTTTTTTGTTGTTGTTGTTTTGTTTTGTTTTGTTTTGCGTTGAAGTGCCACTTTTTCACCCAGGCTGGAGTGCAGTAGCATGATCACAGCTCACTGTACCCTTGACCTACTGGGATCTGACAATCCTCCTACCTCTGTGTGGCACTACAGGCATGTGCCACCATGCCAAGCTTTTTTTTTCCTTTTTTTTTAAGAGATGAGGTCTTGCTATGTTGCCCAGGCTGTGTTCTCCAACTCCGGGCCTCAAGCAGTCCCCCTGCCTTGGCCTCAACAGAGTGCTGGGATTACAGGCATGAGCCACCATTCCTGGCCCCAATATATTCTTGAAACAAAACAACAGCAACAAAAAGTTGCTGGATTATAAAAACAGTATTACCAATGCCGAGGTGGTTGTATAAAGTAAAGGGAAGCTTGGATAAAGCACCTGTCTCCAAGGAAACAGTGATAAAATAAAGTTTATTTCTGCCTATTATAGTTTGCCAGAGTAAACCTAGACAAAGAGAGTGACACTATTTTCCTTTTCCTTTTAAGTATATGGAGAGCACAATGGTAAAAAGTTAAACTCTAACATTGGTTGGCATAAAATCAATTATTTGACTTGCAAAATTTCAATAACATAGATTTTACTCCTAGGGTCACCTGCAGTTATTGTTTCTTAGGCCTTGTGGAATCTTAGGGATTCCAGACTTTCCTTGTCTCTTGGGTGCTGTATAATTGGGTTTTACTATGGCAAGGGTTAAAACCTCAGTGTATTAATGAGTGATTTTATTCAAAATAAGAGACAACTTTTTTTTATAACCCTTAAGCAATTAACAACATAGTCTACTAAACTCTAAATTGTAGTTTTACTTCTTATACCAGTCACATTTCTCCACTGACTAAAAGAAGCCTAAGTAACTTAAGCAGAAAAGCAATGTATTGAAAGATGTTATATAATTTACATAATAGGCTCAAAAAGTGGGAAGAAGTGAAAGGCGGCTAAGAATTTTCACTTGTAGGAAAAATCTGGTTGGGAAGCCATTTCTGTCCCTATGTGTGAGCTGTGCCTGCATCTGCGTTACTCCCTCAAGGTTGGCATTCCTTTGTGCAGCATCCCTTTGGCAGCCTAGGTGAACAGTTCTCATGTTTCTAACTTTCTGAGGTTGAGTTCAAAACTATTTTTTGTAATAATTCTTAGGTAATATTTGCCCTTGTCACTGTGTTGACATTTGCACTGATGGCGTAAGAGCATTGGCTGCAAAAGTGTTGGTGCCTTAGCGTGATTCAAGGCAGTGGTATGTCTATATCTACATAAATGCTCGTGTGTAACTATTTTTACAGGCAATACTTCCGACATCAAAAATATGGTTTTTTTTCTCATACCAACGAATTTCTCCAACTGTTATCAAGTAGGTATGATTAATTAAATTATTGGTCATTGGTGCTGTCTCAGTCTCTAACCCCTCCTCCCCTCCCCAGGATTTAGAGAAGCAGGGCTGAAAGTTCCAAGATTCTGATCAAAATTTGATCTTTCTGGCAACTAGCCTCATCCTGTGGTTATATAGAGGCCTCACCCTAAATCACCTTATTAGCATAAACACAGGTGTGATAAACCAGGGCTTATTCTAAATAACGAAGTCACTCTTATCACTCAGGAAATCCCAAGGGCTTTTGGGACACTCTGTTCCAGGAACCTGAGAGGGGCAAAGACCAAATATATATTTCTTATTATGCCACGTGTATATTCTAGATATTTTTATTTTGCATGTACAGTAGTCTAGAGCTTGTTTAATTGTCCAGATGCCACTGGGTATTTTCAGAGCTGTTTTATTGGTGAGCTGATGGTGTGAAGCATCTTTGCTAGAACCAGACAGCCTGGTGTGAATCCTGACTTCCCCCACTTACTTAGCTATGTGATGTTGGGGCAGTTTAACCTCTTGGAGGTCCAGTATATATGTCTGCAAAATGGGGATAATAATAGTACTTACCTCATAGAAGTGTTGTGAAGATTAAATAAGTTAACAAAAAGAAATCATTTAGAACAGTGCCTGGTATATAGTAAATGTTAATTATCATAAGTGTTATTATCATCATTTTCAAACTGTCAAATGAGGTTCCCAACAAACTGGTCACAAGAGAAGGGCTCTAAGACATGAATCTAAGCTGCTGGATACAACTGGATAACAACTCATTAGGTCAAAATATTGATCTGGAAACCTGCACTGCTACAAGTTTTAGATTAAAGATGTAAAATATGAACTTTTCCCTTCTACTTCCTACTACTAGCATGTTAGCTGGGCTAATGTAGAACAAACTTGAATGAACAAACCGCAAACAAATATTCAAGGAAATTTGAAAAGAATGTATCATCTAGTTTGACAGTTTATTTTCTTTGAAGACAAGTGCAAATGGTGATAGTGCTTTTTTAAAACTGTACACACAAAAGCTGTGAAATAATATACTGGTTAAAGTAATCTTGCTTAATTAGCCATTATCTGACCAGTGTTAAGACTGCATCATTTTTTTTTTCTTAATTCCTGGGATTTTTTTTTAAGGAGTTAATTTTTCTTTTTCAGTTTTTTTTTTGCAAGACAGGACCATGACTTGAGTTTTTAGCTCCAGCTGGTAACACAGTGCCTGAAATAGGATAGGTACATAGCAAGTGCTGAATAAGTAATATACTTTTATATAGAGTCCTATTTTCTGCTCTGCTGGAAAATTGTTTTCAAGAGAGTAAACTCTCACAAAATTCAATAGAGTTTCATAGTGCACTCCAAAGAACTCCTCTATGTTATGATGGTGGATGGGTGTGAGATAAGACAGGTAAGAAAGGATAAAATATCATGGAGAATACTTTCTCAGATATGAAACTATGCATAGGAGGATAATGTAATTGAACCTTTGATTTTCTTGCTTTGTTTTGTTTGAAAAGTCCCTCTCTCCTCGCAATCCTGTTTTGAGAGCATGTGGGGCTGGCCAAACCCCCCTTTAAGGGCAACTGTCTTGCCCTTGGTTCTTGCTGTTAGGGTAGTCCGTTTTTGTATCTAGCCATAACCCCTGACTGTGACTACATGGACCCTAGAAAACAGAACCAAGGGCAGTAAATTGTGACATGGTACAAAAAGATGAACTCAGCTAATCAAAATTTTTCCTGGAAAATTTAAAACTGTAAAATGTGGAGATATAGAGGCGGTTAACAGTGGCGACAAAAATGGAAACTGTATTAGGAATTATCTTGAGGTAAACTGGGAGGTAAGATGTTATCATGTGTTATGGGGAGCAAAAATATGAGAAATCTGAGAAAGCCATTGAATAGTGAAATGGAGATAATCAGATATTTGAAATTAAGCTGTGTAATTGATAAGGAAAGCCATAGAAGATTGACTCCTGTTTGATTAATTGATTGATTCATTCCTTTATTCAACAAATTATTTATTGAGTTTCTGCTATGTACCAGGCAATGTTCTGGCCCAAGAGTATTGCTCTAAAAAACAGTTCAACCAGTGATTCTCAACCATTTGCTATTTTGCTTCACAGAGAACATTTAGCAATGTCTAGAGACATTTTGGTTTTCACAGCTGGGAAGGGGAGGTGTTATTGGTATTTAGTGGCTAGAGGACAGAGATGCTGCTAACTTTTTACAATGCACATGATAACTCCCTACCAAAAAAAAAAAAAGAATTATCTGCCTCAATATGTCAATAGTTCTGAGGTTGAGAAACCCTGGGATAAACCTTCACAAGTACATATTTTATAAAGTAATTGTTAACTTGTAGTTGACATTTAATTTTGTGTTTTCAGAAGTAAGAAAGTTCACTGGAGTAAAATGGAGGCCTCAGTAATATTACCCATTCTGAAGAAAAAACTAGCCTTCCTTTCAGGTATGTTTTCTTTTTGAAATTAGAAAATTAGAAGTGTCTGATATATAAATTTGTTTACACTCTTTTTTGATAAGCTTGACAGAAAGGGATTTTATTTTTCTGTGAAGGTTTTGTTTAAAAAGTATTTCTGAGATATCTTTTAATCCGAATGGATAGCTGTGTGAGCTAACTCTGTCACTGCTGGTTCTTGGCAGGCCAATTTTTATTCTGTTCTGTAATTTCACTAAAATGACCTCTACAAGGTAGATGTCATGATGTCTCACTTTTTATCTAAAAATGTAATAATTAATAATTGATGAACTAGCATCTAAATAATCGTTTCTGAAATATAGAGTAATTAGATTTTATGATAAGCTCTTTCCTAGCTTTTGAATTCTATCTTCCTGTGATAAAGTTTCAATACCCTGACAGAATTATGAGACATCAGTTA
The DNA here is from genome assembly GCA_027257055.1 of Cephalopachus bancanus. Lineage (NCBI taxonomy): Eukaryota > Metazoa > Chordata > Mammalia > Primates > Tarsiidae > Cephalopachus > Cephalopachus bancanus. Next base: position 9,490,083 of record JAPVLO010000204.1, read on the forward strand.
TGCCAGTTTCACTTTTTACTGTTCAAAACTGTTTGCACAGGCTTTAGTTTACCTTTAGTTATCAACTCAGAGTCTCTATCAGCAGCATTAAGGAGAAGCTGTGAGATACTTTACGAGTGTAGGCACTGTGGTGTCATTCATCGGGTGTAGGGATCTTCTGGAGTTTGGTCATTGAGTAAGTCTGCACATACTTGAGAATAGATACTGTGGCCCTGCCAATTTAGGGCTATTTGTATTGTATTCTCTTGCTTTCTCTGTCTTTCTCTTTTCAAATCTTGTTATAATTGTCTTACTAATACTAATGTCCTTTTTTTTTAAGTATATTGTGTCCCTCTATAAATTGGCATGTTTTCCTAGTACAGATTAAAAAGGACAAAATAAGAAATTGAATTCCACTAATACTATTGTTTCCTTATTTAATATGTATTTTTCCCTCCTTGCTTGACATTTATATTTTCTCTTTTTTTTCTGTTATGAATGGTGTTGTCAACATTTTTATTCATAGCTTTGTGTATTTTGTACAAGTTCAGCAGTATACAGTCTTATAAATGGAAGTGTAAAAGAGAATATGCATCTAAATTTGTGTTAGGTTTTATCAGATTGCCCTGCAAGTAGATTGTTTCAATTTCTGTTTCTCCCAACAATGTATGAAAATGCCTGTTTTTCCACACTGTTGCCAGTAGTAGATGTGATATTCTCTTATAATCTTTATCAGTGATATTTTTATATCCTGTGACATTGTCTCTGTGTGGCATTTGACACTATTGGCCATACCTGTCCTTACATTTTTTTAAAATTTCAATAGCTTTGAGGGTACAAATAGTTTTTGGTTACATGGATGCATGGTATAGTGGCAAAGAGGTCTGGACTTCAAGTGTACCCACCACCCTACCTGTACACACTGTACCCAGTAGGTGATATTTCCTCTCCTAAGTCTCTAGTGTCCATTATACCATTCTGTATGTCACGGCAGATCCTTTATTTAGTTCCCACTTATAAGTGAGAATATATAGTGTTTGGTTTTCTGTTCCTGCATTAGTTCACTTAGGAAAATGTTCTCCAGTTCCATCCAAGTTACCGTGCTTTTGTCCTGAAAGTCGTTTTCCTCTTGGCTTCCGCCTCTCTTGCACTTTTACACTGATGATTATTTATTTTCCCTTTGCGAAAGCTGAAGACATGGTTAAGGGTAGTCCTAAATATTAAACTTGCCCTCTAAAGACAACTCTACAGTGAGGCAGAGTGCTATAGTACAAATGTAAACCTTTTTGTGAGTTTGAATTAATGCATGGATAAAGCTTAGCGATTTTGAGGCACAAATGAAAGATCTCTTAACCCACCCCTCTTAATTTCCTCTCTTGACCATTGTTATTTAAGCTGTATTTTTCAAACTATTTTATTAATAGAGAAAATATTTTCAAACCAATAAAATCAGTCAAGGGATACAGTTTGAAAACTACTTGTATTCATCTATTTAAAAAATTAGACTCATATTCCTTTTTTTTTGTTTTTGAGACAAGATCTTGCTCTGTTGCCTAGGCTATAGTGCAGTGACATGATCATAGCTTACTGCAGCCCTGAACTCTTGAATTCAAGCAGTCCTCCCACCTCAGCCTCCTGAGTAGCTGGAACTACAGGCATGCACGACAGCATACCATACCAGGCTAATTTTTAAATTTTTGGTTGGGACTGGGTCTCACTATATTGCCCAGGCTGGTCTTGAACTCCTGGTCACAAGCAATCCTCCCAAAGTGATTCTAGCACGCGGCTTTTCAAAGTGCTAGGACCATAGGCATGAGCTACTACTGTTCCTGGCCGAAAACTTAAATTTTAAAACAAGAAATTATGCAATTGAAGTCACTATTGATTAAGTTGAGCCATCTGAAATTGCTATTTATTGACGTTAAACAAAGTGGTTGAATAGCAATAATTTGAATGGTTGACCTAAGTATAGAAGTTCATTTATGGTTGGCATATCATGAATTGCATTCATATCACTAAGTCATGTTTTTCATTTCACACTTTTCAATTTTTAGGGATAGATTTCTAGATAAATCTAACAACCATATAGAGTTGTTTCCTTCAACATTTGCTAGTTTCGAAGCTTTTAGAATTGCCAGGAATATCAGTTGGGTCAGAAGATGGGCTTCAGTGTGGAAGTCAAGCATGACAGGCACTCTCAAAGAAGCTTTGTGTCTGTGAAAGCATTTGAAAGTTACATTTTAACCTTATGGTACACTGCAGGGACTTGAACTTACAGGAAATGAGTGTTTCACTATCTGGCTTTCAGGTTTCCATATTCAGGTTCCACACATTCTTCTCAGCCAGGCAGGACTTTCTCTTTATTGCCGTATGAACAGTATGTGCCTATCTGACCTTTGTGAATTAACTCGAATAATTCCCTGGCACAGAATGCTCTTTTGACTTGGTTTACAAATTCTATCCATTTTTTAAGGGTTAATTTTTCTGTAAAACTTTCCACATTTGTTGCAACTCTTACTATTTTCTCCATTTTCTAAATTTCTTTTAATAATGTCTTATAATATAATTTACATAATGCAACTTACAAAATAAACTATCCTACTTCATACTGATATCTTATGACTTAAATGTTTTCTTTCTAGGTCAATTGGAAATGTATTTTATTTTGCTTGCAAATGCTTGTTGTGCTAGGCATACAATAGATTTTTGATTAATAGATTGCATTAAGAAGCAGACTAAATGGAAGAAAACTAAAGAAAATGAGTATTGCTTTGTTTGGGTGAGATTTCATGGGTGAATTTTTTCCTCTTATTTTTTCTAAATTTTCTATAATTTTACTATATTACTGTAAATATTTGTAATCTACAAATAGCCATTAGATAGTTTAAAAATTATGTCTTAAACTTGTAGTTGTTTTATTTTAGTAATGTTAAATTCAAATATATATTATTCATATGATGCCTTAATAATTATTACATGTTAAATTTATATCTTCTTTAATAGGCGGAAAGGACAGACGAAGTGGCCTCATTCTGACAATTCCATTATGCTTGGAACAGACAAATATGGATGAGCTGAGTGTCACCTTAGACTACCTGCTCAGCATTCCAAGGTGACTCTAAAGGTGTCTTTTCTTAAATCTCAATATGTTTTCATTCACTTACTAATGATTCCTGCTGTTGCTGAAGTATACTTTGCTATCTTATCTTTTATTAGCAGTGAAATGATAAATAAACATACTAGAATCAATAACTTATGACACTATTGCAGATGAAATTACTTTTAGCTCTTGATGACTTAATAATATACAGATTCCCAAAATGTATGTACTGTCAACATTTTAGGAACATGATGATTAAGCATCTATATACAATGGAACTTTACAAAAATTAGAGAATTTAATTCAGTAAAAAGCATGTTTTATTTAGGTAGAATTTTACTCTATATTTGCTATAAATACACCTGTAGGTTTTAATATATTGAGTGAGTGAAGGCTATTATAAGTTTTAAAATATTTTTATTTTAAAAAATGCAAAAAATGTGTATTTATATTTTAATCCAAAGGTCCTTGAATTTTAATCTTCTTATTTCTTGGGTGACGACAAAACTTAAACCTTCCTATAAGTGTGAATCTACCACCCATTCCTTCAAAACCAAAACAGCTTCTTCCCCACTTCCTCTCCCATAATTGATATCTGGGGGCTGAAATGTTACTGCATGTTAGAGTCATGTAAAGACTTTTTCAAAATTTGAATTCTAATGTCTGGGTTCATTTCCAGAAATTCTGATCCAATTGTTTCTGAGAAGTTTGTTCATCAGAATTTTTTTTAATCCCTTAAGCTTCCCGTATAATATGCAGCCAGATTTGCAAACCACTGCAATATAGTAAGAGAATGAGGGCATGTTTCTCTCCCCCGCCCCGTGTGTGTGTGTGTGTGTGTGTGTGTGTGTGTGTGTGTGTGTGTGTGTGTGTACACGCATGCACGCACATGCAAAATATAGAGGTAGAAAAAGGAACAAAACTATCTCTTATGCTCTTAAGCTCTACCTAGTGAATTTTAGATATTTTAGTCAGTAAGCAATTCTTTGTATTTTTTTTCTTGTGTTTGCATTTTATTGGCATAATAGCTTATTTCATTATAAATCACCTTGCAGAGTGCAGGATTAAAACACCATTTTATAGCAACCAATTTTAATCACATCTACTTCTGATATTGTTCTATAGTTTAATTGTTCTATAATTTAATTTCTTTCTGTTTATTTTTTAAATATTGGAAAATGGAGGCCCTTAAGTGAAAATTTTCAACTTTTTCACTTTTTGGTGAGAAAAATATCAGACCCCACATTCAAAGTATTAATATTGAGTAACCTTGCTAATCCTCTGAGCCATAGACACTAATTTGCATCATTCACCATTAGATAACAAACTGCTTTTTTAGATAACTGAGACTAGTCAGGCTTATAGTTAACAAATTATGAAAAAAGTATTCATAGATAGGTTCATAGAAGGTTAAATGTGTCAGGGAACTTGGAGACCATCTGAACCAACTGCCTTATTTTATAGTTGAGGGGATTGGAACTCCAGGGTTAGGCTTACTTGCTCAGAATCCACATCCATTTAGAGGTAGAGCTGGTACTAGTGTCTATAATTGACAGCAATACAGAGCCATTTCATACTTCAGATGAATAGAGTATAATGTAATTGCATCTTATATGAAGTCAACTTTTGAGGTTCAGATGGAATGTAAAAATTACTTATTATCTTGAAAGATGCCTGAAGGTGTACTGTTTTTCCTTGAACATGCTGGGTTTTCTTCCAACATGGAGCTTGTCATTGAGGCTGAGTTCCAGAAGACACAGTTGGCTTGTGATTGGGATTGTTATAAGAAGATGTGTAGCCGGGCTCGGTGGCTCAGTCTGTAATCCCGTGCCTTAGGGAGGCTGAGGTGAGTGGATTGCCTGAGCCCGCGGGTTCGAGACCCGCCTGGGCAGCGAGACCTCATCTCTACAATAAATCAAAAAATCAGCCGGGCGTGGTAGTGCATGCCTGTAATTCCGGCTACTTGGAAGGCTGAGGCGGAAGGATCGCCGGAGACCAGCAGGTCGAGGCTGCGGTGGCCGGGAGCGGCCACTGCACTCTAGTCTGGGCGACAGAGTGAGACTCCAACTCAAAAAAAAAAAAAAAAGAAGATGTGTGCTTGTATATAATACAGTCACACTCAGCACAAAGATGCTCACCCTGTAAGAGGTACTGGGCAACTGAGGCAGGCTCAGGGATCAGCAGATTCACTCACGTCTCCTGACTCACTTTCACTCAAGTGTGTTCAAACAGGAAGTACAGTGAAAGGCACAATAGCCTACACTATTTGAATGTTCTCTCTCTTTTATCTAAGTACACATATGATGTTACACTAGTGTAGTTTATGAATCAGTTTCTGCATATCTATATGTACCTGCCAACTAATAGAGAAGGACTTATACTAGCAAGGCAGAATAGCTACCTCAATACTTTATTTTTTATCATTCTTTTGCTAAAGTTTGGCCTCACGTATTTGTGAAAATTCTGAATTGCTAGCTTTCTGCTTTCTTGGATCACCTTCTATACTTTTGGCATTTTAAAACGTGGCTTAGCCAGGCTCGGTGGCTCGGCCTGTAATCCCGCGCTTTGGGAGGCTGAGGTGAGTAGATTGCCTGAGCCCACAGGTTCGAGACCCGCCTGGGCAATTTGGTGAGACCTCATATCTACAATAAATCAAAAATTAGTGGGGTGTGGTAGTGCGCGCCTGTAGTTCCAGCTACTTGGAAGGCTGAGGCGGAAGGGTCACCGGAGCCCAGCAGGTCGAGGCCACTGCACTCCAATCTGGGCGACAGAGTGAAACTCAAAAAATAAATAAATAAATAAAATAAAACGTGGCTTCCAGTTTTATATCAGTTCTTCCATTTCATCAGAGAGCTAGAGTGTTTTGGAGCTCTCTAGTGCAACTCTAGAGAACAGTCAATTAGATGCAATCTCAAAACCAATGTTTCTCCTTCAGAATGTCCACCATTCAAAACTTATTTTAAAGTGCAATTCCTCCCCCAACATTTTATTATTAAAGTGTTTATATGTACAAAAAAGTTGCAGTTGTACAGTAAACTCCCATATGGCCACCACTTAGAAAATCCACAGCTAACATTGTAATTTGTTTTATCAAAAATCTATTCAATTTGTATCCCTTTTTTGGTCCTAGAAATATCTTTAAGTTGATCCTATCAGATCAGGCTCAGCATGTGTTTAGAAAGGTTTTCCCATTTCTAGTATGTCTGAATTTTTTCTATGACCTGCTTGTGTCTCCCAATCCCCTGCTATTAAGTTTAACTCCTTCCAGCTTGAACATCTGCAGACACTCCAGCTGTGTATCTAAGTGACCTCTTTATTACAAGAGATGTCCAACATTGATTTTTTTTGCAATGAACATCTTAACATTTTGAATATAATACTAGCTTTAAAAAATTATGCAAAGATCAAAATAAACTATTCCATTGCTTACCTATACATTCTGCTTATTTTTAATGACCAGGGGACAAGGTGTGATATATACCTATTTTAAATGGCTAGCACAGTTGAGAATGGGGGCATTTCTTGTCTCTTTTCTGTACAGGTTGACACTAAATGTGCTTTTTGTTTCAGACTGTGAGTATAAACACACGGTATGTTGGCTATTAATGAGTACCATGAAAAGGAAACATGAAAAGAGTCAGTAGAGTGATGGAGTAGGTGAGGGGTAATATTTTACAAAATGATAAAGTGATATTTTATCAAAGATGACTAAAAGGAGGGACAGGCCCCACAGACTATCTGATGAAAGAACATTTAAGACAGAGGGAACTATAAGTGCAAAGGCCCTGAGGCAAGAGCTGGTTTAACATGCCGTGGAAGTATCAAGGAGGCTGGCATAGCTGGAATAGTGTGAGAGAACAGCAGAGTGCTGGGTGGGGGGTGATCAGAGACTGGAGTCAGATCACAGAGGACCAAGGAGGCCACATAAGAGCTTTAATTCTGAATGAGAAGGAAAGCCATTGTTGTGTTCTGACTGAGGAGTGATGTGATGCATGTCATCTAACATTTTTAAAGCCTCTGTGTATTTAAAGCACTGTGCCAGAAGCTGCAAGCCATTATAATAAAAACAAGTAAACATAATAAAAGAAATTATAATAAAAATGAAAGTTATACTGTTATGTAACTATAAGCAGGCTTTATAAGTGGAATGAAGGAACCCTCAGTAGTAACCAAATAAATGAGGGAAGACCTGCAGGAAATGGACCCCAGGAAATCCAGAAGCAGTGCTTTTCTATGTCAGGAATGTGTGAGCTGGTTAAAGAGCCTCCTCTGTGTTACTTGTGAAGTAACACCTTCACAAGTCTTGTTACTTGTTACTCTGTGAAGGCTCAAATGGAGTAGGAACAGGGTCTTAGATTTTGTTGTTGTTGTTACACTTCTTAAAATATGATTATGAACTTGTCAACATCAGTATAGGGATTTATTAACAATAGCATTTTAGGTCCTCCAAAATGCCTTTTTAAAGGGCATAACATACTTATAATTAAATATGTTGTCTTTAAAAGTAGTGTAAACCATCACTCTGTTTGTGTCAGGATGAAGGGAAAAAAGTACTTCTTTCAAGTATTTGAAAGACCACTTGGTTTTGCAGTTTTGAAATAGTATCTTTGGACTGTATGTTTTTGTTGTCTATTTTAGTAAGATGTGAGAAAATTATGATTAAGGGTGTTCTTAAGTGCTCTGAAAGATAAATTCAGAGTATCTTATTTCTTTAAGATCACCACAGATGGTATTTGCAAGCTTCATTACTTTCTTAGTCTTATTGTACAGATTAATTTATAGCGTGCTTTGAAATATAAATGTGTTGTCTATGTAAAACTATTTAACAAATTGCTTGTATCACCTGTACCTCAGAGATGTGGATGCCAGTGATGAGCAAGTACCAAGCAGTGGGAATGGCACAATTCTCTTGGTGGAGGGCCCTCCTCTGGACAGCTCTGTGTCCTGTGTCTTAGCTCCTCTTCCTGCAGCCTTCCATAATACATTGGTAGAGTCCCTGAGCCGTTGCCACTTCTCCAAAGACCACTCAACAGCCAGCTACCCTGCCCAGGCCGACCTTCCTTGGGCTTATACCCTCTCCAAGTCATAGCGGACTTCCTAGATGTTTGTTGGTGGGGAACTCCAGGAGTTCCCTTCTTACCTGAGCCCACAGAGGGTAATTAGGAGTCAGACTTGCTTCCCTCCAGAAGCTTTATTTGCTTTTACTAGCCCTGAAGTAATCACTATATTGCCTCGGCTTTTTTGTTTTTAAAGAATACTTAGTGGATCCTTTACTTTATAATGAACATCTAAAAAATGTGTACTTACAAGTTTTTAATGAGATGTAATCCATGTCCTAAAAATCACTCTTTTAATGTATACAATTCAGTGGTTTTAGTATACTATCTAATTGCAGAACATTCTCATCAGCCCCAAAGAAACCTTGTACTTAGTAGTCACTCCCCATTTTTCCCTCTCCTAACCTCTGTCAACCACTAATCTGCTTTCTGTCTCTGTAGATTTGCATGTTCTGGACATTTTATATAAATGGAATCATACAATATGCCACCTTTTATGCCTGGCTTCTTTTTCTTAGCATGATGTTTTCAAGGGTTAGCCATGTTGTTGTATGTATCAGTTCAGTACCTAATTATTTTTTTATGGCTGGACAATATTTTATTGTATAACTATACCACATTTTGTTTTTCTGCTCACCAGTTGATAGACATTTGGATTGTTTCTATTCTTTGGCTGTTAGGAATTATACTGCTATTAACATTTATGTGCAGATTTTTGTGTGGACTTACACTTCAGTTTGCTTCACATCTTGAATACCTTTTTGTTTACTGTGGAAGCTCAGCTGCTCTCCTTGCTTTCAGAGGAGCCTGTTCCCCTCCAAACTTTCAGCAATATCATCCTTATTCCTGTGGTCTTACTATTTCTTAATAGAACTGGACATGATTTCTCTAAAACTTTCTTGGAACTAATGTGAATGCTTGTGGAGAGTAAGGAGGTCTAGCAAAGTCCCCTGGATTGTTGTTGGATTTAAATCTCAGAATAAATCTACTGTTTACCTTTTCTATAATGTATGTAATTGGGAAAACTTTGGTTGGGAACAGCTTCCGTCACCGAATCCTTGAAAGTGGAGGGGGGTTAGACTTGGTCTATTCAAGCTTCAAATCACTATGTACAAGTTCTACCCTATTTCATTAAGTTTTCCTAAAAGAGCATCAAGAAATCCATTTCCAATGGTTTAAGAACAGCCTACTTCATTTTCACTTAAATTTTTTACTTCTGACAGGAAGGAGAGGTAAGAAGTATGTGACACACTTGGCAATATCAGTTACCTACTTTGCTGTAGTCTCATTTTACAGATGAAGAAATTGGGAGGCTAGTGGGGCTGCTTGAATGTTGCTTTGATTTCTTCACTTTTTAAGATATTGGCTTTTCATGCTTTTAGAGTAATTTTCTTGTCAAATTAACTTGTAAATTGTTAATACTTTCTGAAATAAGAACAATAAATTGCTTTAGAAAATGAAAGATTACTCTGGATAATTTTATTTATTGTCAGTGTAGACCAAACCAGCTGAGGTTAATTCTACATATATGATTTAAGCTTTACACTTTATTTATTTAGAATTATGGAGAATAAAATATAGAGCTTGTTTTAATACTTCATAATTTTGTTCTATTTCAGTGAAAAGTGTAAGGCTAGGGGATTTACCGTGATTGTGGATGGCAGAAAATCACAGTGGAATGTGGTGAAAACAGTAGTCTTAATGCTACAGGTAATTTTATTTTTGTCTATCAGGAAGTGGTTTTTATTTTGCAGCAACATATCATGGTGAAAATGGCAGATACATTTCACTTATTGGACAATGCCTGGCTTCTCAGCAGTGACTGGATTCTGAAAATACGCATACACTATTGGATTGTTCTGTTAATTTTTATAGGTTTGAGTTTAAGTAGTAAAATTAATCTCAACCCTATTATAGAGGTTTGTAAATGATTGAAAGTAATATCTCATGTTTAAGTAATTTAAGCAAGAAGGTCAATTTTGGTTTTGGTTTTTTAAGTGTGAGTGTCAACATTATCACTCACCTGGGAGCTTTTGCACACTGTGGTTTGTGTCACTACATCCTGCAGCCCCATTGTGATCCTCTAGCTAGGTAGTAGGATTGGGAAAGTCTAGTCTGAAGAAGCTGCTCAGGTGATTCTGGTATGTTTTTCTCTTCTAGTCCCCTCTTTTCTCCTTAAAGCATCAGGATTCATGATGATCTTATTATTTATTTATAGCCCAGAAGAAATTAACTTAACAGCTGTGTCCTCAGGGACTTTAGCAGCTCACAAATTAACATTTCATAAACACCTACAATTACAAAGTCCTTGAGATCTGATGCCAGTCTTGTTTATTTCCTTGTGTTCCTCACAGAATGTTTCCCTATCTCTCGCATTTAGTAGTTAACCCTTAAATATTTGTTGATTTATTTTAGGGATATTAAAAATACTATGATTCGACAGGAAAAAATAAAACATTTGAGTTATTGAAAGGTAGGGCTGATTACACTCATACACTGGGCTCTTTGTTTTTAGAAGGGCTTCTCCTGAGGTTAAATTTGAGTTTAATGAAAGGTTATCTAATTTAAATGAAAGAGAAAAGGACATTCCTGGCAGGGTCTCTGACTTAGTTACAGCTCAAAAATGAAGCAAATACAACGAAGGGAGTTGCTAGCAGGCTAGTCTGGGGGAAATATGAGTTGACAGTAACATAGGATAGTGAACATTTAGTTAAGTGAATATCAATGAATATCAATATATTGAAAGAGAGATCAACAATTTTAAATGAGTTTGAGAAATAATTGGTAGCTGCTTTAGGGTTCTGTGAAAAGGAATATAATTTAAAAATTTAAGTGATAACTAAGGAAAATGATTCTTAATGTTTTATCATTTATTTTAAATAGTTGGGACAAAGATTCGAGGGGTGGGAGCAAAGTAATAATTTTAGTTTTAGTGCTTAATGTGGTTCAGATACTGTGCTAAGCTTACTATATAAATCATCTCATTTAATTTTAGCCTCACAACCGTGCAAAGCAGGTTCTTTTGTTTCCGAAGGTCAACAGAGGCTCAGATATTTTAAAATTACTTAAAATTGAAATTTAGCTCATCTTATGTAAACCTTGGACCCTGACTTTATTCATTATTATAAAGTATATATTTACAGTGGCGTGTATCTGGCATGGTCCCCAAATTATCTGCTTCTTGCTTCATTCTTTTTATATGTTTGTCCTAAACTTTTCATCATTAGAATCACTCTTTTGGGTTATAGAGGACATGTTCCCTGAAGGTTCTGTTTTTAAGGAAGCACAGATTGGTGCCCAATAATTTTTTCTGTCAAAAAAAGTATACAGGACTTTCATATTCCAAACCCTGAGAATGAACTCTTCTCTGAAAAAGTTGTTAAAATAACTATTGGGTAAGAAATCCATTAATTATGACCTTGTGTTCTTCCTTTCATCCTGTCATTCAACTGTGTCACAGATGAGCTGTTTGGGACTTGCGGTTTGAACTGGACTTTGATCAATGGCAGTTTTGAAGAACAGTCAATGGATGATTTAATCCCCCTTGCGATTTCTTTTCTGATAGGTATTTTAACAACTTTTGGTTTTATTAATAGTTAACATTTTCAGAAGTTACAATGGCCTATTTACTCCTAGTCAAAGAGTTTGGACATACGAAGTTGTACATTGCTTGTATCTTAAAAAGTATTGGTACCAGTTATTTGACCTTAGAGCTGACTCTGCCAATAACTAGAATTTTCTGAAATGAGGGGCTTGGTTTCTCTTATTTCTCATAGCTTTCATATTCAATGGTTTTGAAACAATAATCTTCTACAAGGCAAAATATTAATAAACCTCAAATCTAGCTTGAATTTTCCAGCCCCTTTAATGAAAGTTTTGACACCATTGGCTTTATTTACTGTGGTCACAAAACAGTCATTGCAGGGCTTGGTAGATTTCTGATGTGCCCATGTTTGACATCAAAAGGTTTCCTGTTGTTCCCTAAAATGAAATTGTTATTATTCATTGCTGCCATTTATGGTCTAGAACAGAGGTTGGATCCTTGAGTTTATAAAGTTCTATTGGAACCCAATCACACCCATTCATTTGCATTTTATCTATGGCTGCTCTCACACTAACATGACAGATTTGATAGTTTAGGGAGAGTTTATGGCCTGCGAAACCTAAAATATTTATTTTCTGGACTTTTCACAAATAATTTACTAACCTCTTGTCTAGAACACATGAAATGGTGTAGTAGAACTTCAGAGTCAGACAGGCCTGGTTTTTATTCCAGCTCCATGGCTTTTTAACTCTTATCTCAGACAAGTTACTTTAGTTCTCTGAAGCTCAAATTATTCTTCTGTAAAATTGGGAAAATATGATCTGATAATGAAGATTCAGTTATTCAACAAACATTTATAGAGTGTGTTCTACATGTTAGACACTGTCATAGGCACTGGGAATTTAGGGATGATATGATAGATAAGGTACTTGCCATTGAGAGGCTTATATTCTACTTGAGGAGTCAGACAATAAGCAATTAAGCAAATTAATAAATAATGCAATATCAGATGATGATAAATACTATGAAGAAAAACACGGCACTAAAAGGAGACCAAGTCAGAAGTGCCACTTTAAATATGGTGGACAGGGAAGGCTTCTCTGAAAAAGGAATATTTGAATACAATCTTACATAACCTGAGAGTACTCCTACGTATAAGGCAAGGGACATTCCAGACAGGACATAGCATGGGCAAAGACCTGAGGTGGGAACAGACTTGTAACATTCCAAGAGCGGTGAGAGAGTTAGGAAGGTCGAGAAGGTCATGGCTGTAGTAGAGGAGTGAGGCAGGAGGGGAGAGGTGTGAGATGGGGCTTGAGATGTCAGCACAGCAGGACCCTGGGCTTGGAGCGCCTTATAGGCCTTGGTCAAGGGTTTGAATTTTATTCTGAGCACAAGAGAATGTCAAATGAGAGGCCTGATGAGGATTTTCCAGAAAGCTATTTAACAATGTAGGTGGTAGAAATGGTTAGATTTAAGATATATTTTGAAGTTAGACTCTGTGGGGTTTGCCGACAAAATATATGTGAAATATTCATGGGTAATATGAATAACTTTATCTAGTAAATATGAAATTGTATTGTCAGAGATTAGCTCTTTGTTCCTTGTTAATAATCACATATAATCTTGGACTCTTTGTATAAAGGCTGATAAAAAAAATTATTTTGTGTGAAAATTGATTTTATATCTTTTGATGAAATTTTTCTAGATGATTGTGTTAGAATATTTTTTCATATTTTAGAAAAACCAAATTTAATAATTTCTCAACTAAAAATTAACTGTTGCAGTTTAATGTAAGCATATTCCTAGCCCAGAGGTTTAATAAAACAAAATGATTCACATGCACTATCTATGCTGCATTATTTATTAGAAATTATTTCTGAATCAGCTTATTTTTCAAGTACATCTTTATTGCAGTGTATCTTTTAAAGTTTGGAAAATTTCTTTTACAATACTATTTTAATTCTTTCCCAAAGGTCTCTTACTTAGCCTAGTCATTAATATCTGATAATCTATAAAATTGGTAAATTATTCATTTTATGTATATAATTTGTAATTATTTTTCTGTATTTTATAGAATGTTGTTCCAGCTGAGGTGTCCCTTGTTTGTGTGGTGAAGCCAGATGAATTCTGGGATAAGAAAGTAACACATTTTTGTTTTTGGAAAGAAAAGGATAGACTTGGCTTTGAGGTAAAAATAATCTATTTTCAAAGTGTGTTATATCTTTAACAATAGTATTTTGCTGCTATTATATTGTTTGTTCAGCATTGGTTACTAAATGTTGTTTAACTAATGCTTAATTAGTGACTAAGTAATAATTAGTATATAGTCAGCATTCAGATACTTATTAAATGAATTGATTTTTTAGTTCAAAAATCATAAGAGGTTTTGTTTTCAATTATATTGTTCTTTGTTAACTCTGAATAAGTAGAATCGTTTGTATTATAAAAAATATATTGCATTACCAAGAGGAAACTTAATGATCACTAGGAAATCCTACACATTTTGAAATTGATGTGAGTCTGTTTTCTATGATATATCATAATTTTTTTTTATATTTGACTTTGTTTGATACATAACACAGTTTTTCTTCCTGTCCTACTAACTACTCTCTTTCTGTCTCCCACTTTTCTTGTGTAATAGTGCGTGGTGTTGTAGGTTAGAAAGAAACACTAAGTTGGAACACAAATCTAATCAATTTGTCAAAGTTTTCCTTCCATATCTGTTAATTCTCAGTTTCTTCCAAGTAGAATTGATAGATACCAACCTTCACATTGTTTATAAGTGTGGAAACTTTGACGAATACAAAGTCTAATCCAAACACACAGAATATATGAGGGAGGACTCAAAAAACCCTGGAATTTATTTATTAAAAATTTTGTTAATTCTTACATATGTAAACTTCAATCACCTTCAAAGAACTCTCAATTTGATGCAATAAACCTATCGAGACACTTTTTCCACTGCTTAAAACAGTATTTGAATTTGTCAATTGTGATACTTTTTAGTGCTTCTGTTGTTTTTTTGTTTTGTTTTGCCTCTTTCACATCAGCGAAACGTTTCCCTTTGAGAACTTTTTTCATTCAGGGAAACAAACAAACAAAAAGTTGCTCAGGGCAAGATTGGATTAATAGGGAGGATAGGCCACATAGGCATGCTGAACGCTCAGTGCAGTGTAAGTAGGTGTGTTGTGGTGGTGGAAGAAGCAGTCACCTATTTGCCATAACTCAGGATGTTTCTTCTGCAAATCTTGGTGCAATCCTCTCAAAACTTCCAGATAAAAACTTTGGTTGAATGTTTAATCTGGAGGAACAAATTCCCAGAGTATTACGAGGAGCTTGCCCTCCAAAAGATAATTTCAGTTTTTTGGGGGGGTACCCCATCATAGACCCTTGGAATGCTTACAAAGAATCAGACAGTAAAGATTCATTTTGGACCTTACCATACTACAGAGAGTGTCAAAGAAAAAATGTAATCACATTTTAAGGAAAGAAAAAACTGTATTAAAATTGTAATACTTGATATATACCAATAACAAAAGATGAATACAAGTCAGTTTGACATATGCAATTATAAGAGGTGCTCAGAGTAGTTACCATCAGCGTCCAGGCACTTCTGATTTCGGCGAACTACTGCAGGACTTGTTGCTGTGCAAGGCATCCCAGGTTTTCCTCGTGCACATCACATACAGTACTATGCATCTGAAACATTACAAATGCATGCAGTTGTTAGGTGAGTTGGAGGTTCTGTTGCATACTCATGCCTCCATTGTTGTACTTCTACAGTGTTCTCAAATTTCAAATACCACTTCAAAATGATTTTATGCTCCTCGAATGATAACCATGCTTCTACCATTTTTGACTGTACTGCTTACCACATGGTGACACTAGCTAGCATTCATTTGATTAATACTCATCTTTTGAGCAAATGTCATACTACACATTGCTACCGTTATTCAACTTTGGAAAGTAATACTTAGATAACATCTCTTAAGATGTGTATAAATTTTTTGGCACCCCCTGATAGCTCATCATTTTTATTTTTACCAAAGTCCATATCAGGGTATTTTTGCTATGGAGGAAAGGTCATCAGTGCACATTAGAAAGATTTAAGAATACCTAGTTTGTTCTTAGATGAAGAAGTTTGAAGTGTCTTAAAAACGTATGGTTATTTTATTTACTTTGAAAAATGTTTAAGTTCTAGTTTATAGGCAGTGAAATTCATCCATTTTAGTGTATAGTTCTGAGATGTCTCACAAAACATATAGTTATGAAAGTACCACAATCAAGAAATCAGGAACTATCTCATCATCCTCAGAATTCACCTATACACTTCTGTAGTCATCTTCTCTATCTTCAGGCCCCTGACTGGTAGTAAAGGAAAACCATTTCTCTACTCTCAAAATGGGGATTCCCACAACCCCCAACTCAAGTTTAATTATTTGCTGCATTGGATCACAGAATTCAGGGAAGCACTTTACTTACATTTCCTGACTTTTAAAAGATATTATAAAGGATATGGATGAACAACCAGATGAAGTGATATGTGGGGCAAGGTCTGGAGTTGTCTAGAGTGCAGGAACTTCTGTTCCCAGGGCATCAGGGTATACACCTCTCCTGGCCTAGTCACCCACCTGGATGCTCTCCGGATGATTTTGTGCTCATCTAGAAGTTTTTAGAAAGGCTTCATTAAGAAGGCAAGATTGATTAAATCATTGGCCATTGAACTCATCTCTCCTGCTCCTCTGCCTTCCCCAGAGACAGGGGAGTGGCACTGAAAGTTCCAGCCTTCTAATCATGCCTTAGTCTTTTTGTAGACAAGCCCTCTTCTTGAAGCTGTTTAGGAGTCCCTAGCTATCAGTCATCTCAGTAGCATACAAAAGACACTCTTATCACTCCAGAGATTCTAAGGATCTTATAACTCTTGTGTCAGGAACTGGGGACTGAGACTGAATATTACCACAGATACTCCTATCACCCAGGAATTATAAGGGTGTCAGGAGCTCTGTACCAGGAACCAGGGACAAAGAGCAAATGAATATTTCTTATATCACAATATTATAGGTGGTACCTGTTCAAATCTTTTGCCCTTTTAAAAAACCTTTTGTTTTCTTGTTGATGAATTTTAAAAAGTTCTCTATGCATTTCTGATAGATCATTTATCCGACACATAATTTACAAATATTACATCCTAGTTGTTTGTTTGTTTTCATTCCCTTAACAGCATTTTTCAAGACATTTTTTGTTTTTAACTTTGATGATCAGTTTTTAAATTTTCCCATTTTACAGGTGGAAAAACAGTTTTCTTTTACGAATAAGACTTTTGTGGTCATATCTAAGAAATATCAGCCTAACTCAAAGTCTCAGAGATTTTCTCTCATGTTTTCTTCTGAAGTTGTATAATTTTAAGTTTTAAATTTAGACCTGTTGTCTATTTTTAATTAATGTTTGTGAGCTAGAGTCAAGGATATGCATTTTATGTGTATGTATGCATGTGCTTAGTCATTTTAAATTTATGGTTTGGTTTTGACCCACCATATGTTCTATAACTGTCAAGATGATTCATAATGTTGTTTAGGTCTTCTATATCCAATAATAGTCAGTCTACTTGGTCTTCCAATTACTGAAAGAGAAGTGTTACAGTCACCAACTTTAATTGTGGAATTATTTCTACATTCATTTTTGTTGGTTTTTGCTTTACATATTTTGAAGCTCTGTTTAGTACATAAAGATTTTGTTGGACCCCAAAGTCCTAAATCTGAGAGACCACCAAAGAGCCAGCTCTGATGCAAATCACACAAGGGTCTTTATTCAGGCTCGAGTCTGGGCTCACATCTGTAACCGGCGCAGCGGTACAGGAACGAGAGCCCTGACCTAGTACAGCAAGTGGTTTATATACACAGTTGTGAGGGAAGGGCTGGGCGTGACTGGTTTTTCCTGGCTTGAGACATTATCCAACTAGAAGAGGGCATGACGTAGAAAACGAAGTCCATGGACCTTGCATAATTAGTTCTCAATTAGGTCCATGGTGATGTCAGGGGCAGGAGTGCTTGAGATTGGTTGGTTGGTTCGCTTTTGATTTGCGCAGGCTCGGGCTCGGCTGCCTGTTATTGACTACTAATGGCCAAACAGGCGGAGGGGAGGTAGTTAAGCCTCCTGGAATGTCAGATAAGCTACAGTTTACAGTCAGCTTCGACATACAAGCAGGTTTGAAACAACACAGAGCCCACCAGAAGAGTGGCTGGCGCCACAAAGCCCACCATAATTCAAGCAAAGGAATATCCAGGAGGGGCTTATTGCTTAACATTCACACACTGCCATCAGTGGTTGCAGAAGCAGAAGAAGCCGGTTATTTCAGTTAGCATGGTTATTAAGGGACAAACAAAAACTTAACAAAGTTCTAAGTACAAACACTGCAAATATTTTGTAACTTTACGGTCACAGTTACTACCAGGCACCTTACATATGCCTAGTCTTACGGGGTTTGAGGTAGGGATTTATAAAATACAGTGAACGTGAGGTAGGAATTCATATAGTAAACGTTTCTTTCATAGCAAGTATAGTTCTTTTGAGTCCTTTGAGTCTCTCAGATTTAGGATTGTTACATCTTCTTGGTCTGTGTGAACCACTTTATTCTTACTAAATATTCTTTTCTATTCGTGATAATATATTTGGTCCATTGTCTGATACTGATATAACTACTGCAGCTTTCTTTTGATTAGTGTTTGCATGCTGTATCATTTCCATTCCTTTACTTTTAACTTATCTGTTTCTTTACATTTAAAGTGGATTTTTTGTAGACAATATACAGTTAGATCTTGTTTTCATATCCAATTTGACATTCTCTGTTTTTACATTGGTGTGTAAGGCCCTTTATATTTAATGCAATTATTGACACAGTTGTGTAAAATCTACCATCTTGTTGGGTTTTATGGTTTTTGTTTATTTTCTGCCATCATATAGAATATTTTTTATGATTACATCTTATCTCTATTATTGGCTTATAATTTATATCTCTTAATTTTTAAAAAATTTTTGTCCTAGGGTTTGCAATATATATATCTTTAATAATCAGAATCTTACCTTCAAATAATATGCCACTTCAGGTGAAATAGAAAGACCGTAAAGCAGTATATCTCTGGTACTTCCTTTTTAATGTTATGCATTTGACTTCTACTATGCTATAAACACATAACACATTGCTACATTTTTTGCTATAGACAATCTGTTCTCTTTTACAGCAAGTAAAATTTTTTAAATGAATTTTATGTTTACCTTTATTTATGCCATTTCTGATGGTGTTAATTTCTTTTTGTCTAGTATTACATTCCTTCTGCCTAACATAATTCTCTTAATAGATCTTATAGTGTGGGTCTATTGACACTGAATTTTCTCAGCTTTTGTTTACCTGAAGAAAATTTTTATTTATATTTCAGTTTTGAAAGGTATTTTCTTTTTTTTTCTTTTTTTTTTTTTTTGAGTTGGAGTCTCACTCTGTCGCCCAGACTGGAGTGCAGTGGCCGCTTCCGACCACTGCAGCCTCGACCTGCTGGACTCCGGCGATCCTTCTGCCTCAGCCTTCCAAGTAGCTGGAACTACAGACGCGCTACCACACCCGGATAATTTTTTTGATTTATTGTAGAGATGAGGTCTCGCCAAGTTGCCCAGGCGGGTCTCGAACCCGCGGGCTCAGGCAGTTCACTCACCTCAGCCTCCCAAAGCACGGGATTACAGGCTGAGCCACTGAGCCCGACTTGAAAGTTATTTTCAATGGGTGTATATTTTGTTAATGGGTATAGATTTTGTTTTGTAGGATTTTTTTTCTGTTGACACTTTAAATATACACTTCATCCTGAGCAACCCAGGGGTTTGGGAAACCAACTGCCTGTACAGTTGAAAATCCATATATAACTCCTCCAAAACTTAACTACTAATGCTCTTCTGTTGACCAAAAACCTTATCAATAACATAAATAGTAGATTAACACATATCTTTTATGTTATATATATTAGATATTGAATTCTTACAATAAAGTAGCCCAGAGAAAAGAAAATGTTATTAAGAAAATTATAAGAAAGAGAAAATAGATTTACTTTTCATTTAGGGGAAGTGGCTCCGTCATAAAGGTCTTCATCCTCCTTGTTTTCACATTGAGTAGGTTAAGGAGTGAAAGGAAAAGTGAGGTTGGTCTTGCTGTCTCAGAGGTGACAGAAGCTGAAGAATTCTCATGTATAACTGGGCCTCCGTGGTTCAAATCTGTTGGTTGGGGGCCAGCTATACTTACAGGTGCCTTCTCATTGCCTTTGCCTTCTCATTTTCTTAGTTACTGATAAGAAGTCTGCTATGACTTAGATGTTTAGTCCTTTGCAGGTGTTGTGTCTTTTTTTTCCTTTTGACTGCCTTAAGATTTTCACTTTAATTTTGACTTTTAGCAGTTTCATTTTATTAGGTCTAGGTGTATTTTATTATATAATTATTCGTTTGAGGTTCACTGTATTTCTTGGTTTGATGTCTACCATCAATTTTGGAAAATTCTTAGATATTTTCTTTTTAATATTTCCTCTGCCCCATTCTCTTTTTTTGTTCCTTCTGGAATTGCAGTTGAGTGTGTATCATAGACTATTTGAAATGTTATCATTATTTATGGTTATTCTTCTTTTTTTTTCCTCCCTCATGTCTTTCTTTTTGTGTTTCAGTTTGGATATTTTCTCTTGATCCATTTACAATTTCACTATTTCTTTGGTTGTGTTGAGTTTGTTGATGAAACTATCAAAAAGTTCCTTTATCTCTATTACTGCATTGTTGTTGTATAACATTTCTGTTTTGTTTTTAACAGTTTTTATCTCTTTGCTGTTATTCCCCTTCTGTTCTTGCATGTCTTCTGGCAGTATCTGTATCATAGTTACCTTAAATTTCCTACTGGATAGTTTCAGTATCTGGGTCTGTCCTTGTCTGGTTATGTTGTTTGCTTTTTTTCTTGACAGTGGTTTGTTTCTTTCTTGCTTTTTTTGATGCCTTGTTATTGTTTATTGAATGTTGAATGTCTTGTTTAACACAACAAAGACTAAGGTATTTATGCCTGCACAGAGACCTAACTTGCTTTTTTGCTAGGGTTTTAGTAGGATAAGAGAAGAGTTGAGTTATTCTAGCCAGGAGTTGGGTTAGCTTTGGGTTCTATTGTTACTGTTGTTTTCCTCTATGCACCACAGGCTTCAAATTCCTCTAGAGTTACTTAGTATATAAGATGGGTGCTGATTTGCCAGAGTTGTATTTGTGTGTGTGTGTGTGTGTGTGTGTGTGTGTGTGTGTGTGTGTGTGTGTGTGTGTTTAATTTGTTCCACCCTCAGCTGTAGAGCTTTCATTTGTGCCTGTGCCTCAGAGAAGTTCTTTTTCTCTGAACAATTGACCCTCCTTCAGCAATAGCCTGCTGTTATATATTAGTATTTGTCAGAGAGGCATTCTTTGTTGGTCCAGTTCAACCTCAGTCTTAGGTGGGCTCTGTTTCCCCGGGCCTAGGGCATAGAGTCCTCTTGGTGGCATTGCCCCTGCCCTAGTCCCAGCTCTGAGACCTGTGATACTTTGGGTTTACAGTATATTCCTGTCTCCACTTCCTCTCCTGGAATAATTTTTTTTCCCTCCCTTCTCTTAGCTGTGGTAGGACTTTGGTTGTTCCCTAAGGTCGGTAAGGTTTGCTTGCTGCCCTTCTCTCAGCACCTGAAGATTATTTTGTTTGTTTGTTTTTAAATAGGGAAGGTAGCATTAAAGACTCTGGTCTGTGTTTCTTGCCTTTCTAGTAGTGGCTGCTGTTCACTTCACCCAGTTCTGTTCTCTGAGAGAGACTTTTTTCACATTTCGGTCCTTCCTATTTCCAGTCTTTCTCCTGAGTCCTCAGAAGGCCTACGGAGAAAAGGCTCCCAGTGAATATGAATTATTGTTTCTGTGCTTCCCAGGGATTTTATACTTTTATACTAGCTCAGATTTGACACTAGGCATTCGTGAAACATTTGGGGCCAGATGTGGTGGGTCATACCTGTAATACCAACACTTGGGGAGGCCTAGGCAGGAAATTCATTTGAAACCAGGAGTTCGAGGCCAGCCAAGGCAGCATAGCAAGACCACAACAAGACAAACAAAATCTTTAACTCAGTTCTTACCTGACTTGTGTCATGTCTGACATTTTTCTCCAGGTAAGAAAGTGTTCCAGTTCCATCTCTCCTTGGAGGAGTAGGTCTTTCCTTAGATTTCAGGTTAATTGTTTTTTCTGTTAACTTAGCTTTCTAATGGGTTCGGTAAAGTTGTGATTTTTTTTCAGATTAACTTGCAATAATTTTTTGGTCATTGTTGTAAGGGTTAAGCAGTGCTCTTTCCAGCTTTCTACATTTCTAAGGAGAAACCAGATCCCCCCCCCCTTTATCTCTCAGTCAGCTTTTGTCTTTGACAGACTTGACTAATAGTGGAAGGATGTGTGCCAGCACATCCTTCCAGTAAAGGAAGATGGCCTAGGCTGCTGGATTACATTAGGAAGGGTGTTACCCTGGTAGTTGAGTAGGAATCCCAAAGGTACTGTGAGGGAAGAAAGTAAAAGCTGAAGCCAGGAGGCCTGAATGTCATTTCAAGAGTCAGGACCAGGCAGTGAGACCTGCCACTCGTGACCAAAGGCATACAGGAAACATTGCTCTGAAAGAATGAAAAGTGAACAGGGGCAAGTGACTCAGAAACTAAAGCTGTGAACGCTGGGTAGAGGAGAGATCCTTTTTATGAAGAGACTGTCCCATCCTGCTTAAGCATAGGCATTCTCCCAGAGATGCTATGCCTAGTTGGGTTTTATGCTGCCTAATTTAATACTGACTACATTCTTTGCATCTTGGAGGATAAGACAGAAGACAGAATTCCTATCTCTCTTGGTCTGATGTCATAGATTGTTGTTTTAAAACAGAAGCATTAAAGCTTTTTATATCAGTATGTTTTCTTAGACGTTGAAGAGCTCCAACTAGGATTTTTTCCCAAGCAGTAAGTGCCTAGTGTCCTAATGAGATGAAAATAATTTCAAATGCTGATTAATATGCTGCCAAGCATATTCAACTTTAAAGGGCAGTATAACCAGCCATTAAATGATGCACAGAGTTATATATAATTCAGTTCAACATAGATACTTGTTTAATTACAAATTGTTTTCCATGGTGTTATTTTGGATAATTTAGGCTATTATAATTAAACCTGTGTTTTTGTATACCTTCTAGGTATTTTTAAAAGCATAAATTTGTTATGAATGCTAGTGTTCCTGTGAGCATAAGTGTATGTTTTATCTTACAGCATTATCTATAACTAAGGTTTACTACCAGATAATCACAATTTTCATTAAATAATCACCCAGTAGACATTTTAGTGATACCTGTTCCCATATAATTTCACATTTTCTTGCCCATCCATCCTTCCTAAATGTTTTCTTCTAGATGATCTCCTCCTATTCACTTCTCCAGTGGTTTCATCAACCATTGAATATTTGCCTCTCATTGCTAATTTCAGTGTTTCTCCATATATCTTTCCTATTTCCAGAATAGATACTTACCTGTACATTTTCCTTCTTAGCAAATCAGATATTATATTCAAGTATTTTATGACTTTGGTAGATTTTGCTGATTCGATGATGGTATCTATAGTCTAGCTAATGACAAGATAAAACTGAATGAGCACTGACATTAATCTTGTCCCCATAATGTGAGACTGATACTCAGAAGGATCACAACCCCCCTGTTCTTTACTGTCACTTGTTACTGTAAGAATGTTATTTATTGGTAATGGTAACCAGCCACCATTCTAAATTGCTTTCTTCTCTTATCTCTTCTTAATAACTGCATCTGATTTTGTTTTCTTTTTAAAGTTTTTATTTTATTATAGAGATATGGGATACAAGTGAGGATTAACTACATAAGTAGGCTGCATGCAGGTGAAGTTTGGGCTTCCAACTGGCCCTGGTAGTAGACCAGGTACCCTTTGTGTTGTTACATGCCCCTACCCTCCTATCTTCCTCCCTCCCCTAGCAATGCCCAATGACTGCCAATCCTTCCTTTGTGCTCATGTGACTATTATTCAGTCTTATAAGTGTTCTCAACACTTATGGTTGAGAACGTGAGGTATTCAGTATTTTGTTGCTGTGATAGATCACTTAGTATGATGGTCTCCAGCTTCATCCAATTTGCTGCAAAGTCCATGATTTTGTCCTTCTTTATGTCTGCATAATACTCCACTGTGTACATGTTTCACATTTTGTTTATCCAGTCCACTTTTGATGGGCAGTAGGATTGTTTCCATGTTTTTTCTATTGTGAATAGTGCAGCCTACTTATATACATGTGTGTACCGGTGTTTTTTATAGAATGGTTTATGTTCTTTGGATATATTCCCAGGAGAGAGATTGCTGGATTATATGGGAGGCCAATTTTTAGTTCCTTTAGGAATCACCGCACCACTTTTCATGAGGTTGAACTAGCTTGCACTCCCACCAACAGTGTAGAAGTATTCCCTTTTCTCTGCACCCATGCCAACATCTGTTGTTTTTGACTTATTGATGATAGACATCCTTATTAGATATTAGGTGGTATCTCATTGTAGTTTTGATTTGCTTTTCTCTAATGATTAGTTAAGCTGAGCATTTTTCATGTGTCTGTTGGCTGCTTATATGTCATCTATTGAGAAGTATCTATTCATGTCTTTTGCCCACTTTTTAATGGAATTGTTTCTTTTTTTGGTCTTTTTAGACTTTCAGTTTCTTCTTGTTTCAACCTTGGGAAGTTGTGTGATATCAGAAAGTCCTTCATTTCCTATAGGTTTTCAAGTTTATTTGCATGCAGGTGTTCATAGTAGTCTCTGATAATGTTTTGAATTACTTCAGAGTCAGTTGTGACTTCGCCTGTTGCATTTCTAATTGTGTTTATTTGGACTTTCTCTTTTTTTAAGTCAGTTTGGCCCGGGGACTATCGGTGTTATTTATCCTTTCAAAGAACCAGATTTTTGTCTTGCTGTTATCAAACAACAACTTTGTCTTCTATGTCCTGTAATTATGATTTCATCTTGGTGATCTGGATGATTCTGCTGAAGTTAGTATTTAGGTAATCTTGCCTTTCTAGCTCCCTTAGGTGTGATATTAGGCTGTTTATTTGTGATCTTTCTGTTTTCTTTATGTGTGTGTGCAATGCTATGAATGTTGTGAATTTTCCTCTTAACACTGATTTCGTGGCATCCCAGAGATTCTGATAAGAAGTATCTTTGTTTTCATTTGTTTCCAGGAATCTTTTTATTTCTGTCTTGATTTCATTGTTGACTCAGAAGTCATTCAGCAGCATGTTGCTTAGTGTCCATGTCTTTGTGTGTGTTGGAAGGATCTTGTTAATGGCGGTATTTATTTTTATTCCACTGTGATCTGAGAAGATGCATGGTATTATTTCAGTCTTCTGGTTTTGTTCATGCTTGATTTATGTTCAAGAATATGATTGATTTGGAGTATGTTCCATGTGTTGATGAGTAGGATGTATACTTTGTAGTTGTTGGGTAAAGTGTTCTGTAGATGTCTATTAAGTCCGTTTGCTTGATCATTGAGTTGAGGTTCCAGATCTCCTTATTGTTGTTGTTGTTTTTTTGCCTTGATCTGTCTAAGGCTGTTAGTGTGGTATTTAGGTCTCCAACTATGATCCTGTGAAGGTCAGTGTCCTTTTTTAGTTTGTTTTGTAGTTGTTTTATAAAGTTGGGTGCTCCTGTGTTGGATGTATATATGTTTAGGATGGGTATTTCTTGCTGGTGGATTGAGCCTTTTATTATTAGGTATCATCATTTTAACTTTTGATGGATTGAAGACTGCTTTTTCTGATATCAGAATAGCTACTCCTGCCTCTTCTGTTTTCCATTTGCCTGAAAGATTGTTTTCCAGCCTCCAACTTTGAGTCTTTGGGTGTCCTTTGCAGTGAGATGAGTTTCCTAAAGTGAGCAGATTGTTGATCATGCTTCTTTATCCAGTTTGCCACTCTATGTCTCTTCAATGATGCATTTAGTTCATTCATGTAAAAAAGTTGATTAAAATGTGAGAATTTATTCTTGTCATTAGGACTCTTAGGGTGTTGTTTTGTTTCCTTTTAGCTTTTACATTTACATATGTGTGTGTTTTCATTTTTGTGGGTGCTCTGTATGCTGTTAACCCTGTGTTTGCCTGTGCTTTTGTGATGGGCATGACTTTTTTTTTTTTTCTGTGTTCAACACCTTCTTAAATATCTCCTGAAGGGCTAGTCTGGAGGTGGCATGTTCTCTTATGGATTAAATTCCTGGGAAGGTTTATAATTCTCTATCATTGATGAAACTTAGCTTGGTAGGGTAGGAAATTCTTGGTTGAAATTGCTTCTCTTTAAGAACGTTAAAAATTGGACTCCTAGCCGGGCTCGGTGGCTCAGCCTGTAATCCCGCGCCTTTGGGAGGCTGAGGTGAGTGGATTGCCTGAGCCCGCGGGTTCGAGACCCGCCTGGGCAGCAAGACCTCATCTCTACAATAAATCAAAAAATCAGCTGGGCGTGGTAGCACATGCCTGTAATTCCAGCTACTTGGAAGGCTGAGGTGGAAGGATCGCCGGAGTCCGGTAGGTCGAGGCTGCGGTGGCCGGGAGCGGCCACTGCACTCCAGTCTGAGGACAGAGTGAGACTCCAACTCAAAAAAAAAAAAAAAAAAAAAAAAAAAAATTGGACTCCATTCCCTTCTAGCTTGTAGTGTTGTTGCAGATAAGTATGGAGTGATTCTGTTGGGTCTTCCCCAGTAGGTAGTCTAACCTTTCTCTCTTGCTGCCTTTAGGAATTTTTTTTTTTTTTTCATGCTTATTTTGTGGAGGTGGATTACTGTGTGTCTAGGGGATGGTCTTCTCATGTGATATCTTGTGGAGATTTTCTGAATCTCTTGTGCTTGAATGGTTGCATCTTGGGTGAGATGTGAGAAGTTTTCTTGGATGACCTCATGGAGTGCTTATTCTGTGGTGTTCTTTGTTTCTCTTTCTGCTTCAGGGATACCAATCTGGTATAGATTTGTCTTCTTGCATATCCCCATATCTCTCAGAAGCTTTGCTTCTTCTTTTTTAGCTTTTTTTCTACGTTTTTGAAAGATTGGGTTCATTCCATATTTTGGTCTTCAAGCTCTGAGGTTCTTTCATGTGCTTGTTTTATTCTGCTTCCTATGCTTGTTACTTTGTTATTAATTTTGTGGATGGAGTTTTTTGTTTCTATTATTTCAGTATAGCTTTTTTGTTGTTGAAATTGACCAACTCTACTTTTACTTTCTGTATATTTCATTTAGTGCCACTTCATATTTCTCTTGATTCTTGTTCATTTTTGCCATCCAATCTCTGATTTCTGTGACTGTCATCTGGGGCAAGTTGTTCTGGGGGATTTCTATTGTTTGTGCTCTGATAGGTGTTTTTCCAGGCACTTTCTCTTCAGGACTCTGAGAGTTGCCTGTGTTTTTTCATTGATTTTTCCTCCTTTGTGACAGGCCTCTTTTCCTTCTCTATAATTCCATTGCTGAGTTAGAGAAGGCAAAGCATTTCTACCCCTTCCTCCACATAGTGTCAGGTTTCTGTTACTGCAGGTTTTCACTCCTACTGTTAAACTAATTGGGCCAGTTTTCAGCCCCTGCTGCATGTAACTGATGGCTCACACTAGGCTGGAGGGGGCGAAACAACTCAAAGCATCTTAGAATGGCTGACCCCACTTTTTCACCAAGTGGGATTTCAGTCCTTGTATTGGCCTGGTGCACAGTAGGGGCACCCAGATTCCTGTGCCTGCCGTCACTTTCTGGTCTTTCTGTGTTTAAAGGAACCTTTGCCGGGTGCAGGGTGTTTCACACATCCAAAAGTGTTCAGGGTGTCTCTGGCAATCAGTGGCTGACTCACTATTCTCTGCCTCTGCCTTGCTCAGCAAGAGAGATGCCAGTCTGTTTCTCCACTAGCTGCTAGTGGCAGGTGTGCCAGTCAGATTCAGTCTGTAGATGGGTGTTTTTCCTTCCTTGAAATTGGTTGCCATAGTGGTGGCTGGCACACAGATTTTGTTCCCAATTCCACTTCAGCTCTGGTTTCCCACTGCTGAACACTGACCAATACTCCTCCTCCCATGTGGGACCATTAGTTCTCACATATCTGGTAGTGGTGAACCAACTCAAAATGTCTTAGAATCATTTAACCTTCTCCTTCACTGAGCAGATTTTCTATTCTTGTCAAAGCCTGGAACAGGGCAAGGGATGAGGCACCCAGAATCCTGTGTCTGCTGTGGCCTTCTGGTCTTTGTGCACTAAAAGAGACCTCCATTGGGTGCAAGGTGTTTTGCCCATCCAAAAATGTTCAGAGAATTTCCATTTATCAATAGCTGTATTTCTATTCTCTGTATACTAGGCGAGAGAGGTGCTGGTCTGCTGCTCCACTGTGACCATCTTGCCCCTTCCCAACCTGATCCTGTTCCTTTTTGAATCCATATTAATTGTAGGACCCAGCATCAAAAACTTTCATCATGTTCTTCCATCAGGAACGCCTCTGGCTCCATCTGTTGTAATTCTTACCAGTTTTTTTAGAAACTTATTTTCCCGTAATGAGAAAAATATTCTTCATCAAACAGTTACACGCAGACATACATATCAAAATAGTATGTGAATAAACGTGTACACACAGGACTTTTTCCTAAGTGCACAAACACATACAAAGGCATATTTTCATTCTGGAACTTACACACACATTCTGAATAAATGAAATAAATATAAAACCTCTGAGTACCTGGAGTGAAAGTTTCAATGTTAGGTTATTTGGGAGTGTTTTATTAGGAAAGAATAAGTGTTCTAGTTACAGATGAAAGAATGAGATACCATTTCTGTAAGCTGGATTCCAGACTAAGAATTCCAGACTAAAGAAAAACCTTTACAAATATTTAGATTAAAGACCATAAGGTAAATGTCTTTCTCTTCAAGCTTGTTGAACCATGATATTTGCTAATTAATGCAATCTTGTGATTTAGTCATTTAATTTGTCTTGACCTCTCTAACATATATAAAATAAAGGAAAAAGTCATATGCATGTAGGACTTTACTAATAAAAATTCTTTATGGTTTTTATTTCTTTGAAAGAACTTGGCAAAAGTTTGAAACACTTGTGTAGAGTAGTGATCTCCCTTTCCTTTCTTTCCTGTAGTCCTGCTGTTTTATTCTGGTTCTCTTTCTGCTAGTTATGAGGCTTCAAATGTCTTTGATAATGGGGAGATAGATCTGAAATTTAGATTTCTGCTTAGTAAAATGATAGCTACTTTGAATGTAACCAGTAGCCTTTTTCTTCATACATGTAATTGTATTCATACATATTAGAAAATTCATGGTATGGATATTTGAAAATAATTAACAGTTATTTAACAGTTAAATCAGGTGAAAATCAGAATGTAATCCTCACCACATTCCTAAATTGATAAAACGTATGTTAACATATAATTTTCCTGAAGGCACAATAATGACTCTCATGCAAATATAAAATGAGCCTGTTGAGTACATTATTCAATTCATTAATAAATGAGGTTACCAGTAACTTGTAAGGTGTGGTTCAAAGAATACTTGAGGGATTTATGGTTTTCACAGGTGAATAAGATTGTTATTCTTATAGGCAATAAAGCTAGCTAATATTCTATAGATCAACAAATTATAAAATTTGAAGTTATTTCTTACTTCACTGAACAGAAATGTAGCAGTTATACTAGACAGAAATGATTTGCATTTCTTCTGTTAAAAAAAAAAAATCTGCAGCCGGGCTCAGTGGCTCAGCCTGTAATCCCACGCCTTTGGGAGGCTGAGGTGAGTGGGTTGCCTGAGCCCGCGGGTTCGAGACCCGCCTGGGCAACTTGGCAAGACCTCATCTCTACAATAAATCAAAAATTAACTGGGCGTAGTAGCACACACCTGTAGTTCCAGCTACTTGGAAGGCTGAGGCGGAAGGATCGCCAGAGCCCAGCAGGTCAAGGCTGCGGTGGTCAGGAGCAGCCACTGCAGTCTAGTCTGGGTGACAGGGTGAGACTCCAACTCAAAAAAAAAATAAATCTGCAAGTTAACTTTCACGCCTACAAGAGGTTGACACCTGTTAATCAATCTGTAGAAAGTTAGACTGGGCACTGTGGCTCAAGCCTGTAATCCCAGCACTTTGGGAGGCCAAGGTGAGAGGATTGCCTGAGCTCAGAAGTGCGAGACCAGCCTGAGCACTTGGTGAAATTGTCTCTACAATTAATCAAAAAATTAGCCAGGCATGGTAGCACACGCCTGTAGTTCCAGCTACTTGGAAGGCTGAGGTGGAAGAATTGCCTGAACCCAGCAGGTTGAGGCTGTGGTGGCTGTGAGCATGCCACAGCACTCCAACCTGGGCAACAGAGTGAGACTTCAACTTAAAAAAAAAGGAAGTCATTCAAAGGTACAGACCCAGCACTGAAAGAAAGAGCACTCAGTAATATCTTTTGCATTTTTCCAAGATTTAGGTGGTTTTTCTAACTGATGAATTATATTTTTTGTAAGATGAGATTTTGTCAAATTTGATATTGGGCATTAATGACATACTGAACATTATGTCACTGCAGAATGATAGAAGCTACTTTCTGAATTTGATATTTTAATTTTCTCTCTTTAAATTTTGTATCTCAAGTTAAGAGCAGCATTATAATGTTTTCTTACATCATTTTCCAAAATTTTCCAGGGGATTTAATGCTTGAAGAAGACATCATCTTTCACAATACTATCTTATTAAAATAGACTATAAACAGTTTTTAAATTATTAGTTTTTAAACTTTCATTTATTTGTTAGTTGACTAGTTCAGGGATGTCTGTCAGTCACTCAGATTTATCATTTAATGAGAAATCACAACTAATATGGTGGCTTTATCTGTGAAACAATTTCAAATGAACCGTTGGTCAATAATAAATTGTAAGATTGACTGATAGTTGATATATGATCATAAAAATAAAGATGACAATTGTACAAATTTGCATCAAGGCAATTATTACCAGATTTGTAAGTTATATTCATCTCATCAAAATTGTTACATAGCATATCATCATGCTTTGGTTCTCTAATAAAGTGGTTTAAATGATAGTATCTAGTGTGATTAAATCAAATTTGATTCTTCATTTATGGAAAGAAAAAGACTTCTTACAAATTCAAAGAGTCATCTACCAGGTCAGGCTTGCAAACATTTTCTCATATACTTGTTTGAATAAGAGTCTGAAAATTACAAAACTTAGCTGGGGTTTCTTAAGTATAAAAGCTAAAATTTCAAATATCAGGTCAGGAAAATCGTTTTTCTACCCCATTTTTTATAGCACAACAAAATTTTCATTATAATTTTTTTTTTAATTGGACTCTCTGTTGCCCAGGCTGGAATGCAGTGGCACGCTCATAGCCACCCCAGCATCAGCCTCCTGGATCCTGCCTCAGCCTTCCCAATCCAGCCTCAGGCGATCCTGCCTCAGCCTTCCCAATAGCTGGAACTACAGGTGCATGCTACCACACCCCACTAATTTTTTGATTTATTGTAGAGATGAGGTCTCGCCAAGTTGCCCAGGCTGGTCTCAAAGCCTTGGACTTAGGCAGTCCTCTCACCTCAGCTTCCCAAAGTGCTAGGATTACAGGCTTGAGCCACCGCGCCCAGCCTTTCATTGTAATTTCTATGTAACCTTAAAATTTAACATGAAAGTAGGTAATTTTATAAATGATTTTTGATAAATCATTAGCATCTTACATTACTCTTTTTTTTTTTTTTTTGAGTTAGAGTCTTACTCTGTCACCCAGACTGGAGTGCAGTGGCCGCTCCCGGCCACCGCAGCCTCGACCTGCTGGGCTCTGGCGATCCTTCCGCCTCAGCCTTCCAAGTAGCTGGAACTACAGGTGCGCGCTACCACGCCCGGCTAATTTTTGACTTATTGTTGAGATGAGGTCTTGCCAAGTTGCTCAGGCGGGTCTCCCAAAGCGCTGGGATTACAGGCTGAGCCACCGAGTCTGGCGACATTACTCTTTAAGTTGACTAAAGATCATTAATATCGGCTGGGCATGCCTATAATCCCAGCACTTTGAGAGGCCGAGGTGATAGGATTGCCTGAGCTCACGGGTTCGAGACCAGCCTGGGCAACTTGGCAAGACCTCATCTCTACCATAAATCAAAAAATTAGCCAGGTTTGGTGGCGCATGCCTGTAGTTTCAGCTAGTTGGAAGGCTGAGGATTGTCTGAGCCCAGCAGGCTAAGTCTGTGCTGGCCATGCGTGTGCCACTGCACTCCAGCCTGGGTAACAGAGAGTGAGACTCCAACTCAAAAAAAAAAAAAAAATCATTAATGTCATTTTTAAGTGGGAAAAATCAAAATTGGTTTTTTAATCTTGGTATAATATGTTATTTAAGATGATATGAATTTCTCTTCAGTTCATTATTTCAAAATATTAATAATTAATACATCTTTTTAAAAAACTTAAAACAGGTGCATTGTATGCCATTTCTTTATTATATCCTGTGAATATATTATATTCTGTAGAATGATATGAGAGTGTACACAAGATATCCTTGGCTATTTGGGAAATAGTGCTTCAGAGAGTTACAATGGACCCGACTAAAGAATTCTGGGTATCTGTGAAAATTTACTCTTTTAAATATTTTCTGAGAAATGAAAATGTTGGGTTTGTGGTTCCTTCTTCTCTACAAGCAAGAAATTGTTCTACTTTAAAGAAAACTTATCTTTAGGGTAGAGTATGGTATTTCTATCAATTAGTCTCTTAATTAGAGTAGGGGACAATTTCAACAATTATTTGAAGGAAAGTTTTACAGAAGATAATGAAAAATTGACTATATAATTTGTAAATTAATTAATATAATCTAATGCAATTTATACATTTTTTGACTTTTGTACTTTTTCATATTTTTCCCGTAATTTGCAGTGTCATCTCTTACTTATTAGTCACTTCACTAAAGATTGTTAAAGCTTTTTTTTATAGTTTTGGAAAATGTTTCTTTAGAATTTTCGGCATTGCATCATTATTTCTGTGTTTTGACATTCTGAGTCATAGGATGAAAATGAATCATACATAATACATGTGATTTTAATATGATTTTTGGGTGACCCTTGTTTCTTAATTTTGTTCTTAATTTTATTGATTGTGCTCTGAGATGACTTTTTTTGTTTTTGTTTTTAAAAATCTGACTATGCTTCTTTATTTTTTTTTCTACTTTGTCAGGTAAGAAAACATTTCCCATAAGAATGAAAACAATCCTCAGGTCTTCATTGCTTCATATTTAAACTTTCATTCAGGTTTGCTGTATTAGTGGTCCCCAAGGACTGTCATGGGGGTGGGAAAGAAGTCTTGGCAGTATTTTGTAACTTAAGCTGTAATGAAATAATTTCTAGAAAATCACCTGGTCTGGAATTCCTAATTTGTTTTGTCATTTTGACTTAATTCCATCTATTTTCTTCTTGTTGGTTATTTGCATTTCTAGCTTCCAGAAATTTCTTTCTTTACAGTTACTTTTTTAGCATTCCAGTTTTACTTCAGGCCCAGATCCTCTATCCTGACCCTGAAAATGGTTTCTTATTTTTGCTTATGCATTTGAATTTGCTCTTCACAAACAAATTCATAGAGGTGAAACCACACTCCTCTTTGATGTTTGCCATCATTACAAGGGAGTTGAATTGTTCATTCTGCCTGCTTTGCCCTCTGGGAAGCGGTTGACTGTAATTATATATTGCATTCTAGCAAGTGGTGTTGTTTCCCAAAGGCAAACAGACAGATTCACCTTTGTAAACAGTGCTCTTTTGTAGTCGCCTGGAAGAAGGGACTTTCCTCTTGAATGTCACATCTGGCTCACTTTATAAAGGTGATTCTTAGGTGTGGAGTTTGCTTAGAATATGATTCTTTCCTATGATTGCATACTCTTAAATGTGTTTTTCTGCATTCTTTTTCTAAAATAATGTTTCTAATAAAATAGGAACAGTTATTGCTATCTTGCCAGCCTCCTCTGCCCTTTCTCCTCACTCTCATCTTCTTAAACAAAAATGAGACTATTGCAGCGGAAACTGAGATGTTTCATAACAGTAGATAGTTTTCTAAATTGCTAATTTGAAATCATTATGAATTTGAGTCTACTGATTGTTCAAACTATTGTTTTTTTCCTTTCTCTCTCTCTAATCTTATTCAACTTTTTAAAAAATATTTTTACTAAGGGGTATTATATTCAAATAATTAATGTTTATGTTATTTTATAAACAAAAGTGAATCTGTACTATTTACACTTGAGTTGATTTTAGGAAAAAACTTTTAAGAGAAATACTTAGTTGGGCATGGTGGCACATGCCTGTAATCCCAGCATTTTGGGAGGCCAAGCCAGGAGGATTGCTTGAGCCCAGGAGTTTCAGATTAGCATGGGCAACACAGTGAAACCTCATCTCTATTATAATAATAATAGTAATAATAAAGAGAAATATTCTGATGGAAATAAACTTTTGTAACATGTCACTTTTAATTTCAAATTTTCCCTTTTTCTCATCAAACTTGAACACTGTTTATCCATGATTTTAGTATTTAGGAACCACAAAATAGAAAGGAATATATAGATGGTGAGATTAATCAGAGTGGGTGGAAGAGTGACAAGTGCTTTTCATTGGATAAAACAGCAAATATCTTAGAGGGAATGGCCCAAATTCAATGTAAGAATCACAGCTCTTTAGAATTATGTCCTCTTAGAGCTCAAATAAATATCACATATAATTTAATGTGGCTGCCTTTTTTGAAAGATTGGGGACATAAATCTGGAGTGGTGAATTCCTTTAGGTTGTCTTCTGTTGGGTTAGTGAATTTGTGTCAGAGTTAGGGCACAGACCTGGAATGACTGGCTTCTAGGTTAATATCTTTCCAGTTGTAAAATAATGGTGCTTTGCTTAGGAAAGGGGTTTGGAAATCATTTGGGGATATTCTAGTAAAGTCTTTGGCACTCTGTGCTGTTTATGACCAAAGGGACAACAACATTGAGAATATTGTCATCAAAGACCTTAGAATATCACAGAGAAATACTGCAGAGAAATAAATGAAAAATTCAGTTTTTTGGTAGACATATATCTTATTCATTCTCATAATTCCAACACTAAAACACACAACAAAGTAAATGTTTCCAATAAATAAATTTTACTTTCACTAAATATGACTGGAACAGATGCACAGCACATTAATTTTTTTCTTTTTTTCTTTTTTGAATTGGAGTCTCACTCTGTTGCCCAGACTGGAGTGCAGTGGCCGCTCCTGGCCACCGCAGCCTCAACCTGCTGGGCTCCAGTGATCCTTCCACCTCAGCCTTCCAAGTAGCTGGAACTACAGGCGTGCGCTACCACACCTGGCTAGTTTTTGATTTATTGTAGAGATGAGGTCTTGCCAAGTTGCCCAGGCAGGTCTCAAACCTGCAGACTCAGGCAATCCACTCACCTCAGCCTCCCAAAACGCGGGATTACAGGCTGAGCCACCGAGCCCGGCTGCATAGCACATTATTAAAAGTTAAGTTATGATAGAAGAGAAATGATAGTAGATTGTTTCAGAAGAGAGACCTTTTTCAGTATTTAAATAGAGTATTGTGTTAAATAAGGAGCAGTAAAAAAGTAGAAAGATCATCCGTTCTATCTTGCATTTTCTATTCAGTTGTCTTTTCAGGAGAGAACACCTGGGGGATGTTATCTTTCTAGATGTGAATTGAAGCTCAATTTAGCAAGTAATTTATTTCCTCATAGAATAAATATATATTTCTTGGTTTTATTGTTAGCATATATCTTGTTAATAAATTGCTAGACACTTTTGGAGAAAGAAAAATTTACAGGGGTCTCATTGTTTTTAATCTTCCGTGAAAATCTCTGTGTGGATCCCAAAAAAGAGTTGGTGACAGATTAAATGGTTTCTATGCCTAACTCCACTTACTGTTTTTTTTTAATAAACTTTATAGTGTGTATTTGAGTTTATAACATGACATTATGGGATACATATAGATAGTAAAATGGTTACTATAGTCAAGCAGATTAACATATCTATCATCTCATGTAGTTACTTTTGTGTGACAAGAGTAGCTAAAACTACTTATTTAACAAAATCCCTAAACACAATTTTATTAACTTTACTCCTCACATTATACAATAGGTCTCTAGAATTGTTCAATTTACTGCTTATTGTTTAACATCATGCCTCTCTCTGAGAACTAGTCAAAAGAAGTTGCATTGGAGCAAGAGGATAAAATTAAACCCCCGTGACAGCTTTTTTTTTTTTTTTTACTAAGGAAAAACCATTTTCTGTGTTCTTTTTATTCTAAGATGTTCCCATTATTACCTAAACAGGAAAACAGTGAAATTCAGATATACTAGATTCCTCATACTGAAGAGAACATTAAATTGCCATATGAAATAGGTATAGGCTAGGGACAGTGGCTCAGACCTGTAATCCCAGTGCTGTGGGAGGCAGAGGCAGGAGGACTGCTTGAGGCCAGAAATTCAAGATGAACCTGAAAATCATAGTGCGACCCTGTCTCTACAAAAAAGTTTTAAAAATTAGCTGGTCATGGTGGCATGTGACTGTAGTCCCAGCTACTTGGGAGGCTGAGGTGGGAGGATCACTTGAGCCCAGGAGTTCAAGAGTGCACTGAGCTATGATTGCGCCACTCCACGCCAGCCTGGGTGACAGCGGGACCCTGTCTCTAAAAATAATAAAATGAAATAGGCATAATAGAGTGTTTGCCATTATTAAACTAGTCAAAATGTAATTTGCTGTTCTATATCAAATTATTTCTTTTAAGTGGAACAAAGAAGTACATAAATTCCTTCAGCTTTCCTGTCATTACCTCTAATTTTACCTCTATTCTCCTTCTAACCTCTCTGCTTGCTGCTTCCGAAGGGTTGACCTCTCTGCAGCTTGAGCTTGAGATCTCCTCTTGCCCCATCTGTCAATTGTTCCTCTCTTCCCTTGATTTGTTTCTGTTTTTAGTTTATAATACGGTTGTCCACCTCATTAATGGGGAATACATTCTAAGACCCCCATGAGATAACTGCAACCTATAATACTAAATTTTTTCAATCTGATAAGCAGATGGTTACTAAGTGACTAATGGACAGGTAAAGTATAGGGTAAGGATACACTGGACAAAGGAATGGTTCACCTCCAGGGCAGGATGCAGCAGGATGGTGTGGTAGAATTTTTGTCATGCTATTCAGAAAAGCACACATTAAAACTTATGACTTGTTTACTTCTGGAATTTTCCATTTAATATTTTCAGACTGTGATTGATCATGGGTAAATGAACCTGCAGAAGTTGAAACTGTAGATGGAGGGCTATTACTGTGTAGTGTTTGGTATATATTCACAAAAAGTATGGATGTCTACATGAAGCTTAACAACAATATAAACACTCAGTACCCACCACACAACCTGAGAACCCAAATATTGATTCCTTGCAGTAAATCGATGTGTCTTTCCCTGATCCCGTTCTCCTACCCCGACCCTTAGCACCTAACTGAAGTTTGCGTTTATTCATCCTTTATGCTTTCTTTCTCAGTATGTCTGTGTGGGTGTATGTATTAAAACCTTATTTGTAAAAGACAAAACCTTAGAAGAAAGTAGGGAATGTTTATCTTTTATTATTGTTATATCTATAGCTATTGAGTTACCATCTTGAGATATTATTTATTCCTAAATAATATGCTTAGTTTTACTTATTTTTGAACTTTATAAAAAGATATCATACTTTTGGTTTTTACTGACTTGATTTTTCTCACTTATTATCATGATTCTAAGATTCAAGCATATTTTGGCGGTAGATGCAGTTGATTCATTTCTACTGCCAAATGATACTCCATTGTGTGAATAAAAACAATTCACTTTGATTTCCATTGATGGACATTTAGGTTGTTTCCAGTCTTCTGTCATTATGAATGATGCTGCCGCAAACATTTTTTTTTTTCCTTTTTGAGTTGTGGTCTCACTGTCGCCCAGCTGGAAGGTTGGAGTGCAATGGCACGATCATGGCTCACCACAGCCTCGACCTCCTGTGCTCAGGCAATCCTTCTGCCTCAGCCTCCCGAGTTGCAGGGACTACAGGTGCATGCCACCAAGCTGGCTAATTTTTGACTTTTTATAGGGATGAGGTGTTGCTAAATTGCCTATGCTGATCTCTAACTCCTGGGCTCAAGCAATACTCCTGTCTCAGCCTCCCAAAGTACTGGGCATGAGCCGCCAAGCCATAAACATTCATATATATATATATATATCCCCTAATAAGTATGCATAAGATTTTCTCTGTTTGTAGAATACTCAGGCATAGGTCATAGAAATGTTCACATATTCAGGATAATGCCAAATTGTTTCCTAAAGAGACATTCTAATTTATATAACTACTTATGGTGTTTAAGAATTCCCCCTGCTGCACAGCCTTTTATATTGGCAGACTTCTTCAGTTTTGCAGATCGTTATGTTTTTTTCTTTTCTCAAATTGTTCTTGGATATCAGTGTTATTCTAAAATGTCTCATAAAATGCATTGGGAGTGCTCACTGCATTTCAGCTCTCCAGAATCATTTGTTTTAAGATTGAAATGATCCGTTCTTTGTTTTTTAAAGCTAACTCCCTTGTAAACCGTGGATATTTTCTTTTTAAGGAAGATTTTTTTAAAAAAACAGAGTTACATTTACTTATTTTTGCCTTTTCATATTTTTATTTTTTATTGTGGAGAATTTTGAAAGCACAGAAAAGTAAACAAAATATTGTAATTAACTTCATGTATGCCTACACCCAGTTCCAACAACCAAAACCCATGGTCAATCCTGTCCCATCCTTAAGCCCTATCCACTTTCCCCAGCCCATTTATAGTGAAGGAAATTATAGATATTTCAGTTTTTCTGTAAATATTTTAGTATGTATCTCTAAAGCATAAAGATTATTTTTAAAAACTTAATATACCATTATCACACCTTCATCAAAAGAAATAATTCCTAGCCACACATAGTGGCTCGTGCCTGTAATCTCAGCACTTTGAGAGGCAGAGGCGAGAGGATTGGCTCAGCCTACGGGTTTGAGACCAGCCTGGGAAACATGGTGAGACCTCATCCCTACTAAAAAAAAAAAAGAAAGAATTTTTTAATGTCAAAAAGCCAGTTGGTTTCAGATTTCTAATTATTTGATAAATGTTATAAAATTACTTTGGTTTATATATAAATAGCATATAAAAATAATGTATTTTAAAATTTATTCATAATTTATATATGTTATACACACACATATTGATTGATGTGTATCAAGATCCAAATAATGTCTGCATGTTAATTGAGATGCCTTTCTAAGTGGATATAGTTTAAAAATCTTTTAATGATTGCTGATTTGATTGATTATTGATTTCTAGCTTAATTTTATTATGATGATACTTATATTAATTAGTTCCTTTGAAATTTACCTAGACTTTCTTTATGGTCTAATACACAGTCAAGTTTTTAAATACTTCATATTTACTTGAGAAGAATGTATAATTTTATTATTGGTCATGGACTTCTATATTTGTCCACTAAATACAGCTTTTTTTTTTTTTTTTTTTAAGTTGGAGTCTCACTATGTTGCCCAGGCTGGAATACAGTGGCATACTCATGATCTCTGCAGCCATACCTGCTGGGCTCAGGCGATCCTTCTGCCTCAGCCTTCCAAATAGCTGGAACTATAGGCATGTGCCGCCACACCTAGCTAATTTTTCTTGATTTATCATAGAGATGAGATCTCGCCAAGTTACCCAGGCTGCTCTCAAACCCAGGAGCTCAGGCAATCCTCTCACCTCGGCCTTCCAAAGTTCTGGGATTATAGGCATGAGCCACTGCGCCCAGCCTAAATACAACTTTTTAATCTTTAGTTTTTTTCTCTTTACTTACACTTTTTTTTTTCTTGAAACTATGGAACTTCCAATAGTCTGCATATTTCAGCGAACATCCCTATAGTGTAGTTTAACATGTTCTTCTGCCTTCTTGAAACTCTGTATTTCCATAAATTAACAGCTGGATCTAGATCAGTGATTAGATTCAACGTTGATTTTCTTTTCGCAGGCTATACATAGATGGTGCTGTGTTCCCTGATCATGAAACTTGTAATAGTTGTCTTTTTTGTGATGTTAACAGCCATTGATAGTCAGTATCTAGTCCTTTAGTTCATTAAAAATTGTAAAATGATAATTTAGTTCTATTACTCCTTCTTCATTTACTAGCTGGAATCCTTTTACAATGAGAAACTTACCCTCTGATTATTTGTCTATTCAATGAAACAATTTGTATATGAAAGGTGAAATAAATGCTTGTTTTTCTTTATTCATTTGTCAATATAGTAAGTTTGTTCCCTAGCTTAGTCCAGTGGTGATTATTTTTTTGTATCATTATGAACTTGTTAATTTAAATGTATTTATTGTCTCAGTTCATGGCATTTATTATTCATATTGATGTGTAAGTTGTATCTCCGGCCAGTCAAAGCCTTTTCAGGTTCTTTTGTAACAACCATAATGGTGTTTGATAGTTTTTGTGATATATGGATGAGACGTTCCAAGTTCATCTTGTGTATTTCCCCATTTCTTCAATTACTTTTAATGAGAAATGATATGTGGAGGTTACAATTTGGATGCCAGGGGTATACATTTCTTTGGGATTTGTCGTTATTTTTAATCCTTTCATTGGATGGAGCTAGAAAATATACATACATGTGAGTGTATATTATTTATTTAAGATGAAACACGTCATGGAGTTTAAACCAATACTTCCAATTTACTTATTTTTATTTGTTTTAATTACAATTTTTTTTAAATTTTAAAGATGTGGTGTACAATTCAGGGTTAGGTATACAAATGTTCAGTATACAGATACCCTTGTTGATGAGGTGTGCCCCTCCCTCCCCTGGCAGTTTCCCTCAACTGCCAATCCTACCCTAGCAGTTTGCCACTACTGCCAATATCTTTCTTATAATTACTTCCAATTTAAATTCAGCACCATAAGGTTAATTTTTTCCCTACTACATGTCTTCCTTTCTCTGTTATCAAAAATCCCATTTTCTTAAGGATGCTGGGGATGGCAGAATTGTGATACTCCATTTCACTCATTCAGCTTGTTCCTCATCTAGTGACCTCAGAATAGTAGTACTAAACCAGTCACTAACAGCATGATTCCTACAAGTGTGATGGTATTGTTTTATATCATTGTTTATAGATACTTGTTTTTTTCTCATATCAGTTTTGATAAATTATACTTTTTAAGTAGGAATATGTCTATTTCTTATAAATTTGTATAGTGCTGGCACAAAATTGTCCTGTATCTTTATTATTGTTTAAACCACTGCTGTCAATGAAGTTGTATTCTCATTTTCATTCTTGCCATTACTTATTTGTATCTTGTTTTTCTTTTTGCTTTATTTTATCAGAAGTTTGTTGATCTCATTAGTCTTTGGAAGAAAAACATTTTGGACTCTATAATATCTTTATATTTAATTAATTTATCTATCTCTCCCCATTTCTTCTGTTTTCTTTGGATTTATATATTTTTTTCCTCCTCTAACTTCTTAGGTGAGTTACTTGTCT
This sequence comes from Cephalopachus bancanus, assembly GCA_027257055.1. Taxonomy (NCBI): domain Eukaryota; kingdom Metazoa; phylum Chordata; class Mammalia; order Primates; family Tarsiidae; genus Cephalopachus; species Cephalopachus bancanus. Next base: position 9,531,389 of record JAPVLO010000204.1, read on the forward strand.
CATTATTTTCCATGTGCGACTGGCTGTGTAGGCGAAGTCGCAAGCGCAAAGGCATTCACCAAGACAGATCTTAATTAAGAAAGATTGATTTACTTACAGGAAGATACATTGTGAAGGGCACAACAGGCAGAACAGGAGCAAGAATGTCTGCTGTCAGCAAAGAGGCAGTGGCCTGAGGGTCTTCCCAGTGGTATTTGACTCTCTATGGTTAGGGTGAGTTTTTGGAGTCCCATCTTACATTTGAGTTCCTACCATGCAAATGAGGCAGTTCTGACTGGTTGATATTTGACCTTGATTGGCTACTCATGGGCCAACTGGAGGTTTGTAAAGCTGCTGGTCAGTTGTGGGGTTTTGTTTCTTTGACAGTAACAGTTGACTGTTCTTTGTTCCTCATGGCCAGCATCAAACGTTTTACAGCTGGCCATTCAGGTTTTACAATTCTCATTCTGAGATTTCCTCATCAATATAGCTTACCCAATTGATGCTGGTCTAGTCGGGCTTTATGTGCCTCCACATTATTCACTACCTTTTCTTTCCTAATAGAAATACTTAAGGTTATTATTTTCCATTTCGTGTATCATTATAAATAGCAATTTGTAAGTTCTAATTTGATAGAGTCTCCTAAATAAAATTTGATATAAATATAAATAAATTTGACATAAATAGTAATTTGTAAGCTCTAATTTGATAGTCTACTAAATAAATTTGATAGACTCTCCTAAATAAAACTATTTTCCAATAGGTTTATGTATTTCTTATATAATGTTTTGGAATCTTCTGAGAATGATTTTTTTTCTGTCTTTTAGCAAAGGAATCTTGGTAATTTCTCCCCATTTATTGTTTATAACTTCATTTATAGCATGGATATACCTAGTTTTGCATTATTGGATCTGTTACTAAGTTTTTCTTTTTTCTTAGTTCTTTTTATGATAATTCTTTCACAGGTCCTCCTTAAGTTTTTTTTTTTAATGCAGTTTTATTGAGATATAATTTATGAAGTAAAATTCATACCTTAGCAGGCACAGTCATCTTTGCCACAGTCAAGATGCAGAAAACTCGCAGGGGTCCTCAAACTTTTAAAACAGGGGGCCAGTTCACTGTCCCTCAGACTGTTGGAGGGGCGGACTACAGTTTAAAAAAAAAAAAAGGAATTTGTTCATAGTTTTTTTTTTTTTTAAACTGTAGTCTGCCCCTCCAACGGTCTGAGGGACAGTGAACTGGCCCCCTGTTTTAAAAGTTGAGGACCTCTGCAAGAGTTTCAAAAACTGTGTTCCTGTGTTCTGCAGTACTCCTTTCACTATTCTTTCTATGGTGCCCGGCTTTTCTTCAACTTTAGACTAGTTGGTTTTCCTGTGACCTCAGCTCTCTTAGGAGTTCCCCAAAAGTTGCCGTGTTCAGATTATCAGGATTTTGTTGTCATTAGGGTGGGAATGAATGTTCTTTCCAGCCAGACACATTCTTTTTCTTATCAAGTCATTTTTGGTAAATTCAAATTTCAAATTGCCATATATCATTTTGCATTAGCACTACCATTTGAATGTCTTTCTCCTACAGATATATTTTCTTTTATATTTATGTGTATCTTCATTGAAGTTGTATTTCTTTCTATGGTGGTCTCTTAGGTACTTAATTAATTTGTATTTGAAATATTTCAATGTTTATAGGTTAAAGAGTATTCTTTTAATATGTAAGTTTTAAGTTTATGAGTTCTCTGACTTCCTCAATTTTTAGTTCTGATTTTCAAATTATTGACATATGTTATCCAGAGTTATACACTACAACTTGAGGACTTGTTTTGTTCTTATAACATTAGAAAAACATTAAAGTATACAAATTTTTTTGCTGCCAGATTTTTTATTGATCGAGCTTATTATTTTAGTATACCTAGCTAATTTTAAGGTGATGTGAAAATTATTTGCTCATGGCATAATTGTGTGACAGAATTGATTTTTATTACCAAGAAATTGTTAATATTGATAAAATATTTTTTGAAAATATTTTAACTGAGCTGCTGGTGTCTTATTTTTTAAAATATAGTATTATAAAAAGTTGTTGATAGATTATTTTTAGCAGATGGCTTTGACATATTGAACTGCTATTAATTCTTATCTTAAATAAATGATACTGTATCATCATGTTGGAAACAATATTGCATATTTTAACCTAATTTTAACTCCTCATTACTTTCATGAACTTTAACAGTGGTTTGCTAAATGTTTTCTTTTTCTCTTTATAGGTTATTTTAGTGTCTGCCAATAAATTGACTCGTTACATAGAACCATGCCAATTAACAGAAGATTTTGGTGGGAGTCTCACCTACGATCACATGGACTGGTTAAATAAGAGGCTGGTTGGTATATTACAATGAGATAAAATGTTATCGCACATATAATGTTATAATTTTAATCAACTAAAAATGTAGATTCTTTTCTTTTTTACAAAAAATGAGGAAATAATAATACATAGCATAACGTTTGTGGACAGATGCTGTGGAGTCATACTAACTTAATTAGAATCCTGATACCAGTTGCTAGGTTTGTGGCCTTCAGAAATGTATTTTATCTTTCCTTATCTTGGTTTTCACATCTCTAATATGGTAGTAATAAAAATAATAGTATCTACCTTGTGGGATCATGGGTAAAATGAAATGAATATACATATAAAGCAGAATACCACCTTACATGACATAGTAGCACTACATAAATGTTAGCTATTATTGTTGTTGTTAGTAGCATTAGTAGGAGTTGTACATTTTTAAAGTAGAAAAACAGAGTAATATAATCTCTTGAGAGGTGATCTAATTGATACCGTTTTCAGAGGATATTCAAACCTCAATTTGAATTATCAATTTAAAGTACACTTTGAGAGATTAAACATTTTCGTTTCTGAATATGTGTCTTCCGACACATATTTCTGGAACAGATTTCTGGAACCTGCTATCCTGTAAAATTTGAATTATTTTTATATTGAATTACTAAAAGCACAGAGTTCAGATTAATGCAGTTTAACTTATATGTTAGTTTTACTGGGGAATAGTGGACTTTTGGTTATCTCTGGAAGGATAACCATTTCTATTTCCACTATATTTATAAAGTGATATCAGACAAATGATTGTCTACTTGTCTGTGAAAATAGTGGTTTGAATGTAAATCTAAATTTACCACAAGTAGTTTAAACAGGCTTGCCCAAATCTCTTTTTAAAAATATTTGAAGAAGTCATATTAAAATTATACCTAATTTGCTTAATCTACATACTTGTATATATAACTTAACTGTTACATGTAGCAACATGTCTTGGTGTAGAATAACATAATGAAATGTTCTATAACCATTATTGTAGGCTTGGAACTTGTCTAAACAACATTTATATAGTTACAACTGTTACCAGTGCAAATGTTTCTCAAAGAAACACAGGAATAAAAATAAACTTGTCTAAATGGAGAATAAAAATAATTTCTAATGTGTTTAAAATTTTACAATTTCTTATATAAAACTAACTATTCATTGTTTTAGGAAATGGTTTTGTCTTCTCTTATGTGCATTGTTGTGCTCTGGTGGTTGAATTGCACTAAATGACTTCAAGGGAAAGAAAGGGAATCCTGGCTGGCTAATTCTGTTGCTCTTAACTGACAGTCCTTATTACTTAGTAATGCTTAAGACGATTCTAAGTATGTTAACAAAATCTTATATTGTAGGTTTTTGAGAAGTTTACAAAGGAATCTACATCACTATTAGATGAGCTTGCCTTGATTAACAATGGCAGTGATAAAGGAAATCAGCAAGAGAAAGAAAGGTAAGTGACTAGTGATGGCAATTATATCCTTGCAAAGCTATGATTAATCTGATAAAATATACCTCTATTGTTAATGAAAGCAAAAGAACTACAGTAAACAAGTCTCCATTCTAATAAAATTGACATACATTATTCATGAGAATTTGCTTTACATGTAAAACATATTTATTTAAATCAAAGTTTCTTTACAAAAGTCATTTTTTATGACTAGTAATGTATTTACTTTTCTGACACTATGTAAAATGTTCAGTTGCAAGAACACATTTTCAAAATGAAATAATTTTCTACCTTTTTAGTGTTATATTCTTTGCTAGTAAAGAACATAAAAGAGGTTGCAGATTGAAATAAAATTATTATAACCTTATTTAAATACATTAGCACTTAAATGTCTAGCTTGTAGAACTTCTGTCCTTGTAAAATATATGATATTCATGAGTTCAACTTGGGGAGTTTAGTGTTTTATGACACAAGATGAAGTAACACTTGGGCTGTATTGTGTAAATGTAACTATCTAGGTTTATTATTTTAACAGATTTCCATTGAACTTCACAACCTTGTCAGCTTTTATTTTTCTGTTGGTAGACTAAGTCCCTCTCCTTAAGTTAAAAAGCACCTTAGGAAACAAATTAACTTTTCTAGTCTTTTGATTATTACTGGTCACTAGAACAGAAATTTTTCATTAGGAAATTTGGAAGAATCAATATAAGAGGGACACACAAAAAAAATGGAATTTATTTAAAACTTTTGTGTTTATTCTTACATGGTTGAACTTCAGTCACCTTCAAAGGGCTCTGTTTGATGCAGTATACCTATTGAGACACCTTTTCCACTTCAAAACAGTGTTTGAGCTCGTCAATTTTGATGACTTTTAGTGCTTCTGCCATTTTTTGTTTCATTTTTTCCACGTTGGCAAAACATTTCCTTTGAGGAATTTTTCATCTGAGTAAACAAAAAGAGTTTCTCAGGGAAAGATCAGGTAAATAGGGAGAGTAGCCACTTTTTCATAAAAACTGCTGAACACTCAGCATTGTGTGGGCAGGTGTGCCCCAAAATCACCCATCACGAAATAGGCTTTGGAAGTAAGAGGGATGTAAGACGATCATAGTTTTAATACCAAGTCTTGATGAAAACAAAGTCAAAATGTGAAAATAGTGGTTTCAGTGTAAATCTAGTTAAATTTGCCACAAGTAGTTAGGAACATTCCTATGCTATAGATGCCATATAAAAATATAAAATAAGTTTTTGCGTATATATAAATATGTGATTGTGTGTATGTATACAGATATCACACACATATATGCTATGGTTTAGGAATTGAAAATGTCACAATTAGCTGAACTTCTTTGCTTTCCCATTAGTTCCTCAGAGTAAGTTTGATGTTTCCTTGTTATGTTCCTGAGGAAAGACATCCTAAGAGAAAGAAGGCCTGTAGAAACTGAGTTTCATAGCCGGGTATGGTGGCTCAAGCCTGTAATCCTAGCACTTTGGGAGGCCGAGGTGAGGGGATTGTCTGAGCCCATGGGTTCGAAAACGGCCTGGGCAACTTGTCGAAACCTCATCTCCATAATACATCAAAAAATTAGCCGTGTGTGGTAGCTTGTACCTGTAGTTCAGGCTACTTGGAAGGCTGAGGCAGAATGATTGTCTGAGCCCAGCAGGTCGACATTGGGGTGGCCATGAGCGTACCCTGCACTCCAGCTTGGGCGACTCCAGTTCAATAAAAGAAAAAAAGAAAATGAGTTCATGGTCAAAGAGTTTAATGCTGTTGACTGTGTTTCCCTCTGAGAGTGATTGTGAACGTGACAGATTTCAGGGTCTGAAGAAGCACTGTAGCATAGAAGCCTGTTTAATTGCTTCCTTAAGGTGTATCTTGTTCAATGTTTGGGGAAACACTTCTGGAATCTCTGGCTTACATGACTACATAAAGTTTCAAGTAAAATCTTGTATTTACCAACTCCTCCTCAAGAAACTCAATGGTTATTGCTTAGTTTCTCTTAAATGTCAGATAATAAAGTCCCTCCTTTTGCAAATTTTCATCAACTTTCTTTATGTCAACTCTCAGGAAGCATCTAACTACTCAAGACATGATGACCTAGATCAATTGACAGAAAGTGAAAAATTTAGCACAAAACCAATCAGTTACAGCAGCATGGTCCTTGGATTTGGTTTGTCCCCACTACAAAACACAAACACACAACACACACACACAAACACACACACACACACACACACACACACACACACACACACACCCTGCAGATCTGGAATATCAGAGAGAATATTTACAGCTATCAATCAGCAAAATTTTGGTTGGAGGATGGCTGCATGAATTTTTAATGTTACATTTCTGGGTTACTATATAATTACAAATTTCATTTTGAAATAAATATTTAGTGGATAAATACTAAGTGGATTTCTTCCACTAAGTGGATATATTTGAAATAATGCTATAATTAATAACAACAAAGTATATTTTTCCAACTAGTATACTTTGTGATTTATTACATTGATATTTCTGTGGCTGCTAGTATTTAATTTTCTCTAATGGGCTTGAGAGAAATTATATGCATGGTGGGATACTGTGCTTCAGATTTCCATACTTGTGCCCCTTTTTTCATTATGTTGTACAGATGTAGATATAGGTTTTAAAAATTACGTTTTGGGCCATTGCCTTGCTCTTGCTGTTGCCATGCTTCCTGGCTTTGGCCTCCTCCCCTACCTTGGGGAGGTGAATCTTCTCTCTCCCTTCTCCTTCTCTCTCTAATTTACTTTTAAATTCGCTTTTCTTTCTTTGCCGAAAAAATAAAAAATTAGAGTAATTAAAAATAAAAATTACTGTTTTGGTACTTGTCAGGTCTGTGGATTTAAACTTTCTTCCATCGGTTGACCCTGAAACAGTTCTTCAGACAGGTAAGATGAAAAAAATACATTTATTGTTGATCATAATCCAGTAAACCAGCTGGATTGATTGGTTCATGAAATAAACATTAATTCAGGATGTATATGGCATAGTACATGTGCAAGAATATCAAGGGGAAAAGTTTTCAAACTGCTTTGTAGTTTAGCCTTACAGTATGTTTGTATCTCTCTCTTGAAATATTTGTATTTATTTTTGTATCTGTAAAATGGAGATAAAAATTTCTATTTCAGTGGTTTGTTACAAGAAATATTGAACTCATTATGTGCCAGGCATTGTGATTTTTTTTTTCTTTTTTTGAGTCGGAGTCTCACTCCATCACCCAGGCTGGAGTGCAGTGGCATGCACACTCACAGCCCACCCCAGTGTCGACCTGCTGGGTTCAGGCAGTCCTTCCTCCTCAGGCTTCCCAGTAGTGGGAACTACAGGTGCACGCCACCACACCTGGTTAATTTTTTTTTATTTATTGTAAAGACAAGGTCTCACCAAGTTGCCCAGGCTGGTCATGAACCCCTGGGCTCAGACAATCCTCATGCCTTGGCCTCTCAAAGTGCTTGGATTACAAGCTTGAGCCACTGTGCCCGGCCAGGCATTGTATTTTTATTTATTTTAATATTTCATTCTCCTAACAGCCCTTTGAAAGAATTAATATTAGTTTCTCCATTTTATACTTGAGGAAGACAAAGCTTAGAAATTATAAAAAATAACTTGCTCTAGATCAAGTTACTATTCAACTCGATCATCGTGGCTCAAAACAGGTCTAAATCTAAAGCCACTAGCTATGTAAAAACACATCACCTGTGTAAAAACACTTAGCGCCTTGCAGTTGCCTTCACATAGTAAGTGTTCAGTACTGCCTGATATGTATATTCCAACCCAAATATCTTCAATAGTGTTTCACAAATTCCAGGAGAACAAATTGGAATTCCTACCACTGGAAATTCCTTAATTTTATTTCTGGTCCATTTTTTCTAATAATAATTTATAATTCTAATCCTAGGTGTATCAGGCACTGTTCTAAGCACTTTACGTATGTTGACTTATTTTTTCTCCACCATAGTCCTGAGAAGTAAGTGCTAGTATCATTCCAATTTTAAGTGTGAAACTGAAGTACAAAAAGATTAAGTACTTAATGAAGTATATACAGCTAGTAAATGCTAGAGTTGGGATTTGAACTCAGGCAGTTTGGTTTCAAAGTATGATATTTGAACTCATGGTGTTGTGCTGCTTCTCTAATGGAAATGGTATCCAAAGGAAGATGCTAAGAGTAACGATTGCTAAGGTAGAAAAACTAAATGTCTTCTGACAGTAATGGTTTTTATGAATATATAAAAAGTAGACTTTGCACAAATCTTTAAAACAAGTGTTTTCCAATTATAAAATGTAATGAAAAATAAAGAAATAGATGACAAATATCTTTATTATACTGACTCAGTTTCCTAAGTTTTTCTAGTATGATATGTATCTTATTTCCTTAGAGAACAAAGAGATACTTAAAGTTTTTGAATTATTATGTATTTTGAAGTTACAGTAGGCTGTCACTAAAAATACTGTTCTAGATTCAAATCTTAATTCTATGTATATATTTAATATTTTGAAAGCTTTTCAAGTCATTGTATTTAGAAGCTTTTAAAATTTGTCTTGTAAAAATTATTTCTTATGCTTTTAGGTCCTATTTAACTTGTTGTTAACTTTTAAAGTAGAGACTGAAAAGAGTATAAAATGGATAGGTTTACAACAATCTTGGATTTTTTTTTTTTTTTTTTTTTTTTGAGTTGGAGTCACTCTGTTGCCCAGGCTGGAGTACAGTGGCATGCTGACGGCCACTGCAATCTCGACCTGCTGGGCTCAGGTGGATCTTCTACCGCAGCCTTCCAAGTAGCTGGAACTACAGTTCCGTGCCACCACGCCTGGCTAATTTTTTTATTTTTTTGTAGAGATGAGGTCTCGCTACATTGCCCAGGCTGTTCTCAAACCCATGAGCTCAGGCATTCCTTTCACCTTGGCCTCCCAAAGTGCCGGGATTATAGGCGTGGGCCACCGCACCCGGCCCAGATATTTTTTTTATAAATTGAAACTATTTCCAAGCCATTATAAGTTTGGTTTCTCTATATTGAAAGCCACTTAAATGTATGATTCTTTTGGGATAAAGATGAAGAGAATTTAAATATCTGTATATTGTTTTGGCACCTGAATATTAATTAGAATAAATTTATCCCGGAAAAACATCTTTATTTACTTTTAAAATCATCTAATACCGGTAGCTTTAGATGTTGTATGTACATCTACAATTTTAGTTTCTCATGTGTGAGTAGATTTTCTAAATGAGTTTGCTGTAACTGGATCACATTCAATTCATTTCTAACAATTTAATGACTTTTTATGATTCACAGTTGTGAAGATTCTCATAGAGATTATTTAAATTATTTTGTACCAGTAATAAAAACTTTCTTTAATCACACATTTGTTACACTGTATCAAAAATGCAACTTTTTCTTTAAGTGCTATGATTGAAAATATGGATTAATACTGAAATCTTACACCATACTGTTTGGATTAATATTATCAAACAGAGATCCCATAGTGTAATATTGCTCTACAGGGAAATAGGATTGGTTGCCAAAGTATCCTGAGTATTGAGTCCACCAATAACAAGGATATGATTGATAGAAAAAATATATATAAGCCACATATATGCTATACTTAATGTGTGGTAAAGCATATGTATGTTATATATATTTATGATGCATGATATAGAATTTTAATATACTATCTAGTTTGCATAGTATGTAGATGCACATGCAAATATATATATGTATGCAATTTTTCTATTGTGATACATATATTTTTAAATTGTATTTCATACTTGTGATGTGGTGGGTAGATAGATTTTAAAAACAAGAGATTAGAATTGAGAAGGTTCAGAAGTAAGAATTGTATTTCTATATAGATATTAATTACAAGTATCTTTTATTTTTAAAGGGCATGAATTGTTATCCGAATTGCAGCAGCGTCGATTTAATGGCTCCGATGGAGGAGTCTCCTGGTCTCCTATGGATGATGAACTGCTTGCACAGCCGCAGGTTATGAAATTATTAGATTCACTCAGAGAGCAGTATACCCGCTACCAGGAAGTTTGTAGGCAACGTAGTAAGCGCACACAGTTAGAAGAGATTCAGCAGAAGGTCATGCAGGTAGGTGTCTGATTTGAATTTTTTTTTTAACTCTTTTTCATTCCAAATTTTTTTCCTGATAATTTCTACTATGTGACTAACTGTTTATTAAGTCTTATAAATACTGTATAGAGAATCTTAGACATATCAAACTGGATTCTAAAACTACTCTTAATTATTGATCTTTTTACAAATAATGTTTGCATTAAAATTGTATTATTTCTGCAGTGATGTTACTGCATTTCGCTGTAACAGCATGAACTGAAATAACTAGTTGGGAATATCATCAGTCGTCTCAGTGTGTTCTTGTGATAAATAACATTTGATTATTGGTATTTGATTTATTCTTAATTTTTAGTACTTTTTAAAGTTTTTTTCTTAATTTGGGCATTAAATTTTAAATCTTAGCAAAGTAATACATGCAATGCAAGTAATTCTAATAATGATTGTTTTATGATACTGATAGAAATATTCAATGTATTTAATTCTTTGATTTTTTTAAAAGAAAACTAGATTAAAATACTCAAAATCAAGACTAAAGGAAAACAGTTATGTTATTTAGATTATACTCTGGATTTTTATCTGTTGAATAATTAAGAACATAAATCTTTAAATATTTTATTTTAAAAATACAAATTAGAATTGTCCCAGTGTTTTTATTTAGATCTGTTTGTTCATCAGATAAATATTTATTAAATGTTTACTATGTGGAGCGCATTGTGCTAGTTATATACAGGATATAGACTTCATTTTCACTACCAACAAGTTTAAGGAGAAAGAGTGTTAAATGACAAAACTGAAGTGCGGTGGGCATTTATAGTAAGAAGGATTATTTCTCGAGTTGCAGGTAGTCTGGGAAGACTTAGTGAGGGAAGGAGCACTTGGGCTTGTTCTCCAGGAATGTACAATTTCACCTGTGCAACTCATCAATCAGCAGTGATAGGTTTTTAACTAAATGGCATTTTGTGGAGGATAAAGAAAAGCATGAACAAAGGATAGCAGTGTGAAATCCCAAGATTTGTTGAGGAAAAAGGAAGCAGGAGGCACAGTGGAAAGTGTACGGCCTTTTTGAGTCACAAATCATGATCAGAGAACATGAGCTTAATCCCAGTTCCTCCAACTCTTAGTTTGTGATCATGGTCACATTACTTCATCCCCTGAGCCTCACTTGATCTGTCTTCTTTCTTTCCTCCCTTTCTGACTTGCTTTCCCCCTCTTCCTTCTTTCCTTAAGTGAAATTGGGATAGCAATACCTCTTTTGAAAGGCTAGTATTTGGAAAGAACCCAGCACTTAATTAATGGTAGATATTATATTTATTTCTATTGAACTGGACTCTAGAGGTCTAGTTTACTTGTTGGCGAACTTCTTCTGTGAAAGTCCAAATATTTAGACTTGGTGGACTGTACAATCTTTGTTGCAGCAATGACTACTTAACTCTGCCCAAGAGCAGACATTGACATGATGTAAAACCAATATATGTGTGACCGTTTTCCTGTACACTTTTACTTACAAAAAACAGACAGTGGGCCAGAATTGGCCTGCAGAATTGGTCTAGTTTATGACCCCTGAAATAGAACATCATGATATCATGGGAAAAAAGACTTGAAAGGAAGAAAGAAGTAGGATCATGGAAGATAATGAATTCCAGGCTAAAGGATGTATGGTTATGATTCCATCATAATCATATATAAACTGGAGATTTCTGAGCTGACATTTATTATATGTGACTTTTTCTGTGAATTTTATTCATAAGCTAAATAGAGTTTATATTAACTCAGGTATGCTTTTACCAATTAACTTAAGATTATCTTTGAAAACTGCAAAGATGGAATAGCAGAGTGTACTGTCTGAGGTACTGGGTCAGTACCTCAGCATATGATTTTTTTGTGGGGACGGGGCCACAATTCAGCCTATAATAGGGGTTGTTTTTTTCTTGTCTTTCCATAATATGAAAAACTTAAGAAGTTTAAAGACTAGTGGGGAGTATGTACTTGAGAGGTTGGATATACAAGAAAGAAGGAATAATTAATACGATCAAACCCCCGACAAAATGGAAGTAAATGGAACCCAAAGAATAATTAAAGGTACTAGCTTTAGAATGAGACGTGAGCTCCTCTGTTGTCACAGGAGGAAGGATGACTCGGATGCATCCGGAGGTGCCTCTGTGTGTAAATCAAGCTTCAGGAAGTTGAAGAAGTTAACTGTGTGGTGTTTTTGTTTTTTTTTTTTTAAATAAAGTGAGAGGAAAAGGCCATCTGCTTGGTGGTATGGGTTGAGGAGGTCGGTGTTTGAGAATAGTGGTTTGAATGGAGTAAAAAGGTGATTCGGAATTTTCGTTTGGAGAATGGAAGAGTGAAATGATCACTGCCAACCTAAATAACAAGTAGGGAGAGGGTCTCTAAAAGAAAGAGACTTTTATTTGGGAATAGAGCATTGCAATGGGAACTATGCATGCCATAGTAAACTATGTGCATATTCAGGAAAATAAAGGAAGATTACATAATTGTTTTGAAATAATTATCCTTGGCTACAAAGGTCAGTAACAAGGGTGATGCCAACTTGAGGTTGGACAGGCAGTTGCTGAGCAGATATCCTTGCTGAAGTATTTTTTGTGTAAAGTTGCAATGGCTTTTGAGTATGGTTGTGATTTTTGCAATCTTTTGTGATAGTTTTTGCTTTCAGGCATACAAGCTTAAGAACTGTCTTGTCGTGGCCTTCCCTGGCTCTGTTTGTCAGGTTTGTTTTTTCTTTTTTACATTAGTGACTCCATTTTGATTCTCCCAACTTTTATATCACAGAAATATAGTTGTATTTTTGAGGTGTATTAACATGAATTTATGGTAGAACCTTTCCGGCTTTTTGTGTGACCCTGTCTGACAACTTGGAATGGGCTGTTGAGGTACAGACTCAGAGAACATGGGTGATAGGATGAACCCAGTATTTGTGCTTTGCTAAATGGGTTAAGTGAGTATGTCAGAAAGGCAGAGGAGTTAATATATTGGCAAATGTGAAATGATGGATCAGCTCAATTGGATAAGGAAGAAACTAGAGAAGGGAGATTATTATCATATTTATAATAATGGTGATAATGCTAATGAGATTATTGTTAAAAACAGGTAGACTTTATTACAATTCAATTTTCTTTAGCAGGGTTACAAGTGAATTGGTTAAAATATTAATATTTACCATGTAATGTTTCCTGAGACTCTGCTTCACAGGTCACATTTTAAGAAAGTATCATTTCCCTTGCCAAAATGATTACCATATAGTAACATATATTTAACTGTGTAGTAACATACATTATCAGTATAGTTGTTATACCCAGAACTCTAATCGAGAGAGAGAGAGAGAGAGAGAGAGACCACAAAGAGCCAGCTCCGATGCAAACACACGAGGGTCTTTATTCAGGCTCGAGTCTGGGCTCACACATGAAGCCGGTAGAGGCTTCATGGACGAGAGCATTGATCCAGTATGGCAAGCAGTTTTTATGCACAATTACAGAGGGAGGGGAAAGAACTTTAAACTTGATTTTACATGATTGGTTAATTTCTCCTAATGGGTACGAGAACACTTGGTATTGGTAGGTGCCTTTCGTGATTGCCTGACTGCCCATGATTGACAGACTGACTGCCCATGATTGACAGAAACCCACTTAACGGGCAGAGTGGAATGTCAGATAAGTTAGGTTCATATAGTCACTGCGTATAAAGTAACCTGAGCAACCTGGAGGTTACATTAGCCATTAAGTTTGCTAATCCACCCCGAGGAATGCTTAGGAAAGCTTGTTTGCTTAACATTTACATAACATAACATGGTCATTATGGGACAACAAAAGCCAAACTTAACAAAGTTTTAAATATGAATGCTGCAAACACATACAGTGAATGTGGGGTAGAAATTCATATAGTACTAGTTCTGGGAATTTATAAAATATCACAAACATCTTATAGCAAGGCGGTTTTTGTAAAAGTCTTTGATTCCTTTAGGTTTACATACCCACTGCGTGTAAATTAACACTGGCATGGAAGCCGGTGATTTAAATCAACATAAAGCCCACCTAGAGAGCAGCTAGCGCCTCAGAGTCTACTGTGATAGCAAAGGAATGTCTGAAAGGGGACTTACCGCTTTAACATTTACATCCCGTTGTAAAAGCAGAAGTCAGCATGGCAATTGGGACTGACAATGCTTAACCCAAGAGTTCTAAATACAAACACTACTTAAGTCATTATATAACTACACAATCAGTCACTACCCGGCACCCGACATATGCCTAATTCTACGGAGTCTGAGGTAGGATTTAAAGTACTAAGATTTCATAAAGTACAATGAACATGAGGTAGGAATACACAAAATATATAGTAAACATGAGGTAGGGATATATGAAATATAGTGAACTAAACACTACTTTTACAGCAAGTATGGCTTTTTAAGTTTCTTGGTTTCTTGGGCCTCTCAATAGCATGCTCTTAACCTAAGTCTATTATTGTCCTCTCATAGTAACAAATTAGTTATAAAGTGATCACACAGAGCATTAACTATACTGTCTTTAGTCTTGCAAATCTGAGGAAAATGTAATTTCTTTTTTTGCTTATATAAAGATAATTTAAAATGGACTACTCTTGATGTTGCATCAGTGAAAATTGAATTGTTCCAAATTTCTTTTTTTACTGATTCATTACTGAAAACAAGAGGAATCGATAACTCTGTAGATAAACTATATGATAAATAATAACCTTGATAGTTATCAGTTACTTATTCCCCGCAGTTGAAATCAGTAGCACCAGACTTCATGTGCTGTGCAAAATTTATCCATACTGCTGCTGCCGTGACAGCTAAAAATTAGATTTCACATGCTTTCTGGGTAGGAGACAATGCCACTTCACTGAAATGTGCTATAGTTATGCTCATTATTTATTGTGGCAGTAATTACTGCCAGCACTGCAAATGTTATTTCTAGAATCATCCATGTGCTTTTCTTCCTTTGTAGAGAGGAATCAGATGCCACGTAGGCTACACTCTGAGTTGCTTAAGTATACAGCTGGAGGCTGTGTTCTCGGTTCCCCATACTGTTTCTCCAGGTCAGATGCTTGACATTTGCTTGGCATGCCCTTCTACCTTGTTTGACCTTGCCTACTTCCAGATATTCTCTCATGTAGTGTTTAGAAATCAGCCTGGCAGTGAAAGAAGGGTGGATAGTCATGAGCAGTTTTGGCCTGTGCAAATACTTGTCAAGGAAGATTTTAAGAGCACATCTCCAGAGTTATACTTTGCATATAAATGTAACATTTGAGGGGTCACATTGATGTGGATTGGGCATAGAAACATTTCTCCAGCAAGTTAATATTCAGACTGATTGAGCAAGATGTCCTGATTGAAATTAAGTTTTATAACCTAGCTTGTGGCAAACCACCATTATTAATGCGTTTAAATAGACTTTTTTTAGCTGGGCTCAGCGGCTCAGCCTGTAATCCCGTGCCTTTGTGAGGCTGAGGTGAGTGGATTGCCTGAGCCCGCGGGTTCAAGACCCCCCTGGGCAGCGAGACCTCATCTCTACAATAAATCAAAAAATCAGCCAGACGTGGTAGCGCATGCCTGTAATTCCGGCTACTCGGAAGGCTGAGGCAGAAGGATCGCCGGAACCCAGCAGGTCGAGGCTGTGGTGGCCGGGAGAGGCTGCTGCACTCCAGTCTGGGCGACAGAGTGAGACTCCAACTCAAAAAAATAAAAATAATAAATAAATAAATAAGTAGACTTTTTACTGGAGCATCAATCTCAGTTTGCATCGTTTTTATTAGAAATATTTATACATATACTAGGTCTATGCTACTGATGTTGTACTAAGGGAAATTACTTTCAGCGTACATTAAAGCTATGTATATGTGCACTTGACTACCGTAACTGAATTTTCATGACAAGGAGATGTCTTTGCTTTATTTAAAATTTACTTTTAAATTTATAGCTTTTAACTGGGCTCGGTGGCTCAGCCTGTAATCCCGCGCCTTTGGGAGGCTGAGGTGAGTGGATTGCCCGAGCCTGCAGGTTCGAGACCCGCCTGGGCAGCGAGACCTCATCTCTACAATAAATCAAAAAATCAGCTGGGCGTGGTAGTGCATACCTGTAATTCCGGCTACTCGGAAGGCTGAGGCGGAAGGATCGCCGGAGCCCAGCAGGTCGAGGCTGCGGTGGCCGGGAGCGGCCACTGCACTCCAGTCTGGGCGACAGAGTGAGACTCCAACTCAAAAAAAAAAAAATTTATAGCTTTTTGAAAGTTCTATGCTAATTAATTATTTTTCCCCAGCTATCATGATTTATATTTACCTAATTTTTTGTTTCTTTTTTGTTTTGTTTTGTTTTTTGTTTGTTTAAAGTATTCTAAAATCAAAGTCTAAATTTTTGAATGATGTTGTCTTAAGTTTATGACATTATTAATTAGTTAAAAATTTTAGCGGCTTTTGTCCTACTCATTTATAAAATTCAGATGTTTCTAGTGAAATACTTAATTGCATTAATTATTTATAATACCTAAAGACCATTTTCTCTGTGTGTTTCTTTATCCATATTTGTAACATATAGTGATAAATGAGAAGCAATTATTCCCAAAAAGGAAAAGGGAAATTGTTTTAAAATGTTTATCTGAGTTTTCTTAAAACTTATTCTTTCTATTTCTATTTTTTAAGATATTGAGCACAACAGTGAGTTCAGGGACTTTCTTAAGAAACTCAAGGTTCTTATTGTAAAATGCCAAAGTGAGGTAAACTTTATCCAGTGAGTGGAAAGAAGAAACTAGGCTACAGAAAAAGTGGGAAAAGCAAAGAGGCTAACAATGATCAGCATTGCCTGTTGTGCTAAGTGTCTTACACATGGCCACTGGTGTAATCCTGACAACAACCCTGTATGGAAGGTATTAATATCGTTTTAAAGATGAGGATTCAAGTCCTTCAACCAGTAGGAGCAGAACCAGAATTTAGAATTCAGGATCAGGTCTAGTGCTTCCTCCATACTGCACTACTTACTCGTCTCTCTTTTGCAAAGAGTGATACTTTCCACAAGCCAGCAGAGTGAAGCAGGACCTTCATTCCCTCCCCTCCAAAGATAGCTCATACAGAAGATTAAAGAAGAAAGCGTGGAGGTGTTGAGGAACAAACCATTGCATTCTAAAGAACACCTGACAGTAGAGTTCTGCAGATGAATTTAGCTCTCTAGAAAAAGCTTAGCCAATAGAACGTTATACCATTAGGGCTATTGCACTGTGTCAGAGATAATACTTTGACTTTCTTGTTTTTGAAATTTTGCTCTCTGGTATTAAACCTTATAAAGAGAAAGTAGATGTTACTATATTAATACTTAAGATTCTAGAACACAAGCAAACAAAGAACATGAAGAGACAAAACACCAAAGATCATATACCTTGAATAAGCAAACATTTGCAGTGTTTTCAATCTCACTAATTTCTTTAAATACATGGAGATATGTTTGTTTTTTCAATTGGTAAAGTATTTTAAAAACAATAGTTTGTATACCTTGTCGAAGTTATTGTACAGTTAAAACTATCATTATGTCAGTGTTTCAGATAGAAACAAGTGTTTTAGAGAGCAATTTTATGATGTGTAATAACAGCCATTAGCATTACACCATCACTAGATCCAAGAAGATTTCTATTGGAAATCTTTCCTAGAAAAATAAAAAAGAATTAGCAAAAAATGTTATTTATAACTGCAATATATTCATCATAGAATTACTTAGAATGGATGGAAATTGGAAACATTCTATATGCTCACAACAGAGAACTGAAATCTTGAAAGCAGTTAGAATAATTGAGTTGTAGTACATTAATTAGTTCTTAGTAAGGGTGCGGCTGGATGGGTATGATGACTCATGCCTGTAGTTGCAGTACTTCGGGAGGCCAACATGGGAGAATTGATTGAGGCCAGGAGTTCAAGACCAGCCTGGGCAACATAGCAAGACCCTGGTCTCTATTAAAAAATAAACAAGGTTGGGTTGATTGGTTGGAGAGAGGGAAGCAGACAGGCTAGCAAGGGGGCTGGCCTTCTTAAAAAAGGATTTGCAAAATCATTGAAAATTATATTTGTTTTTTTTTGTTTGTTTGTTTTTTGAGTTGGAGTCTCACTTTATCACCCCGGCCGCTCCCGGTCACTGCAGCCTCGACCTGCTGGGCTCCGGCGATCCTTCCGCCTCAGCCTTCCTAGTAGCTGGAACTACAGTCATGTGCTACCACGCCTGGCTGATTTTTTGATTTATTATAGAGATGAGGTCTCGCCAAGTTGCCCAGGCAGGTCTTAACTGTAGCTAAGTGGAAAATTATTATAGTACTATAGTTTAATGTTAAATTAAAAACACAAGACAAAAACTAATTGTATTCTAAGAGAATTGGCTATAACACCTAAATCTGGAGTACCATATAAAAATTCTTGTGCATATGAAAAATTAATGAGTGGAAATAGAATATAGTTGTCCCTTGGTATTAGTGGTGGTTTGGTTCCAAGATCCACTGCAGATACCAAAATCTGAGGATACCTAAGTCTCTTATATATAAAATGGTGTGGTATTTCCATATAACCTACACACATTCTCCTATATACTTTAAATTATCCCTAGATTATTTATGATACCTAATACAATATAAATGCCATGTTTACTACAATTTAGCTATTATTACTGAATTGGTTTTTTTTGCGTTTTTTTGAGTTGGAGTCTCACTCTGCCACCCAGGCTGAAGGGCACTGGCACGTTCCCCACCACTGCAGCCTTGACCTGCTGGGCTCAGGAGATCCTTCAGCCTCAGCCTTCCAAGTAACTGGAACTACAGGCATGCACCACCATGCCCGGCTAATTTTTTGATTTATTGTAGAGATAAAGTACTAGATAAGTCACCCAGGCTGATCTCAAACCCGAGGGTTCAGGCAATCCTCTTACCTCAACCTCCCAAAGTGCTGGGATTATAGACTTGAGCCACTGCGCCCAGCCCTGTATTTGTTTCTTATTTGTTTTTTTTTTTTTTGAGTTGGAGTCTCACTCTGTCACCCAGACTGGAGTGCAATGGCCGCTCTCCCACCGTAACCTCTACCTGCTGGGCTCCGGCAATCCTTCCGCCTCAGCCTTCCGAGTAGCTGGAACTACAGGCGCGCACTACCACACCCGGCTAATTTTTTGATTTATTGTAGAGATGAGGTCTCGCCAAGTTGCCCAGGCGGGTCTCGAACACGCGGGCTCAGGCAATCCACTCACCTCGGCCTCCCAAAGTGCTGGGATTACAGGCTGAGCCACCGAGCCCGGCTGTATTTTTTTATTGTTGTGTTGTTGATGTTGTTTTCCAAAAATTTTTTTTTTGAGTAGGAGTCTCACTTTGTCACACAGGCTGGAGTGCAGAAGGATGCTCACAGCCACTGCAGCCTCGACCTGCTGGGCTCAGGCTGTCCTTCCCCCTCAGCCTTCCAAGTAACTGGAACCACAGGCATGTGCCACATGCCCAGCTGATTTTTTTATTTATTGTAGAGACGAGGTCTCGCCATGTTGCACAGGCTGGACTCGAACCCTTGAGCTCAAGCATTCCTCTCTCCTTGGCCTGCCAAAGTGCTGGGATTGCAGGTGTCCGGCCTTCCAAAGATTTTTGATCTATGGCTGGTTGAATTTAAAGATGTGGAATCTGTGGATACAGAGGACCAACTGTATACGTTATTTTTCCTTATAGTGTGGTACTTTTATATAATTATAAAAAACAAGGAGACATGAACTGTTAGATTCAAATATAAATGTAAATGAGGTAAGAGGCCTCCCAAAAAAAACTAGATATTTATTTATTTAAAAATTGTGCATTTATTCTCACATATTTAACTTTAGCCACTCTTCAAAGTACTCTTCGTTTAGTATAGTACACCTATCTAGATGCTTTTTCCACTGCTCAAAACAGTTTTTGAACTCATCAGTTTTGATACCTTCTAGTACTTCTGCTGTTCACCTCTTCCACATTGGCAAAACGTTTTCTTCCCTTTGAGGACTTTTTTCATCTGGCGAAACAAAAAAGAGTTGCTTAGGGGGAGATCAGGTGAATAAGGAGGATAGGGCATGGAGGTCATGCCGTTTTTGGTCAAAAACTGCTGAATACTCACCGTGGTGTGGTCAGGTGCATTGTCATGGTGGAAGAACCAGTCACTTGTTTGCCTCAACTTGCCACATTTCTTCTGCAAATCATGGTGCAATTTTCTCAAGATTTCCAAGGAAAAACTTTGATTGATCGTTCGATCCAGAGGAACAAATTTCGAGTTCTACAAGGGGCCTGCCCTCCAAAAGATAATTTCAGGTTTTTTTAAGAGTCCCCCCTCATATAGATATATATATTTTTTAATTATATATATATTATAATTATATATATATATATTAAAAACCTGGTAATAGCAAAAATGCACTGTGCATCTGCATTGCTCTGTTATAAGTTTCTAAGTTCAGCCTTATACACTGGGTCTGTAATATTATGCTGTAGAGACATCCTCATTCACTTCTTGGGAGATATTTTAAGCTAAAATTTAGGGCATAACCATCCATTTTTTCTTGAATTTCTTATAATTTAGCAACAGGTAAAGCTTGGTAATATTATTTTTTCCATTAAGATTACTTCACATTCTGTATGTAGTGTTACAGTATATATAATTGTGAGTGAAGAGTTAACAAAATCCTCTCTTTTTCCTCATGAGAATTTGATCTTTGCTTAACTCTCTAGTTCTCTTCCCCTGAAGACCTGGTTAAAACTGTATTACTAGGCAGTATTTTTCATAATAAACATTATTTCAGATCTGGATTGGTAGAACTGTTAATATTTGATGAAAGGCAGAGCACTAGGTGTCATTGAGTTTAGTGACTCTTCATACCTGTGGGGTATGAATTTTGGATGCCAGAGTGTCTCTCATATCTGCCCCATATGGATCTCATCTCCTTACACCTGCAGGGACTCAGCAGAAGAATGCTGTTACTCTGGTAAATTGTATATGCTGCCAAGAAAACAGGTGCCATTTGGACCTCTTCAGGGTCTGAATGTTAAGTTGCTCTCAAGAGGACTCTTAGAGGGTATTACAGTAGTATAATTCCACACTTAGTTTTTAATTTTATTTTCAAAGTGAGAAAATAGTATTTTAACTTCATATTCATACATTCATTCATTCAGTTTTACCAATGCTTTGGGAAAGGTATTAATCTTTGATTTAGCATAGCTTTTAGTTCTAGATTTTCAATAATGGGTTATGTTACTTCAGGCAAGTCACTTAATCTCTTTGAAATTGTTTTTTTAAGTGTTAGATTAAGAACTTTGACCCGTTATTTCTGATGTTTCTTCTGACTCTAAATCTTACCGTTCTCTGATTCTCTTCTCATCATAAGTTAATTTTTAATTCTCTTTTATGGAAGCATTCCAAGTTTCCCTTAACCTGGCAGATGATCAGATAGCTGAAAGCTTGTGGTGTTACAGTATACATTCTTCCACATTCAGGTTTTTGGGAATTTTGTTACATTATAACTGTGTAGTTTCAAAAGAAACATTTACTGTCTATGCAATAGAATATAAAGAATTTAAACTAAAAATACTTGAGGAAACCTGGGCACAGTGGCTCACGCCTATAATCCCAGCACTTTGGGAGGCCAAGGGGGAGGATTGCTTGAGCCCAGGAGTTTGAAACCATCCTAGGCAACATAGTGAGACCTGTCTCTACAAAAAATTAAAAAATTAGCCAGGTGTGGTAGCACATGCCTTAGTTCCAGCTGCTTGGAAGGCTCAGGTGGAAGGATCGCCTGAGCCTAAGAGGTCGAGGCTGTGGTAACAGAGTAAGACTGTGACTCAAAAAATAAAAGAAAAAAAATGATACTTGCAGAACTTTGGGATGGGGAAAGCCAATTAGAATGAAAGTTTCAAAAGCTTTTGATTGTTTAAAATTTTACCTCAACTTTTTTTATAGGTTGTGAATTGGCTTGAAGGGCCTGGATCAGAACAACTAAGAGCCCAGTGGGGGATTGGCGACTCCATTAGGGCTTCCCAGGCCCTGCAGCAAAAGCATGAAGAGATCGAGAGCCAGCACAGTGTGAGAGGCTTTTTTGCAAGTTACAATGCTATTGTGAAAGTGCATAATCAGAAGCATATGTGGAACTAAGTAATAAGTTACAATTAACTTTGGTATAGAGGCATAAAGTACCCTTTGGTATAGGGGCATAAAGTACCCTTTGGTGTAGGGGCATAAAGTACAGTTTGTTAAATGTAAATGTTCATTTTGACCACCTAGTATATATTTATTAGAAGATTGGTTTTGTCTCCAATACAGTTTGATTATATTTTTATAAAAGCACAGTTTGTATGAAATTTTAAAAGCTGCAGTAATAGAAAAGAGTGATAGTGCAAAAACAACCTTCATCTGTAGTCTCTATGACAGAAATTTCTGTTCTTAAGTTCTTAAAGGAGGCCCCTCCCTGCATTATCAGGAGTACACAGTACAATTAAACGCCTGAGAGGGATACCAGAACTGCTGCATTAAACACAGCTAACGGAGAACGAGTGCAGAGAGTATAGAATCTTTTTCCATTCCATGTGCACAAGGGATTCCTTTTGTATTTGTGAAGGGGATAATCAGACAAATCCCAGCTATGAAATTGGGAAGTAAATTGATTCTTAGGCAGATTCTAGAGAATAATTGTTTAACAGAATTTAAAATTTAATACTTGTTATGGAAGAAGCCAATGTTTGTTAGTAAGCTCCTACCATGTTACAGTTAATCCGTCATTATTGAGAAAGTGATCATCCAGTTTGTGGGTCAAGTAGCTCACCCCTCTCCTCCCCTAGGTCATACTACTTCCTGCAGTAATTTTAAATAGCTTGAATACAAAATTGGAAAAATAAAATTTGAATCTGTTAATTTCCATCTCCTTAGATGATCTATCTTAAAAAATCGATCAAAATTTTAAACTCTGGAACCAGATGAGATTAAGAATCATCTGAACATTAATTTCTGCAATGTTTTTGTTTCCCCATCAACTTCTCAAGTTGAAGTCTGATTACAGCTTGGATATAGTATTAGCAAATGTCTGTTTTAACTAAATAAGATTAGTGAACAAATAATATGCTTTCTTGGGAGTTAATGTGAACAAGTACATCTCATCTTTACTAGGATGTATTTTAATGATATCTGACAATTATTTTCCTTTTCCCATTTTGTTTAGTTTCCTTGTGTTGTTTTTTCTAATATTCCCCAAATCAGGTTCAGCAATCAATGGTATTGGCAAAGAATCTACATACTATACCCTAAAGGAGTTGTAATCTAGCTGAGGGAATAATATATAAGAAAGAAGTCTCACAAGATTTGTAATTGTGTAAAGATAGTACACATATAGTCCTTGTGATCTTTCTAATTAGTGTTTGTAAGAGACTTAAAAATGAAATCCCATAATGAAAAGTTTATATATTTTGGTCATCCCGGTGGCTCACGCCTATAATCCCAGCATTTTGGGAGGCCGAAGTGAGAGGATTGCCTGAGCCTACAGGTTTGAGACCAGCCTGGGCAACTTGGTGAAACTTCATCTCTACAATAAATTTTAAAAATTAGCCAGGCGTGGTGGCACATGCCTGTGGTCCCAGCTACTTGGAAGGCTGAGGTGGAAGGATCACCTGAGCCCAGCAGGTCGAGGCTGTGGTGGCCATGAGCGTGCCACTGCACTCCAGCCTAGGCGACAGAGTGAGACTCCAACTCAAAAAAAAAAAAAAAAAGGGAAGTGTATATATTTTATGTATTTCACAAGTTCTTCCTTTTATGCTAAAAAAAAAATAGATTGCAAACCTTCTTCCTGAGAACATAATCTTTTAATTTTCTTGGTACTGCAAAAATAACTTAATGCTGATTTTTTTTTTAAGTGTGTTGTGATTTATTTGAGCCCAGTGGATTTTTCTGGAGCAAGTTGACTGTAGTTAGATTCTATACTTTGTTCCTCTGTTTACTTCCTCAAAACAGTATTTGCAGTAGAACATTTTAGACTTCATCTAAGAGAATTTAGTTGTGAAAGTATCCCAAAAGTTCTTTTTAATAAGGGTACCTGGCACATAAGATTCCTAAAGATAGGATTTATCTATATTTTATTATTTTTTAAAAGATGCCAAGACAAATAATGGCAGTTAGAAATTGGAGAGTGTGGCATGGTTGTTCATGCCTGTAATCCCACTGATTTGGGAGGCCAAGGCAAAAGGATCTCTTGAAACAAAGAGTTCACGACCCACTTGGGCAACATAGCAAGACCCTGTCTCTATAAAAAATTATAAAACAAAAAGAGTTGTCAGGTATGGTGGTACACACCTGTAGTCCTAGCTGCTTGGGAGACTAAGGTGGGAGGATTACTTGAACCCAGAGGTGAAGGCTGCAATTAACTATGATTAGCCACTGCATACCAAATTGGATGACAAAGCAAGACCCTGTTTTTAAAAAAAACCAAAAAACTATATTATATATAAGTTCATAAAGGGGAATTGAAACGTACATTTTATATTGCATATTGTATGGATGAAATTACAAATGATATACATAGAGATTTCTGTGTTTCGCTGTTTTGTATTTTTAATATATTTATAAGGTTTTTAACTCTGCATAAAGAAACATGAAAGTTCTGGATGGCCCTTTGATGCACTTAAACTTACAATGTGGAATCAATGTGCAGAACTTTTGAATTGGAAAAGATCTTATAGATTGTTCTATCCCCCCACTGTTTTATAAATGAAGAAATTGGGAGATATTTTGATCAGCAAGTGGACTAGGGTTCACCTGGACTAGGGTTGAAACACAGCTCTCTTTATTTTTTTTTTTTCAATTTGGAAACTACAGACCTCTTGATAGCCAGGTGGGATCCTTTTTCTCTGGCTCTCAGAGCAAAGCTACTCAATTTCACAGACATGCTTGAACTATAGATATACTTTCAGTACTTGAAGAAACATACACATACATTGACATCTGTATTCATAGACATGGTCTCCAAAGAAAATAAACATAGAGCATATAAAATAAACATCATGGATTTCATTTTTAAAAATCGTGTGATATTTGGAATTTGTTTCAAAATTGGGAGGTGAGGACACATTGAATGGGAGTATAGATGAAACAGGATTGGCCATGCATTGATAATTATTGAAGCTGGATGATACATGAGAGTTCATTGTACTATTTCTACTTTTTAAATAGGTTAGAAAATTTCCATTCTAAATGGTTTAAACAAGAGGATTGCACTGTTTTAGCCAATAGGTGGCACTGCATTGTCACCTTGAGAATAGGTTGGTTAATACTGTATGAATGTATTGTTTATATTAGTTTATGATGTGTAAGGTATTATAATATTTTATTAAAAGCTTCCTTTTACATTTGTAAATAAAAGTCAATTGTTTAAAGCATTTATTGGGGTTATTTAGGTCTTGTGAAATTATAATGACAAAAGCCGGGCTCGGTGGCTCAGTCTGTAATCCCGCGCTTTGGGAGGCTGAGGTAAGTGGATTCCCTGAGCCCGTGGGTTCGAGATCCGCCTAGGCAACTTAGCGAGACCTCATCTCTACAATAAATAAAAAAATTAGCCAGGCGTGGTAGCACATGCTTGTAGTTCCAGCTACTTGGAAGGCTGAGGCGGAAGGATCCCCAGAGCCCAGTAGGTTGAGGCTGCGGTGGCCAGGAGTGTGCCACTGCCCTCCAGCCTGGGAAACAGAGTGAGACGCCAACTCAAAAAAAAAAAAAAAAAAAAAGAAATTATAATGACAGTTTTCTGGTATTGACAGCTAATAAGGATATTAGGAAAACTTTCAACATACCATTTTACATTAAGTCTAAATGTTAGGTATTACATTTTAGATTCCATGTAAAAGCATACTGCAAAAATAAAGCTAACAAAATTTGTGAGGAAATATAAAAAATGAAAATCCTACTCATGTGTAGTTCTTTGTTAAGGATTGTGAATTAGAAATTCATTTGGTTTTTTAATACAACGCAACAAAAAGGTACTAAGGTGCATGGAAATGATTACAGTAGCTGATAATAAATGTAAACGTATTTTAGTTTAATAAAGCATCTAATTTTATCTTTCGGGTGGAGGGAAATGTGTGGCAAGAAAAGTACATGATAGGAGTATTTTATCAGTATCCCACTATCCTGCAGGCTGACTTCTAGTCTCCAAAGAGATTGCTTACTGGTGTCTTGTGTCTCATGGTAAGCAGCAGAACAGGACTCCATTGACAAATCACACCCATTTCTTTCAAATGTACATTCTTTTTTTAAAAAATTATATATATATATAATATAATAATAATATATATATTTAAAATAGCAACAGGATTGCACTGTGTAGCCCAGGCTGGATTCTTAACTCCTGGGCTCAAGCAATCCTCCCACCTCGGCCTCCTAAAGTGCTGGAATTACAGGCATGAACCACCACACCCAGCTCTGTTTTTGCCTAATATGCATTTGAAGTATAATTAAGTGGTTGGCAGTATTTCTTTCCTCCTAGCTAGGGATTCTTATTTTCATAGTATGAAATGTAAATATTCATCCTTTCAACAAGTGTGCATCACCACCAATTCACGTAAGACTGTAGTGTCAATCTCGACTGCTTCTGTCCTAAATGTGAACCTTCAAGCTCATTTCTTACTTATCATCTTAATTTAAATCCCAAATCTTTGTGCTGATTTTTTAGTTTGCTATAAGATAATCATTTTCCATACAGTAAAATAGACAAACTAGAGAATGGCCATAATTGAGCTGAATGCAGCCTCTTCACCAAGATTCTCTATATTCTATGTTCTTCTGTTTTCTTGGAAGAAATATTTTGATTAATTTTAGATGTACGTGTGTGTGTGTGTGTGTGTGTGTGTGTGTGTGTGTGTGTATACATACCAGATTTTTTTTCCTCTCGTCCATCCCAGAGAGACTATTTCTTAATGACAACTTCAATCTGTAATATCAATGCCTCTAATTTCAGGTGTTAATTTTTTGAGGCGTACTAGTCCTTACATTGTATTTCCATTCTTGGTCAGATTGCTGGAGCCTATGTTTTACTAATTCAAACCAGAAAAACATCAGCTCCACAATGATGGTTCTTAAACCTTTGTGGGCATAAGAGTCATCAGAGGTGCTTGTTAAAATGCATATTTCAGGGCCTTGCTCCCAGACACTCTGATTTAGCAGGTCAGGAGTAAAACCTAGGCCCTTTTAATAAGCACCTCAAGTCTGATGTAGGTAGTTCTCACTGAGAAGTGCTATCCTAGGACTCTAATCCTTTAGTTTACTAATTTTCTCATAATCATTCCTGTTACATCTTCAGAGAATTCGGCCTATTTATTTTAAGCATTAATAATATGTAAATGTTATAAGTAAGACAGTATTTTAGAATATGACAATGATGATTTTCTCAGGTAATTTTTTTTTTTTTTGAGTTGGAGTCTCACTCTGTTGCCCAGGCTGGAGTGCAGTGGCACACTCCCAGCCACCGCAGCCTCCAGCTGCTGGGCTCCAGCGATCCTTCTGCCTCAGCCTTTCAAGTAGTTGGAACTACAGGCACGCGCTACCATGCCCGGCTAATTTTTTTATTTATTGTAGAGATGAGGTCTCACCAAGTTGGCCAGGCAGGTCTCAAACCCGCAGGCTCAAAGTTAATCTTTGTTAATCATTAAAATAACTATGTCATTTTAAAAATATTTTACACATATTGTGTAATTAAATCTATATAATAGCCAATAAAGCTGGTAAGACAGATACTATCATCACCATAGAATAGAGCAGGATCTCTCAACCTGCAAGCACTATTGACTCTTTGGCCAGATGAATTTTTGTTGTAGGGTGTAGGGACTGTCCTATGCATGGTAGAGTATTTAGCACCATGGTTGGCCTTTACTTACTAGATGCAATAACATCCTTCCTCCTCCATTATGATAACCAAAAATGTCTCTAGACATTGCCAAATGTTCCCTGAGTGACAGAATCACCCTCCTCTACCTACTTAATGTGATATCAGTGAATCCACAATGTCTAATATGATTTATGCGTTCATTCAGTACTTTTCAGTTGAGCATATACTGTGTGTCACGTGTTGCTCTAGGCTCTTGTAATGGAGCACTGTCTTACCATATGGAATTTACATTCAAGTAGAGAGATACAAAATGGAAAGCAATATAGGTATGATTTTCAGGAAAGACCTCTCTGAGAAGGTGGCATTTAATCAGAAACCTTGAAATGTTGTGAGAGACTAATCCAAGTAAAGGGAAGTTCAGATGGAGGACACAGCAGGAGGAACATGATTGAGGAATGGCAAGAATGTTGGTGCAGCTGGAATGCAGAGAACATGGTAGAGTCACAGAAAATAAAGTTTGAGAGGGAATCAGGGCTGAAAACATGCTGTGTCTTTTTAGCCCATGAAAAGGTGATTGAAGTTCATTTTAAATGTTATGTGAAGTTGTTGGAGAGAGAGGCTTTTGAGCAGAGAATTAATTTGTTTTAAGCAGATCATTGGCTATTGTGTGGAAAATAGGGAGGAGGGACAAACAATGAAAGGGCAGGAGGCTGATAGAGGCAGTAGGAGTCATGAGAATGGACCGAAGTTCACGAGGTTAAGCCAGCTAGACTTTGAGGCTTTTGGCCTTAGCAGCTATTAAGATGGGGAAGACTGGGAGAGAAGCCTGTTGGGAGGATGGAGAATCAGTGTCTTTGGGGGCAGTTTGAATTTTAGACATCAGGTAGTAATCCAAGTGAAGGTGGCTCATGGGCAGTTGGGTATCAGTATAGGAGGTTCAGGGGAGAAGTCAAGGTTGAGGGTGTTCATTTGGTAAATTAGCCTATTAGATGTAATGTAAAGTCATGGAACTAACTAGAGGAAGGCATCCAAGCCTAGTGGGAAGAAAAGGGAGCCTCTGGAAAACAGAACCCTGGGTCACCTATACTTAAAGAGCAAGAATAGGAAGGGGAACCAGCAAAGGAAGCTAAAAGGATCTGTTGTATCTCAGAGAAGGAGACAAGGAGGCATTTCAAGGAGGAGGAAGCACTTACCTGGCCAAATGCAGCTGAGAGCTTCAATAAGATGAAGACTGAGAATTGGCCACTGGATTTGGCAAGGTGAAATTTTTTTGGTGAACTTGACAAAATTGTTTTCAGAGGGTGGGAAAGACAAATTCCTGATTAGAGCAGATTAAAAAGAGAATGGGAGGCTGAGCACTTTGGCTCACACCTGTAATCCTAGGGCTTTGGGAGACTGAAGAGGGAAGGTCACCTGAGGCCTGGAGTTTGAGACTAGCCTGAGCAACATAGCAAGATTCAGTTTCTATTTTTAAAAAGAATTAGATATATGTAAAAGAAAATAGGAAATGAGAAAAGAGTACAGATAACTTCTTTAAGAGAGGTTTTTTTTCTTGACCAGGCACGGTGGCTCATGCCTATAATCCCAGCACTTTGGAAGGCTAAGGTAAGAGGTTTGCCTGAGCCCATGGATTCAAGACCAGCCTGGGCAACTTGGCAAGATTTCATCTCCACAATGAATCAAAAAAATTAGCCGGACATGGTGGCACAGCCTGTAGTTCTAGCTACTTGGAAGGCTGAGGTGGAAGGATCGCCTGAGCCCAGCAGGTTAAGGCTGTGGTGGCCACAAGCAGGCCACTGCACTCCAGCCTGGAGGACAGAGTGAGACTCCAATTCGCCAAAAAAAAAAAAAGAGAGAGAGATTTTTTTTTTAATTGAGGTTTAATTTTTGCATAGTAAAACGCACAGTTCTTAAGTGTGTATTTTATTGTTTAATATCAGACATTAATAGCTTACTTATTAGTGGTGGAACTAATTCAATTGAGAAAGAAGAATTGATAGGAGAGAGCAAGGATAGTTGGAAGAGCAGAGCTTTATGTAGGCAACAGAAGATAGGTTATACTGCCTCAGTGGAGCACTTGCCTTGAAAAGACAGGACAGGCCACTTGCTCGTTCAATAGTGAGTACAGATCATGGGCTACAGGAGAAGGGAGGGTTGTAGGTTTGCTTTGTTGGTGGGAAGATGAGAGAGTTCTCTTCTGATTGCTTCCCAGTGAATTTAGAAGTAAGATCTTTAAGAGAGAAGTGAAAAGGGAGTTGGAGATTTAGAGTGGAAAAAAAAGAACATAACTAATTATGAGAATGAGGAAGTGAGTTGACTGGAAAAACACGAAAGGGTTACCAAAGACCCATTTGAGAAGATTTAGTCATAACTTTATTTATTTATTCTTATTTATTTATTTGCTTTTTATTGGAGTCTTACTCTGTCACCCAGGCTGGAGTGCAGTGGATATGCTGATGGCCACCGCACCCTCATCCTGCTGGGCTCAGGTGATCCTTCCGCCTCAGCCTTCCAAGTAGCTGGAACTACAGACATGTGCCACCATGCCTGGCTAATTTTTTTTTTTTTTTTCGTAAAGATGAGGTCTCACCATGTTACCCAGGCTGGTCTTGAACCTGTGAGCTCAGGCAATCCTCTCACCTCAGCCTCCCAAGTGCCGGGATTATAGACGTGAGCCACCGAGCCTGTCCTTAGTCATAACTTTAAAAAGAGACCTGTCCATTCATAAGTGGACCTTGAACAACTATCGTAATACTATAAGAAAAGAATTGGCAGTAGCGGGAAACTGCAGGGGTATAGGGGAGCGGGGAGGTGGTATTGACGGTAGTGGAAATCTGCCTGAGAAAGCGGAGGACACACCTCATCCTCATCAACAAGGGTATCTGCACAATGAATATTTGTATACCTAACCCTGAATTGTACCCCACAATTGTAAAATAAAAAAATTTAAAGGTTTTTTTTTTTAAAGAGAGACCTGTCCCCATAGTTGTTTATGTCTATCCCTGTTCAGCTACTCTAATACCAACACTTTAGGCAGAGAAACCAGGTTTGAGGTGTTGACAAGTGAGTCTGATGGAAGGAAGGAAAGAAGGGCGTAGATTGTATGCTGGGAAGTGGTTATAGCCTTTGACTTTGACTAAACCCCTCTGTGGAAGAAGGGATGTAGCAGGGAAAGCTGGAAGGTGGGAATCCAACAGCACGTACTTCAAAGGAGATGTGGTTTTAGAGAAAAGAGGGAGAAGAAATTGTCTAGAGTAGTAATGAGGAATGAGGCAGCTCACCTTCGGGCTTGCAGTGTGGAAACAGTAACAATCTTCATTCTAGAGGACTGCAGGGGTAAATGTCTTCTCTGTGGGTGAGCAGGTTTTCTCAGAGCAAGCAAGAGACAGGAACAAGTAGAGGAGGCCACAATGAGGGTACAGGAGATTTTGCTATTGGCAGCAAGTGGTTGAGTTCCAGGGATCAAGAATTTCAGGGTTGGGAATGTTTCACCCTCAATAATAAATAATTTGCTTTAGAGGCCAGGCTCGGTGGCTCAGCCTATAATCCCAGTGCTTTGAGAGGCCGAGGTGAGTGGATTGCCTCAGCCCACAGGTTCGAGACCCGCCTGGGCAACTTGATGAGACCTCATCTCTACAATATGTCAAAAATTTGCCAGGCGTGGTAATGTGCCTGTCATTCCAGCTACTTGGAAGGCTGAGACGGAAGAATCGCCGGAGCCCAGCAGGTTGAGGCTGCAGTGGCCTGGAGTGTGCCATTGCACTCCAGTCTGAGTGACAGAGTGAGACTACAACTCAAAAAAAATAATAACAATAATAATAATTTACTTTAGAAAAAATGTTCATGTATTACTTAATCTAGAGAAATTATAAAATATAACGTCCTCTAGGAACTAATTTGATCCTTAATGTACTTTGCAACATCTTGATTACAGGAATGGTTTGCAGTGTATGTAGAGCTTAATCAGCAAATTGCAGCACTCTTGAATGCTGGCGATGAGGAGGATCTGGTGGAACTGAAGTCATTGCAGCAACAACTTAGTGATGTTTGTTATCGACAGGCCAGTCAGCTGGAATTTAGGCAGAATCTCTTACAAGCAGCTCTTGAATTTCATGGTGTTGCCCAAGATGTAAGTGTCTACTCTTACTGCCTTGCTTTTGTTCAAATTATTTGAGTGCATATCTACACATAATTTCTGCAGGTTTGCATGCTCTAAGTATTTTTCTGGAACAATAAAATAATTTGCTGGTGGGAATAATGAGATAAGATTATTTGATTTTTTTAAGCAAATTTTATTTGCAAGTAATTATGCATGCAATTAAACCTCTTATTGTTTAAGTGTTCCAAAATAATAGATACATTTTATTTTGGCTGCTTCTCAGTGTTTATGCTTTATAACATAGATGAAAATGGAAATGCCAATAATTTTTGCCTTCTGTTCACCAGAATGTACTTGTCTTCTTGCATGCATCTTGTGTTCTATCTTCCTGATCACATGATTCTAATTATTCGTCCTTCTCTTGTAACAGCGTAGTCTTTTCAATGGTAACTGTGATGACCTCATTAGATATAAACTTCATTAATCATTAAGCACTTTAGATGCTGATTACATCAGGGTTATCTCTTTGGTGTCCCTCTGCTTTAGTTGTCTCAGCAGTTGGATGGCTTATTAGGGATGTTGTGCGTAGATGTAGCGCCAGCTGATGGAGCATCGATTCAGCAAACTTTAAAACTGCTTGAAGAGAAGCTGAAAAGTGTTGGTAAGCAGATTTTAAAAATGCTGAAACATAAGATTTTTTTAAAATATCATTACCATGGTTAGACAATTAAGTCAACTTAACACTGAACTAATTATAATTATTTATAGGAAACCCAGGAAAAAATAGTATAAGAAAAGTTTTATTTTTTTGAGGGGAACATGACTTACGCTGAAACTTCTTTTCTTGTTGGTTAAGTAACTCCTCCCTTCATGGGGCTTTGCCCTTTCCTGTTTACCCAGCTATGTCTACAGGTGCTATGTCTTGCATAGACTATGAACAGGTATTTGTAGTGCATGCATAAATTGTAATTAGCTGTGAAGTGTTCTGTGGTAAACCTTGTATGCCCAAAACTGTGTTTTATGCAATTATTTTTGTTGTTGCTATATCCTAACCTTGTGAAAAATTAATTGGTTTGGTTCTGTGCATTTGTTTCTCCAAACTGGGAATATTGCCAGGTTACATTCTCTCCAAGGGAAGAAAGGTCCAGTTACAGTAAGCTAGTTCTGTCATTCAACATCAAAGCCTTTAATTTTTTTTTTTTTTCTGTAGTAAATGCAGTGAACTTTCCTAAAAGGTCAGGATATGAAAACGGGAAGTGGGGAGCATATAGAGGGGGACAGGAAGGGAATGGAAATGGGAGAGAGAAAGCAAGAATTTAAGGCAGAGAAGTGGTAGAGAGTGAAAACATATGACTAAAGCAAATAAATTAATGATTGAAATTGACTTGAGGGAATTGGTTTGAAAAATCATGCTTTACTGACATTTCACTGGCTTGCAGCCTTTGTCATTTGAACAGAGGTATGCATAATGTATACTTAGTCTTTAATATGCCAAATGAAATTTATTTTTAAATGTTAGAAGTTTATTTGAGCCATACTTCCCCTTAAAAAAGAGAAAATATTTCCTTATACATCTAACTTGGAGTGTTGCAAACATACTCTAACTGTTGCTTCCTGTGGTTATAGAAGCTAGAATGTACCTGTTTTTACAATGTTCACCATCCTTTGATGTTGATAATATGTTGCTGGAGTGTTTTGAAGTCTTGCAAATCTTACACATTTTTTAAACAAAATATATGCTTTATTATCCTAAAAATTAGACTACTTAAAAGCAGAAAGAGAAAAAAAAAATAGAAAAATTGTATTTATCAAAATAGAAATTCTCATGCTTTTTTTTTCCTGCTTTTATCTTATAAAAGTAGCTGTGGAAATCTGTGTTTTGAAAATTTCCTTTAAGGAGAATTTGATGTGAGAGATAACTCCAGTTTGAGTCACATTTAAAGGGGTTTTATTGCTTGAAATGTTCATAGGATTTTATCCCAAGATGGTTTATCATACAAAACTATTACCTTGGGATTCAAGAACAATATTTACTGAGAGGCTTTTTTTAGAGGGAGGGAGAGCACCTGAAATGTTGAAGAGATTAAATCTAGTAACTTTTGTTTTAGATGTGGGTTTGCAAGGTTT
Source organism: Cephalopachus bancanus (assembly GCA_027257055.1). Taxonomy (NCBI): domain Eukaryota; kingdom Metazoa; phylum Chordata; class Mammalia; order Primates; family Tarsiidae; genus Cephalopachus; species Cephalopachus bancanus. The sequence continues at coordinate 9,565,355 of JAPVLO010000204.1, forward strand.
GCGTGAAAAAGGTCAAGGTCTCCTGGATCAGATCTCCAACCAGGCATCCTGGGCCTATGGAAAGGATGTAACCATTGAAAATAAAGAAAATGTGGACCACATACAAGGAGTGATGGAAGATATGCAGCTTAGGAAACAAAGGCAAAGTCTGACTGTTGCTATTAATTTTTACCAAGATAACATAATTTTAATTAAAATGAAAAGTGGTATAATTTATATTTTACATACAAACTAAAAGTTCTTGCCTGCTACATAGTAGACTTGTCATTTTTTGGTGACTAATACTTATTGCATATAATTGTACTAACAAATATTGACAATTTGTTCAATGAATAGATAGATACCTTTTCCATTATTCCCTAGTAGTCAAAATTTCAGTTATATTTAAGTATTTCACATTCTATCCTCACAGTGTAGCCTATAACTCTGCTGTACTTTAAGAAAGCCTTTTAGAAGAATTTTCTTTTAATTTAGAGTTGCTATTAAATTAGTCTACATTGATCTATTTCTTCATCTAAACTTACAAAATGTGACACATCCATTGTTCTCATATAATCTTAGCACTTTGAGAGGCCAGGGTGGGAGGATCACTTGAGGCCAGGAGCTCAAGAGCAACCTGGACAACGTAGCAAGACACCATCTCTACAAAAAAATTTAAAAATAAATTAGCTGGACAAGCACCACCACACCTGTCTCACTTTTTATTTTTTGTAGTGACGAGGTTTCTCTAAGTTGCCCAAGCTGGTTTTGAACTCCTGGGCTCCAGTGATACTCCATCTTGGACTCCCAAAGTGTAGGGATTACAGTCATGATCCACTGCACCTGGCCAAAAAGGAACTTTACATTTTTATTTTTGAAACTTGTTTAATGCCAATTGGCAATGGAGATTTCTTTGGGCTTTAGTGTACTATTGAATTTATGCTTTGCTTCAATATTTTGCAGAATTCATGCTATCCTCAAGAGGGTTTGTCATTCAGTATCATTCAGGTATTTTGAGGTTTTGATGTAACATAGATATAGATGTCCTTAAAATTCTTACAAATCAATACAAAATAGTTGCAGTCGTCATAATGTAGGACTAAGTATTTTAGTATACTTTAAATATGTGTGCCAAATGATGATTTTATGATAGTAATCAACAAAGCCAAAATGATGAATTAAATTTATGTTTGGGTTTATTAGATGTGAAGACATGGTAGATGTGCGAAGGTTAAAGATGCTTCAGATGGTGCAGCTGTTTAAATGTGAAGAAGATGCTGCCCAGGTAAGGACTGGTGAGCCACATTATGTAGTTATCTTTTCTTAGAAGATTGATTTCATCTAACTATAAATAAAAATGTACTTTTCATAGTCCTAAAAAAGTAAATATATGAAGTCAGGTCCTAGTTTGTCCTTTTGAAGAGTAAAGTTTGGTATTCTCAGCTAGCTCACTGATTTCATTTGATTTATCTTAATGAAATTCTCTATTCAGCTAGAGATTGGGATTATTTATTATTGTTGGCTATGTTGTCAGTTACATCCAGGATGAAGGCTGATGGTGTGGCACATTGCTTGTAGTCCATAAGAGAATTTTTAATGTTAGATTTAAAAAATTGGTTTATTTGTGTAGTTATCTTCAGAGAATATAATTTCAGCTTGATTTAGAAGAAAGTTATGATTTTAAATAGTAACACAAATCTGCAATGTGATCCCAATAGTTCTATATTATAAGAAGGCATCATTTTCTGTTATATGATATTAATTTTAAGAGTGCTTCTCTTTAGTAGTTCTTGCCTTTCGATTTAAAGCATTTTGAGGAGTAAGAGTTCATTAATTCATGTAGACTGGCTTTGAATGAAATATGCTTTTAAGAATTTAGTTATAATTAATGGATTAATTAATCACATGATAGTAACCATTGTATAAACATGATGTTTTGATACAATAAGTAAATAGTTCGGAATGCAGCCTCACTGTTATGTATTTTCATTTAGGCAGTAGAGTGGCTAAGTGAACTTCTGGATGCTCTGCTTAAGACCCACATCAGATTGGGCGATGATGCTCAAGAAACGAAAGTTTTGCTGGAAAAGCATAGAAAATTTGTTGATGTTGCACAGGTGCAGAACTGGTTATCTTCCTTTTCTACAGGCTCAGTGTTTGAATAGCTTTCTGCATGATTATAATGTAACTTTATCCTCCAAGTCCAAGAAGGTTAGTTTTGTTATTCCAAAAATACCACAGAATTAAGAAAATGTCAGCCGGTGCATCAAAACTAGCCTGCATAAACTTGAGAGGGCTTATGTCCCCCCAAATACAGGGTCTGTATGCTCCTTCTGATTTGTGTTATATATGTATTATGGCATTTTTTAGGTAATCCACCTGTCCATTCACAGAAGTTAATGTTAAATACTACATGCTAATATCAGTTCATTAGAAACCCCACTTCCTGCATCTCACAGGTGTTACATAATAATACAGAATTTTCTGTGTGTGATGAAGAGTATTTTAATTTATTTTTCCTAATATTTGAGTCCACATTGTAACAGTTGTATTTTCCTATATGGAATATAAAGTGCATGATTTCACTCACTTGTTTTGATTAATTAGTGAGCAGGCATTCTTTTTGACCAGTGAAATTTAATAGACGAGATAGGGAAAACAGAATAAGAGGGGAAGCCTAACGAGAAAGAAACTTCCTATAAATGAACTGAAAATATTGTTCCCCCTTTATTATTTATGCATGCAGATAATTTGTAGTGAGTGCCACCAGATTTCTTCAGTATTGATGTCTAGTAGTGTCACTTAATTACAATCAAGTCCTTCTGCATGCCTTCACCATCTTTCTCTTTAGAATTCTTTTATTATAATTTTATGTTTACCTTTTCTTTTTTAGAGCACTTATGACTATGGTAGGCAGTTGCTACAGGCCACAGTGGTGTTGTGCCAGTCTTTGCGCTGCACTTCTCGATCCTCTGGGGATACACTTCCTCGACTAAACAGAGTATGGAAACAATTTACAATAGCATCTGAAGAGAGAGTACATAGGTTGGAAATGGCTATTGCATTTCACTCAAATGCCGAAAAGGTTTGCTTTTTTTTATTTTGTGAAATAAAATGGTATTCATTGTATATGTTTAAAATACGTTAATTTTAATGTAATTATGGGACTCATCTGTTTTTCAGTACTTATGTTAGTTCCACTGTTGGAGTTTGCTTAACTATCATACAATATATTGTCTTAGAGAGTTCAAATTAAATTTCCTTAATCCATCCCAGTGCTGGAGTACTGTGGTTGGAGAAATCCAAAACCACCGCTGCTTCTCTCTTTGCCTAGCCTGGTATCCAAAATGGGCTATCTGTTCTTTGGAGTGTCATGACTTTAGTCTCTTTCATTACGCCAGGAAAGGAAACTTTGCTTTGACAACTACTAATTGTCACACATGTTTTAAAAGGCACCTTGTGATTTTATTATTTAAAGCAAAAACATTTGAAAAAATGAGAATAAGGATTAAAAGTAAAACCTTTTTAATGTGTTATCTTTAAAGATTCCTTCTAGAATTTATTATTCAATGAAGTCAGGTCATTAATTCCGGAAACCAAAAATGAAATATGCAGTGTTATTTGGGCAAGTTTTCAATAGAACCTTTTTCTTACTCATCACAGTAAAAAATTATATCACCCAAGCCTTACATTTCCATTCTGAAGAGAAACTTTATATGTAGTTAACTTTGTTTTGATCTCTTACAAGGGAAGTTTATATGTAGGGAATGCTCAGTATACTTTAATATTTTTCAGTTGTAAGTGTGATAGCCTGGCCTGCAGAACAGAATAGATGTTGCAAGGACCCTCAAGAATAAAGCAGTTTCTACTATGTTATGAAGTACATCTATTGGGAAGTGTCCATAGTCAACTCTTTCTCAGCTGGTCACTGAACTCTACAGAGTTTGGCTAAAATGAACCTAATAATGGTGAATGGAAGTATACAAAATGGCATAACTTGTTTGTTTACTTATTGTTTCAGTAAAATTTTTTTTATTATGAGGTATACTATTAACGTAGAAAAGTATATGGACCAGTAGTTTTCTACTCAGTGAAATTTCAGAGTGAACACGTCAGTGTAATCAGTGTCCTGTTCAAACAACAAAACATGACTAGTACCCAGAAGTTCCCCCCACCCTCCTGTAGTCACAATACTGCCCTCCCCCATAATTGAAGGATGACCATTGGTCTGATTTCTAGCACTGCTGGTAACTTTTTAGGATACTATTTTTAAAGTGTATCTGCAAGAATATTTTAAAATTCGGTACTCTTGAAGAGATCATGTAAGAATAAATATGGTTGAGAGTTTTTGAGTAGAAAGCTAATGTTTTTATTTTTTCTGCTACCTAGCCTTTATCTTTCTTAAAATAAATTTAATTTAAGATTATTTTACTGTGCAAACCTATGTAAAACCCTTTGTTATCAGATACTATTTTCCTCTTGACTGTGTTCTGTTTTATACCTGTAAGCATAATTATAACCACAGATACAAGCAAATTGTATCGTGTAATGATAGGGAAAATATCTTACTTAAATCTTGAGTTTTAAAATATAAAAAATGTTCATTCATGAATGATGCTGACATAAATATGTGGATTAAGGAAAGTGTAATGCAAAAAAAAGCTGCAAAAATGAATACTTCTTTTTCTTCTCTCTTTCCCAAATTTTGCAATTCTTTCTTGTAGTTAAATTTAAATGGTAGTAGTTAAGAGGGGAAAAAAGAATAGTATCTCATCAAATGCTGTAGAGCTTCCAACATTTGATTATAAACTGATCATTTTACACTAGTAACTCAAGTCAGCAGATTAGTTGTTAAAAATAGTGTCTAACTAGGTCTTCATGGCAGTTATGTTTGCACTCTAAGTACCTGTTGTATTTTATTTGTATTTTCTTTCATCTTTGATGTCTATAAACTCCTTAAGGACAGAGTCTGTACCTCCTTCACATTCCAGGCTGCTAAATAAGCATAAATTGTTCAATGTTTGCTTGATGAATGAGAGAACACTTCTTAAGCATATTTCTTAAAAACTTAGTTTCCAAATAGTAATTTAGTATTATTTTCTTCTTGGAAATTCCCATACACCTTGTCATACTCTAATTTGATATTGTTAGTAAGGATTTTGTATTTCATTCTGTTGTTTGAATTTCTAAACCAACTTTGCCCATAATAGATTAATCTTGTACAACGGTATACATGAAGATGCTAAGAACAAACAAAATTGCCTTCAATCTACTAAATTTGCATGAGTTTGATTCCCTTTCTTTGTCTCTTGATGGATGTTGCCCTTTTATTTGTTGCAGATTTTGCAAGACTGTCCAGAAGAGCCTGAAGCTATTAATGATGAGGAGCAATTTGATGAAATTGAGGCAGTTGGGAAATCACTTTTGGATAGATTAACTGTTCCTGTAGTTTATCCTGATGGGTATGGTGCATGTTCTTATAATTTTATCTTTTTATCAATGTGGTCTTAAAGTGAAATCATTAAGAGAGGAAATCTATTCTTTAAAAAGCTAAGTAAATTAAGTTTGGACTTCATCTTTAATTCCTACAATAAATTGGTTTAAAATGAAAAGAATAGTTCGTAAGTTGGTACTTGCTGACATCCATGTGTTGCTTCTTGTCAGGTTGTTGTAGAATGACCGTTCACTTGATTGAGACACTGGGTTCTAGCCTTGGCTATGATGATAGGAAGTAGTGTGACTTGGGCCTTCATTCAGACAGGGAAGGGGAGGGGACTGATGTTTAGTGAGCTCATAATATATGCCAAGTACTGGGTTAAACACTTCACCTTCGTTACTTTTGGCCAAACAGGACCAGGCAAGTATGATTGCTCCCAATTTAAGAAATGAAGAAACTGAGACTTGAAAGATTAAGAAAGGCACTCAGGAAAGGCGCTCTAAGTGTCTCTCTGGCTCCAAACCCATTCTCTTTTCACTTTGCTATCTGGCCTCCTAATTTCTTCGTGTGTAAAAAAAAAAAAAAAGGAGTTGGTGGGGTGCGGGTTCTGATATTCTTACTCCTTTCCATTTCAAATAGTCCATGATAAAAATCTGAAATAATCTGAGTAAAATAAATGGAAAAGAATAAGAATCAGAGTGAGCTTAGTTCTTGGCAATCTATACTTTCTCAGTGAAAATAATCCAAAGGATACTTAATGAAATGATAAAGAAGCTAAGCCACTGAATAAAAATACAAGTATCCTTACAATGTGGTAGTGTCATGGGTAAGATATCTCAACTCCATCACTTACTAGCTGTGACAACTTGGGAAAGTTGTTTAAGCTCTCTATGCCCAGTCCCCTCACCTAAAAACAGGGAGTTGATACTTATACCTCCTCAGGTTACAGGGGTGAGGGAATTGCCTGAGCTAAATGGAAGCAAAGTACTTAAAACAGATCGGACACATAATAAGCACTAGTACTACTGTGTCCTGAACTTCCAATTGGGATTGATATTGAAAAAACAACATTTTATTCCCTTGAAAGAACATTATTCATAGCTTATTCTTAGAGTCTCAAGTTACACCTAAAGTTGTACAATCAGAACTAGCCTAAATTCAAATTCTACATCTGCAATAAAGAGAGCAACATTCAGCTAGTAAATTTACTAGAGTCCGGGATTTTACCTTTCCACCTTCATTCCTATGGCTTCACAGCCAGTTGTCACACCGCCAGTCTCCCATTCCACTCCTGTCAGCTAGGATTACCTGTCCTTGTTATTTTTGCTTAGGATTCTCCTCTTGTGTTCCCCAGGTAGTCAGTCCATGTGTCATTTCCTCATCCTTTTAGGATAAAAGACTAAGTTAGTACTGTGTATTCAAATTTCACAAACACCCACTTTTACTATTTGGAATTGTTATTTTATTCTAGTCTACATTTATATTAAAATGTGTGTATCTATTTTAGGTACTTTGCTAAATTAAATATTTCTCAAAGCTGTATGTATATAATGTTTGTCATAATTATGCATATAATAATCATCTGTTAATGTTATGTAAAGTTTGTTTGACTGATCATACCAATTTTTTTATATACTTTTTTTCTGGTAAAATAAAAGAAATTGGTAGTTTATCTGGAATCATCGCTTGAAGATATAGGTTCACATCGTGTTTTTTTCATTGTGTGACCTTGCTTAAGTCTAACTTTCTAGGTCTTAGTTTTCTGATTTAAAAAAAAAATGGCGGGGCTCAGTGGCTCAGCCTGTAATCCCGCACCTTTGGGAGGCTGAGGTGAGTGGATTGCCTGAGCCCGCAGGCTCGCGACCCGCCTGGGCAACTTGGCGAGACCTCATCTCTACAATAAATCAAAAAATCAGCCAGGCGTGGTAGCGCATGCCTGTAATTCCGGCTACTCAGAAGGCTGAGGCAGAAGGATCGCCGGAACCCAGCAGGTCGAGGCTGCAGTAGCCGGGAGCGGCCACTGCACTCCAGTCTGGGCGACCGAGTGAGACTCCAACTCAAAAAAATAAAATAAAATAAAGAGGTTAACCAGATAATTCCCCAAAACTCTTCCAGTTCTAAAAGATGCTATGACTCTGGATAACAGTATCTTTGAATGTAGAATAAAATCAGATTTTATCTATCCATGTGACAATGTCTTCACTTTTAAAAGAGTATATATTTTATTTGCCAGCTGCACCAGACAATTGGTATACCTTCTGGCCTTTAGCACTCAAGTAAATGTACAAATTTTATGTTTGTCTGTGTTTTTGGACCCAAAACTGAAAAGCAAAATATCTCTAATGTTGCATTGTTTGATTTATTGAGATTACCATTAAGTACACATATTATGACCTTTATCTCTGATTTTTCTTGTTGTGTCTTAACATATTTTATGCCACTTTAAAAAATGTTTTTCAGCCGGGTTCAGTGACTCAGCCTGTAATCCCGCGTTTTGGGAGGCTGAGGTGAGTGGATTGCCTGAGCCCACGGGTTCGAGACCTGCTTGGGCAACTTGGCGAGACCTCATCTCTACAATAAATAAAAAATTAGCCGGGCGTGGTAGCACGCGCCTGTAGTTCCAGCTACTTGGAAGGCTGAGGCGGAAGGATCACCGGAGCCCAGCAGGTCGAGGCTGCAATGACCTGGAGTGGCCACTGCACTCCAGTCTGGGCGACAGAGTGAGACTCCAACTCAATAAATAAATAAATAAATAAATAAATAAATAAATAAATGAATAAATAAATGAATAAATAGATAAATGTTTTTTCCTTACTGAATTACTACTCAGAGACAAACAGTGTGGTCTGCAAATGGACTAATTTTTACACCAGGGCTATGTTATATAGATACTTTTTTATGGTAATTTTTGCTTCCACTTGCCTTTGCTGCAATAATGGATCTGTATTAATCTGGGGTTTTTCTGTGTGTTTTGATTTTAGAACTGAACAATATTTTGGGAGTCCAAGTGACATGGCTTCTACTGCAGAACACATCAGAGACAGGATGAAGCTAGTTAGTCTCAAAAGGCAGCAGCTGAGACACCCTGAAATGGTGACCACAGAGAGCTAAAAGCTATCAACTTCTCGCAGACCTGCAATTCCTAATCCCGCATGTTGTCAGCATACCACAGCATTAGCTACAACACATTCAATTGCGTTTCACAGACAAAATAAGTCTCATTTCTTTTCATGACACATTTTTTTCTACATGTTAACACCTTGCAATTACCAAGGCATAATTACCTAACATGCTTCAAGACCATAGACTCCCAGTATCTTAAAAGAAGAACTATAAACAGTGCACTGAAAACTTGCTTTAAAGCTTTACCTGACCTGTCAGTTTATAGATTAAACAACTGATAACAAGCTTTGAATGGTGCTAGTAAGAGTAGGTATTCTCTGTATCAAAAAATGGTTGCCCTTCCCAGGTGATTTAGTAAATTTAGACTGTAGTTAAACTGTTATTAGTATACAATAGTGTCCTCAAAATTTTACTCTGTAATTCCTCAAAATTGACTATTTTTATTGTGTCCTTATGAAGAAAAGCCTTCAGATCTTTGATATATCATATTCATTAAAAGACATTTTCCTATTTGTATTGATAATGTATTAAAAGTTGTTTGTGCTTAATAAAAGGCTTCTTTAAACATCTTATTTAATTTGGTAGTTACATCCTGTTTTCAAACATGAGTGCCTTATTTAAAAGGGCATTCTTAGGATTGTGAGGATTGTTTAATATTGTTTTTCCATGGTTGCATGTATTTTAGCCAGGAAATTCATATGTAAGCATGTGTATATAATAAATAAGCATGTTTTATCATAAAAAATAATTGTGAAGAACAATTTAGATCTTTAAGAACTTATTCATAATGGAATACTATTTCTAATTTTTTTCTTCTTCAACTTGAAAAATATTATCAAAATTATTAACTACCCTGAAGATATTTTGTCTTTAGGGGAGGAGGGTTGAGGAAAAAGGCATATATAATTTCTTTAGTGTAATTCTTTATCTCAGAGTAATTAGCAATTGTTAATAAAATTTAATTTCTCATGATAGACTAGAAGCAAAATAAATTCTGAAGTAGTCCAATAGCAAAAACTGTATGACTCCTTTAGAAATAAAATTTATCATGAAACGCTAGTGTTTTTAAGTTTGTATTAAGTTTAAATGGTAAAATGCATATAATTTAATTTTGTGTATTTTTATTTCAGAAAATGTTTTTTAAAAGATTAAAAATAATTTTTTAGGCTTGTGATCAGTACAAAATTATGCAAAGAACTGTATGCTGGTTCCTTTTCATGATCTACAAACATGCTCATATATCCTCCAATGCAAAAAACCTCCTCTGACCAACTACTTTCTCCAGCCTTCTTCACTGCCAGAGAAACCACATCCAGTGTCCCCACATCATCATCACTTACTGCTCAGCACCTTGCAATCTGGTTTTACACAGCACTCTAATGAAAATGTTCTTTTCAAAGTAACAGTGGGCGCTCAGTTACCGAACTAAATGGTTTTTTTCTCAGTCTGCATCCCTTACCCTGTCTCTGCGACAGTTTCACCCTTGAGCAACCTTTCATAGACATTGTGTTCTCCCTTGAAGATGCTATCCTCTACCATAACTGTGAGTACAGTCACATAACTTTTATGTAAAATGTGTCTACTAAACGTGCTTTCTTAGGTCCTGTCCTCAGAATGCTTGTGGATCTTCTGTAGGGATCTCATTCTAGGGTTTCTATTTTATCCCAATGTGCTACTATTACATATCTGGTCCAAAATTCTAGATTTGTACTTTTTTTAAACTGCCTACTTGACATTTCAACCTAGATGAAGGGTTTATTGTACTGATCACCTTTCTTCTTCTGGAGCAATTTTGGTTAGTGGTACAGCCTTTTTTTCTAGTCAAGCATGCCAGAAAATCTGGGCCAAGTTTAACTGCTGCCTCTTGTCTTATGCTGCCACCACTTCCAAGAACATCCAGGAAGTTCTTTCTATACTTGATAATCCTCTCAGTCCTTTGGGGCTTTACTCCTATTAGTATGATTCTTCAGATGGTGCTAGACACGTTCCACATTTGCTTATGTCTCTACCTGCTATGTTATTAGCTCTTTTGAGGGAAGGAATCTTGTCCTACTTCTCCTGTTCCCAGTCTTTCGCTCATGCATCATAGGTGCTCAGTTCTAAATGTGAATGGTCTATTGCAGGCATTGGTAGTAATCGCTCTTGTATTACAGTCTGAAGGGCAGCTTAAACATATTTATTTTTTCAAGTCAGCACTGCCTTATGAGTGAATCTATTCTTAAGGAAATCATTTTATATTTTAGATACTTAGAAACTAGCTACTTTAGGTATTCAGTATCATACTTAACATCATTCTTCTACTAAATTTCAGAATAGTTAGAATGTTTTTATTAAGACTTTGCTAGAAAGGAACTGGTTTGTTAATAATTATACCATCAACTGACACGTTTATAGTTGCCAAATTATAAGTTAGTTTTTATATACCTTAAGCTATCCTGCCTACAAAAAAAGAGTAAAATAAGGCAGGATTTGTAAATGTCATTTGTAAATCGAGTATTTCACATGAAGCTATATAGACTTTTAATGTAATAAATATTGTTGCTCTTCACTTGTAAATTTGCTGCTATTTTCTATATGTGGATGCATATATACACATAGAGTTAATGAAAATCCAGCAACACACTAATTTGGCTTTTTTTCAGAGGGTCATGGTTAGCTTAGGGTTCATGTGAAAGAAGTGACTGCAGTCAGTTTGAAATCACAAGTCGTTTCTACATCTTCAATTACAGAACCACGCATTTCTACATGGCATATGCCACAACCTTCCATATTACTTTGGCCCATCTCAGGGAATTGTTGAAGTGTTGGTTGGCTAGTTTTGTTCTTTGGTTTGAAGGATTTATTTTTTCTTTTGCCTTCTTATATACTTGCTCCTGTGTGAACTCAATATACAATAGCGGTTTTGACATCTGTTCTTCGTATGTCTAACCCAGCAGAGTTATAATGCAAAGGTGTTAATTTCGTTTTACATCAGATTGGCTTTGTTCCCAGTCCTCACTGTTGGTGACCTTATTCCACTAGGGTAACTCATTGGTGGTGATGATGAAACTGCTCTGCTTACCAGCTGGGATATTGATGGCCGGTCTAGGCTTCATTGCTAGATAAAAGATAGGATACTTCTCTCTAGGGATTGGAATTGGGTTTTGCTCCTAGGTGTTATCTAGTCTTAATGTTTGTTATTTGATTAACTCATCAGTTGACATATGGTATGCTATTTCTTTATTATTGTTGTTAGTATCACACTCCTTAATATGAACATGACAATTAAGTTACTTTATGGCTAGTGCTGAGTAAACCATATGCTGATCTAAACTCTAGTAACCATTGGTGTGATTATGAGGTTAGTTGAATCTATGTCACTGTACAGTCTACATCCACACTTGGAAGTAGAACATATACTCCACTGGTATGTAAATAAATAATTTAGAGTTCTTTGCTACAATGTCAGTTACTTGCCAATAGAAATTGAGTATGATTGTCTCCCATTCTCACATCCTACACAAAGCCTTGGTGAAATCCTATGGCTGTTAAAAGCTAAGCATACTGTGGCTGCTAGCATTCTTTATATCTTGAGCTGATAGAGAATGTACAGGGAGAAACAAGCACTAGTGAATATATTGTTAGTAATGGCAAGACTTGCATGATTAGGATAGCTTTGCTTAGTGTTTAGTAACCATAGGATTTTACCAGGACCGTGTGTAGGATGTAAGAATGGGAGACAATCATACTCAATTTCTATTGGCAAGTAACCAACATTGTAGCAGAGAACTCTGAATTATTTCTTCAGATGTAGACTGCACAGTGCCATAGATTCAACAACATGCAGAATTTTTTAAATTCCCTGGGATTAAAAAGATGAGCATAACTGAACAGTTAACTGGCATACTTCTCATGTTAACTTTCAGTTCTAAAAATAAAAAGCTTCACTTGGAAGCAGAACATATACTCCACTGGTATATAAAGCAACAAATACCCTGATGAGGCAAAATGAAGTAGAGACTTATCATTTAACACTATTTGACTTCAGTGTATGCTATAGAAAAAGTCTCAGTTTAGCTAAGAAGCATAAGTAATGGCAAGAGTTGTAAAGGAAAGATTATAAATGCTAAAATAAGAATTAAGTGTTGAAAACCAAAATGTTATACATAATGCTATAATTATCTTTTGGAATCTAAAATAGAGTATTCTTTAGTGTTGCTCTTGTCTCAGATGGCAAGTGTGAGATGATGGGGGAGATGGCACATTGCTTATGATCACTCCTTTAGCTCCATCTGTCCTTCACCCTCACCCCCCATTCACTAGTGTATGAGGAAAATGTACATTCAGAATTATATAACAGAAATACTAAGGGTGGAGTTGGTGAGCTCATCAGTAAATATTAAGGCTTTGAAATCTGACAAATTAGTTGTTTTATGGGAAGATGATAAGCGAGATAGAAGACAAGTGATGAGTATTTTGATGTTGACAGGACATTGTACAACTTCTTCAGTAAACACAAGTAAAACACATACTTGGAGTGGGTATTAATGAGTTTGTACCAACCTGTAGAAACAAGAGCATAAAACTGTTAAAGTGTTTATAAAGTACCCCCATAATGTGGTTGGGAAAAAAAGCATGGCAAGTGCTGGTTTTGGTTAGAGACAAACAATCTCTCTTCTCCGTAAACTCAGGCAGTGATCAGTGATGATAAGCAGAAAAAAGCTAGTTCTGTAATGGAAGCATAGAACTAAGGATGCATAAATACAGAGGAGCCTCTAAGACTGAGAAAGGTTCATGGATATGACTCAACATTACTGCTAAATTTTAAAGCAATTTTGAAAGCTTGAGAATAAACACTACTCCTTGTACTTCAGGAAAGAGCAGAACTTGTACTAGAACATGAAGAACTTGGAGATCAAAAGAAAGCCAAGACTGACTAAATATTTTGAAAGCAGTGAGTGCATTTTTTAAAAGAATCAAGATTATTTTTGTTAGGGAACTCTTTCTGAATCAATACATATACTTCCTATATGTAACTTTATAGGAATTTTTAACATATAGCTAAAATTAGTTACCAACTGCTAGTTATCAGGAACAGTGCTATTAAGACAGACATGTAGAAAAAAACTGTCTGACAAAAGGGCTTTTGAACTCTGAAGCCAGTTCCTAATGAATCTCAAGGAGGTACCTTAGAAGTACTTACAAGTTGAACGGTGTGTCTTTAGGCGTGTATCTCTCCTTGGAAAGAGACAGGAGATGATTAAGACGCTCTTGCACTTAGGACACAGTGGGCTATTCAGTATATGTAATCACGCCACACACCTTTTCCATTATAGTTAATCTGACTCTTTTTTAGCTTAGAAGTTAAGGTAAATGCAATTTCTATGTTTGATTTTTCTCTTAAGAATATTTCAGGCCGGGTGAGGTGGCTCAAGCCTGTAATCCCAGCACTTTGGGAGGCCAAGGCGAGAGGATTGCTGAGTTCAGGGGTTCAAAACCAGCCTGGGCAACTTGGTGAGAACTCGTCTCTACAATAAATCAAAAAATAAGCCAAGTGTGGTAGCGTGTGCCTGGCTAGTTGGAAGACTGAGGTGGAAGGATCCCCTGAGTCCAGCAGGTTGAGGCTGTGTTGGCTGTGAGCGTGTCACTGCACTCCAGCCTGGGCGACAGAGTGAGACTCCAACTCAAAAAAAAAAAAGAATACTACTTCATCTTAGATCTTCTGTTCGTCTTCACAGCCAACAAAGGTGTCCAGCATATATCATTAAAATACATGTATTTGTTAAAGGTATGAGAGGATCAAAATACCACTGGCAATTAGGAACTGCTCACCTCACACTTGGGAATATTCTTTCACAAACCCTGAAGAGAAACTTAAGTTTCTAAATTGACATTTCTCACGATGACCGTACTATCATGAAATTAATAATGAAATTCTCAGCAGAATTATTTGGTAAACATTGCACCTTGTATTTTTTTCTCAACATTTGATTGTAAACATTTTCAAACAGGCAAAAAGTTAAAATAATCCTATAGTGTATTCACCACCTAGATGCTAGTTAGCATTGGCTATACTTGTTTTGTCACATATCGATTCACTCATCAATATTATTTTGATGCATTTTAAATTGCAGACGTCAGTGCACTTCAGACTAAATACTTCAGCATCTGTATAATTACCTAGAGTTCAATGTTGGCTTACATTTTTCTTTTGATATAAAATTAGTATAAAATGAAATGCATAGAACTTATGTGTGCATTCACTGAGTTTTGGGAAATGTACACAATGCTGTTGAACAGAAAACCTTATCAACAACCTAGAAGTTCCCACATGGCCCTTTCTAGTCAATCTCTGTCCCCACTTGACCCTCAAAGGGAACCACTGTTCTTTTTTCTACCAGAAGTTAGATTTTCTGTTCTAGAACTTTGTGTAAATAGAATCATATAGCATGTACTCTTCTATAAGGCTTCTTCACCACCATCATGTTTTGAAGATTTATATCCATGTAGGTGGGCGTATTAGTTCATTCCTTTTATTGCTGAGTAGAGGAGTCCGTTGTATAACAGTATTGCATTTCGTTTATCCAATTGCCTATCAGTAGATACCTGGGCTGTTTCCAGGATTGGCAATTATAAATAAATCTGTGATCATTCTTATATAAGTTTATGTGATCACAGATTTTCGTTTCTTTGGGGTAAGTTCTTAGCTGTAAAATTGCTGGATCATAGGGTAGTTTTAAAAGAAACTGTCATACCTTTTCCAATGCGCTGTATTGTACCCTGGATTTTATATTTTGGATGTGTAGAAAAGTGTAAACTATTTTTATGATCCATATTGAAATACTAGAAGTGAGTTTGGGGTGAAAATGGCAGTGCTTATGGTTGAGGATGACTGTTGGTGTTGCTTGAGGAAAACAAGGACCTGTATGCCCCAAACAGCGCCTCCATGGGTTCCTATACCTGAAATTGTAGCATTAGTTCCACTCCATGAAAGGTTTAAGCCCAAGCATGGTGACATTAGCTAGAAGAAACAGCTCTGGTTTGTCTATGTTACTAACTTTTGCCACCCTTTTCAATCGGTAAAATAAGACTCTGATCATTGAATAGAAAAGACTATTTTGTGAGGAGGATGGAAGAAATAGTAAAAAAAATTTACTACTGGTGATTCCCAGGTACAGCAATGTGAGAGGGAGGTCCCCCCAAATGGTGGTCAGGAAAGCGGAGTGGGAAGAATTCTACCTCATGGTTTTTTCACAGGGGATAGCTGTGCTTTTGCAGGACATTTTAGCCTTTAAAAATCCTATTTTTAATGTCTTTGTATTTGCTACCACTCAAATGTAGTTGTTTTATGTGCTGGAGATTTCCTTACCCACTGTTTGACATTTCCCATCTGTCCTATTACATATTGCCTTCACCTTATTAGTCTATACAATAATAATCATGTATGTTTCTAATGCTCGTGTTCAAAAATATTTGTGTGTGGTTTATTTGGTCTTTCCTATTAGATTTTTAAGGGCTGAGAAACTTGGCTTCTACTGTAAATCCTTATGGTGTTACACACTTGTAAATATGCAATAAAGATGTTAAAACTATAATGGTAGTAAATTTTGAAATGTGTTTCTTTGATATGTTGTCACTTTGGACAATAAGTTTGATTTCTATTAATAAAGATTGTTCATAAAATATAGGGAAATTAAGTTATACTGGTCTCTATAATGTAATGTGATGAATTCTGCATCTTTGTATCTATTCAAATTATTTTTAATTATAGTTTTTTGCAACAAATCTTTGATTAAGAAAAATGTGTAACTTTATTTTGAAATAATCTAGAGTCTTAAAAGACAGAAGCTTCCCTCTCCCACAGGCCTGAGTCCTCTTTCCCACAGTCTTGGCACAGAAATTCATTGCTTTCTCTAGGTCTTGCATTCTCAGAAATGATTGGGTTCTTACCATAACAGGTAGTGGTTAAATTTTTTTTGCTCCTACCAAAAAGTCAACTTTTGGGACATAAAATGTTTTAAAGGTGAATATGTATTTGGGAATAGAGGAAGCATATTAAACAAAAGTTAACTTACAAGGCCATCACATTATGCTGTAAGTAATAGCTTCAGAATAGCTACCAGAAATTTTGGATTACCAGAGCTTAGAAATTGGCAAGCCTTATACCTTGTCTAATGAAGTTAAGTACTTATTTGAGTGACTGTTCAACATACAAGCAAAATATGTATATTAAAAAGAATACATTTGTTATTAATAAACATTTGTAATTTTGCAAGTTAGAGTATTTACCTCATATCTAGGTTTTCGACTAGATATTTGATGTATCCACAAACCCACTCCAAATCCTTGAAGATAAGTTATCTTAGCCAGTGTCTATGCTTAGTCAAAATAAAGATTGGGAGAAAATGTGAATGAGTCGATCCTTGACATTGCCATCTTTCCAATCCATTTTGTTTTTGTATTTAGAACATTCTCAGAATAGGAATGTCATCTTTACTAATTGTCTACACAGAACACACACGCAAACAGTTACATCTATGGCAAGGTTCTGTATTGATGGCAGAACCAGGCTTTCCTAGAACCAGGCTTTCCTATTAGAACTGGGAACGTATTTTCCCATCAAAATCAATGGTTAAAACACAACTTGTTCTCTTCTTCACCTACATTATGGATTAAGGCAGGGTATTATAGAATACCCTGGAAGTCTGACCAGCATTAATAATATTGCTATATGTTGCAAGTTGTTAACAACTGACCTAGCAATAGGTTTTTTTTTTTTTAGGACATATCCCATTCATTAGTTAGAATCTGCTTTTGTTCTAAGAAAATTTTTAAAACTCATAGACCATAAAGATATCTCTGGCTCCTCCTCATTAGTGTAGTGGCAAGAATTTAAAAAAAAAAAAAAATCTCCAGTACTTAGGATGTAAACCTAGATTAAGTCGCAAAGGAGGACAGAGGACCATAGTTACATTGTACATATATGTAGTTAAAACTAGAACACGCTGAGCTCGGTGGCTCAGCCTGTAATCCCGCGCCTTTGGGAGGCTGAGGTGAGTGGATTGCCTGAGCCCGCGGGTTCGAGACCCGCCTGGGCAGCGAGACTTCATCTCTACAATAAATCAAAAAATCAGCCGGGCGTGGTAGCGCATGCCTGTATTCGGAAGGCCGAGGCGGAAGGATCGCCGGAGCCCAGCAGGTCGAGGCTGCGGTGGCCAGGAGCGGCCACTGCACTCCAGTCTGGGCGACCGAGTGAGACTCCAACTCAAAATAAAAACTAGAACACGTGTTCTAGACCAATGATTATCAAACCTGCCTGTGTCTGTGAGTCCACTGGAGACCTTATTAAAACGCAGACTTTGGTTAACTAAGTCTGGGATAGGACTTGGAGTCTTGCATTTTCAACAAGTTTCCAAGTGTTGCTGATGCTGCCAGTCTGCAGAACACACATCTGATTGCAAGGTTGTAGAATACTTTTTATAAAAACTTCAATGTATGAACTTTTTAGAGACATTGTCTGGTTGTCTTCTTACAAATTATCTAATTTTTCTAATTTGAATAGAAGAATTCCAAGATGGTATTTTGACATCACTCTGTTGCCCAGGCTGGAGTGGAGTGGCATGCTCACGGCCACCGCAGCCTTGACCTGCTGGGCTCAGGCTATCCTTCTGCCTCAGTATTCCAAGTAGCTGGAATTACAGGCATGCGCCAGCCACCATGCCCGGCTAATTTTTTTTTTTTTTAATTTATTGTAGAGATGAGGTTCTACAAGTTACCCAGGCTGGTCTCAAATCTCTGGACTCAGACAATCCTCTCGCTTTGGCCTCCCTAGGTGCTGGGATTACAGGTGTGAGTCACCATGCCTGGCTGGCAATTGTATACTTCTAAGGACCTCAGAAATCAAATATATTTATGAAACTACCAGGTTCTGGATGATAAACACATCCCATCTGTGGTAAATTTTAGCAAATTGAAAATAGTGAAGCCTGGACTTCTACTTTCTCGCGATTGAGTGATGGTTGTGGTCAGCTGAAGAGAATTAATTCTTTTATGCTTTATTCTTTAAAATTTTGTTTAAATTTAAGAGTAATGTGTAGTTACTTTTTAAAAAAATAAACAAAAATATGAAAGGTAAAAATTCCCCTTAATCAATGCAGAGAATATACAGTTAATATTTGATGCATTTCCTTTATATTTTAACTAACAAGTTTATATTAACATTCAACTTTATTTCCTGCTTTTTAAAATCATCATATTGTCACCCAACCAAACTGGGTTTGTTTACCAAACACCAAGCAAAGCATTGGGTTTTTGCCGTGAGAACTGTTTATTGCCAGGCAGTCAGGCAAGGAGACAGGAATCAGTGAGGCTCAGATCTATCTCCCATACAGGCTTTGTTTTCATAGATTTAAGAGAGAAATTTTGAGGATGGAGTTTTGGAGCTGACTAGTGATTGACTGGAAGGCAAACGGTAGGTTGGAAAGTCCCTTGGGCATGCACTATTGCTTATAGATGCTTCATGGGTCACATGCTCAGAAAATGGCCCAGTTAGCATGATCTGGAGGAAGAGTTTTCAGCCCTCTGATGTCAAAATGTCACTCACCAGGTGAGTAAGTCTATTCTGCACAGACTCCAGTCAGCCATGTTGGCTCCAACCACTTTGCCTTTCAGCCAACTTTGTTGCGAATGAAAAGAATTGTAGTATTAAACTGTGTTCTTCTCCACTGTTTTGTAAAATAAGCTCAAGAAATTTGCTAGTTAACAAATTGTCTAACCCTGGGCATGGTTTCAATATCATACCATTTTCCTTTTATTAAAATTTTCCAGTGCAAGTCTATAGCTGTGTAATATTTTAAGTTGATACTATAATTTAACTGCTATACTAGTAGGTGAAACATTCAGTTTTGTTCTTTCTTTCTTAATGGTATTATAAGTAATGTAGCAATGAACATCCTTCTTCTTTTTGACTGTATCTCTCCTTGGGATTGATTCCTGAAAGTGGAAACGTTGGAATGGAAAATATTCATATTTTAAGGCTTTTCATAGATATGGCCAAATTGTTTTCCAGAAAATTAGGTAAATTTATGTGTCCAGCAACAGCTAGAGTGCCTGTTTTATGCCACTCTTTCCAGCATGAAGTGTTATTTTTTTCTAAAGTCTTTGCAAGTTTTAGACAAAAACAGTTAATTTTACATTTATTTAACCATCAGTGAGACTGAAAATATTTAATGATTTTTTATTATTCACTGTGTTTCCCTTTTGGTGACTTGTCTGTTGCTGTTTTTGCACACTTCTTCTTTGGAATTATAATTTTAAAAATTTGAAGAAGTATTTTAATATAATAAGGATAATAATCCATCATATTTATAGCAAATATTTATAAATTACTTCAATTATTAAATTAGCAAATATTACAGTAAAGAAGGCAATACATTGTCTTAATGCTTAGGAAATCCTTCTTCAGCTTAAATTTTGTTTCTCTTAAATGCAGTTTTTTTACTTTTAACACTTACATCCAGAAACAATTTCAGTTACGTGTGTGAAGTAATGATATAAGTTTTTCCAAATAGCAAATGTTCTCAGCATCACTTATTGGTTAATCTATTACCCCCATTGATTTCTGATACTCCCTTGAAAATACATTGAGTTCTCAAGTCTCCTGGACCTGCTTCTGGGATAGATATCCTGTCCTGCTAATCAGTGTGTTTATTCTTTTGCCAGTACCACACTGCTTTTAGTACTGCTTTAGAAATGTTATAAAAAGCAACAAATCAAAAGTTCTTTTAAGTAGCACTGCATAGAAACAGTTCTTTCCTACTGAAAAGTTTTTGGTGGCATAAGTAAATAAAGAAAACCCCATGGATGAATATTGATGCCAGATTTACATGATAAAAGAAAAAAGGTTATGTGTTTAGAGGTGTTTAAGACAAAAGAAGGGGAAGGAAGAAGCAGTAGCTGTCGGGTAAAGAGAACAAGCCTGTGCAGAATGCAGAGAGGGAAAGTACAAGAGAAAAGAACAAACAGTGGGAAAATAGCACAAAATGAAAGGGACAAAGAAAATGGAGAAACAACTGCAGATGTGTGAGGAAAGAATAATAATGACCATGGTATTACATTGCCTGAATATATTTACAAATATATAAAGCATGTTTACAGAAGTGCATTTGCAAATAAAATGCAGAACACACACTCAAGGCCTGACCCATGAGATCAACAAAGACATACAAACCCAGAATGATGCCTCCACATTAATGACAGAAGAAATAGCCTGAGACAGAAACCCAGGTATTCACACTAACAAATCACAACAGATTCTCTGGTGTAGTTGCATTGATGGTCAAAAGCATTCACAAGTACAGGACTTACTTGAATATTTCTGAAATTAGTAATGCACATTTAATTTTTTAGTTTAGTAAATTTGTTTATAATTGCTTTATACCTATTCAAAATCATTTTTACTTTAGACAATGTGATACAAAAAACAAAACACAGATTTGGAGTTAACTGATTTAGAGCTGGTGGTTATGAATTCTGTTTTTGGTTTATTTTTTAGGAGGAGAAATAAAGTTCAATTTAATTCAATTAAAATAATAAAATATTGTCAGGTAAAGTGGCTCACACCCGTAATCCCAGTATTTTGGGAAGCTGAGGAAGGATTGCTTGAGGTCAGAAGCTCAAGACCTGCCTGGACAACATAGTGAGACCCCTGTCTCTACAAAAAAAAACGTAGGTGTGGTAAAACATACCTGTAGTACCAGCTACTCGGGAGGCTGAAACAGGAGAATCCCTTAAGCCCAAGAGTTGGAAGTTAGAGTGAACTCTGATCACACCACTACACTCTAGCCTAGGCAATGGAGCAAGACCCTATCTCTAAAAAATAAATAAATGCATAAAATAAAAAGAGAAATCCTGTTTTTGGTGTCAGGTTGGCATGAGTTAGGCCATATAACCCCATAATTTTGGGTGTTATTTAATATATCTAGGTTAATTTTCTCAATAAAATAAGATTAATATAGAAAATACCTCAGTATTTCTCTAGTAATTAAATAACATGCTTTGTAAAACCTTCAGCAGGGTAGCTGGCACATAATCATTGCATTTTATTGATTTTTGTGTGTGTGAGCTTCCTAAACAGTAAGGTCCTTTAGGGCAGGGACCCTGTGTGTTTTCTTCCTTGATATCTTCCTAGTGCTGAAATCAATGCTGGTACATCAGAAATGCTCAATAAGTATTTACTGAAAAAGAAAATGAATTTTTAAAATGTCATCAAATTGTTGCTATGTTTTTCTTTTAGCCAATTTGACCTTTTCAGGGAGCGTTTCCTTAAGGGATATAAGTATGATGATAAGAGAGGAGAGAGTGGACCAGATTGTGAGGGTCCACTCTCCTAATGTATTCTTGTCAAGAATCCACTTTAAATGCAACTTCATCAAGAAGGGGCCAGATTTTAAATCAGCATCAACTAACACATTAGATTACGTAACAGTCCCTCAGTGGGGTCCAATCAATGACCAGGTAAGGACAGGAATGATGAGACTGAGGGCGGGTCCCATAGCAGGTGGTGCATGCCCCTGGCAGTGGAGACTGGCGAGGGGCATCGGGAGGGCACAAGAACAGACCTTTAGTACCGAGCATGTCTCTGTGAACTGGCTCTATTTTATTCTGCAAAATTTGCACATCCAAGTGTAGTTATTAGGTGTGTAGTACTGGACCCCCAAAGACCCTGAAAAGAAAAGGTACTGTGTCTGAGAGGCTAAACAAATGACCCGGAGAAAAGGGACAAGACATGGGCTTTATTCAGGAAGTTACTCACAGGGAAGGTGGTCCAGGAGCACTGGCTGGACAGGAAAAACTGCTCATGATTGTAACAGGCACATGGATTATAAAGCACCTTACATAGGGCAGGGTGTGGGGTTAAGCATGAAACAGGTGGGGTTTCTAGTGGACAGGTGTAGTGGGGAAAATCCACTTATACATGTATTGCATGTCCACATGACGGCTGCAATTTCTCTCTAGGGGTGCATTTTTAGTATTATGATGAACTAAAGATAACCAAAGGTTATGGGCATTGATCCTGGAGGGATGCTGTAGTCTGGGGGAGGGGGATGCAGAGGGTTGCCTCAAGGAAGGGTTCAGAAAAACACTCATTTGGTATTGTAACAATGGGCTATGGCTTCAGCATGGCCTGTGTGTCCACGCATGGAGCCTTACGGGAAGGGGACATCCCGGGTTGGCCACCCCAGGACCCCTCTCCAAGCTCCGATTTCCTTCTTGGGACCATATCCAGGGTGTGCTCATGTGGTCATCCAATGTGTGTGGCCCTATAGATGGAATTCTGTGAAGAGGTTCTGAATAAAATATGCATTATTCATTATCCTCAAGGGTACATTCTAAACCAACGACATCCTTTTTCATTTACTTAGGTATTTATTAGAGATAGGGTCTCCCTCTGGAATGCAGTGGCTCGATTGTAGCTCACTACAGCCTCGAACTCCTCTGGGCTCAAGTGATCCTCCCATCTCAGCCTCCGACTAGCTGGGATTACAGGCATGAGCCATCCTTTCAATTCCTTGATCTCAAGGTTTTGTTTTTAAAGAAATAGTTTGAATTCCATCTTGAGTTTGATTGGAATGTGCCTTTGGCTGAGTCATTTTTATCTCCCCAGCCCTCCTAACAACCATGAAGGAAAAAATTAACTGTCCAAATAGTACTATAGCCGGGCTCGGTGGCTCAGCCTGTAATCCCGCGCTTTGGGAGGCTGAGGTGAGTGGATTGCCTGAGCCTGCGGGTTCGAGACCCGCCTGGGCAGCGAGACCTCATCTCTACAATAAATGAAAAAATCAGCTGGGCGTGGTAGCGCGCACCTGTAGTTCCAGCTACTTGGAAGGCTGAGGCAGAAGGATCACCGGAGCCCAGCAGGCGAGGCTGCGGTGGCCGGGAGCGGCCACTGCACTCCAGTCTGGGAGACAGAGTGAGACTCCAACTCAAAAAAAAAAAAAAAAAAAAAATTGAGATACAAGGTCTAGCTACGTTGCCGAGGCTAGTCTCAAACTCCTGACCTTTAGTGATCCTCCTGCCTTTGCCTCCCAAAGTGCTGAGATTGCCGGTGTGAGCCACTGCACCCAAATGAAACCTAAAAGGACTGGATGAGGATGGTGCTGATAGTGGGACCTGGACCTTGTGCAGCGTGTGCTCAGCAAACATTGGTGGCGAGGCCATGGGCTCTCACTGCTAGCAGGAACTCACAGCAGGAATATGCCAGAAGCAGAATCTAAGCTGTCCATAACATAGACTGACTTTGCTTTTGAAGTCTCTTTTTTAGTGAGAGTGGAATTTGGGATAGGAAACGGTTGGCTTGGGGTGCTGTGAGCTGTGTGGGGCGGGGTGCCGATGACCTGCTACTTTTGTTTCCATTTTTGATTTCCAGGTTTCTGTGAGTTTCTCTCATCTTGTTTCCTGTTTTTCCTAAAAGCCTGAGCATATGAATATCTTTTTTCCTCCAGGTGTTTTTAACTTCTTTATCCTTCCGGACAGTGGCAGCAATCACTGCCTTTCATGTGGGTTCTATGACCTGGGCGAGTGACGTATTAACAAAAACAGAGATTCTCATAGCAAGGGACATTGTATGAACACTGATGTGAGGACTTCGTACTTGAAATGAAAATGTGGATCTCAAAAAACATATAGTAAATTTTTTAAAACTCAATTAAATTAAAAAACTTATGGTAGAATTTTTAAAAACTTGTCTTTGTCATTAAACTGATGCTAATAAAGTGTCAGTGAATCACGAAATATCATTCCTGTGCAACTGAGAAAGCCCATTATAACGTTATTTAAAAGTCTTGTATATAACATATATAGCCGCACACGTACATATATATTAATTTCTTCAATTATATTTTAATGTTGCTTAATAAAATATATTTTAAAACTTTTCTCTTTTTGACTTTTTACATACTTCCTGCCTCTAATCCATAAATAATAACCATGACCTTTAGGGTATCTGATGTTTATGTCCTTGGGTTTTACATTAGATTATTCTTCGTTCCTTGGCAAGAATTATGGCTGATTTGGGAAGTGACAAGCTCATCCTCAGTGTCAATGCTGGCTTCCCAAGCAGCTGGAATGACTGCTGTTCTCAAGGCCTCCCCGGGGATTATTCTGAGATGGAAAATTCTCAGCCGCAACTGGAGTTTAGCAACAGTAGGGAAAAACAAAAAAAAAGCGATTTTCCAAAATCAAATGGACTAAGACTCCTATCTTTTCATATAATCGCCCTGCCTTCTGGAGTCTAACTCCCAGGATACTTCATTATGTAAAGAGGAATTATATCAGAGAGAGAGAACTTTGTTCCACTGGTGCCCAAGAACACAGCTCAGTGCAGGTAGGAAGTCATGTGACTTGAAGTCTTAAAAATAAATTTTGCACATGAAAGCTTTTCAGCAGTTAAAAAAGAAAACTTTTCTGACATGAAGTATTGTATACACTTTTTCCACTCAGAAAAATTTGTCCAAATCAACAATAGCCATATGTTTACTGTTCATTTTAACTTTATACATATATTTGAAAATTTTCTAGATCACACATTGCTCAACCTAGACACACTTCAAGAAAAATGTACATAAGAATTTAACAAGTAGTGATGTTACCTCACACATCATTTTCAGCAAACCCAACTCCAGTCTGGGCAACCGAGTGAGACTCCAACTCAAAAATAAAACTATAATAAATACAGCCGCTGTAATTCTTTTGACCAAGTTAAGTGCTCTTAAAAATTTGCCCAAGGACCGGGCTCAGTGGCTCAGCCTGTAATCCCGCGCTTTGGGAGGCCAAAGTGAGTGGACTGCCTGAGCCAAGGGGTTCGAGACCCACCTGGGCAACTTGGTGAGACCTCATCTCTAAAATAAAGATTTAAAAAAAAAATTAACCGGGTGTGGTAGCGCACGCCTGTAGTTCCAGCTACTTGGAAGGCTGAGACGGAAGGATCGCCAGAGCCCAGCAGGTCGAGGCTGCGGTGGCCAGGAGCGGCCACTGCACTCCAGTCTGGGTGACAGAGTGAAACTCCAACCCCCCCAAAAAACAAATTGCCCAAGTTTTTTTGTTTTCTTTACCCCTTTTAGAAGAGAAATATGCTGGATATAGAAGAAGTTGCTTGTTTATAATTATTCTCCCAGATCTTATGGAAAAGCCAAGGATTTATATGGCATTAAACATGTTTAATTGTAAGGACATATATGGGCCGGGCTCGGTGGCTCAGCCTGTAATCCCAGCACTTTGGGAGACCGAGGTGAGTGGATTACCTGAGCCCGCGGGTTCGAGACCCACCTGGGCAACTTGGCGAGACCTCATCTCTACAATAAATCAAAAATTAGCCGGGCGTGGTGGTGTGCGCCTGTAGTTCCAGCTACTTGGAAGGCTGAGGCGGAAGGATCGCCGGAGCCCATTAGGTCGAGGCTGCGGTGGCTGGGAGCGGCCATTGCACTCCAGTCTGGGTGACAGAGTGAGACTCCAACTCAAAAAAAAAAAGGGACATATATGGAAGTCAACACACAGAATAAAACTGACAATAGGACTCATATTTTGGACACGTCATCCTTCTTAAGCAAAACTTAAACATTCATAAAGAAACATCAGCAGCACTGTGTTAGCATTTGTGAATTGGGTGCTGTGGAATTCATCCTACCTTCTGCCTTCACTCCTGACTCCCACAGTATCTTCTTCGCAAAGTGTTTCTTTAGCAGTGTTAAGTCAAATGATGTCATGCCTGGGATGAAAATCCCTCAGTACTTTCTCTTCTCCCTCAGGAATGAAACCCAGAGTCCTTACCCAGGCTTGACAGTAGGGTTATCACATCACTGATCATCTGAAGGAACTCTTTGGAAAATGAAAAGAACCTTAGGAACAAATAGGCTAGGGCAACAGGTGTAAGCCAGGGTTGTTTCTGGCAATCCAGAACCTAGAGGCACCTACCCAGAAGGCCCTAGGTGAACTAGAAGGCCACCTCCTCTCCATCTCCACCGAGAAGGCCCTACCTAGGTGAACTAGCCGCCTTTTCCTCCCTCACAGATCTCCTATTCTTTCACTGTCTTCTACTCTTGCTCCCCGCTTAGCTCCAGACACATCAACCTACTAGATGCTTTTCAAATACAAGCATGCCTCAGCAGCCCGCACTATTCTTCTCCAAGATACCTGTAGTTCTCATTCTCTTCTCTTAATCCAGATCTCTAATCAAATCTCATCTGTTAGAGAGACTTTTCTGACCCCTCTCCTAAAATAATATCCCTCCTACCTTGGTCTCTCTCATTATCTTATCCTGCCTGATTTTTCTTCATCATACTTATTATAACTTGATGCATTACATACGGTCATTTTTCTTTTCTCTCTTTCTCTCTCGCCTCGCTCCCTCACTCCTCTCTCTCTTTCTTTTTTCTTTTTTACAGACAGAGGTTTCCTCTGTTGCCTGCTTCACGTGATCCTCCTGCTTCCCAAAGTTCTAGAATTATGGGGTTACAGGCTGAGTCACTGAGTCCAGTCTTGTTTATATAATTGTGACGTCTCCCCCACCAGAAGGCAAGCTCCATCAATGGATAAACTTAATTTTGTTTATTGCTGTGCACCTGGCACCTAGAACAGTGCCTTGACACTGAGTATGTATTTAACCATATTTGATGATGAACAAACAAATGAATGCATGCGTGGAAGAATAAGTTGCTGCCTAGAATTGGAGGCAGTTTTAAGGTGAAAAGAGCAACTTCCATGTACTTTGGGATGGCAAGGAAGTGAGAATTCTTGGAACCGAAGAAATAAGTGAGAGGTACCAGGAGAAGTATTGTATGATATGAAGGATGAGTTGAGGAAAATTGTAGATGATGTGAATGGTAAAGAAGGTATTCTAGAAATGATGACTCACTGAAATGTTTTTCCATCTGATTACCATGAAATAACTTACCCCTGGTAACGCATATTTTTTTCTTTTTAATATGTTAATCCATTCAGGTTGCCTACCATGTGTTTTACTTCAACTTAATTTTAAAAATTCATTTCCAGTTTTGTGTCAGCCACTAGATTTAGGAAATCCCTTAACAGATGTTTCTGTCATCTTAGAAATTGTCATACATAACTATCAGAGCATCACCTATATGCCAGGTGTTATCTTAAGTGTTTTTAAGTATTATCTCATATAATCCTCAGAACACATTATATGGTGTAGGTATTTCCATGATCCTTAATTGCCTCAGAGGAAACTGTAACTGAGGGGTTTAAGGCAGACTGATTTCAGAGTCCACATTCCTAGCCCATCACTTTGGTCATATTGTACAGTTTGGGCTTTTTGTTGTTGTTGCTGTTGCTGTTGTTGTATTTACTGTTTATTATTTTTGTTAATTTCTGTATTCCAACAGAAATACTTTAATGAAATTTCCTGATTTCCCTGGCAAATTCTAAATGTAATCTTTTGTGGTTCAGTCTACTTAGACCTCTGCTAGTTGTTTTTCTCTTAGCTTTTATCTTGATTATTTATTTCACTGTTTATAGGCTGTCACTGTTTATAGGCTGTCTTTTCTCACTTAAAGGTCAACTTCTTGAGGGCAGGAACCTCTCTGTTTTGCTCACTGCTGTATTTCTAATGCATAAGTACCTGAGATATGCCAGATGAACAACAGCTATTGGCTGCATGAATAAGCACCAAATTAACGGATATTATTATTAATGAATTGCATCTTTCTTGTATACAACTCATGTGAGTCAATCAGCCAGCCAATATTTACAAGTACTAATTCTGTGCCTAGTAGCATGGTCCATGTCTAGCACTTACTAAATGCTAGGTCCTCTTCTAAGCACTATACATAAAGCAACTCTTCATCGATACAATAACCCCATGTGGTGATCTGCAAAAATCCAAAAAGATGTTAGGACATAGCTCCTTCTAGAAATATTCAAATATAGTTGGGAAATAATGCTAGTGAGAGTTAAATAATTAAATAAATAATTAGAAAGCAATACAAGTTTGTGATATAAGCATAAAATTATTAAAATTTGAGTTTAAGAAAAAATATAGATAGGAATTTCATCTAAAAAATTTTTTCTTTTGATTTATTGTAGCGATGAGGTCTCACTAAGTTGCCCAGGCTGGTCTTGAACCTGTGGGCTCTGGCAATCCTCTCACCTCGGCCTCCCAAGGTGCTGGGATTATAGGCATGAGCCATCGTGCCCAGCCAGTGTGTGATTTGTAAAATCAGGAAAATATGTTTTTCTAGCCTTATTGTAGATTAAATGGGATAAAGAGTATAAGGCACTTATCCATTTCTGTCCCATATTAAGCAGACACAAAATGTTAGCCATAATTACCACTACAAATGATAATAGCAGAGAAAATTTTTGAATTAAAAAAAATTAAAAATAAAAAGTTGATTTGAATTTTTAAAAATTTACTTATTTCATTTTTTAAATGTATATAAATGTATGGGGTACAAGTGTAATTTTGTTACATGCATAGATTGTGTAGAGGTAAAGTCCGGGCTTTTAGAGTGTCTGTCACCCAAATAGCATAAGTAATCTGAAGCCCTCGCCCTTCCAAATCTCCGTTGTCTATCATTACACACTCTGTGTCCATGTGTACGCATTATTTTGCTCCCATTTATAAGTGAAATTCACAAGTGAAAATATGTGGCTCATACCTGAAATCTCAGCACTTTGGGAGGCCGAGGCTGGAGGCTTGCTTGAGTCCAGGAGTTGGAGATCAGCCTGGGCACCATAGCAAGACATCATCTCTACAAAAAAAAACTTTTTTTTAATTTGGCCAGTCATGGTGGTGGTCTCATGTAGTCCCAGATATTTAGGAGGCTGAGGCAGAAGGATTGCCTGAGCCCAGGAAGTTAAGTCTGTGGTAAGTTGTGATTGCACCACTGCACTCCAGCCTGGACAACAGAGTGAGACTCTGATTCCAAAAATAATAATAATAACAATAACTGAGAACATGTGGTATTTGTCTTAATGTTTCTAATTTGGTTCACTTAAGACATTTGCCTTGAATTTTTAATCTGAATAAATAGACTCATTCTGGATTATTTACATTAGGTCTATCTAATTTTGCTTAACCAATAATTCTATTGATTAAGACAAACACCCAGGATCCTTATAAATATGAGTGGACTCCACCTATATTTTGACAAAGAAATGTGTTGTTTTAATGGTATCACCACAGACAGAGCTAAAAAGTAATCGCATGAAAAAGTTTTCAGACCGCTATCTATATTTCATTAAAAATGTGCTATTTGCAACAGAATCCAGTTATAGCTTTATGATTCCCCATGGAAGATATTTCACTAAAATTCAGCTAGTGTAAAAACAGGCATTTCCCAGAGGGTTAAACAGAGAAGCCATAATAACCTCTGCAAGATCCTCTATAAACTTCAAAGGTTTGAGAATGCCTGTAAGTGTTTTGTTTTGTTTTGTTTGGGGTGTTTTGGTGATGATAGGGAAAGCAGAGTATAAATAAACAGTAACTCCAAATGTTCTCAGTACTTTAAGATTTAAAAAATTCCATCTGAGACCGAAGTGAGTGGATTGCCTGAGCCCGCGGGTTCAAGACCCGCCTGGGCAACTTGGCGAGACCTCATCTCTACAATAAATAAAAAAATCAGCCGGGCATGGTAGCGCATGCCTGTAATTCCAGCTACTTGGAAGGCTGAGGCGGAAGGATCGCTAGAGCCCAGCAGGGAGGCTGCGGTGGCCGGGAGCGTGCCACTGCACTTGAGGTCTGGGCGACAGAGTGAGACTTCAACTCAAAAAAAAAAAAATTCCATCTAAGTATAGTGACTTCTTGAGTACAATATATTTGTATACTAACTATTCTTCAAACTGCGAGTGAGAGTTTACGCTGCAATTTATAATTAAACATTATATACTGGGCTGGGTGTGGTGGCTCATGCTTGTAATCCCATCACATTGGCAGGCCAAGGCTGGAGGATTGCTTGAGCCCAGAAGTTCAAGAGCAGCCTGGGCAATATAGCAAGACCTCATTTCTACAAAAAAAGCAAAAAGTTAGCCAGGTGTGGTGGCTTGTGCCTATAGCCCCAGTTACTCCGGAGACTGAGGTGGAGGGATCACCTGAGTCCAGGAGGTTGAGGTTGTGGTGAGCTGTGATGGTGCCTGGGCAACAGGGTGAGACTTTGACTAAAAGAAAAAAAAAAAAAAAAAAAGAATTATTCTGGATGAAGAAAACTAGACTAAGGTTTTAAATAAGCTAAATGTGATGAAGAAGTCTAAGCCACAGGGCTTCTCTAGAGGGGAGGACTGAAAGCTGAGGAGGAAAAAACAGGGGAACAGACAGCAAGGGAAGAGGGAAAAAAACGATTCTTTTGAGGATTTTAAAGCCAAGAGTTTGAATTTTAAAAAATTAGTCAGAAACCACTTAAATTCATGTACGCATGATTTTTCATGCCCACCAATGCAGAAAACAGATTCTTTAGGCTGCACCCTGGACCTGCTCCATCTAATCAACAGAAGGAAAGGTCGGGCCAGGCTCGGTGGCTCAGCCTGTAATCCCGTGCCTTTGGGAGGCTGAGGTGAATGGACTGCCTGAGCCCACGGGGTTTGAGACCTGCCTGGGCAGCGAGACCTCATCTCTACAATAAATCAAAATATCAGCCGGGCGTGGTAGCGCATGCCTGTAATTCCGGCTACTGGGAAGGCTGAGGCGGAAGGATCGCTGGAGCCCAGCAGGTCGAGGCTGTGGCGGCCGGGAGCGGCCACTGCACGCCAGTCTGGGCGACAGAGTGAGACTCCAACTCAAAAAAAAAAAAAAAAGAAGGAAAGGTCATCCACACACACAAAAAGGCGCTACCTTTGTTGCTGAATAGCTGGATTAATCTTTAAACAAAGTCTCAAATACCTCTAACTCCCTTTGCCCTGAAAGCTTGGAATTAACGAGGCCATCAGCCCTGTGCTCTGACTTCATCTCCCTTCTCCTTTTCCCCCACCTGGGTCTGCAATTCTAGAACTTCCATGCTGCCCTCTGCACCCCTAACACAATCACCCATCTTAAGCGGGACTTTATGGAGAGAACCACTCTTTCCTTAGCCTGTGGTCTTTGCAGCCTGCTGCCAAAAGGTCCCTTCCCCACCCCCAGGCTCCCAACCCAAGACCCTTATGCAATTTCTGACACACACTAAGTTTCTGACTATGGGATTAACTTCCGATGAAAAGTGCACGAAGTATTTTGAGTGCAGGTCACTGTTTGCTGTTCTGGTTGGCCGAGTACACAATGACTTAAGCTCCTTAGGCATGTTAGTTTAGAGTGTAGATATCCTGTGGCACAATGTCAACTCTTACTTTTTCTTGACAACACTTAGGTAAAAAACTGGTTGCAATGAGTGTGTTTTGGTTTGTCTGGTCCAACTATTTGCTGCAGTGGAAAGAGCCCGCCTTCAACCTTCCAGGTCAAGTTGGCTCTGTAAGCTCTCCAGCTCTGCCATAAAATGAAACCATGCGCAGTATTTTCCATATCACAGCATGTCTTGGCGTCTGCTTTCCTGAGCTTGCTCCATCTATTTCCTTCATGGCCTCAGGTGAGTTAGTGTCACATAGAAACTGGGATCTAAGCATGTTTTCCATTTTGCTGGGGTGGCAAGCAGATGCTGAGAAGACATATGTCACGGCTACACAATTTCAGAGCAGCCATGACATGCTCTTGGAAACAAAAATAATTGTTGAACAATGAAATAGATGTGAATCACTTTGAATCAAGGATTAACGTGAACCTTGCACACCCTCAGCATTCGTGCTGACTCAGTCTTCTGAACTTCAGCCCTGAACCTGAACATGCTTTTAAGTTGAGCTAAAGGGTTTACACAGCAAACGGATTCATTAAAACTCTGTTTATTGTCATATTCTCTGTTCTGGCTTTGTCCCAGAGATTTCTGATGGTTCCAGCAGCTTTGGAGTTTGTATCTCTGGTGTGTTTGCATTGACCTCTGACCTAGACTTCAGTGTTATTTTCAGCTGTTCTTTGACAGGGAATCCAACAGCTGCTGTTTAATACCACAGACAACTTGTGACACAGGCTGAGTTTCTAGCAATAGGATTAATCTGCCAATTTGGAGTTCTGATGTGAAGCTGAGTATAATTTTTTCTGCACAGGAGGTAGAGGTGGACAATGCAAACTAAGACTGAAGCAAAGTGTTTTTTTTTAATTTGACAAATATACATTGTGATAATCTTTAATCAAACAAAAACCATTTTCTTGCTGCAATGAAAAGGTAACAGCAAAGTGTTTTGCTTTCTAGTGGTTGTGGTAACTGAATTTGAAAACAATGTTCAATGGAATGTAATTGTCACAAAGAAATTCTGAAATGATAACTATCTATTGATAAGACCTGGTTGAAATATTTTCAAAATGTCACTAAGAAATTTGAGGCTCTGAGAAAATGTGACTATTCCATATAAACTTCATCTGGCAAAGGACGGTGAGTCTTAGAAAAGCAGATTCATCTAAAAATATATTTCAAGCAATTTAGTGACTTACCCCAAAACAAATACCAGAACTTTTCTTAAAATACATTTTTGATGGTTTTCTTTGCATGAGAGACTTAAAAAATCTCAGAAAGATTGAAATCCAGGTCAATGACCTACTAGTTTCAAAGTCCATGGTTTTGAGTGAATAGTTTCAGTGGCAAAACTAATTTGGGTTGTCAGGATGTAATTTTTTTTCTTTCCATTTGCTATCAAACATCAGCTGATAGGGAGAGAGCTGGAAGCTGCCCTCCACGTTTAAGATAATGGCAAAAATAACAGGCACTTAGTGTTACCATACTAGGGGTGTGGCGATTCTCTCCCTCTCTCGCTCATGATAAACTCAATGGGGTTGTCTATTTTTAACCTCCTGTTCTTTCCTTTTGGCAGAGTAATCAGTATGAGCTGCGCTCTTTCCCTGAATGAATCCAAGTAACCCCGGTGGTTGCCTTCTGAAATGACCAGCAGACACGCCACTGTCCAGAGGCCGCCCGAAGCATAAACTTGGGTTCTAAAGTACCATGTTCAGCCAAAGAAGCGCTGGTGTGGAGTGTTCCACGACGACAGTCAGTTCTGTAGCTGTGCAGGCTGGGGACTCCAAAATCGTGATAGCTGTCATAAAGGTAAGCCAACAGCTTTCTTTTTTCTGTGTGATTGTGGGCTTCTTGCTATGTGTCGATTACCTTAAAGAACATTCCACACATTCGGCAGGACACAGCTTAGAGAAGATAACACAGCAAGTACTCTCATTGCTTCCTTAAATCAGCCACTAAGAGAAACCTCTGCGACGTGTCAGCCAGTTACCAGAATTTCCCTTTTCTTTCAGCAAGCCAGAAAGCACCTACAGCAGCTTGATGAAAAACAACCTCTGCCATATACTTTCAGTTTGGTCTTTAAAAGCAAGGTATTGGGGATTAGAAGTCCGTGTTTGCCAGGCTGATGGGTCCAACGGACCTGTGGCATGTTTGCAATTTTTGAGAGGGAATGTGATAGGAATAGGAGGAGGCAGGTCCCAGCATATAGGAGGTGGCACTGTCCTGACCATTATGGGGCACAGAAAACACTGAGTAGGAGGCTTCAGCTTGTGCCCTTCACAGCAGTGAATTTGACATGGTAAAGATTCTACTAAATCCTTGTCACTCTGTTGGAGAAATGAAGACACTGCCAGGGACGTTGCAAAGGGTTTGTGTCAAACTAGTTTAAAACAGCAGGAAGTAGAAGCCACTTGGGGCTTAAGATTACTGCATGTTTATGTCAAACAATTTGCCCATTTGCAAAGATGATTGCACATCTTGAGACTGAAAAAGACATCCATGATTCTCTTCTCTACAGAAGTGCCCTGCTAAAACCTGTGAGGCATTAAGCTTGGACTTTCAACATTGGGCCATCTAGAGAATTTGGTGTTTGATGAAGGAAACCTGGCAAACAAGCAGGGGATCGCCAGCCAGTTACTTTTAGGACCCCACCAGGCTTAATTGAATGATTTTTCTGGCCTTTTGTTAGAGCATGGATAACTTGTTAGTCATGTTCAATTTAACTTAATTGCTTTGAATTTTATGGTAATATGAAAATTTGTAACAGGAAAACAGCACTTGACATTGATCAAAACGATTCACTATAGAAGGACTATAATTGTTCCTACCAAGGTTGCTTTCCCAGTGTTAGGAGCCTTGTCCCCCACACAAATGGGACCTCTTCCTCACCCTCTCATCTCAAAGTCACCCAGTGGCATTGGAAAGAAGCCTAGAGCAGAAAGAAGTAGCACAAGCTGATTATTTGCATGTGATTTAATGATGTTTTGAGTAACTGCAAATTTCAGCAATGAGGGAAAAAAGGCAAACTCACTATTTTTTAAAAAGTTAATTTTTCATTTTCTCAAATATTAAGCATACTTAAAGCAGGATAAGGAATAGCAGTTAAGGGATAAATTATAGAAGAATCAGAGGTAGATTGAATGCAAGAAAAAAAACCCTCTAAAATTACAGTAGAGTCTCTTATTTTAACCAAATAGTGTTTCTAAGAATGTTCCCTCATTATCCCCTCCCCGACTCTCTGACTTTAACTTTATTTCCATATAAAATATACCCCCAGCCATTCAAAGTGAAAAGTCTGTATTAATGGAACAGAAGTGCTTGTGTCTGATCTATGGTGACTTGCCAAACTGTCTAAGGGCACTAATTATATTCTAGAATATAATTTTCTAAAAAACACATTTTCTCATTTCTCTTTAGTAATTCACATATCCACATGCACATGCCTGTTAGTGGTTCTTTTTGCTTAATCAGTTGTTGCTTCTTAGAAAAGCAATTCCCCAGGAAATACAATGATGAATTATGTCTTAGAGCAGTGAAAATCCTGTGTGGAAACAAGTTGACTGCATTCAAATGGCAGTTGTCACAGGCATCTAATTTTAATAATATTTTCCTACATGTTTTATTGACTACTCAGTAACAAAGGTTGGGAAATGTTATGTTTTATCTTTGAAATGAGATAAAAATCCATTGCTTTATCTGATGTTTATTCCTTCTGGTTAAGCCAACAAGGCCAATGTAAAGACGCCAATCAGTCTAAATAGCATTTACAAAAAATTTCCCCTGTGGTGATTTGCATCCTACTTGCCCCAGTGGAATTTCACTATTTGTATGGAGTTCAGTTTTGTGAGAGAGAGTACAATTATGTCAACTATTCTGTAATTTTATAACATTCAGTAATATATAATCCATTTTATGTGTCCCTTACTTGGGAATTTTTAATTCAAGTTCAGTTTGCCAACAGAGAATAGTTTATCCTAAGAATTTAAAAAGACCAGGAAAAGTGACTCAAGTTTGCAATCACAGCATTCTGGGAGGCCAAGGTAGGAGGATTATTTTAGACCAGGAGTTCAAGGCCAGTCAGGGCAACATAGCAAGACCCCATCTCTAAACAACAACAAAAACTTAGCTGGATGTGGTGGTGTGGTCTATAGTTCTAGCTACTACAGAAACTAGGTGGGAGGACAGCTTGAGGCCAGGAGTTGGGGGTTACAGTGAGCTATGATTGCACTACTGTACTTTAGCCTGAGTGACAGAGCAAGACCTGACTCTGTCTCTATAAAAACAAAACAAGGCCAGGTGTGGTGGCTCAGCCTGTAATCCCAGCAATTTGGGAGGCCGAGGTGAGTAGATTGCCTGAGCCTGGGGGTTTGAGACCAGCCTGGGCAACTTGGTGAGACCCTGTCTCTACAATAAATCACAAAATTAGCCAGGCATGGTGGTGTGTGTCTGTAGTTCCGTCTACTTGGAAGGCTGAGGTGGTAGGATCGCCTGAAGGCTGAGGTGGAAGAATTGCCTAAGCCCAGCAGGTCAAGGCTGTGGTTCCCACGAAAATGCCACTGCACTCCAGCCTGGGTGACAGAGTGAGACTCCAACTCAAAAAATAACGCAACACACACAAAAAGAATCTTTTTAAAAGGCAGGGATGGATTTATATTAGATCTATCGTGCTATAATTTGAGTAAGGCCCATCTTTATGGAAATAATGTAGTGTTTACAGTATAACTGGAAATTTTAAAGCTATATAAAAAAGGAGAAGGATGAAGAGGAAGGAACAAGAGGAACTAAATGTGCATTTTATTTCATTTTTATTTTTAGTGTGGCAAATGGGTACAACTTCAATTGGCTGAATCACAGCCCAATCTTCTAGAAATTGGTAGCAGTCAAGATGAAACCAAAAAACTTCTTCATGACCATGAGCTTCTTTTGGCCAAACTCAAGGTAAGATATTAAGATGTGGAGCAGAAACAAAATTAATAAGAAACGAAAAACTATTTCTTGTACTCCTTGATTTCACTGTTGTCACTAGCCTATGACCATTTAATATAGTACCAGATAGATAACAGAAAAATATTACCATTATTTATGAGCACACATCAGCATCAGAGAGAAGTAACAAGATTTTTAAAAAACTTTTCCTAATGTGATAGAATATATGGAGTGATGATATTTTCACTGTGGAGAAGTAAGTAATTTTTTCCTGGCTGCCTGAGTGGAAAAAAAAATGCACTGTTTTTCCATTTCACGTATTGCACTGTCAAGTCACAACAACAGATCCCAAATTTCTATTGTTAATGATATCTGCTAGTAAAAATAATTTAAAGGGCTTTTTCCCCAACTGAACTATTGAAAATATCTAATTTTGTGCTAAGCATTAAAAGTTCTTGAAACCAAAAAATAATCTAGTAAAACTAGACATATTCCACTTACGTTGTAAGATATTTGGTTATCTAAAAATAACATTGGTGTGAGATTGCCAAATAAGGGCCAGGCAAGGCCAGAGCCAGCTACATAATTTGGGGGGCCCTGTGCAAAATGAAAATGTGGGGACCCTGGTTCAAAAAGCAGGAAAAAGATTTTTCTTGACCTGTCATGGTATTTTTTAATTTAATGTCTGGCTTATGGAGGCCATGTGTTGGCCACCTAAAGGTTCACCAAAAAATCACTGGCATGAGGCCAGATTGGCTAATATGAGAAAAAGCATACACATTTATTTAGCATGTCAACATGAAAGCCTTCAGAATGAAGACAAGACTTCCCAATGAGTTGCAGGAAATTAAGTGCCATCTACAGGGTGCAGAAAGAACAGAGGCTTGGATTCTGGTAAATGGGTTATAGGAAGGGAAGAAGAGGAGTTCTGTTGAGGGGTAACAAATGATCACTAGGAAGAATGATTGGATCATAGGACAAATAACTTGTAAATAAGTTTACTTTTGGGAATTTCAGTGCTCCTTGGAGACAGTCATTATACTTGTAAAAAAGTCTGCTCAGGTGTGATCACAATTTGATGTTCTTTTCTGCAATAGACAATGAAAAAGAGAAGCAGCTTTTTTGGGAGAGGAGTGGAAGTTGGGAGGTCAGAGAGACCTTGAGGCTTCTTCAGTTCAGCATGTCAAAACACTATATTTGGGTATCAGTTTCTGAGCCCCAACAGGCCCCTTCAGGTAGGGGAGTATGTGTGAGGAGAGTGCAGACCTTCACAGGTGGCTAGTCTTGCTTGCCCAGGACTCAGTATACCCAACGTGAGCCTGACAGTCTGTCCCGAGCCAGAGCAGTCACTGAACGGGACCAAAACGCAGACACAACAGCATACTCTACTCCCAGGAGGCAGGGCCACATGTGCCAATGCCTTAGCACTTGTTCTGTTGTTCTATTTGATTTAATATACAAAATACAAATTCAAAGATAATTAGTTTTCTTGAGTCAGGGTCTCACTTTAACACTCAGACCAGAGTGGAGTAGCTCAGGCAAATCTTCCACCTCAGCTTCCAGAGTAGCTGCGACTACAGGTGTACATCACCATGTTGGGCTACTTTTTAAAATTTTTATTTTTGTAGAGACAAGGTCTCACTATGTTGCCCAGGCTGATCTTGAACTCCTGGGCTCAAGCAATCCATCTACCTTGGCCTGCCAGATATTGGGGTTACAGGCATGAGTCACTGCATCTGGTCTGATGCCAGGTAGGGTGTGGTGTATTGCTTCATGGGTTCTTGGACTCAGCCACAGAAAAGAATTTCAGAGTGAGTCCCAAGTATTGTTTAAGACAGAATTTATTAGAAAGAAAAAGACATGCCTAAAGGAGAAAGAATATGTATTTAGCTTTAACAAGAAGTTTTATATAATTTTATGATTATTAAGCAAACCATGAGTAAGCAGGGTGTGCTGCAGGTATCTGAGTACAAGTTTTGATTACCATCTTTCTACCTTCTATGAGCTAAGAGGGGTGGGCCGCAGGTGTCTGGTCATGAGTTTTGGTTGCTATTTCTCAACCTTCTAAGGTCACAAGGACCTCCTAAATAATGAAAGTTACTAACTAGATTTGGACTTTTCATAGAACATCATGTCAGTGTTTTGGATAAGTCTCTATTGTTTCTGTAATTTACTACACTGGTAATTCCACATTCCAACCATATGTCTGGTCGGTTGGGTAAAGGTCATGTATGGATGAGAAAGATTCCTGAATGTCCTCATTTCAACCTGCTAAGAAAACCTGCCTAACTCCTTCCAAACTATGCTAACTGTGCCTGCCTCGTGGCTTAAAGATAAAATTATTAAGAATTTCAAGACCAAATGAATGTCTTTCACTAAGATCAAAGATCACTAAAATCAAAGAGGTTTGCTGAGGATTCAGAGACCTGCAATGACTGGGATGTTCTGCATTTTTAGTTCTTTGATATTACTGACTTCTTTGACTATCTAGACTGAAATTTACACTTGCTTTCTAGATTTAGAGGCAGATCTGATCTGATATATAGATGGTGATTTTCTAATTGGTCAGTGGTTGTTAAAGTCATACTGCTAGTGGGGCTTCCAGGATGTTAGATCAGGCCTGCTGGGATGGTGGGGTGTGGGGTGTTGTGATTCGATGCCACATGAAAGGTGCAAAGAATTACACAGAAGTTAGATTAGAAAATATAGTTTATTTAGAAAGTAAATTAGAGAGAGAGAGAAAAAAAAAGAGGATATTCACCTCTCCAAGGTAGGGAAGGGGGCCAAAGCCAAGAAACATGGCAACGGCCATAGCTCAGAAAGCACAAGACCACACCAGAGTCTGGTAAAGCAATGGCAAATGGCTGCTCGTGGTTGAGTCCTTTAACCATTTTCCTTGGATGGGGGAAGGTCATTAAGGTGACTGGGTGGTGGTATGCTCCACATCATCACAAAGGGGCCGGTAAGCGCAGGTACCGATGTCAAGTGATGAACGTTAGGTAGATGGGTGGGTTAGTCACATGATTGCAGCCATAGTAGTGGGCTAGATGGGAAACAAGGGGAGGGCTTTTCCTGCAAGAGACTTGTCAGACGTTTGAAATCCACAAACTCCTTGACCAAAAGCTGGTCTTATTATCATTCCTATTGCTTCAGCCAGCCAAGAGGTGATCTTTGACCTACTGTCTTTGACAAGGAACCTGAAAGTTTCCTACAAGATTATGTTAAACCATGAATTGAAAGGCTGGGCCAGGCTTGGTGGCTCAACCTATAATCCCAGCACTTTGGGAGGCTGAGGAGAGTGGATTGCCTGAGCTTGCCGGCTCGAGACCAACCCGAGCTACTTGGCAAGACCTTGTCTTTAGAATAAAATCAAAAAATTAGCCGGGTGTGGGAGTGCACACCTATAGTTCTGGATACTTGGAAGGCTGAGGCAGAAGGATCGTCAGAACCCAGCAAGCGGATGCTGGGGTGGCCGTGAGTGTGCCACTGCACTCAAGTCTGGGCCACGGAGTAAGACTCCAACGAAGGAAGGAGGGAAGGAAGGAAGGAAGGAAGGAAGGAAGGAAGGAAGGAAGGAAGGAAGGAAGGAAGGAAGGAAGGAAGGAAGGAAAATTGACTGTTGGGTTGTCCTGGTCTTGCACTTGATGGAGATTTGCCAAGGGGGTGCGGTAGGCTGCTGCTTGGCCTGCAGTAAAATGTAATTTTAAAATGTCTGAGTACCACCTAAAACCTGCCTATTGGAAATTTATCTTATCTTTGTCTAACCTGTGCTAGATTCAAAGGTACCGGGGGTAAAGTCTAAGCAAAATGGCTATGCTGAGGCAAAAAGACTACGCTAAATTAAATTTATTCTATGTTTCTATAGGTAGCTCCTTTCATTATCACCTCTTACCATTTTAAAGATATTCTTATTTGTACCTGGGAACAGGGATGAAGATCAGGCTTCTGTATCTACTTCCTGCTGAACATGGGGTGCAGAATTGTCCCTATGTGTCTAGAGCAAGAGCAGGGGATGAGTGGACAGAAACCCATGGAATTGTTAAGTATCTTTAGTATTTGTATACAAAGCACTGTGTATAAGCATACTATTAGAATTAACACTACTATAATAAAGGCCATTATGGCTACTGCTATGACATATTGAGGCTTTGGTGTCTGGTAAAATGTGTTTATAGTTACCCCAGTGGGCTTGATATCCACTACAGGAGTCCAGGCAGCTTTTACTGTTGCACCAGTGAATTCCTGAGTCCATGCGTGTCTGTTCCTGCAGCTTGTCCTCAAGCTTCTTTGGGTTGTGGTAAGAATTTACATACAGTTATGAGGGGTTTTGTTAATAATAACTTTAACAAGGAAATACAGCTACTTTGACAATGTCTGAAGAAGAATAAAATTGAAAACATTAGAGACATTCAGTTAGGTTGTAGCTTAAATTGCAGGAAATAATCATGAACAAGATAATTTAAAACAGGTAAACATTGGCAAAAGAAAGCTGTCCCTTTTGTTTTTATAATAGGTCTGATATACCTTTACAATGATTGATATGCTAGAGGATAAAGCATAGGTAACCTCTATGCCAGAGAGATGGGAGATTGACATTTCTCCACTTTCTGACAGAGAAATGTTACCTTAAAGTTTAACAAAAATAACTAGTAGTACTTTAAACAGAAAGTGATTTTGTTATTCATCCTATGTTGGATTAGTAATCCTTGTGCGTGGAAGGAGATTTTAAAGTCATTAGTAATTTTTTTTTTAATAATCAATTTTTTTTAATGATGTTGTGGGGTACAGTTAAGGGTTAGGTATACAAATACGTTTCATTTAGGCACCCTATTGATTAGAGGTGCTTCCCCATCCCCAGACAGATATTTGCCGGTTAATCCCATCTCCCTCCCCCCCCATAGTTTCCCACTACTGTCAGTCATTTTCTTATAGTATTAGATTGGATGTTCAAGGTCCATTATATGAGTGAAAACATGTGATACTTCTTTGTTTCTGTAAGAGGTCACTCAGTACTATAGTCTCTAGTTCCATCCAGGTTGCTGCAAAATTCATGATTTTGTTCTTTTTAATGGCTGCATAGTATTCCATCATGTATATGTACCACATTTTTTTTAATCCAATCCTCTTTTAATGGGAATATATCCGGAAGAACACAAATCACTCTACAAAAAAGACACCTGCACATGTATGTTTATCGCAGCATTGTTCACAATAGCAAGAACCTGGAAGCAGTCATTAGTAATTTTCAGGTCATTAGTAATAGTGCTGAAAAGCACCATAGCTGATCACAAACTTCTGTGAGTGAAATCAATTTACCTGGTTTGCAGTCAGTTCAGGAGGGTGTGGGGTAGATGTGGTGCCTGAAGCTTGTTTCCTACGTCACCCTAGAGAGACTGATTGAGAACCTGAAGAGTTTAAGTCATAAAAGTTTTAAAAGCATGATGTAGCCGGGCTCGGTGGCTCAGCCTGTAATCTCACGCCTTTGGGAGGCTGAGGTGAGTGGATTGCCTGAGCCCGCGGGTTCGAGACCCGCCTGGGCAGCGAGACCTCATCTCTACAATAAATAAAAAAATCAGCCAGGAGTGATAGCACATGCCTGTAATTCCGGCTACTTGGAAGGCTGAGGCGGAAGGATCACCAGAGCCCAGAAGGTGGAGGCTGCAGTGGCCGGGAGCGGCCACTGCACTCCAGTCTGACTGAGACTCCAACTCAAATAAATAAATAAATAAAAGCATGATGTTATAACACAAGATAGCAAGATTGTAAGTTACTTATCTAGCAAGTGATAGTCCCAAGATTTTGAAAAGTAAAAAAATCCTTGCTTTTTGTAACAAAGACGGTGGTGGAGGAGGCTAACTGAATTTTGTCTCTTTCTCCCCCCTCTGTTGTTTATAGGAGAAGATTCTTTTGGAGATTGTTAATTAAAAAGCTCATGTTCTGGTCTCTGAGTAGCATTTTGGCCTAGCATTAGTGTACTTGATATTAATGGTAAATTTATAGAAACTTTTTGTAGCCTCGAATTCCTTTCACACACTTCTTTTCACAAACTTTCACATGCCATGTTTGACATACTCATACCATTTTTCGACAAGCTCGAAACTTTTATTTTTGTCCTGTACTTTCCT
Source organism: Cephalopachus bancanus (assembly GCA_027257055.1). Lineage (NCBI taxonomy): Eukaryota > Metazoa > Chordata > Mammalia > Primates > Tarsiidae > Cephalopachus > Cephalopachus bancanus. The sequence goes on from JAPVLO010000204.1 coordinate 9,608,248, forward strand.
TCCTTTAAATAACCAGCCATTCTATTATAGAACAAAAATATACTATACAAGATCCTTTCCTATACAAAATTATGTTTCTTTCCTTTATATTCTTCCTTATCAAAAACATACCTTTATAGTAACAACTTTCTTTACATTTTTCCTTTGCTTTCTGTCTTCTTTCTTTACCTTTTTATTAATAATTGTTTTACATTTATACTTTAAATTAATCCTTAGTAACGTTTGATTAAGATATGGCTATATGATTCCAACATGGATGGCCAGGACCAAATGGCTGGCACTTGTGTTAATTAAGACATTAGGGGTGATGGTAAGCCCATGCCAGGCACTTTAGCAGATTTCTAGGCCTCCTTAGTGGCTACCATTTCTTTCTTTCTTTCTGTCATTCTTTCTTTCTTTATTTATTATAAAGATGTGGGGTACAATTCAGGGTTAGATACAAACGTTGATTATGCAGGTACCCTCGTTGATGAGGTATGCCCCTCCCTCCCCTAGCAGTTTCCCTCAACTGTCAATCCCACCCCTCCACCCCCCACCCCCCCAGTGGCTGCCATTTCTTTTTTTTTTTTTTGAGTTGGAGTCTCACTCTGTTGCCCAGACTGGAGTGCAGTGGCCACACCCGGCCACCGCAGCCTCGACCTGCTGGGCTCCGGAGATCCTTCCGCCTCAACCTTCCAAGTAGCTGGAACTACAGGCGCGCACTACCACACCCTGCTAATTTTTTTATTTATTGTAGAGATGAGGTCTTGCCAAGTTGCCCAGGCAGGTCTCAAACCCGCAGGCTTGGGGAATCCACTCACCTCGGCCTCCCAAAGCATGGGATTACAGACTGAGCCACCAAGCTCTGCCAGTGGCTGCCATTTCTGAGCCAGGTGTTCTTTCCTCTCTTCAGAAGAGAGTACACCTGTTTTCCAATGGCTCTTTAGCCTGTACACTGGACAAGGTCCAGGAGGTTTAGGCCTCTTGGGGACAACTGTGCTTCTAGTGCCCCTACAGATTATATGCATAAGCAACAGACACTATCTCCTTAGCAGGTTTGTTCTTATCAGGTCTCTGATGGGCAGCTGGAGTTTTGTCGCTAATGGCGACTGCCAATTAGGGTGCCTCTTTGGCCTCTGGTTCTGCAGCCCTCCATGTTGGCACCCTGTTGCTCTTCTAATGTCTCAGCTAGAAAAAAACTCAAAAGTTATTTTTATTTATTTATTTTTTTTGAGTTGGAGTCTCACTCTGTCGCCCAGACTGGAGTGCAGTGGCCGCTCCCGGCCACCGCAGCCTTGACCTGCTGGGCTCTGGCGATCCTTCCGCCTCAGCCTTCCGAGTAGCTGGAATTACAGGCATGCACTACCACGCCCGGCTGATTTTTTGATTTATTGTAGAGATGAGGTCTCGCTGCCCAGGCGGGTCTCGAACCTGCGGGCTCAGGCAATCCACTCACCTCAGCCTCCCAAAGGCGCGGGATTACAGGCTGAGCCACCGAGCCCGGCTCAAAAGTTATTTTTTAATAGGCTACACATAAGACATTTTGACCATTTCTGTCTGTAACAGTTTGATGTAAAACCCTTTGGAGTGAACAGATCACATGGATGTGAAATGATCTGTCCCTACTTATTCCTAATTATGAACAGGCAAATTTGTTAAAAACCCTTATAAATTACTAAATTACAGTCTTGGTTGTGAGGTGTGGACGAGTAATCAGTTCCCATCTTCACTGTGCTCACACAGAGTACACAGTATTTCATTCATCTATCAGGAGAAGTACTAGGCTTAGTAAAATGATTTAACCAGGTGGGAATGGCCAGTTCCCATACCTCATCCTGTCATACAGAGTGTTCAGCATGTAAAGCTTTACCTGTCTCATAAGAGGGTGATAGTTAGGCACAATAGGTGACTTTATTTTTATTTTATTTATTTATTTATTTTATTTATTTATTTATTTTGAGTTGGAGTCTCACTCTGTCGCCCAGACTGGAGTGCAGTGGCCGCTCCCGGCCACCGCAGCCTCGACCTGCTGGGCTCCGGCGATCCTTCCGCCTCAGCCTTCCAAGTGGCCGGAATTACAGGCATGCGCTACCACGCCCAGCTGATTTTTTTATTTATTGTAGAGATGAGGTCTCGCTGCCCAGGCGGGTCTCGAACCCTCGGGCTCAGGCAATCCACTCACCTCAGCCTCCCAAAGGCGCGGGATTACAGGCTGAGCCACGGAGCCCAGCTAACTTTATTTTTAAAATACAACTTTAGTGAGCCTGATATAATGGACGTGTGTTATTTAGCACTAATGTTTTAGCACATGGAAAAGTTGGAAGTAAGATTTTACTAGAGCACTTGCAAGTTTGGTTGGAAAAGCAGATAAAATTACAATGGACTCTTTTTTAGTTAGTTAACATGATTAATTAGCACCTGATCTCTTTACTTTTGTCTGGGAAGAAGGTTGACAGTCCCAGTTTAGATTCAATTTGAAAGATTTATCATAGAAAAAAAACCCTAACATGAACTTCATTGTCTTTTTGTCCCAGTCACCTCCCAGACTGTCCCAGGGGAGACCAGTTAAGCCATGTGGAAACCTGAATGGGCTTCCCAAGAACACGTGGTGGAGAAGGGTTGGGGGGGGAGACACACATGGTTCAACTTGCTGTAGCTAGTAGGGCTGCCACCTGGGGGTTATCAGGCAGTGGGGCAGGGGGATGAGAAGGCTGTAGGCTGGGGTCTAGCCCCGTGGCGTTTGGTGCCATCCCCTTCTCTGAAGGTAAAGGTGGAGGGAGAAGGAAGAGCAGGAAGGAGGGGAAACTGATGAAGGAGAGGAGTAGCAAAAGCAGATGGCAAGAGACAGAAGTTAAACCAGCTGGATCAGCATCTGAGTTGTTTGAGGGAAACAGGAAGGAGGTAAAGTAATCAAAGGAGAGTGGGAGTGCCATAGGAAGAACAAGGGGTTGATGTGGCAGAAAGGGGAGTTGGTAGCAGTTAAAGGTATTTCCTTTTGAAAGGCAAGCTGCAAGTTTTAAAGACCTGTCAGGCCGGTTTTGTTTGAAAAGGCCAAATGAGCCGGGTTTGGTGGTTCAGCCTGTAATCCCGCACCTTTGGGAGGCTGAGGTGAGTGGATTGCCTGAGCCCGCGAGTTCGAGACCCGCCTGGGCAGCGAGACCTCATCTCTACAATAAATCAAAAAATCAGCCGGGCGTGGTAGCGCATGCCTGTAATTCTGGCTACTTGGAAGGCTGAGGCGGAAGGATCGCCGGAGCCCAGCGGGTCGAGGCTGTGGTGGCTGGGAGCGGCCACTGCACTCCAGTCTGGGCAACAGAGTGAGACGCCAACTCAAAAAAAAAAAAAGAAAAGGCCAAATGGCCAGAGACTAGTGGCTCTCATGGAAATGCAAAAGAGTAACTAATTCACAGACTTATCCAAAACCCCTCTTTTGAAGTTGACGTTTACAACCCAGCTTGCAGACCCTACTGCCTTGCATTTCCTGAAGACCATTTGTTCTTTGAAAAATCTGATTTTGCTGAATACAACCTTGTAAGATTCCAAAGAGAATGTGTAATCGCACAACATGGCCCCCTCCCTTACCTAAACAAGGGTATAAGACCCCTCTTCTTCCATTCTGCAGGGCTCCATTTGGATGCATTAGCCCTCGAGCCTGCCGGTGTAATAAAGTTGCCACTTCCTGTAATAGCCTCGGTGTCACGGTCTCTCTATTTTTCCCACTACAGGGTCTGGGCAGCAAGCCAGTTTGCAAACCCTGGACATTTGCCCTTGTGGCTGCAATGGAGGTGAAACTGAAGGAGAATACCAGAGGCAAGAGACTCCTTTGGGCCCATCTCCTGGTCATCTAGCTGGTATTGAGGAGATGCTTAAGGCAGATTCTCCTCCTTAGTGGGAAGGTCCTGAGACTTTTTAGAACAAATTTCAATGTGGGTGGGGCTTAGCCTCCCCATTGTGAGTTTCCCATGAGGAATAATCCTAGAGGGAGAAAGAGTGGCCTTATCATTTCTATGGCTTCAGCCAGCCAAGGGGTGATCTTTGAACTTTCAACTTTTATAAGAAACCTGAAAATTTCCTAGAGATTATTATGCTAACCCATGAATTGAAAGGTTGGGCTGTTGGACTGTTCTGGTCTTGCATCTGATGGAGATTTGCCAAGGGGGTGGAGGGGGTGGGGTAGACTGCCTACAAATGTTATTTATTTATTTATTTATTTATTTAGAGTTGGAGTCTCACTCTATTACCCAGACTGGAGTGCAGCGGCTGCTCCCGGCCACCGCAGCCTCGACCTGCTGGGCTCCAGTGATCCTTCCGCCTCAGCCTTCCAAGTAGCTGGAACTACAGGCGTGCGCTACCACGCCCGGTTAATTTTTTGATTTATTGTAGAGATGAGGTCTCGCCAAGTTGCCCAGGCGGGTCTCGAACCCGCGGGCTCAGGCAATCCACTCACCTCAGCGTCCCAAAGTGCGGGGTTACAGTCTGAGCCACCGAGCCCGGCTGTAAAATGTAATTTTAAAATGTAAGAATGACTGGGTGTAGTGGCTCTAGCCTGTAATTTCAGCACTTTGGGAGGCCGAGGTGAGAGATTGCCTGAGTCCATGGGTTTGAGAACAGCCCGGGCAACTTGGCAAGACCTCATCTCTACAATAAATCAAAAAATTAGCCGGGTATGGCAGCACATGCCTGTAGTTCTGGCTACTTGGAAGGCTGAGGCAGAAGGATCGCCTGAGCCCAGCAGGTCGCTATTAGGGTGGCCATGAGCGTGCCACTGCACTCCAGCCTGGGCGACAGAGTGCAACTCCAGCTCAAAAAAAAAAAGTCACAACGCTTCCTAAAACCTGCCTATTGGAAATTTATCTTATTTATGTCTAACCTGTGGTAGATTCAAAGCGTATCAGGGATAAAGTCTGAACAAAAATGGGTATGCTGAGGCAAAAATGGCTATGCTAAACTAAGTTTATTCTAGGTTTCTATAGGTACCTCCTTTCAGTGGTAAAAATAATTGGCTAAATCAAACTGAGAAATTGAAGAAAGAATTTGTACTGAAGAAGGGGATCATTAGAATCCAGAATTTGTTCCCCTGTGGGACAGCTCCTCCCTTTGGACTCAGGGTTGCCTTTCAAGGCAGAAATCCCTAGTTATCAGGAAGTCTTTTGTATATAGTAAAAACCCATTCGGATGTGAAAGAGCATTGAACTCGGAATCAAAAGACCTATTGTTTAGCTCTAATTATGCCACAAACTAGTGTAATTTGGCTAACAACTGAAGGTCTTCCTGCTACACAAAAGCTTACACAAAAGTTACACAAAAATGTCAACTAGCCTTGAATCCCCAATTCCATGAACTGTGGAAAACCAATATTTCCTCACAATTCCTGCCATTCCCAGAGGTTTACTTTCTCATGGTCTCCTGTGTTCCCAGTTCCTTTGTATGCACTGCCACACCGTTTCTGCTGAAGCTAACCTAGACTTGAAACCACATTCCTTCCCTATTCCCACTAAACATTCATGCCTGGCCAGCATTTTCTTGTCCACTGATGAGTTGTGGGTGGGGGGCTTACAGCAGTTTGGGTCTCTTGGGTTCCTCTCTTCTCCCCTCATTCCTACTCTGGTCAAGAACAAACAATTAAGCTCCTGCCCCCACTCCCATGCTCAAATTTGCATACTGCACCTGAATTCATCCAGAAGCTCCATTAGAAAAGGATTTTTCTTTTAACAGAGTTTATGGTTTGTGACTAGATTCTAAACATCTTGTGGTCTCTCTTTTTTCTTTTTTTTTTTGAGTCAGAGTCTCAATCTGTCACACAGGCTGGAGTGCAGTGGCACACTCACATTTACACAGCCTTAATCTGCCAGGCTTAGGCAATTCTTCTGCCCCAGGCTTCCAAGTAGCTGGAACTACAGGTGTGCAACACCATACCCAGCTAACTTTCTGAGGTCTTGCCAAGTTGCCCAGGTTGATTTTGAAACCCTGGGCTCAGGCAATCCTCTGGCCTCTGCCTCCCAAAGTGCTGTGATTACAGGCATGAGCCACCATGCCCAGCTCTTGTTGTCCTTTGACACCTACCTTCAGGCTGTGAACTAGACATTTAAGTCTTCTGAACTTTAGGCTTTTTATCTGTAAAACAAGGGGCTAGGACAGGCCAAAGCTTCACATCTTACCATATTTTACCATATATTGTGGATCTTACCATAATGTGCCATGAAATCATAGGACCATTCTCCCTTCCTGCATATGAGTCTAAGAAAAGGAGGTCTCAAATACAAAAGTCTTTTGCCTTCACCTGGACACCTAGCCTTAACCTCTTTTTTGCCTTCTTTTTTTTTTTAATTATAAAGATGTGGGGTACAATTCAGGATTAGGTATACAAACATTGATTATGCAGGTACCCTTGTTGATGAGATGTGCCCTCCCTCCCCTAGAAGTTTCCCTCAACTGCCAATCCCACCTCCCCCTCCCTCTGACAGTTTCCCACTTCTGTCAATCCCTTTCTTATAGTATTATAATTGTTCAAGGTCCGCTTATGAGTGAGAACATATGGCACTGTACTTTGTTTCTGTGATAGATCACTGAGTATGATCGACTCCAAATTCATCCATGTTGCTGCAAAGTCCATGAAAATGTTTAGTAAACTTTTAGGTTCCTTGTCAAGACCGAAGATCAAAGATCACCCTTTGGCTGGCCAAAGTCATAAAAGTAATAATATGACCACCTTTGGTCAAGGAGTTTATGAATTGCAAATGTCTAACAAGTCTTTTGCAGGAACCCCCCTCTCCCAGGGTTAACCTAATCAGCCCTTTGTGACCTATGTGACATGAATAAGCTCCACCATGGCAGCAATCATGTGACTAACCCACCCATCTGCCTGCTGTCCATCACCTAACATCATCAGTACCTGCGCTTGTCTGCCCCTTAGTGATGACATGGAGCAGACCACCACCCAATCACCTTAATGATCTTCCCCCATCAAGGGGAATGGTTAAAGGACTCGACCACAAGGAACCAGTGGCCATTGCCTTGCTAGACTGTGGTGGGGCCATGTGCTCTTTGGACCTATGACTGTCACCATGCTTCCTGGCTTTGGTCCCCTCCCCCAACTTGGGGCGGTAAATCTTCTCTCTCCCTTCTCTTTCTCTAATTTACTTTTAAATAAACTTTTCTTTCTTAACCTCTGTTTGTGTTGTAATTCTTTACTTTGCTTGGATCTCTGGATAACTGGTGCTGCACCCCTTCTCTCTTCTCTCCATCTCTCCATTCATCCTCACCCTACCCGTACACTAACAGTCCATATGTTTGTCCTCCTTTATGGCTGCATAATATTCCATTGTGTATATATACCACATCTTTTTATTCAGTCCAGCTTCGATGGGCAACATGGATGGTTCCATGTTTTTGCTATTGTGAATACAGCTGCAATAAACATACGTGTGCAGGTATCTTTTTTGTAGAATGATTTGAGTTCCATCGGGTATATTCCCAATAGGGGAATTGCTGGGTCATATGGAAGGTCAATTTCTAGTTCTTTCAGAATTGCCACACTGTCTTCAGAGAGGTTGCACTAGTTTGCATTCCCACCAGCAGTGTAGAAGTGTTCCTTTCTCAGCATCCTGGGCATCCTTGCCTGTTGTTGTTTGTTTTATTAATGATTGCCATTCTGACTGGGGTTAGGTGATATCTCCGTGTGGTTTTGATTTACATTTCTCTGATGATGAGTGAGGCTGAGCACTTTTTCATGTGTCTTCCGGCATATCTTCTTTTGAGAAGTGTCTATTCATGTCTTTTACCCACTTTTTAATGGGGCTGTTTTTTCCTTTCAGCGTGTTTGAGTTCCTTGTAGATTCCAGATATTAGGCCTTTATAAGATATACAGTTGGCAAATATTTTTTCCCATTCTGTGGGCTGTCTCCCTGTTCTCATGATGGTTTCTTTTGCTTTGCAGAAGTGCATTCGTTTGATGAGATCCCACTTGCTTGTCTTATTTCTTAAGGTACGGACATTTAGGGTTGTGAATAGGAATTGGTTGCCAGTTCCAATTTCCATAAGGGTGTCTCCTGCATTTTCTAAGACTCTTATAGTTTGAGGTTTTATGTTTAGGTCTTTGATCCATTTAGAGTTAATTTTTGTGTATGGAGATAGGTAGGGGTCCTGTTTCAATAGATAGGGGTCCTGTTTCAATCTTCTGCATGTGATCAACCAGTTTTCCTAGCACCATTTACTGAATAGGTTCTCCTTTCCCCAGGGGTTGTTATTGGAGGCTTTGTCAAAGATGAGGCTTTGCTTCCAAAATCTCTATACTGTTTCATTGTTCCATATGCCTATTCTTGTACCAGTACTAGGCTGTTTTGATTTCTATAACCTTATAGTAGAGTTGGAAGTCTGGAAGTGTGATACCACCTACTTTGTTTCTTTTGCTAAGGATTGTTTTGGCTATTCGTGGTCGTTTATGTTTCCATACAAATTTATGAGGCTTCATTTCCAGGTCTGAGAAAAATGATGTTGGTAACTTAATGGGTATTGCATTGAATCTGTAGATTGCCTTTGGTAGGATGGATATCTTAGCAATGTTGATTTTCCTATCCATGGAGCATAGAATATTTATCCATTTGTTTGTGTCTTCTTGGATTTCTTTGAGCAGTGTTTTGTAGTTCTCATTGTAAAGGTCTTTCACTTCTCTGGTTAGGAAGATGCCGAGGTATTTCATTTTTTTTGTTAGCCATAACCTCTTAATGTCCATTTCTCGGTATTCTCCCATCCCCACCCACCATGATCAACCTAGCAACCCAGTCCCAAGAAAGTTTGATTAGTAGTATTATCTTCCAGCTATAACTGATTCTAATGTTATTATTATAAAAAATTATTAACGAGCTCAAAGTGTATTTCAGATTTGCTGACAAAAGACTTTTAAAAATAATGAAATGTAAATTCCACTTTGGAAACGAATAGATCAGTAATTCAATCAATTTACTAGTAAACATGCTGTCAGAGTAGGCACGCCATAACCTGTAGCAGAAAATTGTTGGCTTCCAAGTTAGCTTGAGCATGAGCTTTTGAAGGATGAGGCCATTAGTAGTTCAATAAGCCAATAATATTTAATATTTAATGTTCATGCCGGTCCTTTTTCTATGTCCAGTGTCCTGCAATGTGTTCTAATAATAAAGAAGAAGAATGTAACAGTGATATTAGGAGGGTGTGGGCTTCGGTGCTGGGTCCACTCTGATTTGGGCACAGCACTTGGTTTCTCTGGTCTCAGGGTTTTTACTTGAAAAATTAAGATAATAACATTTACCCTAAGACAAGTAAAAAGAAAATTTGGGGAGGCAATGCAATGATATATGAAAGTACATGCTGTTTTTTAAAGGAAAAAGGGTATAATTATTATGATAATAATGAATGTATCAAAGTAATTTGACATGTTAATTGTATAATTTAATAGAAAAGCTATTTTCTGCCTTCCATTGAAATTGATCTCAAACTCTAGTAATGTAGACTAAAGGAAAAAATTCTGAAAACACAGAATTTTTATGAGTGCTTCAAATGGTGGTAATATCTGTGTCCCGGGCATCTTATTTTTCCTTCAGCAAGGGACTTAATCTCAATGGAGTGTCCAGAGAAGAAAAATATTTCCCTGTTTTTAGTGATGAAAAAATAATCATGTGGAAAAAAACTTTAACTCTCAGAGGAGTTATTCTAGATTTCTAGATTACCTAACTAATCTAGATTTGAAATCTAGATTTCCAAATCATATTCAGATTCTTTTTGTTTGTTTGTTTGAATTGGAGTCTCACTCTGTTGTCCATGCTGGAGTGTAGTGGCAAACTCACGGCCACCACAGCCTCGACCTGCTAGGCTCAGGTGGTCCTTCCGCCTCAGCCTTCCAAGTAGTTGGAACTATAGGCATGTGCCACCATGACTGGTCTCACCAGTCATGCCTATGCTGGTCTCCGAACCTGTGGGCTCAGGTAGTCCTCTCACCTCAGCCTCCCAAAGTGCTGGAGTTATAGGTGTGAGCCACCGCTCCCGGCCCATATTCAGATTATTTCTAATGAAAGAGTCAAGAGAATAAGAGGTAGTTTTAAACCAGGTAAAGAAGACCTGCCTAACTGGGTGTGGTGGCACGTGCCTGTAGTTCCAGCTACTTGGAAGGCTGAGGTGGAAGGATCACCTGAGCCCAGCAGGTCAAGGCTGTTGTGGCTGTGAGTGTGCCACTGCACTCCAGCTAAAGGAGGCAAAGGGGAATTGGAAACCCCTCAGTGAGGTTGCTGAGAATGTTCTTCTCAACTCAACATCTATGTTTCTCCTACATCAATATTGTCCAGAGGAATCATGGTTTTAAGACCCAAGAAAATCTCCTGGGCACTGATTCCTGTATCTGCAGATTTGTGATACCCTTTAGCATAGAAAACATTTCACCTCTAATTTGATTCTCATAAATCTATTGATTTCCTGATTCTGAATAAATTGCTGCCCCAATGAATGCTTATTTTTGTCCTATTTCTGAGCTAGAAAGGAATGCACTATAACTAGTCAGAACATATTAATAGTAAAGCTAAGAGTCTTGTTAAAACGTTCCTTAAATAAGAGGTAGTGAGATTTTTCTACTGTTAATCTAAAGTATTTACTAAGAATCCATATTTAAAATATTTTTATTATGGTAAAAATATATATGACATAAAATTTGTCATTTTAATCATTTTTATGAGTGGAATTCAGTGGCATTAATTATACTTACAATGTTGCACAACCATCACCACTATCTTTTTCCAAAACTTTTTTTATCATTCCAAACAGAAACTCTGTTCTCATTAAGCAATAACCCTAATTATTACTATCACTGATAACCTCTAATGAACTTTTTGTTTTTATGAATTGGTCTATTCTTAGTACCCCCTATAATGAAATATCACATAATAGTTATCCTTTTGTGTCTTGCTTGTTGCCCTTAGCATATGGTGTTTTCAAGTTTCATCCATCTCCCATATTGTAGCATGTATCAGAACTTCATTCCTTTTGGAATAATGAATAATAATCCATTGTAATGATATATCACATTTTGTTTATCCATTCACTTTTTGATGGACCCTTGATTTGTTTCCACTTCTTGGCTCTTGTGAATACTGCTGCAGTGAACCTATTTTCAACTCTTTTGGACATATATCTAGAAGTGAAATTGCTGGATCATATGCTATTATTATTTTTAACTTTTTGAGGAAGCACCAAAGTGTTTTCCACTGTAGTTGCATTATTTTATGTTCCCAACAGCAATATACAAGTTTTCCAATTTCTCTAAATTCTGGTCAACACTTGTTATTTCCCATTTTAGAAAAATTATAGCCCTCCTACTAGGTGTGAAGTGGTATGCCATTGTGCTTTCGATTTGTATTTTCCTCAAGTAATGATGTCAAGCATGTTTTCTTGTGGTTATGGGCCAGTTGTGTATCTTCTTTGACAAAATATCTATTCAAGTCTTTTGTCCTATTTTATTTATTTTATTTTATATTTTATTTTAATTTTTGAGTTGGAATCTCACTCTGTCACCCAGGCTGCAGTGCAGTGGCATGCTCGGGGCCACTGCAGCCTTGACCTATGGGCTCAGGTGATCCTTCCACCTCAGCCTTCCAAGTAGCTTGAATTATAGGCACGCACCACAACACCCGGCTAATTTTTTGACTTATTGTAGAGATGAGGTCTCGCCAAGTTGCCCAGATTGGTCTCGAACCCATAGGCTCAGGCAATCCTCTCACCTCTGCCTGCCAAAGTGCTAGGACTATAGACGTGAGCCACCACACCCAGGCTCTCTCTCCAGTTTTAAAGCAAGTTCTGTTTTTTTGCTGTTGAGTTCTAGAAGTTCTTTATATATTTTAGTTCTTTTTAAAAAAAAATTTATTTTAAAAATATGGAGTACAACTCAGGGTTAGGTATACAAATGTTCATTATGCAGGTATCCTTGTTGATGAGGTGTGCCCCCCTCTTCTGGCAGCTTCAATCCTACACCCCCTCTCCCGGCCAGTTCCCACTACTGCCAATCCCTTCCTTCCTTCCTTCCTTCTTTCTTTCTTTCTCTCATTTTGTGGGTTGGAGTTTCACTCTTGCCCAGGTGGGAGTGCAGTGGCATGCTCATGGCCACTACAGCCTGCTGGGCTCAGGCCATTCTTCTGCCTCAGGCTTACAAGTTGCTGGAACTACAGGCTCACACTACCACATCCAGCTTATTCTTTTGATTTATTGTAGAGACGAGGTCTCACCAAGTTGCCCAGACTGGTCTCAGACCTGTGATCTCAGACAGTCCTCTCTCTTTGGCCTTCTAAAGTTCTGGGATTACAGGCTTGAACCACCACACCCGGCCACCAATCCCTTTCTTTTAGTATTGATAATTGTTCAAGGTCCGCTTATGAGTGAGAACATATGGTACTCTGTTCTTTGTTTCTGTGATAGGTCACTGAGTATGATAGACTCTAAATCCATCCAAGTTGCTGAAAAGTCCATATTTGTTCTTCTTTATGGCTGCGTACTATTTCATTGTGTATGTGTACCACATTTTTTAAATCCAGTACAGCTTCGTTGGGCAGCATTGTTGATTCCGTGTTTTTGCTATTGTGAATAGTGCTGCAATAAACATGATGTGCAGATATCTTTTTTGTAGAATGATTTGAGTTCCTCTGGGTATATTCCCAAAAGGGGGATTGCTGGTCATATGGAAGGTCAATGTCTAGTTCTTTCAAAAATTGCCACACTGTTTTCCAAAGAGGTTGCACTGGTTTGCATTCCCACCAGCAGTGTAGAAGCATTCCTTTTTCTCAGCATCCTCGGCATCCTTGCCTGTTGTTGTTTGTTTTATTAATGATTGTCATTCTTACTGGGGTTAGGTGGTATCTCCGTGTGGTTTTGATTTACATTTCTCTGATGATGAGTGAGGCTGAGCACTTTTTCATGTGTCTGCTGGCTGCCTGTATATCTTCTTTTGAGAAGTGTCTATTCATGTCTTTTGCCCACTTTTTAATGGGGGTGTTTTTTTCCTTTCAGCGTGTTTGAGTTCCTTGTAGATCCCAGATATTAGGCCTTTGTAAGATATACAGTTGGCAAATACTTTTTCCCATTCTGTGGGCTGTCTCCCTGTTCTTATGATGGTTTCTTTTGCTTTGCAGAAGTGCATTAGTTTGATGAGGTCCCACTTGCCTATCTTATTTCTTAAGGTATGGGCATTTAGGGTTGTGAATAGGAATTGGTTGCCAGTTCCAATTTCCATAAGGGTGTCTCCTGCGTTTTCTAAGACTTATAGTTTGAGGTTTTATGTTTAGGTCTTTGATCCATTTAGAAATAATTTTTGGGTATGGTGTTAGGTAGGGGTCCTGTTTGAATCTTCTGCATGTGATCAGTCAGTTTTCCCAGCACCATTTACTGTATAGGATCTCCTCTCCCCAGGGGTTGTTGTTGGAGGCTTTGTCAAAGATGAGTTGGTTGAGAAATTGAGGCTTTGCTTCAGAATCTCTATCCTGTTCCATTGGTCTATATGCCTGTTCTTGTACCAATACTAGACTGTTTTGATTACTGTAGTCTTATAGCAGAGTTTGAAGTCTGGAAGCGTGATACCTCCTGCTTTGTTTCTTTTGCTAAGGATTGTTTTGGCTACTCGTGGTCGTTTATGCTTCCATACAAATTTCTGTATTTTCATTTCCAGGTCTGAGAAGAATGATGTTGGTATTTTAATGGGTATTGCGTTGAATCTATAGATTGCCTTTGGTCGGAAGGACATCTTAACAATGTTGATTCTTCCTATCCATGAGTATGGAATATTTATCCATTTGTTTGTGTCTTCTTGGATTTCTTTGAGCAGTGTTTTGTAGTTCTCGCTGTAAAGGTCTTTCATGTCTCCGGTTAGGAAGATGCCAAGGTATTTCATTTTGTTGTGTGGCTATTGTGAATGTGATTGTGCTTTTCATTTGGGTCTCTGCCTGCTTGTTGTTGGTGTATAGGAATGCAACTGTCTTTTTCACATTTATTTTGTACCCCAAGACTTTATCAAAGTCTTTTATCAGTGCAAGCAGGTTTTTTGACAGAGTATTTTGGATTGTCGAGGTATAGAATCTTATTGTCAGCAAAGAGGGATAACTTGGCTTTTTTTTTTCCTACTTGGATACCCTGATATCCTTCTCTCGTCTAATTGCCCTACCTAGGACTTCCAACACAATGTTGAACAAGAGGGGTAAGAGTGGGCAGGCTTGTCTTGTTCCAGTTTTGAGGATAAATGTTTCCAGTTTCTGTCCATTTAGCAATATGTTAGCTGTGGGTTTATCGTAGATGGCACTTACTATTTTGAGGTATGTTCTTTCTATACCTAGGTGTTTGAGGGTTTTAATCAAGAAGGGATGCTGGATTTTATCAAAAGCTTTTTCTGTATCTAATGATATAATCATGTAGTTCTTGTGGTTTTTTTGTTGTTTGTTTGTTTGTTTTGAGTGGGAGTCTCACTCGGTTGCCCAGACTGGAATGCAGTGGCCGCTTCCGGCCACTGCAACCTTGACCTGCCGGGCTCCGGCGATCCTTCCGCCTCAGCCTTCCAAGTAGCCGGAATTACAGGCATGCACTACCACGCCCGGCTGATTTTTTTGATTTATTGTAAAGATGAGGTCTCGCTGCCCAGGCGGGTCTCGAACCTGCGGGCTCAGGCAATCCATTCACCTCAGCCTCCCAAAGGCGTGGGATTACAGGCTGAGCCACCAAGCCTGGCTGTTCTTGCTTTTGTATCTGTTGATATATTTACTTACATTTATGGTCTTGCAAATGTTGAACCAGCTCTGCATCCTGGGTATGAAGCCTAATTGGTCATGGTGGATGATTTTTGAGATGTTATTAGATCCAATTTGCTGGAATCTTGTTGAGGATTTTTGCATCTATGTTCATAAGGGATATTGGCCTGTAACTCTCTTTTTTCATTGGATCTTTACCCCGTTTTGGTATAAGTTTGATGTTAGCTTTGTAGAATGATTTGGGGAGAATTCCATCTTTCTCAGTTGCCTGGAGTACTTTCAATAGGATTGGTATCAGCTCCTCCTTGTACATTTTGTAGAATTCTGCTGGAAAGCACTTGTTCCAGTGTTTTTTGTTTTCTTTTTTGTAGGTAGTTTTCATATGGCAGAGTCAATTTCCTGGGTTGCTATTGGTCTAATTAGTGTCTCAATGTCTTCTTTTTTCAACCTGGAGAGGTTGTGTGATGTCAGAAAGTTCTCCATTTCATTTAGGTTTTAAAATTTGTTTCTATTCAGGTGTGCATAGTTATCTTTGTTAATCTTCTATATTTCTTTGGAATCAGTTGTGATTTGATCTTTTGTATATCCGATTGTGTTTATTTGACTTTTTCTCTCTTTTTCTTGGTCATTCTGGCTAGAGGCCCATCAATTTTGTTAATACTTTCAAACAATCAACTTTTTGTTTTGTTGATTTTTCTATGATTTTTTTTTTTACATCCCATATTTGGGCTCTTACTTTGGTGATGTGTGTTCTTCTCCTAAAGTTAGGGTTTGGTGATTTTGTCTTTCCAGGCCCCTTAGGTGATTTGGTAGGCTGTTAACTTGTGATCTTTCTATTTTCTTGATGTGTGTCCATAGAGATATAAATTCCCCTCTTGGAACTGTTTTCATGTTATCCCACAGGTTTTGGTAAGATGTTTCTTCATTTTCATTTGTTTCCAGGAATCTTTTAATTTCTGTTCTGATTTTGGTGTTGACCCAATAGTTGTTCAGCATCATGCTGTTTAGTTTCCATGTCTTTGTGGAATTGGGAAATTTTGTTGGTGTTGATATTTCTTTTTATTCCACTATGGTCTGAGAAGGTGCATGGCATATTTCAACCTTATAGAATTTGTTTATGCTTGATTTATGGCCAAGGATGTGATCAATCTTGGAGTATGTTCCATGTGGTTGTGAGTAGATTGTATATTCTGTGGTTGTTGCATGGAATATTCTGAAGGTATCTATTAAGTCCATTTGGTCCAGCATCAAATTGAGGTTCCGGATCTCCTTGTTGATTTTTTGCCTCAATGATCTATCTAGGGCTGCTAGTGGGATATTCAAGTCCCCAGCTGTAATAGTGTTAGAGTCAATTTTTTTTTAGTTTACTTAGTAGTTGCTTTATAAATGCAGATGCTCCTGTGTTGGGTTCATATATGTTTAGGATGGATATGTCTTGTTGATGGATTGAAACTTTTATCATTATGTAGTATCCTTTTATATCTTTTTAAAATTTTTGATAGCTTAAAGGTTGTTTTGTCTGATATTAAGATTGTGATTCCTGCCTTCTTTTATGATCCATTTGCCTGGAAATTTGTCTTCTATCCTCTAATTTTGAGTCTGTGTGCATCCTTTGGGGTGAGATGAGTTTTCTGGATGCAGCAAATAATTGTGTCATTGTTTCTTATCCAGTTTGCCATTCTGTGTCTTTCCAGTGCTGCATTTAGTCCATTCACATTCAGGCTGATTATTGAAATGTGATTGTTTATCCCTGTCATGAGGTTCTTTTTCTAATTTTTTTTTTTAGCTTTGAGGTTGATGTATGTGTGTGTTTTCAGGTTTGCTGCTGCAGTGTATTCTCAGTTGATTCTGTGCTCTGCTGTTCTCTTGGGAAGTGTGGTCATTCTTTTTTTTTTTTTTTTTCTCTCTTCTATGCTGAATACCTTTTTAAGTGTCTCCCATAGAACTTGTCTGGAAGCTGCATAATCTCTTAGGGATTTGATGTCTGGGAAGGATTTTAATTCTCCATCGCTGATGAAACTGAGCTTGGTTGCATAGGAAATTCTTGGTTGAAATAGTTTATCTTTGAGGACTTTGAATGTTGGACTCCAGGTCCCTTCTTGCTTATAGTGTTTCTCCCAATAACTCTGCTGCTATTCTAATTGGTTTTCCCCGGTAGGTAGTGTGACCTTTCTCTCTTGCTGCTTTTAGGGTTTTTTCTTTTGTGCCTTCTTTGTGTAGATGAATTACTATGTGTCTAGGGGTTGGTCTTCTCATTTGATATTTTTGGGGGTTCTTTGGATCTCTTGTATTTGGATGGTCACATCTCTGGTGAGATGGGGAAAGTTTTCTTGGATATCCTCCTGGAATACATGCTCCAAGGTGTTCTCCATTTACCTTTCTTCTTCTGGGATACCAATCAGGCATAGATTCGGCCTCTTGATATAATCACACATTTCTTGTTGGCTTTGTTCTTTTTTTCTATGTTTACAGATTGGGTTAATTCCACGTTCTGTTCTTCAAGTTCTGAGATTCTTTCTTCTGTTAGATTAATTGTGCTTTCCATGCTTGCCATCTTGTTATTTATTTCCTTGATGAAATTTTCTATGGCCAAAATCTCTGTTACAAGTTCTTCTGGTGTTGCATCTTGTCTTTCTGGAATCTTATTCACACTTTCCATCCATTCCCTAATCCATATCATATTCTGGGGCCAGTCATTGGTGACTTCCATTGTTTGGGCTTTGAGGTCTGATTTTTCAGGCGTTTTACCCGTTGTCTTATGCTGGTTTTTTTCCTCATTTGTGACAGATCTCTCTATCTCTTTTCTCTTTAGTTCCATTATTTAGTGGCAGTGGGAGAGGCTTTCACTTCTGATGTTTGCTCAGTCCTCTTTTCTTCCCCAATCTGGGCTCTGGATTTGTTCTATTTGAAACAGGACTGTGGGTGGAAAACTTTACTGTCTCTTGTAGTTGTTTTTTTTTTGAGTTGGAGTCTCACTCTGTCGCCCAGACTGGAGTACAGTGGCCGCTCCCGGTCACCGCAGCCTCGACCTGCTGGGATCCAGCGATCCTTCCACCTCAGCCTTCCCAGTAGCCAGAATTACAGGCATGCGCTACCACGCCCGGCTGATTTTTTTGGATTTATTGTAGAGATGAGGTCTCGCTGCCCAGGCGGGTCTCGAACCCGCGGGCTCAGGCAATCCACTCACCTCAGCCTCCCAAAGGCGCGGGATTACAGGCTGAGCCACCAAGCCCGGCCTCTTGTAGTTTTGAGAGTCAAATAAGGTAGAGGAAGGGAAACTAGGATTCAGAAACTACTTGCAAATCACAGTGTTCACTGACTGTGGTATGGGCTTCCTGAGGCCCACCCCCACCCCCACTCTATATGATGATGGAATGGGTTCGTGTGTGTACCCCCTGAGTCCAAGATACAGTAACAGCAACGAGGAGAACAGAGAAAGGTAGAATGAAATGACAGAATAAAATTAAAAAAAAATAAATAAGTAAATGATGAAAAAAACCCACAACAATGAAAGCAGAAGCCAAAAAAAAAAAAATTGAACACATGCACACATGCGCGCACGTGCGTGCACGCACACACACACACACACACACACACACCAAAACAAACTGGAAGAACAGCAAAGCAAAACAAAACAAAAAACAACAACCAAAAAAACCCAGGAAAACCAAACACACACACACACACCTGGCACAGAATGGATGGAGAAGAAAAAGAGAAATGGAAAAAAAAACAATAAAAAATAGGAATTTAGATTGAACCCTCACACATATTCACACACACATTAAACTAAAAAGAAGGGAAGAACAAAGAGCAAAAACAAACCAACAACAAAAAAATTGAAAGATGAACACTCAATAATTCACATACACACATAAACAGAAACAAAAAACAAAAGAAGAAAGAGGGGGAAAAGGGAGATGCAGATCGAAACTTCACAAACACATTAATGCGCAAAAGAAAAATAACTTTTTTTTTTTGAGTTGGAGTCTCACTCCGTTGTCCAGACTGGAGTGCAGTGGCCGCTCCCGGCTACCGCAGCCTTGACCTGCTGGGCTCCAGCGATCCTTCTGCCTCAGCCTTCCAAGTAGCCGGAACTACAGGCGCGCGCTACCACATCCGGCTAATTTTTGATTTATTGTAGAGACAAGGTCTTGCCGAGTTGCCCGGGTGGGTCTCGAACCTGTGGGCTCAGGCAATCCACTCGCCTCGGCCTCTCAAAGCGTAGGATTACAGGCTGAGTCATTGATCCCAGACAGGAAAAATATTTTTAAAAATTAGAAAAACTAACAAACAGGCAAAAAATTTTAAACATTAAAAAAAAATTTTAAAAACCCTGCCTTCTGGTGGAGGTTCTGTAATTGTTCCTCTCAGCTGCCTGTCTGCTGTCTCCTGAAGAGCTTGGCCTTATTCACTTTCTCTCCAGTGTCTGGACCAGGGAAGGAGGAGGAGGCAGTAGGGGATGGGTGGGGCTGTAGTCCTCCCCTCCCACTCTCATATGGTCAGGGGCATCCCCTCCCGTGGGGAGGTATGGGATTGTCTCTTACCCAGGTACTGGTGGGGGGTGCTTCAGCCAGGCCTATCCTGGAGTGGAGTCCCCCCCTGTTGTGGCTGATGTCCAGGCTCCACTTGGGTTCATCCCTGTCAGTCGTGCCCCAGCCGTGTGTGTCTGACATTCAGAGGACTGCTGGGGAGGAGGAGGTTGGGTCAGTCCCGGACTCACCATTGATCTCTTGGAGGTCTTCCTCGTCCTTTTCTGGCCACACCCTTGGTGCCACAGCTGAATCAGGACAGAGAGTGGGGTGCCTGAGACTCAGCACTCAGCACTCTTCCTGTCCCACCTGAGTTTGTGCTGTCAGGATATTCCCTCTGAGTCATGATCAATTCCCGAGCAATTGATCTGCTGGTCACAGAGATCAGGTCTTTTGCTTCGTGGTGAGCAAGTCAGAGCACTTTCCTGCCCCGTTTTCAAGATGATGACCAGGTGCCTCTTTCGTCTCCTCCGGTGGGGTTCTGCCTCTGTGCTCCGTCGGCAGCACTTGCTGCTGGTGTCCAGCCAGGTGCTGCAGTGGTGAGGCAGAGCCTGGAGCCGGCAGTCTCTCCCACTGTGTTGGTGAAGCAGAGCCTGGAGCCGTACCTTCTTTCCAGGAAGACATTTGTCAGTTTAAAAAAAAAGTTGGCGCTCAGCTTCGGTGTCCCGGGAAGTGCTAGAGTTCAAGCTGGGCAGCTGTGGCACCAGCTGCTTCACCAGGAGATCCCTGGCTGCTAGCTCTGGAGCCCTGTCAGCCACTCACATGCCCACTTACTCACCAACACCCAGAATTTTTCATATACTCACTCACTCACACTGGGACTCATATAGTCTGACGAGCTTGACCGCCATCTTCCTCTCATTTTTAGTTCTTAATCCCTTATCAGATATATGATTTGCAAATACTTTCTGTCATTCTGTAGGTTGCTTTTTATTTTTTTGATAATGGCCTTTAAGACTGTATTTTAAAGTTGCGTGTTTAAATTATATAAATTTACATATTAGAGAAAAATTTATAGTATATGTATTGTGAATGTGATGGAACCCTTTCAGAGAGTGTTTAGAAGAGGCCTAATCTATAGCATTATACCCAAGTGTTTCCCTGTGTTCATGTTGCACCCCCAAGTTAGGGAACTTGCTCACTCAGAAATGTTGGAAAAGAAGCTTCTACCCACTTTTTCTCCTCACTTTCTGTTTACTAAGGAAGTAGGGAGGACTGTGTTACTTGACTGCTGAGACTGGGGGAAAGAGTGAACGCCATTGGGAAGCCAGCCTCCAGGACTTTTTCTAGCTACGGACCCACGTGCCTGTGGGCTGCAAGTTCTCTTCTCTCTCTACTTCTGCTGGCCTACTTGGTAGACACATGCCAAGTCCCACATAGAGTGGCCAGTTGTCCATCTGTGTCCCAGACCCTCCTCTCTCCACAGGAGGTTCCGAGGGCTAGATTTTAGGGAGGAAAAGTAGAAATGCTAATGCCAGTCCAACTTTACCAGAATTAAGAGCCAATATTTTGACCTTTCTCTGACCCTTTCTATTTCTTTATTCATTCAGAATCTTGAAGGGAGAGGAGTGAGATCAATTGGCACCTTCCAAATTCCAACATATACTTGATCTATAGTTCAAATGGAACTGAGTTGTGGTGTTCTATATGTGGAAAGCACCTTCCTTATTTTTCACTGATTATTTTGAAGAAGGTGACTGACATAAGGTGGGAACAATGCGGGAGATCTAGGGGAGTGGAAATTAGTATGCAGCTTAATTTCCCTTTTAGGCTTTTGAAAATGAAGAACATTTTCCACTAAAAAATAAAAATAGTGTTCTCAGAACTATGAAAAACAGCAAAGCTTCCTGGTGATTTTCCCTGCCTCACTTGGCACTTCCTTAATTTATAGGGTGCTTCCTTTCCTAGATGTTCAGTTCCAGTGACTAGGAGGGAGCTGTGGAGTGATGAAAGGGGCTCAAGTTTGATTAGGAAAAGTTTAGGGAGAACAAGAGGCTTCTTAGACATGGTGTTAAGGCATATAAGATTGCAAATATCACAAATACTTTGTTACCAGTTCAGGCTAAGCAGGGGTTTAGAGTATGACCATAACCAATGAAATGTTGATCTGAGTTGCTTTATCAGAGGGGTAGGGATTCTAGAAGGAGAAGTTTTGCTGGCACAGAGACTGAAGAGAGAAAATTTGGAAAGGACACTCTTTTTTTAGCCCTGTCCCGACTCAGCAACAACATTTGGACTTCTTTGCAGAAGCTGAAGGGCCTTTGAAAAAGATGAGGCACATACCATTTTGTTTTGTGGCTGGCACACCAAGCGACACAGAATGGGCAACCAACTTGCCTGTCATGGGAGTGAGCCCCCTTAGAAGTAGATCCTCTAGGCTGGGTTGACCTTCCCAGCTGACCTGTGTGGAACAGAGACACACCTTCTCCACTGAGCCCTGCCCAAAATGAAAATCGTAAACAAAATAAGTGATGATTGTTTTAGGGTGGTTTGTTACATGCAATAGATAACAGAAACAGAGCATATCAGCCATGGGGGCATCCTCTAAGGATTTTGAAGGCAGTCATGAATGAAAAGGCACTGGCTGAGGGAAACCAGAGTTTTCACAGAAAGACGGAGAAGTTGAACACGCTTCTCTAAAATGAGAGACGTTGTGGTTGTCCTAGTGATAATGTAAAAATAAAATTCTGAAGGTTGTGAGTGATTTACTTTTGGAAGAATGAATGAAAGCAGACTTTGGATTTACACAGCATTTGGGAAATGGAAAGCGGTAACATGTAAACGTGCACATCTTGTAACCCAGCAACCTTACTTCTGGGAAACTGTCCTTGGAAATGAAAGCACTAGTAGGGATATTGACATGAAGATGCTTTTGCTCTGAAATTGAGCATCTTTTCACGTGTTTTTATTAGAACAACTTAACTGGAAACAAAACAATATCCAATAATAAGGGAATACATTTATAAGTTGATGATTTATACTTTTCTCTTGTATTGTGGAAAATTATGCTCAGCCCTAGGCTTCTTGTTTGTGACATAGGTAAATGCTTAGGTGTTCAAGCAGTGCTCACTGAGCTTCATGTTATTTGTCACCAAATACATTTCTATTTGAAACTGGATCAAAGGCCAGGATCATAGCTAGCATTTTTGAGATCATAGACTTGTGAAGTCTCCAAGCTATTGTTGTTTTTTTTGAAAATATAAAAATGTATAATTAAATTAAATATATAATTAATATATACATTTATAATTAAGACATTTAAAAAATGGTAAGTAGATTCCATAGTCCTGGTTAGTAATAAAAAAAAGACTCAGTCTGAAATTTTGACTGACAGGACAGAACTCTGACAGCTGGAGAAATGTGATGGAGAGTGGGAGAGATAAGGTAGAGCAGAGAATTCACCCACCTCTGACTCCCAATCTTCGATATTGCTGAGTTAGATTCAATTTTAGGGTAAAAATTTATTTTTGTATTCTGTCCAGAAGTTAACAGATTTTTCTGCTCTAGAAAAGACATACAGTTGTCCCTCAGAACCCATGGCAATTGGCTCCAGGATCCTCATGGATATAAATATCCATGGATGCTCAAATATCTGATAAAAAATGGTGTAGTAAGGCCATGTGCAGTAGCTCATGCCTATAATCCTAGCACTTTGGGAGGCTGAGGTGAAAGGATTGCTTGGGCTCAGAAGTTCGAGACCAGCCTGGGCAACATAGGAACACCTTGTCTCTACAAAAAATGAAAATAAAATATTGGCTCCAGCTACTTGGGTGGCTTAGGAGGACCGATTAACTGAGCCCAGGGTGAGGCTGTGATGAGCCATGAGTGACAGAGTGAAACCCTGACTCAAAAAAAAAAGGCACATTCTTTTATATATTTTAAATCATTCTAGATGACTTATAATACATAATACAATGTAAGCACTATGCAAATACTTATTCTGTATTGCTTTTATATTTGTATTGCTTTTTTATTATTGTAATGTTATTTTTTATTTTGTCTGAATATTTCCAGTCCAGGGTTGGTTGAATCTGCAGATGCAGAATGTGTGGATATGGAGGGCTGACTGTCCATTTATTTGGTCTGTGCTTTTTAAGGCCACTATGACTCCTGATTTGCCTTAGCCGGAGTTCATCTTTTCTAAACTATAGACTTTGCCTTAGATGTATAGTAATAGACAAATGTGTAAAGCACTAGAGGTTTTCAAATGGCATGGCTATATCATTCTCATGACAAGTTCATCTAGCTATTAGTCTTTAGGAGAATAAAGCAAACTTCCAATACTATGGCTAGCTCTGTCCTCCAAATTACCTGTGTCCTCCATCTCTCGCCTACTCAGGCCCTTAAGTGAGATTAGAATTTTTGTCTTTTTTGCTGGTTCTAGTTCCAGGCAAGATGAAATAACACCCTCCACCCTGCCACCACTACCTGCAATATAAACCCTGGGTGGAATGCATGTATGATGAAGATGCTGAAGAGTAGAAACAGCTAGATAAGGGAAAGAGATAAGAATTCCAGATACCACCAAACCAGCGTGTTTTCATCTGTTTCTCCTAATATTTCTCAGGTTTGCTTCAAAGGCAAATTGACACCCTGATGTATGTACCAGATGTGGACAGAAACATTTCAGAGAAGTCCTGTTTTTCAGGTCTGTCAAAAGTCAGAGGAAAGAGGGCTTCCAAGGGTCAGAGAGGAAGAGGGGCATTCTATGCTTTTTGTTTTTTCTTTCTGTGTTTTTATTGTCTTTTCCCTGGTTCAGGCCATCCCTGAATGGCAGTGGTGCCATTGAAAGTGGAGGGCAGCCAGGCAGGTGTCTCAACCTCTGAGAGAGGGGAATAAATTCTGACCACAGAAGCCTTGGTCTCAGAGTTTGGGATGAATTCATATTGCCTTTTCTCTCCCTCTGTTCTACCTACTGCTTGGCCCTGTGGATGCAGTGGTGGGAAGTGCATAGCAGAGTGAGGAAAATGAAGTCCCTGGTTTCAGGCCAGAGGACCAGGAAGGGGAGCCTCAGTGCTGCAAATTTCAGGCACTGAGTCGAGCCAGTGAAATGAGAAGACAGAGAAGGTGGGAGAAGAGTCTCACCTCTTAGCTCCAAGACTCCTATTACATAGATAGCACTCTGATCTTCCTAAGGAAGCCTAATTACTCTGTCAGGAGACAGGGAACTGAAGAACTACAAGCTCTCAGATTCAGTTTTATGGGACATATTTCTTACTTTAAGAGCCAACTCAAAATCTATCCTAAGTTTTTATATAATTGAAACTTGAGAAACCCAAACCACCTAAGGTTGTTGCTATCTGCTTCTGAGTGCCTGAGATTCTTTGGTTCAGTGGTCCTATAGGCTATTAAACTTTTATTAATGTGTTGAAAAGAAAACACTTTGCTAGTGTGTCACACTTCTTAGAGCAGTGATAAACAGAAACCCACAATGCAAACCACAAATGCAAGTCACATATGTAATTTAAAATTTTTGAGTAACCCACGTACAACTTTTAGAGCATTAAATGTTTATATTAGAAAAGAATAAATGTTTCAAACTGATGATCTAATCTTTTTCCTTAAGAAACTAGAAAAATAAGAGTAAATTAAAACCAAAGCAAATGGAATGAAGGAAAAAACAAAGAGCAGAAATCAATGAAATTGAAAATAGAAAAACACTAGGGAAAGTCAATAAAACTAAAAGCTGGTTCTTTGAAAGAATCAATAAAATTGATAAACCTCTAGCCAGACTGAGATAGGAAAACAGAGAGAAGACAAAATGACCAACATTAGGCAAGAAAGATGGGCATCACATAAACCCTACAGTTATTAAAAGTACAATGATGAATGCCATGAACAACTCTATGTACATAAATCCAACAACTTAGATGAAAAGAACCAATTCCTTGAAGCAATAAATTACCAAAACTACTCAAGAAGAAAAGTAAAAAGACACAAGTGAAAGTAATTTAATAATATGCCTAATTTACCCCCAATATATAAAAATATTAGTGTTTTAGCATGAAGTCTTTCCAAAACTCAATGAGATATTTTAATTTTTTTTGTACTAAGACTTCAAAGTTCGGTATACACCTTACACTTATAACACTTCATTTCAAATGAGTCACATTTCAAGTGGCTAGTGGCCCTCCATGTTGGACAGTGCAGATTAGAGAAAAAGAAGATTAAATCTTCAGGGAATGAAAATTATTTATTTAGCTCAGGAAAAGCCTGGTTATAGCCAAGCCAATGTATACAGGGGCTGTAAAGCAAAACTTTAAGATGGAATTTTTCTCAGGGAAAATAAATGAAAGAAAGCCAGGCCAAATTATTTCTAATAGCAAGTTTTTGAAGGCACTTAATAAAGCAGTATTATTAGACACTGTCATAGAAGTAAGAATTTTTTTCCAGTGCAATATTTTAAAAAAATATGTGTGTGTAAATTTATTTGTATATGTATGTGGTAACTATTGCAATTGATTTTACTTGAAAAATAATTTATTTAAAACAAATGAATTACATAAGCATTTTGAAACAATTAAAAGAAAACCTTGTATTAATTCAGCTTGAAAGGCTGACAGAGGAAGACAGTAATTAAGTGGTGAATTGTCTGGTTACAAATTCTGGAAGCACTATTGCATATTTCATTAATAATTTTATATGTAATTAATTCGTGGTTCATTGTTCATCCATTGCTCAAATATTGCTCAGTGGATTTCTTATGGTTATGTTGTTTAAAAATGATGATAACATGGGAGGCCAAATGCAATTCAGATTCTAAAAATAGCTGAAAGGATTCTGTTAATATGCCTTGGTTAATATTGCTTATTAATGTTGGTTCACAGATCATTAAAGATTGTATATTTTGTTACTTGAGTGATGAATATATAATAAAAAGCAAGAACCTGCTGTCAGCATATTTGAAAAACAAACTAACTTAAGAATTTTCTTTTTCTTTTTTTTTTTTTGAGTTGGAGTCTCACTCTGTCGCCCAGACTGGAGTGCAGTGGCTGCTCCCGGCCACCGCAGCCTCGACCTGCTGGGCTCCGGCGATCCTTCCGCCTCAGCCTTCCAAGTAGCCGGAATTACAGGAGTGTGCTACCACGCCTAAGTTTTGATTTATTGTAGAGATGAAGTCTCGCCTGCCTAGGTGCGTCTCGAACCCACGGGCTCAGGCAACCCACTCACCTCAGCCTCCCAAAGGCGCGGGATTACAGGCTGAGCCACCGAGCCCGGCTAAGAATTTTTTTTGATATTGCATTTTTTATAAATGTTTCATGTGACTAGTTTTCATTTGTGAACATAAATGATGGCCTAGGTTAGGAATAATAAACAAAAAGAGAGATGCAAGTGCTATTGAAAAAATGTGGAGCCGGGCTCAGTGGCTCAGCCTGTAATCCCGCGCCTTTGGGAGGCTGAGGTGAGTGGATTGCCTGAGCCCGCGGGTTCGAGACCCACCTGGGCAACTTGACGAGACCTCATCTCTACAATAAATAAAAAATGAGCCGGGAGTGGTAGCGCGCGCCTGTAGTTCCAGCTACTTGGAAGGCTGAGGCGGAAGGAGAGCCGGAGCCCAGCAGGTTGAGGCTGCGGTGACCGGGAGCGGCCACTGCACTCCAGTCTGGGAGACAGACTCCAACTCAAAAAAAGAAGAAAAAAAAAGAAAAGAAAAAAATGTGGTTGCTAATAACTTGAGTGTTCATCAATTTTTATTGTCATTTAATGTTTTAAACTTGGAGAGAATTGTGGTTTGGACGTTACTTATATAAACGGGGTAAAGATTGAAGTCTTTGGTAAATCCTGCTTTCCAGGACTAAGCCAATCACCTGGAAAAAGTGCTGATAACTAACCAAGATCAGAAAGACAAAAATTGATAAATTTTGTCTTTTCTTTTTCTTCTAACAACAAGAAAACTTTCTATATTACCTAAAACTTACAACTGGTCTGCAAAAAAGGTTGGTTAAACACAGGGACACCAAAAAGCATTTTCAATCCTGAAATTTCCAACTTGACTAATCTATTAGTCATCATGAAAGAGATCAAGTTTATATTTCTGCAGAAAACCCCAGCTAAATTTGCAAATAGGATTTTGCCATAGTTACTAGAATTTTCACCATTAATGTATGGACCCAGTATATAGCTATGGGACACCTTCTGTGTATACAGCTTAGAATTGGTGCACAAAGTGATGTGAACATGAAACATTATAAAATAAAGCTTTTTATCCCATTGAAAAGCATGTAGAAGTAATCATGGTTACTATCTATTGATTGTCTACTGTGTGCTGGTTGTCATTCTAGATGCATTAGGTATTTTATCCTCAAATCTATCTTGTGAGGTAGGAAAGACTTACATTTCACAGATGATTAAACATATTCAGAAGTCCCACTGTGGCTTCTGCCACTATAAGTCACAGTCATTCCAATTTATTTCAGTAGGTATTATTAATATAAAAATTTATAGCCATTCCAAGATAATATAGGGAAGACTATATGCAAAATGCTGACAGATGGCTCATACAAGAGTCATTAGGATGAGAGTGGAGAGTATTTATTTGGATCTCAAAAAAAGTGGTGAGTAAAGATTGGGAGTCATAATGACATTCCAGACCAGAGAATGTGTTTTGCAAAGTTGTTGAGACAAGAATAAGCAAGATATGCATGGGGACACCAGAAGAGCCTTGTTAGGAAATGTCAAGAGATGAGGCTAAATGATGTAGAGAATAAGGGTAGGCTGGAAGGCAGTGCACACTGGACTGCACAATTAAATTTCGTTGTGATCAAGAGGGTATAGATTTGATAAAACAGAGTTCTATGAAGATTACCCTCATGACTATATATAGGACGAGTGGGAAAATTTTGGAGTTAAAAGATGTATATGGAGGCTATTAATAGATACTGAAACTTAGACTAGGATTATGAGTGAGAGAGTAAAAGGGATCAAATTTAAAAGTCTTTTTTATGTCAATTAGCATAGTATATTTGTAAATAGAAATGTATTTTGATGAATTAATGAATTATAAAGAAGATATTTTAGAATCAGACTATTTTACATAGAGAGCAAAGGAAAAGTCAAAGATAATCCCAAATTTCAGAGCATAAAGGATAAGAAAAAACAGATGTCCCATTGGTATTATTATATAATTGCCAAAGGGGTGCCATTTGATTCACAATGTTATTTATATTTGGCAGATTGGAGGTCACTGATATCATTTGCTGGAGTAGTTTCAAGGGAGCAGCAATACTGGACACCAAATTACAGTTGCTTAATAAACAGCAATAGACAGAATAAGTCATTCCTCTAAGAAATTTGACTGAAGCAAGAGGATGACACTGATTGAGAAACTTTTGTTAGGATGAAGAGAGATAAGAGTCCAGGGAAATGAATGTATTAGTGAAGAGTTTGCTGTGAATCTGAATTTCCGTGAGATACAGTTGTGAAGTTTGCAAGGAAGGGAAGCAGTGAGAGGAAGATTATAAATTGGGCAGATGACCAGAAGATCTCATTCAGGTCACCAAGGACAGTATATATGGAAGACAAAGTGAAGCTCACCAGCCTTAAGATTCCAAATGGTCACAATGGAATTGATCTCATGGTATCCTGGGTGGGCAAATCTGGGATAGTGACTTTCTGCTCCAGTGTACTCAGTCTGATGACTGTCTCTAGGCAATTCAGGAAAACATTGAGAGGGAATGAAGTGAAAATGAACAATCTCCTCCAGGAACGGCGAAGAAGAGAAAGGCAGACCTACGTAGATGATTCCCAACCTAGTTGGCTTCGGACTCAACTGGGGCCTTAAATGCCACTATAAGTCTTCCAAGTAGCTGGAACTACAGGCGCGTGCTGTCACGCCTAGCTAATTTTTTTATTTGCTATAGAGACAGGTCTTGCCACGTTGCGCAGGGTGGTCTCAAACCTGTGGACTCAGGCAATCCTCTTGCCTTGGCCTTCCAACGTGCTAGGATTACAGGCTTGAGTCACCACATGGCTTGTAGACATATTCTTATCCCTAGGGCCTAGCACTATGTTTGGATTATATGTCCAATAAATGCTGTGGAATGAATGAATACATGTATCCATTACATAATTGCTGGAACAGTCAATCTCTCTGTCATAACAAAAGAAGCATAAAAAAAAGAATGTGGGTAAAGAAATGAAATAGCAATGATTTAAATGGCATTCACATACCTTCTTCTTCCTGCTTTGCAACAGTTCTGAGGGTTTTAAGAAGACTCAATTATTAATATGCAGAACATTTGGGCTCCTAAGAGAACATGGTGAAATTCATCCATTATTAATACTATTAGTTTTTCTGATTTGTGTCATTATTATTCTTTTAACTGAGCCAGAGGATGAGTTTCCATGTAAATTATTGATGTCCTCATTTTAGGATGCTAACTTAGCCTCCTGAGCTCTGGCCTCACCTTGGTCAGGCCCACCTTTCTCCATTGCACTTCCTCTAACTTCTCAGCCAACATCTTATTATACAGAGTACAGTGACACGTTCATGTGCTACTTATACAAGCATGGCCTGTATAAATGTGTTTAAACTGTGGTTTATGAAGAATTTACATCCATATCATCTTGGGGACCCGTCAGAAGGCAGCCCTGTAGGCCCCTACGAGAAAAGCCTCTCTGTGGGTAGAGCACAGCCATCTGCACTTGGCACCTGCAGCTCTAAGGTTCTTTCTCATAATTTTCCATCGCTTTTAATATCGGGTTGCTTCCGTTTTTACATACGTGTATATTTCTTATAAGAGTATAAGATTTCCTCTAGGCAGAGATTGTGTTGGTATATATTAAGTCATTATCTGGATAATTTTTGTCTAAATTCGTTGTAAGAGTTTGGGAACCCAAGTCATGCTATAGATATAAACATTGCATGGTGGACTTCTATTGAGTACTTACTATGTACCAACACTTTTTTAAAAATTTAAGATTTTGTTTTAAATATTAAGTATATTTAAATGTATTATTTCACTTAATCTTTAACCATATGAGGTATATTTTATAAGAGGCAATGTATCTTAGCAGTTGAGCATATATGCTCTGCCTACCTGGATGAGTTCCAGTGTTGTGTAACTCTGGAAAAGTTACTTATCCTCTCTTTTTCTCATTTTCCTGAAATGAGAGCAGTAATAGTGAGTTTATCGTAAGGGAAGGGAGTGGTGTGAGGATTCAATGAGTTGAAATCTTTGAAGAATTTAGAACATGGCTCCTTATCTAGTAAGTGCTGAATGATTGTTACCTCTTATTATTATTATTATTATTATTATTTTTGAGTTAGAGTCTCACTCTGTCACCCAGACAGGAGTGCAGTGGCCGCTCCCAGCCACCGCAGCCTTGCCCTGCTGGGCTCTGGCGTTCCTTCCACCTCAGCCTTCCGAGTAGCCGGAATTACAGGTACGCGCTACCATGGCTGGCTAATTTTTTATTTATTGTAGAGATGAGGGCTCACCAAGTTGCCCAGGCAGGTCTCGAACCCGCAGACTCAGGCAATCCACTCACCTCAGCTTCCCAAGGTGCGGGATTACAGACTGAGCCACCAAGCCCGGCTACCTCTTATTATTTTTAATTTCCGTTTTACAAATGAGGAAATGAAAGCACTCATAAGGCGAGTTACTTGTCCTGGTCATGCAGCTAGGAACCAGTGCATCTGGGGTTTGGACTCTGGTGGCGTGCCATTGTGCTATCCCCGTGCCCTTCAATCATTAACTGTACCATGAGCTCCCCACTCCTTTGGGAGGATTATAAGGATGGTATGCATCATTTCTCAGCAGACCGAGAGGGTCACTTTCTTATCAACGTTGCAGCTGCAGATCTCATAGGGCTTACAGGAACCACGTGGCAGGACCATCAGATGACTCTGCTTTAGCAGGCCAGCATTCCTGTCTACTGTGTGCCTGCTATATACTTGACACTGGGAGTGACACAGAAGAACTATAAAAGGTATTCTTGGCCTCTATAGATTTATAATGTATAATGGCTTCTAGAAATTTATAATGTATAATGGCCTCTAGAAATTTATAACGTATAATGTAAGGCCTGGTAGACTTACAAAGCAATTAAATAACAGTGAAGTCACAACATCAAGACACCAGCTAATTAAATCCTCAGATGAAAGACATTGATAGTGAAAGTACCAGAGATATGTTCAGGGGAAAAAGAAATTAGCTGGAGTAGTTTCATGGCAAAGGTGGATTTTAAGGTCAACCTTGAAACATGGGGTTGTGGAAGTAAGTGGTGTAAGATGGAAAAATTTGTGGTTCAGGGAAGAAAGCTAACTCTTCAAGTCAGAAACAGCTGTCTCTTTCCTCTACTTTGGCTTCATCCTATGATCACATATTTGTTTAATAATCATATTTATTTATGTTTCTGCTTGGTACAAAAACTTCCTGATGTTCTAGCTTTCATCAAGTCTTAGGGAATATGTGATTCTCTTTATTGTTGTTTTTATATTTTATTCAAGCATGGTAGAGTTCAGATTCCCCAGTAAAACACACAATGACACTTTTGATAAGCCTCCAGAACTCTGTTTTCTCAGTCACATAATAGGCCAGAGAACTCTGAGAGAAAAACAACGAAGTTCAAACAAATTCAGGGGTGTAGACACTTCAAACAGCAGAAACTACTGTTAATAATCTAATTTGTACACCTGTAGATTATTTCGAATTACGTTATTTACTTCATTTCATGGAGCAGAAATGAGAGTCATTTATGAGGAGGACCCTAAAAATCTGGAATTCTCTTTTTGAAGGGTGAGCCCCTTGTAGTATCCTCAGAATTTGTTACTCCAGATCAAGTGGTCAACCAAGGTTTTTATCTGGAAGTTTTGAGAAGGTGACATCACAGTTTGCAGAAGAAACGTCCCGAGTTGTGGCAAACAGGTGACTGGTTCTTCTACCATGATAATGAATCTGTCCACACTACACTGTGTTTAGCAATTTTTGACCAAAAACAGCATGACCCCTGTCCCTATAAACAGCGTGCCTCACCCTTCCTATTCAATGGATCTCACCCCAAGCCACTTTTTTGTTTGTTTGTTTCCCTGGATGAAAAAAAGTCTTCAGAGGGAAATGTTTTGCTGATGTGGAAAAGGTGAAATTAAAAAATGGCAGAAGCACTAAAAAGCATCAGAAATGGTGAGTTCATAAACTGTTTTGAGCAGTGGAAAAAGCATCTTGATAGGTGTATTGCATCAAACTGAGAATATTGTGAAGGTGACTGAAGTTTAAACATGTAAGAATAAATACACAATTTTTAATAAATAAATTCTGGGATTTTTTGAGTCCCCCACAATATATACAAATGTCCATGAAGAAAAATATTAAGAAAATGCGTTTTTGAAAAGTAATGTTGTAGAGCTTTTTGGATGTATTTGAAATGTGTTAAAATACCACCTTTTATTGCTCAAAAGAAATATTTTTTGAACAATTATTTTGCAACAAATTGAAAAGAAACTATCTGATTCTACTTACATTTATTTATAAAGGGACTAAGTTGTAGTTTTTAAAAGTAAAGGCTATCCCAGCATTTCCATTATGAACATATTTTATGATCCTTTAATAAATGACTCTGGTTTGAAAAGTGACCCCCCCCCAAAAAAAAACTTTATATTTTTAATCCAAATTGACTGGTTCAATACAATGTCAACATTTTCCAAGTTATTCTTCTTAATTTTGCCTCTTTCTGTTATATGATTTCCTAGTGACAACAGAACCTTTGATCTTTAATAACTTGGTTTTAGCACAGGATCCCCTGAAAGTTAACGAACTGACACAAAAATTCATGGAGGGCTGTGGCCCTGCTTTTGATGGAAGGCTGTTTCCACTCCAGACAGCTGTGGCCCTCAGGTTTTTAGCAGCTTATTAACTGCAGCTTCCATTTCAAACTGGAAGACGACCAGAAATCTTCTGTCATTTGTGTGCCAGTTTGGATTAGGGGTAGTCCACAGAAATAGGGCAGGGTAAAAACACCATCAAATAGGCATGTGTAATTAGGTGTGCAGAGCCAGCAGCAATTGGTGGTGTGTTTGTTTCTCTTTCATCAGAAAAATATTTGAAGCCAGCAATCCACTGGGCCTGTGTGCAGTCTGTAAAAACTCAAAATTAAATTAATTAAGTATAATTTACAGAGGAAGATATAACTAGCATTGATAGTGAAATAAAGGCATAAAATGCCTTTAAAAGAAAGTGTGTCATTTCCAAAGTATTTACTTCATTATCTTATGATTATCTTACATTTTGGTTATGATTAAGAATGATGATTATAGCCGGGCTCGGTGGCTCAGCCTGTAATCCCGCGCCTTTGGGAGGCTGAGGTTAGTGGATTGCCTGAGCCCGCGGGTTCGAGACCCGCCTGGGCAGGGAGACCTCATCTTTACAATAAATCAAAAAATCAGTCAGGTGTGGTAGCCCACGCCTGTAATTCTGGCTACTCTGAAGGCTGAGGCGGAAGGATCGCCGGAGTCCAGCAGGTGAGGCTGCGGTGGCCGGGAGCGGCCACTGCACTCCAGTCTGGGCAACAGAGTGAGAATCCAACTCAAAACAAACAAACAAACAAACAAACAAACAAACAAAAGAATGATGATTATGCTCTTAGTTACTAGCTTTTGTAGAAGACTGAACTGTAGTCAGGGCATGTACTAAACACTTCACATGCATTGTCTCATTTCGTCTTCATAACAGTATTATGAGGAAAGAGCTCTTATTATGTTCACTTTCTAGATGTGAAAATTGAGACTCAGTGGTTGCCCAAGATCCTGCAGTTAGTAAACGGCAGAGCCTACTGTTGATATGATTGCGGGTGGCACTTAGATGATCCTCTTGCCTGTACACACTCAAGCCCTTCCCATTCAGGCAGTTTCTGATGCCACAGATTCCACCATTAGAGAATCATTCTTTAAAGTTATCAAGAAAATGTTCTTTATTCAGATACAAATAGTATCTTTTGGAGTACTTTTTCATCCTGCTATATTTTTGCTGACAGGACATGCCCTCTTAATTCTGTTTTCCCTTTGACCCTAGAGGCTTTCTGGTCCTTGGTTTACACCAGAACTAGATGTTATTTAAAAGTATAGGGATAATAATATGGATTTTTATAAAGAAATAAAGCCCTTAAGTTAAAAAAACTATTTTCTGCTAAGAGACTTTTTCATATCAGCCAGCATGTAAAAAACGGGTTTATCGTGAACATAAGGGCTTTCCTCCATCCCTGAAATCATACCACATATTTGCTTTTATTCCATGAACATGTATGGCTAACTCTAGATGCCATCAGGAAATGTCGAAATCTGTAGAAATATAACAAGTCACTGAGCTGTGCCATTGAAATGGCTTAATAAAGTCCTAGTACAACTAGGTTAGGATAATTAGCTTTATATAAATATGTAGCATACATATATTTACTTTTGAAATGACTTTCATATACATTGTCTTACTTTAGTGTACAGTGAGATATGGGCTCCTTTTCTCAGGTAAGGGAGGTTAAGGAACCTGCTCAGATGACTGGCTGAGCTGGGACTCACGATCTGATGAAAATCTAGTTTGTCATAAACATGCATTATTCACAATAACAAAAACGAGGAACCAATCATGCTGCCCGTCAAAAGTGGACTGAATAAAAAATGTGGCACATATACACAATGGAATATTACACAACCATAAAGAAGGACAAATTGTGGACTTCACAATAATTTGGATGGATTTAGAGTCTATAACACTCAGTGATCTACCACAGAAACAAAGAACTGAGTACCATATGTTCTCACTCATAAGCAGACCCTTAACACGTATCATAATACTATAAGAAAGGGATTGGCAGTAATGCAAAACTACCAAGGGAGGAGGGGCAGATAACATCAGTAAGGTTACCCGATCTAAAACCAAGCAAAGCAGGGACCAATGGGAGGCCCAAACTTTACCTGTATGATGACCACTTATGTACCTAATTTTGAATTGTACCTCACATCTTTAAAATAAAAAGAAAATCTAGTTTGTCATGATCTTTCCATTGCGTTGTATTCTGTGGCTTCCTGGCACAAGCTGAGCACTGAAGCCTCATGCTATCTAGACATGTATATCTGATGCCATAAAAAGTGCCATCTCATCACAACCAATACTGGTCTCCATTGTGGAAGTTTGACCTCAGTCTGGTCCAGTGCCAGATTGAAGAATTATGGTATACAGGTCCTTATTAACCTGGGTGGGGCAGTATTGATCAACCTGAAGGAGCACTGTGACACCCTGGATGAGGGGTGGAGACCACATAAATGACATAAAGGAGAGGGGCATATTTACGTAAAATTTTGGATTTTAGCTCTAAAGCTCCTTGTATGGTTGAGTGGTAGAACAAAGCACACACTTGTATTTGAAACACACAAACCCTTTCAATGAAACTTTTTGGATTCTAATAAAGTCTTTATTACTAATAAACATGAAACGATTTTCTTATACCTATTTTTTAAATGATCTTCCCATCACTGTGAAATAGACTAAGAGCTATCCTGATGTATTTGAACTATATTATTTTATTTTGATATCAGGCAAGGTCTGAAGTAAAGAGGATGGAAAGAGAAAGAAAAGATAGAATCATTTATGACTAGGTTTTTCTACCTAAAAATTGCTGAATGCTTTTCTATATGAAACAGATATGTTGTTAAACTGGAATGACTGACATAAAAAAATGTGTGGTTTTGAGCAATCAAAGTGTACAGTGTTGAGGTGTTGATGGGTCTTTAGAATGGATGCTTTGTTCTCATCATTAGTGTTCTGTATACATGAAGTAAAAATATGAAAGTGTAGACCTTGAATATCTTTTATTGATTCCTGGAGTTTCTAGGAAGATCCATCAAGATAATAGAAATATGTGTTGCCCAGACTGGAGTGCAGTGCCACAGTCATGGCCTCAATGCAACCTCAAATTCCTGAACTCAAGTGATCACCTCCTGAGTAGCTGGGACTAAAGGCATGTGTCACACGCTGGGCTAATTTTTTTTCTTTTTTGTAGAGATGAAGTTTCACTATGTTGAAGGCTGGTCTTGAACTCCTGAGCTCAAGCAATGCTCCCACCTCAGTCGCCCAAAGCATTAGGATTATAGGAGTGAGTCATTGTGCCTAGCCTTGGATTTGTATTAAGTGTTGAGATCCAAAGAGATTGTCTTATAATGTAACATTGGCTCCATGGACATAGTTGTATTTTTGAATACCAAATGATTGTTAACACTGACAGAGTTCAGTGCTTGGAACTTGAAGCTGTGGAAAGCCGAAGAAGGTGC
Organism: Cephalopachus bancanus; assembly: GCA_027257055.1. Taxonomy (NCBI): domain Eukaryota; kingdom Metazoa; phylum Chordata; class Mammalia; order Primates; family Tarsiidae; genus Cephalopachus; species Cephalopachus bancanus. Next base: position 9,644,757 of record JAPVLO010000204.1, read on the forward strand.
CCATGGTCTGGCTTTTGGGAAATTGCAGTAGAATGGGAATTAGATTGTTATTATTATTTTTTTAATTTGTTTTTAATCAGGTGCAGTGGCTCACACCTGTAACCCCAACACTGGGTGCTTTGGTGAAGATGAGAGAACTACATGAGCCCAGAGGTTCAAGACCAGCTTGAGCAACTTGGCAAGACCTCGTTTCTAAATTTAAAAAAAAAAATGAGCCAGGAAGGGTGGTATATACCTGTAGTTCCAGCTACTTGGTTGCCTGAGGCAGAAGCGTTGCCTGAACCTAGAAGACTGAGGCTGCAGTAGCTGTGATTGTGCCACTGCACTCTAGCCTGGGCAACAGAGTGAGACCTTTACTCAAAAAATAATAATAATAAAATAATAAATAAATCAATTTGTTTTTAAGGAGAAATTATTATCTAAAAAAATTTTGATGACACATCTCAGAATATGAATTTTTTTTTTTCGAGTTTGAGTCTCATTTTGTCACCCAGACTTGCAGGGGGCCAGCCCCTGCAGAGAGATTTAGGGGGTCCCTGGGAGGTGTGGCAGCATCGGTGATTATTCTGGAGAAATAAAGAGAAAGAAAGAGACGGGGGGGGGAGAAAAAAAGAGACTGGACTCTGTCTAGTGCAGAAGCCGTTTAATGGGACAAACCGCAATCCTTTTATCCCAAATTTTCACAGGTTAAATCACAAGACTTTCACATGAACACAAAGCCAGGTGGATGAGGGGCGTCCCCCACCCACCAGGTGTTTCCTCAAGGATGAGAAAGGACAATCCCAATTAAATCACAAGACATTTACATGAACACAAAGCCAGGTGGATGAGGGGCTTCTCCCACCCACCAGGTGTTTCCTCAAGGATGAGGAAGGACGATCCCAAAATTATCTCACTGTTCCTCATTCTTGGTTAATATTCCTCAAAAGCAATACTACAATTCTAACATCATAATATTCTAATAATCAATAACTTTTAAAACTTATGCATACACAACACCTAATGACTAATTTAAATCTTAATTCCTTTCTATTTTACGCTAATTCTACCTACACTATAGAAACTCTTAATTATAGCCCAAACCAGTTCCTTAAGAATGTGGTCCAGTCAAAAGATCACGTTTGGCCATTTCTAGGAAAAATTGATTACAATCTCTTAACAAAATGGCTGTTCTAAAATCCTATATATCTATTTTAACTTCTATAAAAGTTTCTAATTCCTAATTCTAATATATAAAGCTGATCATCAGCAATAAAGCTTCTAAAAATAAAACCCAAATATAAACTATAAGTTGTACTAAGGCCAAAATCACAATAGTAGAAAATGGGAACAATGAAATTTCTAAAGTTAGCTGTAGTCTTATTAAACCTCGAAGTATCATGTTTGATCATGCTTGAACTAACATAATTCACTGACGTAGCATAACCTATTCTACAATACTTTCTATGAATAAAATAAATTCAATTTCTATAATAAGTAGAAAAACCCTACACTAACTGTATCTAAAACCGGTTTAAAAGAATGCAGCCCAGTCCAAAGTACACGCTGGGCCCTTAGGAATGTGGCCCAGCCCAAAGTTCATGCTGGGCTGTTTCTAGTAACTCTAGATAATCATCTATACCATCTAAAGCTAAAAGCAGCTCTCCATATGTATATACTAATTCTGCAAATATACTTTTAAATCTTATAAAGAAGCTTGTACCGTATTAAAGGCTCCCAAATGTGACCTGAGTTTGAACTGTGTTAAGTTTAAAGCCAAAACTGCAGTCTGTGAGAAACGGGAACAATGAATGGACTCCTAAAGTAAGCCATGCCTGTCGTACTCTCAGAGCTTCATGCTTAGATCATCAAAGTTCCTTCTAATGAGATGTGCTAAATAGCAAAAAAGGAGGAGGGAATGGGCCAACAGCTCCCGAACACATCCTAGTGGTCTCAGGGTCCACAGCCCACCTTGATCCCTAATTCAGGTGGGCCTCCGTGGCCGACTCCCAACACAGACTGAAGTGCAGTGGCATGCTTCCGGCCACTGCGGCCTCGACCCTCTGGGCTTCAGCGATCTTTCCGCCTCAGCCTTCCAAGTAGCTGGAACTACAGGTGTGCTCTACCACACCCAGCTAGTTTTTTTTTTATTTATTGTAAAGACGAGGTCTCACCAAGTTTCCCAGGTGGATCTCGGGCTCAGGCAATCCACTCACCTCAGCCTCCCAAAGCGTGGGATTACAGGCTGAGCCACCGAGCCTGGCTAAAATATGAATTTTAAAACATTGATTTTTTTGTTTGCTTTTTGTTTGTTTGTTTGTTGTTTGTTTGCTTTTTTTTGAGTTTGGAGTCTCACTCTGTCACTGGAGAGCAGTGGCTGCTCCCAGCCACCACAGCCTTGACCTGCTGGGCTCTGGTGATCCATCTGCCTCAGCCTTCCAACTAGCTGGAACTACAGGCACGCGCTACCATGCCCGGCTAATTTTTTGGTTTATTGTAGAGATGAGGTCTCGCCAAGTTGCCCAGGTGGGTCTCGAACCCGTGGGCTCAGGCAATCCATTCACCTCAGCCTCCCAAAGGTGGGGGATTGCAGGCTGAGCCACTGAGCCTGGCTAACTTTTTTTGCTATTTACTTTTTTTCAGTAACTTCATCTTTTTTTTTTTTTTGAGTTGGATCTCACTTTGTTGCCCAGGCTGGAGTGCAGTGGCACACTCACGGCCACCCCAGCATCAATCTGCTAGGCTCCAGCGATCTTTCCACCTCAGCCTTCCAAGTAGCTGCAACTATAGGCGTGCTACCACACCCGGCTAATTTTTTGATTTATTGTACAGATGAGGTCTCACCAAGTTGCCCAGATTGATCTTGAACCTGCGGGCTCAAGCAATCCACTCGCCTCAGCCTCCCAAAGTGCTAGGATTATAGCCTGAGCCACTGAGCCCAGCCCAGTAACTTCATCTTTAATAAAAATAGAAATATGCTGCCCTATAAGAAATACAGAAATGAATAAGACAGTTCTTGCTGTCACCTAGCTTATAATCTATGAAATTTAAAACTTGCTGTCTCCCAATTGTACTAGACAGTGAAAGGTAACATTCGAAAGGTGGAAAAAGAGGTGCAAACAAGTCCTTGGGAAGGAAGAATTGCTTTTGGCTGGGATGGATGGAGGGCTTCATGGAGGAGGCAGCATTGGAATTGAGATTTAAAGATTGACAGGTTTTGTATAGGCAAATGTGGAAGTGTAGACTATTCTAGTTAGAAAGAACAGCAAAGCAAAAACAAATCCTGATGTTATATGAAAGAGACTGACCAAAATAAAGGAATGTCTCCATTAACTGTTCCCCAAATTTTAAACCTTTGCTTTCAAGTATTTTATATTAAATACCTTCCATTTAGTGGCAAAATTAGGATTATTTCTATAAACTAGAGCATTATCTGTGTCCCACAGTTTATGTTATGGATAGACTCTGAGTGTCAGGAAAACATATGCAGGAAGTGCCACATATATTTGCTTTTTTAGAAAATTGCTATTCAGGGGACCATTTAATGCTTTATTGAAGAGAAAATCCATAACCCCTTTTGTGCTCTGCGTGGCAGTTGAAGTGATGTCATGTCCATAAAATATGCTATATCCTTAAAAGCAGCAATTTCAAAGCCACATTTAAAAAGACAAAGTGCATTTTTCAAGTATCGCAGAACAGCCTTGGTTTCCTGTCCTTCTGGAACCCAAAGGAAAAGTAGTGCCCTTTAGCATCTCTTTAAATAAGCAGCTTTATGATGCTGGTCAGAATACCTTTTTTTCAGATCCAGTTCCAAAATACTTTCCCAAGTTTAATGACTAAGCCAGTGGGAGAGGAAAACTTAAATGAAACTGGCCTTAACCGAGTATTGAGGCAAGCCATTTTTTATGGGCTGCTCATCTTAAAAGCTCCATATTTCACTGTCAGCCACAGTCTCCTCACACTGTAAACTGGAGATTCCATTTTGTTCTGTTGAACAACTAGCTTTAAAAAAACAAACATGTTATGACTGCTGCTGCCAATTAATCTAAGTGTTTTATTGGTGACTGCCCCGAAGCTTCTTCAACCTGAGAATGGATTTTTTAAGATGTCTTAGAACATGTCTTTTTTTTTCAAAGTAAGGCCGAAAATTGATTTTTTTAGACTTTGAAAATAGATTGAAGTATTTTTCTTGCTCCTCAGACAGTATCCAATTTTTCTTTGTAATATTTTGTATAACCCAACTGCCACTTTCTTCAAGTTTAAAGATGGCACAATGTGAAGAGAGGGCTTTATTTATTTATTTATTTATTTTTGTCTTTTTTTTTTTTTTGAGTTGGAGTCTCACTCTGTCTCCCAGGCTGGAGTGCAGTGACACGCTCACGGCCATTGCAGCCTCGAAATGCTGGGCTCAGGCAATCCTTCCACCTCAGCCTTCCAAGTGGTTGGAATTACAGGCACGCACCACCATGTCCAGATAATTTTTTTATTTACTGTAGAGATGAGGTCTCGCCAAGTTGCCCAAGCTGGTCTCAAATCCCCTCTCGCCTCAACCTCCCAGAGATTACAGATTTGAGCTGAGATTACAGGTTTGAGCCCTGTGCCCCGCTGAGAAAGGGCTTTATTGTGCCCTAAAGCAGGTGACAGGAAATGAGGGTTTAAAGATGGGCACAGAGACTACTTGAAAAGTGGGGACCCAGTGTGCTTAACCCCCAAGGGACAGAAGGGAGGGGCTATCACCCACCTTTGTCATCCCTTTCTTTCAAATTAAGACATAAGTAGGAAGTGGAAGTTCATTTGAAAGATGTGTTTCTCTAGTTTGCAATATAATGATGTGGTTCCTTAACACAGGTATCTCTATCAAAAGACAGAACTAGAATTATTTTTTTTTGTAAAAGAAAAAAGAAAAATGTAGAGAAAGTTGGACTAATAGGCCGCTGGTATGTACTTACTTTCATTGTAAATAGTTATTAAAGATTCAAAATATCTGGATATAATAGAAAGTTTAATCATTGTAATTTAGAGGTATCCCTGCTGTGTGAAAATGGAAATTCCAAATGAGTAGACTGATACATGTCTATGTGTGTGCACATAAAATGTGCTCCACTACTAAATAAATAAGGAAAAATAATTCTCAAAGCGTGGGGGCCAACATAGGGAATATATTTTGTATCCAAAGATTGCCTATGGACCAATTCACCTAAACTTCATCGTATCTAGCACCTTTCACCCTTTACAAATAGAGTCTCAGTAGCTTCTAAAGTCTAGCCTGCATTGTTCTGACCCCCTACCACGATGACATCCCTCATCATCTAACCTCAGCTGGAATTCAACCTGTCTTCTACTAGATAAAAGTCAACCAATGTAATAAGAAATACATTAATTCTAAAAACAAACAAAAGAAATAAGCTCATTCTTGCTCATGCTTCAAAAGTTGTCAAGATATTAATGTGTCAGTCCTCCCAGTCATTGATTCATCCAGTAGTTAATGAAAGCCTGCTATGTGTCAGGTGCTGAATTCCATGTAGGTGATACAGTGGTGAGTTTTCCTGCATTCTCCGGAAGCTTGTGTAAAGATGGGCCATTATTTGCAACTCCCCGCACCCTTTTTTTTTCTTGAAAAGATGATGTCTCACCCAGGCTGGAGTGCAGCGGTGCGATCCCGATTTACTGCAGCCTCAACCTCCTAAGCTCAGATGATCCTCCCAACTAAGTCCTTAGAGATGTGTGTCACGCTGCCCGGCTAATTTTTTAATTTTTTGTAGAAATAAGGTCTCTCTGTGTTGGCTAGACTGGTCTCAAACTCCTGGGCTCAAGCAATTCTCCTCTTTGGCCTCCAAAAGTGCTGGGTTTATAGGTGTGAGCCATTGTGCCTGGCGTCTTTGCAACTTTTTATTTTGAAAAATTTCAAACCCACAAAAATCCTTCCCCTAGGTTTACTCATTGATAACATTGCCCCATATTTTCTTTCTCTATCTCACCCTGTCTCTAAATTTGTGTTTATACACACACACACACACACACACACACACACACACACACACACACATATATGTTTTTTTGCGGGGATCTATTTAAAAGTTAGTTTCAGACATCAGAGGATGGTCATTTAAACAAATAAGCTCAATAAGGTTGTAGGGGTTTTAGCAGAAACACACATGAAATATAGTTACAGGGAAAAGGAGGGAGTAGGAGGAAATCAAGAGAGTCTTCATAAACGATGATTTGCCAGACAGGAAAAACACGCATTGCAACTCCAAGACCCACTTAGCATGGAGTGTTAGGAGAGCAATCAGTAGTTTTGCATAGTTGGACCCCGGGCTAAAAGGACTGGAGAAGCGTCACAAGGAACGTAGGATGGACAAGTAGGCAGTGGCTGGAATGTGGAAGGCCAGCTACATCATGGTGGGGGTAGGGAGGGAGTGGGGGAATGGGAAAGGTTTCTCTTTATCTTCTGGCTAATGAAGTGTTAGGCAGGGGAATGACCCGATTTGTGCTCTGTGATCAGAATTTTAAGTGTTTTTGTTGTTGTTGTTGTTGAGTCGAAGTCACTTTGTTGCCCAGACTGGAGTGTAGTGTCACGCTCATGGCCACCGCAGCCTCGACCTGCTGGGCTCAGGTGATCCTTCTGCCTCAGCTTTCCAAGTAACTGGAACTACAGATGCGAGCCACCACGCTCAGCTAATTTTTTAAAAATTTTATTTATTGTAGAGATGAGGTCTCACCATGTTGCTCAGACTGGTTTTGAACCCCTAGGTTCAGGCAGTTCCCTCGCCTCTGCCTCTCAAAGTGCTGGGATTTTAGAGGCGTGAGCCACCATGCCTGACTGTGATCAGAATTTTATAGAAAAAATTGCTAAGGTTAAAAGAACAACTGTAAAGGGGGAAAATTTTCAGGCACTCTGATATGCCCGTGGGTAGAGATATTCTGGGAACTCAGGGGCTTTCAAATGCCCTAATATCTCACCCATGACTTGGTGCCCTGTTTCCAGCTTCAGAAGAATAGATATGTGGAGTGGTGCTTCCAAAACATAGTTGTACATTAGAATCAAGCGAGGAGTTGTTTTTTTTTTCAAGAAACAGATTTTTAGTTTTTACTCCAGACCCATTAAGTCAGAATTTTCTAAAACAGGGCCTGGGAATCTGCATTTTCCAAACTCTCCTCCAGGTGGCGCCGGTGCAGCCAGTTCATCGCCTGAGGTTTAGGCTCATTTACTGTAGAGGAAGGATAGGAATAGGAAGGATCAGCTGCAGAGGTTTTTGCAAAGGGCTCAGAACTGGTTAGTGCCCAGGACATCTACTAAATGCTACGGAAATATGTTGATTATATCAGCCTGTATTGCACAAGCTGTCATGTCATATGTCTCTCCCTGCCCTTGCAAAGCCTCGCAAAGTCAGGCACATGGTACAGGTTCCTCAAATGTTTGATAAATGTATGAGCAGGGGTTAACCCAAAGTCTAGCAGTATGGTTGTATGTTCTTGTTTGGCCAAAACATTCTTAAAATACCAATTTATTAAAATAAATGATACAGATAGCCTCAAGCCCAGTTATTTATTCAGACTTTTCAGAAATTCTGTTAATTTTAGTTTTCTTATCAGGGCTCAGCCGTTTTGATAGAATATCTGCTCTAAAAAAGATAACAGAATATGGACGATGACATTAGTCACATTGTGAACACTGTCACACTGAGACTTTATGAACTAAACTATGAAAATATATTCCCTGTTACTCCTTCGGAATCAATTATCATTCTTGTATGATTGTGACAGATAATCTAAGTGATGGCAGGTGGAGGCAATAATGGCCGTTAATCTAGACATATATTAAATAATGGATGAAGGAAAAATCATTTGAAGCTAAACGTGACAGCATTGCATAATGTTTATTTCAAATGTGTTTTGAAATAAATATTTTGAAACATTTTATGTTCTTGCTTGGTATAAGAAGACATAGTATTACTGAATAATTTTCAGTTGGCATTTTATTATAAATGTAAAAACCAAGACTCTTATTAGATATTAAAATGTTTAAGAAATTATTTGTTTCTGACCCTCAACTACTTAACATAAAAGTCTTATTTGGAAATCTTGGGTCTGAAGAAATGCTGAATGGACAGTTAGTAAGTGGGTGTTGGGAAAACCGTTATTCAGGAACTGACAGTTCACTCTGTTCAAAAACCATATTCTGGAGCTGTGTGCATTTTACAGCAGCTAAATAATAATTCTCATCAGATGCAGTTCTTTTGATAAACAGGTGATTTTTTTAGAGTTTGGGACTTGTTTAAAAAATGTTTTTTAAAAAGTTCAGTTTGGGAATCTAGGAATATGTGTTTGTTCATAAGTAACGATCAGTTGTAAGTAGGCTGAATCCAGGAATACTAGTAACATTTTCAAGGCTCTGTCTCTCCAGCTCTTGAGCAAGCTCTCTGCACATGACTGGAAGGATGGCCAGCCAGGCTCACCTCTCACCAACTTAGTAACTCTGGTGAATAGAGTTTTTCCCGATAGCTTCAGCAGAAAAGATTCTATGGAAAGAAAAAAAAAAGATTCTGATTTCCCAGACTTTAGATCTTCTCCCATCCCTGAATCACATTTTCATCCTTGAGACAATCAACTCATCTACAGTGGGGATGGGTGACTCTTTTCTTTTTTTGAGTTGGAGTCTCACTCCATCACCCAGACTGGAGTACAATGGCCGCTCCCGGCCACCGCAGCCTCGACCTGCTGGGCTCCGGCGATCCTTCCGCCTCAGCCTTCCAAGTAGCTGGAACTACAGGCGCCTACTACCACACCCGGCTAATTTTTTGATTTATTGTAGAGATGAGGTCTCGCCAAGTTGCCCAGGTGGGTTTTGAATCCGCGGGCTCAGGCAATCCACTCACCTCAGCCTCTCAAAGTGCGGGTTTACAGGCTGAACCACCTAGCCCGGCTGATGGGTGACTCTTATGGGCTAGCCCTGTCATTGTCTTCCCCTGTCAATGGGTGAGGGGCATATTGGCCCTTCCCAAAATCGAGTGTCATGGGTTTCTTACATGAAGCAGGGATATTGACAGGGAAGAAAAGGGCTATTCTATTGGCAAAAAGAAAAGAAAACATCAAGCCCACCATAGTGGTTTAATTTTCCCTTTAGTGTTTCTCTGTCTAAGAAAGGGAAAAAAATCAGTCTTTTGGCAAAAACAAACGATGCCCTATCAAGTGAGGAAACATCATATTCCTTCAACAGTATAAACAATGGTTTTTATTTTAGTATTTCAGTCAGGTCTTGGATATTACATACCTCTCGCTGATTCCAAATCTAGTTTAAACCCTTGTATGTAATGTGATAGAGGTAAAGGGACAGACAGAGAAAAGAGAGGGTTTGAATTATATGTAGGAGGATGACTCATTGGGCCTTGATGTCTGATTAGATCTTAGAATTGAGGAAGGTGCAGGAAGAAGAATGAAGTTTGTCTTGTTTTTCTTTGTTCCTGGCAGCCAGGTGAATTACAGACTGGATGAAGACAGCATGATCCATTTTAGACGTTTTGAGTCTGAGGTAGATGTTGAATGTTTGGATAGAGAATTTTCAGTAGAGTTCAAACATCAGGATACATAAATTATGTAGACAGTGGTTGTAGTTATAAGAGCTGCTAGCCGGGCTTGGTGGCTCAGCCTGTAATCCCGCGCCTTTGGGAGGCTGAGGTGAGCGGATTGCCTGAGCCCGCAGGTTCAAGACCCGCCTGGGCAGCGAGACCTCATCTCTACAATAAATCAAAAAATCAGCCGGGCATGGTAGTGCATGCCTGTAATTCCGGCTACTGGGAAGGCTGAGGCGGAAGGATCGCTGGAGCCCAGCAGGTGAGGCTGCGGTGGCCGGGAGCAGCCACTGCACTCCAGTCTGGGCGACAGAGTGAGACTCCAACTCAAATAATAATAATAATAATAAGAAGAAGAAGAAGAAGAAGAAGAAGAACTGCTGATGCATTCACTTGGAAAGAGGGTGTTGGATAATGATGGTTATACTTTCTCCTTCACCCATCCCCCCATTGGGGTTGTGCAGAGACACAATCCAATCAATACTCATGGCTTGTTGTGAAAGTCTACCATCCTTTGGGTCACTTGCCCTTTGCCCTCAGGACCACACTGATATTTCTGGAAGAAGTTGAGTATAGTTTTAAAATGTCACCCAAATGATTTTGATATAAGCTCTTGAGCCCCACCACTGACACCTACTTGCTGTGTGAGAAAGAAAGAGCTCAGACCATGGTATCTTGGAACACCTAAACATTTGAAAATAAGCAGAGAAAGGAAATCTGTAAAAGAGAGCAGAAGCACAGAAGAAAAATCATACACTGGCAGCCAGTGGAAGAAAAACAAAAATTAGTGGAGTATACAACAGTATTAATCACAAAGAGATGATTAAATGAAGATTGTTAGCATTGACCAATGTGAGGTCAGGGGACCCATACAAGAATATTTCAGTAGGTGGTGGAGACAGAAATCCTTCAGGAGTGACTGAGAAGTGAATGGGTAGTAAGAAAAAGCTGAAGCACAGAGGTCGGGAAAACAATACAGTAATAACTAAACTCCACCTTGATCTTTCATGTCTGTTACCATGTACACTTTAAGGGGCATTTGAAAAATGCTTGCTGAAAGAATGAGAGGATGGATGAGTGAATACAGTCATCAAAAACTGCAGGTTCCGTTAGGTATTATCTTCTGAACTTTACGCATCATTGAGAGTATTATCATATTTGAACAAGCGACAGTTTGGTTTTAGCTTTAGTGGAAGATAAGGAGGATTTTTTCCATTCGAGTGAAATACATCCTACAGCTCCCTGTTGATTGAGAATGTTATAAATACTGTAGGGATAATATATACACTGTTTTGGTTGGAGTCTCACTCTGTCGCCCTGGCTGGAGTACAGTGACACACTTACGTCACTCCAGCATCAACTTGTTAGGCTCTGGGGATCCTTCCACCTCAGCCTTCCAAATAGCCGGAACTACAGGTGCGCACTACCATGCCCAGCTAATTTTCGTATGTATCGTAGAGACAAGGTCTTGTCAAGTTGCCTGGGCTAGTCTTGAACCCGTGGGCTCAGGCAATCCACTCACCTCGGCCTCTCAAAGTGCTGGGATTACAGGCTGAGCCACTGAACCTGGCCAGTATATACACTTTTAAACCATAAAGCACTATACAGATATTCTTATTTATATTGCAATATTATTACTGAGTTGGTAAATACTACATGCCAAGATGAGATTTCTTGCACTTTTAAGTGTGTTTTCAGACACTAAGTTTTTTTTAATCTCGTGGTTTTTGGTGATCTTCCATGGAGAAGAGCTGCTTTTCTCCACTTAGACAAGAAACCCATCTACAGCTAACAGCAACAGAGAGGGGCAACTTGAGGAGATGGGGTGAAGACAGGAACACCTGTCTCACTTCAAGAGTTCCAAATCATATCCTCAAGTTTGCCTGATTCAAATTTCCGTAGTACACAAATCCTGTGAAATTTTAAAAAGAACTCTTCAAGTCTGACTAAGAAGAGTGAGAGACAGAAGACTTGGGGATGTTGTGAGGAGTTTTTCCATCATTGGAGAGCTGGGAATTGTGGCAGTCTGGGGAATAAGGAGGCAGATTTTGGTGTGGTCTAAGATTTTTCTAATAACTCTGGAAGGATCTATTCCAAGAGTAAGAATGCCCCAGTTCTCTGGAATCGGTGCTGGGTAGCAATTTTGTCAGAGGCTTCCTAAAATTGATGTCATATTGGAATAACTGGACTCTAAATTCTCCTCTAATTCTAACAGCTTGGGAAATGAAGTGAAATTATTTTCAAGAGAAAGGGAAAGAAACTTTTTAGGCCTTTCCCGCACATTCTACCACAAACATTTATTGAGACTCTGCTATGTGCAGGGCATTCCTTGTTTCTCAGTAGGGATGCTATTTAGTGGGACAATCCTTCATCAACTCTTCACACCCCACCACACACATTCTGACAACTAAAAATGCCCCAACATGTCTGAGAACCAGTGACAGGTGCTGGAGCTATAAATATGAGTAAGAATTTAGGTTTCTGAGTCTCCTTCACAGACTTGAAATTGTTATTCCTGGCATGCATGGGGTATTTGTGCCCTCTAACCCTTGCATTTATGCTTCAGGTTGCCTCACTGATACACCCTGCTCCTTGAGGGGAGGAGAAAAGGAAAAAGGCAGTTTTCCTGGAAGATCAGCGATGGACATTAAAATAAAATTATATTTCCTGAGTGCTGGTAGCATATGAGCTATCACCAGATTCAGAAGGGGAGGCCTGGCCAATAGGATGACATATTTCATGGCAAATATAGAAAGCTGGTGACCAATAGAAGAACCATGTGGCCTTCCTAACACCTATACCAAGGCAGAGGAAGGGGTATCACAGAGACACAAGGGCTTCACATTAAACACCCCGGGGTGGGGGGGATTCTAGCTTTGGGTTCAGATCATGCTCCATTTCTGGAATATCAAGGAGACACAGTTTAACTGATTACTGTCTTCAGATTTTTGGATAACTGAGAAAAATCGTTGTTCACTGAATGCTGCCTGGTTCACTCTGTTTGAATCCTTGTTGCCTCTAGTATTTCAGATGATGTTTAATAGGTCCTGGGAAACATTAGACTGTACCTCTTCTCTGATCCTATCTCCCCAAGAGTGAGCTAAAATTCCAAGAAAATTTAGAGCAGACAATTTTCTGCAGATTCTGAAAGCGGAGTGTCTACTCTGTTTCTTGGAGAAAATCCCAAGTGTAACTTGAACCAAACTAAATCCAGAGGGTTCTAAAGAACGTTCTGGCCTTTGGATCTGCAATGAATAGAACATTCTGTGGTTCACATTGGAGGTCATGGGAGAGTCCCAAGGAAATATTAGAAGCCAGAATCCTAGTTCTTCAAGCTGCTTGTCCCTAAAACCTCTATATCACTGATTTATAAAGTGTCATTTCAGTGGAAAGAAAAACAGTGTTAAGAGAAACTATTTTAGATGGGTTTAAAGGAGGCTCTTAGAACAAACATACAAAAACTTCCAGAGGCAACTATATTAGATACAGAAATAATCAGTTTTCAGATTTATTTCTTCACCTTTGTGTCAAATCTGAGAAATATCACTGAAAGTCAAGTGCTTGCCTGCTTTTCTCTAGAAGGAATTCATTGCCTATTCTTTCTTATTCTTCCATGTATCTCTGCCATGGAATATCAAATTCTCCTGATTTTAGTACTTAATACACCTTTTTTCATATGTATGAGTTATCATAGAATTAAAACTCAATATGATAATTTTCTTCTTCTTATATGAGGGAGGACCCCCAAAACCAGAATTATTTTTTGGAGGGCAGGCCTCTTGTAGTCCAGGCTTTCTCCACTAGGTAAGTGCTTTAAAATTGCATTGGCATCAGAGTGCCAAACAGCGTTGTTGTGAGAGGCAGCACTCAGCTTCAATGAATTTTTTGTTGTTGTTGTTGTTGAGATTCTTTCAGTGCATTTGCCTGTTTCATAATGGGTGATTTACAAGCATACCTGCCCACACTGCTCTGCGTGTTCAGCAATTTTTGACTAAAAATGGCATGACCCCCATGCCCCCCCATCCCTATTCACCCGATCTTGCCCGGAGTGACTTTTTTTGTTTGTTTCCCTGATGAAAAAAGTCCTCAAAGGGAAATGTTTTGGTCATGTGGAAGAGGTGAAACAAAAATGGCAGAAGCACTAAAAGACACCAAAATCGACAAATTCAAAAACTGGTTTGAGCAGCTGAAAAAGCGTCTCAGTAGGTGTATTGTATCAAATGGAAAGCACTTTGATGGTGACTGAAGTTTAAACATGTAAGAATAAATACACAACTTTTTTTTTTTGAGTCGGAGTCTCACTGTGTCGCCCAGACTGGAGTGCAGTCGCCGCTCCCAGCCACTGCAGCCTCAACCTGCTGAGCTCCGGAGATCCTTCCGCCTCAGCCTTCCGAGTAGCCAGAGTTACAGTCGCGCGCTACCACGCCCGGCTAATTTTTTGATTTTTTTGTAGAGATGAGGTCTCGCCTGCCCAGGCGGGTCTCGAACCTGCGGGCTCAGGCAATCCACTCACCTCAGCCTCCCAAAGGCGCGGGATTACAGGCTGAGCCACCGAGCCCGGCTTACACAACTTTTTATAAATAAATTCTGGATTTTTTGGTCTCCCTCCTATATTCTTGAGCTAACACTCATCATAAATGGAAATGGTAGTCAAGTTAATCTATTTTAATGTTTAAAAAGTATAAAATAAAAAATATGCACAATACAAAATTAAGCAGTCCTTAAGACAATTTAAAACTTATCCATGAGAAGGCAATGTCCAGTTATTATGCTCTCAAATAGCTAGGTAAGAAAATACACACTTTTGCCAGGCACAGTGGCTCATACCTGTAATCCCAGAACTTTGGAAGGCTGAGGTAGGAGGAATGCTTGAACCCAGGAGTTCAAGACCAGCCTGGGCAACATAGTGAGACCTCGATTCTATAGAAATTAATAATAATAAAAAAATTAACCAGGCATGGTTGTGTATGCCTGTAGTCTCAACTACTCAGGAGGCTGAAGTGGGAGGATTACTTGAGACCAGGAAGTTGAGGTTACGGTGAATTGTGATCGTGGCATTGCACTCTACCCTGGATGACAGAAGGGGACCCCAACTCGAAACAAACTCACAAAAAAACACTTCGAATCAAACTTTGCTGACAATTCAGACAATCAGTTTTCTAATTGAAACACCACCAAAGGAAGCAGAGCTGGCAGTTACTTAGTGAATGTCCCTCTCTTAGTGCAGGGGTCCCCAACCTCCGGGGCAACAAACCTGTTACCCATCCGTGGCCTGTTAGGAACCAGGCTGCACAGGAGGTTGTGAGCGGCCTGCCAACGAGGGAAGCTGCATCTCTATTGAGCGCCACCTCCTGTCAGATCCACCACTGCATTGGGTTCTCTTAGGAGACTGAACCCTGTTGTGAACTGTGCATGCGAGGGCTCTAGGTTGTGCGCTTATGAGAATTTAATGCCCGGTGATCTGAGGTGGAACTGAAGCAGCGATCCCAGCGCTGGGAGTGGCTACAAATTAGCATTAGCAGTGAGGTTTGACTGCACATACCATCCACACCCGTCCATGGAAAAATTATCACACACAAAGCCAGTTTCTGATGCCAGAAAGGTTGGGGACCGCTGTCTTAGAGGATACTCGTTGCCATTTCAACCCAATCTGCCTGAGACCTTTTTTGAGTTAGCTATGAAATTATCAGGCTCTGATCTAGAATTTTTGTTTTGTTGCATTATATTTTTCTTTATTAAGCATGAGACAATCTTGGATAAATAATGTACTAACACAGGATTTCACGTTTGTGAATGTATCTGTCAGCTTTTATTAGGTAATGCTAGGGTAACAAACAACCCCAAAGCAGCAATGGCTTACAACCAGTTTTATTTATTTATTTATTTACTATTTTTGAGTCAGAGTTTCACTCTGTCACGCAGACTGTAGTGCAGTGGCACACACTCACGGTCACCCCAACGTTGACCTGCTGGACTCAGGCGATCCTTCTGCCTCAGCCTTCCAAGTAGCTGGAATGATAGGTGTGCGCTATCATGCCCTGCTAATTTTTTGATATATTGTAGAGATGAGGTCTCCTCTAGTTGCTCAGGCTGGTCTCGAACCCCTGAGCTCAGGCCTCCCAAAGTGCTGCAATTACAGGCTTGAGCCACGGCGTCCAGCCCCAACCCATTTTATTTTATTTCTTACTCATATTATATGTTGGCTGCGTGGTAGCTGCAGTTCAGTTTTGCCTATCTCTTTTATTTTAGGATGCAAGGTGAAGGAGCGATCCCAATTTTAAAAAAGAGCAATGATGGAATCACCCATTGGTTGTTTTTTTTTAGAAAGCAGGATTTATTGAGAGGACAGAAAAGCTCCCATGGTAGGAGGGGAACTGAGGGGGTTGCCCACTCATTGGTTCTTAATACTTCTGCTCAGAAGTGGCATACATAAGCCCTGCTCACATTTTATTAGTCGAACTAAGTTGCACAAACAAGTCTGGTGTTAGGGGGCATGAAAATACAATCATCTAATAGGTAGAAGCAGCAAATAACTGCAAACAATAATATAATTGAAGTGTGTAATGTGTCTTAGAATATAATCTGAAAGTATGGGGAAGGAAAAGGCTGTTCTGGAATTATAATTGGAGATAACTTAGCTTTACTATTTAGTACAGCAATAGCATGCGTCTTTTTTTTCTCTTTTTAGAATGTCTATTTTACATAATTGCAAAAATGAAAATAATTCCCCAATAATAAAAATGATATATTTTATTATTAAAAAATTGAAAACATCCAGAAAGGTATAAATAAGAGAGTAAAAATAATTGGAACACATCTGGGTAAATACCTAGAGAAATAAAAATATATGTCCATATAAAAACTTATACATAAATATTTATAGCAGGTTTATACATAGTAGTCAAAAATTGGAAACACCTAAATGTCAAATGTCCACAGGTAGCAGGATAAATAAAATGTGGCCTAGTTAGTCAGCAAAATACCGTTCCACAGTAGTAAGGATACATGCAAGAGCATGAATGAATCTGCTAAGTGAAAGAAGCTAAACATATAAGATGTATGATGTCTGTATGATGTCATTTGTATGAAACTCCAGAGAAGGCAATCTAATGTAAGGAGGCAGAAAGCAGACCGATTGCAAGCTGGGTCATGAAATGGGCAGAATTGACTGGAAAAGCCTACAAGTAAACTTTTTTTTTTTTTTTTTGAGTTGGAGTCTCACTCTGTCACCCAGACTGGAGTGCAGTGGCCGCTCCTGGCCACCGCAGCCTCGACCTGCTGGGCTCCGGCTATCCTTCCGCCTCAACCTTCCAAGTAGCTGGAACTACAGGCACGCGCTACCATGCCCGGCTAATTTTTTATTTATTGTAGAGATGAGGTCTCACCAAGTTGGCCAGGCGGGTCTCCAACACGTGGGCTCAGGCAATCCACTTACCTCAGCCTCCCAAAGGCGCGAGATTACAGGCTGAGCCACTGAGCCCGGCTACAAGTAAACTTTTGAGGTGATGGAATTGTTCTGTAACTTATTATGGTGCCAGTTACTTTTATGTATACATTTGTCAAAATTATTTAAAATCTACATGAACTGGGTACATATCACATGTAAACTATAACTTCAGTAAAGTTGTTTTTAAGATTATTGAAAAATCTTCAGAGATGTTTACTGATTCTTAGATAGTTATCTTATTGGCCTATTTATTGAACTCTATTAGTTATATAATTTTTAGTTGATTATCTTGAGTGTACTCAATAAACCATCATTTTACCCATTTTCTTGACTTATCACATGGATGGACAGTTCCAAAGCAATGTTTAATAAAGGAGTTGGATTCTTGGCTGTATTCTTGACTGATTCTAATTTTTACCAGTGAGAAAGGTGATTCTCTTGGTATCAGATAGCTATTGATTTTCATTAAGAAAATATTCCTTCCCCAAGATGAATTTTGATCAGAAATGGATGCTAATTGCAAGGCCTTTTCAGTGTCATAAATTTTCCAAGTCTATTAAAGTATTGTTGCTTTTATAGATTTGCTAATATTGAACTAACCTTGATTTCTTAAACCAAATCCTACTTAGTTATCTATATAATGATAATATTTATAGTAATATAATTATATATACATATAATTTTATTGGAATTTAATTTACATATGGTAAAAATTCACTGCTTGACATGGTAGCTTATGCCTGTAATCCCAGAACTTTGGAAGGTCAAAGCAAGAGGATTGCTTGAGGCCAGGAGTGTGAGACCAGCCAGGCCAACACAACAAGATCCTACCTCTAAAAAAATTTTTCTTTTAAATTCACAAATTTTAAACATATAGCTTGGCTAGTTTTGACAAATGTGTATATTTGTATGTATATTTTACTTTTAATGTACACTGGATTTAATCTGTTTTTTGAATATATATTTATTTTATTTAGATATATTTAGATTTATTTAAACACTTTTTATTTAGCTGCATTCATAAATAAGATTGGTCTATAGTTTTTGTGCTATCATTAGTTTTGATATCAGAATCACGTTAGCACTTTAAAATGAATTTGAATAATTCTATGTCTGAAGTTGGTTAAGATAAGAAAAAACAGCACAATGTATTTGTCTTTGTTTTCTAAAGGTTGCTGGAATTTGTCTTAAAATAAAGCAAACATACACAAAATAAAACACAAATTCTCTCGAACTGGGGATGTACTTACTTGAGAAATTATTCAATATTTTCAATAGTGGTAGCAGTAATAATAGTGATGATGATACGATTTTCTTAGGACAAATTTGGTAACATATTTTTAAGAATATTTTCCATTTTATTCCAGTTTTGATATATATATTTAGAGAAAACCCAAAACTTGCTATATGTATTCATAGTCCCTCAATCTTAATATAATTATGTTTCTTACAAATTATTTTTATTGATAAATAATAGTTATACATATTTATGGAGTACATGTGATATTTTGATACAGGCATACAGTGTATAATGATCAAATCAGGGTAATTGGGATATTTATCATCTCAAGCATTTATCATTGTGTTGGTAACATTTAAAATCTTCTCTTCTAGCTTTTTTGAAATATATAATACATTATTAACTATAATCACCCTATGTGTTATTGAACACTAGAATGTATTCTATCTAAGTGTATTTTTGTACCTTTTAATTGACCTCTCTTCACCTCCTATCCTCCTACCCTTTCCAACCTCTGATAACCATCACTGTACTCTGTCTCGATGCGATCTTCTTAATTATGGTTTTTGTGTATCATTTTGTCCTTTCTAAGTCCATCAGAAATTTTAAAGTTTTTTTGTTGTTGTTGAAAGGAAATTCATAAAACATAAAATTAACCATTTTAAAGTATGGAATTCTGTAGTATTTAATATAATCATGGTACTTTGTGCCAAAGTCAAGTAAAATATAGAGAAGAATCTCTAAATTGAAAATATTTTATTTGGGAGGAAAGAATTGCAATTCTGGATGTACAAGCAGACTGGCTGGTCTTCAGTGTGTCCAAAGAACAAAGAGAAGGTTAGAGACTTTATAAAAAAGGAGAAATGTTAAGTATTTACTTTTGGAGAAAATTCATTGGTACAGTAAGGTTTTTGGATGCTGGCAAGCTCTGATTGGTGAGTGACAGAGGTGGGAAATACTAGTCTTAGAGTTACAGCAGTTGCTTCTGTAGCCATTAGATAAAACTGGCTTCACGTTACAGCAGGCAGTTTTAGCTTCCAGATTTGCAGAGAATGACATTCTTGGAATGATGTTTTGTGCCCTGAGTGCTCTCCTCTCCTAGCTTGTCAGCTGTTTTATTTGGGTGTGACAAGAGTGACCCAATTCATATGATCAACTTTCACACATGCAACCACCACCGCTATCTAGATCCAAAACCTTTCCATCACCCCAAAAGAACCCTTTACCCATTAAGTTGTGACTCCATATCCTTCTCCCTCACAGGCCCTGGAAACCACCATTCTCCTTTCAATCTCTTTGATTTTACCTGTTCTAGACATTTTATATAGATGGAATCATGCATTATGTGACCTTCTGTGTCTGACTTTCACTTAACATAATGTTGTAGAGATTCACCAAAGTTGTAGCATGTGTCAATATTTCATTTATTTTTTATAGTATGTATTAATATGGATATAGCATATTTTGTTCATCTATTCATCAGTAAATGGACATTTAAGTTGTTTGTGCCTTTTGACTATTGTGAATAATGCTGCTATGAACATGCATGGCCGTGCTTTTGTGTGAATATATGCTTTTATTTCTCTTGGATATATACCTGGTAGTGTAATTGCTGGGTCATATAGTAATTCTGTGTTTAACTTTTTAAGGAAATGCCAACATGTTTTTTTTAAAGCAGTTACACAACTTTACATTTCTATCAGCCTTGTACAAAGGTTCCAATTTCTCCACATTCTTGCCAACTGTTGTTATTACTATTATTTTTTATGATAGCTATTCTAGTGGGTGTGAGATGGTGTTTCATTGTGGTTTTAAGCTGCAGTTCCCTGATGTCTAATGATGTTGAGCATCTTTGTGTGTACTCGCTGGCCATTTATTTATCTTCTATGGAGAAATGTCTCTTCAAGTCAATCTCCTATTTTACAATTGTGATTTTTAAAAATTGTTATGTTAGAAGAGTTCTTCAAATAGTCAGGATATTAGAGGCTTATCAGATCTTTATGATTTGCAAATATTTTCTCCCATTTTATAGGTTTTCTTTTACCTTCTTTGATAATATCATTTGATGTACTAAACTCTTAATTTTTTTTTTTTTTTTTTTTTTGAGCTGGAATCTCACTCTGTCACCCAGGTTGAGTGCAGTGGCACACTCACAGCCACCTCAGCCTTGACCAACTGGGCTTAGCCTTCCAAGTAGCAGGAACTACAGGCTCATGCTACCATGTCCAGCCAATTTTTTGATTTATTGCAGAGATAAGGTCTCACCAATTTGCCCAGGTTGGTCTTGAATCCCTGGGCTCAGGCAATCCTCTTGCGTTGGCCTCCCAAAGTGCTGGATTTGTAGGCGTGAGCCACCATGCCTGGCCAAAACTCTGAATTTTGGTGAAGTCTAATTCATCTATTTTTTATTATTGTTGCTTGTGCTTTTGGTGTCACAGTTTTAAAAAGCTATTGACAAATAAAGATATACTCCTAAAATTCTTCTAAGAATTTTATAGTTTAGCTCTGATATTGAGGTCGTTAATCCATTTTGACTTAATTTTTAAAAAAATTTTAATGATGTGGGGGGAACATTCAGGATTAGGTATACAAATGGTCATCATGCAGGTAAACTTTGGGCCTCCCTTTGCCTGGTTTGAGATCAAGTATACTTACTGATATTGTGTTCCCCCTGGCAGTATCCCACTGCTGCCAATCTCTTTCTTATAGTATTATGGTAAATTTTCAGGGTCTGCTTATGAGTGAGAACATATGGTACCCTGTTCTTTGTTTCTGTGATGGATCACTGAGTATGATAGACTCTAAATCCATCCAAGTGAGTTAAATTTTTATATGGTATGAGGTAACCATTCAACTTTATTCTTTTATACATTGATATCCAGTTGTTCCAGCACCATTGGTTGAAGAAACTATTCCTTCCTCATTGACTTGTCTTGGCACCATTGTTGAAAATCAATTGGTCATAGAAATATAGGCATATTTCTAGACTCCCAATCCTAGGCCACTGGTCTATGTGTCTATCTTTATGCCGATACAATACTATTTTAATTACTGTCTCTTTGTAATAAGTTCTGAAATCTAGAAGTGTGAGTTCACCAAATTTGCTCTTTTTCAAGATTGTTGAATATTGAAGTCCCCTTACAAGTCCAAACAAATATGCTGATTAGTTCTTCAATTTCTGTAAAAAAGGCTAGTGAAATTTTGATATTGATTGTATTGAATCTGTAGATTGCTTTGGATAGTATTGACATTTTAACAACATTAAGTCTTCCAATCCATGAGCATAGGATGTTTTTCCATTTATTTAGTCTTCTTTAGTTTCTTTCAGCAATGATTTTTGGTTTTCAGTGTACAAGCCTTTCGTCTCCTTGATTAAATGTATTCCTAGGTATTTTATTTGGATGATCTTGTAAACGGAATTGCTTTCTCAATTTCTTTTAAAGATTGTCCATTTCTGGTGTATAGAAACACAACTGATTTATGAGTATTGATCTTGTGCCCTGTAACTTTGCTGACTTTGATTATTAGTTTTTAGCATCATTTCTTCTTTAAACACTTGGCAGATTTCACCAAATGTTTAAAATCACCTGGGGAACCTGGTACTCTCTTGTTTGAAGGTTATTAATTGTTGATTTAATTTTCTTTTTGAGTAGGAGTCTCTTTTTTTGTCTAGGCTGGAGTGCAGTGGCACGATCATGGCTCACCACAGCCTTAACCTTTTAGGCTCAGGTGATCCTTTGCCTCAGCCTTTCATGTAGCAGGGACTGTAGGCATATGTCGCCATGCCTGGCTTATTTTTTAAAATGGTTTTGTAGAGACAAGGTCTCACTATGTTGCTTAAGCTGGTTTTGAACTCCTGGGCTCAAGTAATCCTCCTGCCTTGACATTCTAAATTGTTGGGATTATAGGCATGAGCCTCCATGCCCAGCCTTGTTGATTTAATAGAAACAGGTTTTAGCAGGGCTCGGTGGCTCAGCCTGTAATCCCACGCCTTTGGGAGGCTGAGGTGAGTGGATTGCCTGAGCCCACGGGTTCGAGACCCGCCTGGGCAGCGAGACCTCATGTCTACAATAAATCAAAAAAATCAGCCGGGCGTGGTTGCGCATGCCTGTAATTTCGGCTACTGGGAAGGCTGAGGAGGAAGGATCGCCGGAGCCCAGCAGGTCAAGGCTGCAGTGGCCACTGCACTCCAGTCTGGGCGACAGAGTGAGACTCCAACTCAAAAAAAAAAAAACAACAACAAAAACAGAAACAGGCTTTTTCAGATAATCTATTTTTCCTTATGTGAGTTTTTTTTTTTTTTTGAGTTGGAGTCTCACTCTGTTGCCCAGGCTGGAGTACAGTGGCACACTCACAGCCATCCCAGTGTCAACCCGCTGGACTCGGACAATCCTTCCACCTCAGCTTTCCAAGTAGCGGGAACTACATGCATGCACTACCATGCCCAGCTAATTTTGATTTATTGTAGAGGTGAGGTCTCGCCAAGTTGCCTGGGTTGGTCTCGAACCCGTGGGATCAAGCAATCCACTCATTTTGGTCTGCCAAAGTGCTGGGATTACAGGCTGAGCCACTGAGCCCTGTCCTTATATGAGTTTTGATACATTGTGTCTTTCCAAGAATTTGTTCATTTTACCTAAGTTATCAAATTTGTGGGCATAGAGCTATTTATATAATATTCCTTTTTTCCCTTTAATGTTCATGAGATTGATGATTATAGACCTTCTTTCACTTTCAATATTAGTAATTTAGTAATTAGTAGTTTCCATCTTGATTAGCCTGGCTAGAGATCTGTCAGTTTTATTGATCTTTTCTTAGAACTGACTTTTGGTTTAATTGGTTTTCTCTATTGCTTTAATTTCATTTATTTCTGCTCTAATTTTTATTATTTCTTTTATTCTGCTTACTTCATATTTAATTTGCTCTCTTTCTCTAGTTTCCTAGGGTGGAAAGTCAGAGTATTGATTTTAGGTCTTTTTTCTTTCATATATATGTATTCAATACTATAAATTTTCTTTTAAGCACTGCTTTCACAGCATTCCACAAATTTTGAAAAGTATTTTCATTTAGTTCAAAATATTTTTCATTTCCTTTAAGACTTATTTTCTGACCCATGTGTTTTTTAAAGGTATGTTGTTTAATCTGTAAATATTTTGGCACTTCTCAGTTGCCTTTCTGTTATTAACATTTAGTTTAATTCCATTTTGGTCTAAGAACATACTTTGTACATATTTAAAAATTTTAAATATGCATATTTTATTGCCCAGAATATGGTCTGTCTTGGTGAATGTTCCACATGTGCTTGAGAAGAATGTGTATTTGCTGTTGTTGGAGAAAGTATTCTATAAATGTCTATTAGATGCAGTTGATTAACAGTGCTGTTCAGTTCATCTCTATCCTTAATATTTTGCCTGCTGAATATATTCATTACTGATAGAGGGATGCAGAAATCTAGATTTACTTCTCCTTGTAGTTCTATCAGTTTTTGCCTCAAGTATTTTGATTCTTTCTTGCTAGGCTCATACACTTTTAGGATTATGTCTTCCTGGAGATTGGCATTTTTATCATTATCCATCTTAATCCCTATTATTCTTTGCTCTAAAATATGCTCTGTCTAAAATTATGTAGCTACTAAAGCTTTCTGTAGATATCTTTCTCCATTAATTTCCTTTTTTTTCTGTTCAGCTTTATTGTGACATGATTGACAAAAATTGTGTATATTTAAGGTGTACAATGTGATGTTTTGATATATGTATCTATTGTGAAATAATTACATGCTATATTAATCAACTAATTAGCTTCCCAATCACCCCACATAGTTACCTAAATTCATTTACTTTTTATCTACCTCTGCCTTTATATTTAATGTGGTTTTTTTGTAAATAATATTTATTTGAGTTTTATTATATTATCCACTTTAATAGTCTCTGCTGACCCAGGAGTGGGTGATCAAATGCAAGTAAAAAATACCTCAAAGCTTTTCTACCTTTTTTAATTTGGCTTTTTCTTGCTTCAGCTTTTGCTTGGTTACTGTAATCCTTTAACTACTTTCCAGTTCTGACAAAGTAAGACAGTTTTTGCTTGCTTTTTTAATGTTGCTGTAGAGGGATGGACTCCTGGAGCTATCAACTCTGACTTTTTATTGACATCTGTCAGAATTGTTTTTTGTTTTTTTTTTTGAGTTGGAGTCTCACTCCATTGCCCAGGTTGGAGTGCAGTGGCACACTCACCGCCACCCCAGCATGGCTCCAGTGATCCTTCCAACTCAGTCTTCCAAGTAACCAGAACTACAGGCACGCGCTACGATGCCCTGCTAATTTTTTTGATTTTCATTGTAGAGATGAGGTCTCGCCAAATTGTCTGGGCTGGTCTTGAACCCGTGGGCTCAGGTAATCCACTCGCCTCAGACTCCCAAAGTGCTGGGATTACAGGCTGAGCCACCAAGCCCAGTCCTGTTTTTTACATTTCGTTGGCTTTTCAATGAATCAAATTTTTAAAAAGTCAATTCTGATATTTTTTTCTAATTTACTAATTTTTGATTTTGTGTTTAATGTATTTATTCCCTGTAATTAACAAAATAGTTTAGACTTAAATGTTTAAATAGTTTATTTTTTCTTTCTTTAAAAAGAAAGTTGGCCGGGACTGGTGGCTCACATTTTTAATCCTAGTACTTTGGGAGGCCAAGGTGGGAAGATTGTGCTGGAGACCAGCAGTTCGAGACCATCCTGGGCAACATAGCAAGATCCTGTCTCAACTGCACTAAAGAAAAAAAAAAGGAAAAAGATGTCTAATGCTTTGCATTTTATCTGGACATAAAGTTAGATGTATTTTTTAGTTTTTGGTTGTTTGTTTTTGTTTGTTGTTTTTTTTGAGTTGGAGTCTCACTCTGTCGCCCAGACTGGAGTGCAGTGGCCACTCCCGGCCACCGCAGCCTCGACCTGCTGGGCTCCGGCAATCTTTCCGCCTCAGTCTTCCGAGTAGCTGGAACTATAGGCGCGCGCTACCACGCCCGGCTGATTTTTTGATTTATTGTAGAGATGAGGTCTCGCTGCCCAGGCGGGTCTCGAACCGGCGGGCTCAGGCAATCCACTCACCTCAGCCTCCCAAAGGCGCGAGATTACAGGCTGAGCCACCGAGCCTGGCTATTTTTTAGTTTTTTAAGTGTAGTAGCTTCATTATTTTTTTAAACAGTCGATAATTATAGTTTTATTTTCTATTTGATCTAAGAATAATAATTTTTTTTTTGAGTTGGGATCTCAGTCTGTGTCCAGAATAAGTGCAGTGGCATGATCACAGCTCACTGCAGCCTCATCTTCCTGGGCTCAAGTGATCCTTCTGTCTCAGCCTCCTGAGTAGCTGGGACAAATGAATGCACCATACTCAGCTTTTTTTGTAGAGATGAGGTCTCACTATGTTGCCCTAAGTTGGTCTTATACTCCTGGACTCAAGCAGTTCTCCCACCTTGGCCTCCCAAAATGTTGGCATTACAGGTGTGAGTCACCATGCCCAGCCAAGGATTATTCTTTAAAGTGTTTTTTTAAAAAACTTCCTAAGTGATTTACCTGGTGTTTTTGTAATTTATTTTTACTTTTATTGTATTGTGGTCTGACTGGTCATATCTACTTTAAATATTTCAATGGCACAGATATGAAGGTTGATGCGTGTCTTATCTTTACTGTGGATTGCACTATATATCAATATAAAATGCCATTTTTTAGTGATTTTTTGTTTTGGTTTTTTATTTGTTTGATATTAATATTAATAGGCCTTTTTCCTTCTTGTCTTTGCCTGGCATATTTCATTTCTTTATTTGCAAAAGTTATTTCTTTTTAGTTTGAGGATATTCTACTAAATACAAATTAGTTGAAATTTGTGGCTTTTTTTTACTCACTCTGATAATGTCTGTCTTTTAGTTGAAAAAGTTAACTCATCCACATTTTTGATGTGAATTGATTTTTAATTATATTTTTGTCTTTATATTTTGATTTGTGTGTGTGTTCTGATAAATCTGCTCTTATGTCTTTTGTTTTCTTTGTATTTTTCTTTACCACATTAAAAATTTTTTTCTTTACCACATTGTTAGTTCCTTTTTCTTGCTAATATTTTAGAATTTATTCATACTATTTTGAATCTACTATATTTTTAAAAAATTATGCCTTTATTTTGATGTCAACTTCAATAGTGAAATGAAATCTATTGAATCTTCCTATTTCGGAATGAGATCAAGACAATTATGTAAAAGCCCCTTATTTTTCATATTTTGGGCAAACAATTTGTAATGTTGGTTCTGGGTGTGGTGGCTCACACCTGTAATTTCAGCACTTGGAGAGTCCGAGGTGAGAGGACTGCCTGAGTCCAGGAGTTCGAGACCAGTCAGGGCAACATGGTGAGACCTTGTCTTTCCAATAAATCAAAGTCTGGGCATATAGTCCCAACTACTTGAGAGGCTGAAGTGAAAGGAGCACCTGAGTCCAACAGTTTGAAGCTGCGGTGGTTGTGCCACTGCACTCCAGCCTGGGTGACAGAGTGAGACTTCGACTCAAAAAAAATAATAATAATGTTGGTTATAGATATTCCAATTTTTCCTTTTTAAATACTCTCATAAGAATTTATTTTTGATATTTACATTAAACTTTACAGACATATTAACGATTAATAACAATTATTTAGAATGAGCAGTTTTACAGGATTCGTTTCTCACTTTTTTTCCTTGACCACTCTTCTGGATGTGTTTCAATTAGTTTAGTTTAGTTTTGTTTTTGAAACATAAGATTAGCATAATTTTCTATATGCCCTGGGAATGCAGACTTGTATCTGATACATCTCTAAAGTGTGAGTGCTTTTAGCTCTACCATGCTTCCTGGCTCACCACAATCTCTGTTTCTCCCTCCTGCCTGCTTGATCTGCCTGTCTGCATAACACCTTGTGTTGATAAATTCTCTTCTAGACCACATACAATTTCAAATATCTGGGGTTTAAAGTGAGATCCTGTGTTTTGACATTGAATTACACTGTGCCTTATGCCTTTTTTTCCCCCTGGACTTAGGCTTTGGAAGATCGGGTATGGGAACTCTTGCAGGAAGCAGACAAGACAGCTGAAGAGAACAAGGATCAGAGTCAGGTCTATGACGCCATGGCGAAGACGTTGGGTGAAGCGTGGGCAGCCCTGGTCTCCATGCTTGAAAGAAGAAGGGAACTCCTCAAGTTGACCTCTGAATTTTTTGAAAATGCCTTAGAGGTGTGTGAATTAAAAAACTTCCCCTTTCTCCGAGATCAGAACATACATGAATAACAATCCTGAAAGTGTTTTATTTCCACAAATAGACATTGCAATGAGTTAAAAAATGACAGAATAACCAATACATACATAATACATTTAACTTTTGATGATCAAAAAGTAAAATTGCTAATATTTTGTGTAGGTCTTTAAATGAAAACAAAGTGCAGTTAGCTAAAATTAAATAAAATATTTAGTAAAAATGGGGATGCTAACTCATAAGTTGTTATGATTTATTTTCCTATTTAGAATATAGTGATACAGTTACTAAATCAAACAATTGTCCTAATTATAGGATTACTAAAAAATGATGATCTGGGGTTTTCTTATTGGTTAAAAGCCGGAGAGTAAACCTTCTTCTGCTACTTTTTTTTTTAAAGCAGTTACAGAATATTCCATTGGATGTTTGACTTGTAAATACAGCATTTTATAGAGTACTTTCCTAAGGTATATAATTGATTTTCCATAGTTTGAACTCACTAAAATACAAGAGAAAGAATAATCCTGGACTTAAGAAGGTCATTTCTCCCTGTAACTTTTCTTTAACTCTGCAAATTTTTTGAAGTTCCCAGTTTCAGAATGTGAGATTCAAAGAACATCATCAAAAGAGGTGTTATATTTGGTGTGAGACTTTTATTGGAAATTTCACTTTTAACTTCTCTGTCAAGTGGCAGCCCATTCATTCTGATGTAAGAGCACTGCTTCATTATGATAAAGCACCAACATTGAAAAATATGACATTTTTTAGTTAAAAATTCAGGACTTAAATCCAAAATAATGAAGGAAAGAAGATTAGTGGTAGAACATAAAAACTGACATAGACAATCTCATGCATAATGAACTCATTTAAAAACAAAAGAGAGGAACAAAAACCTTATTGTAACTTTCAAGGTTTGTTTTCCACAATTTGAACTCTTAAGTTCAACTCATGGTTCATTTTACAGACCATCCTGGGAAAAGGTTCCAAACACAATATTTTTTCCTGAAAAGAAATATAGCATCTGAAATACACCTACAAAGGCCAAATTATAAACACATCTGATTCATTCCATCTTAGTAAGAGGGGTATAGGTGTCAACCGCTCTTGAAACTCAGATCTTTTGAGTACAGGAAATTACCCTTTTTCTAACATTAGAGCCGATATTTGTTTCTCACTGTGCTTTAGTGTTAATGCTAGCTTATTCTCTCTCTGATGGGTAAATTACTTTCGTATATTGTGTGAAGTAAAAGGAAATGAGAGGTCAAACCATGATTCAACCCTGCACTCTTATTCTTGCACTTGACTGAGCTTTTATTGGCTCTAATGAAAAGACTAATTGTTTGTGTATTATTCTACATCCAATTTTGTGGATCATTTCCTACTAAGCTGAAGACAAAGTCCTATATATTCTTCATGCTCCTTTTGTATGCCAAAGCAATTTCCATTAGTGATATAAAAAAGAAGAGGGTGAAATTAACTCTAGGGTCTTGAAAAGTGTTCCCTGTTGCCACTTCTACCCTGTACAAGCTACAAAAAGAAGAAAGGTGTAACTTTTAGGTGGAGAAAAGAAAACATCAATAAGATAAACGTTAACATGATTTTAGGGAAGATTTTTCTGAGTAAAGAATTATTTACTTATTGATTAATTCATTTTTAAAATTTTGAATAAGCCGAAATATAGATGTAAGTTGTACAATGACTCCAAAACATTTAAAAATAATCTACAGGGAGGAAACAAATCACCTACTAGGAGTGATTTTTTTTCTTTGAAAGTTCTCCTTAAAGAATATCTTTAAAATTAGTTATTAGAAATTTAGTGAATTAGAGATGTAAATGACATGTGATATGACTCCCTTATTGAACTATGTGCATGAAGGAATTCTTTAGAAATGTAAAACGACTGATTATTGCTTGACTATTGTTATCATAGGATGGTTTCAGGCTCAGACTTATCCGTCAGGTAGGTTATTCTCTTGTCAAGCACTGGGCTGCAATTCAGGAACATTGCCTCTCATCGGCAATGGCAGATGTCCATCAGGCTATTCCAACCAGATGGCGGAGGCCTCCTCTGCATTTCCTTGCCCGTGCCCCTGTCAGCAGTCTCTCACCATTCCATTCCATTTACAATTGGATTTTTTATGACTGTTGTAATAACCAAAATACAGATCATGTAATCAAATAGTTACATTAAAGTACTAAAAATCACCATATTCGAAGATGATAGTTTGAAAAAGACTTTAAAAAGAAGGCAAGCACTGTGGTAGGCTTCTGTGTCTTCCACACTGATACTTTTCTTTAATTAGTTTATTCTAAACTGAATTCAAAAGTGAACATATCACTTAAAATTATCTTAGAAACTGTAATAATTACCACTGAGTCTTAGTGTTAAAACAAATCAACTTTTTGTCTGCCACTATAGACATACTATGATAGCATAACTAAATATATTTTGCCTTCTTCTAAAATTTGTTTCAAAGATTTTTCCCTGAGAATTTTAACATCTCTTTTAGCATCTCTCTCCCCTTCCTACTTGCTCCATGGAGAAAAAGAAGATCAGTCATAGTCATCACCATTTAGGGATCAAATTACTATGCAGTTTCCTTGAACAGAGGAGAAATTTTCCACAAGTTGTTCTTGCTTTATCTAATCTCATTTTAGTTATATAATGCATACAAATTATTGTCTTAAAATGCAAATTATAGATTCAAAAGTTAACAATTTCCTCCCCCCTTCAGTCATCTCTAATCCTAATTCTTCTCATTAAGGTCACCGTTTGATATGTATCTTTTGAGACCACTTTCTGTACAAATATATATTTTCTTGCATTGTATAAAAATGGGATTAGACTATGTATTGTTCTGCAATGTGCATATTTCACTGCTAAATTCAGTCATAGAGGAAAACAATAACTTCAATCTTCCCTCAAAGTTTGTAAGTTAAATTTACTTGTAATTATGTGGGTTACCTGTTAGCTAAGCTAACTTTTTTTTTTTTGGTTTTCCTTTGCAACTTTCTGCTTATTCTTAATTGTTTTAGAATGTTGAAAGTGACTGTATTCATTACACAGAACACCGTAATTTTGATTGAAAAAATTTAATAGACATTTGAACAGTAAACAAGTTGATTTAATTTTAGAATACATGACATAATTCCAAGAATGGAAGAATCCAAAAGAAGAAAACATTTTGTAAATTGACTATATGCAAACACACAGCCTCCTCAAACACCCTATACCAACACACACTCATGCATACAAACATACACACTTGCACAAACACACCACATAGTCAGTTAGGCTATTAGTTTGTGAAAAAACATCTACAAATAACTTAATTTTTATTCAAATGTCTTTCCCCTGTATTTTTCTTGTAGTTTGCTATTAAAATTGACCAAGCTGAAGATTTTCTCCAGAATACTCATGAGTTTGAGAGTGCTGAGTCTTTAAAATCACTTCTTCAGCTTCATGAACATCATACTAAAGGTAAGAAATGTTTCTTTCTCACAGAAGCTTTTAAAGATTTTAAAAGATGTTAATACGATAATATTTATGCATGACTGTATTTTTAATTTATCTACTTATGTTTACCTCCACTTGTTTCAAGAAAGGTTAACTAAAGCTTTATTTTTGGTCATCTTTTGGAAGAAAGAGCTAGTTATAAATTATTCTAAGGGGATGGTGGAGAAAGGGCCTCAGGAGATTCAGTTATTTAGTCTGCTAGACTTGGGCTCCCGAGGATACATGCTATTTCCACCTTGTTCATTCTTTCATCCTCAGCATCTAGCAAGGTGCCTGGCACACAGTAGATCGTCAAGAAATAGGCCAAGTACCGTGGTTCATGCCTATAATCCCAGCACTTTAGGAGGCAGAGGCAGGAGAATCCCTTGAGCACAGGAGTTCAAGACCAGCCTGTGCAACATAGTAAGACCTCCTCTCTACGAAATAAATTAAAAATTAGCCAGTCATGGTGGTGCACACCTGTAGTCCCAGCTGCTCAGGTGGCGGAGGTAGAAAGATCACCTGAGCCCAGCATTTTGAGCTGTGATTGTGCCACTGCACTCCAGCCTGGGTGACAGAATGAGACTCCGAATCAACCATTTAAAAAAAGAAGGAAGGAAGGAAGGAAGGAAGGAAGGAAGGGAAGGAAGGAAGGAAGGGAGAAATAAGTATTTATTTTTTTATTATAAAGATGTGGGGTACAATTCAGGGTTAGATATACAAACGTTGATTATACAGGTACCCTTATTGATGAGGTGTGCCCCTCCCTCCCCTGGCAGTTACCTTCAACTGCCAATCCCACCCCACCTTTGGCAGTTTCCCACTACTGCCAATTCCTTTCTTATAGTATGACAATTGTTCACTTATGAGTGAGAACATATGGTACTCTGTTTCTGTGACAGATCACTGAGTGTGATCGACTTTAAATCCATCCAAGTTGCTGTGAGTCTGTATGTTTGTCCTTCTTTATGTCTACATAATTCAATTGTGTATATGTACTACATTTTTTTTTGAGTTGGAGTCTCACTCTGTCGCCCAGACCGGAGTGCAGTGGCCGCTCCCGGCCACCGCAGCCTCGACCTGCTGGGCTCCGGCAATCCTTCCGCCTCAGCCTTCCGAGTAGCCAGAACTACAAGCGTGCGCTACCACGCCCGGCTGATTTTTTGATTTATTGTAGAGATGAGGTCTCGCTGTCCAGGCGGGTCTCGAACCCGCGGGCTCAGGCAATCCAATCACTTCAGCCTCCCAAAGGCGCGGGATTACAGGCTGAGCCACCGAGCCCGGCTGTACTACATGTTTTTTATCCAGTCCAGCTTCCATGGGCAGCGTGGTTGGTTTCATGTTTTTGATATTGTGAATAGAGCTGCAACAAACATATGTGTGTCTTTTTGTATCTTTTTTGTGGGTATCTTTGTTTTTGCAGGTATCTTTTTTGTAGAATGACTTGAGTTACTCCAGGTATATTCCCAATAGGGGAATTGCAGGGTTGTATGGAAGGTCAATTTCTAGTTCTTTCAGAAATTGTCACACTGTCTTCCAAAAAGATTGCATTAGTTTGCATTCCCACCAGCAGTGTAGAAGCATACCTTTTTCTCTCCATCCTCGCCAGCATCTGTTGTTGTTTGTTTTATTAATGATGGCCATTATTACTGGGGTTAGGTGGTATCTCAGTGTTTTTTTTGTTTTGTTTTGTTTTTTGAGTTGGAGTCTCACTCTGTCGCCCAGACTGGAGTGCAATGGCCGCTCCCAGCCACCGCAGCCTCGACCTGCTGGGCTCCGGCGATCCTTCCATCTCAGCCTTCCAAGTAGCCGGAATTACAGGCATGTACTACCACGCCCGGCTGATTTTTTGGTTTATTGTAGAGTTGAGGTCTCGCTGCCCAGGCGGGTCTTGAACCTGCGGGCTCAGGCAATCCACTCACCTCAGCCTCCCAAAGGCGCTGGATTACGGGCTAAGCCACCGAGCCTGGCTTCAGTGTGTTTTTGATTTGCATTTCTGTGATGATGAGTGAGGCTGAGCACTTTTTCATGTGTCTGCTGGCTGCCCATATATATTCTTTTGAGAAGTGTCTATTTATGCCTTTTGCCCACTTTTTAATGGGGCTGTTTGTTTTTTTACTTTCGGTGTGTTTGAGTTCCTTGTAGATCCTATATGTTAGGCCTTAGTCAGATATACAGTTGGCAAATATTTTTTCCCATTCTGTGGGCTGTCCCCTTGTTCTCTTGATAGTTTCTTTTGCTTTGCAGAATCTCTTCAGTTTGATGCGGTCCCTCTTGTCTATCTTATTTCTTAAGGTATGGGCACTTGGTTACCAGTTCCAATTTCCATAAGGGTGTCTCCTACGTTTTCTAAGATTCTTATAGTTTGAGGTTTTACATTTAGGTCTTTGATCCATTTGGAGTTAATTTTTGTGTATGGTGTTAGGTAGGGGTCCTGTTTGAATCTTCTGCATGTGATCAGCCAGTTTTCCCAGCACCATTTACTGTATAGGTTCTCCTTTCCCCAGTGGTTGTTGTTGGAGGCTTTGACAAAGATGAGTTGGTTGAGAAATTGAGGTTTTGTTTCTAGAGTCTCTATTCTGTTCCATTGGTCTATATGCCTGTTCTTGTACCAATACTAGGCTGTTTTGATTACTGTAGCCTTATAGTAGAGTTTGAAGTCTGGAAGTGTGATACCTCCTGCTTTGTTCCTTTTGCTGAGGATTGTTTTGGCTATTCATGGTCGTTTATGTTTCCATATGAATTTCTGTGTTTTCATTTCCAGGTCTGAGAAGAATGGTGTTGGTAATTTTATGGGTATTGCGTTAAATCTGTAGATTGCCTTTGGTAGGATGGACATTTTAACAATGTTAATTCTTCCTATCCATGAGCATAGAAAATTTTTTCATTTGTTTGTGTCTTCTTGGATTTCTTTGAGCAGTGTTTTGTAGTTTTCATTGTAAAGGGCTGTCACTTCTCTGGTTAGGAAGATACCGAGGTATTTCATTTTATTGTGTGGCTGTTGTGAATGTGATTGTGCTTTTAATTTGGGACTCTGCCTGCTTGTTGTTGGTGTATAGGAATGCAACTGTCTTTTGCACATTTATTTTGTACCCCAAGACTTTGTCAAAGGCCTTTATCAGTGCTAGCAGGCTTTTGACAGATTCTCTTAGATTTTCAAGGTATTGGATCATATCATCAGCAAAGAGGGATACTTGACTTCCTCCTTTCCTATTTGGACACCCCTGATTTCCTTCTCTTGTCTAATTGCCCTAGCTAGGACTTCCAACACAATGTTGAACAAGAGGGGTGAGAGTGGGCAACCTTGTCTTGTTCCAGTTTTCAGGGGAAATGTTTCCAGCTTCTGTCCATTTAGCAATATGTTAGCTGTGGGTTAATCATAAATGACACTTACTATTTTGAGGTGTCTTCCTTCTGTACCTAGTTGTTTGAGGGTTTTAATCAAGAAGGGATGCTGGATTTTATCAAAAGCTTTTTCTGCATCTAATGATATAATCATGTGGTTCTTGTTTTTACATCTGTTGATGTATTTAATTACTTTTATGGTCTTGTGAATGTTGAACCAGCCCTGCATCCTGGGCATGAAACCTACTTGATCGTGGTGGATGATTTTTGAGATGTGTTATTGGATCTGATTTGCTAGAATCTTGTAGAGGATTTTTGCATCAATGTCAATAAGGGATATTGTCCTGTAGTTCTTTTTGTTGTTGTTGTTGGAGCTTTACCTGGTTTGGATATCAGTGTGATGTTAGCTTAGTAAAATGATTTGGGTATAATTCCATCTTTCTCAGCTTGCCTGGAATACTTTAAATAGGATTGGTATCAGCTCTTCCTTGTATATTTTGTAGAATTCTGCTGGAAAGCCATCTACTCCAGGGCTTTTTTTTTTTTGAATGACAGAGTCATTTTCCTGGGTTGTTATTTGTCCATTTAATGTCTCAATGTTTTCTTGTTTCAATCTGGGGAGGTTGTGTGATGTTAGAAAGTCCTCCATTTCATTTAGGTTATCAAGTTTGTTTCCATATAGGTGTACATAGTAATCTTCGATAATCTTTTGTATTTCTTCAGGGTCAGTTGTGATTTGATCTTTTGTATTTCTGATTGTGTTTATTTGGGCTTTCTTTCTCTTTTCCTTGGTCATTCTGTCTAGGGGGTCCATTAATCTTGTTAATCCTTTCAAAGAATCAGTTTTTTGCTTTGTTGGTGTTTTCTATGATATTTTTATCTTTGTCCTGTATTTGGGCTCTTATTTTTGTGATTTGGATTCTTCTGCTAAAGTTGGGGTTTTGGTGGTTTTCTCGCTCCAGCTCCCTTAGGTGATTTGTTAGACTCTCAGCTTGTGATCTTTCCGTTTTCTTGATGTGTGCTCGTAGAGATATAAATTCCCCTCTTAGAATTGCTTTCATGGCATCCCAGAGGTCTTAGTAAGATGTTTCTTTGTTTTCATTTGTTTCCAGGAATCTTTTAATTTCTGCTTTGATTTCAGTGTTAACCCAGTAGTTGTTCAGCATCATGCTGTTTAGTGTCCATGTCTTTGTGGGCTTTGGGGAAATTTTGTTGGTGTTGATATTTATTTTTATTCCACTGTGGTCTGAGAATGTGCATGTCATAATTTCAACTTTATGGAGTTTGTTTAGGCTTGATTTATGGCCAGGGGTGTGATTGATCTTGGAGTATGTTCCATGTGGTGATGAGTAGAATGTATAATCTGTGGCTGTTGGGTGGAATAATCTGTAAGTATTTATTAAGTCCATTTGGTTGAGGACATTCTCTGTATCTCTTGTGCTTGACTGGTCACACCTCTAGTGAGATGGGGAAAGTTTTCTTGGATTACCTCCTGCAATACTTGCTCCAAGTTGTTCTCCATTTCCCTTTCTTCTTCTAGGATACCAATCAGACATAGGTTCAGCCTCTTGGTGTAATCACACATCTCTTGTAAAGTTTGTTCTTTCTTTCTGAGTCTATGTTTTTTTACAGATTGGATTAATTCCATGTTCTGGTTTTTAAGTTCTTCAGCCAGATTAATTTTGCTTTCCTTGCATGTCATTTTGTTATTTATTTCCTGGATGAAAATTTTTATTGCCAAAATCTGTTACAAGTTCTTTCAGTATTGCATCTTGTCTTTCTTGAGTCTTATTCACTCTTTCCATTCATTTCCTAATCCCTGTCGTATTCTGGTGCTATTCGTTGGTGGCTTCCATTGTTTGGGCACCGAAGTCTGATTTTTCAGGAGTTTTTTCTTTGGTACATTTGAAATTGCCTGTGATCTTTCTTTTGTTTTTCCTCATCTGTGATAGATCTCTTGTTTTTCTCTCTAGTTTGTTATTCAGTATCAGTGTGAGAGGCTTTCCCTTCTAATGTTTGCTCAGCCCTCTATTCTTCCCTAATCTGTGCTCTAGATTTGTTCTATTTTGAAATAGGATGGTGGATGGGAAGCTTTGCTGTCTCTTGTAGCTTTTGAAAGTCAAGTAAAGTAGGGAATGGGGCTCCAGGATTCGGAAACTACTTGCAAATTACAATGTTCACTTATTGTGGTATGTATTCCCTGAGACCCATTCCCCACCACCATGCTGTATGACAATGCAAAGCAGAAATCAATGCAAAAACAACTGAACACACACACACACAGACATACACACAAACCCCAAAACAAACTGGAATAACAACAAAGTGAAACAAAACAAACAACAACAAAAAAAACCCCAAAAACTGAATACACACACACACACACACACACACACACACACACACACACACACACCCCTAGCACAAAGTGAATGGAGGAGAAAAACAGAAAGACTGGAAAAAAAATGGAATTCAGATTGAATCCTCACACATATATTGACACACAACTTAAACTATAAAAAATGAATATAAAATGAATATAAAAAACCCAAAACAAAAGAGCAAAAACAAACCTACAACAACAAAATTGAAAGGTGAACACTCAATCATTCACATACACATATAAACAGAAAACAACAAATTAAAAAAGTAAGAAACAGAAAAAGAAAAGATAAAAAGAAAAAAATGGGAGAGGGGATGCAGATCACACCCTCACATACACATTCATGCACAAAGGAAAAATATTTTTTTAAAAAATGAACTAACAAACAGGCAAAAAAAATTTTTTAAATTAAAAGAAATTTAAAATAAAAAAAAGAAATCTTGTCCTCTTGTGGCTGGCTCTGTAATTGTTCCTCTAATCAGGTCTCTCCTGCAGAGTCACCTCTTTCACTCCTCAGTGTCCAGTACAGGGGAGGAGGAGGGGCAGTGGAGGTGGGTGGGGCTGCAGTCCTCCCCTCCCACTCTCCTATGGTCAGTGAGATCTCCTCTGGAGGGGAGGTGTAGGATTGTCTCTTCCCCAGGTATGTACTGGCGCACGGCTTATCCTAGAATGGAGTTCTCCTATCGCAACTGATATCCAGGCTCCATCTGGGTTTGTCCCTCTCAGTCGTGGCCCCGCAGTGTGGGTCTGACCTTCAGAGGATTGCTGGGGAGGAGGGGGTTTGGGTCAGCCCGGAACTCACCACTGATCTCTTTAGAGTCCTTCCTTGTCCTTTTCCGGCCACACCCTTTGTCCCGCAGCTAGATCAGGGTAGTGGGTGGGGCGCCTGGAGCTCAGCACTCGGCAGGTCCCTCTGAAGTTGGTACTTTCAGGATAGTCTCTCTGGATCATGATCAATCCCTGAGTAGTTGGTTTGCCAGTCATAGAGATAGTGTCTGTTGCTCCATGGTGAGCAAGTCGGAGGACTTTCCTGCCCTGCCTTCAAGGTGGTGGTGGGGTGCCTCTCTTGTTCTCTTCCATGTGACTTTGCCTCTGGACTCCCTCCGCAGTCCCTGCTGCCAGTGCCCTGCCAGTGACCTGCCAGGCGTTGAAGTGGTGAGACAAAGCCTGGAGCCGGCAGTCTCTCCTGCTGCAGGGGTGAGGCAGAGCCTGGGGCGGTAGTCTCTCCCCACTGCTTCCTCACAGGAAAACCTCTGTCTATTAAAAAAAATTGGTGCTCAGCTTCTGAGACCTGGGAAGAGCCAGTGACCAAGCAGAGAAGCTACAGCACTAGCTGCTTGCACCAGGGCGCTGGCCACTTGCTCAGGAGACCCCACTTAGTCAGTGTCTCCCAGCATTTTCTTCCCAGGAAGGGTTCGGTTGATTTTGGTTTTTTAATGGCACTCGGCTTCTGCATCCTGGGAATCGCTAGGGTCCAAGCCCAGCAGCTGCAGCACCAGCCGCTGCACTAGGAGAGCCCTGGCTGTTAGCTCCCTAACCCTCACTCAGTCAGCCATTCACATACCCTCATGAGCACTCATGCACTCACCAGCACGTACACAAAATTTTCCATATACTCACTCACTCACACCAGGACTTGCATAGTCTGACTGGCTCGGCCATCATCTTTCCGTCTCCCCCTTCAAGGAATAAGTATTTCTTGGTTGAATAAGTGGCTGAATTCAGTGAACCTTCCTTCTAAAGGTCAACAAATGAAGGTCATCCTTTAAGTAATGGATAAGGAAAATTCCTCTTTCACTATTGCAGTTAAAAACAAAAAGGAATAGTGAATTTTTCCAGATAATAATCTAATGAAACATTATACAATACAGTTTCAATTCCCTCTGAACAACTAAAAAGATAGTCTAATTGCTAACCAACAATTAGTATGGCAGGCCTTCCCACCAGAATTTGGAGCAGGCCAGGAGTAGTATAGGGAAGGCATTTGTGGAAGAATAGTGGGTACCTATCATCTTTTGCTGTGGAAGTAGTTTAGATAAATAGATAGGAAAAACCACTTCTTTTCTTCCTAATGTGTCTTCTAATTTTCTGCCAAAGGGAATTGGGTTTGAGTGGAATGATGTCCTGAATTAATTTGCCACAGTTTTAACTCATTTCTGCCTTTACAAACCTGTCATGCTGGACAGGGGCAAAAGGTATCATTCAAGTCACAAACAGACCTTGTGTTTATATCACCCTTCAAAGGACCCTAGATAATAGATCATTCTGATTAATTACATGACACAATTTTCTGAAATTCAAAGATTAAAGGACTCAATCTCTTCTATGAAAATTTTTATGAGATCCTATCAAATACATGTAAGTTATTTTAACTGATAATTCTTCTGTAAGACCCGTCACTAACAGGGATTTTAAACAGCATCAAAAGATTTTGCATTAAAGCAGTGACTGCCTGTTTTATATGGCAGCAGTAATCTAACTGGGTCCAAAGAGGGTGAGCAGAATCCCATAAAATTCCTCCTAGGAGACTGGAAGGCGAGTCAAGTCCAGGTAACAGATGGGTTCTGTGGTCTCAATTCAATCTTCTTCCAACCAACATGATCATCACACAGCCGTTTTACCTCCAGAAAACTGACAGTGATGGATGCTTTTGTTGGAGTGGTTCATTACTGAGACAATCAAATGAAAGCATGTTCCAGAGGGACTAGGGGTTGGTAGAAGCAGGGGCTTTCCATAATTATTTGGGGATGGAGTTTAGCTATTACTGCCGCTGTTGGCTCCTTTAAGGTTACTAGGATCTGTGGTGCAGTGAGAGCCTTTACATGGAGCACATGTTGCCTTGTTCGCATTGCCCTGGCATCCAACTGACAGCAAAACCAGTGTCTTGCTTATCAGAGATGAGTCCTCCGGGTCAATGAGATGGATAAAATTGCTAGCTGAAGGCAGGAAGCATAGTTTATTTCTCATGACAAAATATTTTCCATC
Organism: Cephalopachus bancanus; assembly: GCA_027257055.1. Lineage (NCBI taxonomy): Eukaryota > Metazoa > Chordata > Mammalia > Primates > Tarsiidae > Cephalopachus > Cephalopachus bancanus. The sequence goes on from JAPVLO010000204.1 coordinate 9,684,458, forward strand.
TTGATGGCATGTTCTTTGTGAGGTTTTTGTGCCCCTCTGTGTGATACTTGAAGCACAGGGATTGCTGAGGACTCGGATCTCAGGATACCTGGCTCTCAATTCATATGCCCAATAATAGCTTCAATGGTTTTGCTTCATAAAACAAACAAAAAGGGAACTGATGAAATTTATTAACCAATCAATTCAGTGGGATATTATTAAAATTAGCTGATTTGAAATGCATATTCAATGGCGGAATTCTGATTTTAAGTAAAGACTTCATACCTATTATCGTTACATTTAAGGAAATAAGATACTCATATGTCCATAAGTACAGCTGGCAGTTTTAATAAGCATCTGAGATGTTTATCAGTTGAGTGGTATAAAATGTGACTGTTAAGATGACAAAAACTGGAAAAACTGTAGTCAGAGTTACCCCTAATAGTCATTTTATTTCAATTAGCTTTTCCCTTATTCAGCAATGCTAGGGCTATGTTATGTGCAAAGAACATAACACTGCGGAAATCAGGACCAGGATGAATGGGTTACAGTTTCTGCCCTGTAGAATGTTTCAGAATAAGTTGGTCCCCTCTTCCATATGACACTTCTTGAAATGTATTCTCTCCCATCTTCTCTCTTTTAGGTTGAACATGCCTACTTAGTTTAAGTCTTTTCCAGTAAACATGGTTTCAAGACTTGCTGGCCTAGTAACCCTCAATCCAGCAACACATAATTAAATATTTTCTGATCCTATACCTTGTGAGAAACCCAGAGCCATGCATCAGGGAAACACAAGGTCCTTTTCCTCAGGAAGCCTGCAGTTTAGCAAGGCATGTGCACACTTGTTGGTAACTTCCCTCTATACTTCCTGTGGATGTCTCTGTTACACCACCTCACACACTGAGTTGTAATAATTTATTTTATTATTTATCCCCATCACCAGATCATGAGACACTGAACCTCCAAAGCTCAGAATAATGTCCAAGCCGAAGTATGTTTATTGAGTGTCTGTAATTCTATTGAAAGACATGGAAGACTGATGTAACAGTGAGCAATAAACAGGATGCCACAGGGTCATTAAGGAGAAGAAAATTTACTCTAAGCTCTGAAGAATTACAATTTCACCCTCCAGTTTTCTAGAGGTCTTCTTGAGATGAACATAAGACCCCAAAATGCTGCACTGCAGGAAGAATCATATTATTACTCCCTTTTTATTAGATGCTGCTATATCTTAAGCATAACTGGGATATAGGCCCATGGGGAGCCATTCTACTATTATCTCTACTTTTGTGTATATTTGATATACACAACTAAATACATTTTTTAAAATAATCCCACTGAGGAACATTTGGAATATTCTAAATAGTATTAGAAAGAAATATCATCCAAGATCCCTATACCAATACTGTGACCTTGATACTTTTTCAGAAAGTACTCATTTAGAAAGGTTATTTAATAAACTATAAACCCATCTAACTTGTGTATGTCCTCATTTTTCCATCCTAAATTGGTTATTGATACATAATAATTATGGCAAATTGTGTAGGTGTTAGTATAAAATGTTATCTATTTTATAAACATTAATGTTAATTTTTTTAGATACAATGAAAATTAATCAAAACAATTCAACAGTGAAAATTTATTGAATATCTATTAGTGTCACATCACAAAGTATTGTCAGTAAGTAGGGTTTTGTATGTGCAGAAATATATAATCTTTAGAATACATTGACTTTAGAGATGTTATATTCTTGAAGTTTGCCGTATATCTAGATAGTTTACTCTTGAGGAAAAAAATGCATCACTTTGTTTGATCAATTGATGGAATAAATCGCTAGGAAAATGAAAACTGTGACAAGCAAGATTTGTGAAATTGGAAAAGGAAAACCAAAGAAACCAAGAGAAGAATTTATCCGCTTTAATATCATTGTGGTAGCAGATAACGGACTGATCTCAGCTTGGGTACATTTTACAAGCTGACTTTGGCTTAGGAGGCTGTATGCCTAATGGTACTGTGGTAGTGGTTATCCTAATTTGTCAGAAGCTGAAACAGAAAACCAGGAAAAAGAAATGCAAACTTTATTTTCGACTAATTGTATGTATTCACATGGGAACCCAAGCAGGCTGACCTGGTCCACTGTCAGTCTGCAGTACCCTAAGTACCTAAAGTTATACTTCTCTCTGTCATTTGAAAAGTGGAGAAAGAGCTAGCTGCAGGAGAGAAGAAAATACCATGTGGAAATCCTGCCGCCCTCCCTATGTCCTGTGCATGTGTGTGCATGGTGTGTGTAGCTGTTCATAATATAACAAGCTCTTCAATGCAAAGGAAACAAATCTCTCTCTACATATGTACATATGAAAGGAGAACCTGCCATACATCCTACTACATTAACATGATACAAATTAAAACTCTGTGGTCTGATAAGCAAGACCTTCTAGAACCTGCCTTTACCTCATTTCTCCAGTTGTTTCTTTTATTTCCCCCATAAAAATTTACTCTTGGGCTGGGCACAGTGGCTCAAGCCTGTGATCCCAGCACTTTGGGAGGCCGAGGCGAGAGGATTGCCTGAGACCGGGGGCTCGAGACCAGCCTGGGCAACTTGGTGAGACCTCGTCTCTATAAGAAATCAATTAGCTGGATGTGGTGGCACATGCCTATAATTCCAGCTACTTGAAAGGCTGAGGCAGAAGGATTACCTGAGCCCAGCAGGTCGAGGCTGTGGTGGCCATGAGCCATGAGCCACTGCACTCCATCCTGGGAAGTAGAGTGAGATTCCAACTAAAAAAAAAAAAAAATTTACTCTCATACCCCACATCTTCAAAATAAAAAAAAAGATTTACTCTTGATAGTCTTTTAGATGGTCTAGATAGTCTTTTTCTGCACTCCCCTCCCCTATTTTGTTGTTTGCTTTTACTTATTTTTTTTTTCAAGAAATTTACTCTAATTATAATGGTCTTCCTGACTTTAAAAAAAAAAATTCAGCTGGGCTCGGTGGCTCAGCTTGTAATCCCACGCCTTTGGGAGGCTGAGGTGAGTGGATTGCCTGAGCTTGCGGGTTCGTGACCCGCCAGGGCAGTGAGATCTCATCTCTACAATAAATCAAAAAATCAGCCAGGCGTGGTAGCGCGCGCCTGTAGTTCCAGCTACTTGGAAGGCTGAGGCGGAAGGATCGCCGGAGCCCAGCAGGTCGAGGCTGCGGTGGCCGGGAGCGGCCACTGCACTCCTGTCTGGGCGACAGGGTGAGACTCCAACTCAAAAAAAAACCCAAAAAACAAAAAACAAAAAAATCCTATTTAAGTTCTCTTATCCTTGTGTCCTGGTTCAAGTCTGCGGTTGTTTTAGTTTTTTATTTTGGTTCCGTTGCATTGTCAACTCCCAATCAAATTGTTCAGAGCACACAATCACAGTCTCCTCACTCTGAGCAGATTTTTATTGACTGATCCAAAACATGTGGAATAAACTACTTCCAATTATTTCCTTTTTATCTCAGAAAACCTGTTTATAGTATATTCACCTATGTCATTCTTCCAGCTCTCAAAAAAGAAAAACTGGCCTAACCACCTCAGTCTGCATCACTGCTGTGTCATAACCTGCCAGAATTTAGAATGCCAGAGTGCCACCCTGTAGTGGAAAGAATACTGAGCACCTCATCACAAGACTTAAATTTTAGCACTGGCTCAGCTCACTTTTAGTAGTAGCACTTGGCAAAGTGCTTATTCTTAGCGAGCTCTCCACAGTTTGTCCCACTCTAAAAATAAAACACAGCATAGTCAATCCTGCTGTGCTCTTGAGAGACTATCCTAGCATTTTCTTCTCTTCTAACAACAAATGTCTCAAAGATTGTCCTACCTTGTTGCCTTTATTTCATTGCTACCCTCCTACTTCTCAACCTGGGAACTTGTCTTTGGTTTCCAACACAAAATCCCGAGTCTTCTCTTTTGGCATCTCTTGAGAACTACTGATTTCTAGCATCTATAGCTCCCGTAATTCTTCCACTATTAAAAACATTTGATCTCAGCCGGGCTCGGTGGCTCTGCCTGTAATCCCGCGCCTTTGGGAGGCTGAGGTGAGTGGACTGCCTGAGCCCATGGGTTCGAGACCCACCTGGGCAGTGAGACCTCATCTCTACAATAAATCAAAAAATCAGCCGGGCGTGGTAGCGCACGCTTGTAGTTCCGGCTACTCGGAAGGCTGAGGCGGAAGGATCCCCGGAGCCCAGCAGGTCGAGGCTGCGGTGGCCGGGAGCGGCCACTGCACTCCAGTCTGGGCGACCGAGTGAGACTCCAACTCAAAAAACAAAACAAAACAAAACACAAAAACATTTGATCTCACTCAAGCATTCTACATAAATGATTGAACATCTCTGTTGTGCCAGTCACTGTGCTGAGTACTGGGGTTGCAGTCATATCTCCCATTCTCATATTGCATTGGAGCCTAGTAGCAAAGAGACATACTGATCAAATAACCCCACTCAAAGATGGGAAATTAGAGCCATTGTATGAGCTGTGAATGAGAGAAACCTTGTGCTATGAGAACACTTAATAGAATTTGGTCAAATGTTGTTTGTCCTTTGAGGAACTGACATTTGACCTAAATATGAGTAGAATAAAGGTAGAGAAGGAGGTAGTTGAGGAGAATGGTATTACTGTCAGAGGAAAGAGTGATATGTTCAGAGGCAGGAGGGAGTATAGTATGTGTGAGGAATTTTTTAAAGGGATGAAATGTGGAGAGATTGAGACTATCTGAAAGGAAGGTAGAGACTAAACCATACCAGTCCTGGCAATCTATATCAGTGGTCTGTCTTTATTTTTTATTTTTGAGTCTTGGTCTCACTCTGTCACCCAGGCTGGAGTTCAGTGGCATGTTCATGGCCACCATAGCCTCCAACTGCTGGGTTCAGGTGATCCTTCTGCCTCAGCCTTCCAAGTAGCTGGAACCACAGGTGCATGTCACCACACCTGGCTAATTTTTTAATTTATGTATTGCAGAGACAAGTTCTCGCCAAGTTGCCCAGGCTAGTCTTGAACCCCTGGTCTCAGGCATTCCTCTTGCCTCGGCCTCCCAAAGTGCTGGGATTACAGGTGTGAGCCACAGCACCCAGCCTAGTGTTCTGTCTTTTATTTTAAGGTGTTGTGAGGCCATTGTTTGAACTGTGTGTGTGTGTGTGTGTGTGTGTGTGTGTGGTGTGTGTGTGTTATGTGTTACATGCATGTGGCAATGGGAAGTCATTGTTTGAACTGTGTGTGTATGTATGTATGTATGTGTACATGCATGTGAGATATGGCATATTTAGAAAAGATCTCTGTGGCTAAAATGGGGAGAATGGGTGAATGAATTTGAAAGAGGATGCAATTAAGAGAAGACTGCACATGTTCAGGCGACAGATAAGGCTTTCTGTGGTGGGAATGGAGAGACGTGGACAGATGTGGGAGATAGAGGGTAAAACTGATGGGTCTTGATGATGGTAGGATGAGGGAGAAGAATTTTCATGAACGATTCCTGGGTTTCTGGTTGATGGAGAGTAAATGGTTCCCAACTGCTCCTCCAATTGACCCCAATTGTTAGATATTCCTCAATGTGCTGTTCTCAACTCCTTTCCCGTCTATACCTTCTCCCTTGGTGGTTCTTCAATTTTCAGGCTTAAAATCACAATTCTACAAGATATTACCCAAGCCTACAATGCTATTTACTCCAGAGATCACATACCATTGGCCCATTTGAGAGGCACGTATCTGTTGTTTAACTTTTGGTGTTTTTGAATTAAAGAAATATGATTACAAAAGATTTAAAAATCATAAGCTTTCACATAAAAACGGAAACTCTTTTTCTTCATTGTCAGATGGGTAATGTGCCAACATCATAATAAGGCTTGAGGGTGGCACATTTTACCCAGGCACGTGACTACCCAATCATCACAAAATGATCTTACGAATTACAAAATGATCTATATTTCAAACTCTTTTAAACAATTAGAAGCTCTGCCTACACTGGACCCATATTCCCTCATGTCAGAGCTGAGTGACAGCTGACCCTGTTAGACAGAGCCAGCATTTTCCCCTTTGCCATAGCACCTGACATCTGGGCATCTGGCCACATTCATTCAGTTTTTGCTTGACTACTAAAGGCACTAGCCTTTAAGTCTCAGGCTTACAGTTGTCAAATATCTTTACCATTCTGTGGACTGTCTCCCTGCTCTCTTTATGGTTTCTTTTCCTTTACAGAAGCTTTTCAGTTTGATGAAGTCTCACTTGTCTATCTTATCTTTTATGGCATGGGCTTTTGATTAGGAATTGGTTGGTTGCCTATTCCAATTTTCGTAAGGGTGTCTCCTGTGTTTTCTAGGATTCTTGCAGTTTGAGGTTTTACATTTAGGTCTTTGATTCATTTCGAGTTGGTCTTTGTGTATGGTGATAAGTAGGGGTCCCGTTTCATTATTCTGCATGTGGTCAGCCCAGTTTTCCCACCACCATTTACTAAATAAGTTCTCTCTTCCCCAGTGGTTGTCAGTGGAGGCTTTGTCAAAGATAAGTTAGTTGAGAAATTGAAGTTCTGCTTCCTGAATCTCTGTGCTGTTCCATTGGTCTATATGCCTGTTCTTGTACCAGTACCAGGCTGTTCTGATTATTATAGCCTTATAGCAAAGTTTAAAGTCTGGAAGTGTGACAAATCTGACAAAGGTCTAACATCCAGGATATACAAAGAACTCAAATGTGCTGAAAGGAAAAAAACAAACAGCCCTATTAAAAAGTGGGCAAAATATATGAATAGACCCTGCTCAAAAGAAGACATATGAGCAGCCGACATTAAAACCACACGGAGACCACCTAACTCTAGTCAGGATGCCCATCATCAATAACTCAAAAAACAACAGATGCTGGAGAGGAAGCAGGGACAAGAGAATTCTTCTACACTGTTGTGGGAGTGTAAACTAGTACAACCTCTGTGGAATTCCTAAAAGATCTAAAAATCGAACTTCCATATGACCCAGCAATCCCCCTTCTGGGAATATATCCAGAAGAACTCAAATCATTTTATAGAAAAGATAGGTGCACACACATGTTTATTTCAACATTATTCACAATAGCAAAAACATGGAACCAGCTGTGCTGCCCATTGAAGGTGGATGGATAAAAAAAATTTGGTACCTATACACAATGGAATATTATGCAGACATAAAGAAAGAAAAATTACAGACTTTGTGGCATCTTGGATGAATTTAAAGTCTATCATACTAAGTTATGGATCACAGAAACAAAAGATTGAGTGCTACATGTTCTCACTCATAAGCGAATCCTGAACATTTACCATAATACAATAAGAAAGGGATTGGCAGTAGCCAGAAATTGCCAGGGCAAGGAGGGGGCACATAACATCAATAAGCATACCTGATCTCAAACCAGATGAAATTGGGTCCAAAGGGAGGCCAAAACCTTATCTGTATGATAACTTCTTATCTACCTAATCCTGAATTGTATCCCACATCTTTTTTTTTTTTTTTTTTGAGTTGGAGTCTCACTCGGTCACCCAGACTGGAGTGTAGTGGCCGCTCCCGGCCACCGCAGCCTTGACCTGCTGGGCCCAGCGATCCTTCCACCTCAGCCTTCCGAGTAGCCGGAATTACAGGCATGCGCTACCAAGCCTGGCTGATTTTTTGATTTATTGTAGAGAGGAGGTCTTGCTGCCCAGGCGGGTCTCGAACCCGCGGGCTCAGGCAATCCACTCACCTCAGTCTCCCAAAGGCACGGGATTACAGACTGAGCCACCGAGCCTGGCCCACATCTTTAAAATAAATAAAAATACACTTAAAAAATCACCTCATAATATAAAACATCTAAAATATCACCTCATAATATAAATCATTTAACCAGCATCACACCACTAAAAACTGACTGAAGCAGTGTCAAAACCCCACAATCTTTCTACTTTTTATATTGAATCACACTATTGCTGAACTGTAGCATCCTATCATTTGGCAGTTTGTGCTGTAGCAATTGTTACACCAAGATGTTTGACCAGTTGTTTCTTTCACACATCATGGGCAATTTATTTTTACATATTTAAATTCCTTTTGTACAGCTTGCTATTTGTTAACATAAAAGTGACATATATTTTAAATGATTATCAAGAACCCAAATATTACTATATGCAAGCTTGCTCATATAATTATTCTTTTTGCTTTTTGCTTTTCTTCTAGAACTCTTAGAAAGATCTCTAGCCCTGTTAAACAAAAGTCAACAACTCACTGACTTCATTGAAAAATTCAAGCGTGATGGACCTAATGTGAATCCTGAGTTGATTCAGGGAGCTCATCACAGCTGTCTGAAGATCGACAGCCTTCTTGAACTTCTACAAGACAGGAGAAGGCAACTAGACAAGTACCTGAGGCAACAGTGGCAAGAATTGAGTCAGGTTCTGCAGATATGTCAGTGGGACCAACAAGAAAACCAGGTAACCCAGAGGGGCATTGGATGATGTCCTGGCCTTGGCTAATTGATTATTAAGTGAATTAGTCATGTCTTGGACAGTTTCTCAGCCACCATAGACAAATCTTTTGGTCTTTGATTCAAAGGTCTTTCATTCAAACTACCACATTATTTTCTTGTGTAAAGCAAAAACAGAGTTTTATTTTTTTCATTATAATATTGTGGGTTTTTGTTTTGTTTTGTTTTTTGAAGTTGGAGTCTCATTCTGTTGCCCAGGCTAGAGTGCAGTGGCATGATTATAGCCACCGCAGCCTCGACCCGCTGGGCTCAGGCAATCCTTCTGCCTCAGCCTCCCAAGTAGCTGGGACTACAGGTGTGCACCACTACGCCCAACTAATTTTTTTATTTATTGTAGAGACGAGGTCTTGCCATGTTGCCTAGGTTGGTGTTGAACTCCTGGACTCAGCCAATTCTCTCACCTCAATCTCCCAAAGTGCTAGGATTACAGATGTGAGCCACCACTCCGTGCTATATAATACTGATCTTATAAATGGGAGAACATCTGTGGATAGTTTTGAAAATGACTATGTTCTATTGTTGGATTCTTACTTCCTTCCAGGTTACTACTTTTAGACACATTTCTTTAAAATTCTGAAATGTTAATTGCAGTTTTTGTTGAAGTTGAAGAGGCATGATGATGCTGAATTGTGCTAGATTGCCGCTAACATCAGTTAAAAAAAAAAAAAAAAAGTCTGCTGGCCCAAAATAGAGAATGTTCTTAGAAGAGTGGTCTGGTGTCAATGAAGAAATACGACCTTGGCCTATGGCTGGAAGCTCAGTGATCAGAGGGCTTTGGAGGTTGATGCATTTGCAACTCATTAGTGCTCCTTACCCAGACTTCAGGCACCTGTCTGATCAGTTGTCAATACACCTGCCATTGCAGTCCTTTTGCAACAATCATTTGAGAATAAGAGTGGACAGAACTCTCTGCAAGTCCCTAATTCAAACAGGTGGGCTATTTATTGAAACATTTCTAATTGTCCCAATCCCAGATCAAGTCTGTATAAATTAACTGGAAGGAATTTTTAGGAAGAAATGATGGGGTGGGAGGCCTTCTGGTATGGATGCACAGGAGAGGAGTCTTTTCACATGTCTTATATAATTACTCCAATCCAAACTGGAGAGACAGACAGACATACAGCTGGAAAAACACGCGAGTCAGTAGAAACGGGTTATAAGTGCTGGGGATACATTAGACATAAGACAAAGTCCCTTTTCTCTAAGAATTTTCCTTCTAATGCAGTGTTTCTCAACCTTGGCATTAATTTGACATATGGCGCTAGATAATTCCTTCTGGTGGGGACTGTCCAGTGCACTCTGGGATGATAAGCAGTGTGACCTCTACCAGCTAGATCCCAGTAGAACATCCCAGTTTTGACAGTCCAAACTGCCTCCAGATATTGCCAAGTATCTCTTGGGGGGGAAATTACCCCATGTTGAGAATCACTGTTCTAATGGGTTGAGAAGGACATATAATAAACACACGAACAGTGATAAGTGCTATAAGGAAATCAAATTAGGCAATGAACTTGATGTGTGTTGATCAACTTTTAATCAAAGAAAGAATCAAAGAATCCTCTCTGAGGAGATGGCACAAAGCAGAGATCCAGATGCAGACAAAGTCATGTATCCTCCTGTTTGTGTGTTGTCGCTTTCCCTCTAAGTCATGGTACACTCTCTAAGCTACCTCACTTTCATCAGTTTTGCTTTGACTGCTACCAGCTCCTGCACCACTTCAGCTGTGCATTACCTGCCAACCCCTCATCCCACTTTAAGCCATTACGGCCTCCCTCACCTTCACATGCTCATTACCCTAAGCAAAGCACTATCATCCAATAAAATGATCTTTTCCTGATGATTCTGGCATAACAAGGGAAGAATTAATGCTCAGGACAAGAAGCAACTGAAAATTGTCAGACAACTGCTTCCAAGTCGTTCCTAGCATGTGTGGGTCTATCGTAGCATTTACTCTTTCTCTCACTTTCTGTCTATTCTAATCCTGACTGCTGCTGTCCCCTTAAAGAAGCCTCTTTCTTTTTTTTTCCAAGTTAGGGTCTCATTCCGTGATCCTTACTTATTTTTAAGATAGCAATTTTGCCTTTCTGTGCACGACTATGGCAATAATCATTCACTTGAATCCTCTGTAAGATTAAAAAAACTTGAAAATTCAGAAACTTCAAAATGGACATTCTGAACCAGTCATACACTTAAGGGGAATCTAAATACCTTGCTAATCCTGGCAAGAAGAAAGGTGTTTGATAATAACTACAGTAAGGTATTTAAGGTTTCTGATTTGGAATCTCATTTTTTTTTAAAAGAGGATGGTGCTGTTTGTTGGAGAGCTTTCTGAAAAATAGACTTTATTTTTTAGAGCAGTTTCAGGCTTACAACAAAACTGAGAGGAAGCTACAGATATTTTCCAAATAATCACTGGTCCCACACCTGTAGTTACCCCTTTATCTGACATCCCTCACCAGAGTAATGCATTTGTTATAATCGATGTGCCTGCATGGACACGTCTTAATCACCCAGAGTCCATCATTTATAAGAGAGTTCACCAAGAGTTATCTTGGCATTGTAAATTCTATGCGTCTGGACAGATGTATAATGACATGTATTCATCATTATTGAATCATACTGTTTTCACTGTCGTAAAAATCCTCTTTGTTGTGCCTATTCATTGCTCCCTCCCTGAAGCCCCTGGCAACCTCTGATCTTTTTATTGTCTTCATAGTTTTGCCTTTTTCAGAATGTCATATAATTAGAATCATACAGTATGTAGCCTTTTGAAATTGGTGTTTTTCACTTGGTAATACGCAAAGTCCCCCCACCCAATGTCTTTTCATGGCTTGGTAGCTCATTACTATTTAGTGCTGAATACAATTTCACTGTCTGGATATATCACAGTTTTTTTATCCATTCACCTACAGAAGGACATCTTGTTGATTTCAAGTTTTGGATAGTATGACGAAAGCTATTATAAGTACCTGTGTGTGCAAGTTTTTGTGTGGATATAAGTTTTCAATTCATTTTGGGAGCATGATTGCTAGATCATATGGTTAGAGTGTGTTTAGATTTGTACAAAACTGCTAAACTACCCTCTGGTGTGGCTGTCCCATTTTATACTCCCACCGGCAATAAATGAGATTTTCTGTTGTTCCACATTCTTGTCAGCATTTGGTGTTGTCAGTGTTCTGGATTTTGGCCACTTTAATAGGTGTATAGCAGTATCTCATTGCTGTTTTAATGGGCCTCATCTTTAAATTGAAAATAATATACTTAATTCACGAAGTTGTTCTAATGATTAAATGAAATAATGTGTTAAACAGATAGCACAATGCTTAGTATTTTAAGAGGTGCCTCATAAATATTCATTTCCTTGCACTCTCTCTCCTTGGCTAAACCTTACAACTTATAAATTCTTTCTCATCCAGTGCAGATTTTTTTCTCTGAGTTTAACATTACTGTTATAGATGTCCAAGTCTCTTAATGCTACTTAGTTGTCAGAGGCTGTTATAGGCATTGTAAGGCTTATGTAAAGTACATTTGTGGCTAAGAGAACTAGGCTTTCATTTAGATTCCTTGAACCAAAATTAATTTAATTATAATAAGAATAAATATTATATTAGATATAAACAATCAATAAATAAGATAGTCATTTCCATAAGTATACAATTTAGATTCTTAATCTTAAAGCACTTACATTACTCTTGTTAACAGCAGTATTGGTGGTTGAAGTAATTATTAAGGTAACTGTTTTCTCATTATGCTTGTTAAGAGCATAGCTCCTGGGGCTAGGCTGTTGACTGGGTTCAAATCTTGGCTCCACCATTCACCAGCTGAGTAACTAAGCAGTTATTTAACCTTGTTGAGGCTCAGTTTTCTGTAAAATGTTGATAGCTCAAAGTGTTATTACGATGATCAAATGAGTTATAATGTTTCAAGGGCTTAGAACAGGCCCTGGTACCTAGTAACTACTGCCTTAGTATTAGTAATTATTATCACCATGTCTGAAAAGGACAGCAAAGGCCCAACATATTACACAGTTTCCCACTCCTAGCCCCTCTACCATTATGCTTGAGTGAAGATTAGCCTTAGATCGAAGAACAATATTACTATTTATTTTGAGTTCACAAGGTGTGATCAAATAAAAGCCAATGTTACGGTCTTAACAGCTATCCTTGTTCCCTGGGCACTGAGTTAATTGTTTAAAACAAAAAATTTATAGTAATTTTTTCCTGCTTGTGACTTAATAATGCTCATTTGTTTAAAATGTAGCGATCACTCTCGGTGCAAATGATTGCTACTGGCAATGTGGCTGGCACACGCCTACCTTCTAGACTTCTACTCAAGCATGAGCATGGTCACAGGCACACACACATTTGTTAAAGAAACAACTAAACAAACAAAAACTAATAGACTTAACCTATATAGATGGCATTATAACCTAATTTTTATTAAATTGAACAAATTGTGGATATAGTCTTATGTCAAAAACAAAGTAACTAATTTTAATTGATATGTAGTAATCTGCTATGTGAATATAACACAATTTAAACAATATTTTATTAATGAGAAAGTAGATTATCTGATTTCTTAATATTATAAACAATAATGCTTACTGCATTGATAATTATGTGAAAAAGGAAATATTTTTAAATTCAGGTAGTTGTACACATAAATGATCTTACCTGAGTTTTAAAGTTTTTCTGAATGTTCTTATTTATTTATATTTATTTATTTATTTTTTTTAGTTGGAGTCTCACTCTGTTGCCCAGACTGGAGTGCAGTGGCCACTCCCGGCCACCGCAGTCTTGACTTGCTGGGCTCTGGCTATCCTTCCGCCTCAGCCTTCCAAGTAGCTGGAACTACAGGTGCGCGCTACCACACCCGGCTAATTTTTTGACTTATTATAGAGATGAGGTCTCACCAAGTTGCCCAGGCGGTTCTCGAACCTACGTCTCAGGCAATCCACTCACCTCAGCCTCCCAAGGCGCGGGATTACAGGCTGACCCACTGAGCCCGGCTTATTTATTTATTTTTGAGTCAGGTCTCACTCTGTCACCCAGGTTGGAGTGCAGTGGCACAAATAATCATGACTCACCACAGCCTCGACCTCCTGGGCTTAGGCGATCCTTTCACCTCAGCCTCCCAAGTAGCTGGCACTACAGGCATGTGCCACCATGCCCAGCCATAATGTTCTGTTTTAAAGTTTTATTGATGGTGAAGAATAACAGTGAGCACACTAAGCTCTGTGCGACTCTGTTAGTGATTTGGATTTTATGATTATCATGTTCCTGGATAACTTACCTGGTAATCCCAGAACATTGTGGAACCATGTTTCATAGGAGGGCAATATTTTTTGTCAGTTTCTTTACTTGTTTTAAGGGAGCATAGAAGCTGTCAAACTTTACGTTAATAAAATATCAGCTTTGTCAATCATTTTAACCACTTAAGAAAAAGGGAAATGAAGTGGAGAATTAGAGCAAAGACTACTGAGAAATAATAACACGAATGTCTGAATATCTGATGTGTCTTCTCCCAAAAGGGCTATTTAAAAGACCCATTTAGTGCTTCTCTATTTTTAAGTGCTTATGGCTTAATGCTTTTGAACTATAATAATTCAGCTAATTCTTCTTTGGAAAAGAAATTAAGTGACCGGTATGATGGTGGTTTAAAACTCACATCAACTACAAGAAAAAAGTAAATGAAAACCACATTTAAAAATCTTAATTGGGATGTGATAGCCACATAAACATAATTATAGCATGTTCTTTCTTCATCATTGTTTTTCAGATGTAAAAATGCACACTTGTTTTACATCTAAAGATGAGCGACTGACCTTTCTTTTCTATTCCAGCAGCATCTTATTTTGCAGATAATCTGCTTCATTAATGAAAATCAGAAGCAGCTTGAAGTATTTCGTGCATAATTAATTATCTTGGCAAGAAGATTTATGAATGTAATTTTTCTCAATTGCTCCAATCAGGCATAAGTGAGACAAACAAATATATTAAAACTAAGTTATTCATGGTCTCTTTGTACAAGACAGTGTCAAGGACGTCTATGAGAATTAAGACATAAGGGCAGACAGCCTCTTATTATTACCCAGATCACATACACTTATAAGATACACATCTTTGGAAGGGAAGAATAACCAAATTCACATTTGGAAGGTTTTGTGGTTTTATAACTTGAATACAATGTATATCATGATCATGCAGTGTATTCCTTGTCAGTAGGCACTTAAAATGATACCAGAGATAATGATTCAAGCATAGTCTCTGGGCACCAGTCTTGTGTAAAACTGTGCCCATATACAGGCATATGCATGTGTATTCTCTTGCATGCAATGCCACCTTCTAAATAGAGTTTAGAACTTGAAAGTTGACCAGCTTTCATTAATATGAGATAATATTCAAAGTGTTAAGGGTTAAAAAAAATGTCTTTCTTTGAAGATAGCGTTCATCCCTTGCCTGGTATACAGCCTAAATAAGGGTTGAATTATCTTGTTGATACTGGCACCGAATAGCTTGGTCCAGTAACAGGTATAAATGACTATCTAACCACTAGTAGGTTAAAATTTATCACAGAATTTTATTTTAGCATATAGGCTGTCTCTAGAATTCCCTCTGAGGGATGCCAGCAGTAAATGTATCTTAAAGTGTTTGAGAAGAAGCATGTGATTTTGAAAGCAATAGAAATGTCTTTTAGTTAGAATGCATGCTAATCACTATTGCTTTCATTGACACTTCAGTTCAAATGAGTACAAGAGGGATTCTGGGGCAAATAGCATGAATATCAATCACAGCTTTTACATTTATTAGCTACGTGGCTTTGGGTCAGTTTTTTGACCTCTGTGCCTCAGAATCATTTTCCTGTAAAATGGGGATAATAATAGTATCTATCTATAGATGTGTTGTAAAAATAAACAAGATTATATATTTTTAGATACTTGGACACAGCTTGGCATATTATAAGTTCCCAATCATGTTCAAATGTTCACAGTATCACTACATACTTTGGTGGTCACTTTCTGGACTTTCCTGGAATATAAAATCTTACAAATTGGCCTGCTCTCACATGAATTCTCTAAACTGCTAGATAATCTAGTTGCTAAAATAGATAATCCTAGCTTTCTAAAATGTTCTGATATGGAGGGGAAATAAATGCCATTTTATTGTTTGTATTCAGCTGAGTTTATTCAAAAGGTCAACTTTATCTGCAAGATAAAGTTAAAAACCAGTTTTATTTTTTTGTTTTTTGGGGTTTTTTTTGAGTTGGAGTTTCATTCTGTCGCCTAGCCTGGAGTGCAGTGGCCGCTCCCGGCCACCGTAGCCTCAACCCACTGGGCTCCGGCAATCCTTCCACCTCAGCCTTCCGAGTAGCCGGAATTACAGGCGCACGCTACCACACCCAGCTGATTTTTGATTTATTGTAGAGATGAAGTCTTGCCAAGTTGCCCAGGTGGGTCTCGAACCCGCGGGCTCAGGCAATCCACTCACCTCAGCCTCCCAAAGGCGCGGGATTACAGGCTGAGCCACCGAGCCCGGCTTAAAAACCAGTTTTCTTTTCGCTAGTTTTCCTCACCCTTCAGCTGTATTTTTAGCTCACTTATGCTTGTTATAGTTGATTATACGTTCATTACATTTAGTTTGTCACTTCCATATACTATTCAGTTGAACTAATGGCTTAACAACCTTTTGATTATGTGTAAGCCCCAGGTCAATTGGTAAGGAGTGGGGGGTGTGGGATACATACTGTGACCTAATTCATTCTCAGAAGTGACATATGTGCTCCCTGGAAAAGGCTCTGTATTGCTCCCAACCCTCACACCCACTGTGGGACACAGTTAGCTACTGCTGCCTAGGCTGTCTGCTAAGCCCCGGGCCTGCCTGTGTATCTCCTGCTACCTCTCTGAGCACACTTTAAAAGGACTAAAGTACCCTTTAAAATTTAGCAATTATTTATCCCCTCAATATGATAGTTTCTGACTCATTCCTGCTCCCCAACAACCAGAGGTTTAGGCCACAACTTCAATATGAAATCCATTAAGCTGCACAACCTGGGAACTGGGATGGTAATGTGAAAGTGTCAAACTTTGGTCCCACTCCTAAGTAGCCCTGTACTGCCTCTTTGTCACAGTGTCTCTTGTTCTCTCTCTCTCTCTGTCACACACAATTAATATAATTGGTTCCAGATCACTTAGGATGGAACTTTATATTGGGAAAACGTTGCCTTATATATCTTTGTCAGGGATGCACATTGCCAAGACACAGAGAGGAGCTTTGTCTCCCTTCTTAAAAAAAGACTTCGTTCCACTGCTAAGGGAATTCCCCTCAAAAAGTCAGATGTGGTGCTAGAAATAGAAATTTAGGTTCAGAGACTTCCACTGTAGTATGATTCTGTCCATTGCACTAAACAATTTTCCACCATTAAGTAGCTGGAAGTAAAGAGCTTACCTACAAACAAATAGGAGTTGAGGGCAATGTTTGGAAGGGAAGAAGTCCTTAGTTTCATTTTTCTTGAAATATAGATGTGGAAAGATAAACTACATGTTAACATAATTCAAGATAATTAAATACATAAAATTATAATTCTAGTCAGGAAGAGATAGTATATTTATAAAGCTGTTTATAAAGTAACAAATTTTGCCTCAGGATAATATATTTTAGCTTTCCTACTACCCATCAACAAAGGATCCTGGGATTCTATAATTTGGTGAGATAAGAATACCTTCCTGCTTACTTTAATAATTCACAAAGGCTTCCAAATTCTACACAAGAAAATTACAAACGTTGTCCTCCTAGAATCTCTGAGACTAAGTCCAAATAATAACAGGCTAATAACTAGATCAGTCACAGAATACATCTAAAAATAAAAACCCAATCCATGTTTTTAGCAGCAATTCTTTCCTTTCTTACTCTCAAATGCTCAGGTACAAACATCAGCAACATGGCATTAGTGCCTTATACATTATCGCCTAATAGTACAAATGGATAATTGAACTCTGGTTATTGCCTAGTTAAGTACACATTTGACTGAATTGCCTAACACAAAATAAAGGCAATGGGTTTCCCTATAGTAAAAAATGAAAAACAAACAAACAAATCCCCAAACCTTATGGAAACATGGCTTCAAAATCAAAGTAGACATTAGAATTGCCACCTATGGCCATCAACTATAATTGGAAACATTTCTGTATTTATGTGTTTTTGATTATTGGAAGAGAGACTGTCAAAAAATCTTGGGTTAAAAAAGATAAATATCTGATGTATCTGATGCATTTTTCCTCCTACTTTATAAGATTTTTTTTTTTTTTGTCTCTAATAGTAGATAGTATTCGGCTAGAACTGTTCTACATGTGGAAAAAAGAATGAAAGTCATTTGATGAGATTTTCATCTACCCTTAAGCATTTCTATTACAGTGGTTGGAATTGCTTATTGCTAGCTGGCCTCCTCCAGCATATTTTAAAATAAAGATAAAAAAAATCTGATTTCAGATTGTAGAACAAATTGCAGGGAAAAACAAAAACAAAAACAAAAACCAAGGTGGTTTATGGCTTTCTGATGCATAGCTTTGGGCTGCAGCAGAAGTCCACCTTCTTGCCACCTGAGTTGTTTATTCTTGACCATCAGAGAGCATTTCTTTTTTTTTTTTAGTTGGAGTCTCACTCTGTCACCCAGACTGGAGTGCAGTGGCCGCTCCCGGCCACCGCAGCCTCGACCTGCTGGGCTCCGGCGATCCTTCCGCCTCAGCCTTCTGAGTAGCCGGAATTACAGGCATGCGCTACCACGCCCGGCTGATTTTTTGATTTATTGTAGAGATGAGGTCTCGCTGCCCAGGCGGGTCTCGAACCCATGGGCTCAGGCAATTCACTCACCTCAGCCTCCCGAAGGCGCAGGATTACAGGCTGAGTCACTGAGCCCGGCTCAGAGAGCATTTTCTATTGCCCACATCCCCATCTTTCAGTCCCGTCTTTGGCACATATTGTTTGGGAACTGAAATTCTCGGTCGGTGTTTACTGTTCCCTCTGGCCATAACTGGCTTCTTCCTCTCAGGCACTCCTTTGGACAGGCCTGACCCACACATCCATTCTCCTCTATGCAGTATTTCCACTGAACCCTGTGCTTGTACACAGGACCTTTTTCCATGTTAGAATTAGGTTCTATAACCATTGTGTGCACTGCAGTTTTTATTTTTATTTATTTATTTATTGAGTTGGAGTTGCACTCTGTCACCCAGACTGGAGTGCAGCGGCCGCTCCCAGCCACCGCAGCCTCAACCTGATGGGCTCCGGCGATCCTTCCGTCTCAACCTTCCAAGTAGCTGGAACTACAGGCGCGCACTACCACACCCGGCTGATTTTTGATTTATTATAGAGATGAGGTCTCGCCAAGTTGCCCAGGCAGGTCTCGAACCCGCGGGCTCAGATTCACTCTCCTCAGGCTCCCAAAGCGCGGCATTACAGGCTGAGCCACTGGGCCCGGCTTGCAGTTTTCATTTTAAGAGCATTCATAAACATAGCCTAATAAGAACCACGTCTCTTTTCCAGACGCTTTGTTTATGCAGATGGATATGATGAGAAGGATCAGAAAGCATACATTCTGACAGCAGCATTTCTGCCTCCACCTATAAGACTCCTTTACTGGTTGTGTGAACTTAGGCAAGTTACTTAACTTGTATGGATCTCAGTTTCCTCATCTGTTGAAAAAGCAATTGTCTCCATCAGGTGTGAAGGCTAGTTGAGGTTATGTTGTTATCTTCCTAGGTAGTACTTGATACCTCTGTGTGAAGGCTGCTTCACTTCTCTTGCTTTCTTCATTCTTATCTCCCAGCAGGAGCTCAGGATGGGGGTGGGATGTCCAATAAGCAAAAACTGAATAGTTTAGGCTAAATACCTTCAATGGTGCCCCCTTCCAGCTTTCTCTCTCTTTTTGGAACTTTTCTGTATCAACTTTGCTCCACACATCTTCAATGGCCTGAGGCTTATGCAAGGAAATGCCTATCTCATCTAATCGAAGAAAAAATAGCGTGGGGTGGGGGAGCTCCTTTGTTACCTCTGCTTTTCCTAATTCTGTCATCCTTTACTTAGACAATAAATTTAGCCAATGTCTTAGTCCTTTTTGTGTTGCTATAAAGCAATACCTGAGATTGGGTAGCTTGTAAACAAAAAAGGGCTATTTGGCTCACGATTCTACTGGTTACCAGATTGGGCACCTGGTGAAAGTCTCAGGCTGTTTCCACTCATGGCAGAAGGGGAATGAGAGCTGGTATGTGCAAAGATCACATGGCGAGAGAGGAAGCAAGAGAAAGAGAAGAGGTGCCAGGCTTTTTTTTAACAACCAGTACTTTCAGGAACTAATAGAGGGAGACCTCACTCACCACCACCAAGGGAGGGTATTAATCTGTTTATGAGGAATTTCTCCCCATGATTCAAACAACTGCCATTAGGCTCCACACCAACACTGGGGATTACATTTAAATAAGAGCTTTGGGGAAGCAAACACCCAAACTATAGCAATCAATAAACTTGAAAATGTTATTAGTTTTATTTCCTCATCCACCACTCAGTGGTCCATAATTGCTTACCAACTGATACCTCATTCCACTACTCTCCTGAGGCTACTATTTTAAATTATCCTTAATTAAAACTCAGTCTTTAAATCGACATTTAATAAATAAGGATATTCTGAATATCCTTGAATTGCAGAACCATCCGATAACAATATGATGCAATCCACATTTGTGATTTTAATTTTTCGGTAGCCACATTTAAAAAGTAAAAAAGAAATTTGAAAGCTGCATTGAAAGTACAAAGCAATAATATTTTTAATTTAACTCAACATATCTAAAATATCCATGTAACAAGTAATCAATACTAACATTTTAATGAGATATTTTCAATATTTTTAATGCTATGTTTATGAAATCTGCTGTGTATTTTACGCATAGAGCATGTTTCAGTTTGCACTAGTCACATTCCAAGTACTCGATAGCTATGTGTGGCTAGTAGCTAACATATTGGATAGTGCAGGCCTACATCATTTGGCTGAGTTGTCCTGCCAACCCTTTTAAGCTTTCAAGGCAGCTCTTCGTTTTCATTGAACATCCCTGATTGCTCTTTCTTTGCATTTTTGCTGACTTTCCTTTTTTGTTGTCTCTTGTCATCCTATAAAAGTGCCACTCCTTCCTTCTGAAATAAGATCTGCCTCACTCCTCTACTTGATTTCAGTCTCTCTGGGCACTGAGTACCTTGAATGTCATTTCAAATTGATGGGACGTCCATGAGCACATTGCTTGGGACAAACTGAAAGGAAGAAACTGAGAAAAGAGAGGCAAAATGTTCAAAGTTTCTCCTTTAATCTTTCATTGCCTAGAACCAATTTCCAAATCATACTTTGGATGCTTTTTGTTCTTTCTTCCTTTCCACATCCTGTCAACTTATGGCTCATGTTTTCATACTTTCTGTGAGGACCATGTTCAGCAGAAATGTCCCAATGCATTATTCACTGTACTTATCACTCAGGCTTTTGGGCAGCAGCTGATATCATTTAAAAGCTTATAAAAACTGCACTCGTAATATCTATGCAGCTGTCTACAGTAGCTACTTGTGGGTTGCAATGACTGAGTTATTGGGTGGCAGAATATTATGGTTGACATGTGCTTGGTTATTTAGGGTGTCTTATTTTAGCATCCGAAGGACTCCAAGAGCTTATTTTGTGTGTATCTTGCAGCATACATGGTAAATCTGATCAGAAGGGCTCTGAGAGCCTATTTTGTGTACACCCCATAGCATACATGGGAAATCTGATCTAAGAGTGTGCCTGTGTTAATACCACATAATGAGATATAACTTCCTCGTGATGATCTACTTACTTCTGAGTTTTGTGACAACTTGTTTTTGTTTCTTTCCAGGGTTTATGTGGTAGTAAAAATGTGTAGATATAGAGAGTCAGCATGTTTTAACAGGCAGGAATGTGAACAGGATATACTGATCATTACCATAGCTATTTAACTATGTTCTCTCCAAGGGAATAGAATTGTTTTACAGGAATACTATCCTTTGGGAGTTGAAATGGTATTGCCAAATCTAGGTGATGAGGTCAGTAGATACCATTTAAAAATTAAAACAGCTCACTCTTACTCGCCTTTCATCGCTGCCGGCATGTTTCAGAGGGCAAGTCTTTGACTCACAAAGTTTCATAGGATTAACTGAGGGTTCAGGCTTCTCACCTGTTTTTAGAGATCAGAGAACACCTGTTTGCACCCATGTTTCATCCACTCAGATTCTATATTAACTATCCCTACTAAAGCATTCTTGAGATTTCAGGTCCTTCCTACTTTAGCTAAGAATAAATAAAACTCGCTTCCAGTACTTGACAAAATAAATGATCTCTGAAAGTTAGTTATATTCATGATACACTCTGCTTTGAAAAAAAATCCTTAAATAATTTCTCTAGTTGTGTTTTTATAGGACAGCTGCATATATATTACGAGTGCAGTTTTTATAAGCTTTTAACACTCACTGTGTTTTTGTAAGAAATTCTGTTTCACAAAATAAAAAAATTAATGAATGTATTTTATAACTCTTGATAAAATATTCTTTATAGGTTCTCATATGCACACTGAACATATCATCGATTTCTAACTGGGATATCAGACAAACATACTGTCTTCAAATAATTGTAAATATATAAGCACAATAATTTATATTTGGGGAATGGCAAGATAATATGTGTATTATGCATAGATTACCAAATAGTTAGAAGAAAATGAGGTATACGTCACATGAAAACTGCTACAAGGTCACCAGTATGCTTTTCTTTGCACCAACGATGGGCTAAATTTCTGGTTAACAAAGATTATCAGCTGGGTGCAGTGGGTCACAGTTGTAATCCCAGCACTTTGGGAGGCCAAGGCAGGAGGATTGCTTGAGGTCAAGAGTTCAAGACCAGTCTGGGCAACATAGCAAGATCCCATCTCTACAAAAATTAAAATAAAATAAATTAGCTGTGCATGTTGGTGCTAGTCTGTAGTCCCAACTACTTGGGAGGTTGAGGAGAGAGGATCACTAGAGTTCAGGAGTTCAGGGCTGTAATGAACCATGATTGTGCCTCTGCACTCCAACCTGGGTGACAGAGTGAGACCCTGTCTCTAAAAAACAAAACACAATGAAACAAAAAGCACACATCTCCAATTAGCAGATAGATGGGGAACCCCACTTGCCTTGTATTTTACTGTGTGTTCTGTGGTGAAAAATGCTAAGAGTTGGTGCAGACCTTCAGATTTCATAATCAGCTTTGTAATATCACCTCCATAATGGTCCTGGGGTGTCTTACTCTAGGTGAGCCTCTACCTGTGGTGTGTGCATGGTGTGTGCATCTATTGTGTGGATTTTCAGACTTAACCTGGATTTCTCCCTGGCCACCGGTTCACACATTTCTTCATGTTATAGAATTTCAGAAAAATCCTGAAGCTGTTGCAGGCAAGACAACCTTGACTGGAGAAAGACACAGTGTCAGGCTTGGGTTATGGCTGTTATTTTGAATGGGCTGCCAGTATTCATTTCTCGAGTTTGAAGCCATTCCCCCTGATGACAGGGCTGTAAGATGCTAATTACTCAGGTGCGGTAGCAGGGCATATTGGAAAGGACGGGGACTTTGGAATCCTATAGACCTGGGCACAAATTCTGTGTCTGCTACTTACCACGTGGCACTGGATAAGTTGCTTAACCTCTTCAAGACTCAGTTTATCTCGTCTCTATAATGATGATATTACATCTGTTTTAAAGCTGTTGGGAGAAATAGAGGTGGTACCCAAAAAGTAACTGGGAAACTATCTAGCTTTAGTAGTCTCTTAAGAATCTGCGGCCATGATGTGATTATGAAGATGATGCCAAATCAGGCTGGGTGTGGTGGCTCATGCTTGTAATCCTAGCATGTTGGGAGGCTAAAGTGGGATGGTTACTTGACGCTTGGAGTTCGGGGTAAGTCTGGGCGACAGAGTGAGACTTGTCTCTACAGATTTTTTTTTTTTTTTTTGAGTTGGAGTCTCACTCTGTCACCCAGACTGGAGTGCAGTGGCCGCTCCCGGCCACCGCAGCCTCGACTTGCTGGGCTCCAGCAATTCTTCCGCCTCAGCCTTCCGAGTAGCTGGAACTACAGGTGCGCACTGCCATGCCCGGCTAATTTTTTTTATTTATTTATTGTGGAGATGAGGTCTCACCAAGTTGCCCAGGCGGGTCTCGAACCTGCGGGCTCAGGCAATCCACTCACCTCGGCCTCCCAAAGCATGGGATTACAGGCTGAGCCATCGAGTTCGGCCTCTTTACAGATTTTTTTTTTTTTAAAGTAAAGTCTCCTATAATTGGAAGAAAGAATCTGCTTTGAGAGTTCCTGTGTCAAGTTATGGCATCATTTAAAAATATGTGGTTTTTTTCAAATTGTGGTTTTAACACTATAAGTGGTCTTTATTGTAAATCAAGTGTACTTGATTGTGTGTCATGTCCATAGCTATTTATGATGTCAATGGAATTTTAATAACCTATTTTTCTGGATACAGATTTCCAGCAATTGCAGCAAACTAAATATTTTTGTATTGTCTTTTTTATAACAGAAAATATAATTCTACATATGCTGTTTAATATATTTATATGAATTTAGGTAGCTATACCCAGATTCATCTTCATACCCAGTAAAAAAGGCATATTTTTTAAAAAATGCATGATTTATAGACTGCATGGGAATTAATTTTGGTTCTTCTTTATCAGGAGATTTTGGATTATTTTCTTAGTGCCATGTGATCTACTGAACTAAGAAATCATTTCCATGCATTTCTGGGATTATTTTGCGTTGTTTTTCTCTTAAGCATGTAGAGATTGAGATGAATAAAATATTTTAAAACTCAACCATATTAATTTAATACACAAAACTAGTTTACATAAAGAGAAATTAAAGTAGCTTAAGTTTTGAAAGGTTTTGTAATTTTCTGAATTTTTACTCACTTATTTGGATCATTTGAATTTGATCTTTCTTTGTTGCTTCCCAGGTTACTTGCTGGTTTCAGAAAACTATAAGAGATTTACAGGAACAAAGTCTAGGTTCATCGCTTTCAGACAATGAGGACCTAATTCGTAAGCATGAAGAACTGATAATAAAAGCAAAGGTAAGACACATATTAGACACATTAAAAAATACTTGAAAAGTGCATGAACTTCTCTTAAATAAGCTTCTGTGGGTAACTTAGAGGAGAATGAAGAAATTGTCTTTGAATAATCCACTACTGACATAAAAAATATCTTGATAACATTAGCAAATACTACTGTGCATTGACTGGGCTTCTAGCACAATAATAAACAAAATAACAGTTTCTAAAATCATAATTACATTTTTGAATAGTTACTGTGTACTAGGCACTGTACTAAATATATGAGATACATTATATAAATTATTACAAAACCCTAAGGGATAGGTATTATTTTCCCCATTTTATGGATCAAAACAAAAAAGACACAGAGACTTGGAGATGGAAAGTAATTTGACCAATGGAATATGTCTTGTCAGTGGCAGAGTTGAAATTCAGTTATAGGTTTTGTCTAATTCTTGGGTCCAAACTCTTAAACATTACACTTTGTTAGCTGCTAAGCTGTCTTTTTATTTATTTTTTAATTGGAATCTCACTGTCACCCAGGCTGGAGTGCAATGACACACTCATAGCCACCACAGCTTCCACCTGATGGGCTCAGGCATTCCTTCTGCCTCAGCCTTCCAAGTAGCTGGAACTACAGGCGTGTGCCACCATGCACAGCTCATTTTTTTTTTTTTTTTTTTTTTTTTTTTTTTTGAGTTGGAGTCTCACTCTGTCGCCCAGACTGGAGTGCAGTGGCCGCTCCCGGCCACCGCAGCCTCGACCTGCTGGGCTCCGGCGATCCTTCCACCTCAGCCTTCCAAGTAGCCGGAATTACAGGCATGCGCTACCACGCCCGGCTGATTTTTTGATTTATTGTAGAGATGAGGTCTCGCTGCCCAGGCGGGTCTCGAACCCGCGGGCTCAGGCAATCCACTCACCTCAGCCTCCCAAAGGCGCGGGATTACAGGCTGAGCCACCGAGCCCGGCTACAGCTCATTTTTTGATTCGTCGTAGAGACAAGGTCTCACCAAGTTGCCCAGGCTGGTCTTGAACTCCTGGGCTCAGGCAGACCTCTCGCCTCCACAACCCAAAGTGCTGGGATTACAGGTGTGAGCTACTGCGCTCGGACTGCTTGCCTTCTTTTCTTTTCTTTCTTTCTTTTTTTTTTTTTTTTTTTGAGTTGGAGTCTCACTCCGTCGCCCAGACTGAAGTGCCATGGCACACTCATGAGCACCCCAGTGTCGACCTGCTGGGCTCTGGCAATCCTTCCGCCTCAGCCTTCCAAGTAGCTGGAACTACAGGTGCACGGTACCGTGCCTGACTAATTTTTGATTTATTGTAGAGAAAGGTCTCGCCAAGCTGCCCAGGCTGGTCTCGAACTTGCGGCCTCAGGCAATCCACTCACCTTGGCCTTCCCAAGTACTGGGATTACAGGCTGAGCCAACGAACCTGGCGGATGGCTAGCTTTCTAAGAACACTTTTTCTACAGAGAGTTCACTATACCATCACTTTTGTGATTTTCACGTATAGTTTGATTGATGTTTCCATTTCCATCTCCCTAGTTTTGTAACTTGCTTCTGATTTCTCAGTTTTGCAAGAAGTCATGACCACTAGCTGGGCAACCCCTTGTGGGTGTGTGGAATGTGCATAAATGGAATCAGGAAGTGCTGGAAGCAAGATGAGCAAAGCACCCGTGTTCCAGTTGCTCCTTTCTCCACTTTGTCTTGTTATTTGGAAATCAACACATTTGTACATCTGAGGTCTATACATACTTTATAAAATTATTTACACGTGCGGCAAAAAAACAAAAGTCCATCATAGCAGATTGACTGAGCACAGTGAATAATCACCATCAAGATTTAGAGTACTTTATATTATTAATATCTGGATGACTGATAGTTGTAGCTAAACTAAGTCGTAAAGCTCTAGAAAACAATGGGCCAACACTACTAGACAATGGTTGATAACAGAGATGACAAATCAAATGTCTTGGAGGACAGGAGTCTGCAGGGTGAGGATAGAGGCAGTAGATTGCATTTATTTAGACTTACATCTCCTCATAGAGATCATTGATGTCGGGTGGAGTGTGACGCAAAACTCATGGATTCTCTGGCTCATCCCTAAAATGAATTTTAGAGTGGTCAGCAAAGTTTCAAAAGGAAGTTTATTAGAGGAAGGAGAGGAAAGAAAGGGAGACATGCCAAAGCTGGCATGGGGGAGAGAAACTGCACCTTTTGTTTTTTACAATAGGCCCAATATAGCTTCACAATCAATGATGTGCCAAAGAGAGGGGAGCCCAGGTAACCATCACTCCAGAGATTGACACCGCTCAGCTTCTGATGGGAGGAGAGAAGGGAACCGGTGGTCTTTTCCTAACCACATTATCTTTTGCAGGGGACCTGCCAAACGTTTCCACTTCACACTTTCATGCGCTAAAAGGTGGTCTTATTATCATTTCTATGGCTTTGGTTAATTAAGGACTGGTATTGGGTCCTCTGCCTTCCACACTTTTTTTTTTGAGTTGGAGTCTCACTCCATCACCCAGGCTGGAGTGCAGTGGCACACCCATGGCCACTCCAGTGTCGACCAGCTGGGCTTTGGCGATCCTTCCACCTCAGCCTTCCTAGTAGCTGGAATGACATACAGGCACTCGCTACCACGCCAAGCTAATTTTTAATTTATTGTAGAGACAAGGTCTCACCAATTTTCCCAGGCTGGTCTCGAACCCATGGGCTCAGGCAATCCACTTGCCTTGGCTTCCCAAAGTGCTGGGATTACAGGCTGAGCCACCAAGCCCGATGAGGCTATCCTATTCTTATATCTATGGGGATTTCTTTTGATTTGCCAAGGGATGGGGCAGGCTGCTAGCTTGGACTGCAGCAAAATGTAATTTAAAAAATGTCTGAACGCTTCCTAAAACCTACCGATGGGAAATTTATCTGTCTCACCTGTGCTAGCTACCCTGACACTTGTTTTAGTTATTGCTTCTGTTTGAACATAGCAGTGTATGGTAGGCATTCAAAGTGTTTGGTTTGAATATTTGACAAAAGGCATAGTCGCAGAAACCTGTTGCCCCTGAATGACCAATTATTTTTTAAGCTCTTAAAAATTTTTCAGCATTTGGTTGATTTGTTTAGGAAGTTACTTTTTTTTTTCATTGAATCATACAGCAGTTTATTCTGTGTGTAACAAACTTAAGTTTTATCAGTGAAAATTTTGTCCAGATCCCCAAATACTAAGCACAAGAGATCAACTAAATTGCATAGGATGGCTAATTTCTTTAAAATAAATGAATCAAAATGGTATACAGTGTTTACATAATTTAGACATACCTTGGGGTTATGCTCACTGTAAATGTGGAGTTGTTATGGTTTCTTACAGCCCTGAAAGCTATCTAAAATATTTTTTAATGTGTGACCTCCATTGTAATAGGGCACCGTTTCCATCATAGCTTTTAGTTCACATTTAAACCTCTGATTTGCACATATAGAAAAGCACATAAATATTCTTTCCATCATATTCCTTAAGTTATAGGCATAAGAGATGTAAAAAATCTTTTTTTTTTTTTTTTTGAGTTGGAGTCTCACTCTGTCGCCTAGACTGGAGTGCAGTGGCCGCCTCACCTGCTGGGCTCCGGCGATCCTTCCGCCTCAGCCTTCCAAATAGCCGGAATTACAGGCATGCGCTACCACGCCCAGCTGATTTTTTGATTTATTGTAGAGATGAGGTCTCGCTGCCCAGGCGGGTCTCGAACCCGCGGGCTCAGGCAATCCACTCACCTCAGCCTCCCAAAGGCGCGGGATTACAG
Organism: Cephalopachus bancanus; assembly: GCA_027257055.1. Classification (NCBI taxonomy): domain Eukaryota; kingdom Metazoa; phylum Chordata; class Mammalia; order Primates; family Tarsiidae; genus Cephalopachus; species Cephalopachus bancanus. Next base: position 9,712,860 of record JAPVLO010000204.1, read on the forward strand.
GCTGAGCCACAGAGCCCGGCTTAAGAAATCATTTTTTTAAGACGACTTTTTAAGAGCAGTTTCAGGTTCACAGCAAAATTGTGAGGAAGGTCCAGAGCTTTCCCGTATGCTTTCACCCCTACAGGTGCATAGCTCCCCCTATTGCCATCATTCGCCATTAGAGTGGTGGTGCATTTGTTACAACAATGAACCTGCATGGACACATCATTGTTGCCCAAAGTCCATAGTTTACATGAAGGTTCACTCTTGGTGTTGGTCATTCGTTCTGTGGGTTTAGACAAATGCATCATGACATACATCCGCTGTTACAGAATCATGAAAACTGTTTTCACTGCCCTAAAAATTCTCTGTGCCTCGCCTATGCACCCCTCTTTCCCCCTGATGCTTGGCAACCACTGATCTTTTTACTGTCTCCATAGCTTTACGTTTTCCAGAATGTCATATAGTTAAAAATATACAGTGTGTAGCCATTTCAGATGGGTGTTTTTCACTTAGTAATATGCATTTAAGTTTTCTCCGTATCTTTTCATGGCTTGATCACTCATTTTTGTTTAGAGCTGAATAATATTTCACTGTCTGAATGTGTTGGTTTATTCATTTATCCACCCACTGAAGGACATCTTGATTGCTTTCAAGTTTTGACAGTTGTGCATAAAGGTGTTATAAGTGTCCATGTGCAAGTTTTTGTGTGGACATAAGTTTTCAGCCTCTTTGGGTAAATACCAAGGAGCATGACTGCTGGATTGTATGGTGAGAGTATGTTTCGTTTTGCCAGAAACAACAAACTTCCAAAGTGGCAGTAGCATTTTGCATTCCCACCAGCAATAAATGATGTTTTCTGTTTTTCTTCATTATTTTCTGCATTTGGTATTGTCAGTCTTCTGGATTTTGGCCATTCTGATAGGTGTGTAGTGGAATCTCATTGCTGTTTTTACTTTGTATTTCCCTGATGACATATGTTGTGGAACATCTTTTATGTGCTTTAAGACATGCCTATTAAAGTCTTTGGCTCATTTTCTAATCAGGTTGTTTGCTTTCTTATCATTGAGTAGAAATACAATTTTAATAATTTCTTAATTAAAAATTACAATTTTAATAATATGTACAGTATTTTGTTACATAAAGTATATCATAGAACTATAAGGAAAATAAAACTTGATATTTCAACCCAAAGATAACCATTATTACTACTTTTGCCACATTCTTTTGCACTCTTTCCATATACAACCCTAGAAACACACAGCACACACAGCATTAGAGTCATGATTTTCTTCTCATTTAAAGGTTTACCATAAATATTCCCTAGGTAACCTAATTGCTTTAGCTGAAAACACTTCATTGTGTGGATGAAATAAAATTGTAGAATTATACATCTGATTAGTCAAGCTATATAAAAATCCAAGCAAATATTGTAAAAGAGGGTTCCAATGTTTGATAAACACCATAATGTTCCAGACAAGTCTATCTGCTTCCTTTAGGGTTCTGAACTACTCAGGCTCTTGTGCAGAAGCTGAGTAATGCCCCATGTACTCAAGTAGTTTTCCAGTCAAACTGTTTTTGAAAAGTGAGGCAGAGAAACTGGTTTCACTACAGCAGCCTTGAGAATAAAATTATTTCTATAAAAAAAGATTAGTTTATTTAGAGAGAGTTCTTTTTTGATTTCTTCCTGTGAAGCATTCTTTCTGATGTAAGATTTTCTTTACAAACTATGATTTGACCTGTGGAGTCCTCAATCTCGATTCCATCTTTAGAGATTTCCGAAATATTGAATAACTATTTAGATCATTCAAATGAAGGTGAATACTCAAACATAGTTTGTGGATGTAAAAAGGGTCCTAAGATATTTGCCATAACCTAAATAATGTCTGTTATTCTTTCAAGTAAAAATGATGTTCTGGGAAAAAAAATAGATTTAATAAATTATCTACATAGATGATCATGTCATATGCAAATAAAGACTGTCTTACTTTCTAAAAAAAGAATTTATATTTGCCATTAATTTGGGACAGCGGATACTCCAGTGGCTAGATAGCTGGTTATTCAAGGCATCATATGGGTTGAAAGAGACCCTACCAGTGTATATGCAGAAGAGAGAGAGGCACTCTGTTCTGGGGTGATCCGGGACACATTTCTAGAGGTTTGAACAGATGGATGGGATATAAGTGGTTGGTTAGGAAGAAGTAGTTATTCCAGAGTAAGGCAGACTAAGGCAAACAGAAATCAGACCAGTTTGTCTATGGCGAGAGTTAAAGTTCCTCCTAAACTTTGAACCCAGAGAGAAGAGACTAAAAGTCTTAGAGGCAATAGACTTATCCATAGCCATTGCATAGGAAAATGCAAGGTCATGGTCATAACAAGAAAATAAACTTCCATGGGTTAGAAATAGAAGAGATTCCTGAGACAGTGAGAGGTGGGCCTAGAGCACAGGTCCCCAGCCTCCGGGCCATAGATTGGCACTGGTTCATAGCCTGCTAGGAACCAGGCTGCACAGTAGGAGATGAGGGGCATTTGTATTTTCAGCTGCTCCCATTACTTGTAGCACCACCTGAGCTCCACCTCCTGTCGGATCAGCACTGAAAAGCCTGCTTCCATTCCCAGCTTCCTATCTTTGTGAAACAGTTTTCTGCTGTGACCACAACCAAAACGAGATTACAGAGTAGACTGGACATAAGCAATACACTTCAGGTGTCACTGTCTCCCATCACCCCCAGAAGCATCTAGTTGCAGAAAAACAAGCTCAGAACTTCCACTGATTCTGCATTATGATTCGCATAATTCTGCATAATTATTTCATTATATATTGCAGTGTAACAATAAGAGAAAGCCGGGCTCGGTGGCTCAGCCTGTAATCCCACGCCTTTGGGAGGCTGAGGTGAGTGGATTGCCTGAGCCCGCGGGTTCGAGACCCGCCTGGGTAACTTGGCGAGACCTCATCTCTACAATAAATCAAAAAAATTAGCCGGGTGTGGTAGCGCGCGCCTGTAATTCCGGCTACTCGGAAGGCTGAGGCGGAAGGATTGCCGGAGCCCAGCAGGTTGAGGCTGCGGTGACCGGGAGCGGCCACTGCACTCCAGTCTGGGTGACAGAGTGAGACTCCAACTCAAAAAAAAAAAAAAAACAATAATAGAAATAAAGTGCACAATAAATGTAATGCACTTGAATCATCCTGAAAGCATCCCCTCCCCCAATCTTGGTGTGTAGAAGAATTCTCTTCCATGAAACAAGTGCCTGATGCCAAAAAGGTTAGGAGCCTATGGCCTAGAGGATCTCAAAACTCTCTTTGGTTTCCAGATGCCAAAAGAAGATATGATTTATATTTCAATATTTGTTATGCTTGTATTTAAAGCAACATGAGTCTATAAAACACCATCCCAGAGGTGGTAGAAAGGGCTGAGCTATGGGAAATGTTTTTTGAAAATAGAGGCGATATCTTACGTGTCTTGGTATTTCCAGCACCTAGTACAGTGCCTGGTATAAAAAGGATGTTTGATTAATGTCTGTTTACTAAGTCCTTTTTACTGTAAAGAAATATTCTTATAGTTTTTTCTTTGTGATTCCCTGGGGACTTAGATAATCACTTAGTCTCCTTTTTTTTTTTTTTTAGCTAACTTTTCATTATCTCTCTTTTTAAAAATTTTTGACCCTCAGAATAGAGCTCTAGAAACTGCTTAATTCATCATAAATCTCTGACTTGGCCTCTCTTTTGGTTTACTTTATAATTTCCCCCTTCATTCTCTATCTCTCTCACATTCTCATTCTCACAGGCGCCCACTCTAATGGGTTCAATATGTGTCTTTAGACATATTGCCAATCCTAAACTATATAGAGAGTTACAAGTTTTCAATATGCCCAAATGGTATTAAGCCAGAAATTTCACTGTGTTTCTTGCCATAACACTATTTGCAGCTAGTTCACACAGTTTGTGTTTTTCAGTATGGTAATTTCTAGATGCAGTGTAAATTTGGAAAGTCACATTGATATTGATGTTCTACTTCTAGCTTCATAAGTGTTTGCTACCTCTTCCCATTTCTTTGTTATTTCTTTTCTCCTTCGTTTTTAGTCTAGATCTCACTCTGTCACCCAGACTGCAATGCAGTGGCACAATCATGGCTCACCACAACCTCAACCTCATGGGTTCAGGTGATCCTTATGCCTCAACCTCTGAAGTAGCTGGAACTATAGGGCACGTGCTACCGTGCCCAGATGATTTTTTGATTTTTTGTAGAGATGAAGTCTTTTTTTTTTTTGAGTTGGAGTCTCACTCTGTCACCCAGACTGGAGTGCAGTGGCTGCTCCCGGCCACCACAGCCTCGACCCGCTGGCCTCCGGTGATCCTTCCACCTCAGCCTTCTGCGAAATCTTGCTATATTGCCTAGGTTGGTCTCGAACTCCTGGGTTCAAGCAATCCTCCTGCCTCAGCTTCCCATAGGTATGAAAGCCAGTGCTCTAACTTGTCCCTTCTGGGTGAGTTACTGGGAGTACCTCTGAGTGCAGAGAACTTCTGTTGCTATAATTAGGGCTCAGCCTTTCCCATTTGCCCTGCTAGCCCAGACCCACGAAAAAGAGCACAGCCCTTGGAGGACTTCTCACTGACTGGACTCTGGACCTTGCTTGTTCCAAGACCTATGCCCCTGGGTCACACACACTCTACCTTCCTCACATGGTGGAGGGCTGAAATGGGCACGCTAAGAAACAGGTTAGGTTGCTCACATTTCACATGTCAACTATCTGCCTAGCAGATTCCAGGGCTGTCCTGTTTTTCTCTCTGACTGGTATTGGACTGGGAGTACTCTTTTCTTTTCCTTACAACATGTTTATTTTTTTCTGCATAAGTTCTGATTATCAGTGGCTTACATATTGCATTTTGAAAGGGTAGATAAGCATGCTTTTTAAAAGTTGTATTATGGCTTTTCATTGATCTTCTTGTATATAGTAAAGACAGTGACCTGTTAGAAACCAATAAAGTTTTCTCAAAACTTCATAAATTGAAAAAAGGTCTAGATGGAATTCCAGGACTTCTTACCTGCACAGCATAGAGGAGTGGCTCCACTGTGTTGCTCTGGTAACCTTGCATATCTACATATAGGACACAGCTGAATCTAAGTCTTGGCAGACTGCCCTGTGATCCTTCTGGAATGTGAAAGCATGGGAGACTTGCGGAGAGCTGCTACAAGGTCACTTTCCACTCACCTCCCTATCTTCCCTAGAAGACATCAGGCTGGAAAACTATCATAAGGTAGTTTCTTGTAGCCTCCAGGATTCTGATGTGACAAGAGGCTTAGGGCACAACTGCAGGTCATAAAACCACTTTACTCCGTCTAGAATGGGCTTAGAAACAGGGCGGACTATCATTTGCCTCTCTCCCTGCCCTTTTTGGTGTTGCCCTGCTGAAGGACCATGGAGAGTTGGCAGCTTTCCTTTCACTATCTTTGTAAGTAACTGTCCAAATCTTTAAAAAAAAAAAAAAAAAAAAGAAGAAAAAGTTTCATTATGTGCTGTTTTCCTTCAGTGAATAGAGTATTTACAAAGAAGTCTGGAAGCACAAGTAGAGAGTCGGGCTACTATTTTCTATCCTAAAATATGAAGACAAGCAATGACTAGGCAGGTGAAGAGAGAAAGCATCACACCTAGAAAGTTCTCCCCTGGCATGCCCCCAACTGTGGCATCCTACTTCCTTTTACTCTAGGCAGCCATGTGCCCCTGAGATGCAACCATTTTTTGGCTCCCAGAGGAAGATTCTGTGATCTATATACCTTACTTTCACTTTGCCGGCCTTTACATGACCTGCTGAGTGAAAGGATCAGCTATATAATTTTGGGGGCCCAGTACAAAATAAAAATGTGGAGGCCTTTGACTAAAAATTATTAAAAATCTCCATCCAGCAACAGCAGAGCATTAGACCAAGCATGGGGCCCTTCTACACATAGGACCATGTGTGATTGCACAGGTCAGTTGACCCCATTGCCAGTCTTCTATACAGTGTTGAGATTGCTCGTTAGACACTCTCCCTAGCCACCTTTATTAACCTTTTCCCACCTGGGTTAGCAGGTTTTCCTAAAAAACAGACAAAAAACACACATTGATTATATTAAGAAAAGAACTATTATGACAGGATGGTCATAATTCTGTATTTTTTTTTTTTGAGTTGGAGTCTCACTCTGTCGCCCAGACTGGAGTGCAGTGGCCGCTCCCGGTCACCGCAGCCTCGACCTGCTGGGCTCCGGTGATCCTTCCGCCTCAGCCTTCCGAGTAGCCGGAATTTCAGGCATGCGCTACCACGCCCGGCTGATATTTTTTTAATTTATTGTAGAGATGAGGTCTCGCCAAGTTACCTAGGCGGGTCTTGAACCCGCGGGCTCAGGCAATCCAATAATTCTGTATTTTAATTCTTTGTCCTTTACACACCCCAGAGCAGAATATGTTCTTGGAGTAATGCTATACTTGGAAGTTGACTACTGTGCCATAATGGGTAGCATCTCCATAGAGAAAAACAGGTCTGAATCCCTGCTATGCCACTCACTATGTAACCGTGGTTAAACTTGACATCTCTGAGCCTCACTTTCCTTACCTGAAAGGAAGAGCTTTGAAAATTCAGTTGGAAAATATTTGTGAAAGCACCCACATGTTATTAGTGGGTCCAAAAAATGTTTTTTTCCCCCCATTCAGAGTGTAAACTTTCAAATAGTTTTCATCTATGGGTTTTTAACAAGTTCACTTTTTTTCTTCCTGGAGAGGAAACCTAATTTTATATGTCCTTAAATAGTAATATTACCTTTTGGACTTTTGTTTGGGTGTGGGTATGAGGAGCAGGATGGGGAATGTAACGTTCAGAGAAGATTTAACATAGAAATAAGGCATCAAACTGGGGATTCATTTGGGAAACTCATCTAAATAACCTGGTAGCACAGTGAAAACAGGTGTTTCTGCTACTCACAGCTAAATTGAACAGCAGGGAGCTTGTGTCTACTCAACAAATTCTTTCTAAACAAACTTTGCAAATGTCACTATCATTTCCTATTGGAATACATTCAAAACAAGAACTATAACACCTCTCATAGCTCTTAATAAATGTAATACTTTATTCAGAATGTGTTGAAATAATTGAACTAAAGCATTTTTTAATACAACCTTTGACTGTGGGCAATTATTTTAAATTATATTTTCTTTACCCAATATGAAAAATTATTTCCCTTTTATATATGCAACTGATAAAGTAATAGTAGACATGGATGATAATAAACCATCTTTTGGTAAGAACTTTAAATACTCTTAAATTGTTTTATAAATCAACTTAATGCCCCAAGACTTGAATTCAACTTTTGAAGCTCAGAATTAGTTGTAGGATGTATTAAAATAATATGTAAACAGATACTTGCTAATTATCTTCTCTGAGGAGGCATAATCATTTTTTATCTTACACATCAGAAATAATGTTTATAGACTAACTGCCTTCAGGAACCAAGCTGTACTTCTGTAACATCAACGCTTTGTTCAGTTCAGACTCTTTGTAGTTGGTTCCATGGGTGAATGTAAGGATTAATACTTCTCAACTCAGGCTACACAATGGAGTCACCTGGGGAGTATTGAAAAAATACTGAGTCTCAATCTCATTCTTAGAGATTCTATGTAGGTTTTGGCAGGCATCAGACTTTTTAAAAAGTATTGTCAATCTTAAAATATTGGAGGCTTTATTTAAAAACAGAAATCCAGATTACCTGTTTCTTCTAAAACAAACAAGAAGATCTGGCATTATCAGACTCACCTGCTTACATAGACATAGCGACCCTTGTCTGGGTCCCTGTAATACCTGTTTCGTTTAGAAAAGGCATATGAATTCTAGTTTGCCACAGTCCCTGCTATTCTTTTTTTACCTACCTCCTCACCCACTCTTGCTTCATTCATTCATGTTATGTGCCTGGACCCTGAAGCATTTGGATTTGAGACCTGATAGGGAATGAAATACCATCCAAACAAAATGGTAGTTTAAACTGATTTGCATTGTCTAAGTTACCTTAGAAACAATGTGAATGATAGTAACAGAAGGGAGTGATATGGAAGACCGGAAAATCACTTAAGAAACTATTGCGGTTATGGGCAGGTACCCTTAGTGATGTTATGTACTCCCACCCTTCCCTCCCCGGCCATGTCCCACTACTGCCGATTCCTTTTTTGTAGTATTGTGATAAATGTTCAGGACCTGCTTCAGTTCTTTGTTTCTGTGATAGACTACTGAGTATGATGGACTCTAAATCCATTCAAGTTGCTGCAAAGTGCATGAACCTAAACCAGGGGAAGTGAGAGCGCAATGGGGGCCCAAACTTCACCAGCATGTAGACTACTTCTGTACCTAGTCCTGACTTGTACCCCACATCTTTATGACAAAATAAAGAAAAAAAAGAGAAACTATTGCAGTTTTAATGGAAATGACTTTAGAGCATGATCTCTTTCGAGATGGAGGTTATTAATCTCCATCTTCAAGACTTAATGAAAACCCACAGCCTTGTTATTCAAGGTGTGACTTCCAGACAGCAGCAGCATCTGAGAGTCGTTAAAAATGTAGAATCTCAAGTTCTACTGAGTCAATCTCCGTGTTTTAACAAATTCCCCAAGAGAAATTTAAGAGGCACTGACTTAGAAGTTTTTTTTCATGTGTTTTGTGTATGTTCATGATCTCCTTAATTTCCATAGATGACTATATGTTGTTCATAAAGTCCTTGATTAACAATAATCTTTTTAAAATTTTTTTATTTTAAAGATGTAGGGTACAATTCAGGGTTAGGTATACAAATGGAACAATAATCTTTAAAGTTTAGGGAGAGAAGCAAACTGAAAATGGTGTATAGAAACATTATCTTCAATGTTTTAATATAACAGAATTCACATTCCTCAGCTTGAAGATTAAAACCATCTTCCATGATTCATCATCTAATCCGATTTTCCAAGTCATTGAAAATATTTTCCAGTTGTTGCTGAGTGATTTCATAAATTGGATTTGTTATCTTCGCCCCAAGTTCCTTCAAACAATATTATTTTGAGATCTTAAAAAAAACCAAACCATTGCTTATGTCCCATGGCAACTTTATTCAAAGTAAAAAGTTAAGTTAAAAGTTACAAAATATTTATAAATATGAAATAAGGAAGTGAAACAGAATCCCCCGAAAGCTTATTTAAATAACGTAAATGCATAATTATCATTAAAAGAGCCAGTACAGGAAAGTGGAAAGTAACTCTTTTTTTAAAATCAGTTTTTTTAAAATTTATAAAGATGTGGGGTACAATTCAGGGTTAGATACAAGCACTGATTATGCAGGTACCCTTGTTAATGAGGTATGCCCCTCCCCACCAGCAGTTTCCCTCAACTGCAAGCCCCACCCCACCCCCTTCCGGAAAGTAACTCTTTAGAAATATCTTTATTGTTTTATTTTTTTGATTACGTAGCACTGTCTCATTTTGGAAAAAATAGAAAATACATAAAACTGAACAGAAGAAAATTAAAGTCACACATATTGTGTGGGTGTGTGTGGAAATGAGAAGGAAATATAAAACATATATATAGGTATCTCAAAATTGTGTGTATATGTAAAACCTATGTATGTATGTTTACATAAAAATTGTGTATATGTTGTTTTGCAATATAAATTTTTCCATTAGCATTATATTTTAGGCAGTTCCCATAAAGGATTAAATGTTACCAAACCATGTAGACATGTCATATATTATTTGAAACAGCAATACATAGTGTCTTAGAGTATGGGAGTAGCATGAACATGAATGGGACACTCCCAGACAATGTACAGCAAGGCGGTTCTGGGACCAAAGACCTGGAGTTCAATCTCAGCATTTCTGCTCACTTCTGATGTAATCTTGGGCAAATTTATTTTGTATTTGTACCTGAGTTCCATTCCCTTTAGATGAGAGGGGTAATAATTGCACCTGACTTATACAGTTGTGTTAGTGAGGATTAAATGTGTTCTATACAACAGCACTTAGCACAATGCCTGGCACAACTGAAGCTCAACATAATATGGACTTTAAAAAAATAATGGTAAAGTAAATTTTACATGAAATTTGCCAATGTAATATTTAGTAAATTCACAATATTATGTAACTATCACAGTTACCTAGTTCAGAATATTTTCATGATTCCAAAAGGGAACACCATACTCATTAAGCAGTCAATCTTCATTCCCTTCTACTCTGAGCCTCTGACAACCGCCAATCTGCTTTCTGTGTCCATACATTTACCTATTCTGGATATATCATTAATGAAATCATATATTTGGTTTTTGTGTCTAATTTCTTTCACTTTACATGTTTTCCAGGGCTATTCATGTTGTAGCACTTATTAGTATTTCATTCGTTTTTATGACTGAATAGTATTTCATTGTATGGATACGCCACATTTTGTTTATCCATTCATCAGTTGATGGAATTTGGGTTGTTTGCACTATTTGTCTATTGTAAATAGACATACAGGTTTTTGTTTGAATATTTTTGTTAGTTTTCAATTATTTTGGGTATGCACCTAAGAGTAAGATTAGTGTGTCATGTAGTATTTCTATGTTTAACTTATTGAGGAATCACTATGCTGTTTTCCATAGCAGCTGCACCATTTTATATTCTCACGAGTAATATACAAGGGTTCCAATTTCTCTATATCTTTGCCAACACTTGTTATTTTCCATTTTGTCTATTTTATATTCATCTTAGTGTGCATGAAGTGCTAGTTCATTGTGGTTACTATTTACATTTCTCTATTGATCACTAATATTAATGATGCTGCAGATCTTTTCATGTGCCAGCTAGCTATTTGTATATCTTCTTTGGAGTAATATCTTTTCAAGCTCTTTGCTCATGGTGTCTTTTAATGAACAAGAGTTTTACATTTTGATAAATCTAACTTATCTTTAAATTTCTTGACTTTTGCTTTGGTGTCATATATAAGAAACCATCACCAGATCCAAAATTATGAGCATTTATTCCTTATATTTTCTTCTATGAGCTTGATGGCTTTAGCTCATATATTTAGGTCTTTGTTTTATTTTGAGTTAATTTTTGTGTAGGGTGTGAGGTAAGGGTCTAACTTCATTCTTTCACAGATATCCAATTGTGTTCCTGCTCAATTTGTTTTTTAAAAAAACTATTCTTTCTCCACTAAATGATTTTGGTGTCCGTATCAAAAATTAATTAATCACAGATGTGTAGGTTAATTCTGGATTCTCTCTTTTATTCTTTTGATCTGTATATTTGTCCTTAAGCCTGTATGCCACATGTTTTGATTTGAAACTGTTTGTTTCAAAACATACTGTTTTGCAACAGTATGATACTGTTTTGATTTCTGTAGAATTGTAGTAAGTTTTAAAATCTGTAAGTGTGGGCGCTTTAATTTTGTTCTTTTTTATTCAAGATTGTTTTGGCTATACAGAGTACCTTGTAATTTCACATGAATATTCGAATCAGTGTTTTAATTCCTTCACAAAAAACCATCGCAATTCCATAGGGATTGCACTGTTTCTGTAGACGACTTCGGGGATTATTGCCATCTTAACAATATTAAGTTCTGCAATCTGTGGTCACATGATAGCATCCCACTTATTTAAGTTCTTCATGTTTTTCAAAATGTTTTGTAATTTTCAGTGTATAAGTCATGCATCTCCTTGGTTAAATTTATTCCTAAGTATTTGAACTTTATTATTATTATTATTTTTTTTTTTTTGAGTTGGAGTCTCACTTTACCGCCCAGACTGGAGTGCAGTGGCCGCTCCTGGCTACCACAGCCTCAACCTGCTGGGCTCCGGCGATCCTTCCGCCTCAGCCTTCCAAGTAGCTGGAACTATAGGCGCGCGCTACCATGCCCAGCTAATTTTTGATTTATTGTAGAGATGAAGTCTCGCCAAGTTGCCCAGGCGGGTCTTGAACCCGCGGTCCCAGGCAATCCACTCACCTCGGCCTCCCAAGGCTCGGGATTACAGGCTGAGCCACCGAGCCCGGCCTGAATTTGATTATTTTTAATGTTGCCATACATGAAATTGTTTTCCTAATTTCCTTTTCAAGTTGTTTATTGCTAGTCTATAGAAACACAATTTTTATTTTTGAGGATTGATTTTTATACTCTGAAACTCTACTAATTTTGTTTACTAGCTTTAATCATTTTTTAAGTATTCCTTAGGATTTTCTATATGTAAGCTCATATCATATCTGCAGGTTTCCCCTTCCATATTCTTTGATCATTTGTTTCTTGCTCATCTGTCTAATTGTAAAAAGCCACTCTTTCAGTGTATTCTAGACCAGAGCTTCTCAAGGTATAGCATATTCATGGATTATCTGGAGATTTCAAAAACCAGATTCTGTTTCATCAGGTTTGCAATGGGGCCTTTGTGTCTGCATTTCTAGCAAACTCCAATCACCTCCAATATAATGTTGATACTGCTGGTCTCTGGAGCATCTTTGGGTAACAAAAGTTATGAAGGGAAGAACTATAGAATGAAGGAGCTTGTAAATGATGAAATAAAAATATTGAATTATTGTTAGAGATCAGAAGATACAAGTCTAAACAAATCTTTGCATCTCCTAAGGTGTCATCACGATTGCCCAAGCTTAAAACTTAATTTTGTTTCTGTTGTTGGTATTCTCTCCTACACCCATTATTCAAGTAAAGATCAAAAGACAAGTATTTACATTTTCTGATTGTTCATTTTCAAAAATAGAAATATTCCCTCAGAAATAGCACCTAGATGAAATATTTAGTAAAAAAGGAGCTGCTTACTGGTCTCTTGGGTGGTTCAAGAGGTATGTAGCAATATCCAGAATTTGTATAACCATGGTTTCTGGGTTATCCAAATGTTTTCCAAAGAGTTTCACATGAATTATTGAACAAGTTTTCTTCTCATTGCTGCACATATTAACCTGTATAAAGAAGTTGACTATTCTGCTATTTGAACTTTCATCACATCCTTTAATTCCTTCACTGGAGGTATATGAAAAGATTGTAAAATCACTAAAAGACATATTACTTCAGTAAATCAGTTCACATCATATCTGATGATTACAAAGAAAATCTATAAAATGAAAAAGAGTCCGTTTTATAATGTATCATTTAGTGTAAAAAATAAAGTGGGTTCTGAGTCTGAAATGTCCCAAGGCAGACATTAAATGAGTTCTTCAAACAGTAAACACCTGCATTAGTACATTTCAATTCTTCTGTCTTCATTTTAGCGAATAATTTGTTTTACTTGTCTGATTTTTTAATGAATCTCCCAATTAAAAGCAGATGTCATTTTTCACAGAACATAAATCAGAAACAATTTTATTACTAAAAGACAAGTTATGTATAAATAGTACTGAATTTGCCAGCCAGCATTGGAAAAGTTTACAAAATGATGAGATTTTCATATTGGTAACCCTATTCTAGCCTGAACTCATAGGTAAATTTAAAACTTAGTGTTTTCATTTCCAAGGGAAATTTGAATTTAGAAAGTCCCTCCGAAATATTTATGTCCATTTAAGAAGGGGCTGAGTTAAGAAAGCAAATAAAGAATATTGTACTCTCTGATCACCAGCTTTAAAGCTACCTGCTGTTACTTTGCTTATAGAATCTTTACCAGCTCACTAATTTAAATGCTTAGAAAAAGCATTTTAGTTTTGACTTTTACAAAAATTCTTCATACATTTTTTTTTTCCTGGATTTGTCAACTTTAAATAAAAATTCCCACAAAGCATGGCCTTTAAAAGTTACTATTATTTTATTGCATGGTAATATTGCTGTGATAATAATAATAGTGAAATTTAAGTGGACACGTGCGAAGGTATTTTCTCACGCCTTAACGCAGTCATACCCTAAGTCACCTACAACTTTCATGTGCTAATTTAGCATCCATGTAGAGACTGATTGAATGCCCTGACCTTAGATTTCCTTGACCTTCTTTACTCTGAAGTCCCTTGTTTTCGACTCCCTTCAGTTTCCCGCTCCCTTCAGTTTCCCTTTCCTGTCACCACTACATTTTGTGTTATGGCATCACCCAAAACTGCCCTCACCACAACCTCCCCTCCATCCCTGTTCTCCTGGCCTGCATCCTTGTGCTTTTCAGCCTGGACTACAAGGGCTATTGTGAATATGCTCAATCACCTGGTTTATCTGTTTTTTCTTAATTCTGAAAGAAGATGAAACAATTAGCCTAATTATTGTGATTGGTTCTATTTAAAATGTGATTTTACCAGTCCTCTTTTGATGGGCAGCACAGTTGGTTTCATGTTCTTGCTATTGGGAACAATGCTGTGATAAACATACATATGCAGGCATCTTTTTTATAGAGTGATTTGAGTTCTTCAGGGTATATTCCCAGTAGGGGGATTGCGGGGTCATATGGAAGGTCGATTTTTATTTTTATTTTTATTTTTGAGTTGGAGTCTCACTCTGTTGCTCAGACCGGAGTGCAGTGGTCGCTCCCGACCATCACAGCCCCGACCTGGTGGGCTCCGACGATCCTTCCGCCTCAGCCTTCCAAGTAGCTGGAACTACAGGAGCGTGCTACCACGCCTGGCTAATTTTTGATTTATTGTAGAGATGAGGTCTCTCCAAGCTGCCCAGGCGGGTTGGAAGGTCGATTTTTAGAACTTTTAGGAATCACCACACTGATTTCCACAGAGGCTGTACTAGTTTACACTCCCAGCAACAATGTAGAAGTGTTCCCTTTTTGCCACATCTTTTCCAGCATCTGTTATATTTTGAGTTATTGATGATGGCCCTTCTGACTGGAGTTAGGTGGTATCTCAGTGCAGTTTTAATTTGCATCTCCTTGATGACTAGTGAGATTGAACATTTTTTCATGTATCTGTTGGCTGCTCGTATCTATACACAATGGAATATTATGCAGCCATAAAGAACAAAATCATGAACTTTGCAGCAACCTGGATGGAATTAGAGTTTATAATACTGAGTGATCTCTCACAGAAACAAAGAGCTGAGTATCACATGTTCTCACTCATAAGTGGACCTTGAACAACTACTGTAATACTGTAAGAAAAGGATTGACAATAACCGGGAAACTGCGGTTGGGGGGGCAGAGGTGGGGTTGACAGTAGTTGATATCTGCCTGCGGTGAGGCGGGGCACACCTCATCAACAAGGGTACCTGCTCAATAAATATTTGTATACCTCACCCTGAATTGTACCCCACAATTTTGAAATAAAAATTAAAAGAGGAAAAACAATAATAATAATTTTGTAGTTGCAGAACTTTATATATTTTATGTCCCTCTTGAAAATTTACTAAATTCTTTGAGAAGTAAAAACAAATGTAGTTTTACTATTATCAGTTAGCCTTACACATTCCTTTATTTGCCATCTGTTAATTCCCTGCTCCAATCCCCATAACAACTACTCTTTGTACTCTTTTAACCTTCTCAACCACCACCATGGAGTCAGGCTTTACCTGATTTTCAGAAGCTTAGTCACAGAGGGAAACCGCTTGCTCTTTACTTCTCTGCCCAAACTTTGTCTCTTCATCCTGTTTTTCCCCTTTCCTTCGATTTCCCCTCATTACTAGGGGAAATGAATCCTATTCTAGAATCCTCCGGTTCCGTCTCCTCTTCACTCTGCATCTCTCTCACGCGTCATTTTTCACTCACTCTTCACTCTCCACCCACCTCCACTCCTCTTTTGCCTAAGTAACTCCCATTGGTTCTTTGAGGGTTCAGCTCCAACATCACTTCCTGTAGGAAACTCTTATGAATCCCCCAGACCAGGTTAGCTGCATTTCTCTCATGATCCAGAATCGTCCTCCACGTCTTCTTGCTTTCACTAACACCCTTGTACCCTGCTTGAATCACCCCTTGCCTTCTCCCCAATCCCTCTCTTTACTTACCAGCTGCAACTCCTGCCTCAGATTCCCCAAATCAGAACTGATTTCATGTTCCATAAAAGTTTGTTTTACATTTGAGCTTGTGTTTTTAAGAGGTGCTGAATAATGCTTTTTAGATGGTTGCACATTCAGGGTAGGAGAGTTATAGGACGCCTATCCCAGTATCTTTTGCTGCGAGCTCACAGATTATTGAGCATGGATGAGAGTCTTGTGCACACACTTAGTGATGAGCTGAAAACCAGAGCCTGCAAAAAGGGAGATGAGCTGAAGAAATTCTAGCTTTGCCTGGATTTTGTTAGAAGGTAACTAATTTCTTACTTGTCATAAGGGTTTTCCCTATAATAAAGACAGAGCATTTAACTATAACAAATACAGTTGAGAAAATTTTACAAGGAAAATAAAAATAACTATATAGGTGTATAGAGAAATTTGGGAAAGAAAAACCTGACCAGATGTGTACCTCCTCTTAGCTTTTGTTTTTAAATGGATACAGAATAATTGTACCTAGGATACATAGTGATGTTTCAATACATACAATCTAGAGCTGTCAGATTAGGGTAATTAGCATATCTGCTGTTTCGAGTATTTATCATTTCTTTGTGCTGGGGACATTCAATATCATCTCTCCTAGCTATTTGAAAATTTAATATAGATTATAATCATCCTACAGTGTTATATAACTTTAGAACGTATTCCTTCTAGTTAGCTGTGATTTTGAATCCTATCTCTTAAATCAGTGGTCCCTTTGTCTGAGACAATGTGAAGAAATTAGAAAGTAGAAATAAACGCTTCAGTTTCTTCTTTATGAATTAAGACTAATGACCTCCAACATTGCACCAGTGCTGTTTAAACTCTTGATGGATTGGTGTATTATGAATATACTCAATCACCTGGTTTCTCTGTTTCTTCCTACTTTTGAAAGGTGAGGATTTTGTTTATTTGCCACTGTATCTTCCACAGCCTAGCTCAATATTTATTGAACAAAGTAATTTGCTAAATTAAAGCTAAATTTTAGTTAGAAGTTATTAATATAATCATGTAATTTTCAGAGTCAAATTAGTTGAATGTTTTAAGGTTCAAACTATTATTATATAATCCATCCTCTGATTATTGGTATGATTGTATATAAACCATCCTAGGTCAATTGTTACCTGTTCAAGAAATATCTTAGGATATTCTGGATCAATGGTTCTAAAATTTGATTGGCTATAAATATTATTCCCTTATCAACATTTTTAAATAAAATGCTTCAGATTTTAATAAATATATATTTTTCACCCTACCAATACAAATTATGATTCAGTGGAAATGGGGTGAGCCTGGAAATATATGTTTATAAAACTTTCTTCGCCAGGCGCGGTGGCTCAATCCTGTAATCCCAGCACTTTGGGAGGCCAAGGTGAGGGAATTGCCTAAGTCCACAAGTTTGAGACCAGCCTGGGCAACTTAGCGAGACCTCATCTCTACAATTTAAAAAAAAAAAAAATCATGCCGGGCTCGGTGGCTCAGCCTGTAATCCTGCCCCTTTGGGAGGCTGAGGTGAATGGATTGCCTGAGCCCGCGGGTTTGAGACCCGCCTGGGCAGCAAGACCTCACCTCTACAATAAATCAAAAAATCAGCCGGGCGTGGTAGCGCATGCCTGTAATTCCAGCTACTTGGAAGGCTGAGGCGGAAGGATTGCGGGAGCCCAGCAGTTCGAGGCTGCGGTGGCCGGGAGCGGCCACTGCACTCCAGTCTGGGCGACCGAGTGAGACTCCAACTCAAAAAAAAAAAAAAAAATCAGCCGGGCATAGTAGCACACACCTGTAGTTCCAGCTACTTGGAAGGCTGAGGCGGGAAGATCGCCTAAGCCTAGCAGGTCAACACTGGAGTGGCTGTGAGCGTGCTGCTGCACTCCAGCCTGGGGGACGGAGTGAGACTCCAACTAAAAAAAAATTTTCTCAGGAGACATTAGCAGTTACGCAGATTTAGGAACCATTGTTTTAGTTTATATCTGAAGCTCATTGTGGTTAAAACATAAATAGACCCTCCTTTCTATTAATTTAGTCTGTTTCATCTAGAGGAATCTCCACAAGAGGTGAACATCACAACCTAGTAAATCCCCCCACAGTTGAATTGTAAATGTTGAGATCCAGAAAATATCACCAATGGATTGTCTAGAAAATGAAAAATTAAGTCCTTTGAGGACAGTAAAATAAACTGGGACCACCTGTTCGGCACCATGGCACCATGTAATTGTAGGCAAATTGTGTTAGATGAAAATGTTTTCACCAGCTAGACTTTTACTAAATTTGATTAAAAATGGAAGCACCGATCAGGCTCTGTTCCTTACTAATCAACTAGATGAAAATGTGATCAAGAGGAACAAGAAATCTAAGGAAAACAAGACACTAAAGAAAAAAGAATGGTTCTTGGAAAACACAAATCTTGGGAATATTCCTTCCTAGCTTCCCATGTAATTAACTTTTTGCCTGAAAATTTCATTT
This sequence comes from Cephalopachus bancanus, assembly GCA_027257055.1. Lineage (NCBI taxonomy): Eukaryota > Metazoa > Chordata > Mammalia > Primates > Tarsiidae > Cephalopachus > Cephalopachus bancanus. The sequence continues at coordinate 9,731,206 of JAPVLO010000204.1, forward strand.
TCCATGTTGAACTATATAAGGAAGACAAAATAAATGCATTTCTGCCACAATCACTACTTTGAAGATTTGCTTATGAAAATAGTTTGTTATGATTTGATATTCAACCTGTATTTTATCATGCATCCATTTGTTTCAGTACTTATTAGCAGTGAGTATTCTGCTCTGTGCTGCTGAACTGTGGGCTCCACTCGGAGGCCAAACGCAGAGGAGAATAAGGGAAAAGAGAGACTTCTAAGCCATGGGATTTTTTTTGCTTCCAGTTTTAAAATTATCTAAATGAACTAAAAGTGAAAAAAGCATCAGCTGATATCAGAAATTAATTTGATGATATGTATCATGTCTATTCTAGACTGTCAGTCCCAATTCAGGTAAGGTTAATTTATGGATAATATGGCTAGTACCTCAAATTTTGAGAGGGCCTAAAATCCAGGAATTTAAAGCAGAGCCAATATGTCACTAGATTCACAGATAAGTCCCTACAGAAGCAGAAGTCTGTACCAAGTGGTGGTGACAGTCATTGCACTGCAGGAAAAGTCAGGCTCAAAAAGCAAAATGTTCTGCCTGGGGCTACTGAACAAGCATGGAATTAAAAAGCGCCCTTCTGGCTCCAGTTCTCTGCTCTTACCCACAAGCTCTCCCTGATTCAATCGCTGTGATTCTCGACTTTATGGCTGGAAGGTGACACAGCACGCTTTCTTCATCTCTAGGTGAGACACAGAATCACAGTTCCTCCTGTTTGCAATCTGTGCCTTTTCTGGAATGCATCACAGTGAGGACAAAGTTCAACAGGCCTGTGGGCACTGAACTCAGCGCATTGAAGAGTGGGCAAGACATTTTCCTTCAGGATGATCCATGCATCTGTAGAGGTCAGTATAGAAAGGTCCTGGAAGGGAGCATGAGGAGAAATACTTGTGGCCCAGTTTGGAATCCAACATGACATCAGCAGAGTTTCAGCTTTTTAAGGGCTCCATGCCACTCTTCAAAAGCATAAACATTTCTTTTTAAAAATTTGCTTCTCAGAGCAGACTTTCAAATATTCTCTGATGAAAATTGCCAGGTTTATTTTGTTTGTACCATCTGCTAATGCAATCATGTAAAATTCTATGATTTTGTGTCAATGAGTTAATTCTCCTTGTGCTGAACCAAATGGGACTGTAGACTTAGGGATTAAGCAAGAAATGGACTGTATCTAATGAGACGGCCTAAGAATTAACCATGCTTGGGGAACTATACGTGAACACAACACATTCTTCCGCCAGATCTGATTTTGACCAGTAATCTCCACACATGATATTTTTTAGTAGTTTACAACTACATTCCCTATTTTTTCTTGTCTATCTTTACCCCACTTAAAAATTCATTCTGAAGTCAAGCTTATAATGAAAATTTACAACCTGGTGTTGGATCGTTAAATCCCCATATACACAGTCAGGTTTGTGTGTGAATAAAAGCTTACTAAACACACTGTGATTATTATTTTTTTTTCCTTTCACTTGGATTAGCTAACGTTTTTACTTTTTGAATCTGTTTGCTGGATATTTGTTATGCCAATCCATAACTTCATTTAAAGAACTAACCTGGGATTGAAAAAAAAAGGAAAGAAGAAATCTTTTTCGCCTTCTTGTCTATCAACACTAATCCTCTTAAAAGTACCCTTTCAATCAAGGGATCCAAGAGAAGCTCAATTTCCTCAGCAAATGGAATACTGAAAGGTACAGTTAAAAAGGTTCCTACTGTGAGCGAAAAATGAAAATAATGGAGTGACCTATGGAGACCCCACGAGCCCAGGAACACATAGGGTCACACGTCTTTATTGGATCAAAGATATGCACACGTCTCTGTCAAACTGAAAAACCAAGGAAATGGCAGGCTTTGACTTTCTGCTGATGGGGACAAGTAATGGAAATATTTTATTGCAAAGTGACTGAAACCCTGTTAGAGGTTTAACACTTAGCAGGCAGGCAGTAACAGCTTAGAGAAAAACGGACGAACATTTTCTCTATTGGGATCCTCTAGATTTGACGAGGGTGACAACTATATTTTTAAAACAGTGTGATGGATGCAGATGACTCTGGAAAGTTTTATCTTAAAAATAAAATAGTAGAAGTGTCCTCTATGAGAAATGGCTGAGGAAATATATCACCAGAACAGTATAGAAATGCTGCAAAAGCTGCCTATATAGATTGCCCAAAGAAAACAGAACCAATTTTCTGAGAAGATTGAATAGAAATATTGAATGGACCCAGCTTCATTTAATACCCTCAGAGTTCATGTGAAAATGTAATTAAGAAGACTGGGGATGGAGTCAAAAAAAGATAGGAGGCACAAAATGGTCCTTGACAGCTTCTTGGAAGGTCATAGCCCACATTTTATGGCCTGATGTGAAGTGCAAGGTGAAAGTGGGTTTTCAAAGACTTGGCTCTACTCCAGAAGTCTCTCTTTAAAGTTGTTTGCAAAACTTATACTAAAGACAAATTTATGAACATTGCCAGAGAACAGATATTTATCTTCGTATTCACAGAGAAGAGCTTTATTATTTTGGTCCTGTTGCTAAGCAAAATTAAATCTGGATTTGGCCTGTAAATTCTCAATTATATCTATAATAGCATTGTGTTTATTTTGAAAAAACGAGGCTTCTTATTTCAAATAAAAAAATTCCAGGGTCATGTAAGACTTTTATCATCTCCAAGGTTTTATTTGGGCCATATGGAAGTTTTTCCTAGGCAATTCTTAACTAATGTGGTTAATCTTTCTATGAGAGGGGAAACAGTGTATCGTCCTCTGTGAAGAGCTGGGGCTGGGATTCTGGTTGAGAGAGTAGGTTGTGAAGTGAAATTACCTGAGTCTGAATTTTGGCTCTTCCACTTACTAATATTGAGACATTGGGCAAGTTGGTAACCACTCTGAGCCCCAGTTACTTCCCTGAAAAATGAAGAGAATGATAGCTTCTTCTCATAGGGATAGAGTGAATATTAAATGAGATGATACATGTACTGCATTTAGCACAACACTAACCTAGAGAAAGGAAAATTAACTCTTTTTTTATCTTGCAGGCAGTTAAGATAACATCCCAGAGCTCCATGTTGTCATGCAATGGCTAGAACCCATCTCTCCATATCCTAACCTTGTCTGCGTATTCCTTGCCCCTGTCTTTCTAGGCCTTCTCTAGCTTCTTCATATTTGTTATGTGGACTACCCCTAATAAGCAGAGAAGCATCTGGTTGATGCCATTTTTTAAAAAAGAATTACCTGCTTTTTTCTGTGTCTTCTTTGCACATTAAAGCATGTCTCCACCAGAGTTTGAAGACGAATGGCCCGCAGATCTTAAGACAGAAGAAAGAAGTATACAAAGAGAGGAAGTGGAATAACCAAGGACCTAGAGGGATAGAGAAAAAATAAAAAGAGAAAGAAACAAGAACAGGTGAAAGCAGGTGAACTCCACAAGTGATTCAGCTGCTCTTAGGCATAGAACAGTTTTTCCCAGCACTGTTCCAATTGGAGCATGGGCACCAGGAGATGATTAGTAAATAGTTTCTTAGTTTAAAAAGTGTACATTATGTGGTTTAAATATTTCACACCATATTTCCCTCTAAAAGAGTCTCACAGCACATGCACATATTTAAGATTCTAAAATGTACCACAGTATAGAAACCTGTTTTACTTTGTTTAATCCCGTAATAGAGTCAATACAAAATCAGTACATAATACTAGTCAATAACATTTTGGGAAACACTTTACCACCGTTATTTTAGAACTTGAAAACAGTATACCTTTGGAGTGCTAATGAACCATGATAAAATGGATGGGGAGGGAAGTGGGGCTAACATTTAGTGCCAGAAATTGTGCTAACTGCTTTAAAAATATTTGCTTATTCCCAGTAGGTCAAAGTAATAGGTTTTCACGTGGAGGGCTATTTACAGTGCTTTATAAAATAATGTCATGGCGCATATATGTTTTTCTTAAGTGGGGACACAAGAGTTCTTTAAAAAATGAAAGATTTTGAGAACTCACTTGCCCATATCTATGCCTAAAAGTATTGCTTTGTATTCATGGAAGAATTTGGCTATTTTTGAGTCTGTCTAGTCTCAAGTTCCTGGAAGATAGCATGCTATACGGACCTGTGAACTGCCACTTGTTAGATATGTAACCTTGTGTAACATACTTTTCTGAGTCTATGTAAATAGTGAAAAAAAAATCTAATTTAAGGATTTTTGAGTTAGTTAAAAGTCATAATTTTTTTTTTTGAGTTGGAGTCTCACTCTGTTGCCCAGACTGGAGTGCAGTGGCCGCTTCCGGCCACCGCAACCTCGACCTGCTGGGCTCCAGCGATCCTTCCGCCTCAGCCTTCCAAGTAGCTGGAATTACAGGCATGCGCTACCACACCCGGCTGATTTTTTGATTTATTGTAGAGATGAGGTCTCGCTGCCCAGGCGGGTCTCGAACCCACGGGCTCAGGCAATCCACTCACCTCAGCCTCCCAAAGGCGCGGGATTACAGGCTGAGCCACCGAGCCCGGCAAAAGTCACAATTTTATAACAGGTACTCCACAACATGCAAATCCCTTAATCTATTTTTCTCACTCCTATATCCACTGATCAAAGTATTTTTTTTGCACAGATATTACAACAGGTTCTATGGCCCCTACAAAATAATATATACAGTTTCTACCTTTAACATCTGCTAATTGTTATTTAAAATACCACCATGTTGTGTGTATGTATGTTTAAAGGATCAACATATATTTCATAATGTAAATACACATGAACATTATAAAACAGCAGTTTATGTATTGTTAAAGGAAATAACTTCATTTTATTCTTTTTGCATACTCCCCAAGACATCTAGCATAGTGCCAGGTACACATTACTTTGTGTCTTGTGAAACAAATGAATGGAAAGAGTAAATTGCACTAAAATTGTACTTATATTACACACTGTAATATATCAAATGCAACTTAATATTAGGACACTTTGCAATGGGGGAACAAGGCAAGATGGAGTCAGACTGAGATTTTTGAAGTCTGGTACTAAATTTCCCACTCTTTAACAAACAGCCTATGGCTACCACTCAATCTCTGCAGGGGGGGAGGGTGCACCAGAAGATTCATCAACAAGATGGCCATGTTAGAGATCATAATTTTCTTATGAAACTGGATCTTACTTTAGTCGTTTTGCGAGAAACTTGGATTTACTGGCAAATCAAGTAAATGTTGATATGTTTGCTCTGCTCCAACTCCTACTTTCTGTTCTATTTGCTGTGTTTTCATCCTTGTGCAACGTAAGGTGAAAAGCTACCGCTTGCTATTTTATAAAAAGGTTCTATCCTATTAAGAGTGAAAACTTGAGAGGCAGAACTGAGGTCAGGAAGGAGGAAATCCTAAACAATGATAGCTATTAATTTGGTGATGAACAACAGATCTTACTTTCCGTTCCAAGTGTAAGTAAGCAGACACAAAACAACAGCCATAAGATATGAGATTTCTCTTCCTTTCTTGGACATATTTGCCCACATCGCCAGTGAGACTGAGTTGTGGGAGAGATACTTTTTATATGTGAATGAATAAAAACAGGACAAAATAAGTTAAAGATTTAAAGATACTGTTAACTGTATGTGGGGTACGTTTTTAGATAGCTTTAACAGAAATGGAAGTGACCTGTAATCAGGTCAGTCGCGTGCTCCATCAGTCACTTACCAACTCCATCTCTTTTGAATCTCCCTTTTTAGCCTCTTTTCTACATCCTTTTCTATTATATCTTGGCTGTACTGTACTGTATTATATCTGTACTGTAGCATTTACTACTAGAGTATTTTGCTATATTTTTTTGACTTGAAATTATAATGACAGATTTCTAGGCCAGGTGTGGTGGCTTAATACCTATAGTTCCAAAATTTTGGGAGCTGAGGTGAGAGGAACACTTGAGGTCAGGAGTTGGAGATCCAGCTGGGCAACACAGCAAGATGCTGTGTCTACAAACTATTTTTAAAAATTATCTGGGTGTGATGATGTGTTTCTGTGGTCTCAGTTACTGGGAGGCTGAGGTGGGAGGATAGCTTGAGCCAGGACTTGGAGGCTACAGTGAGCTATGATCGTGCCACTGCACTATAGCCTGGGTGGCAAAGTGAGACTCTGTCTCAAAAAAAGAAAAAAAAGAAAAGAAAATGATAGATTTCTGATGCATTCAACACATCTAAATGTTCTCCGAATTATATAAGAGATAACAAAAGGGGTGTCTTAGTTCAAGCAGCTAAAACAAAGTGACATAGACTTGGTGGCTTATAAACAATAGAAATCTATGTCTCACTGTTTTTGGAATTGGGAATTTGAGACCAGGGTGGCAGCACAGTCTGGTTATGATGAGAGCCCTCTTCTGGGCTCAGACTACCAACTTCTTGGTATATCCTTACATGGTGGGAGGGTGTAAGGGAGCTCTCTTGAACCTTTTTTATAAAGGCATTAATCCCATATGATTATAAGGACACTAACTTCCCAAAGGCCCTACTTTTCCGAATACCATCATGTTGGGGTTTCAGTTTCAGCAAATGAATTTTGGAGGGGGTTGGGACACAGACATTCAGTCCATAACAGGGGAGATGTGTCACATAAATTACAGAGATTGATCTCTTGTAGGAATGGAATTCTGCCATTGAGAAGCTGAAGAGGGAGGCGCTGGGGATTCTGCTGTCCAGGGACTATGTGGAGAAAGAACATCTACAGCTCTCTAATCAGAAACTGAATCGGCTTCAAGAAGAATTCGGCCAACTCATGGTGGAGAGGAATACCTGGTTAAAAAAGGCAAATGATTTTTTTAACAGTGCCAACAAGGTAAGTGTGAGGTCAAGCTGTTAATTAGGTAATCAAGCAGACCAGTAAGGGACCCTTTCCTTCAGCAAGCTGCAGCACAGCACAGAAGTCACAACTCCATGTAGAATTTCAAAACTGAGAGCAGCAAAGAAGAGGTTTGAAAATATATCCCTGTGACAGGCATTATTTGGTTCTCAAAACCAAGAGATTCCTGCTTTCACATGTAAAGGGTTACTTTCTAAAAACCATCACCTCTGCCGGGCTTGGTGATTCAGCGCTTTGGGAGCCCAAGGTGAGTGGATTGCCTGAGCCCGCGGGGTTCAAGACCCGCCTGGGCAACTTGGCGAGACCTCATCTCTACAATAAATCAAAAAACTAGCCGGGCGTGCTATCACTTGCCTGTAGTTCCAGTTATTTGGAAGGCTGAGATGGAAGGATCGCCAGAGACCAGAAGGTCGATGCTGGGGTGGCTGTCAGTGTGCCACTGCACTCCAGCCTGGGTGATGGAGTGAGACTCCAACTAAAAAAAAAAATAATAATAAAAACCATCACCTCAAGAGGATTTTATCTTAGAGCTACTGTTTGTCTGCTTAGTGGTAACACTTGTTGCCAACGTTGTAGTGTTTCTTACAGAGGAAGGGAATTATTATAAATATATTAAAGTTTCAAAAAACCTTACAATGTTTACCACAAGTCCTTTTAAAATACTTTCTCATTTATTAAGTAAAAATACATGAATGTTGCAAGTCTTCTGCATGCTAACCAGAAGGCTAGGCACAATGCCTTAGCCTGATGGTCCTGCATTGGTTTTGCCTTTTAAAGTTATCCGGAAGGAAATCTTGCACTGGCCTATCTCCAGGTCTTCTTCGGTACAGGGATGTGTTCTGTCTCTCCTCGTTGAGTCACTGAATGTTGATTGGTGGGTCCTGCTGAGTGGAAATGTTCCCCTCACTTGAGGAGGGCTCAGGATGTGAGGCTGCTGATCTTTTTTGAAAAGTTTTTTGACCTTTCCCAATGTAATACACACCTCCAAACTGCCTGGTTGGAATTATTTAACACCTTACATCTCACTAATGTTTTTAAAAGCGGACAATGTGACAGAAAATAAACGAGAAAATCTCTGGAAGCTAGGGACATAGTGATCTAAAATCATAACATCAACACTGAATACGATGTTAAAATGGTGACTTAATTTTTGAACTTCTTTACTAATAAGAAACTCTTTGAAAAGGATGAATAGTAAAATTCCAAAGCAGAGGCACTAGAATTGTGGTTAAAAAAAAATGTTTTTTTAAGACATTGTCATTTGGGATTTCTTTGTTTTAAGAGAGGAAACAGATATAGCATGTTACTGGAGTGATAGAACTAATTAGATGTTAGGTGTTAGATTTCTCTTCAGTAGCTCTGTTTTGAATATTTTAAATTTACAGTACACGTTCATTTTACAAAATGAGTGGCTCATCTGCAAGTCAATTAATATTATTTATAACAAAAACAGTTATAGAACATGTTGCTACGAAACAATGTTTCCAGTACAAAACCTGTCATTTATAGCCTTTCAAAATGCAGAGTTTCTCTCTTTCATTCTCTTTCTCTTGCTTTTGCCTTCTTGGCTCTCATTTTTTTGGTACCTTGTCAAAAATTTTTCTTCTAGCATGATTCCTGGGTCTTGAGAGAGAAGGAATGTCTCCTGTAAAAGTAAAAGAAGAACAGAATGGTTACTTTCTAAAACTCATACAGTAATTCAGGTCAGATCTGGAGATGAGAATTCATGTTTCTTAACCCCAAAGACTTGATTTTTAGATTCCGTGTTTCATCATTTGAATGCCATGGCATGCTAACCATTCAAATTATAATAAGCTCAGCTAGGATTTATTCATACTACAGCATTTTCTATAGCCCAGTGGTACTCAGAAAGGTGTTAGAATTCTTTGTCCCTTTTCAAAGCGTCAAGGAAATAATTTCCAACTCCAAATCTAAAAATTCAAAGTGGAAGATGATGGATACTTTTACCTCAGCAAAAATAGAAGCTGGAATTTGGAAAGTAGATGTTTAATCATGACTCTTGAAATGAATTATTCACTATATTATTAAGAAGTAATAAATGTTGAAATTATGTAGTGGGTAAATCCATTTAAATCAAAGAAAGAAACTCCTTTTATGACTTGTACATGGTATTTTCCCTTTTGATTTATTTTGTGGGATCTCAAAATTTTACAAAAATCTCACCACTTTACCCAGTCTTTGGCATAACACTCATAAATAACCCTAGTTTAAATAAAGGGCTGGGTTTTAAAAATTAATATAATTTCAAAATCTCTTAAAATATTTTCTTCTAGTCTAAAACCTAGATGGGTAAGTTGGGTAAGAGTCACAAAGACTCATGAGCTTTCTCTCCCAACACATGCAAATCTGGATGCTAGCACTGGTGGAATAAAAGATGAAGTTAGTGCCTTTAAAAAAGATACTTTCCTCAAAAACCTATTCCAATCTTGCTAAGTGGAATTTTCTTTCAGCAACCAGGCTCTTTTTCCAAATTGTGTTGGGACAAAGCTAGGTCAATATTTTTTTCAATTTCTATATTGAATACCTGTGTAAAAAATATGTTATTATCATGGGTGAAAGGGACACTTTGAATTTCTGCTTAGTTAAAAGTGAAATGTAAAAAAATCGTTTTTATGTTTTTAAAATTTTGTTAAACTAAAAAGGAATAAATGTCTAATTTTATCTGCAAATAGACTGTAAGTTTCCCGTATCATATATATTTCTTTTTGCATCCAGGTTTTTATCGTATTTCTGTTTAAAATCCTTGAGGAATCCCTTCCTCCCTAATTTTCCTTTCCTTTTCATTCATTTATCTCTCAGCCAATTCTAGATAGGAATATTATTTACTAGAAAAATGATACAATATTTCCTTTTATTGAATATACTAAATAATGTGGTGAATTAATGAGAATAATTAGCTTTCTTCAGGTGTTCACTTATTTAGCAAATATTTATTGAGCAACTGCTATGTGTCAAGCACTGTTCCAAATGCAGGGGACACAGTAGAGAACAAAACATACAAAATATCTATAAACCAATTTATTTTCCAATTTATGAAATTCAACGGAATAAAATTATCACTTAGTTGTCTACATTGACAACAGTTCCCTCCTCCCCACTTTTGCCCCATGGCTACAGGAGTGCAATTGATGATTACCTGTTAATTCTGCGGGGGTTTGAGGACTACCCACGACTGGGGAATGTTTCTCACCCAGAGGAAGCGTCTGCAGCCTGAGATACGGATGTTTGAACCCACAGTGAGCAGCAGGTGGCAATGTTGGGACACAGGAGTTAGGAGCCTCGCTACTGATGCTATAAACCAGCCACTGGGGATACAAGTGGAGATTGAGCCATGAAACTCAAGAACTCGAAATACTTCCTTTACTTCTTAGAATTTCCCAGTGTGTTTGGTGAAAACTTATTTGTTAAATCACTTAGCAACAAATACAAGTAAGTGTCAGTTGTCAACATTGGCTAGTCCTGATTGGTGAAGCATTCCTCTAATCACCAGGCATTGCTAGGAGTTAGGAGGACATGGCTTGAAATATGAACATGGCACCTATCACAATAACTCATCTCGATCCTCCACAAGTCTCATCCTTCAGAGTGTAGATTATCTTGTTTATTATACTTTTAGTGTGCTCACAAAAAAAAAAAAAAAAAAAAGCTGTGGTTAATATTTATCGATCACCCAAAATGTATATATCATTGTTAGGGAATGTAATGTAAATCAGAGATAAATATGTAAATATTTCCAAAACAGAATACTGTGAGCCTGTATCTCTACAACAGCTATGATTGAACCTAAAGTTGTAAAACATAATAACGTGACGAATCGGTCATAAAGTTTCATATCCTATGCCTTCCTTTCTCAGGTATATGACTTCATTGGGGAAAGCAAGAGGGCATTGGGGAAAGCAAATCATCTATTTGATGAACATGGTCTGATTTTTGAAATTATGAAATTCAACAAAATAAAATTATGGTCAGCCTGAAAGCAAAGGTGAAGCAAAAGTTGGGGCAGCCAAAGAAACACACAAAAATTCATTTGAAATATAACAATTGTCATAGTTTCCATTGCTTCTGCCATCGCTGTTGAAAACTTAAATGTCTTTTTAAAGGATCATGTTGCTTTTTCAAGATATTTGCGGTGATGCAAAACAGGAATGCCTACAGAAACATTATTGTTTCAGATGAAAACAAAATAATGAAACACGGAATTTTGTGCTTTTTTCACTTATGTATCCATCATTTTACCATTTTAAAAATAAATATATTTTAGGCCCAGATATAGAAAACAATTAATTAAAATGGTCCAGTTGTTGCACAGATTGAAAGAAGAAACCTCCCCAGAGTACCTTAAAAAAAATCCAGAAGGAATTTATTGAGGTGATATAAATGAATTCCAGAAATTAGGTTAAATGTTATTAGATATCAAGGGAAATGTAATTAATTTCAATTTCATGACTCTTCAGCAGCTTGTCTCAGATTCCTCTTTTCCAGAACAACTTCTCATTCTTTTAGAAACAACTACAGCAACTTGGTGCCCCTCCCTCCCTTCTTCTGTGTTTGTGTTGAGCTAATATATGTATTCCTACCGTTGCCAGCGGTAGATGAGTACCTGAACTAAAGCAACGAAAGATACAAGTCCTGCCTTTCAGCTTCTCTCAGTCGAGCTTGAAGGAGAGGCAATGTGACAGAAGGATCTTTGGCTGTGGGAAGCCATGATGGAGTAAGCCCAGAGCCATTAGGGCACACAGAGCAGATACCCTTGAACTGGCCCCGGGGGGAAAAGTATCAAGGAAGACTTCCCAGAGGAGGCGACAACTGAGCTAAGTTTGCAAGAATGGAAACTTATTGGAAAAGCTGGAAGTTACAAAATCATGCCCTGTTTGGAGAACCTAGTATAATTCATTTTGCCAGGAGTGTAGGGTGTCAAGCAAGAGTGAAGAGCGACAGAGGCAGTCAAAGCAGGCAGGGGAGCAGAAAGCGTTGTGAATAGCATTGCTCAGGAGGTGCTGTTTTATGCTGAATGTGTCCTTAAATATGCAGAGATATTTAAGAACTTGAAAAAGTCATGATGAGGCAAACTTCACTGCAAGAAGCGGGCAATGTGTAATTTAAACTCCTGTGAACTCCCATGGAGACAATGATGACTATAGAGCATGGAAACCTTTGGTTTTAGAGCTCAGGGGTCAGGCTATGTAAGCCACAGCAAATATTTGATATATGTGGCTAAACTATTAGCATAAAATTATTTAAATAGATATAGAGTAGACAAAATTATAGGAAAAAATAAGAGCTTTAACATCTTACATGACTCATGAGTGCTCACAACTCTGTCCATGTTTAATAGTCTGATAATGAAGATATTCTTTTTTTTTTTTTTTTTTGAGACAAGGTCTCACCCAAGCTGGACTGCAAGGACATTATCATAACTCTCTCTGTAGCCTCGAACTCCTGGGTTCAAATGATCCTCCCGCCTCAGCCTCCATAGTAGCTGGAACTATTGGTGTATGCCACCATGTCTTCTTTCTGTTTGTAGAGATGGAGTCTCACTATGTCTCCCAGGCTGGTCTCAAACTCCTGGCCTCAAGCGATCCTTCTGCCTTGACCACCCAAAGTACTGGGATCAGAGTCATGAACCACCATACCTGGCCAAGATATTCAATTTTATTGTCACTTGCTCATGAATATATTTTGCAATTATCAATGAACTCTAAGTTATGAATGTATGGATTGGTTTCTCTTCCAGGTACAATATAAGACTGTTGCATCTCTATTGGTAGTAAACACATTCTGCCTAGCATTACAGTAATTTCTGGGTAAATTTACTTTCTCTTGCCCAATTAAAATTTCTTAAGGGTGAGAAACATGTCCTTTTCACTTTGTGTTTTCAGAACACCTAGAACAGCGCCTTCTAGTGAGTGGATATTCAATAATTATCTAAATGACTGAGATCAGTGAAATTTTATGAACTGTGGAGTTTCAAGGCCAACTCCATCACATTGTTCATAAGAATTATATTGATCCAAGGTAACTGGGGTGAGACCATTCTGAAAGAGGAAGTTTTAATTACTTTAATACACAAGGAACACAGATTGTAAGCTCGCTGTCTGCATCACATCCAAGAAGGCGAATAGTGCCGTGTAAAAGCTAGGCTCGGCACATAACACCTCCTCTGAGAAGTCTCTGGGGAGCAGTAATTGCTTATTTTTCATTATTTCCATGATATTTCTCTGTGTCCCTTAGAGAGAGATTATGTCCTAATCATCTTTGTATGCTACCTATGTTCAAAAAATTGTGTTGGATGAATGAATAAATGACTAGCCTTGTGACAAATCAATTTATATTTTAAACTCGAATCCTCTCTTTTCTAAAGTAGATCTAATAAATCTTATCTACTCCAGAGGAGTGTCAGTCAATAATAAAAGTTCTTTTAATTGGTGATAAGTTGTACAGATTCTTTTCAGGGTAGAGTTGGAATGTAAAATAAATGGAATGGTAGGGTATTGTGTGACAATTCAGAAACGTTTGCTAGCATGACACTTAGCTAAAATAGCACAGTAGATTTTGATCCACTCTGCCTGTGTATGAATCTGGTCTTGGACATTTATTAGCTCTATGACCTTGTGCAGTTACTTAATTGCCCTGTGCATCTGGGCTTTTTTTTCTAAATCTGTAAAACAGAAACACTAGCTATGGTTCCTTACAGGGCCATTGTGCTATCTAAATGAGGTAATATATAGATAATACTGCACTAGCTTCTCTAACGTGACTTAGTGGTTTTTGTTCATTTTCATATCCCCAGCCCGTAGCCAAGTATATGGTCCATAGATTTCTATAAATATTTTTTGAATACATGAAAAAAGTAAATGTTTTACATGTTGTAAATGGACATTTTCCATATTAATATTCCCAAGATCATCATAAAATCACTTAGGTCAATTTAGAGAAAAGAAACCAGAAATTATAAATAGTTACTAGCTGCCAAAAGTTCTACTTAATGGGTCTAGTTGCATTTCTAAGGTGGATCTGTCTCCAAGCAGTCAATACATAAATGGTCATGCGTAAAAGATGGTCAATATATGAACTTCCTTCATTCCTTGTTGATAAAATTCTTCAGGTACGTACCACTTTCAATCCCAAATTCCTTCTTTTCCAGTGTTTTTTTCAGCTTTCTAGGCTGTGAGGTAAAAACCTTCCTTACGTTGCCAATGATTTCCAACACCTCTCATTAATACCACAAATCTGCCCTGGAACCAGGAGGACATTCTGGGACCCAGCAGCCACAGCCTTTGACGTGAGGTGGAAACAGACCTGAGCAGCAGTCGGGAACAGTGACCATTTGGGGCCGAAAAATCATAACACTCTCATGCCCCTGCCTTCATGGCATTTGAAACCTTGGGCAGATATGGGCAGGACCTGAGTTAATCAGCTCCCCAGACTGGGAGCTACCAGGAATGGTCTCAGACGATTTTAGAAAGGAAACCGAAGCCACTAACTAGTCTTTATAAAAACTGAGTTTAGGGGAAATCTAATCTCCACAGGTAGTGGAATCTGGTGCTCTAATTAGAAGCTGAGTTGAGTTTTATGTCCTTGGTAGTTTTAAAGTCTCCAACTGAAGTTATTGTTCAGCCTCTAGACTCAGGAAAGGAAAATCTCCAGGTTCTGCAATTTTCTTTTGGTTTAAAGTTGATTCTCTTCAAGTTAATTAGTCAAGAAGCAAACAAGATTATTAATTAAATACCTTTGTGAAACAGCATGATATAAGCATTGTGCTGGATGACTCATGGCTCTTGCTTGAATGATTAGTCTCACAGATATTTTAAAGAGAATAAAATGTGCCATGTCCTGATATCTCTATTTGATCTGGTGCAGCCTGCCTTGGATCCTGTACTTAACAAGGGAACAGGGAAAGGTCTTTATTAGTTTCTTAAAGAACAAACACCAAGCAACTCTTTAACCTTTTCTAAAACAGGGCCAAAAAGAGCTAATTCATCTCCTCCTTATCTGCCTAAACACTGAGAAGTACCATATAAAATGGTCAAGAAGAACTAGAACCCAGAGGGATAAGATAATATCCTTGTGCCTAAATATTTTTTCCCCAATCCAGTCTTATTTGTCCTGCACTTACAAGATTTGAAGAAATGGGGGGATGTGAAGAAAAAGACTAAAGGGGAAACATTAATTCCAAAGGCATTTAGATGGGGGTCATGCTGTTCTTATTGCCAGAAATAACCTGTTCTGTGCTGTGTGTGCAACAAATTCTTTTCAGGCTGAATCTAGTATATCAGGTTCCTAATGGATATGGTAAACAGAAAAGCACTCAGTTCTATTTTAGGGGTAGGTTAAGAGCAATGATACTTAGATGGTTTCTGCAACTGGCACATGTATTCCTCATCAAAATCTGCATGGGAATAAGAGAAAAGTGCTCTGCATATGATTCAGACAATCACAGGCAGGAAAATCTTCTTGAAAGAGGCTTCCTTTTTCAGTCCAGATATGTAATTCTTATTCCTGTGTCTACAGATTATTTTTCCCATGAAGGTTTGATTAGGATTGAGGTTAAGGAAATAAGCTTTCTTGCAGCATCCAGCTCAGTTTGCCTAGAGGTATTCTACAAATGGATTTGTTGAGATAACAAAGGAATAAAATCACTTCCCTTCTTTCTACAGCTGTAGTTCTAGTAACTATGCTACATAGGGCATTCCATAGTTTTCTTTACACTTTGATCTTTGTGAGAAAAATCTCTCGAAGAAAATTTGGTTATTTTGATTCTCAGTTATGGGTTATCGTTGTCTTGATGTACCATTTCCTCTTTCTAGTGAATATCTAGCCCTTCAACTTGTTTCTACTTTATTAGGAAATAATACTTCTATTATAACATCAGGAAGGGGTAGAGTGATATCACACATGCATTTAATGACCTTGTGGCTTTAGCATCTAATCCAATAAAGATGAGACCAATGTCCAAGGATATGAGAGTGGCATCTGTTCCATGGGGCCACAGGAGGAAAGACGCACGTGGGATGAATGACAAGAAGCAGGTGGTCATCTCCTTCTCAGTGACTTTTTAAAGCTGTGTTCAATCAATCAAGGGTTAGAATAACAGCCAGCAAGTATTTTCTGAGTATTGATATGTCCACCATCATGCCTAGTTACTATAATATATTTTTCTTCTTTAATGTATTAACGTTAAAATGGCTTAATATTAGAACAGAGTGGAATTAAACTTGTAGGCAAGAAAAAGCACTTTGGAATTTTCCATCCTTTCCCCATTCTCACTGAAAACTTGAGAATTATCTTAAAGGAAGAAAGGAGAGAATACCCTGACATTTATGTGTCAACATTCCCTTTATTTCTTCCTTTAATGTGGCTTATGAGTTCTCAATTCTAAATGTGAATATGTGTTACTATAAGTACTAATTCATGTGTATCGAACTTTAAGGGTGATTTAAGTGAACTCAAGGTAATTTCGAGTAGGTCAGATTTTTGTTTTAAGTATTGACTTTAACCCTCAGATAACTAAAAACTAAGCTTTATTCAAAATAAGCAATAAAAAATTTTAAATATAAAACAAAATCCAGAAACAGCCGTTATTTCCAAGGAATGCTTCAATAAATTATGGAAAGAACAAGAAAGTCATCAAATCATCTTCCTTTCTAACATCAGCATCTTGTTGAATTTGACTCCATTGCCAGCTGCAGGGAAGAAAAAAAATCAGATGAGGAAGAGTTCTTCAGGTTCAAACTTTCTTGAATAAAATTGTCTTTCTTTTATAGTCCTATACTATAAGAAATCTCTCAGCCTTTCTCTGTATCTTTTCTAGCCTATAAGAAGGAAAGGCAGACACTTATTTATAAAAAGTAAGTTTTAAAATCCCATTATTTCCACCCAGGATTACAGTCTTCTCAGAACTAGTCCTTCTTTCTTAAGCTTTCCATGGTAATCCTTTGCTGCATGGCACCATAGCTCAGGGTTTAAGAACAGGGACTTCAGGGCCAGACAAATTGGGTATAAATCCAACATCTGCCACTTATTAGAAGTGTCACTTTGTGAAATTTACTTAACCTCTCAGTGACTCACCTCTCCCAGTCATGCAACGGGGATAATTTTTCCCTCCCTTCCAGGGCTGTTAAGGAACAATGTGCCTGGAACTCATCAGGCATTCGATAATATTTGTTCACTGAATAAGTAGTAATTGTGCAACACATGATACAGAAGCAAACATGTAGTCAGTTCTCATAAAACTATAGTTATTTTTATTACTTCCTCTCAGTTGCTAAATAAATGAGAATAATCTTGTTTTCAACGTTCTAAGTAAACAGAGAGAGTAGATTTGGGAGAACAGAACGAACACATATTCAGCCTCTCTTCAATTGACTTAACTTGTAAGTAATAAGGTGGTGTTTGAAAGATTTCTTTTGTAAAGTCCAGTTTTGTCTGCTTCCAATCTGCCACTAAAGCTTATTCCCTAAGATGGTCACCGGGTCCAGGGACATGAGTGTATCTGCACACCCCCATGCTGTAGCCTCTGCATTTGGCTTGAACTATGTTGTTTCAGCATCAACTCAGCCTTGCTACTGTGGCCTCCCTTAGGTCTCAGTGGTACTGGACTCATGAGCCCTTCTGTTTTCACTGGTCACAGTCTTGGGTCCTCCCCTAGAGTTTCCTGTGGGGTCTTTCTATCACACTAGTCAGCCTCTGACAAGCTCACTGGCTTCCAACTAAGTAACCCATGAAAGCTAGACTTCCAGGCCCCTACCTGACTATGAACCACTGCCAAGCTTACTGCAACAGGACTTGTCTCCAGACACTTAAGGAACATCCCACAAATTAGCTTCTTCCTGGTAGTGCCAGGGGCAATATGGCAAGAGCTAACTTGACTCTCAGCTTCTCTTCAATTTACTTAACTCATCTGTTGTCTAGGTCTAAGGTTTCTAGAGTGCTGTCCTATAGGTCTTTGAACTGAATGATCGAACTCAGAGATGAGACATCAGGAGAACTTCAAAGACCACTGCACTCTGGTTTCTCTCTTTTTCCTCATACCACCATGGTTCTCTATTATTACCTTTATATTGTGTACTCCTCCATCTTTTATTTTTATTTATTTTTATTTTTTAATTTTTAATTTTTTATTGTTTTTAAGTTGGAGTCTCACTCTGTCACCCAGACTGGAGTGTAGTTGCCGCTCCCAGCCACCGCAGCCTTGACCTGCTGGGCTCCAGCGATCCTTCCGCTTCAGCCTTCCGAGTAGCCAGAATTACAGGCATACGCTACCACCCCCGGCTGATTTTTTGATTTATTGTAGAGATGAGGTCTCGCTGCCCAGGTGGGTCTCGAACCTGAGGGCTCAGGCAATCCACTCACCTCAGCCTCCCAAAGACGCGGGATTACAGGCTGAGCCACCAAACCCGGCTACTCCATCTTAATGCCAACTAAATGTTAATGGCCCAATAGGTAGCTCCTCTCTATTTTATGTTAATTCTATAAGCTTAATCTTGCATGGTGGGTTGTCGATCTGATAATAAATAAGGAAAATAAAAGAGTTTAAAAATCTTCTTCCAAGACAATCTCTTGGTTTGTAAGGCTATGCTTTTTTTCTGCATAATCCTATTTTGCATGTCAGAAGCTAAATATTACTTTGGTCTTTGCACTGTTTCAAATTCTAATCTCCTCTGAAGACAAATGGATACCTTGGATGGAGTAGGCTGAAGGTCTTGTATCTGAAAAAACAAGGGAGAAAAACACATTGACAATTTCTTGAATATTTTCCTACAGTGTTCCAAGTTCAAAGTGAAATTTATTGGGAAATTTCCTTTTAAGACTATCACAGAGACATTCAGGTCATAAAAGACTGCATAATTTTTTTAAAACATAGTTCATCTATTATTTGTATACAGTATCACATGGGCAAAAAATAAACTAGATTGTACAAATTCACTTAAAACTGTTTGTGTTGTATAGATACATTCTTAATGTAAACTATTTTGGTAATTTTATAGTGTTAACATTTATTTATGTTGAACTAATCTGTGATCAGTTTCCTTAAATGGAGCATTAAAACTATACAGCTGTTTTCCAGGACTAAGATTGCTGTTTTTTGTTATGATCAAACTAGTAAATTGGCTGGCCCGGCTTAATCGCTAGTGTTTTGTGTGCACATTGATGTAGATTTTAAACTAGAAAAGCAGAAAATGAAAGTATGTTTTCTTTGGCAGGCATTTGATGTACTTGGAAGAGTTGAAGCTTACCTTAAGCTCCTTAAATCAGAGGGTTTAAGTCTTCCTGTCTTGGCAGCGAGGCATGAGAAATTACACAGTGAAATTAAAGACTGCACAGCTGATGCTTTGCAAAAGGGACAAACCTTAATCAGCCAAGTAGACTCCTGCAGGTGAGTAAAGTCTATTTCTTCTTCAGTGTAACAAGTTTTTTCACAGTTTCCACAATCTGTTAAAAAATAAGTTACATGATTTTTTTTCTGCTTCTGATGTTTTGCCGCATTATGATATGGCTTTAAAGGATCCATTGAACTTTGGTCAACAGCAATTCTGAACATGTTGCTTGTTCACAAGTGAGACCATATTCTGAGTTTGAAGACTTAAAGATGCCAAAGTGTTCTCTTTACTTGTTTCTGAAAAGGGGAGAGGAAATGGATAAAATATGAAGCAGAGCTTTAGTTCTTAAGGCTTTTGGTACCACAGCATCTTCATGGAGTGACTTTCTCCCTTTAGTTTATGAGCCTTGAGTCTCTCCTGTCCCCCCCCCCTCCTTTCTGGAAAAAAATAAAACACCAGAATTTTCTTCTGGTTATTACCTTGGTGGCTCACTATATAAAATCCCAAGTTAAAGGTGACAATTTGAACATAACTAAGGGCCCATGCTCTTAAACAGTGTGCTAGAAGTGTCTTTTTTTTTGAGTTGGAGTCTCGCTCTGTCACCCAGACTGGAGTGCAGTGGCACGCTCCCGGCCACCGCAGCCTCGACCTTCTGGGCCCTGGTGATCCTTCTGCCTCAGCCTTCCAAGTAGCTGGAATTACAGGTACACGTTACCACGCCTGGCTAAATTTTTGATTTATTGTAGAGATGATGTCTCACCAAGTTGCCCAGGTGGGTCTCGAACCGGCGGGCTCAGGCAATTCACTCACCTCGGCCTCCCAAAGCGCGGGATAACAGACTGAGCCACCGAGCCCGGCCAGGAGGGTCATTTTTATGAGTACATTCAGTGTATGCATCAGAGTGAGCTTCGAGTTGGGTGGGCATGAAGAGAGAATAAGGCCCTGAGAAGCAGAAAGAGATTGAAGTAGGAAAGTATGGAAAGAACAGGGTTTGGAAGACAAAGGGGAGATGACAGATTATAGATTATAGAACAGATATTGGCAGGAAGAAATGAAGATGGGGCTTACATTTTGAAAGAGAAAGTTCAGAAAAGATTTTGCAAATAGATTAAGCCCAGTTTTGTATCCTCCGTGTCTACAATCTTCTTAAAACTCAAAGACATTCAATTTAAAGAACAATGAAATAGGTAGAATTTGGTAAAATCAGTTTATGTTAAAACTTTTGTTCTGCTCTATTTTACATATATTTAAAAGTGTTGATTTGGTGAGTTTGGATTTGGGAAGGGTTCTTTCCAAAAGACAGTCCCAATCACAAAAGAGATATTTATACAAGGTTTGTGATGGTTGCTACATGCACAAGTAAGACTAGAAAAAAATTTGAGGTTTTCCAGAAAGAGCCAGAAAGCTGAGGCCACGACAGTGACAAATAATTCTCCCCTTGAAAAACTAACAATAACAACTGTAGCTAAGAAATTTCTTTACTTATCTCCAAGTCATGCATCAAATATTGGTGGTGTCCATTTGACTTTACGAGTTTCAACATTGTCTCTGTCTGGGCCCCAAAGTATGGGTATAGGAGCTTCTCCTTCTCTCTGCTAAAGGTCAACTCTTCCAGAATGTGAAAATGTCTTGGGTCATTCAGAAGGTATCCTGTGGGGTGAAGAGGCACTTATTATCCCTGGACTCAGGGTACATATTGCACATTGATCTGAGTCATGTGATGAATGGATTCAGTGGTAAGGTCTCCAGTCATAATTGGAAAATGATCTGCTCAGTTTAGCACATGGGTCTCAAAGCCCAGACAGATGTTATTTCTATTGTCAGGCTACTTTATGCTTGCAGTGTGTTGGGCCTTGGGAAGTTTCCTTTCATGCATGGGGAGATCACTATGCAGACAAAGGCTCCCTTTCCTCCCTGCTACCCACCCTAGATCTCTGGAGTTCTAGGTGCCTTGATTTCCCCAAAGCCTAATCCCTGTCTTCTCCACTCAGCAAGAGCTCCAGGCTCTGTTTGGGTTCCATCTTTCTTACCTTTGGTCTAGAATACCTCCAGGTGGTAAGCTGGCACAATCATAAGGCTCATTTCATTTGTTTTCCTTCTCTAAGGAATCACTGTCCTGTACCACCTATTGCTCAGTGTCTGAAAACCATTTGTTCATATAGTTGTCTGTTCTTCGAGTTGTTTATAGCATAAGTGGAAATATAATCTTTGTTTCTTGGCCAGAAACTGAAGTTCCTTATTCAGTTTTGATGCTTAACTGCTGGAGTTAAAAACGGTGGTAAAAACTTTTTATTGCTAAACTTTCTCCTGTTTCCTGTAATCAATAATACTTCATTTTCAATACTTAAATATAAGGGGACAGCTGCTTTTACTTCATATACATTCTATGTTTGAGGTCTTATTGACTATTTTTAGCCATCTATTTTGCAATGGTTGATGTATTTATTTACTTAGTTTCATTCTTCTTGCCTCTTTTGCTCCTTTCAGTATTAATTTTTACACATGTGTTGTTTTTCAAAGGGCATCTACAATCCTGTGTTTCAGGATACAGCTCGGTTTCAACAGAAGGAGAAAGAATTAGAGACTATTTTTTCAAACCTTGAATTAATGCCTACGTAACTAGATGTTTAAAAATTAGCAGGACATTTTCTGTCAACACCTTAGATATATAAACTTTCACAGAAGTTTCAAAGTATTTGGTTTCCTTGAGATTTCATAATATTTTATAAATCAATACTATTTCCATCTTACAAGAGGAACTAAAGATAAAGTAAAACTGTTTCTTTGCCAAGAATATTTTTGATTCAGAAGGTAGATGTAGAATAAAAATCCATTAAAAATGGAATTGAAATGCATTAGAATGTCAGTTGCAAACTAGAGCCATACAAGGCTCCTGACCTCCATCCCATGAATCTGCTTGGGACTTCTTTCCATCTTCACCTAATAATTAATTTGCTCAATGACCTGGGTCACCATCACAGGAAAGAAGCAGGATTTAAGAGTAAGATTTCAAATTCCAGTCACTGCAGGAATAAGGGTAAAGTTTAAAATGGTGGTAAAAATGTAAATTTCACCAGAGCAAAGTACATATTGTTGAATATCACACTGTCTTCTAAGACTTCAGAATGCCAGCCAGCCACACTACAGGGACACAAAATACGAAGATTCTTATTACCAGACATTGGAGAACTAGGATGGAGAAGAATCTTAAGACTTAATGTCAAAGGAGTTTTTAAAAATTTCATATATTCCGAGTGCCAAAACAATGCCATGACTTTTAAAATTAACTTCTCTGAGACTCATTTTCCTCTCTGTAAAATGGAGATATATATTTCAGAGTTGTTTTCTTTTTTTAATTGGATGAGACAGCACCACACCTAGGCTACATGGTATAGCCTATGGCTCCGTGGCTACAAACCTGTAAGCATGCTGCTGTACTGAATACTGTAGGAAACTGGAACACAATAGTAAGTATTTGTGTATCTAAACCTAGAAAAGGTACAATAAAAATTTGGTATTATAGTCTTATGAGATCACTATCATTGACCAAAATGTTGTATAGTACATGACTATACTTCACTTCTATACTTTTTACTTTTAAATTTTAAATTACTTTTTACTTTGCTTCACGACTATACTTTTTACTTTCTACATAAAGAGCTTTAAAAACAAAATACTAAGAGCCACGTGGTTGTTTCAGATGATTACAGTGGAGTCAGCTATACCAAATTTACTAACTGGGAAGGTTATATTTGAAAGAGAGAAGATAAACATTTATCTTAATGTAATAAAAGGCTTAATGTAGTATTGGGGCAGGTAGGATTTTCAGAAGCCATTTGATGAGAAGTTCACATTTATCTGAGATAAAGCATTCTCAGTAAATCTGAGATCTTTTCATTATTGTTCTGTAATTACTACCTTATGAGAAACAGACTCACACTGTTTTTCTATCCTAGAATCAAATACATTTGAAATTTGAACAGCTTCGCAAAACAAATTGCGGTTATTTACATGTTTCCTTGTCTTTTCTATTTCCTGTCTATAATCTGAGGTTGATTTTGAGTCACTATTAAATAGTCTTTATCCTTTTGGAGTACAGTATTTGTCACATGACCACTTTAATTTTAAAGGCATTTTAGTGCATTCTTTGCACTTATTTCTGATGCAAGTTACCTATAAAAGTATGTGATAACTGTTGCCTTAATCGGTTTCCTACTGGAACAGAGTATCTGAGACTGGGCAATTTATATAGGAAATGAGCCCACAATTCTGTAGACTGGGACGGTCAAGATTGGGTGGCCACATCTGGTCAGCTTATTGTAAGGGCCTCATGCTGCATCATAAAATAATAAAAAGCCAGGAGAGGAAACAGGTGTGTGGGGAAAAGGGGCAAAATATGAGAGGCAACCTCACTTTATAGCAACCTGTTCTGGTGGGAATTATTATATTCCTGAGAGAACTAACTCAATCGCCAGAGAATCAGTAATCCATCTTAACGACCTAGTTACCTTTTAAAGGCACTACCTCTGTCACCCTCACATTGGGAACCCAGCCTCAATATGAGCTTTGTGGGGGACAAACCATAGCAATAGTCACACTCAGACTTACAGGAAAGTTGAAAGCCTCTGGCTTCCAGCCCTCACATCTCTTTCTAAAAGTATCATCTTGGAGCATCAAGTCTAAACAAAGACCAAAGGTGGCCTGTTACCAAGCAGAAGTCTTTATTTATTTATTTATTTTGAGCAGGATTTTCCCTGTCACCCAGGCTAGAGTGCAATGGTGCAATCTTGGCTCACTGCAGCCTTTACTTGGGCTCAAGCAATCTTCCTGCCTTGGCCTCTCAAAGTGCTGGAATTATAGGCGTGAGTCACCATGTCCAGCTGATCCTGCATTTACTTTAAGCCCACAGGAAGCTGTGATGATTGAAAATGCTGGGTCCAGGACCTTGTGTGACAGTAGAGATTTCCATAATCTCTACATAAATGAGAGAACTCTTTTTTTTCCCCCTCTTTCAGTGAAGCCACTAATTCAGAACTCAAAAACATACAAAACCCCAGCAAGACCAGGCTTAGGAAGTATTCATTTGCTTTTCCTGTTACTAAAATTAACTTAGAATTTACAAATAACCTTGCTCCAAAGTTCATTTTCTACCCTTACATAAAAGACTGTATTAGTTTTTATTCTACGTTGTCATGGTGGATTTAAGCTGATAAACCTCAACCTGAATATTTTGCTTTGGTATAACTTTAAGCATTATTTGTTTTGATCCAACATTTACTACCTTCTCAATGTATATCTTCATATTTTCACATTTTACAGAGAAATAAAATAGGAGTTCACTGGATTTTTCTTTCTCTTTCCATAATTTTCATTTATATTGGCTACAGCTACTTTCATTGGCTGATATTGGATGGTAATGAACTTCAGACAGACTGTTCATTCATTCGTCTGTTCCAAAAATATATATTGAGTTTCTTTTGTAACTCCAATGCTCCCAAGCATCCAATGCAGTAGGTGAAGTGTCTATCCTCCTGCTGTTTACACTTTGCTGGTGGTGAGATAGTCAACCAACAAATACATCAAATAAATAAGATGCTCTTAGCCAGCAACAAGACCATGAAAAAATATAAAATTGAAATGAACTAGAGTGATTGCTAGGATGGGACTATTTTAGACACTATAGTCAGAGAAGGACTCTGTAAGGAGAAGTGGCTGCCCTGATGATGGCTAGAAGACGGGTGGACCAGGTAGAGCGACAGCAAGGGTGCAACAAAGAGAGGGGTGGTATGGCTGAGGAGTGGGGAGCAGGCAGAAGGACATTAGACAAGACCAAAGAGTGGTGGGAATCAGACGATGTTCAAAACCTCACCAGCTATAATGGCAAACACGAGCGTGCTTTAGAGGCATTAATGAATTTTATCCTCAGAACCATCCTGTGATATGGGTACCTCTATTACCATTGTCCCTGTTTTGCAGATGAGGAAACCGGGGCACAGAGACGTTCAATCACTTTCCCTATTTCCTGTCATACAGCAGTTAGCGGTGAAGTGAGTACTTAAGTGTGGGTCCGAATTGCCTTGTTAGATTGTTAGCCCTGTCTTTCCACTCCTTTCCTTCCGTTGCAATCAATGGCAGGGAGCCGGATGCTTAGTGAACAAGCGTTCTTTTTTCTGGTGCACTTAAGGTGTACGCCATCTGTCTTCTAGTTTCAACTCAAGTCTCACCTTTTCTGCAAAGTTTTTCTTTCTTTCAATTCATTTCAAATAGTATTGAATGCGCATATAAGCATCTTTTATGAGGTACCAGTGCCAGGCCTCAAGGACTGTTTAAGGTATATAAAACTGACCCTAAATCTCCAGAACCTTTTAGCATCCCCTCAGAGAGCTGCACGTGAAGGGAGTGTGCGCCAGGCATGAGGGAGCCAAGGGCGCGGTGGGTGTGAAGGACACTTCTTAGAGAAAGGAAACACAATCCTAAACTCTGAGATCAGGATAGGCTAAATGAAGGAGTGAGAGCTGGCAGGTCATGAACAGTTGCTAAGTCCGGTAGGCTGGGTAAAGGGTCTACATCTTCAAGCTAAGATGAACAGAATCAACATCTACCACATAACATTTTCTTTGGATTCCTTTGTATTTGTCACATCTATCTCATGGCTTCACTTTTCATTCTGTGCTGAGTCATTCCTTAGTTGTGACAATATCATCTCATCTGGATCATGATACAACCTTGAGAGCTTTACCTTCCTCAATTTAGTACTTCGCTACATTAGTGTTACACACTAGGTGACTAGATTAAAATGTTAAAGGGCTGACGTGATGTTTAAAAAAGTCCCTATCATAGTGAAAATATTTAAACAGCTCTTAAGTAGAAAACCAAAACCACTCTCCAACAAAACAAACAAATTTCCTTTGCCTAATAGATTTGTCTATGGCTGTATTTTATAAGAACCGTATCTAACATTTAAGAACTTAAAAATAACTGATTTTAAGAGAGTTTGATAATGCATTTAGACGGTAAATGTCAGATAGTGAAATTTAGAAAATTACAAAGTCGAGTTCTTATGACAATCTTAACCCAGCCACTTTCCAAATATTTTCATGTCTATATTAAGCTGTTCTTTTTAGAGGCTGAGTAAATGTCATAACTGCAATCTGGGCTTGTTAACACCGTTAAGGTTTTTATCATTCTGAAACTCTTAGTATGGAAGGTACCAAAAGTTCACACTTTCCATTAAATCCAGGAGAAGCTATATTAGGGTCTTGTAAAGTATCTACATCACTGTAATTTGAAGTTATTCACTTATGCTGCTGACAATGTGAAGTGAAGGAGTAAGGATTCCAGAGAAAGAAGATCTGGACCTGTAGAGCCTGTGGAGGAAGGTTGATGAAGAAGGCAGAAATCTCTGCCCTGGATGGTTGAGAGGAGATCTCTCAGATTAGAGGGTTTAGGGAGAAGAGGACACAGAAGAGAGAGATGTAGGCTGACATATTTATGAGCAAGATGCCTGACACAGTTTAACACTGTACAAACCTGAAAACCACTTAAACGTTTCCAGAAAATATAGAGAAATGTTTAAAGAGTTTAAGGGCGAGCACATAATAGAATATTCTGAGTCAATATCAAAAGGTTTTTTTTGAAGAATATTTAAAGACAGAATGTCCTCCCATATAATATTAAATGGGGGAAAGGGGAGCCCAAATTGTATTTATAACACAATATTTGTGTGTGGAAGCAGGGGCAGTAGGGGGACTACAAAAAAGAAAAACTTTTTGGAAGGAAATGTATTTAAAAGTACTTGTTATATTCTTTAAATAATCTCAAGTGAGTGTATTTATCTGTTAGCACTTGCTATACCCTTTTAATCTGAGGACTTGTGTCATAAATCATGAGAAAATTTTAGCAGTTATTGTTGCAAATAGCTTTTCTGCTCTTCCTTTTTCTTCTTCTCCTGTACCATCTAGGAGAAGAATGTTAGAGCATCGCCATCTGTCTTTTTTTCTAAGTGTCTTTCATATTTTTCATTCCTTTTAGCTCTTTGTGTTGCATTCTCAGTAAGTCCTCAGACTAATTTTCTTTTTTGTTAACTTTCACTTTGTTTTCATTCATTGATTTTTTTTATTTTTAGTGAGTTTATTGTTTTTAGTAAGGATCTAAAATTTAGTCTAAGATTTCTAATTAATTTTTTCATATCCAACTTTATTTCTGTTTTTGTTCAAAGTTTCTTGTTATTTTTTATTTTTTCGAGTCAGACACTCACTTTGTCACCCAGGTTGGAGTGCAACAGCACAATCACAGCTCACCATAGCCTCCACCTCCAGGTTTCAAGTGATCCTCCTGTCTCAGCCTCCCAAATAGCTGGGACTACAGGCGTGTGCTACCACACATGGCTTTTTTTTTTTAGGTGGGATCTTGCTATGTTGCCTAGGCTGGTCTTGAACTCCTGGGCTCAAGCAATCTTCTCACCTCAGCCTCCAAAAGTGCTGGAATTACAGGTGTGAGCCACCACACCTGGCCTCAGAGTTTCTTGTTCTTTTACTATGGGTGATGACTTTTTCTTTATCTCTCTGATAATCTCAGATGTATTTATTTTAATGTCATTTTCAGGTTGTTCTACTTACTTTCATTTCAACTGGAGCACATAGTTCTCTTGACTGTTGAGTTGTTTTAGGTTTCTTTTCCTCACATGATTTGAAATTTTGGATTGTCCTCTCATTTGGAGCAGGAGAGATTTTTTTCTTTGACTTTCTTTTGCTTGCTTATTTCTCTTCCCTTATTCTTTCCCACTTAACAGCTTTGAAGTGACTTCCATCTGGACTCATAGTGTCTTCAGTCCATTATTGGTCTTGTGTTGTTTGCTCAGGGTCACACAAAGTTCCATGGAGATATTGTGGCTATCAGATGCAATCAGGAAACCAGAAGAAGGCTTGGTGTGGTTTCTGATGGCGCTGCCATGTCTGATTCCATGGCCTCCTGCAGCAGTTGGCTGCAGCATTGTTCAGCCTCCTTGTATGAGGGGAGAAAATCCTATCCAGATTACCGATTTCAAGTAGAATCTCAGTTATGGTGTCCTTCACAGAGGACACACACGTCGGTCTCTATGGCCTCAGAGGAATGGAACTTCTGGCCTCTCTACATGTGTCTGGACCAGAGCCTTATAGCTTCAGCCCCACTTCCTGTTTTCCATTTCTACATTGTTATGCATATAAAAGGTGTGTGTGTGTGTGTGTGTGTGTGTGTGTGTGTGTGTGTGTGTGTGTGTAATATTTGTTTGGTGTGGAGAGAGTCTCAAAGTATATAACATTTATTATAAAAATGTAAGCATTTCAATTCTTCACTACAAATGGTACTTTTTCAAGGCAGGGATGAAAACTACAGAGTAACAGTTATTTCCTCCAAAATAAAGACAGCCAAGAACATGAAAAGACACTCTTCGGGTTCCTGTTGAAAGCAGCAGCAAGCTAAAGATAGAGATTTTTTTTTCATCTTCAAAGTATAATTTGTCCATGGACAAAAACAAAAAATATGGTCAGCTGATTCCTTCCGATGAAATAGAGTAAGCTGTCAAGTGCTAACCATCTGGTTCAACTCCCAATCCAGATGGGCTGCCACTAGCAATTTACGAAAGGTTTGAAAGCAACTTGCCATTTTTCTGAAAAGATCATTAGAACACATTATCATTGGGATTTGATCCCCTCCCCCACCTGATTTGCAACAAATGTAGATAGAGCAACTGCTTCCATACAGTAAGCAGAACAACGGATTCTTGAACCAGAAGTCAATACATCTTTGCTCTTTGAGAATTAAAAAAAGAAGCAATCATTTTTCTTCCCTCCCCTCTATTGACTCAGTAAATAAGGGAGAAAATGTTCCCATTGTGGCATTTCTAATAAATGCCTAAAGAAACCTTCACAATCTGTTGTTTCTGAGTATCTGTGATCCTTGGAAAAGTCAACGTCAACATCAGGAATTATCTGATGTACACCACATGCTCACACAACAGACAGGCACCATCTAATCCATTCTTACAGACAAAGCCCAGAGTCAATCTGTATTTCCAATGCAAATTGTAGAGCCACTGAATTTTAGAGCTAGAAATCTAGCCCACTGTTAGCCCCTCTCTTACCCAACCAGGTTGTATGTGAGCAGGGTTGCTTCAGAATCAGAACAAAATGTCAGGGTGCCACATTTTGGTTCAACCAAGTTTCTGTTACCCACACAGTTCTGGTCCGATCATTAATTTAATGTGACTGTGAAGTAATAAGACTCAATCCTGGGTGTCTGATGAAACTCCACTGATTTATTTTCAGTTTTATAAGAATTGCTGGCAAAGAGTGGGGTTGTACCTTTCCTTTGATCAAAGCACTTGCTGCTCAGTTCAGGTGCTGAGGAAATTGTCAATATGCATGCTATGCTATACATGTTGTTTTTTTTTAAAATTTATTTTGTTGTGTTGGAATCTCACTCTGTTGCCCAGGCTGGAGTGCAATGGTATGATCATGGCTCACTGCAACCTTGACCCTCTGGGCTCAGGCAATCCTTTCACCTCAGCCCGCGAGTAGCAGCTGAGACTACAAACATGTGCCACCACACCCAGCTAATTTTTACAATATTTTTGTAGAGACAAAATCTCTCTTATGTTGCCCAGGCTGATCACAAACTCCTGGACTCAAGCAATCCTCTCACCTTGACCTCCTAAAGTGGATTACAGGCATGAGCCATTGCGCATAGCCTATACATACTTTAGAATGTTCAAAAGTCTGGAGTCATCGAATAAAATCTTAACTGACAATGATGGAATCTGAACTGTCAGTAACCTGCAGATTAGGGTTTCACTAAGAAGAAATCAAGAAGGATGGAAGCATCTCTGGGCCTATAAGTGTGATGGCTGTATTGTAATTGAGAATCGGGGAAATGGAATTGGTTACTGCCCAATCAGACAGAAATGATCTAGTTGAGGACATGAAGAGGGATCTAGGAACCAGCTAGGATAACCAGGACAGTTGGAAACTTCTCTAGCCATGGAAGGGGTCTGCGTTGCAAGTAAAAGTAGAGCACATGCTGGACAGGCCGTGATGGACAACAAGACAAGGCAATTCAGTCTTTAAATAGAGTAAGAAAGTATCAGTGGAACCAAACCACATGAGAAACTTGGTTTAACTAACTATAAATGCTAATGCACACCAAAGAGGAAATTTTACAGTCTTTGGATAGTCTAAAACCGGCCAAAAGTGCAAAGTTATCATCAATTAAAAACTACCAGGTACTTTTTCTATGACATTTTAAACATGGTTACTGTGCATATATTCTTATCAATTTTTAACTCTATGTAGTCTCTTCCCCTAAATATTGATCAGAAAGTATTCAATTTAATTTAAAATGTGTATTAATCTCCTATTACTTATAAGGTTATGTGTTCAGGGCTGCAAAGGGGATAAAAACCAATAGGACACCATCCACTTCCCTTAATTAATTTACAAGGCAGTAGATGTACATCGTAAGGCATAAATCATCACAAAATGAAACCGAATCTCCTAAGTCAGTGAAAAC
Source organism: Cephalopachus bancanus (assembly GCA_027257055.1). Classification (NCBI taxonomy): domain Eukaryota; kingdom Metazoa; phylum Chordata; class Mammalia; order Primates; family Tarsiidae; genus Cephalopachus; species Cephalopachus bancanus. Next base: position 9,761,941 of record JAPVLO010000204.1, read on the forward strand.
AAACACAGGCAGACACACACACAGATACTATTTGGTATTTGGTTTGGTTGTAACTCATCTAAATTAAAGTCTTAAGTTGCTAAAAATAAATATTTTTTATGGAGGGAATGTTTGATTTGGTTTTGTGTCCCCATTTTCTGCTTCCTATGCTGGAGGGAACCTCAAGAGAAGTCGTTTGAACAAGTTATCATGTCCCTCTAGTGGCCACTTTTCAAACTACAGCAGACATTACATAGAGCAGCCAGTCAGCCAGACAATTTCAAGAGCAAATCCGCCAAGCCAACCTGTTTCTGTGACAGCCAACAACACGGCTAAGGGAAAAGTGAAATCTTAGAGGAAAAAATACCTCCTACCCCATGTCATGTGTCACACACACAGAAAAGGGACTTTGAGGTGGTAAAAATGTAGACTCTGAGGTTAGAGGAACAGGTTCGAATCCTGGTTCTGCCATTTCAAAACTGTGCAAGTTACGGAACCTCTCTGTTTCTCAGTCTGCTCATCTGCAAAATGGGCATGACAGTTAAACCCAGCTATAGGGTTGTTATGAGAATTTGAAGAGAGAGTACTTAAAACATTAGAATGGTGCCTTATCACAGTAAGAGCTCAATAATTGTTTTTACTAGTTGTAGTTGCAGTATTTTATGATAGAAACTAAATCAATGTATTTCCTTAAATTTTCTGAAGTTAAGATTTAAAAATAATCATTATTTTAATAAAATTATTAAAACATAATAAGTATATATGTAGGGTATCAAAAAGATCTGACTTTAAATCAGGTCTTTGATACTTACTAGTTATGTGTCTGTAGGGCAAGATATGTCACCCTGAGCCTCAGTTTTATCAGCTAAAGATTGAAGTGACTTATATCTTGTTACCTCATAAAGTTATTTCAAAATTTCTATGAAATAAGGCATGTAATATGCTTAACAAAGTGCCATGTTTTTTGCAGGAATGTATTAAATAGTAGCTATTATGAAAATTATATGCAAAGCTATAAGAAGTGTGAATCCATATTCCATATTTTCCATAGAATTATACAATTGAGTGACAAAATTTTAGGAGAGGAAGAGCACACTAGATTTGAAGATCCAAAGAAGAGGCTGGCTTCAATGTAATTGTTGAATTGGAGCACCACACTTAAGACAAAATGGAATTCAAGTGGGAAATTTGGGAGGGGGTGGGGAGCAAGAGGTCTGAGCTCTGGTCTGAGACATCATGGCTAGGACTTATAGAAAAGCCCAAGAGGCTCACTGGCAGCCATGCTCTTTGGAGAAGATCGAGGAATAAAAAGAGTAATGTGAACAAAAACCAAGAGGCATGACTGCAGTTGGTTACCAAGACTGGCTTCCCCCAGGGAGTGGCCTACTCAGAATTCATAGTTCCTTCCCCGTTACACTTTCTTGAGGTCAGGGAGAACGTTTTTCTAAGTTTGGCTGGCAAAATAGTCCCTGATTGCAATGGATGCTGAGGGCGTTCTGGGAGATCCACGTAAGGCAACTGAGAGGTGGGAGTGAGTGTCTTTCATCTTGATTGAGACAGTTCTTTATCAAATTTTGCTTTCTTTCTGAATTTTGTTAATCATTTCCAAATGACTTTTATTTTGGAAATGGCATTTTCTGCCATTTCAGCTGTATTTCTTTTCTACACATTTGCCCATTTCCTTTTGCAATCTTTGTTCTCTGTACCTTTCCCCCATATTGTCCCTTATTGTTTTTCTCTCTCATTCCACAGTTCCTTCTGCAGAAAACTTGGAACCTATAGTATATAGGACTACTGGATTTTTAAGTGTCTTTTAATCATAGAATATCTCAAAGTCTAAAACCTAGTCAAAATACGATTAATATTACCAATACACTGCTTTTTACTGAATTTGTGTATTTAAGTATCATTAAGAATTAGTTCTTTTCTTTTTTTTTTTTTAAGTAGAGAGAGAGATTTATTAAGCAGGAGGAACAGTATACTCCAGAGAATTAGGAGCGGGCTTGAGCAGGAGAGTGGCTCAAGAGCCAAGAATTACTTCTTGATGACAAAGAGAAAAATCTCATGTCTTGATTATACTCTTCACCATCTCTGAGTGTTAAAATGCAAAACTAATTGTTTTAAATGTAATGCCTGTGAAACATTATGTGCCAGGAATAAGATTTCTCAGAGTGGTTTCATACTTTCTCCCAATTAAACTTATCTGGGATTCCTGTGGTACCCACAGGCCACACCTGAGTGTTTCTCGCCTCTTGGGAAGCTTCACTGTCATTCCAGTGAGGTTACTTTACCTCTGTCATTTGGGATCTTGCCCTCATTTCACTACTAATTAAATTCATTTTTACAGAGTCATAAATTAATTATTTGAGGTAAAATTACTGAAATCTGAGCCTTGTTCCAAGCTCCTTTTTTGACTCGGTAATTAAATTTAAGAGTTATCCATGTTAATCTTTATGAGTACAGTATGTGAAGGAAATGACTGAGGGGAAATGAAAGACGTCAACTTCTTAAGTAGTAGGATAGGGTCTGTCTTAGGGATAGGTTGGAAAACTAAAAAGTGCTCATTCCATCAAGAGTGTTGGAAAACTTGTTCAGATATCTTTAAAACTGGAGCAACTGGGGTCCAACTCAAAGTTCATTCATTGCTTTAAAGGCATTTTCATTGTATAAGATCAAATATCATACTTCTTTTTCTCATGAGGCTGGCACAGGTGAAAAATGATAAAGTGAGGCTTGCCTTCTTTTTTATGAACAAGTATATTTGATGCCTGATTATCGATGATAACTTGGCGTTCCTCTAATGAACAGTCTTGAGCATTCATAATCTTCGAGAACAAGAACTTTAGTGTTATACAAATATTTTACCCTATTGGATTAGTAAATGCTTTGTTAATTGGTTGATCCACATTTCTATTCAAAGAGCATCTTTAGATAAATGAAGCTTTTAGATAAATGAAGTTTTACCTCAGGAAAACTCTTGGCAGACATACTGTGCCTTTGCCATAAGGTTTTCAAAATATCTTCGAGAAATATTAAAAAGCAAACCTCTAGAAAAGAACATGAGACCTTGATGCAAAAACCCATAACTCATCTTTTCCCTCAGGACTGACTGTCTTAAAACAAAGGCACATAATTTGGTTTTGCTCTCTGCTATACCAGGATGAGAGCTACTTAATTTCTGTTATCCTAAAGCTGATGACTTTTACCAGCTCTATCTAGCATGAAAGCAGATCCGTTTTCCAGTTCCCCGTTCCTGGGGCTTCCTTATCAGGGTAGAGTGAACTAACAGCTGCCTTGTTCTGTTCAGCTTTCAGGTGACCGGCATCCAGGAGATGATGGGATGCATTAGGAGACAAGTAGATTATCTGACTGAACAGTGTTCTGCACACAAGGAATTTGCTCTTAAGAAGCAACAATTAACAGCCTCAGTGGAGGGCTACCTAAGGAAGGTAGTTTCATAAAATAAACTTAAACTTCTAATTCGGTGATAATAGATGGTATAACAACTGCAGTATGTGGGCATGGTGGGAGGATAGGGGCCTGTCTCGTCAGGCTTCTCTTACGTTCCACATGAGGTCCTGCAATTGAACACAGCAGAGTTGTACGTAATTCACCATTGTTCATCAACCATCCCTGCCCCCAGGTGGTCTGTCACCTTGGGCCTTTCTCTCTACTTGCAATGGATCCAGAAACTTGGGAATTTGAGATTTGTTCTGATGCTTGGGTCCAGAGAGATTCCAAATGCGGTGGCAGCTGTAATATTGATTTCTTTAGAGCTTGAGACTCAAGCTAATTTGGTGGTGGTAGAAAATAGTGGGAACTCAGACAGCTGTTGCTACTTGTCTTATTGCCAATTCAGAGCCAATCTGACTCTGGGTAGTATGGACTCTAGCTAGAGTAAGGAGATAAAGGATGTAACTGAATTAATTAGAACACTTCAAGAATCACTTTACTTATTGATTCACTCTACTGAAGATTAAATCATAGTTCTTCAAATTCATCAATTAAATGATCTAAGTATGACCTTGTGTCTCATTATTATATGTACTGGGTTTAGTGTTTTCCTCAGCCTTAAAAATGGCAACCAATAGGGTGATCTAATGCTCATACTATGGACCTCTTCTTCAAAATGTGCCTATAAATTGGGTCCCATTCAACTTACAGAAAAATCCATCTCTTTTGGAATGTTAGCAAGTGCACTATTCTTTGAAGGTAATATAGATGATGAGTTCTTAGAGGATGTGAGTGTTTGCTTATATCTCATTGCTGTTAATAAAAGAAATATCTTTAAATATACACCCTCTGTTGGTGGGTCACTAATATTACCTCCGATGAAGAGTAGCATTAACAAAATATGAAGTTCTGAAATATTTTAACTATTTTAGTTTAAAACCAATATGTTTAAAGTATAATGAGAATATATAGAGTAATACTTATCTTCCTTGCACATACGCATGCATATATGCAAAAATATATTACTAAGACTTCAATATATTCTTTATTCCTGAAGGTTGAAATGTCAATTCAGAAAATAAGTCCAGTACTTTCTAATGCAATGGATATTGGTTCCAGTCTTTCTGAATCAGAGAAGATTTTGAATAAATATCTTGAACTAGACATCCAAGCTAAGGTAAATAAAATAAGAATTATTGTTATGGCTATTATTTTATAAATATGATTTTTAAAATATGTGATAGCTATAAAGCTTAATCCTCGCTCCCTTGAGGGTTGCAATTCTGGATTACAAGTATGTAGCAAATAGCGACTTAAAAACTCATACTATTATGTGTGTCTAAATTATTTATATTTATATATGTTCATTTATTAGGGCATTTGAGCTCAACTGAAATTCAGCATTCAACCTGGTATTAGACAGACATTTGATTCCTTTTTTTTTTTTTCGCCTGGGCACTTTCTCAAAAAGCTACTCCTTTTTGGGGTGATGGAGGAGTTAGGGACAGTGCTTCTCTAAGAATTTTTGTGATTTTGTTAGAGCAAATTACAAACAAAAAACTTACCAGAAGCAACGTGCATTATTGCAAGATACTGAGCAGGCAAATAAAAACACAATTGTTTCACACCCAATGTTTAAAGACAGAAAGGGCCCCATCCCCCCCCCTTCTCCAGCTCTCTCCTACACCTCTCACATAGAACTTGGGTTCACAGATTCCCGCTTGCCTCTCCATCCCTGCCTTGAAGTCCAAACTAGCCCCAGCAAGCTGTAGGAGGGAGGTGAGTGAAGCGCCCTTTGCAGGTCGCAGGAAGAACCCTGTGACCCCAGGGACGCAGAAGAGCCTCCTTCACAGACCACGCCCCCACAGGAAACTTACAGGCACACCCATTTTGTGATAACTGGGGGTGTTTGTTTTTTCTTCTGGATTCAGAATGCTTAAAACTTGTGTCTGAACTCAGTTTTATTTTTTCATTTTAACAATTTAAAAAATGGGGAAGAGAGTGCATGGAAAGAGGTTCCCTGCTCCTCTCCTTCCTAGAGTGCTCTCAGGAAGCAGAGCTTGTAAATTAAAATTACCTTCATTTAACGAAGTACTTGGGAAGCATATTAATCACAAGCAGGGACGCAGGGTTTTTTTCTGTCATTTTGTGTGATTTCTCGGTTAGTTTCACATGAGATTTTTCCTTGGCTTTTTCTATCACAATAATACGTGTCAGGCCTGCAATACCTATGCATCCATTTAATCAATGACTAGGGTTCACATGACAGAAACTGCACATAGAAGAAAACATAGGAGAGCATCTCTAAGCTCATCAAATTCACTGATTTTTTAGGTTATTTAGGTCTGATATGTAACATTTTCCCTGCGCATGTTTAAAAACCCTTCTAGATCAAGATTTAAATAAGACTGCATTATTGATATGTTATCTTTTCATAAATTAGAAACGAGTGAACAAACTTTGTAAATTTGCCATCTCTGATATAACAAAATTAGTTTAAGAATTTGCTAGAGCTATTGTTAAATTTCATAAAGCAATCTTATGTATAATTAATTTAAATTATTTAAAACATTTCTATCATTTTTCATACCAAACATCCTCTCTCCTATTTGTGACACAGAAAATAGAATCCTTTAAATAAGAAATGTAGCTTGTAGAGCCAAAAAATAATTTGAGATGGTTTTCATTTTCACGTGCCTTTTTTTTCTTTTTAGAATTTTGAAAGTTGTCTTTTTTTTATTGAGGAGATTCTTGGTACAAGTTCAATTAATAATCCTAATAGATGGATGTGCAGAAGGTAATGAGATGTGAATGTTCACGATTCTCTGTCAGCGTCTGACCTCCTGTGCTTTGCTTTTATAGGAGACATCACATGAATTAGAAGCAGCTGCAAAAATCATCATGGAGAAAAATGAATTTGAACCTGATGAAGTGGCATCACTTTCTTCTAAAGCTAAATGGCTAGAGGAAGAATTAAACATACTTGGCCAGGGCATCAACTCCAGGTCACAAGTCCTGCAAGCTTATGTGGCATTTCTAAAGTCATCAGAGGAGGTATGATACTATGGGCTGACCTTCTTCAGTGAAGTGGCCGCTGCCCATCTCCCTGCTTTCTGTGGGGACATAAGCTCTGCCCTGGTGGGCAGTTCCATATCCTCTACCCCAGTGCATGGCCTTACTTATTGCCCTTTATTTTTCAGGGAACTATGCAAAGACTCAAAGAGTAAGTTGTTTTGCTGAACAATAATACAAATGTGTCTGCACAAATAAACAAAGTGGTTGTATTGAGTCACTTTTATTACGTACTATAAGTGTTTACAATATCCTAAACACAGGACAAAATCATTTTGAAACAGTCAGCTTCTAAATCATGGATCTGTTTGAATAACTAAGCAATTAGTATAGTTAAATTTAAAATATACAGAATTGGCACATACAGGCCACTGGGCTCTGTCTCTGATCTGTCTTGTGTGATTATTTTAAAAAGTTGCCTCTCAGAGCTGCTTCTGAGGCCTTATTTTTGCCAGATTACACTAGATAATCTCTAATATTTCCTCCAGTATGCTAGGATTCAACCTCTCAAAGGTCACTATTTCTGGAAGCTGGTGTCAGTAATAGAAATGTGTTAGGGTTCCACCTTATTTAACCATGGTTTCAGTGCATCCCCATGAGATTGCAGATCACTCTCTTGTTCAGGGAGATGGATATTCCTTTAGTGGGAGGAAGAGCCAGCAAGGTACACTTGGAGAAAGCCAACCCAAGATAAGTAGTGTACTCAATTTCCATTTTCTTACCTCTGCCCTCCCACACCCTCACCCTTGCCTCATAACACCACCCTCCTGCCTACATAGACATATCTCCTGTCTGATCTCCTGTATAATATTTTCAGTTCTCACCGCTCTGGAGGAAGCCCCTACCCAATCCCTGGATATCTCAGGTAACCGCTGCATCCTTTTACACACCTTTACTTGATCCTTTGTTATTTCTGACTTCTTTTTAGTTCTTGGCCCTGAGCTCTGCTGGTTCAGCAGCAGTATTACAACTGATGGGATCTTCCTGTTAGGGAATATTTTTATGCAAAACTCGAAATGATAGAGAAGCTACAAAGGCCTGCTTTCTGCATCTTCATGGCCAAAAGTGTACTTTCTTGGTGTCGACTGAAGCATTCAATTCCATGACCTGCTGTGGTCCTCGGGACCAGTAGCCTATCTAGGACTGGAGCATTACCTTTGCAAACAACTTTAATTGAAAGAACATTTTAGCTCCCTACTCTCATTAAGTCTATTGTCTACCTGGCAGAGCCTTCCATTCTTCCAATCCTGTCAATGCTCCCAGTCTATGATTTCCCTTCCCTTCTGACTTTCCTTTCTTCCTCACCAGCTTGGCTACTCATTTTCATTCCACTTTCCATCCCCTCAGCCCTGTCTTCCACCCTGACTAGCCCTGTCAACTCCCAATGCAAGATCAAACCAACGCTGTTTACTTAGCTTTTCTTTCCAAGCTTCCAGATGCTCCTGCAGGAAACCATACACCTGTGCTGATTGGCACCAGTACAAACTATGGGTCTCTGCCTCAGCTGGGGTCCCCATATACTCCCTAGTTGGCTTTCATTCTGTGGCTATTCTCAAGCATCTTACCCCAATTTCTGGGCTTGACTCTCATCTTACCTCACATGTTACTGAAAACAAAATGAGACCATTCAGCCTAACGACCTTGACCTCCTTTTACTTCCAAACTAACCAACATAGTCACCTATCCTCCATGAGCTCCGATAAACTGAAGCTCTTCTTCCTGTCCAACACTAACCTGTAATCACTGCCTCTCTATACTTCTACATCCTTCCATATCTGGCTCCAACAGTCATCCTCTATTTTTTGAATTCACCTTTCCTACCGCTTCCTTCCCCTTGTTCCACAGAAAATGTCCAAATAGCCTTGTCTTCAGTAAGGCTACCATTACACCATTTTCCTTCCCATCACATGTGGACTCTTAGAATGGAAAGTAGACATTCTTTCTCTCTACTTGCTCATCCTCTCCAGTCCTCAGCCTGCTACAGTTCTCTGTATTCCCTTTTCAATACCACCATTCACCAACTCTTCATTCCATTGAAAGTGTTCTCATAAGCCAGGTGCAGTGGCTCATGCCTGTAATCCCAGAACTTTGGGAGGTGGAGGCGAGAGGATTGCCTGAGCTCAGGGATTCAAGACCAGCCTGGGCACCTTGGTGAGACATCGTCTCTACAATAAATAAAAAAATTAGCCAGGCGTGGTGGCTTATGCATGTGGTTCCAGCTACTTGGAAGGCTGAAGTGGCCAGCAGGTTGAGGCTGTGGTGGCCGTGAGCAGCGTGCCACTGCGCTCCAGCCTGGGTAACAGAGTGAGACTCTAACTCAGGAAAAAAAAAAACGAGTGTTCTTATAAGATACCTGCTGGTTGACACATGAAATGGTGTATATTCAGTCTTCATCCTGTTTAGTCTCTCTGTAGCATTTATTTGACCCCACTTACTCTCACCTCCTTTGGTTTGTTTGTTTTTTTAAACAGATTTATTGAGGTATAATTTACATAGCATAAAATGCAATAATTTTTTTTGTATATTTATAGAGTAGTGCAGCCATCATAGTTTTGCAGTTTTAGTATATGTCCATCATTCCCAAAGAGCCTGGGTGTACATTTTTTTTTTTTTTTTTTTTAGTTGGGGTCTCACTGTGTCGCCCAGACTGGAGTGCAGTGGTCGCTCCCGGCCACCGCAGCCTCGACCTGCTGGGCTCCGGCGATCCTTCCGCCTCAGCCTTCCAAGTAGCTGGAACTACAGGCGCGCGCTACCACGCCTGGCTTATTTTTTTATTTATTGTAGAGATGAGGTCTCGCTGCCCAGGCAGGTCTCGAACCTGCAGGCTCAGGCAATCCACTCACCTCAGCCTCCCGAAGGCGCGGGATTACAGGCTGAGCCACCGACCCTGGCTGGGTGTACATTTTTAGTTAGTTCTGGCTTCCACCCCCAGCTTCAGGCAAGCACTGATCTACTTCCTGTTTCTATAGGTTTGCCTTGTTTTGATATTTCACATAAGGAGAGTCAACCTATCTACTTCTTTATCCATTCCTTCTCTTTCTTCCTAATTCATTTCTCTTTTTTGTTCCTGAAGTATGGTGGGTCACAGAGTTCTTGCCTGTGCCCTCTGTTTTGCAAACAGTACCTACTTTCCCTACAAAAATCACATTGTCACCTGTGGTTTCAGTTCACCAATAACTCAAGAGTGGTTCCTCAGCCCCAACTTGCCTGAACTTCAGACCAAATACTTTCATTTACCTGTCTGTCCTGTGGGATACTCAAACTCAACAAAACACAACTGGTGCTTTTTTTTTCTCAAACATGCTTTTCCATCTGTAGTTTGGCATTGGGTTTATGACTCCACCATCCTCTCGTTGGAGAAGCTTCAATGTCTTTCAGTTGCTCTCTCAATGAGCTCTTATTTTGCACCAGGCTCTTCATTCCTGATTCTGTTTAATCCTTAAAACACCGCTATATTTTAGTTAATATTATCCCCATTTTACAAATGAGGAAAACTGAGACTCTAAGATGTGACGTATGCAAAATCAAGCAACCAGTAAACACCAATCCCCAGTCCTCCCCTGCCTTTTCCTTTTGTTTTTTCTAAAGGAAAGGCCATGCTATCATGTGTCTGTTGATTGAGCCAATCTAAAAGATTGCTGAACTCCTCCCCTTCGCTTCTATTTGCACCATCACTTCCTCAGTTCAGGATCTCAACACTTCTTACCCAGCTTAATGAAGTCTTCTTCTGCCTGCTCAGTCTGCCTTCTGTAATTCTCCTCTTTACTCTCCTGTTCTTTCTGTGGCAAAATAAGAAAAAAAAAGTCATTCTAAAGCAAATTTGATCAGGTTACCTCCTAAAATTCAGGTAGTTTGGTAAGTGTCATTAGTGAAACAAGTTGCAAATAACTTCTACCCCAAATGGATAAAATGTTAAAGTTCACCATTAATTCACTTAAATAAGCTAGTACAGATTCAAGGGAATTCCTACAATTTTAACTAGCTCATAAAGGATAAACTGGAGGAGAAAATTGAGGAAAGATGGCTCTGGCTGAGGGAACAAGCATCAGCAAAACATAGACGCATGAATAAATGGAATATGGAAATAAGGAGAGAACTTCTGTTTATGAGAGCTATTTGCAGGCTCTCCTGTTAAGTTCATTTAAATGAAAAATAATGTTAAAATCTTTAAAATATAGTGACTAACCATTGCCTGAAATGTCTTACCCTGTTTAGATTGCTTTGGTAGTTATGAACTCTTTAAGTCTTGTCCTATCAGCCATTAAGTATTATTGAAAATGCATAAAAACTTATGTCAAATAATTTCTACTATTTTTACATCACCCAATTACATGTTAATCTTTAGTTCTGCAGACACATTTGATTTTATATAAACTTTGCTCAAGAAGAGTGATTTAAAATAATCTAGTACTGATAATATCGGTTAGTAAATGAGAAAATATAGTTCCACGGAGTCAATGTAATGTACCTTAATAGAATTAGCTCACAAAGGCAGTTTCATATTAATACTTATACAGAAAATTAGTAATGATGTGTAGCCTTTTATCACTGATTAGAAGTTAATTGTGATTCACTAATTACTAATAATCTTTCACTGACATGTTTCTCACTGATTTGTATTCCCTGATTCTATATATATGTATCTTTCTTCTGAAACATAAAACTTATCTTTAAATGAAACCACACTGTCTTTGACATAAATTGTCCCAAATTGCAAAACATATCCATAAACATATAATTTATAAATATGATTTTGGCTAAAATAAGTAGTTCTTATGTATAATAAGCTTGTCGGCTCAATCTACTACCCAGTGGTAGTCCTGTCAACAACCTAAACAGAGTTTCATCTCTTTTCAGTAAACTGACAATATTCAGTATTTATTTAAAGAATCCTGAAAATGTAGTTTTAATTTAATTTTATATAGGCTTTTATTGGAATCTATTGTTCTTTTTCTGAAAACGTTTTTAAGTGTCCTTAACTCTCATTTATATTCTTTTTTAGGCAGAAGCACAGTGTCAGAGCCTAAAGAAGTTTTATCATACTGAAATCCCTTGGAAGAAAGAGGATGATGCTAAAGCCACTTATTGTTCTGACTTGACTGAGAGGCAGCAGCAGCTATTTTTAAAGAAGAGTTTTTTAACCCAAGACCTAGGACTTGAGTTCCTTAATTTAATAAATATGGTGAGAATGACATTAAATGAATCACACCTTCTGCAAGGATCCATGTCAAAGTCAAAATCATAAATTCAGAAGTTCACCTATTAATCAGCAGTGCTGGTCTCAGAAGTTCTTTTCAGCTTCATTCAACCTAGATCAGTCCTGAAGCCCAACATTAATATGCTTGCTTGGTCCTAGAGCCCTTGTTGGCTTATAACATGAAAGCTATTTTAATTATTAAGAGGAAAGAGTGACTGTAATCCAAATGCAGACTTGTTATTATTACACAGAGTCTTCAGAAGTTCACCCAAAAGTTCTGAGTTACATTGAGAGCATGCCACAAAGTCCTTCCAACATTTCCAGTGACTAAAGACAAATTCTAAGATGAATCTTTATTTTGAATAATTTCTTACTATAGCAGATTTTTAAATAGCAAAGGTTCATTGCATTTAGAAATAGATCCTAATTTTTAGTTGTCCTGAGTTATATCTATAAAATATTCTAGGAGCCTTATATCCACTTTATTTGTAATGCATATAAATCTCCTTATGGAATTCCTACAAGATGAAAAGATGGTTAATCTACCTCTTTTAATACCTCACGTATCTTCCTAATGATACTGCTCATTTTATTGTTGGAAAATGCCAGCAAACTTTTTTTAATGTTACATAAATTTGTCTTTAAAAAAAAATCTGGTCCTAACCCTCTGTAGCTACACAGACAAAAGTATTTATATTTAATTTATCTTACAAATGAAAATCCTCTAAACATTGAAAACAGTTGTTATGGCTAACCTCACTTTTCCCTGCAGTGTGACACACACAAATCCTTGCTATCATTTCTCTCTCCATCCTGATCCCCCTTTCCGGGATTTTCCATAGTTTGTCAAAATCCTTCATACTTTGTAACCAAAGAATGAAATGCAACTGCAGCACAGAGTACAACAAACTGAACATTATTCTTTACTAATAAGACCTAAGATTATGCTAACATTTTTAGCAGTAATATCCCTTTGCTGGTTCACAATTAAGCTTGATAGAGTAAAACTGTCATAACATTTTTATTGCAGCTTCTACCAAACCGGATCTCTCCCATATTATATTTGTGTCAGTCATTTGTCTTTTTCATACAAATGTGGGCCTTTATATGTGTTCTTACTTAATTTCATTTTGTTTGTCTTCACCATGATTCCATCTTGTTAAACTAATTTGAATCTATCTAAGATATCAGCCATCTCTCCTGGGATCAGTTTCATGGATGTGACAAGTAAGTCTTCTATGACTGCAATTAGTTCATTAATAAAAATGCCAAAAGGACCGATTGACATCCCGATTAATGAGGCAATCTCTTGACTTAACCAGTTTTGGTTTTATAAACAATCATGAATGTTCCCAATAGCTCTTTAATTAAACCACTACTTTATAATTTTTTGTTAAGTCTATCACGGAAGACTTTCTCAAATAAATTGCTCAAAAGAAGGTCTATATACCTAGTATCCTATCAAGGATATAAGCATAATTTGACATAAATAAGGCTGACTCTTAGTGATCAAAGCATACTTTCCAAAAAACTCACAAAATTCTTGATAAGTGACAAACTTACTGCACTGATTTTCAATGTGAAGTTTACCAGCCTGTAAGTTGTATAATCCATCTTTTCCCCTCTTTGAAAATCAGGACATTTTTCTTTCTCTGATTTTATGACCCTTCTAGTTTCTGTAGATTTTCAAAGATAACTGACATTTGCAATTTTCTCAGTACCTGGGATATGATTAATATCAGTCTGAAGCCTGAATTCATTTAGAAGGGTTAGGTTCTAACTACCCTCATTTACTTTGAGCTACAATTTTCTTTTTATCATTTTTGTTTCAACTCTTGTTGTTTGAAGATCATTCTTCAAACCTATGTGGAAATAAAATGTGTATTACATGGTTCTAATTTATCTAACACTGTCCTTAATTATCAGAGAAAACTTGCTAACCAATTTGTCCATTTTCTTATGTTATACAGGTATGTTACTATTAAAAATAATCAAATTATTTTTCATTTGGAACATTTAGATAATGTATTAGTTAGTTATCTATCATCTATTTTTTACATTTTTACTTGGTTCAGTATATGTTCTTTCATCTCTTGATTGTGTATGTTTCTAATTTTCACTCAGGGAATTTAAATATTTGCAAATTGCATTTTTTTTGTCTGCCTTTTTATCACTAACTTCATTTCAGAGATTTTTTTCAGTTTTAGAACATACAGTTGGTTCCTTTAGTTATGAGATTTAAATTTCTGATACAATTCTATTTATTTTCCTCTCTCCATCTTTCCTAAATTTTTCGGAACCATCTTAATCTTAGGTATTTAAAGTATTTGTTGGCTAATACCAGCATTTGGATCTGGAGCTTTTTCTATTGTCTACTTTTTCTCTTGGTTTCCAGGCATGAAGTCTTGTCTTTTGGTAAGACTAGTAAATATTTATCAAATGCCAGATATTATGTCTAAAAAATGAAAGGGCTTCCAGATGGCATTTTCTTCTAGAAAGGGTCACCCTCTTTTTCTAGGCAGGCACTGGTGGGCGATAACTTAAACCAATCAGAAGCTGGCAGAGTTGACTCAGTCTATTCTATTCCCCTAGGTTCCCAGAGTTTTCAACTGAGTGCTGGAGCTTTCTCTGAGGTCTCTGCTCCTGGAAGGTCCCAAATTCAAATCTTTGTTTGAGGAAAAACTCCACTCTGCTTTTCAGAGGTCTTTTGCTTAGGTTTTTAAATCCATTACCCTGTATACCCCCAGTATTTTGTCAATGTCCTTAGAAGACCATCTGTATGCTTGATGCCCTCCAAATGTCTGCCAAAATCTCTGTTGGCTTCTCTGTTCTAGGAAAGCCTTGATTTTCAGTCTCCTGTCTGCACAGAGTTGGGAAATACCCTGGGATAGAAGTAGTGATAGGTGAGCTCACCACTCTCAGGCTCTTCCCTCTCTGGAGTCTTAGCCTCTCTGATTCTGGTTGCCACAGTAGCTGTCTGCTGCCTTCAAACAGTTGCTTTCTGTATTCATCCAGCTTTTCTAGGTGCTCTAAGCAGAAGCACTGCTCTGCTACTGGCTACTCCATTCTGCCCAGAAGTCCTTTATTTCTTACTTAGAATGTTTAAGACTGTACAGAGTTTTCAATTTTTAAGACCTGTATCAGGAACCCATTCCAAATTATATCTTGCATCTACATCTAAATAAACTTAGGTTATCATGAGATTCAAATGCCCGCTTAAAGTTCCCAGAAATAGTGTGTATTTTACTACTGTACCTCGGTAGTCCTTTATCTTGATCTCATAACTATGGTCATCTTAACCCAAGGACTTTACCACTGTCATATGATAAGTTCCTTCTTATTGATAAAAATTAAAGCCCACATGATAATTAACTTTATTGATTTAGCAACATGCTGGGATAATTGTTGGTAAAACAAGTAAAAAATATATTTTAGATTCTTGTCATATCTTTTGGACCATTAGACTTTTAAATAAACATTATTGTTGAAATGTGGTGACCAGTTTGGTTGCTAAGAAGGCAGACCAGCTGACATATTCAGCTGAGTGTTCTGCTCCTGATTGGTTTGCAGTGGCTCATATTTTTAAGCTCGAAATTGAATATTTTCCTCCAAAAGATTGTAAGCTCTTTGAGAGAAAAGTTTGCTTATTCATATTTGTGTTCTTCATAAAAAATAGAAACGTATCAACATGAAATATGTAAATAAATGTTTTCTTTGGTTTCTGGAAAAAAAATTCAGTTCATTTAAAAATCATTAAGATCAGAGAAACTGATTCAGGTCCAAGTTCTGGCAGATATCTTGATGAAAGAACCAATTTATTAATTTATAGCAGTCAATACCAAGAATGCTATTTGGGATACAGCCTTCCTGTTATCAAAATATTTGGAAAGCAAGACATAAGAAAACCATTTATTGTGCATGACTCTAAGCAAAAAATGAGTAATTTAGTGACTATTTAGATTAGATTGTGGCAAAATTGCCCATGCCCTTCATAAACTAAAATAAGTACTGTGTTTACTACCTGGATCTCAGATAAATTATTTAATATTCTTGAGTGGCTGAAATACTTAAGTCTGCCAAATACATGATCACTTTTCTTAGATCCTACTAGCTAGACATTAACAAATTCTACTAGAGTTCTCCCTTCAACCTCACTCGGAAAACCATATCTTTTCGGTTATAGTTGTCATTGGCATACTGTAATTTCAAAGTTTGTATTAAATTATAGAACATATTACATTGCATTTTGGTGGATAGTTTTTTAATAATATATAAGAAATAGCTTTATAGTATAGGTAAAAATATAATTTAGGGTGAATCCCATTATAATCTGATATCTTTCATAATTTATTGTATTTTGTTAATCATAGTGGCAGAATATATTATCTTATTATTAGATCCCCAGATTCATGGAAGAAATCTCATTTAAGACCTGCAGTTAAACTTTTTTCCAGTTAATTACCACTTTATATTGTCTAAAATAATGTAGAAATATAAGCCATGATAGGAGAATCACTTGAGGCCAGGAGTTCAAGACCAGCCTGTTTCTACAAAAAATTAAAAAATTAGCCAGGCATGGTAGCATGTGCCTGTAGTCCCAGCAACACCGGAAGCTAAGGTGAGAGGATTGCTTGAACTCAGGAGTTCAGGGCTGCAATGAACTATGATTGTGCCTCTGTACTCCAGGCTGGGCAACAGAGTGAGACTCCTGTCCTCTCAAAAATGAAAAACAAATATATACACACATATATATGAAACTGTGCGATATTAATATTATTTAAAATAATGTAATAGTTTAAAAATGAAATGACCGATAGCTAAAATATCCTATAAGTATTTATGATACTGTCAATCACTGTTTTCAATGATAGAAATTCAAGGATTTATTTAGAAAGGTTGGTCATCAAAGCAAAAAACAAAACAAAACATTGCTTTGCCAAATACATGTCCCTATACTTTTTTAATGTTTGTACAGAAATAAAGCACACAGTCTTACGCTTTGCTCCTTTTATCCTTCTGCCTCCAGTTGAATCTCCCCTTGTTTAAAACCATTATGTTTAACTTTCATAATATATGAAAGTTGGGAAGTGAAGTCTTTGAATTGAGATAGTGTGCTTCTGGCACATGATAGATTTATGAATATAGAGCTATAGATATACATTTCAGTTCTCACAAAGTGGAGAAACTTGAGAAACTAAAAGAAATTTAAAATAGTTGTAATAGACACGATGAGATTGTTTAAAGAAGAAAACAGAGGTCTAGAACATTGATACTGATATTTTGACATCTTCTAATGAATGTAAAATAAAAGATAGAGTACACCTTAAAATGCATGCATTTTAAAAATCTTGACTTCAAAAATTCTGGATTCCCATGCTCATTAAATCACTCTTCAGACTCAGGAAATAACCAGACCCTAAGTGGGAATACAAACACTACCTGGATCTTGAAGAACTTGGGACCAGATATCTGAACATAGGATGTGTGTTTGGAGAGCCTAACTGTGCCTCTGCAAAAGATACTCAGACTTGTTTGGCTATCAGGACCATACTCTGCTTTGGCGGTGATAAAGTGTTTGCTCCCTAAAATAGTTGTATGCAAAAAATTTGTATCTCTTAGGAAAGAAACTCCATTATATGAATTGTTCATTTAACAGGCAAAAGAGAATGAGATATTAAATGAGGAGAATGAAGTGAACATGATGAAGAACACTATGGAAAACTGGAAGGCAGTAAGGGAAGAGCTTAGCCTCCTTTGGGTGGCATGGCGACTTAAAGCCATTGAAAGCAAACCTATGAAACTGCGGTGGGGAGCGTTCACAGAACAGCTAAAAAAGGTAACATGAATGAACCTTGAAAACATTATGCTAACAGACACCATGATTCCATTTGTATGAGGTACCTGTAGTCAAATTCCTAGAGACAGCAGAATAGAGGTAACCAGGGGCTAGAGGAGGGAGCATGTGGGGAGGGAGGGAATGGAGAACTGTTGTTGAATGTTTGGGATGATGAAAAGGTTCGAGACCCGCCTGGGCAACTTGGCGAGACCTCATCTCTACAATAAATCAAAAATGAGCCGGGTGTGGTAGCGCGTGCCTGTAATTCCAGCTACTCGGAAGGCTGAGGCAGAAGGCTCGCCGGAGCCCAGCAGGTCGAGGCTGCAGTGACCGGGAGCAGCCACTGCACTCCAGTCTGGGTGGCAGAGTGAGACTCCAACTCAAAAAGAAAAAGAAAAGGTTCAGCCGGGCTCGGTGGCTCAGCCTGTAATCCCGTGCCTTTGGGAGGCTGAGGTGAGCGGATTGCCTGAGCCCGCGGGTTCGAGACCCGCCTGGGCAGCGAGACCTCATCTCTACAATAAATCAAAAAATCAGCCGGGCATGGTAGCGCATGCCTGTAATTCCGGCTACTTGGAAGGCTGAGGCAGAAGGATCGCCGGAGCCCAGCAGGTCGAGGCTGCGGTGGCCGGGAGCGGCCACTGCACTCCAGTCTGGGCGACCGAGTGAGACTCCAACTCAAAAAAAAAAAAAAAAAAGAATAGGTTCTAGAGACGAATGGTGATTGATGATGGTGATGGCACACCAGTGTGAATATATTAATGCTTCTGAACTGTACATTTAAAACACAGTAGAAGTGGTAAATTTTTGCAATGTATATTTTGCCACAACAAAACTAAAAAAGGTAAGGGAAGCCAAGGGCCTGTACTTTTGTTCTTTTGTGATTTAGAACCGTGAGCTCACTTGACGTGAGACACTCATGTTTTAACAAAACACTCATGTTTTCATGGGGGTTGAAAAGTTTGATGAAACTGTACGTCATGACTTGAAAGATCATAGCATATTTGCTGGGGGTATCAGAAAAAACAACATGCATAACTATTCAATGTTTATTTCAGACTACTCACAACTTAAAACTTCTTCAGGAAGTACTTATGCCTGTGTCTGCACTTGACCTTGGAGGAAACCTCCAGACCATTTTAGATCTACGAAAAAAGTGGAATGAAATGAAGCCTCAGTTCCAGGTGAAGACATCCATTGATGGATTTGGGTGAATGGGAAAAAATTCAAAAACTGTTTGGTTGCAGTTTACCTAACTAATTTTAACTGGCTGGTGAATCTTCATTTTTTTAAAACAAAACCACTGCTTGTCTAAAAATCCACGTTAAAAACTCATTTTCCTTACTGTTTTCTTGCACCCCTCTGTATGTGGTGATAGATAGCCATTCAGGCTACAAAATGCCCTAAATATATTTTTGGTTTAGATTATTTTAGTTTACATTGCTAGACTAGACACAGTGGCTCACATCTGTGCGCTTTGAGAGGCCAAGGAAGGATTACTTGAGCCCAGGAGTTTGAGACCAGCCTAGGTAACATAGTGTGACCTCATTTCTACAAAAAAATAAAAAATAAAATAACTGGGCATGGTATATGCTTGTAGTCCCAGCTGCTGGGGAGGCTGAGGCAGAAGGATCGCCTGAGTCCAGGCAGTCAAGGCTGTGGTGAACTGTGATCTTGCCACTGCACTCCAGTCTAGGAGACAGAATGAGGTCCTGACTCAGAAACAAAAAAATTTTATGTTACTTATTAAACTATAAATGTATTTATCATATATATTCATGCTAATCCTTTTCCTGGGGAGTATGGAATTATTTGAAATTGAAACACAGCAGAACAAGGATCTGCCCTAGGTCCCTGAGGTGACCACTGTGATGTCACTATCTCCACCACCAAGCTTCTACTGCCATCCCAGGAACTTTGCTGTGTTATCCATTCCCCCCTCAGAAAACTTTTGGGATATGAGAAATGAAACCATGCATCATGTTCCTGACCCCTGATTGCTTAAAGCATTCACTATTTCCCCATCTTCTGACTCTCTTAAACTTGATACATTTGCCAAAGATTGTCAGTTGCTAGTTCCCCTGCCTGGATGCCTGTTCTTTGCTGCAAATTTAAGATACCCATGTTTCTGTCTTTCACTGCTTCATAAGTGTGGGCTTTAAAGTATCCCCAAATCAGAAGATTGAAGATTCCTTCAGGGAATGTCTAATTGTAGGTTCCATGCGGACCAAACTGTAATTTAATAACCACTCCTGCTATACACACACACACACGCATGCACCATACACACACACACACACACACACACACACACACACACACACACACACACACACACACACACCCCACACATCAAAAACACTTTTGGGCCAGACTTGGTGGCTCAGCCTATAATCCCAGCACTTTGGGAGGCCGAGACGAGTGGATTGCCTGAGTCCCGGGGTTCTAGATCAGCCTGGACAACTTGATGAGACCTCCTCTCTACAATAAATAAAAAATTAGCTGGGCGTGGTAGTGCATGCCTGTGGTTCCAGCTACTTGGAAGGTTGAGGTGGAAGTTTCACCAGAGCCCAGCAGGTTGACACTGGGATGGCTGTGAGTGTGCCACTGCACTCCAGCCTGGGCGACAGAGTGAGACTTCAACTCAAAAAAAAAAAAAAAAGCACTTTAGGCAAAGCTCTCAGCAAACATGACTGGCCTACATTAGATTCTTTGGCATACCCTGTGTTATATGCTTATTTGCCTTTCTTTTGTGCACACCTGTTTGCATGTACGAGGGGGGATCCAAAAAAACCCAGAATTGTCTTTTGGAGGTTGGGCTTCCTGTAGTTCCTTCTAGGAGCCAATTGGCATCAGCGTACCAGCCAGCATTGTTGTGAGAGGCTGCGTTTGGCTTCAGTGAAATTTTTTTTGGAGATTCTTTCAACACATTTGCCGCATTTCATGATGGATGATTTACATAAACAACCTGCCCACACCATGCTGAGTGTTCAGCAGTTTTTGAAACAGCATGACCCACCCTCCTTATTCACTCGATCTCATCTGAGCGACTTTTTATTTTTTCCCTGGATAAAAAAAAGTCCTCAAAGGGATACATTTGCTGATATGAAGAAAGTGAAACAAAAAATGGCAGAAGCACTAAAGGGCATCAAAATTAACAAGTCCAAAAACTGTTTTGAGCAGTGGGAAAAAAAATGTCTTGATAGGTGTATTGCATCAAATGGAGAGTACTTTGAAGTTGACTGAAGTTTAAACATGTAAGAATAAATACACAATTCTTTATAAATAAATTCCAGTGTTGTTTGGGTCCCTCCTCATATGTGTACGTTCTTCTAAATTGGGACACTATCACCACGCTTATTTTAGCCCTGTCACTGTGATGTGCATATATCTGACGCCCACATGCTCAATTTGAACTTGAAGATCCTTTTTGGGTCACTCTTCTGAAAATTATCTCCTTAGTCTGGATCATTTCCACTACTTTTATATTTGATGCAAGATCCATCCCTGAAGTTATAGTAGCATCTTCTTTATATTGTGGACACTTTGCAGATTCAACTCTAGAATCTGGGTTAGCATAAGGGATATCTGAGCAGAGTTAGGAAAAGGGACGGCAGTTTACCCCGCCATGCATGTGGTAGCTATTGTGGATCATGGGATGATGGCTTTTGAAGTTGCATATCTATTCTACTGTCTAGCTGGTGATTTATTCTAATCATTCTTTTATCACAGAGCACAAGTAATTCCCCTGATATATTTTTACACTCATCTTCTTTTGGTGTTTTTACCATACCACCTGATCCTAGTCTGTATTAAATATGAAAGATGATCATGGGGCTTTATAAAATATCTAAAATGTTTAAAATTTATAAAATATCTAAAATGCCACAGTGACTCACAAAAAAACCTGTAATCCCAGCACTGTGGGAGACTGAGGCAGGAGGATCTATTCAGGCCAGGATTTCAAGACCAGCCTGGGCAACATAGCAAGACCTCGTCTCTACAAAAAAAATAATACCCAGGCATGGTGTTGCGTATCCATAGTTCCTGCTACTTGGGAGACTGAGGTGGAAGTTTTGCCTGAGCCCGGGAGGTCGAGGCTGTGGTGAGCTGTGATCGTGCCACTTCACTCCTGCCTGGGTGACAGAGTGAGACTCTGACTCAAAATAAAATAAAGTAAAATAAAATAAAATAACAGGTGACTAGAATATT
This sequence comes from Cephalopachus bancanus, assembly GCA_027257055.1. Taxonomy (NCBI): domain Eukaryota; kingdom Metazoa; phylum Chordata; class Mammalia; order Primates; family Tarsiidae; genus Cephalopachus; species Cephalopachus bancanus. Next base: position 9,783,687 of record JAPVLO010000204.1, read on the forward strand.
TGGTGTGCCATAGTACTGCCTAACTTTGTCTCAACACCTAGCTTTGAAACCCCTTTTTTGTATTCCTTGTATTTTTCTTTTAATTTCTGAGAAGTTGAGGATGGAACAATATATCCCTAGCATAACACAAGGCCCAAATTTGAGGAGGAGGGCTCAAAATAAGTATTTGTTAAAAAATGAGAAAATGATTCATTCGTTAGACCTTCATATGGTCAGTTACAAAGTAAAAATGCTCTCTAAAAGTTGGATTTCTTGTGTTGTCTTCAATGTTCTAGCAACTGAATGATGAGGTTCAGTTCATTATGAAAGAATCAGAAGAGTTAAGTGGCAAAGGAGCCCCTGTGAAAGAGAAGTCTCAACAACTGAAGGACCTTACTCACCTCCATCAAAAACAGAAAGAGAGAATCCAAGATTACGAGGATATCCTGTACAAGGTAGTCAAGTTCCACCAAGTCAAGGAAGAGGTAAGGATTAGAATGATGTCTGAAAGATCCCAAGTTTTAAACTATGAAATTAAAAATTAATTATTGTATAATAAATAAATGTTAAGTTACTTATTCTGAAATTAGAAGCTTACACAATCTGGACCCTAACTCATCTCTTACTATGTCCCAATATTTCCTTATATTCCAGCCAAATTGATCTGACACATTTCTAACCCCAAGCTTTGGTTCTCAGGCTACCACTATCTGACAGGTCTTTCTCCTCCCTATTATTCATTCCCTGTACTTCTTTCCAACAATCCTGCCTCATTTGAAGTGATTTCTCTCTCTTCTAAAATCCCAGACTTCTCATTGTTTATTCCACACATCTTGCATATTTAGTATCTTGATGCTTAGTTACTTTTTGATAAATGCAGCTCCCCTCCTCCAATTCAAGTGTAAGCTCTATGAGGGCAGAAATTAAGTTTAATTTTTTTTTTTTTTTTGGTATCTCAAGTACCTGACATCATGGAGTGCTTAGTAAATATTTACTTGTTGGTGACTTTTTTTTTTTTTAACAAAAATGTTATCTTTATTAGCCTCAACACAAAATGGAGGTGTGTTGATATTCCTTTAAAATAGCCTCTGAATTCACCCAGATCACAGGCCTAGATATCTCGTTGAGATTTATGACCAAAAAGAGCATTTCCTTTTTTAATAGAATTGATAGCAGTAGCTGCTCAATTATCCCCCATTGAATTTGCAGCATTCTAACATTTATTTGGCAATAACGCCAGTAAGCAGGGATGGGCTTGGCAGCATTTTAACCAGCTAGTAAAATATGTTATAGAAAATAGGCTTAAAAACAATCTGTCTTTAGGTAAAACCCAGGTTAATTGTTAATGCTCTAAACTCCAGGTGGAACATCTCATCAAATCAAGAGAACTGGAGTTGCTAGAGCAACTGGATGATGCTCGTGATGCCCAGACTTGCCTCAGACGCTCTCAGGAAAAGCAGGCTCATGTAGACCATCTCTGTATGCTGGCTCTTTCATTAGGAATGGAGATCATCTCATCGGTGCAGCAGCCAGTAAGCATCTTAGGGTACCATCATTTATACTTAATTCTAGTGGGGCTTGAGCTATAACATGAAAGAAATCAAGCAGATTGCATAGTATATGTTAAAATAAAAATACAGCAAGCCATTGAGTGTAGTTATTTGTGGTGTGTTTCTACCATGACAAAAGAAAAAAATTTAAGTAGGAAGTCTGAACATAAAAGTTTTGTTTATATACCTATTGTTATACTGATTTTTTAAAAGAGTATTTATATTGTAGAGCTGTGTAGACCAATATGGTAGTCAGTTTTTGTATTTGAAATGTGGCTAGCACAACTAAAGAACTAAACTTTAAATTTTATTTAATTTAAAAGCTGATTCTCAATATAGCTATTGGAAAATATTCAAGTATATTGGGAGCAGCTTGGATATATGAGTCAACTTTTGAAACTGTAAATTTCATGAAATTTAAATACAGACAAAATATTTTTTATAGAAATTTAACAATAATTGAGATATGCTCAAAGTAAGAAATACACACCAGATTCCAAACACTTACTATGGGAAAAACTTGTATTAATATTTTTAATATTGGTTGCATTTTAAAATGGTGATATTTGCACATATTTAATTAAACTGTATTATAAACATTAATTCCACCTTTTTTTTTACTTTTTGATGTGACTTAAAATTTTTAAAGTTATTTGTGTGGTTCGCATTATATTTCTGTTGGGCAATGCTGCTTTAGCATTGAGATCTAGAAGACCACCTAGATCTTAGAGCTCCTCCCAGTCAGAGCCCTCATTGTATAGATGAATTTGAGACCAGAGAAGTCGCCTTCCTTAGCCATAAAAGCCCAGAAAGAAAGAGCCCAAGCCTCCTGGATCTAGTCAGGGTTCTGGGATCTGCCTTATGCCACTGGATAGACTTCAAAAGAGAAACCTAAAAGAGATTTCCAGGTCAAATTTTCATAAAGAATACACTGGGCACTGATGTTAAAAAAACTCTCTCCAAATTCCTAATTTGAGAGGAGAAAATATTGTGTTTATTTTGTCAATATGTATAATAAAATCATAATGACTAATTTTATTTTAAAGTACATTTCAGATATCTACTTAACTATAAGAAAGGCAATAAACCTAAAATATGTATTTTAAAACAGACAAAATTATCTGTTGCTGTTAATATAATCTCTTTTTTTTTTTTTTGGCCAGGAAAGAACTTTCTTTTTAAAGAGTTTTGTTTTATTAGTAAATTGATTTTAAAGAGAAAAAAGAACGTAGGAAGTCTCACTTTGTACCCATAATGTAAATTGTTCTCCAATGCTCCTCTGACTTCGGCGCCAGCAGCCCCTCCGTGCCGAGTAGAGATTTGAGCACTTGCATAATGAACGTGAGGTTAAGCTCAAGTTGACAGGAAAATTATAGTGCAGAAGTCAAATGTTTCTAATGTATATTTTATGCCCTTTGAAGTAAAAATTATACCTTATAATGAATGGTGTCTCTGAGGAGTTGGGTGTGATGAACAAATCTTCAAAACTAGAGACTCGAGATTGGAAATGTCTTTTTCATAATGTTGGGTGTCTGGCTTCTTTCTGAAATACTGACATTCAAACGTGTTTAAGGCAAAATAAATTAGGAGCCTATTTCTGCTTTTAAAAAGTGTCATTTGTGAGTTGCACAGTGCAGGTAAATGGCATATTCGTTTCATGCCTGTTTTGTCCATTCCCTTTGTTTCTTCCATCTGTCTTTCATTTTTAGAACTGCGCTAATGTTTCTGCAAAGAACCTACAACTGCAGCTGGAGATTCTTGAGGAGGACAGCAGGCACTGGCGTGCCAAGGCTGAGGAGTACGAACGGACCCTGTCCCGCAGCTTGGAGCACTGCACCGTGAGAGATGAGATCAACGAGGTGGGGTTGGGTGGCCGTGAAAACACATTGATTGCCAAAAGCTGTTTGGACTTCAAGCATGTGTCTCAATGTCCCTACATTTGTGTGCATACATGCACACACACACACACACACACACACACACACACACACACACACACACAATGAATCAGGAGACTTTCTCCTTGCCCAGGTCCTATAATCTAACCAGCAATGACCTCAGGATTCTGAAAGTTTTAGCAAACTTCAATTCCTAAACTTGTTTAAGTTAGCATGTTGTCAATTCATAGAAAAGCCTAGGATCTAGCATTATGGGGTTTTTAAAAGTTGCTTTTGTTTGTTTTTGCTCCTGCCCCCCCTCCCCAAACATATATAGCAGTCATTTGCTTGAGTGGATACAGCTTTTTCCGGGCACAGAGGGGGTGCAGTGACCATTGGCAGTCAACTCCAGCCTGCTGAGATTCTATTTAAGTATCTTTGACTCATGGTGAAGGGGGTGCTAAGGGCTTGGGAGCAGGCGCTTTGCTTCAGAGGCTGCAAAGTATTATCACTAAAGCCAAGTGGCTGGTTTCATATTTACTCAAACTGAGTGGATTTTCTAGCAAAACAACTCTTAGGGAAAAAAGAAATAATAGATAAAAGTGATCCTCCACACTTCTGCACCCTCACATGCACAATTCCACCCCCTCCCTCTCAACTGTAACCAACCCACAAGCCCCAGATACTCACTGAATCATAGCTACCACCCACCCCTTCCTAAGCTTTCCATTTCATGACTTGTTCCGGGAGGGAAATAAAAGCACAGATTGGGATAGCAAAGGTTCTGATTCTCGACTAGGAATTGATAACAGGGTACCCATAATTCTAGATGTATCTTTATTTAGGGCTAAAAGTTCAAGTTATAATTTCATTAGAAAAGGGGTGGGGAAAGGGGGGTGGCAAACCTTCTTGAACTTTCTGTTTATGCCCAGTTTGCATAAGCTAGGCTCAGCAAGTATCAGATGTTATGTTATCCAACAACATTCAAGCATGGACTAAAGTATAAGTAACTAAACTTGAATGGTTTAGTTGCTGTTCCTGCAGGCCACACTTTTACAGACCACAGGCAGGTGCAGGAGGGAGCACAGTGGAAGGAAACGAGAGTGGAAGAGGGCAGGAGTTGCCACTTGGATCCCGTTCAACTGCAGGGAGGCAGGAACTGACATCTGATAAGGATGTGCACTTGAGCAGTGTACTGCAGGACTGGAGAACTTCTGCTCGTAGTTGGCATTCCAGGGAGTCACTTTAGGCTGAAGACTTGTTGACTCATTGAAGGTCGAGCTCACAGTATAGGCTGCCCCCTACATGGTAGACTGGACACTTCTGTCTTGCACAGCAATGTACACTTCTGTCAGATCTTGTTAAGGGAAGCAGTTAGAGCACATTGGTTTTCCAAGGCTACAAAATTTGAATTTGTGGCCATGGAAATAATTTTTTTAGTCTTTCCCCCAAATTGTCTTTTTTTTCTTCTTCTTCCCCTCTTCATTTCTTCCCTCCTCCTCCCCTATTTCTCTTCCATCCCCTTCTTTACTTTCTCCTCCTCCTCCTTCTATTTGTATACTTTTTTCTTGCCAAAATTCACCCTTGTTGCAGTGACGGTTTGGTTCTGCAGACTGAGACTGGAGCAGGCTGAGGATTAGCGCCAGCCCCCTCTGGCTGGGTTTTCATCTCCATGAAGAGCTGTGGCATTTATAAAGCTGGGTCTCCCTGTTCAGGCCCTTCCAGCAGGGGTTCTATTTACAGGAACGGCCTTATGATGATGAGGCTGTGCCTGGAGCCAGCAGGCCAGGGTAACAGATGTCCCTTCCTGTCATAGTGGGGACGCACCAGGATTGTCTGTACTGTGTCAGAAATGAGCAACCAGATATATGTGGGTTTGATTTTGGAATCTAATATCACTTTAGCATACTCTTAAATTTTAAGAGAGATATTCTTCCCATTGGCTTTTACTTCAAATCCAATTAATCTTTGATGTAAGTTGCAGTCTCATTTAAAGGACCTTTGAAAATCTTGGGTCCTTTTTGCCTTTCCTTTTTAAATAGAGATATAGTAGGCATCTCAGTCTAGCATCCACACCCTGGACTTTCTGACCACAAGTCTAGTGGGAAGATAATCAGAAGGAATATATTCAGTGCCCCATATTAAATAAAGATATGTGCGCTATAGTTTAAATTGTTAATATCAAAACACAAACAGATGGCCAGTTTCCCCAGTAGTAATAATATTTGATACATCAACATTATTATTATTATTATATTAGGCTTTGGGTATATTTAAAATACTATATAAAATTAAATAGATATGTTACAATATTTTTTGCATAAAAAATTAGATACCATAGAAGAAAACTAGTCTAACCATAGCATTTGATTTTTTAAGTTGATTTTAAAACAGTTTTGTTTCCAATGTGTCTACAGTGATTCTAGAAAGCTCATAGACTCTGACGTGCAGTCAATTTTGGAAAATGTGTGGTTTAACATCTTCATTTTACAGATGAGAAAACTGAAGTGCCTGTGATTTTTCATTATAACAATATGCTAGAGGACACCAGAGTTTCTGCTCATAGTGATCCAGGGAGTCAACTTTAGGTCAGACCTCCTTTGTTGGGCACCAACATGCTTGTCATTTGCTAAACTCAGAATTTACCATTCACATCATGTTTTAGTCCCTTTCAGCCACTGCATGGTCTGATGTTAAATGTATCTTTTTTCTATGCTTTCCTCTTGTATTCCTATTTTCTGGCATATCTGTTATAAGAGGTTTGTATGATCTGATATAATAGCACAGTTTATTTGGTTATTTCAACAAAAATTCCTTTTTTTGGTTGTGCTGTAGCTAACTTACATGGTCTTCACTACTCTGACAGTCCTTAAAAAGAACTTGATACCTCAAGGCAAAATAAGGTACTCCAAATGTAATTTATTATTTTTTCTTTATTTTATTTTTCTCACTCTGTTTCCTAGGTTGAAATGTGGTGACAAGATCACAGCTCACCACACTCTCAAACTTCTGGTCTCAGGTGATTTTCTTACTTCAGCCTCCTGAGTAGCTGAGACTATAGACGCATGCTACCACAACCAGTCTCTGTTGCCTAGGCTGCTCCTGGGCTCAAGCAGTCCTCTCACTTCAGCCTCCCAAAGTGTGGGGTATGAGTCACTGCACCCAGACTTAATGTAAGTTTTAAAAATCTAGCCAGGTTTGGTGGCTCAGCCTGTAATCCCAGCGCTTTGGGAGGCTGAGGTGAGTGGATTGCCTGACCCGCGGGTTCCAGACCCACCTGGGCAACTTGGCGAGACCTCATCTCTACAAAAAAAATCAAAAAATTAGCCAGGCGTGGTAGTGTGCACCTGTAGTTCCAGCTACTTGGAAGGCTGAGGCGGAAGGATCACCGGAGTCCAGCAGGTCGAGGCTGCGGTGGCCGGGAGCGGCCGCTGCACTCCAGTCTGGGTGACAGAGTGAGACTCCAGCTCAAAAAATAAAAATAAAAAAAATAATAAAAATGTGATGTGGTATTCCTTAAAGACAAAGAATGATGGGTTTGTGCCTTGATTATTGTTGGGTAAAAACCATCCTTTTTTCTGATTTTATACTAAGACATAGGAAATTGTAAAACCTTATTTTCTCCGTGTCTACCTACTTGAAAAATAACCTTCAGACTGCCAGATTTTGTGGGGTTTTTTTCACACAGATACATTTGCTTGCATGAATGTTGAATATCACTGTATATTTTCTTGCCTGGCTATACAAATAAGTTATTCATACGCAAAGCACTGTAGACATATTCTCTGCCATATTACATGACAGAGGAACATCATTCTTCACACATCTAGGTTTAGAAATGTAACAAGCTAATATCAAGCATGTTTTCTTCCTGCAACCTGACCTAAGTAGTTCCCTTTATATTTACATGATGTTAATGGAACTTTGTAACTAGAGTCTCATATTAAAGGTCAAAAACAATTACTTTCCTGAAAATAATAGTGATGACAGAATCAAATTGGTATTCATTTTCTCAAAATAAGTTTTCCACTCAGAAGTTTTTAGGTAATTATCTTACTTCGCCCTGAAATTTTTCCATTGTAGCAGCAATATCTTGCCCCTCAGGAATTAAGCAGAAAAGGACTTAGTTATATATTTTATATTTCAGTCATGTGTTCCAGTGACACAAATTCTTTTGTCAATTTAAATAAATCAGTTATATGCATTCCAGGGATACAAGATGGATTAGTAGCAGTAAATTAGAATAGAGGAATTGTCTATAGACACATATGCAATTAATAAAAGTAAAATCTCCTGACATTGTTTAGGGCTTTGCCAATGACAAAATGACCAGGGGCAGCCACCCACTCACAGGAAAGGAAGCAAAGAAAGAGTTTGTATAGAAGGCAAAAACACCCAATGAAACAGTATTATGGTATAGTACAGATAATAATTATTTTCCAGATACAAACCAAAATTCATCAATAAAAAAAAGACTACGTTATCTTGATTCAGCAAGCATCTTTAATGTGGCTATTGTGTGCCACTCCACAGGAATGCAAATGTCCTTAGGGAACTTAGAGTCTAGGGAGAATTATAGCCTGTGGAGTGAGCTAGGTACAGTAGCTCAGACCTATAATTTCAGCACCTCAGGAAGCTCAGGCTGATGGATCATTGGAGGCCAGGAGTTCAAGACCAGCCTGGGCAACACAGACCTCGTGTCTACAAATAATAATAATAACAATAATAATAATAATATAAGCAAAATAGCTGGGTGTGGTGGCATGTGCTTGTAGGTCCAGCTACTCAGGAGGCTGGGGCAGGAGAATTGCTTGGGTCCAGGAGGTTGAGGTTGCAGTGAGCTATGATCCCACCAATGTGCTCTAGCCTGGGCTATGGAATGAGACCCTGTCTCAAAACAAACAAACACAAAAAACAACTAAACAAACAAACCATGACGCTTCATAGTCACAGACATTTGTTTGTCTATTGGGCTTCATCCTGGGTCCATTTGGGTGATACAAATAAGAGAATAAGGAATACTGAAATTTGTTCTGAGCCGGGCTCGGTGGCTCAGCCTGTAATCCCGCGCCTTTGGGAGGCTGAGGTGAGTGGATTGCTTGAGCCCGTGGGTTTGAGACCCGCCTGGGCAACTTGGCGAGACCTTATCTCTACAATAAAATAAAAAAAGAGCCGGGCGTGGTAGCGCGCGCCAGTAGTTCCAGTTACTTGGAAGGCTGAAGCGGAAGGATCGCTGGAGCCCAGCAGGCCAAGGCTGCAGTGGCCGGAAGTGGCCACTGCACTCCAGTCTGGGCGACAGAGTGAGTCTCCAACTCAAAAAAAAAGAAAGAAATTTGTTCTGAACATGTCCATCCCACAGGGTTAAAACCTTAAAATCTTCTTGTTTAACATTAGCAAAATTGCTCTGTGGGATATTCCTGGAGAATATAGAGATCTAAATTTTAAACTTATAGTTACCATGTCTAGAAACTATAACAAGTAAAACTTAACAAATATATTATGAAGATGTGAAGCACGCAGAATGGATACAATATTTATTTCTGAGATCTGTTGCTACCTACAATTTAAGGTGGAGCAATTGTCTTCTCTTTCCAAGTCTCTACGAGACTGACACCCAGCACAGGACGACAGCGTTGTGGTTGCGGAATGGGAAGAGGCCAAGAAAGGCTTATCCTGAAATCTCTCGAGTACTAACGCTGAATATTCTACTGTTAGTAGTTGCAGCAAATTATTTGAGTTACATTCGGAATCTTTGGGTCTCTTGACTTCAAACGCAGCATTCCTAGGAGGCAATAACTTTACAGCCTTTTGTTACTGAAAATGGACATCAGAAAGCTTTTTTCTGGAATAGACAAAATGGCAGGCAACAAAAGACGTTGTGAAGTAAACATTATGAAAACTGACTACTCGTTTCATACTTTTTGCTTCTAGCCAAACATGTGCCAAGGTTCTAATGAAAGGCTTTCTTTTTAAATGCATTTTATCTGTTTTAAAATGTCCCATGTCCCTCACACAAATTGGTCTTGCCAACAACAAGCTTACCAGTAATACATTCTTGGGCCAAACCTGCCTCAACCAGCTTAGTCAAGACTAAGAATAGCAAGCCAACCTCACTTATCAGCCCTTTCCCTTCTGCTGTATCCCAAAGAAGCCTTGTTTATTCCTAACCCTGACTGGGGGCTTACGGCTTATTGGAACATTTGGCGAAGATGCTAATTCTGCTAGTTTCAAATATCTCCGTTTCTAAAATCTTACTCATTTTTTTCTAATGACAGCTACGTTAATTTAGTCTGATAATTCTATGGTAAATATGGAAGATCTGAGCAAGTGGAAAGAAAGGAAAATCAAATTATTCATTAGAAAAAATACCTTTTTCCTAATGTTCTTGAGACTTTCAGAAACTTTATTAATATGAATTATAACAACATTTAAAGATTTGTAGTAAGATAACATTTTTTTCTTGTCCCAACATAAGGTGTTTTCTTCTATGTTCTCAAGTCGAGCAGTTGTCTCAGCCATCCCACTATTGTCCATTGTTGACAAGCTGACTAAAGTTAGAAACAGCTGCATGACAATGATACCACAGCCCAGCAACCATGGTGCTTGATTCCTTAAAAAATGTCACTACAAAATATGTGAGGATTAGATGGGAAGTTAAATTTTTCATATAGGAAAGTGCAGGTGAGAAAACTAAGTATGGTAAATTCTTCCATTGCTAGGTCATGCCTACGGCTGTCCGCTTGTATCTGTAATAGTCCTGAATTTGAGTGGGAAAGGTAAGGGAATTTAGGGTTAAAATGGATTTCCATTGAAACCAAAAGAGAAAAGTGCCAGCAACTGTGTCAGGGGAGCTCATGTGTCAAAAAGAAGCTGATCCCATTTCACATACCCATAGCGTCATGAACATTCTTTGGCCTTATAAATCATCTTCAGTGGAAGTGTTCACATTCTGAAGCAAACAGAAATAAAACCACACTCATCATTTGTCAGTCTTAAATTTCTCAATCCAATGTAGACTTAAAATCTCATGGTTTAGAATTAAAGTGTTAAATCTCAGGATTTCTTTATAATATAGTTTTCAAATAGACATAACACTTTCACACTTAAACAAGCCAATGTGAACCAGTGGTTATTAGGTTAATGACAGAGCCCCTCTTCCTTTCTCTAGACTGAGGTTTTACGATATACAAGTATGTCATGTTTCAGTAGAGAAAAATAAGAACATACACTTTTATTTTCCAGTGAGTAAATGTCAGTGACAGGCCCTTCTCCCCCCACCCTTATTTTCTTTTGCATTGCGGTGAAATCCACATAACATAAAATTTACCAGCTTAACCAGGTAGTTTTGTGGTATTAAGTGCATTCACATTGTTGTGTAACCATCCCCAGTATCCATTTGCAGAACTTTTTCATCATCCCCAAAAGAAATTTGCTTATTAAACCATAACTAACTATTGAGTAGATTTTTCTTTTGTTTTGTTTTTTTAGATTAGAAAATGTAGTTTATTTAGAAAGTAAATTGGTGAGAGAGAGAGAGAAAGAGGGGATTCACCGCCCCAAGGTAGGGGAGGGGGCAAAAGGAGTAGATGTTTTTTAAAACAAGAATGTCTGATTTAATCAGACATGGTACTTATAAAATTTATAGTTTCAGATTATGACTCTGGAAAAAAAATTTCCTGCCAAAATTATATGTGAATAACTAAGGATATCATCTCTTTATATCTCAGACTCATCAAATTGACCTTATTTATTCTTTTCTGCTGAAATCAAACACATGCATGTTAAAACATTGAGTGTCATAGAATGTAAACATTTATTGGTTATTTCATAAATATATCAGCCAAATATGATCTTTTAAATATCCTGAGTTCTAATAGAGAAATGATTTTCAAATTTTAAAGCTATAACTTCCTACTCTTTCTGAACATTACTGATTTATCCATTAAAATGATTTATGTGGTCTCTGTGCTTGGTTTAGTTTGTAACTTAAAAATAATGTTCAACAATTTTATTTGTCGTATAAAATAAACAACACTGATTAAGTGTAAGTATATCAGATACAAAAATTGCATCAGTATAATAATTTCCATGTGCACAAGTCTGCTAGGGCATAAAGATGATGTCTCTAAGAAGTGTTCAGGATAAGGTTAAGGTTTTATTTTTATAATATGCAGAATTTGAAATAAGCATTTCGAGAAAGCATGCATTTTCTAGGGCAGGTATGTTTTCCTGCATTGCAAGTCAAATATCTAGCACGTGCACAGCCTTTATTCCCTCTGAAATAGTTTCTTTACTGTCATTGAAAATAATTTTAATGTTTTTCTGACTTTTTTTATCATAGCTCAAATTTATCAGCCATGACATTGTTCCCTCTTGTTGTTGAATGCTCCCATATAATGTGAGATTTTCTCTGTGCTCTCTTTGTTGATAAAACAAAGAGAATTGCCTATAGATGTGCTTATCCTTCTTCGATATAGAGAAGGAGCAGAAAGTGGCGCATATAGTGGAACTGGACTACTTTTGAATGTTGGTGCACTGGTAAAGTTGAACTGTCCTTAAGACTATCATAATCTGTAATCTGTCCTCAATATATAGCCACATTCTTTGTTTATACAAAAGTTAGCATTGCAATTATTGACAACTATTCTCACTTTTTTGTTTTTGAAGGATCTCTGAAGCGAATGGCCTCTATCGAAGTCAAACTCTTTTGGAATCTGTTCATAAAAAACACTTTTTACCTGGACAACTAAAGTTATTTTCCTACTAAATCTCATAAGGGGTCTTTTCTCCCACTTCACCAATGTTCTACGTGATCTGCATGTCAACACTTCATTGACCTCTTCCACATGAATAGCTCCCTGAAACTCAATACATTTATGTATGATGGCTGTAAGAGAGCACTGAGAAGTAGAAAGATCTGGGACAAATACTAGCATATGGAGAACAGAATGAATGGGGAAAATTGTATCAAATAAATACAAATAAGAAAATTAGAGTTGTTGAAAGTCTGTGTGTGACATGTGAGAAACTTCCTTGCTTGGGGGCCAAAGGGATGTTCTGTAACTATAATCTGAATTGAAAATTATAAATCAAGTATTAAAAACCAATTCATAGTTACTAGTGTATGGGAGATATATTTAAATTCACATTCTATGTCCACTTAGCAGAGTTGTTTTCTATTCAAAGTCACTCTGAATACATTTAGAGGATTATTAATATTTTGAAGTATTTAGGTACTTTGATTTATTGCAAACGAAAATTTTTTTATCTTTTGCAGAGAAGATTTTTAAGGAAATAATCTGTTTCTTTTTATTAAACTGCAGCTTAAAGAGTCGTTCAAAGATATCAAAAAGAAATTCAACAATTTGAAGTTTAATTACACTAAGAAAAATGAAAAAACTCGGAATCTGAAGGCTCTTAGGTATCAAATACAACAAGTTGATATGTATGCTGAAAAAATGCAGGTAACAAGAAAGAATGGTGTGTGAACGTGTGTATGAATGCATGCATGAGCATACAGTACAACAATTGGTGCAAAATCATTTTGGACTTCAATTCTAGATGACTAACTCTGGTTTTTTATAGCATTGGAACTGAAAAAGTAGTTTTCCTTTTTATAACAATTGAGTTCTTCATGTGAAATATATCATAAATGTGACCCTCGAGGCAGTTCCAGAATGGCTTCTGCCAGACTAACCCAGCCTGTCTGCTTCCCTTCTTTTCCCCAATGCATGCACACAGCTATATGTATGCCCACACACACTCCTTTTGACATCTCTCTTCTTTTCCTTACACCAGCTATATCAGGAGTTTCCTCCACTTCTCTCACAACCTCTTATTTCTATCTAGATTATCATGTACTGAGTAGATCATTTGAATGTTTTCCCAGGAGACACTGAGCTTATTGAAGACAAGTATTGATTTTATGATCTTTGTCTTTAAAAAAAAAATCATATTCTTATTCTCAACAACCCTGGCGGATAGTAAAATTTCTATTTATTTGCAGAATGCAATCAATAAAATATCTGGAAAAAATTCTTTCCAAAACACACTTGTAATAATTATGATTTTAACTTATCAGAGTACAAAATGCTACACACATTTTTCCAAGTTTTTCTCTTACTGTGTAATCACCGGTGTCATATGTAAAAAATTAAATGCCATGTTTGCAACTTTTTCCCCCCTTCAGGCTTTGAAAAGGAAAATGGAAAAAGTTGATAATAAAACTTCTGATTCTTTCTTAAATTATCCAAGTAATAAAGTTAATGTCCTCTTGGAAGCCATAGAAAAGTTGCAAAAACAAGTGGATGACTTTGACAAAGTGGTGACAGAGTATAAGAAGAATTTGGATCTGACTGAGCGACTCCAGGAGGTGATAGAAGAGGTATCATCTTCTTGTAATGGTATCCATGTTGAATGATTTTTGTCTTTTGTGTTTGTTTGTTTGTTTTTCGAGTCAGAGTCTTACTTTGTTTCCCAGACTGGAGTGCAATGGCATGATCATAGCTCACTGCAGCCTTGACCTCCCAGGCTTAGGCAATCCTTTCACCTCAGCCTCCCCAGTAGCTAAGACTACAGGCACACACCTCCATGCCCAGCTAGTTTGTTTGTTTGAGTAGATATGAGGTCTCCCTATGTTGCCCAGGCTGATCTCAAACTCCTGACCTCAGGCGATCCTCCCACTGCATCCTCCCAAAGTGCTGAGATTACAGAGTTATCGCACTGAGCCAAGTAATATTGCTTAAAAACATTATTTTGCTACTTTAAAACAATGCTGCATTAGCTATTATTGTCATTAAATTATTGTATTATGCTCCTTTTTCATGATGTTTTCTCTTTAGGATAATTTCCTAAAATAGAATAGCTAGACCAAAGGGGATGAGTGTTATAGGGTTTTTAAATGTAGTGTCCAATTGCTCTTCAGAAAGGTTTTACTAATTTAATTTACTCTTACTGGCAAGTATGAGAATTCCCATCTTTCCGTAATCTCATCGACTCAAGATGTTTAGTCACCATGAAATTATGTTCACTACTGGATATATGTTTAAATTACTAAGAAAGACTTATTTCACATAATTTGAAAATATTTATTTAAAAAAATGATACTGTGGTTTTTCAGCCACAAGAAATTGTGGTTTTTTTTGTTATTGTCAAAAGGATAAGTGGTAGAGTATACATAAAATATATGAGATTTGACAAGTTATTATTTGCACACTTCATAGTGAAGAAACTCTGCACTTGAAGTTCTTGAGTGTTCCTTTTGGCCTGTTATTCTGAGATACAAAGTGTCTTCCTTTACCATAGTTGAATTTGTAGATTTAACACCAGATTAAGGAGAATGAAGATAATAATTCTCCTACATCTGATGTATAAGTTTGCTGTAGCTTTGTGGCACTTATTTAAAACCAGCTCCCAACAGAGTCATGTGCTTCTATTTCTCACCTAGTATAAGTGCTTCTGGCCTGGGTCAGACATTCCTTCCATCACAGTTATTTATTTTTGGTGAGAAACTGACTTAATTCTTGACTCTTTGAAAATATGTCTTCTATTTAAAAAGGTGAAATGCCGTTTTTTGGATAATATTTCCTCCATTTATAAACTAAATCTTTTCCTTAAAAGATAAGTTATTTATTAGTGTATTAATGATGCTACTCTTTGCCCATGCATTTTTAATGATATCAATCCATTAGGCTGGATTTTGAGTGTTTTGGCTTTTTTCTTGCCATTTAGCTCATATTTGGATTCTTTTTAGTGCCAAATGCTTTTTATGCTATCTGTAACATTCTTCTTAGTTATTGTTATATTTTAGACAAACCTAAGAAGACAGGAGAATCAAATGTATTTCCATATGTTTACCTTCTTATGATTTTATCTGTATGTATTTTCCTACTTATGTTTTTTTTATTTCTGTCTCTAATATCTAAGTGCAAAAGCATATGGCCATATTTTGATATTTTCCTTACTATGACTTGGAAAGTTCAAACCAATATAAACATAACGTTTGAGGATACTGAAATTTGAGGGCAACTCCTTCAGGTCCCCTCCCACAGTGGCAGCTTTTCTGTCCTCTCAATAAATCCTGCTTTCTCAAAAAAAGAAAAAAGAAAGAAAGAAATTTGATATTTCACTGGCCAAAATTAAGAACTTTAGGAGGATG
The DNA here is from genome assembly GCA_027257055.1 of Cephalopachus bancanus. Lineage (NCBI taxonomy): Eukaryota > Metazoa > Chordata > Mammalia > Primates > Tarsiidae > Cephalopachus > Cephalopachus bancanus. Next base: position 9,799,250 of record JAPVLO010000204.1, read on the forward strand.
GTGTCTCTTTAATCTGTGCTTTATCCTATTTAAATTTAGTGTCACTTTTGGTATGAAGATGCAAGTGCCACCATTGTAAGAGTTGGAAAATATTCCACAGAGTGCAAGACAAAGGAAGCTGTGAACATTCTTCACCAGCAGTTCAATAAGTTCCTCGTACCCTCAGTGCCTCAGCAAGAAGAAAGAATTCAGGAGGCCACTGACCTTGCTCAGTGTTTATATGGTGAGATCTCTTTTAAGATATCCAGTGATTTGCCATGGAACAAATCTATACTGAGTCTAATCCAGCAGAAAGCAAGAGTGCCAGCAAGTCCTAGGGGTCCTCAGTACACCAACCTATTCAGGGACCAGGCTCAAGATAAGAGCCCACATGCTGCGAAAGTAAACAGCAGGGAATAGAGGGAGGCACTTCTGACAGCGGGAGAGGAAGCCTGCTGACTTTTAACTATTTTGCCTAAACCTTCCTTCTGTATTCTCTTTTTTCCTCCATTCCTGTTGTTCATCTCCAGGGCAATACAACCAGAACAAACTCAGTTTATTCATGCACACACACACACACACACACACACACACACACACACACTTCCACTAGAGTCATTCCTTGAAAACGCACAAAACTCTAGACACAAAGCTAAGTCTGAGGTCTCTAGCCCTCTCATTCTTACAAGGGCTTTGGTTCATGGATTTGAGAAAGAGCTGGAGAATTTTCTTTACCTTTCCCTTTCACTTGTGGAATAAAGGGGCGAACTTAAAGGATCATTTCACAGGTTCTGCTTTTGTCTCTTCCATGACTGGGAAAGATAAGACCTTCGTTGTCAGGTGGAGAAGTCCTTCTGCCTTAAAGAGGCCCGCATAGCAGTCCCTGGGTGATGACAGTCCTTGAGGGCTCTGAGGAATAAGTTCCATGAATTCCCTGTTATCATTCCTTTGAGATCAAGAGTCATTCCCAGTGACTCTTGCAAATGCAGCCCAGAAAGAATTCACAAATGGTACAAAATGCCCTATTAGGCTGCCCATGACCAATGCCAGATAGATATTTTCTCTTATGAGCAATATCCATGGAAAACTATGCTGCCCTACCTAGTATTAAACTATGGAGAATGAATTTTTCATGATTTTCCAAAAGAAAAGGGTAGAAACATAAAAAAGAATAAAATATAGATTAAACAATCAACAAAAACTAATGTGACATCTCCTTCTTGCTGTAGCTATTGTATGAGTGCACTAAATATGTTGGAGGCACTCGACTCCCATCGCATTGTTATCATGTTTCCCTCTATTATTGTACTTTTCACACTGTAGGATAAACATTCATTACCTTGGAAGGTAACTATTTGGAAATAGGATCTTAAAAGAGGGGTTTTTCCTGTTAGTATACTGCCTCATGGCACACACTAACTGTCTAACAAATATTTGGTGAATACTCACTGAATGAATAATATGAATGAATAAATGAATGGGATGAATCTCCATCCGTTCAGTATAGAAGTTGTATATTTTTAAAGTTTGCATCAAGTAAGGCACTTTAGGGTGATTATGTCACTCTTGCAAGCCGCTCAAGCATTATTAAACCCAAAATTTTTGTACAGATACATTTGTCTCAAAAAAAGTTTTGCATACCCGTTATGCATTAAATGCTGTGGTTAATATAAAGACAAATAAGATTTAGTTTCTGTATTCAGGAAACTGCAGTCTAGGCATTGAAGTCATAACATGGTAAATGTAGTGAGCAAGGTATAAAATGTGTGTGTTAGTTTGCTAGGGCTGCCACAACAAAATACCACAGACTGGATGACTTAAACAACAGAAATTTATTTTCTCACAATTCCGGAGGCTGGAAGTCCATGATCAAGGCATCAGCAGGGTAGGTTTCCTCTGAGGCCTCTTTCCTTGGCTCTCAGATAGCCACCTTCTTGCTGCCTCTTTACATGGTTGCGCCTCTGCACATGCATACCTCCAGTGTCTCTCCCTCTTCTTGTAAGGGTACTAGTCACATTGGATTGGAGCACTAATCACATTGGATTAGAGCAAGATCCTAATGACCTTATTTTAACTTAATCACCTCTCTTAAGATCTTATTTCCAAATACAGTTATGTGCTGCGGTAATGAGTATTGGAATTTCAACATATGAACTTGAGAGTGTAAGGGGAACAGGGTTTAACCCATAACGATATGCTATACAACTTGGCTTAGGCTGTGGAATAAGATAGCCCTGGGTTCAAATCCCGGTTCCCCCAGTTATTGTCTGGGTCACTTGAAGATATTCTTTTGGGCATCAGGATCCTCATTTGTAACACGTGGATAGTGATAGACCAGACCCGTGGATTATATTTGACAATGGTTATAAAGTGCTTACCTGTAGGCAAATAATAATCATGCACCACGTGGTAGCAATTTTTTATTATTATTTCAAAAGGAAGAGATAAAATCCAGTTGGGAAAGATTAAGAACATTTTTCACAAAAATGTTAGCATTTGAGGTGGGCCTTGAAGAGGAGGTAAGATTCTGATGGCAGAAGTAAGGATTAGGGGAATTTGCAGTGTAGGAAAGAATACTGAGTGATGCCGGGCTTGGTGGCTCAGCCTGTAATCCCGCGCTTTGGGAGGCTGAGGTGAGTGGATTGCCTGAGCCCACGGGTTCGAGACCCGCCTGGGCAACTTGGCGAGACCTCATCTCTACAATAAAAAAAAATTTAAAAAAATCAGCCGGCCATGGTAGCGCACGCCTGTAATTCCGGTTACTCGGAGGGCTGAGGCGGAAGGATCACCGGGGCCCAGCAGGTCGAGGCTGCGGTGACCGGGAGCGGTCACTGCACTCCAGTCTAGGTGACGGAGTGAGACTCCAAATAAAAAAATAAAATAAAATAAAAAAGAATGCTAAGTGACTTTGGGAATTTGGGGGATTTGAAGGAAGACCTGCTGGTTCTCTTTGGTGAGAGATTAAATATGTGAGGGATTCAGGGTGACATGCATTGTGTTGAGGTAGGTTGAAATCAGTCATGCAGGTCATTGAACGCCATCCAGAGGAATTTGTACTTCCAAGCAATAAAGACCATCGAATGTTCTGAACAGGAGAAATTGATTAAAATTGAACTTTAAGGAAATTAATATAGCAGCATTATTTAGATTACATCAAAGTCACATGGTACTGCAAATATAGCTAATTTTCTAGAATGCCTGATTGTTCAAAACATGACTTTGTTCATTTATCTGTTTAACAAATTTTTAATAAGAACTTACTATCTACTAGCCCTTACATCAGAAACTTGGGAAATGAGCTAATGCTTGAACTCTCTTTTTTTCTGCTAAGGAGTTAACCTTTAAAAACTGTTTTATCCTTTCTCCTCCCCAGGTTTGGAAGAAGGGCAGAAATATGTTGAGAAAATCGTGGCAAAACACAAAGAGGTTCTTGAATCTATTACTGAATTATGTGGGTCTCTCACAGAACTTGAAGAAAAACTGAAGGTAATTTCTTCTTCCCAGAATATACATAATATTTTCAAGTGATATAAATAAAAATGTGTTGATCAAATGTCTTCTTGGTGCAAAGATGTTCTAATAGAAATTCTCAAGGGACATAATGTGCACATTTGTTTCACAGCTTTCTAACATAATTATCTGAATGTTTCTGATAATTAATTCTGTTTCTTTCCCATCACTGCAGAGAAAAATATTGCAGGGAATGAGGGCTAAATACAATTAAGGTGTCTCGTTTACATTTTCATGGATCATATCCTAAAAAATAAATGTGTGCCATTAAAACCCGAGTAAAGTCTGTATTAAGTAGCATATGGTTTTGTTCATAAATCATAGATGTCAGGTTTTTTTCCTCAAATTGTGACACCAGAGAAAATAAAACTAATATTGAGGTATTATATCCATCGAACATTTTGCCTCATAGAAATAGTAAACTCATCATGATCACCTTTCATGGAATAAATAAAAAGTTGATGGTAAAAAATATAGAGAAAACGTTTTTGCCTAGGCAAAAAAACAGTTATATGTGTTACTTTGTTTATGTCATACCAAAAACTGGTTCGATTAATGCTATTTTTACCAGTGGCTGAAAGAACTGGTTATTGAGGCTGAGGAGAATACCAAGGTCATTAAGAACACAAGCTCTAGAACAAAACACAGCTGGCTTGAGATGCCAACTCCCCAAATTATTGGATTCGTGACCTTGAGTAAATGATTTAATCTCCCTGAGTCTCTGTTTCCTGATCTGTGGAATGGATCACAGGGTAGCCCTGAGGATTGAATGAAGATGCCCTTGATGATTTTGTGATTGTTATTGTTATTGAGGTCTACTGGTGGTCTTGTAGTTCAGAGCAGAATTATGTTTATTTCTAGTTTTGGGGGGGTCAGAATTTCCATGTCATAAATTTGTGTTCCCATCCCAATCAAATAGTTTGTAGGCTTTCAATTCAGTGGGCACTGAACCAATCTTTTCCTTTGGTTAAGAATCTAAATTTTTCAACTTTTTTAGCATTTTAAATAATGCGGCAATGAATATGTTTGTGCGTACCTTTTTCTTTCTTTCATATTATTACTTACACATGAGATCTCCAAAGCAGATTTAAGAAAAATTAAAGTTTTAATGTATGAAATACATATATTAAATTGCTTTCCATAAATGGTTTACAATTATGGTTTACAATTATAATGCCACCAGTAATATATGAATGAGCCATATATCTTTTTTTTTTTTGAGCTGAGGTCTCATTCTGTCACCCAGGCGGGAGGACAGTGGTATGATGACATAGCTTGGACTACAGGCCCATGCCACCATGCCTGGCTAATATTTTTATTTTTGTAAGACTGGTCTTGCAATGTTTTCTAGGCTGGTCTTAAACTCCTGGCCTGAAGCGATACTCCTGCCTCAGCCTCCCAAAGTGCTGGGATTATAGGCATGAACCAACATGCCCAGCAGTGAACAATATGTCTTATATTATCTTTTTCAACACTTATCATTTCTTCCTCACCTCCTCCCACCCCCAAGAGTCTGCTGCTTCTCCTGACTTCCAATACACAGGTTGAAAATCTCTGCTTTCTCTGATTCTTTGCTTTCTATCGCCTACGACATCCCTCCCGTTTATGTTGCACATCTTCAAGTGAGATTCAGCTTAGTAAAATCTACTCTCTCCAAGTTATATCCCTCTTCAGCTTTTTGCCGATATGGCTATTCTTCCTGAAAGAGCTGTTTTCCAGCCTTTCCCCACTTCCTTGTTCCCCATTCCTTCCAAATTCCCTCTAGTCAGGATTGTACCCTCTCTTCCTCATGGTCAACATATCACTTGGAATCTCTTTTGCACTAGTCAGGAGTCTCCTAATTATGCAATCAGCGAGGTAACCCTTCTTAAATACAGTTCTGCTAGTGTCATTCAAGGTACTTCACTACAGGTGGGGTATGGTAGCTCACACCTGTAATTCCAGTATTTTGAGAGGTCGAGGCAGGAAACCCTCTTAAGCTCAGCAATATAGCAAGACCTTGTCTCTACAAAATACAAAAAAAATAAATTAGCTAGGAGTATTGGCATGTGCCTGCACTCCTGGCTACTCGGGAGGCTGAGGCAGAAGGATCGCCTAAACCCAGGAAGTTGGAGTTGAGGCTGTGGTGTGGTGAACTGGGATCACAGCACTGCACTCCAGCCTACACAATAGAGTGAGACCCTGTCTTTAAAAAATTGTCAGTACAAACTCTTCATTGCTTACCAAGTCAAATTCCCACTCAAAGCCCTCCAATATCCCAAGACTGGCTGGTCACCTTTCCAAATCACTATGCTAGAACAATTACCTTGGGTCCCTCTCTGTTCTCCTGGGATTTCCTACTTCTAAACCTTCATTTCAAGTCCATGACCTCTGTCTCTGTTTACTGAAATCTTACCATCTTCCAGAGCCAAACTCAAGTAGTGCCGTCTCCATAAATCCTTCCTTAGCTGTTACACTCCCTCTCTGAGTTCCCACAGCACTTGTGTTCTTTCCTACCTGTCTTAGTTCATGCAGGTTTCTATACAAAACACCATCAACTAGGTGATTTATGAACTGCAGAAATTTGTTTCTCACAGTTCTGAATACTGGGAAGTCAAAAATCAAGGTTCTGGCAGATTAGATTCAGCGTCTGACGAGGACCTCCTCATAGACAGGATCATCTCACCCTAACCTTACATGGTGGATGAGTGAGGTCTGCTTCAGGCCTCTTTTTTGTTAGGACACTAATCCCACTCATGAGGGCTTCCTCCACATGACTTAATCACTTCCCAAAGGCCCCACCTCCTAATACCATCTCTTTGGGGCTGTGGACTTAAACATATATATTTAGGAAGAACATAACCATTCTGACCACAGCACTACCATAATTATCACATATAACTATTTTTGTCATCCCAACTACCCCACTTCAACCTACTGAAGGAAACTCCCTTGCTCTGCCCAGGTAAATGTTGTGTCCCATGCAACATTTAACACTATGCTTCGCTTTTTGAAGCAGCTTCTCCAGAAAGAGTTTTGGCATTTTGAGTAAATGCTCAAAGGATTGGTACAGAGAAGAAGAATCATTCAGTAGCTTGATTTGAGTGAATATAGAAATGAGGACAGGCCTCTCTGGCAGAAGAAATAGGCAACAGTATTACCTTTATGAGTTACAGCTGTAATAAAAGCTTATCAATGCTGACACTTCACAGATGTTTGTATGAAAAGCATAAATGTCTAGTTTTTATGTTATTAAGGTTGGGCCTATCGCTCTCCTCTTAGGACTTGTCAAAGTGGGCCCAGCAACCTCTGTCAAGCCTGAATTAGTGATTCCTCTCTAGAATTCATATACTAGAAATTCTTTCTAATATATAGCAATTTGAAATTTGAAATTTACAAAGGACTTTCTTATACATTATCTCCAGTGACTTCCAAATAACCTTGAGAAGGAAATAAGGCAAATGTTGTTTTCTTTGTTTTAAAGGTGAAGGGACTCATCCAAAGAGAGTAAAAGTGCTTTACCTGGGGCCCAACAGTCAGTAGTGGTGGATCTAGAAGTTGAACTGAGATCTAATTCAAACTCGTGTTCTTTCCACAACAGCTGTCATTTTGGAATTAGATATCAAGTGGGTATCAAAGCAAAGTGACTCATCCAGTGATACAAACCAGTTTAGGTTTAGAGTTGAGACTAAAAGCTGTGTCTTCCCAGCAACTTGTCTCCCTGAATCCTCCAAGTCAATATCACACATGTACTTTGATGAGCATGCCTGTTTTTAAAGACCTACCTAATGACTGTGTCCAGGTGGAATAGTGTCTGTTGCAGTATTATCATCCTAAACTGGTGTGCTGTATCATTTGGGCTACCAGTGTCTCCTTTCACCTTCACAAAGTCTTCTCAGCCCTTACACTGGCTCCACAGCAGTTTTCGATACCCACTACCTCCATGACTAAAACTGAGCCCCATGAAATGAAGGAATGAGGTGTCATCACCCACATGAAGCATGCTGTGTTCTCAATTGTTTTTCTTTACCATACTCAGTGATATTTCCTTCCTCTTTTCAAGAGTCTGCCAAACATTTTGCTTGTGTAGGTTCTCTGGATTTCCTACTTTCTTCTCCACCAGAGAACTTTAATCATTTCTACCTCATTGCTGCTCCCTGGACTCTCCTAATGGTTTAAACTGCAATGCAGAATGATTCTTTTCTCTAGAGAACACTCCTGCAGGAGCATCCTATTATAACAATTACTTTTATCCTGCTGGGCCTTTGAACAACCAAGTTTTACTAGCAATGAACTTTATCAAAGGAGTGAGGCAAGAGGGAAACTGTGAGCTTGGAGGGATAATTTTATAAATCATATCCTGGGAGTACATCAGTCTCTTGTGGAACACATTTGCTGAAAGATTGCAAGTGGTCTATATTTTCTTCCAAGTAGTTAGTGTATGGCACTGTTCCTCCAACTTTCCTGGCCCAGGCTTTCACTAACCATTGCTTTGTACAGCAGGGCAATGTCTTAAAGCTGAATCTGAATTTGGAGGACTTCCATGGTGATTGCATTGACCTACAAAAGGAACCAGTAAGAAATAGGCAGACAATATTCAATGAAGAAAGGAATAAGGTAAAAAAACACTGCTTAACCATAGTTGTTGATTACTCTTGTGTTGAGGTAAGCTAGAATCACTGAGCATCACAAAATAAAAATGAATTGAAGCCTTCTTATCTAGCCAAATAGAATCTCCCAGTGGCAGTACAATGTGAATTTCCTTGTCCCTTACTTCCTATCTACTCCTTCTCGCTCCCGTGATGTTTCCTTTAAACCCTCCTACTGAGTACTGAAACCATGTCATTTCACAGTGGTATTGGGACAGCCATTTAAATGCCACAATGAGTGGGATCAGCAGTTGATGGAAACTGCAGGGAGAGGGGGACACACCTCATCAACAAGGGTACCTGCATAATGAACATTTGTATACCTAACCCTGAATTGTACCCCACATCTTTAAAATAAAAAAATTTTTTAAAAAAGGAATGAAATGCCATTATGTCACCCCAACCACTTCTATTTCTCCCCTTTCTAGATGCCTTCTCCGTTGTCTTTTTGTATTTCATGTCACTTCAAATTTTACTTTTCCCTCTTTATCATACCACTGTGATCTTTATTGTTTTACACTTCTCATTAGAAAACCTTCGTACATACATTAGATTATATCTTGTAGTTACTAAAACATCAAATCCAGCTGAAATATAAATATTAAAGTTGTTAGAGAAATGCTTAAACTACTTTAAAACCTATGCATTTACTGATAAATTAAAGCATGTATCAGAAACTACACACACTCACAAAATGCAAATATGTTAGGAGTTCGAAAGTGTGATTGAAATCGCAACATCATTGTGATTTTTTGGCATAAGTTGCTCACTCTCTATTCATAGCTGCTGGTCTATAATTAGCTCTTGACTTTTTGCTTTGCCATGTTGCCTGCTCCCAATGCTTCTCTCCCAAGGAGCTAAGGGAAGAAGCAGAGTAAACATTATTCTAAACAAAAAACCTCTCTGTTTGATGCAGCTATTTCATGGAGAAAAATTTATCTTTCCTTGAAGTCAGTGTGGTTCTTACAGCTTCTTGATAGGTCCTTTTCCATAGGTTAAATCTATGTCAAGGTCCAGTGCAATTATACAACCACCAGGCAGCAAGGACCATTAAGCAAGCTGTCTTTTTTGTGGCACAGCCTTGAGTCACTCAAAACCTGAGGAAAGCTGCCAAACATGGACATCTTGCCAGATGGTAGTCTTACATCAGATGGTCTTTGGTTACTCTGATTGGTCTAAATCAGAGTTTCTCATCCACAGTACTATGGACATTTTGGCCAGAGAATTCTCTGCTGTATGGCTGTGCATTGCAGGATGTGCATTGCAGGATGTTTAACAGTGTCCTTAGTCACTAGATCCCAATAGCGTCTATCTTATTATTATGCCAAAATCACCCCTACTGAGAACAATTGGTCGATTCAAAAGAATAGCATTATTTGAAAGAATAGCATTAAATGCACCATATTTTCTTCACTAAGTTTGCAAAAATTACTAAATCCAACCTCCTGTTATTTGTTTTATTTAATTCTGCACAATTTCCTTGGTTCACAGAACCAAATACATTTACTCCAAACACAGAAACATAAGTTATTGCTACCAAAGCAATCACAATAATTTATGCTTTGTAAATTTTTGTTTTCTTACTAGAAGAAACAAATTTCTTTAAATAAAAAAGCAAGATTCACTTTCATTGAAAAATCACTTTTATTCCAATATAAACTAAAAGACAGTATAGATCATCAGTCATTTAGGATATAACTGAATGTCCACAATTATAGCTGTCAGGAATTCTCGTTGACATCATTTCACATTCTGGTGCAATTGATGTAGACAGCAAAATGAAAGGGTAGCAGTAATCTTCACTTTTAAGTAGATCAATCACATTTACCCTCTTATTGTCCCTATTGTTGTCTCAGATGTAATGATTCTTCAAAATACCATATGGGCAGATGCCAAGAAGCACCAAGTAAAAGCTTGTCTGGAAATTATTGTATTCAACTCTGATACCCTTAGATGGTGTTAGTCTTCCTCAGAAAATTATTGGAGTGAGAAAAAACAGTTCCACCAAACTGTTACAAGAATATATTCATCATAGTAATTTTCTCCTGGAGATAGCAAAGTGCTTCTCACTTTTCTGACCCTAAAATGCAGCAGGTGGAATTAGGCAATTCAGTAAATGCAATGCACGCAGCACTGTCAACAGATTGGTGATGGTGTTTTACCCCCCAGGGTAAGCACCGGAGCTAAATCCATAGTAATATCTGAAAACTCCTAAGGTTAAATGAAGGCACACAGTATTAAGAAGCTCGCCTAAAGTCATGGAACTATTTGGTAGAAGATGAGGGCTTCTGATGCAGCGTCTACAGTTATAGAATTTTAGTACTAGAAGGGATTTAACAATCATCTGATCAAATCTCATTTCACAGCTGAGGAAACTGAGGCCAAAGAGATTACATATCTTGCCCTCCAGAAGTCTTAGAAAGTAGTGTCAGAACTGGGCTGGCAGCTTAATTCTCCTGAATTTTAGCCACATACTTTTCCCACAAGACCAAAAGGGAGCTCCCAGAAACTGCTGCATATAAATAAGCTGTTTTGCTATGATACTATAGATGTCCATACCAAACCTGTCTTCCTTTTTAATTCTTCTGTGTACATAACAGTTAATAAAGGAATAGCATGGAATTATGTTTATACCAAACAATTCAGTGAAGTGTTAGGAAAGTTCCTGGTCTCTGTATTGGTTCTTCTGTCCATCCTGACCACCTGGCAGATAGGGAAAGATGTTCCTGAGACACCTGCCTTGGAAAAACTTAGGAAGGGAACAAAGTGCTCTTTTTTTTTTTTTTTAAACCACCTTTCTGTTCTCTTCTCTTTTACCTTGTTCACCCCAAGTTCCCAAAAGTACCAAGTCACCACTTGACTGCCTAAGGCCTCCTCTACAGGCCTTCAGAAATACTTTTCATAAACTAAGCCCTATGCTCAATATTTTTCTTTGTCTACTTTCCACTTACCTTCATTAAATCTCATCTGCCCTAAAGTAAGACTATCTGTTGTAGTTACCTTGGGAAGGTAAAGTCTTGTGGTGTTGCTTTAGACTAACCACATAGATGGTTCCCTGTTCTATGTACTTTGAGTATTGGTTCTGCTCACTTAGTTGGATGGATGTAGAATATTATTATGATCTCCCTTGCAGACACTTTGGCTACATCGCAGTGATCATAAATCCACATGATTATGTCTAAATCTGTGGAAATGAAAGCTCAGAAATCCTGACAGAAATAAGACCTGAAGCTACAGGTTCAGGATTAATTAAAAGTTAATTGTTCATCAGATATGAATAGGTGAGATCTGTAAGAGATCTTTAAGAGAACTTAAAGACAAGATCATAGGTCAGTCATATACCTAGAAGACAGGAAAATAAAAAGTTTCCCTGCTATTTTGCCAGAACTCATCAGACTCATGCAAATATGCCATGTCTGTACTAGATACAGAGATTTATTTACTCCTTTCAGGAAACATATGGACACATTTTTTTTTTCTAATAGCAAAGATGGTTTTATGGTGTGGAAATATGAAAAAATAGTTGGTATGTATAAATGTTTGGATACCATTTTATAAATAAAAACTAGATAGACCTAGGAATAGCTCAGTGAGTTTTAAGATATGTTTCTGTAAAATTCCATAATGTCTTAAAAATGGAAAACTTATTGCATTAAAAAAATTTTATATTGATACATAATAGACGTACATAGTTTGGGGGTACATGCGATAATTTAATACATTCATTATTTGTACCTGAGAATAAAGGCAAAAGTGCCAAGAGCCAAATGGATTTACTCAGAAAAACACATACATTAACTTCGCCTTATTTTGTTTGCTAAAATGATTATTTAATGGGTAATTCTAGGTTATACCATAGGCATAATTTATTGTGATTTCAAGAAGTCATTTAATAAACACATTCATGATATCCTCTAAGAAAAGTGGAGAAATATGACCTGAATGAGAGTTAGGCCAGTTATAATTGTACCTAGGAGTGTTAAGTAGTTCATCAATATCAGCCTGGAAGACAGTCTGCCTTGGGGAGATAATCTGGCGTTGTTCTAAGCTCATTGTTATCAATGATATGAATGGACAGAAGGTACAGGAAACTTTAGTTGACCATAAACTCAGTATGAATCTGTGGTCCCATGTGAATCTTACGAAAACAAAACATGACTAATGCAGTCACTTTAACAAAAACATATAGATTGAGGAGATAATGACTCTACTGATTACTTACTCTGGAAAGTAAATAAATTCTAGAAACAAACATATTTAATGGGGAGCATTAGTGAATAAGTTGAAATATTTGCAGAAAAGTAGTTGAGAATGTTCTCTCCCTCTTATTGTTAGTAGAAATTATCTGGTAGTGTTATTTTCTGTGGAATGTGCTTTTCTATTTTAGAATTTATAAGTGAAAAAATAATATTCTTGGATTCTTTTCCTATGTTTGGCACTAACTGAAAGTAAGACACAGGAGTCAGGGATCAGTAGCCAGCAAAAGCTGGATTGAAGGATATGACTTGAACTTTTCTAGTGGATTTAGGCAGACTTACCTACCCATCCATTTGGGTGCACATCTAGAAAACCACAGGCTTCCCATACAGGGAATGTTCATACCTTAGAGCCGGAAAACACCCATGTGATGGAAGGCAAACCCAAAAGACAGGGCCTCAGAGAGACAGAGCTGATCATGCATAGTTCCTTCTTTGGTTAGTTAAGTAAATTGCTCCTCAGTAGAGACTGAGAAGTTGAGATACTGGTTGGACTTTTATTAAAGTTTATCCCTTATGCTTGTTGTAAATTTTCAGACAACTTTAAAGCATAATTCTGTGGAGAGACACAGGTTACCTGAAGCATTCATCAAGAAGTTGTCTGCCTCTGGACATCTTTCAAGTCAACAAATGTCCCTAATTTCCTATTAAGGGGTTTTAGCCCAGTAGGAGTCAGACCTCTCAGAGGGTGACCAAGATGATAAGAGCAGAGGCAGAAGAAGACCAGAGGGTGTCTGGCAAAAAGAAAGAGGCTTAAAGGTTTGAGGACCAGTTCTCCAAATAGCCAAGAGATGTTAAAATTGGAGAGCAGGTGGACTTCTACTGTGTAGCTCCAGAAGGCCAGTTTAGATCGACTGATGGAAGCTGCAGGATGGTTGATCTTTGCTAAATGTAAGAAGATAAGTCTAACCCAAGTAAGGCATAACATTCTCAAAGAAAACACCCTTTCAGAATAAGTTTTCAAACAGATGCTGCCAGAATGTTGTAGAGGAGATTCTTAGACTGAGTTGGTTGAATTGAAGTCCCTATGGGAAAGAAAAGAAGCATTCCTCTTTCAGGAAGAGATGGGGAGAGAGGCTGAGCTAAGCTGTGGCGGGACAACCAAAAGAAGGAGGGGCATTCCCCACGGCACATCTGTTCATTTAGTAATTTTTTAAATGAGAGGAACTTCTAATAAAAAACTTCTGAGTTTTAGACCCAGAACTTAAAATTCTACTAAATGACTGAAACTGGTGGTTGCCAGAAGCTGAGTCAGAAAGAAGAGGGGGAATTGGGGGGTTTAATTGTTTAATGGCTATAGAGTTTCAATTTGGAAAGATGAAAAAGTTCTGGAGATGGATGATGGTGATGGTTGCACAACAATATGAATGTGCTTGATACCGCTGCATTGTACACTTAAAAATGATTAAAATGGTAAATTTGGGGGTATGTGTATTTTACTTCAGTTTGGTAGAAAATGGCTGAAGGAAATAATTTTCTCTAAGCTGGATTACTGCTTTCTCTGAGGAAAGGTCACCTCTGTCGGATAATAGAAGGAACATTGTTTTGCTTTGACTCTTCAACCTGAAAACACATTTATTTTCTGAGAAATCACTTATATAATGTATGTCAAGAGCAAGAGTAAGGTCTGATATGAAGAAACCAAAGCCAAGGCAAGACATGACTGTCCTATGTGCATTAGTTGCAATGGGACAAATAACAGTACATGCTAAGTAGAAATATACCCAAAATGCCAAGGAAAGGAATAGAAAGTAGATATAATACAAGCAGGTTAGAATAGATAAGATCATCTTTCAGCTTCAATGTTCTTTTGAGTTTATGCAAGGGGACATTTCAGCTTCTTCTTAAACCAGAGATGGATATGGATTAGTGAGGAAAAGACCAGGACAGTGTGAGTCAAGGGGACAAGTACTGCTATTCATGGAGACAAGTGGCGAGTGCTCCATTGTATCTTAGTGTGCTCTCTTGGGAAAGACCATCGCACGTGATTGTTCCGTTAATACCTACATGCCCCACTAGGCTATTGTCTCCATAACTGCAGAGACTATATCTACTTTTACTCACCAATTTATCCCTCTAATACAGCAGGATACCTAGTATATAGTAAGTGCTCAATAATTTTTTTATCAATGTAAGAATAAAATTAAGGGCTTTAAGAATATAAACATTTAAAAAGTCACTAACAATGGCTTTCTCAAGCTGTGGTAATTAAAGTAGTCAAGTTCATAGAAACTGGTGGTTGCCAGAAGCTGAATCAGAGAGAAGAGGGGAAATTGGGGAGTTTAATTGTTTAATGGCTACAGAATTTCAATCTGGAAAGGTGAAAAAGTTCTGGAGAGGGATGATGGTGATGGTTGCACAACAATATGAATGTGCTTAATACCACCGCATTGTATACTTAAAAATGATTAACATGGTAAATTTGGGGGTATGTGTATTTTACTTCAATTATTATTTTTTTAAAAAGAATGATTTTCTTGAAAGAGAAGAGGGGTTATTTGGGGAGAGTTCAAGGGATCACCTAACAGAGGGGTCTGCAATGTTCAGGAACTGTGTGTTCACATGGAGTATAGACAAACTGGACCAAAGCACAGTTTTCTGGTTGAGGAGACACCCCAGATCATAGTTTGAAAGACGTTGATCCAGTCCATCCACTTCGTTGCAGATGAAATCTAGGACTTTCTCTCTTTTATTTCACAAGGTCTATCACATTTTATTCAGAGACTTGAGGAAAGTTTAACAATTTCTTAGTCTGGGATGGGACTGTGCCCCAGTCGGACAGACAAATGGCATCGCATCCTTAATCCCTGTGCCAGCCTCTTCAACGGTAACTCACTGTAGGTTTCCCAAGTTGTCTCTCTGAAGTTGAGTGTCACTCTAATTGAACCTGGTGAAGGAAAAGTGAATGACTAAGAAAGCTTTGGCTTTTCTCTTTTCAAGGGACAGGCCCAGGTGGCAAACATTTTGGCCATCAATGGAACAGGGGAAGATGGGCTTCCACGGGACCTGAAGTTGTCCACTGAGAAGGAGGGCGGTGTCCAGGGCCTGCTCCTGCCTGAAGACATGCTGTCAGGAGAAGAATATGAGTGTGCTTCACCTGATGACATCTCCTTGCCTCCACTCCCAGGAAGCCCTGAGTCCCCTCTTGTACCATCTGACATGGAGGTGGAAGAGCCTTCCAGCTCCCCCCTCAGCCTTCACATAAGCAGCCACGGGGTGCAGGCCGGGACCAGCAGTCCAGGGGAGGCCCAGGAATCTGTTCTTCCACCACCTGTGGCTTTTGCTGATGCATGCAATGATAAGAGAGAAACATTTTCAAGCCATTTTGGGAAGGCTTACTCCCAACTCAAAGCTGTGCCCCCCTTGACCTCCAGAAGATTTCTGGAAAAGAGTACTGCCTTGCAAAGAATCAGTGCTAACCATCCAGAAAGCATGCTGAGTGAGGTGCATGAGCAAGCTTCCCAGCAGCACCCCCAGGCACAGGGTATCTTGCTACAAACACTGGAGAAAGTGCATGCTGATGATAACTTCACTAAAACCCGAGGTAGGCCGCATGCTTCCCCTGATGCATTCTCCAGCCTCGAGTTTCAACCAGGTACCAGCCGGGGTTGTCAGAAGCAAATAAGAGAAGAGATTAAAAGTCCATCAGCAAAGAACAGCGTGGTCAGCCTAGCTGACCAGGCACCTAATTTTTCCAGGCTCCTGTCTAATGTAACTGTTGTGGAAGGTTCTCCAGTGACTTTGGAAGTTGAAGTAACAGGATTTCCAGAACCTACACTGACATGGTGGGTAGCCTATAATGACAAGTCATAAACAGAAACAAACTGAATCATGGAGAAAATTACTCTATGGGCACTATCTTAAAGGTTTAGAGCTAGCTGATTAATATTCTAGGATACTGCAACACTGCATGGTGCAATCTCACATCAAACCCCCAACTCTCATTTTTGTAGCAGCATGAATAACACCCTTAAGAAAAAAAAGTAACCATATAAAATAATTTAACAAACTTCAGAAGCATTGCAAGTTGATTATACTTGTTTTTGTCTTTCTTTCAGTTTAACATTCCTCATTTCTAAAGATTGTGGGTTGAAATTCTTTCCTATTGTCTATTTCCACATAAGCATGAGATTTTCTTGGTTTAACCTCTCTTATGCAATTAAAGCACATAAGAATTTGAGATTTCCCTTTTCTCACATTTGCCTATTTCATCTTTTTCCTCTTTCCAACAGTCACACATGCTACCTTGGTAATATTTGTTTTACTGAGATTTCATTTGATACATTTCCTCAACATGAGAGGTGGAATAAAACTATTTCTTTTGCAGTTGCTCCAGGTGACAGGCAATAAACTCATTTTTGAAAGGTAGTATAATAACTGAGCTGTGAACAATGTGATTTCACTCTGGAGACATCATTATTTTTTAGCCTAGTTGTTTTCGTAAAAGCAAACTGTAGAATAAAGGTTTTGAATCACCTTCTGTTGTTAACAACAAAAGTAGTTCTAACTTTTTCAATATGTGTGTTACTTTTAAACATTTAGAAATTTCTCCATCTTAAGTAGATTTATTTGAGGACAAAGCTACCAATATGTAAGAGTGTGCTTATACTTATAAACTAAGTAAAATAGCACTTATAATGTTTCAGTAGACATTAACAGTTTCAATTACTGTATGTCCATTGATGGTACCTGAAGTATGAACTAGTTATCTAAAGAACTTAGGAGAAACCTTTGGTTTCTCAAATTATTAAAAAGAAACCGCACTTGTGCTGTAGTGCAACCACTTATGCTCTTTGTTTTATTATTGTTACAATTGCATGCTTTTTACAAATCAGGAACTTAATATTTATGAATTTAAAATATATTTAATTCATTATTAAATCTCAGTTCACCCCAAAGAAAAATGTTGTCTGCAGTGTTTGTTTTTGCTCATAAATAACTTGGTTAGCACATATGGTTAAAGAACCATTGCAACACATATATTGTTGAAGAACCGTGGCAGTCCTGTGAAATAACATTTTGTCATCAGGTTTACAACCAAAAAATTAATTCAAGTATCAATTTAAAAACTATTAGGGAATCATGCATTTTTAAGACACTTAAAAATGCAAAACTGTCACTTAGACAATGGGAACAGAAAATGATTCAGATTTGCCATGACTGCTTGTGTGGAAGAATGTGAACATAAATAAATAAACAAGAATCTCAATATATAATATAAGCATGTTATTTGCTTTATTAAAAGATGCAGTTAAGTGCTCACATTCATAGGAAACTTTTATAAATATATTAACAGTCATAATCCAGTTATATAAATATCTTTTATAGTTAGAAATAGTTTTCTTCTTCCAATGAAGTCAATTTACAAAAATTAAATGAACTAATTTCATCAGGAGATGATGTACAAGTACCTTTCTCTAAACAGCACATCTGTTTTTGTCATGTGGACCTTGTGGTATGAATAGGGTGGGGCAGATGAGTCTCCCTCCAATACAAATTCCAAGGAGTCACAGCTGCTATTCCATAGTGACTGAAAGAATAAAACAGGCCAAATATGAGATGCTATTTCACACTCTAGATCGTTGTTGCCATAAGCAAATGGTAGCCCAGTGTGACCAGATGATTTGTTTTTGTTTTTGTTTTCGAGTAGCTGGATATCTGGGTTTTCATATATAATATTCCAGTTGCTAAAAGTTGTCCAAAAATTCAGGTTTTCAAAAACATGATCTGAGCAAGACAAAGCAATTCTCTGGCCACCAGTTACCAACCTCTGCTTGAAAGAGAAACAGCTCATACTTCCAGCTACTTGGGAGGCTGAGGTGGAAGGATTACTTGAGGCCAGGAATTCAAGACTAGCAACATAGTGAGACCCCATTTCTAAAATAATAATAATAAATTAGCTGGATGTGGTTGCATGTACCTGTAGTCTCAGCTACTCAGGATGCTGAGGTGTAGGATCACTTTGCACTCAGGAGTTCAAGGCTGCAGTGAGCTATGATTGCACAACTGTTCTCCAGCCTGGACAACAAAGTGAGACTCAGTGTCTGAAGAAGGAAGGAAGGAAAGAAAGAAGGAAGGAAAGAGAGAGAAAGATAGAAAGGTAAACAGCCTCACTGGAATTTGTTGTAGCTACAAAGTTCCTGTTAATCCTATTGCAGTGGAAATGGGCCTATTTGCAATAGTTTTTATAACTTGGAAATGGTGTGAATAAACAGCAATCCTGACTTTAAAAACTGACTCTCTGCTTCAGGTACAAGAAGGGCCAGAGATTGTCTGCAGATGGGCACTTACAGGTTTCCCAAAAGGAGACAAAGCATTTGGTGTTCATTCCGAAGGTATGTGAGGCAGATGCAGGCCTCTATGTGGCTCGGGCCCAAAACTCTAGTGGCACCCTCTCTTCCAATATCATCCTCCACGTGACAGGTAATCGCAGGCCGCCAATCAGAAGAATAAACTGGATAACGCTATGTGTCGTCTATGTCAGCGTATCCCTAATGTACTGGCTACTCACACAATAGCTGTGTGTTGGCACCAATGGACATCATTCTCCTGCACCGACAAGACAATGCAGTTGTTGATCTTCCTGCACCTCCCACAAAGCATCTCCCACCTGGGTGTATCTCTAGTGTGGTCATCCTGCTTGTTTGACTAATACCCCTGCTGGGTGAAATAGGCAAACTTTCTTTAGTGTTTATGTATCTGAAGAGCTTGGAAAATGCTTTGCAGTGGATAAGGACACATTTTTGTACTCTAAAGGGATGTGTTCAATGAAATACACAGCAAAATTATACCATGCTTATTCCCTCCTAATTTAAGGACATGTGGATGAAAGCTGACATCTGCATAAAGATGTGAGCTAAAATTCAAATCCAATTGTGCAATGATTTGTTTTTAATTGTACTCAAACATCTCTTTGTAGGGAATAATAGTAGCAATATTGGACTGAAGTTGTACTATTGCATTAGCTGTCCTTTAATTTTGCTTTTCATGTCTTGATCTCATTTATTGAAATACATTCTATGTAGTTTCAGCACAGACTACATTCCTGAGTCTGAGGATGAGGATGCCACCATAAATAATCATTCTTTACATTGATCTCATGAGCTTGACATTGGCGAATAGACAGGCTGTCAACTTTAAATGGAGTTTTCGTCTTCCATCAGCTCTGCATGTCATACAGTAAGACGGAACACAGGCTACAGGGATGTACCAACATTATTCCTGCCATTCGATTGACGTGTTTTGGGCAGCCATGTTTACAACTGCAATTAGGTCCTTCCTCTTCTAATTGTGATTCTGCAGCTGACCACTTTTATAGTCTGTGGCAAGGTATCTCATTGCCTCAGTTTCCTATCTGGAAAGTAAGTTCATCATCTACCTCTTGGGCAACTAAGAGTTTCCATTTTGTGTCTTGTAAAGATCTGGAAAATCAAAAGCACTCTATGAGGGCTAAGGGTAATCATATTGTTTAATGTAATTTGTCATCACACTGGCCTCCTCCTCGCTATTTCTTTTTTTAGATGCTGTTTCCTCAGACTATTAAATTAAAGGAGTGCTGTTAATATGTAATTTCCAACTATTCCCATAGGGGGAAATGATGCTTTATGAATTGAAGCTTAAATTCCTTTCTAATTTCTTAAGACTACATCCTTTTCAAAGACTTGAAATTATACTCAGGAGGATACATTTAGTAAGTTCTAGGGGGAAAAAGTATGTAATAAAATGGTATAAGATAAATTATATCCTTTTAAAATAATTATCACTGTAATATTGAAGAATATTCTATGCCTTTCTGAAATACTTTATTCATAAAAGACCTGCTTTTTTGCTTCCTTTAAAAAACAAGCATGTATAAGAGAAATATTTGTTTTTTAGTTTAAACATAGTCCTGTCATGCTAAGGCAAAATCTTTAGTTGAAAGAAAACTTAATTACAGATTTTTGATGAAGGGAAGGAATTAATTATGTTGCTGGAAGACTGTCTACAAATAATCAAAATATTTAAATGTGATATATTCAAGTTGATATTAAAAAGTTACTGAATGTTATCTGAAGACGTAAAATGTGTAGTCAAGTAAAAAGTTGGCATATTCTTTTGTGTGCTGCATAATCAATTTAATTTTAAAAATTAAATCTCAATTTTCTTCCAAATTTTGATAGAAACCTATTAAAAGCTTATATACACAGCATCCTAAGGAACTCGTTGTCTCTAAACTCTCATATCCTTTTTTTGTCCAACTTCAAATATTGTACATATCTTGTCTAACTGCTGTTGCCCATGTTGAAAATAAAGAGTAAAGATCTATTCAAGTCCAAAGGAGGCAGGTAGGTCCAGGTGACAAATTCTTTCTCTTCCCACTTTCTCTTTCTTATTAATTTGGCGTGGTCCCCCTTCCCATGTCATCAACTTGGTTGAATTTGTGTGTGTGTGTGTGATGGGGGAGGAGTTGTTAGGCCATGGGCATTGCTGATTTGCTTTACCTGTTGCATGCCAGCTAATGCTAATCCTTTGGGAAAGGGAGTTAGGTGTATGTACATCCATAGTGTATGACCACAGAAGGCATGTCAAACTCCCCATGTGTGTATGGTGCATGCACATACATGCATAGAGCTCAAATATGAGAAAAAAGTGCTATGCTGGTTTTCAAGACTCTGATCAGGTCACTTTCTATATAAGTATGTGCCTACTCTTCCGACCTATCAACGGGCTATCTAGTGATACCCACAGCAGTAAAGAATAACCAGCTGTTCAGTTATTCTTCTGGTTATACTTTAATTTCAAAAACTTAAGTGTGATTTTCCTTTTTGCTCTGTCTTGAGCAAAGAATTCTTCTTATGAAAGTATGAACTGAAATTGCTGGTTTAAAACGTTAAGACAGGAAATTCAAATGATGTTTCTACTTTAAGGTATATACATGATTTATACCCATTTACTTCAAGAGAAAATTCAGCATGGTTAGCGATATCAAAAAATTTTCAATCAGAAAATTAAAATTAAAAGAAAGATTAAAAATGATATGCATTATAATCTTTTTTAGAATTTGTCTAGCAGGTTTTCCAGGTTTTGTCAGAAAATGCCTTTAAAAAATTATATATATGACACCTCAAAGAACTGCAGAACAGAATGCATTTTGAGCTTCCTATGTAGCAAAAACATTGAGATTTCCTGCTCTGATTTTCTTGTTTGTTTTTGCTTTAAATCGAGTGTTGTCAGTGATCATTAGGCTAGTGATCCTTACCTGCTCTGATTTTCTAATGAAGAAACATATAAACATGCAGTGGTTGTTTTTCAGACTTAATTTCAGGAGAAATTTACTATAGGAATTCTTCCATTTGAATCTCTGAATAGTCTATAATGTCTAAAATATTTTAATATGAAGCAGAAAAAATTTAACTGTTTTATTCAATAACGGTGACTTCTATCACTTATATTCAAGATACAAACAAGATTAAATTACTGCAAGAACTTTCTAACTGCTTTGTTGAAGTTTAAATTTCCTTAAGGAAATTTAAAACACAGTCCCTTTACTACCTGGCTTCCCCCACCAGCCTCCATTCTACCCACTCCTGCCCCGCTTCCCGCACACATACAACCACTCCTATCAAGTGACATTTAACTTCAGGGTCTTAACCTATCATGCTCTACTCTCCAGTCCTTTCTTCCTGTAACTCCCTTACTATATCCTACCCTATCTTCATGGGACTTGACTCCTGCTTAAACTCCAGCTCCATGGAGACACAACTTCCCTCAGAAGGCCTCTGACCCCTCAAGTCCCACATAGATGTTCCTGCCATGTGCACTGTTAGCACCTCAGCTGCCCATGCCACATCCCTTAATACATGGCAAGGGAGTCGTGTGTTGGAGCATCCGTCTCCTCTGGCTAGACTGTGAGATCCTTATCAGCAGGATTCATGACAGCCCTGTTGTCATTATATTCCTGGCACCTGAGACATAGTCACACTCATAACATATTTTTTGAATTGAACTGTTGTCAGAAGTAAACAAAGATAAACCTGGCTTGTTTTTTCTTCCTTTTTTAGAGGGGAGTGAGGTAAAGTGTAAAAAAAGAAAGCTTATTCTTTCTTCTTGCAGACTCCGAATCAGGCTTTAGCTACAAAGTATGCATGAGACACTCTCACCTCATCTATAAAACTTATAGGAGACCCCTCCAGACCTCTGGACTAGAATCTGATTAAAACATTTAAACTTAGAAATAGATGCTGGCTCCAAGGGTCCAAGTGATAGTGAAGAGGGGAGAGGGAAGGTCTGAGATTCTGAGATTACTGTTCCTGGACCGACATGATTCCAACATTTTAAGGGAGGCATGTTCAACCCACAGCCTCAGGGCCACATGCGGCCCAGGACAGCTAGGAATGCAGCCCCACAAGATCTTTTAACATTGTGTGTTTTTTAGTACTTATTTTCTTTGTGACCCCCATGTGTAGTTCCATTTTTGAAGTTCATAATCACACGTTATTCATCACATTGCTTTTTGGCAACGCACACATTCTTTAGCAGCTCTTTTCAATTATGAAGCACACAAAGAGCAAAATTCGAACAAACATTTCTCACAAGCACCTTGAGAACTCACTAAGATTTGTGACCATTGAACCAGACATTGATAGATTTAGTTTCATAAAAACAAGGTAAAATTTCCCACTAGTTTTATATTGTTCTCATTTTTCCAAACTTTACAATATAAAAAATAACTTTTATTATGTATATTCACTAACTATATTATATAATTTATGTGTGGCGCAAGACAATTTCTCTTTACTTGATGTGGCCCAGGGAAACCAAAATGTTACTCAGTGCGGCCCAGGGAAGCCAAAAGGTAAGACACTCCTGTTTTAAGGCATATGCACTCAGGTATGAATTATCATCAGGTGTTAGTGAGGGAGTGGGGGCCTGCACTCTCAGTGACTATATCCACATCTTCAAAAACAGAATCTTAATACTTATTTAGAGCACTACATCAGTTATAAATATTTAAGTGTAGCTAGGGCTTGGTAATCTGGCCGTGAACAGATCTTATTTGAAACCAGCATTTCAGAAACTTGTAAATATAAAAAAAGCCAAATCCAAGAATTTAGAGTGGTTGAATTCCAAATGCAGGAAAGACTATCACATCTTGTTCTGCTTTATGTTTGTCTTTATTCATGACCATTCCTTACTAAAAATTACCGTCTGAAGCTTTGACAATTCTGTTGTATGTATAGCATTTTAAGTGCGGCCATGAAATAAGTTAGTAGAAACAAAATAAAATATCTCCTCTCAATATGCTCTGATATTGTGCGTGCCAATGCAAATGCCAAAGCATGACAGACTGTTTTCCATTTATAATAAGCAGAATCTTGAGCTGCATCAGGAAGCTAAAAGATTTGCATTCACTAAATGAAAGTGTCCTTTTAAGAGCAAAAACAATTCATTTTCTCTGCTCTCATCACAGGAGATGAGATTTGAATGTTATCAGCTGTGCATGAATTCAACCTCAAAAAAAGAAAACACAAAGCTACGCATCTGGCCTTTTTCTGTGAACCGCCACACCACTGTTCCTTGTGTGAGGGAGAGTTTATATATTGCCACGATACATAACGGTGGTATGGCGCAGAGGCATGAGATGCCTCATGATGAGCAAGTCTCTGAGTTGAGAGTTTGAGTGTTTGGCCTGCTTGCTCTTCCTTCTGTTCAACAACAATCTCATTTTATAAGCCAGCGCATGGCAAGTCTGATTCCTTGGATCCTCTTTTTTGTACCATAAAATTAACTCTCTATCCTCGTTAAAGGACAAGAAAGCAGAGAGAATAGTATAGACAAGAATGTAATTGTGTGCGGATTCCCAGTTAGCAAAATAAAAGCTAGGTGAAGTCAAACTATATTTTAAGTTGTTGGTGGTGGTGGTGTTGGCAGTACAGACAGGATTTCACTCAGTCTCCCAGGCTGGAGTGCAATGGTGCAATCATAGCTCACTGCAGCCTCAAAATCCTGGGCTCAAGCGATCCTCCTGCTTCAGCCTCCCAAGTAGCTGGGACTACAGGCATGCACCACCACACCTGGCTAATTTTTGTTACTTTTTTTTTTTTTTTAAGACACGAGGTCTTGCTTTGTTGCCTGGGTTGGTCTTGAACTCCTGGGCTCAAGCAAACCTCCCACCTTGGCCTCCCAAATTGCTGGGATTACAGGTGTGAGCCACTGTACCCAGCTGAAATAAAAATATATTTTGACTATAGAAGTTGGTGGAAAAAGTAGGTCAAATTCAATTTTTTCTTTAAACCAGTAAAGGAATAGTTACATAATTTGAAAATTTAAATCTGTATTTGGATATCTCCCTGCTATGGATCTTTTTAAATTTAGAACCCACAAAAATATCAATACATGTGAAATAACAACTCCAGGGCTAGGTAATAAAGCAAAACAACCTTTTCCCTTTAACAACTGTGCTTTTTCCGAGAACTTTATTGATCCAATCAGTGACAAAATGGTATTTATATCTGATGTGAGCATTAAAAGAAATCATAAAATGAAATCTTTTGAAGATAAAAATTCACTGACATATAAAGAAACTACTTAATCGATGACAAATTGTCTCCAACATACATTATTCTGATGATGCTGGAGAGCCACCTTTCTTTGTCACTGGGATCATGTATTCCCACAGGCAAACAAGCTGTTGGCAAACAGGGTCAACTGGAAATGCAGAAGAGGTGGGAAACCACTTACCTGGCAGGGTCAGAAAGGTGAACATTCTCATGTGTTCCAGAGCGCCTCCATGCTAATACTGAGGGGGGGGTGGTTTTTTAGTCAAGTAAATACAGCCCCCTAAGGTGCCTCTTAAAATGCTTATCTATTCATTTCTATTACTCTTCAGGGAGTAATCGAATTTCTTATCACATTCTAGTCTGGGTTACTAGATGAAATGAGAACGTTTCCCCCACCCCAAAACCATACATTCTGGTGAGGAAATGGGATCTATGGGAACCTGAAAGATCTGCATGCTGTGCTCCCTGTAGGGTGGTGGTTGGGGAAGTGTAAGACAAGGAGAAAGATAGCTGGACAACAGGGTGAGGACGCTGAATGTCCGCTTTGGGTTTCATCTTCCCTCTCTGTGTAAGTGTCCTGAGAAATTTACGTGGGGCGCTCCCTGAAAGGAAGTTGTAGGCCACAATTAAATGTATCTATCTACATGACAATTTTTGTTATTCAATTAGAGTACCATACAGAGTCATGCACTGGACTGGGTTGAATGGTGTCAGGGTGTACCCTAATTCTAGTGTCTGGTTTCTTTGTAAGAAGGCCAAGAAAGACACAGAGACACAGAGGAGACTCATGGGACAGGGGAATAGCGGAATCATGTGACTATAGAGGCAGAGACTGGGGTGATGAGGAACACCAGAGACGGCAAACACCAAAGTTAAAAAAAAATGAGGATAGATTCTGCCATAGATACTTTGGAGAAAGCAAGGCTCTACTAATTTAGACTTCGAACTTTTGGACTTTTAGCATTCCAAAGTGTGATAGAATAAATGTCTATTGTTTTAGACCACCCAGTTTGTGGTACTTTCTTACGGCAGCCTCAGGAAACTAATGCAAAGACCATGTTTTAGAAGAATCAATACAAGACTTTCTCTGGCAATAAAATTCCCAGAAACATCCATCACTAGACACCAAACAGCCTTTTGAATCAGAACTCCTGGGACATTTGGAGAGATCACGGTACATTTTAATCAATCAGCAACTATTCATCTTCTATATGAATGTCACCCCTAAGTGCACCATAATGCTTATTCTAGGGAAGCAGAAGTTCTTCAAGACAAGGACTCTCACAGACTTACTACTTGTTTGATCATTATGCATATACAAGAACCAAAATAGAACAAAACAAGACAATATAGAATCAAAGTGGGGAAAAAAAAAATGGGTTCCAGAGTAGAAGGAAATCAAAGGATAGCTGTGGTAAGAAATGTAACCAAAGTAGGAGTGTGCAGTGTGAGAAAGGAGAAGAGAGATGTTCAAGAAGTGGGATTACTAGACTGGGTGCGGCGGCCCACTCCTGTAATCCCAGTACTTTGGGAGACTGAGATAGGCAGATTGCTTGAGCCAAAGAGTTCAAGACCAGCCTGGGCAACATAGCAAGATCTCATCTCTACAAAAAGAAAATCAAAAAGTTAGTTGGGCGTGGTGGCATGTACCTGTAGTCCCAGTCACTCTGGAGGCTGAGGCGGAATGATCACTTGACCCCAGGAGTTTGAGGCTGCTTTGCCACTGTCCAGCCTGGGTGGCAAAGTGAGTCTCTGACTCCCCCCCCAAAAGTGGGATTTCTAACAGTCAATTATTAGGATATACGTGATCTAAGTAGCACTATCAATCTACTCGATCTGATTGACACCTAGAATACCCCATTCAGCAACAGCAGAATATGCATTCTTTTCATGCTCACATGGAGCTCTTACCAAAATAGGCCATATTCTTGGCCATAGATTATACCTTAACAGTTTAGAATTATCATACAAAGTAGGTTCTCAAATCAGTAACAAAAAGACAACTCAAAACTCCCAAAATATTTGGAGATTAAACAACACATTTCTATTTTTTTCTTTAAAAATTTTTTTATTTTAAAGATGTGGGGTACAATTATGGGTTAGGTATGCAAATATTCATTATGCAGTTTCCCTTGTTGATGAGGTGTGTTTCCCCTTCCCCGACAGATTCTCACTACTGCCAGTCCCGCCTCTCCCCTCCTTCCCCGGCAGTTTCCCGCTACCGCCAATCCTTTTCTTATAGTATTGCAATAATTGTTCAAGGTCCGCTTATGAGTGAGAACATGTAGTACTCAGTTCTTTGTTTCTGTGATAGATCACTCAGTATTATAGACTCTAAGTCCATCCAAGTTGCTATGAAGTTCATAATTTTGTCCTTCTGTATGTCTGTGTAGTATAGATCAAACATAAATCTCAAGAAGATGCTTTAAATATTTTGAAATAAATAAAAATATATTTTATCAAAGATTGTGGGATGCAGCAAAAACAGTGCTTGGAGGAAACTTTATAGCATTAAGTGCATATATTGAAGGGAAAAAAATGCAAAGATCAATGACCTAAGCATTCATCTTAGAAAACTAGGGGGAAAAAAAGAGCTAATTAAGCCTATAGCGAGCAGAATAAAAGAAAATTTTAAAAGTAGAATGTAAATCAATGACATTGAAAATAGAAAAATAATAGGAAAAACTTGCTTTTTGATCTGATAAAATTGATAAATGTGATAAAATTGATATATCTCTAACCAGGTTAATCAAGAAAATAGATAAGATACAAATTACCAGTATTTGAAATGAAAGAAATATCATCACTACTGATCTATGGGCATTGAAGGATAATAAGGGATGCTTAACAACTTTATGGTCACAGATTTGACAACTAAAATAAATTGATCAATTCCTTGAAAGACACAACTACAAAAACTCATGCAAGCAGAAACAGACAACCTGAGTATTCCTCTAATTATCAGAGAAATTGTTATCAATAATTACTAACCTTTTAAAAATGAAAGCACAGGCCAAGATCTCACTAATAAATCTACCAAACATTTAAGGAGAAAATAATACCATTCTCCACAATCCTTTCCAAGAAATAAAAGCAGAAAGAGCTCATCTTAATGCATTCTATGAGGTCAAAATTTTCCTGACACTAAAAGATATTACAAGAAAGGAAAACAAAAGATTAGCATCTCTCATGAAAATGAACATTAAATCCCTCAACACAATACTAACAAATCAAATCTAACAATAAATAAAAACAACTATACACAAAAGAAATGGAATATGTTCTAGGTATACAAGGCTCATTCAAAATTCAGATATCAATCAATGAATATGCCACATCTACACACAAAAGAAGAAAAATCATATGGTTATATCAATTGATGCAATGTTGTTTCTAATATTTGACAACATCCAACACATGTTCATGATAATAAAAGAAACTCTCAGAAAACCAGAAACCGAGGAAACTTCTTCAACTTGGTAAAGAAGATTTACAAGAAACCTTTATCTAACACCATACTTAATGGTGAGTTTCTGGACATTCTTCCCCTAAGACTGGGACCAAGCAAGGATGTCCTCTCCCATCACTCTTACTCAACATTGGACTGGAAACATTAGCTAGTGAATACAACAAGAAAAGGAAATGAAAGTTAAGATTTAAAAAGAAGAAATAAAACTAACTTTATTTAAAGATATTACCTTCTTTGTGGAAAATTCTAAAGAATCTACAAAAAACTCTTAAGTATACAAAATCACCAAAAGCAGAAGACCCATGACTGCATCCAGGAGAAAGGAAAAGAGTTGTTAATATATTAACCAGTCTGAATCAGGCATCTTCAGAGACCATGGTAAAGGCAGGCAACATGAAATTGTGCCTTTTCCATTGGTTGCAGACATTATGGACACCTGAAATCTAGTTGCAACATCTCACACTTGCTTTTTCTTGCAGCTTCCTGTGATAATTGTGGGGGTTTTGAGAGAGGAAAATTATTTGAAGAAGACAATGTCCAACAAATCGAGGAATACTTCATGTGGAGCAAATTTGATCATTTGCTGGTCACCATCATTATTAACAGGCCAAGAGAGAAAATCCGAAAGAAACTGCAATTATAGCATTGTAGGGCTGAACTTTTTCCAACTATAAAATAATGATAATAATAAAATAAAATAAGTCCTTTTGGTCTTTGAAATCACATCCTGGAGTGGATGATTTATCAATTGGTCATCTGTTGTGCCATAAGGATGAATGCAGCTACCATAGATATGCACTTTCCTATTAAGGAGTACAAGCTCATGCTGCCAGTAGTATTTCTAAGATTTCATGTTAGTGATCTTAAACTAAAGTCTAAACCAAAATATGTCAACTACTTTATTATATGCTAAAAGGTAGTGTTTCATAAGGTCGTAACTTGGTCTGTTAATTAAGAGATAAGAATACAAATGGCTACCTTGGCACTAGACACTTTTCAATAAAACTAATTACTTTGTATGGTCTAACTGTTATATATAAGTGCTTTCTTTATTACCGTTAAACGCATTCTTGAAGGAAATTTTTTTATTTTATATGTCAATTGTCTAAAATAGAATGGCATTGTACTTTATCACTTAAAAGAAAACTAACTGATACACCACTAAAGTCATGTATTAAACTTGAATTTTACCAAAGGCTTTGTGAATTAATACTATAAACAGTGGAGCACTATAAAGACCCCATCCAATACTTATAAATGGATATATAAACTAAATACTCATGATTAGTTTATTTCAAACTTACGGCAGTATATTGTACAATTGCCCATAAATATTGGTTTACTATTACAACTAAGAATGGATTATGAACACCATAATCCAGGTTTCTCAGGTTGTACACGTACAAATCATGATCACAGTAGGAGATACAGGGACTGGTCCTTGATTGTGGCTATTTCTTGACACAAGTCTCATTTCTCTATGCTCTGACTCTAATCCCTCCTAGGCAAAAATTCAGTCAGTTAGAGGGATTATGCCATCACACAGAGAATCTTATAATTAGAAAAGTCTATATGGTTTCTTTAAATATGAGAAAAAGTTGTAGGTTGTCTTAATCACAATTATGTAGCAGAGTGTGTGCCATTAGTATCATTATGAATGACTACAAACTATTTCAAGAGTTTTTGATCTTGGTTATACGTGTATGTGTGTGTGTGTGTGTGTGTGTGTATACTTATTGCTCAGTTTGGGTTCTTACCTGTATGAATTCAGTAATATATAAAATGCCCAAGTGGTGTATAATGTAATTAGGTTAGAAAAACAATGCTAACAGCACTCGTACTGTGAGTAACTGATGTCCAAGAGTTAGTGAAGATATAGGTTTCTCTTATTTGAATGTTGGTCTCACACAGAAAGTTATTAATATGCATGTTACAGACCAAATACTTAGCACAACACCAGTTTTAAAATGCAGCATTGAAAACTTGTATATTTCAAGTAAAATTTTCAGACAGCTGTTGAAAGGGAGGAAATACTGTTAAGACGTGTACACATATGTATCAACTCCAAATATAAATCCATTTAAATTCCCTATTAATAGCAATTCAAAAGAGTTATTTCTAAGTAGAACTTAGAAAGTACTTTAATTTTAATGTTATCAGATCATAGCATCATAAATCTTAGCTGAGAAGCAACTGTCATTTTTTTTAAATCCATTGGCTATAGTATTTTGATTTTCCACAATAAGGGCTGAATCTAGAATGTAAAGATACATTTTTCTACCTCATGTCTCAAGGTTACTAAAGCATATATGATTACAGTAGGAACAAATGTTTTGTGTGTTTATTTCTTTTTATTGCTAATGGTTTCTATGCTGATAATAAAATGTATGTTATGTTTACTTAATACCTGACAACAACAGAATTTACTTACCCATTTCTTAGCTTAACTGAAAGTTCTTTAAAGTGTAATTTAACATTAAGTTTCCATAAAGGTAATACATTTAATCAGACTATCTCAATCTTTTGAAATTGGGTATGCTTATTCTTGTATGAATATTGACTCACAAATGCTCTTAATAAGTGCTATTGCTCCAGTTCTAGGGGTAATATCATCATGGTGGTTAATATTTGATAGGGGCCATGCACTCATTAAACATCCCATTGCAGAATAGTGGTCTGTTTTATGGCAGGACAGTAATCACAGCAAATGAAGACAGTTTTCTAAAGCTAAATGTACTGGCTTCACACTGTAGTATATCATCCTTTCTTCCTGTGTGGACATACAATGAAGAAGTGATACTGAAACTTTGCAGGTTGGCTCAGAATACAGATACAGTGCAGAGTTTAGATGGTTATTTTAATAGCATTGACACATATATTTGAAATCAGAGTAGGACTGATATTAAAATTACATGACATTGACTGTATACATTATTGTCAATAAACACATTAGAACCGATTTTTCACTTTTATTTTTAATTTTCTAATGATGGATATGCCTTTATATGTTGAATATAGAATTGCCACTTAGAGATAAAGCAGATGAGATAAACAGCCTCTCCACTAATGTTGCCCTGAGGAACCAAGAGGTATCTGAATCTTCTTAAATTGAGTAAACACAGGCTTCTTGTTGAGGTTGTCATGTATCTTTATATAAATTCATGTAAATCTTTAAATATTGCTCAGTAAAATAGTGGGACAGAACTGATTTTGTAACATATATCATGCATTTGAGCCTGTTCTTAATCTTGTATTCATACAGAAATAAGCACTTGTTTTAAAGAAATGGACTATTCTGTATTACTCCTCTAAAAATGTTACCATTTTGAAGAGTGGAAGACCTAAATTCCAACCCTGGCTCTGCTGCAGAAGAGCTCTGAGGACTTAGGCAACTATCTCTGATCCTTATTTTCCCTGGCTATGGATGGTGTGTCAACTAGACCATGTCTAAACGTGCTTCTGGCTCTCACTAATCTTCAAGCGGCATTAAACACACAGTGCATTCTTGGTTTTTCAGCAGAACAGGCAGATGGTGTTGCCAAGGACTTGGTGTTTAGGGTCAAACAATCAAGAGACCAGCCAAGAACAAAATTTTAAAAAAATGTTCTGGGAATCAGAAGGCAGATAAGGACTTTCTTTGCTGAGAATAGTATACTCCTTGGCAATTAAAAAAAATCCTATTTATTTAATATTCAATAGAGGATATATATCTGAGTACTCCAGATAGGGTTAGCTAAAAATCTGGTCTATTAAAACACAATCAGGCTCTCATTCACCCCCAAAAGAGTCAGTCTCAAAACCCTTTAATGCAGAGATGCTGTTGGCATCTGTGGCTTTGTTGAGTGATGAAATAACTGAGAATATAGCAGATAGTAAGTGGCTGAAAAATTGTCCCTATGTTAGAAAGAGAAAATTGATTGGCATAGATCTTGTCATTCTCTAGAGAAATGCAACCCTAGTCGGACATTCTTTTTGCTTGCAATGAGTAATATAAAAATGCATAGTGGAGCCGGGCTCGGTGGCTCAGCCTGTAATCCCGCGCCTTTGGGAGGCTGAGGTGAGTGGATTGCCTGAGCCTGCGGGTTCGAGACCCGCCTGGGGAGCGAGACCTCATCTCTACAATAAATCAAAAAATCAGCCGGGTGTGGTAGCGCATGCCTGTAATTCCAGCTACTTGGAAGTCTGAGGCGGAAGGATCGCCAGAGCCCAGCAGGCGAGGCTGCAGTGGCCGGGAGCGGCCACGGCACTCCAGTCTGGGCGACCGAGTGAGACTCCAACTAAAAAAAAAAAAAAAAAAAAAAAAAAAAAAAAAATGCATAGTGGTGTAATAAACAGAACATAAAAAGCCATTTTTACAGCTTTAGCATGTGGCATCTCAGAGGACTTCATAAATAAGGACCTCATAAAGCTGTGACACTCTGAACAGGGCTTTCAATATGCCCACCTACACGATACCTGCCTTAATGTAAAGCTCAGTACCAGTTTCAGGCAATTTCAAAATCTGAACCTTTATTATATTGAAATTAAGTGAAATTATTTTCTAATATGATCCATTTTGAAATAAGCTTTTATACATTTCTAGTGCTTTCTTCTGAATAGTTCATATAAATAATGTCTTTTCTAACATTCTTTGATTTCACTTTTATCTACTTTAGATCTCATTCTCAGGGAGAAATGACTTTTTTTTTTTTTTTGAGTTGGAGTCTCTGTTGCCCAGATTGGAGTGCAGTGGCCGCTCCCGGCCAACACAGCCTCAACCTGCTAAGCTCCAGCGATCCTTCTGCCTCAGCCTTCAGAGTAAATGAAATTACAGGCGTGCGCTACCATGCCCGGCTAATTTTTTGATTGTATTGTAGAGATGAGGTCTTGCCTGCCCAGGTGGGTCTCGAACCCGCGGGCTCAGGCAATCCACTCACGTCAGCCTCCCAAAGGCGCAGGATGACAGGCTGAGCCACCGAGCCCGGCTGAGAAATGACTTTTTAAAGTAACTTTTCAAAGTGATACCTCTTGATTGCATCTAGAGTAATTACAAATAGAACATAGTTTATAATTTTATTTCAAAATAAATTTGAGCCTGTATAAAAATATTTTTAAGTGCTCAACATATTCGAATATTATTTGCGATTTTTTTTAACTTTTGTAGGAAGAGATAATGTGTTTAATTAAAAATACATGCCTAAAAGGAAAATCTGATTGCATAAAACTGTAAATTCTGGTTTTCATTTAAGACGACCCTAAACATGAAGTTATCAGAATTTTGTCTAAGAGATTACAGCCCCTCCCCGAACCTTAAAAAACACAGCACCATGCCCATTCTCCACCAGTGCACCCAAATAAAGGGAAATGAGAAGCAGAAACACAGTTATACAGGACAGGGCCAAATAAGAAGAGTAAAAATAGTATCTCTAGCTTTCAGAACCACAAATTTTCAAAGTGAGTCAAAGGGCAGAGCAACAGTTATATTTTCAAGTAGAAGTAACAACATCTTTCCAATCAGCTGTCCTGTTATAGAACACACACTGCAGTAAATGATGGCTTAATGTCTTGCTATGTATCAGATAAGCAGGGGGAGGGATCAGTGGTGTGCTTTATTTGGTGAATGATGCTTAACAAACATATGCAATAAATATTTCCTTTAGTGCAGAAGAATGTTTAAAAAAAATATTCAGCTTGTGTGTACATTGACCAGAAAATGTTCTCCATGAAAACTATTTTGCTTGGATTTTGAAATGAGTGTTCTATAGTATATCTATATATGTACTGGAGTTATCTAAATATGAAAAAATGTGATATTTGTGGTGTATTTCTCTAAGGCAGGACTTCTTTTTTTTTTTTTTTTTTTTTTTAGTTGGAGTCTCACTTGGTCACCCGGCCACCGCAGCCTCGCCTGCTGGGCTACAGTGATCCTTCCGCCTCAGCCTTCTGAATAGCCGAAATTACAGGCATGCGCTACCACACCCGGCTGACTTTTTGATTTATTGTAGAGATGAGGTCTCGCTGCCCGGGTCACAAGGTTGACATCTGGAGCCAGATAATTCTGTGTTGTGGGTCTACCACCAGATCCCATTAGATGTCATTAGCACTCCCACTTTCAGTAGCAACACCAAAAATGTCTTTAAATATTGCCAAACATCCCCTGTCAGAAAATTGGCCTTGGTTGAGTATTAGTTCTTTAAGGATACAAAATAGCATAGGCTTAGGTCAGAATCAAACACTGGGTATTTTGATCAGCAAAATTTAGAAAATAAAATCCAGCAATTAATGTGGACTTTGCAAAGCAACTTTACTGTCTTTCATTATTTAACCTTTTCCTTTATCATGTTTTTCTTCTTCTCCCTAAATAGATTATGATCCTATATAGTTTTATGAAGCTAAACCAATTTGTTATGAGAGCTAAAATTCTAGCAAAATGATAATGATCATGTTCACAGTGGCTTGAGCCTGTAATCCCAGCACTTTGGGAGGCAGAGGTAAGAGGATTGCCTGAGCTCAGGGGCTCGAAACCAGCCTGAGCAACATGACGAGACCTTATCTCTACAATAAATAAAAAAATTAGCCGGGCATGATGGCACATGCCTGTGGTTCCAGCTACTTGGAAGGCTGAGGTGGAAGGATCGCCTGAGCCCAGCAGGTCGAGGTTGTGGTGGTGTGAATGTACCACTGCACTCCAGCCTGAAAGACAGACTGAGTCTCCGACTTAAAAAAATATATGTGTGTGTGTGTGTGTGTGTGTGTGTGTGTGTATAAAACAAGCAAAAGCTTACAAAATGTATCAGATTGAAGTCTACATTTTCCTAAATTTGACAGAAAAAAACTATAGAGGATAGCATTTTTTGACAAAGACGCCCCAAAGTACACTTTCAACTGATGGCTACATGTGTAGTTCTAAATGCCGTCTATGTTACTTTTGTTTACATTTGTGTCTATAGGTTGTCTACAAGAATGTTGCTTTTTTTTTTAACTCCGAAAACCCTCACTCAGACAGATTCCCAGTAGAGTGTGGCAATTTAGTAGCTTAAGAACAAGTTCCTAAACTAATCCAGTCCTTATTTCTCCCTTATATGTGAGGAAAGTAGAATTTAACAAGATGACTATATTCAGGAGTCTTGACATAAAGTGACCTTTATAGGTTTTTTTGGTTTTGTTTTTTCAGTCAGGGGAAGATTGTATAAAACTAGATACTAGGGGATGACAAGATTATAGTAAAAAGAAAGTTGACATTGTTTATAAATACATCTGAAGATGAACACATTTAAAAAGTTACATTTGTGAGCCGGGCTCAGTGGCTCAGCCTGTAATCCCGCGCCTTTGGGAGACTGAGGTGAGTGGATTGCCTGAGCCGTGGGTTCGAGACCCGCCTGGGCAGCGAGACCTCATCTCTGCAATAAATCAAAAAATCAGCCGGGCGTGGTAGCGCATGCCTGTAATCCTGGCTATTCAGAAGGCTGAGGCAAAAGGATCGCCAGAGCCCAGCAGGTCGAGGCTGCGGTGGCCGGGAGCAGCCACTGCACTCCAGTCTGGGTGACAGAGTGAGACTCCGACTCAAAAAAAAAATTACATTTGTGTGTCTTATATTAGCAATTTCAAATATCTTTTTTTTTTTTTGAGTTGGAGTCTCACTCTGTCACCCAGGCTGGAGGGCAGTGGCACGCTCACAGCCACCATAGTCTCAACCTGCTGGGCTCCTGCCACCCTTCTGCTTCAGCCTTTCAAGTAGCTGGAACTACAGGAGCCCGCTACCACACCCAGCTAATTTTTTTGGATTTTATTGTAGAGACGAGGTCTTGCCAAGTTGCCCGGATGGGTCTCGAACCCACAGGCTCAGGCAATCCTCTCACCTCAGCCTCCCAAAGTGCTGGGATTACAGGCTGAGCCACCGAGCCTGGCCTCAAATATCTTTTTCCTCAAGGCAACAAAACAACATTCCTAGAAGGCGTTAGACCTGTCCACCTCCAGAAAAGAAAAGATATTATTCCACACTACAGTGTCCAAAAGGTCAGGACCATTTGTTACTTGATTCAAAGATGACTTTGAAGTGATACCTGGAGGTTTTAAATTATGCCATGTGGTTTTTGCCTTTGCTTTCAGATGAATATATTGTGTTTCTTAGCTCTACGTTTTTCTAGATTATTTACAGAAAAAAGAGCATGAATCTTTCTGATTCTAGGAAGTATTTATGTCCTGAAAGTAATTAAAGTAAAAGAGATCTGTTGTTCCCCCAACAGTAGTTTCAACTAAATTCTTGTATTTCAGGCCATGTTCTCAGGTATACACTATATGAATGAGTGGAATGTTTATTCACAAGATAATATATACATTTTTTCTTAAAGAAAGAAATATGTGGCTCATTTCAGACAGAAGCTAAGACAAACAAGAGTTTTTGCCCAAAAAGACAAGAGAGTTTTTTTTTTTTTTTTTAAAGGGAATAGAAATAAATAGTAGAAAAGTACTAACAAGAACTGGTTGTCCACTTAGGTAAAAGGACAGAGATTAAAAGTCTTTTGTGAACGTTACTGTATTTCTAAGCATAAACCTTCGTAGGTAGAAATACTCATAGTTCATATGAATATTGTTTATCTTATTGTACTTTCTACTTTTAGAGTTCTTAATTCAAAGTTTATAATAGCATCACACTTTCAATGCACAGATACAACATTAATGAATAACCTAAAGTTCTCATTTTTTATTTCTTCTAGACCCAAATTTTAATCTCATCCCAGAAGACTAGAATATGAAAACCAATGATTTACCTAGAGAGTGAGGCTGACCTACCACCCAAGAGACAAATCCAAAGTTATTGATTTTTTTCCCCCTCATTCTCTCCTCATCATGGCACACACCCTAATTATCCTAAGTACTTATTTTATTCTGGTCAAATATGACTCAGAATATAAACCTATTAGAATGGCTATTAGCACCCAAAGCACTGACATAGCCAAATGCTGGCAAGGATATGGAACAAGAGGAACTCTCATTTATTGCTAGTGCAGAACAGTACAGCCACTTTGGAAGATAGTTTAGTAGTTTCTTATAAACTATATAGACTCTTACCATATGATCCAGCAATCACGCTCCTTTGGTATTTACCCAAATGAGTTGAAAACTTGTGCCTACACAAAAACCTGAACATGGATGTCTAAGCAGCTTTATTCATAACTGCCAAAACTTGGAAGCAGCCAAGATGTCCTTCACTAAATGAACAGATACACAAACAGATACATCCAGAAAATGGAATATTTAAAGCAATAAGAAATGAGCTATCAAGGAATGGAAAGGCACAAAGGAATCTTAAATGCATATTGCTAAATGAAAGATACTAATCTGAAAATGCTACATACTGTGTGACTCTAACCATATGATATTCTGGAAAAGGCAAAAGTATGGTGCCAATAAGAGAACAGGAGTTGCCAGGGGTTGGAGAAGGAAGGAAAACGGAGATGAGTGGAGCACAGAGGACTTTTAGGGCACTGAAAGTATTGTGCAGGATACTGTAATGGAGGATACCTGTTGTACACATTTGTCATAAAAGGTACAACAACTAGAGTGAACCCGAATATAAACCATAGACTAGTTAATGATGTTTCAATATTGGCTCATCAATTGTAACAAATGTTCCGGGCTGGCTTCTCTATGCAAGAACATGCTCTTTTCTTTCTTCCTGTTTTTTTTTTTTTTCCTTGCTTTTTTTCTTTTTGAGTCAGGATCTCACTCTGTGGCCCAGGCTGCATACACTGGCATAATCATGACAATCATGGCACACTGCAGCCTCTACCTCCTGGGCTCAGGCGATCCTTCTATCTATCTCAGTATCCCAGGTAGCTGAGACTATAGGCGTGTACCGCCCCAGCTGGCTGGTTGGCTCGCTTATTTATTTATTCGTTCATTCATTCATTTATTTTTGTAGAGACAATGTTTTGTTATGTTCCCAGGTTGGTCTCAAACTCCTGGGCTCAAGCAATCCGCCTGCCTTGGCCTCTCAGAGTGCTGGGATTCAGACATGAGCCACACCAACAGACATGGAGGCTTCAGTGAAATTTTTTTTTGGAATTTCTTTCAACGTGTTTTCCTATTTCATGATGGGTAACTGACGAGCACACCTGCCCACATTGCACTGAGCGTTCAGCAGTTTTTGCCCAAAGGCAACATGACTCCCATGCCTCACTCTCCCTATTCACCTGATCTCACCCCAAGCAACTTTTTGTTAAACGTTCTCAAACACTTTGCCAATGTGGAAGAGGTGAAACAAAAAACAGTAGAAGCTCTAAAAAGCATCAAAATTGACGCATTCAAAAATGGTTTCGAGCAGTGGAAAAAGCATCTCAATAGGTGTATCGGATCATATGGAGAGTACTTTGAAGTTGACTGAAGCTTAAATATGTAAGAATAAATATAGATTTTTATAAATGAATTCTGGAGTTTTTGTGGGGTTTTCCTGGCACTTTGCTACTTTCTGTAAGGGACTAGAGCATCCACAAATTTTGGTGTCCTCAGGGAAAGAGGGAATGCTGAAACCAACCCTCTGAAGACAATGAAGGACAACTACACTATCTTCCTCCCCTGGCCTCCTACAAGCATCCCCATCCCTGCAAACACAATTTATCAACAGACAAGGAGGGAGATGAAGATTCTTGTTACAGGTGATATGTTTCTTCATTTTAACTAAAATTAAAATAATTTGTAAAAAGTAAGAGTTTATTGCAAACGCTTTTTTTTTTTTTTTTGAATTGGGGTCTTACTCTGTCACCCAGGCTGAAATGCTGTGGCATGATCACAGCTCACTGCAGGCTCAGGCAATCTTTCCACCTTAGTCTCCCAAGTAGCTGAGACTACAGGTGTGCACTACCACACCTGGCTAATTTATTTTATTTTTTGTAGAGATGAGGTCTTGCTATGTTGCTCAGGCTGGTCTCAAACTCCTGGGCTCAAGTAGTCCTCTCATCTCGGCCACATTCCACCACTCCCTGCCACATCTTTTTAGGTGAGAGAGTACATATTAACACTTGGATCCAATGTGAAGGCCAAGAGATGAGTAATCTTTTGCTGCTGAGATATTGTAACAATCAATTAGAAAAACGTGTCCTCTCCAACTTGCTCCACTCCTATTTCCTTAAAGCATGTTTCAGGGATTCAAATGAAGTCAGTCACCAATAACTCAATACAGACATCAGTATATTTCTCTGATAAGTTTGTTTATGCCTTCAAGATATATTGAGCACTGCATTAGTTTGCTAGGGCTGCCATAATAATGTACCACGGACGGGGTGGTAACTACAGTTTTAAACTACAGAAATTTACTTTCTTACAGTCCTGGAGACAAGAATTCCAAGATCAAAGTGTTGACAGGGTTGATTTCTTCTGAGGATTCTCTCCTCAACATACAGATAGCTGTCTTTTTCCTGCCTGCACATGGTATTTTCTCTGTACTCGTGTTTGTCCCAATTTACCAACTTCGTAAAAAACAGTAATCAAATTGGATTAGGGTCCACCCTAATGACCTCATTTTAACTTAATCATCTCTTTAAAGACCCTGTCTCCAAAGATAGTCACAATCTGAGGTACGCGGAGTTACAATTTCAACATAAGAATTTCATGGGGACACACTTTAGCCCCTAACAAACACCTACTATGTGTCAATCATTGTTCTAGTCAATCTTGCACCAGGCAATAGACTGAGCAAAATCAAAACAGGGAGCCAGAAAATCAGGAATAGAGGATCATGGATTCGATATCTCAGGTGACAGTGGGCTTTCAAGAGTTGCTAAAGACGTAAATCAGAGAAATAATGTAAAATTTTTATCATGGAGTGCTTGTTGGGCTTTGCTGTGAAGTTTAGATTGGAGGCATAAAAGAATAATTAAGATAGCAAATCCAACAGAAAAAGTGCAAAATAAGGACCTGGAAATGGCAGTGGCAATAGACAGGATTCCAAAGATTCAGGATATACTTAGCTGGTAGAATTAAAAGAATTTATTGACATCTTAGAAGCAGATGAGGAGGAGAGAAGAATTAGGAACCATTCCCAGAATGCTCACTTGGGTGATTGAATACTTTGTGACATTATTAACTCAGGTGGAAAAAATTAGGAAGAGGAACAGATTATCAGGAGTCCAGTCTGGGTGTTGTGAGTTTGAGATTCTCGGGTAGATTCCCAGTAGACAGTGAAATGTATGTCCAGAGCTCACAAGAGATGATCGGACCAGAGAAAATTGTTTTGACATCATCAAGACATAGTTGAAGCCTTGAATGTAGATGAGCTAACTAAAGCAGAAAGAGTAAGAAGAGGTAGAACTAAGATCTTGAATAAGTAAGAAATGCATGAGGAAAGTCCAGAGAGGCTGGTGCCATGGAGTTCAAGTTTGAAGAGCACTCCTAGAAGGAGAGAGTGCAAAAGTTAATAGGTGAAGTGGTGAAAGTGATGGGATATTAGTGTTCTTCATGGATATAATGTTTAATCAAAAAAATCTGAGGTCAAAGGAGGACACATGCTGAGAAATGGCTCAAGTCCAGTGCTATGAACTCACTGACGTTTCAATCATTCAATATAGTTTTCCTTTGTTATTTGAAACATTTCCTAATATACCACCTATTACCATGCATATAAAAATATGCTATTTTTAAAGTATTCATTGGATTTATAAGTGACAACCAAAATATGTTGCATACAATTTTTTAATTTTTTTTTTTTTTTTGAGTTGGGAGTCTCACTCTGTCGCCCAGACTGGAGTGCAGTGGCTGCTCCTGGCCACCGCAGCCTCGACCTGCTGGGCTCCAGCAGTCCTTCTGCCTCAGACTTCCAAGTAGCCGGAATTACAGGCATGCGCTACCACGCCCGACTGATTTTTTGATTTATTGTACAGATGAGGTCTCACTGCCCAGGCGGGTCTCAAACCCACGGGCTCAGGCAATCCACTCACTCAGCCTCCCAAAGGTGCGGGATTATAGGCTGAGCCACAGAGCCCGGCTTGCATACAATTTTTAAAAATTGCCTACTGGCCTTGGAAATTAAAAAAGTATTTTAAAAATAATATCAATAGCATAAGAAAAATGAAAAAAAATGTCAAAAGAAGGTTCAGAAATTAATAGCGCCTTAGTCCATTTGGACTGACAATATTTACCTTACTCTGGATGATTTGCAAACAATAGTAATGTATTGCTCACAGTTCTAGAGCCTGGGAAATCTAAATCAAGGCACCAGTAGCTTCTGTGTCTGGTGAGAGCTCTTTCCTTGTAGAAGGTGACTTCTTGCTGCAATCTCACATGACAGGAAGGGGAAAAGGGGGTCCCTTAAGCTTCATTCCATTCATGAGGGCAAGCTCATAATCAAATCACTTCCTTAAGGCCCACCTCTTATAACCAATACCTTGGGGGGTTAGGTTTCAAATATTAATTTTGGAGGGGAAGAAATACTTAGATCATAGCAATAAAAAAGAAGGAAATTAATACAGCAATAAGCTCAGCCATAATTAAATAGAAAAATGCATGTGTCAAGTAGAGTGGCTGGCACACACTAGGGACAGATCTTCAATTAATGCAGATTGCTGCTGTAGTTGGAGTGGTTATTTGACATAAACAGATAAAGTGGTATCCAGAAGGTAATGCAGAGTATGGGAAAGTTTATATCTTTTATTATTTGTTGATTTTTAAGATGAGAAAGACGATGATATATTTAACAGGTAAGGGACAGAAACTTCTAGAAATGGGAAGTTAAACATATGGGGGGATCAAAAAAAATTGATTTTTTTTTGTAGTGTGGGCCCCTTGTAGGACAGTCTTCTCCCACTAAAGTGTTCTAGGAACCCATCAGTATCAATGTACCAGCTAGCTTTGTTGTGAGAGGCTTCAGTGAAATTTTTTTGGGGAGATTCTTTCAATGTGTTTTCCCATTTCATCATGAATGATTTACAAGGGCACCTACCCACACAGCTCTGAGTAACCAGAAGTTTTTAACCAACAATGGCATAATTCCCATACCCCACCCTTTCTATTCACTCAGCCTCACCCCAAGCAACTTTTTTTGTCTCTCCAGAAAAAAAAAGGTTTTAAAAGGGAAACATTTTTCTAATTTGGGAGAGTCGAAACAAAAAACAGCAGAAGCACTAAAAGGTATCAAAACTGATGAGTTCAAAAACTCTTTTGAGCAGTGTAAAAAGCATCTCGATAGGTGTATTGCATAAAACGGAGAATACTTTGAAGGTGACTGAAGTATAAACATGTAAGAATAAATGCACAATATTTTATAAATAAATTCCAGGTTCTTTTGTGTCTCTCCTCATATAATACGAAATAGTGCATGTGTGGGCAGAAACAACAGGGGACATAAAAAAATATTGGTCTAGCCTAGAAGAGGAATGAACACATTTTCCCTTGACACTGATAGAAAACAGATAAGCATATACATCTCTGGCTATGGAGTAAATGTTTAGTTAGGCCTTACCCATGGTAATGGTGATGATAAGAGACATAGGTAGCTTCAGTTTCTCCAACAGTCTAAGAAGAGAAGTAACACCACAGAGAAAATACCTGAAGAAGGCAAGTCCCAAAGCATGGTCATAGGGGCAGAATGTTGGAGTGGAAAACAAGAACTTAATGCCATTCAAGACCTGTAGGTAGGAACTGTGCAGCTAAAGTGTGGAAAAGACCATCAAAATAGCAACAACAAGCAACAGCTTCTGCATTAAGCATTTATTGCACACTATGCTATAAAAAAGTATCTAAAATAATTTGTAAAATGAAAAAAAAAACTCATACAAAATCTATTTGATGAAAACCACAACAAAAGTAAAGGATAATACTCACTATGAAAAAGTGAATAATCTCATTTTACAAGGACGAAATCACTCTTTAATGATCAATCCAAGGCCATTTCACTAATAACTGGCACATCTAGAATTTGATCTGAAGTCTGTCTGATTTAAAATTTTCAGTCCAAGGGCCAGGCTCGATGGCTCAGCCTGTAATCTCAGCACTTTGGGAGGCCAAGGTGAGTGAATTGCCTGAGCCCACAGGTTCGAGACCAGCCCGGGCAACTTGGCAAGACCTCATCTCTACAATAAAATAAAAAATTAGGCGGGCTTGGTAGCATGTGCCTATAGTTCTGGCTACTTGGAAGGCCGAGGCGGAAGGCTCATGGGAACCCAGCAGGTTAACCCTGGGGTGGCATTGAGCATGCTGCTGCACTCCAGCCTGGGCAACAGAGTGAGACTCCAACTTAAAATAAATAAATTAATAAATTTTTTATTCCATCATTGTCCTCTACTGTGGTTACACATGGATGTTTTGGTCCCTTGGAGTGTCAGCAGGGCTTATACCAGGGGATATTCCAGAAAGCCTGAAAAATTCCTGGAAGCCTAGAGAAGATGTGTAGAAAGTAGTAACTGAAGAATCTTTAGCTTCAAAGGAAGAAAACACTTTGTCCATGAATGAAAAAGTACATGTCCAGAGGTGTTAATGAAGGCTAGAGAAAAACCAGCTCGTGGTTGTATGGACACTTAAGTAGTTTCCGCCAGAAGGCAAGAAGATGGGAGAAGCACTTTACAAAAAGACTAGAATGGATGTTCCAGAGGGCTTGGGGAAGGTAAAGTCAAGGTCAAGGGAGGCAGACACAGTACCAACAGCAAAGAAAGATTTTTCCAGAAGGCTCATTTCTTTCCCCAACTGTCTTATTTATATTGGAAATAATTGTAACTGTTTTTTCTCTATGTTTGAATTTTGTTTGCTCTTTATAATCAATGCTTCAGTATACAGTCATTGCTCCCCTGTA
The DNA here is from genome assembly GCA_027257055.1 of Cephalopachus bancanus. NCBI lineage: Eukaryota > Metazoa > Chordata > Mammalia > Primates > Tarsiidae > Cephalopachus > Cephalopachus bancanus. The sequence goes on from JAPVLO010000204.1 coordinate 9,843,391, forward strand.
TGTATACAATTTCCCCTTTTTAGACCTCTTCATCTTTTGGTCACTTTTATCCACAGAAAAATAGTTTTGGGGGGAGGGTGCCTTTAAAGGAGGAAGTTTTTTATTTACTAGATTTTGTTTTTATTTTTTAATTCCATCACTGATTTTGAATACATTATCATAATAGTTAGTCTTTTTTAAAAATGAAAGTAATACATGCTCACAGTGAAACCTCAAACTCAAGTACAAGGTAAGGGGGGGAGGGGGGAGAGGGAGAGGGAGGTTTTTATTGTTGTTTCTATGCAAATAGTTTAGGTCACAATCAGGCAGGAAGCACATGCAACTCAAAAGTCTAACTGAAGAGAGTTGAATGAAGGGGCTAATACAAGATGTGTACTGGGGGCAATTTAAACTAACCAGGGATGCAAAGAATCCTGAGGATGGCAAGAGTACAAACCCTTAGCCAAAAACACTGAGGAAAGAAGCAGTTCTTGGAACCAAAAAGGATACCTGGAGGAGAAAGGCACTTGACAAGAGCATAGTCTCAAGTAGAGGAAGGCATGGTCAAACTGCAGCCAGGTAAGGAAGGGGCAGAGGAAACACATACTCCAAAGTCTCCTGACAGCACTTCACATTGGCTGAGCCTTATCAGAAGTCATTGGAACAAGGAGAACCCTTCTAGGAGTCAGCGGCACAGAATAGGATGAGAGAGGTGGGTAGTGGATGAGATTGGGATCGGGCAACCAGAGAATATGGTAACTCCCCACACTTCACTTACACAGTAATGACTTGTTCAGAAAGGATTCTATATTTGTGATTAGTGAGGAAATAAGGGGAAGAGAAATTTAATGAGGCATTTGAAATAGAATGGGTAAAATACAGTGGTAAAAAGGTTTAACTATCTTTCATATGAACATAAACCATGATTTAAGGCTCAAAGGGCCTTTAATATTGCAAAGTGTACCTTTTTTTTCTTTTGGAAACAGTAGAGCTTCCTTAGGGTAATTTCAAGATTTTTGTCCCACACAGGCTGTTTTATTTTTGGAGGATCAACCCCTAAACATATCAAACATATTGAAATACACGCATCTCTAATGCTGTTGACTAGCTGACGTATCTTCTTTTTTTTTTTTTTGTTTGCTTGTTTGTTTTGTTTTGTTTTGTTTTTTTGAGTTGGAGTCTCACTCTATCGCCCAGACTGGAGTGCAGTGGCCGCTTCCGGCCACCGCAGCCTCGACCTGCTGGGCTCAGGCGATCCTTCCACCTCAGCCTTCCGAGTAGCCGGAATTACAGGCGTGCGCTACCAAGCCCGGCTGATTTTTTGATTTATTGTAGAGATGAGGTCTTGCTGCCTAGGCGGGTCTCGAACCCGCGGGCTCAGGCAATCCACTTACCTCAACCTCCCAAAGGTGCGGGATTACAGGCTGAGCCACTGAGCCCGGCTCTTCTTTTATTGGTATTTGATAAACATCCATTATTTTCATTTTTGCAGATTTCTTTTTGTATTTCAGAATGAAAACTATTTTTCAGCTCCCAAATATATTGTTTGGCCTTGGAAGAGCTCTTAATCCCTAGGTGCTGTGCCTGCAGTGGTTACCAGAAAAAATGAGCCTAATGGCTTCCCTACGGCATGTGTAAAGCTTATTATTTGACAGCAATATTGCCTCCAGTGAGCATCTACTGGAGGTTAGATCTGATCTGGTTTCTTACTTCCTGCCCCAGGCTTTCCAAAGCCTAGCTTATTTCTTCTTTAAGATTCTACTATTTCTTGGGCTTTGCTTTAATCCACATATAAATGTCATGTCACTTTCTGAGGTCCTTCAGGGAAGGACATAACATGTGTATCTTTCCATGAGTTCACGTTTGGGCTTCTCAAAGATTATTTTAGGAAACATTATCCTGGATATTAAACTAGCTAGAGATAATTGATCAAATCAATATCACTAAGCATAGGAATTATGTTCTTGGTGTCATGCTTGGCAACAGTAGAAGAACAAAATGCCCACCACGTGTCAGTTTCTCACTGTCCTGGGCACTGTCACGTTTATTTTGTCATTTAATCATCCCAATAACTCTTTGAAGCAGATATTATAATCTCCAATTTGCAGTTGACAAATCTGAGACTCAGAGATTTGAGTGAGTTGTCTAAACCTACGTAGGGATTCCTAATGCTAGTGCTAGTGAGAAATTAAAGACTTTAACTTTTTGATCTTTCTTATTTTAGTGAAAGTATCATACATGATGCAATAATATTCTTGTATCTAATGTGGCATTAAATGTGTGACTATTAATACACTTGAAAATAGTTGCAGAAATCTAATTTGAACTTGTTACTAAAGAAATTATAACGGGGCAGGAAAAAAATGGGACAAGTCTTCTCTTGAATTTTATGCAGCAATTTCTTGTCTCCTATGTTCCCAGGGTATAAAGGCTCTTTTGGCCTTTATAACTTAAAGAACATAGACAATCATCCATTTGAGCAGGTTGTCTGTGTCAGCACGCTCTTCCCTATGTAATTCCTGATTTACAGTTCTGTTTCCTTGTGTAAAATAGGTACATGATGAGCCCATATTTCAGCATTGAAATACTTTATGAGTGAAAAATCCTTATTCTTATATTGTATTATATTGTTACATTGTTAGACAATATTGTGCTTACTAAAATGTAAATTCCTGAGGGCGCAGAGGTTTTTGTTTGCTGTGTACATTGTTATAATCTCAGTGCCTGAACTATGTTCAAAACAGTAAGACCACACATTGGAATTTTAAATGAGTTATAAGAGACATTAATTTCACTCATTTTCTAGGTCTCTTGCATTAGCCTTAAAAACTGTGCCCATAGCCGGGTTCGGTGGCTCAGCCTGTAATCCCGCGCCTTTGGGAGGCTGAGGTGAGTGGATTGCCTGAGCCCGTGGGTTCGAGACCCGCCTGGGCAGTGAGACCTCATCTCTACAATAAATCAAAAAATCAGTTGAGCGTGGCGCATGCCTGTAATTCTGCCTACTCGGAAGGCTGAGGCGGAAGGATCACCGGAACCCAGCAGGCGAGGCTGCGGTGGCCGGGAGTGGCCACAGCACTCCAGTCTGGGCGTCTGGATGAGACTCCAACTCAAAACAAAAAAAAAAAAAAAACCAAAACTGTGCCAATTTCTCAAATAACTCCCAGTAAGTCCTTCCTTTGGTAAAGGGTTCTATGTAATGTAAACAAAGTCTGACATCAACAACTATTTAGATGGTGTTACCACCTGAGTTTTACACTTATCCTAACCTCAGTCTCAGTCACAGATTAATGAGCATTGATTAGGAGTTTATGTAGACTGTGATTTCCAAGTCACAACAACCATATCTGTCTTTTCTTCGTCAGCACAGTCTAGTTATCATCTAGCACAACGCCCAGCTCAGTAGACATTTGTATAATCAATAAACAATAACAGAATCCAGAATTACAATAATTTAGCACAGTGCTCAGTACTGAGCATATGCTTAATAAATAGTTATTGAATTGCATTAAACGTTATGCTTAAAGAGAGAATCACACCATGCATTCAAAAACTAAACAGGCATTATATTTGAGTTATCAACTGTTTTAGGATTATCTGTGGGAATTATCTGTTAGGATGGTAAATTGAGATTTTACTGAGTCAGCAAACTCCTCAAATCTGAGTAGTATTTGATTTCCACTGGGATGGTTTACTATTTCTAACTATGGCATTTTTAATTTTAAAACTAATGTTTACCATGATACTATGTAGGCTCCATTACTGTTCACTAATCCAGTAATAAAGACTCTTTCCAGAGCAGCATATTGGTTACTTACTGATTCTTTCCTTCCTTCTTTATTCGCTTCCTTTTTCTTTCTTTCTTCTTTGCTTAACTCAGAATGCCACCTAAGGATGTAGAGGCCCAAAGGCAAAGATCTTGACAATACTGTAAGATATAGAAAAGTTCAAGAAGAGTGATTAAACAAGCAGCTTAAGAGGCAGACACTTGATTTCATGTTTATAACATATGGTCCAGGTTCTTCGCTCTTGAGTTCCCTAAATTACAGCAGGCCAAGATGATATAAGCTTTTAGATTCTATTCGCTTATTCCTTCTAGTTCCTGCAAGAATTAAAGTGGTTTGACTGTAGTTCCAGCAAACATAACACAGCAGTAACGTGCTTCACATTAGGCCAAATGAGTCCAAAAATACAAACACATGCACACTATACACACTCACAAACTCACAAATACATTTTAAACAGCCAATTGGTAAGCACCCCAAATCAGAAAGATCACACATTTCTAGTTGTTCTTTGCCTTGTGACTGGTAGGTTCTCTGTAATATAAGTCTCTGAATGGGAATATTTTCAGAGTATATAACATGAAACCAATTGTTTCTGAATAAAGCAATCAAATAGAATTATGGCAGACACAGTCTATGGAGAAATAATAATGCCACCAATACACATATCATCACTTAAGTAAAGGAGACAAATGTTTATATAAGTACATGGTGTCATCTTGTCAATATAACTGTACTGCATTAATTGTCGGTAAATGTAAGCTCTGTTAAACATTAACAAATTAATCACTAAACAAATAATTATAAGATATTAAATACTCAGGAATTGAAACATCTAGTGTGTGGCCAGGTTTTTGCATAATAGGGAACATTTTTATTACAGACATAAAGAAATTTAGCTTAAGTTTTAAAATTTTAGTCTATTTTAATGATAAAATTATCTTTCTATTATCAACAAAACAATTTTCTTCCTTCTAAACAGAGTTTCACAAATCTTTCAGCTGAGTCATTATAAAGATCTTTAGGTATGCTCTTTTATATTTGAAATATCTCTTGCTTGAAATTAAATTCAGTTCTAAAATAGCAACTATATCATCTCCTAACCACTTCCCACTAGTAACAGCAAACTCCAGAGATTAGTAGAGCATTCATGTGTCTGGAAAAAGAACCTTATGGATGATTTAAGCATAAGACTTGGCTGCTTATTAAGGAGCAGTACATGCATATTTGTAAATATTAATGCCAGACAAAAATGAAATCTGACAAAAGCAAAATCATCGTACTGTACAGACTAAATATATGCAGAGTTCAGATTTTGCCTTTCAACATTATTTCTTGCTGGCTATAGAAACACTTAGCCCATTAGCATTGCTTAAACTGTTCCCAAAGTGCAAGTGGATCCCAGAGAATGTAGATAGTACAAATAAGCTCTCTTCAATGCTAGGGTTTATAGCAATTTATTCTTCAAAGAAGATGAAGCCTTAAGTGTGAGACAAATTCCCTCATCTGCTGTCATGATTGACAGGTCCATTTGGTTGGTTTTATGAGGGTAGGGAACAGGAGCAAGGCGTGACTCAGGGCAGAGCCCTCAGGTTTGGAGCTGTTTTATATGACTGCCCCACAAATGTCATCTATTGTCAAATCTCTTCAGAACAGCATTGTCTGATTTTAACATAGGCAACCAATGTTCTTTTCTCACCCTCAACACAGTTATTCTTTAAAGACAGCTCTATTTCCTTGGTAAACTCTCTTTTGAGGTGCTAAATTTAGCGCTGCCAATCAGATGAACAGGTGGTATGTGACACTACCAAATAGGTTCTCTCCCATCATGCTTTCCTAAGACAGCCAATCACCCAGGGCCCTGCCTAAGGATGTGGGACTGTCAGCAGATCTGATGAATAAAAGGGCAGGCCAAGCCCTGGCTCTTGAGCAGTCGTGCATTCCCAGCCTCGCCTCGGGTGTAGGGATTGCATAGAAAAAGCAAAACTACACAGTCTTAACTGTGTAGTTTTGTTTTTAGGTTTAGAGGCTCACCGATTCATGTTGGAGATGGTCGGAAAAACCAACTCTACGTAGGACGTCGTTTCAGAAGCAACCTTGGGCTTAGTCCCACCCTTTTTAGGCACTCTTGAGAAATCAGGTGAGCAGCAGTTTTTCTCATTTTAATAGTAGAGTCACTTTCTTCTTAATCTCTGGCTCCTGGTTGTTTTTGTGTGCTAAAAGCTTCTACAGAAATGTTTGTGTAACTATTTGTTGTGGTCCTAATCTATTATTCAAATCTGCTTATTAAATTATGTTTTTAAATGTGTGAGCGTTTTCTTTAAAAAGTTGAATGCTTTTTAGCATATCAGCTAAATGATTCAATGATTCCAATTGTTTAAGAACACTTAAGATCCTAAAAGTTGAGGCCTGAACTAGTGAGAGAAATGTTTGCTTCTTTTACAGACTCTTTTAGTCTGTTGAGAATGTTCAAGGTTATATTAGTCAGTGATAAAGTGAAACACACCAAGAATAGCTCTGATAAAATGGTTGTGGTATCAGCTACACCCTGATGACTTTTTAAGGGAATCAACTGCTGAGGTATCAGTTGCAGGACAGTGACAGAACACTTGTTTGCTGTCAGTCAATCCTGGAGAGTTTATTTTAGGAGCATGACATTTTAGAGGCATACCTTCAGTCCTAGTTAGACAAAGGCCTGAGAAGAGCAAGTGCTAAAGCAACATCATTTAGCTAGACAATAGAAATAGAAGACCAATTTAGGCCAGTTAATTGTAGCATATTTAGAGATTTGGAATAAAACTGTAACATTGTTTTCTAAAATGCTTGGACCCTCATTATACATTTCAATTCAGCTCACAATCCAATTATATGATATGAGATAAATGTTGGTACAAAGAAGGGTAAGAAACAGTATTTAAAGGCTTTTACTTCTAAATACACTTTGCTTTCCCATCTTCCTAGAATTAGATTACTGTCAATGCCTGTAAATACATAGATATGTAATTATGTATTCTATATCTAAGAAGATAGCTATTTTTAGACGATGCACTAGCTTGTAAACAAGAAAAGTTAGAAACAAAAAGTTGTTCATCCCAAAGTTAATACGCTACAAAAAGGAGTTGTTGACAAAAGTTTTATGAAAAGCTTTTGGATATTATCTGAATTTTTAAATTATAACATTTATTTTCTCAGAGAGTGCTAGTTTCTTTTTTTTAATAAGTAAAAAGTTGCAAGAGGGTGCAGAATTATCACTAGGAAGATTATTGTTCCATGAAGTTTTAGTAAACAGAGAATTTTATTAAAAATAGTCATGGAGCAATTGACAGTTCAGAAATTACCTTTTTATTTTAGAACAGTAGAATAATCATGTTGAATAATTAGGTATTTATGCATCAGAAAATTCTTCACATAATCTCCCTTGCACTTAGCAAAAAGTCTTAACTGCAATTTTTATATTCATTTCTTTGATGTTGAATATTTTACATTATGAAAGCTTAGGCCTTTTTACTTCATCTACATTTTACATCAGTCTTCCATTATTCAAAGTTTGCAAATTGTTCTGTATTAAGAACTCAAGCCAGCAGGTTTTTTTTTTTTCAGATCCATAATAAATTTTGGCCTGCTCACTTAAATTTAAATTTTTCTGAATATTTACTTCAGCAGTAGCAACATTTATTGCAGTTACAGTATAAAAAAATGTTAAGAAATAGAAAGCACCATATGCTGTCTACAAAAAGTTTACATATTTGATAAGACTTTCCAAAGCTTTTCAAGTCAGAAAGGCAATTGCAAAGTTCAAATATTTCATTTTAGTGACTATTTTAAGTAATCAGACAATGTCTCAATCAATGTCAATTTTATAAATATAAATACAGTGAGTGAAAAATATTGGGTGGGAAGAATATTTTTTAAAAATTGTGTCTTACAATTAAGCTGATGCAGAGATTCATTTTCTGTTGGTCACATGTCTTGTTTCTCTAATTACACTTCGCCACCCTTGCGTTACTGTGGTTTTGCCTTTCTTCAACTCAACCTGATTTTCCACCATTGCTAAGACTGGATGTTCCCACTTTGACCACTAGGGTACATTCCTTGCTCTGTTGACCTTTTTTTTTCCCCCATATCCCCTGAGACTTGCTATTGTGTCAGGCTTCACGTCACCTCAAAGGCCAACTCTACTAAACTATTCAAGACCAAAGGAGATGGCCTCCCATTCACTCTAACTCCACAGATATCCTATGGAGCAATCCAATTAGAGAAATGTGTGTTTCTGCCCTCTTCAAAGTCGCTCCAGAGTGGCCTTTAGCTGTAACCTCCTAATTTATTTTCTCTTTCTTTCCAGAGTGCCTAAAAAGATGACAACTCAAGCACCGACGTTTAAGCAGCCGTTACAAAGTGTTGTGGTACTGGAGGGTAGTACCGCAACCTTTGAGGCTCACATTAGTGGTAAGCTCATATATTCGTGCTTTTGTTTCCTTTGCCTCTTCTCCAGTTAGTTAACTTTGCTGTAGGACTTGACACCAAGTTTAAGAAGTCCGGCTTTTACTTTATAAAATTGGTCCAGTGCTATGGAAGGGTCATTTTAAGGTATACCATTCTCAGAGTACTGACAAAATATGACAATATAATGACTCGAAAATGTTTTATTCATATTTATAATTCCACAAAGCAAAAATAATTAGCATTGGATTAGAATTGCTGTCAGAATCCAGCAGCTAAGTAGGACCAAATTTAGTCTTCTATATTTGGGTTCAGCTGCAGAGCCAGACTGGAATCCAAGAACCCAAGTTCAACAGAAGCCAGCCCTAGAGCTGCTGTTAGATAGCCTGGGCTGCCTGCTGTGGGCACCTGAACATCAGTTGTTTTATATGGAAAATAACAGTGTACCCCACTTCCCTCTGAGGCAGAACTGTTCTGTAATGAGTTAACTTCTACTTATTTTATTCTTTTACTTTCAATCTTTACTAAGTGATTATAGTGAATTAAAAGACTTTTGAATTCTTGTTATTTTGAAGCAACAACAAGAAATAAGATTTACCTCTCTGGTCTCTATATTAAAGGGAAACAAACACTACCTTAGAATTTTATTTAAAAGGAAATTCATCTCTTTCTCTCTCTCTCTCTCTCTCTCTCTTTTTTTTTTTTTTTTTGCCTTTCTTCTTCATAACTCAGTTTACAGACGGTTCAAGAAAATTCAGGGTTTCTGGAACCTACCTTATTAAAAAATGGAGGGGGGAGGCAGTCTACTAACTATATTGTAAATAATTACAAAATTATTTAATCAATATTGTCTCTTTCTGCAGTATCAAAACTAGCCATGTAAGATTACAGATTAATTAAAACTCAAGCTTGAGCCTTCATTGAGTGTACCTGCATGGTCCACTGCCCCTCTTTGTTATGTTATGGCTTGTAAAAGGTATAAAATAAGATTTCCTTTTTATGTTATGGCTTATAAAAGGTATAAAATAAGATTTCCTTTTTCTTTCTCTTTCCTTTTTTTCTATTTTATGCATCAAGCTTATTTATAACTGGATAATACTTTATTTTACATTGTACGCATATCATACAATCATTTTTTATGTTCTATTATATATACGTTATATATAGAGAGAGAGAGAGAGACAGAGACCAATTAAGTTCTCTTTATGCATGATAAACTCTTCTGACTTCCAAATGATTAACCTACATATCTTGTAACACTCAGTAACTTCTGTACTGAGCAGAACACATGTGGCTTCAGTGGGAATTTGCCTGCTTGGGGAGTAGTGGAATCTGGCTACTTCATAGCTTCTTGTTCCTTCACACAATGTGCTAACAAATTGTTAGAAAAACACCACGGAAACTATCCAATGCCCATAAACTAGTCTAATAAACTACTCAATCAGTCATAGTGGGAGATCAACTCATATAAGAACAACAAAATAGATTTTCTTTAGGTTATCTTTACCTCTCAGCTTAAGGATATAGATAGACCACCAGTCTTGATGCCAAGTGCAAAATAAATCAAGCTCTGAATTCACCTCATATCTTCTGAACATACAGAGTTTTAATATACTTAAAACATCAAACTGGGGACATGTAGTTCTTAGCTCTATAATTTATGGGGGGGTGAAGAGAATTTGGCTTTCCTACCTACAGTTCTGACCATTCATGCTGTTCTGAAAGACTTAGATTTGGCTTAGTCTCTTATGATGAGAAACTGTCTCTCCAAGTTATGGTGTTTTTTTATTTTTTTTATTTTTTATTTTTATTTTTTACTGATAGCACATCTGAAAGCAGCAGAGTTCAGGAAGAGAGTGTCCTAGGAACTGCAAAGGAGGGAGAGGTTGTGCCTCCTGGGTTGGTCAAGCAGAACCTGGAGATCCCTTGGCTGGTTTTGTTCTTTCCAAGAGGACAACAGTCACTTTTCATTCCAAAGTTTCCTTGATTCTTTGATTTTATAAATCCTGTTCATGATTTTAGTGATGTCTATTAAACTGCATCAGATAGAGCCCTGGGCATGAGGACAAGAGATGGAAATTCTAGTCCTCTGTGTATTGCTGCTAGCTGAGGGACCTTGAAAAAGTCACTAAGCCGCTTTTGGCTCCATTTCCTCCCCTATAAAATAAAGGCACTGGCTTCTACTAGAACCCTCCTGTCTCCCTAATGATTTGCAAGTTCACATGTTGATCGTGCAACTGTGAGGTTTTTGTTGTCATAAAATGGCATTCCACTCTGGAAAGTTTTGACGGGTTAGGGCAAGGCAGTGAACACAAAGGGACAGAGCAGAGGACTCTGCGGTGCCCACTCACAACTAAAGATGGATTGTCCTTGTTTTTCAGGTTTCCCAGTTCCTGAGGTGAGCTGGTTTCGGGATGGCCAGGTGATTTCCACTTCCACTCTGCCCGGCGTGCAGATCTCCTTTAGCGATGGCCGCGCTAGATTGACGATCCCCGCCGTGACTAAAGCCAACAGTGGACGATATTCCCTGAGAGCCACCAATGGATCTGGACAAGCGACTAGTACTGCTGAGCTTCTCGTGACAGGTAGGCTGGTGGCAACCAGAATGCCAGTCTGCATTCCTAGAGGGCATCTCTGACACATGGGGAAGGGAGACCAGTAAGGGCTATGGGACAAGGAGACTCAGCTCCACAACAGGGAAGGGTCCGCTGGAGGTTGGACAAAGTTGTTTGCCTTGTGGAATTTAATTTTCCTCTCGATATACAGCACAAAAATGGCTGAGAAGCAGTCATTAAACATATAATACTGAACAATCAAAAGAATGTTAAGGAAACATTAAAAATCATGTTTCTCAGAAAGTAGAAAGACTTGGAGTTTCATTTATAAGCCTAGTGAGGAATAAAATGATAGACAGATAGAGATAGAGATGATGGGGATAAATAGAGATATAGATCTCAAGGAATTCACACTTTAGCAAGCACCCGGATGATTCTGATGTAGGTAGTCTAGAGGCCACCCATTTGAAAAGGATGTAAAATGTGCCGAGAAAAAGGCAAATGCTTGTTTATTATTCAAATGCATAACACAGTTTCCCCAAAACAAGTTATCAACAATCTTAGCGGCCTTAGATGGCCTTTTCTCCATCCTTTATTACCTAGCAAGACAATAATACACAGAACATTGCATGACTTCACATGTTACCTAACAATATCTTATATGAGCTGCATAATATTACATATGCTTATCCAATAAACTATGCCTTCAGTGATGTTTTATTATATGGCTATAATTGATCTAAACAGAAAGCACAGCAGGTAACATAAGGTATGAGCTTTAGCATGTATCCAGAAAATTCAGAAATGGAAAATGCAAAGGATTGGCAGCATCTGCTCTTGTTTATTATGCAAAATTATGTCACAGTTAATTCCATTCACTTTTCACATTTATCTTATAAAACATTGCTTTCAACATAACAAAAAAATCCCTTTTCTGTAGCATAATGAACATGAAATCGTGTCATTATTGGGATTAAATACAAGTAAATATTTGAGTTATTTGGATATCTATCAAGTTGGAGAAGACATGGGATTTTAAAAATTTAATAATTCTGTGAGTCACAGGTGCACCCATCATAGCATCCATTAGAATTCTTTTTAATGTAACTTATTGGAATATGCGAAATTGTTTTACCATGCTAATATAGCGCTAGATGTGAGGTTGGAAGTGCTAGAAGGATTCTCTAGAAATGTTATGAAGGATGTAGACTTTTTCTTTAAAACAAACAAATGATGTCCTAAACTATTAAGCAAATAAAATGAAATATGGTGGCAAGATAGCCTTCTGTGATCTCTTGGCTTCAGTCTTGCTGTCATCTGCTGGATGAGCCGGGTTCAAGGACAGTCAAGGATGTTTGGATCTGCGAGTCATTGCCTGGATTTGGAATCTGGGCTGTGATTGCTTCAAAATATTCTTTGGGAGCACCTTGGCTCCCAGCCCTGACTTTCTTCTCTTCCCCCTGCAGCAGAGACAGCGCCACCCAACTTTGTTCAACGACTGCAGAGCATGACAGTGAGACAAGGAAGCCAAGTGAGACTCCAAGTGAGAGTGACTGGAATCCCTACACCTGTGGTGAAGTTCTACCGGGATGGAGCCGAAATTCAGAGCTCCCTTGATTTTCAAATTTCACAAGAAGATGACCTCTACAGCTTACTGATTGCAGAAGCATACCCTGAAGACTCTGGGACCTATTCAGTAAATGCTACCAATAGCGTTGGAAGAGCTACTTCTACTGCCGAATTGCTGGTTCAAGGTATGTGCTGGAGGCTGGGAAACAGAAAGAAGAAGGGATGAAGCCTGCTTTGAAACAAAGTGGGACTAGGGGTCCACCTGCCTCACTGCACGGCCCTGGGAAAGCTGTGAGCTGACCTCAAAACTGGCTTTTCAATACCCTTGAAAAGAAAGTCTCTGATATTCTAGGTAGAAGCTTAGAATCAAAGCAATCTGTGGTTATTAACCACATTATAAACTAGAAAGTGTTTCAATTAAGCAATCTACATTTTCAAATTATTGGCAAATAATGGATTTTTTAGAAAATAGTTCTAAGTAAATTTTTATCTAATAATGAATGCTTTCTATTTTTAAAACTAATGAATGTTCATACTAAATGCAAAACGTTCTTCATTTTCCTCCATTGGGATACTCAGAAAATCTTTTTGACTTTGCAGTCAGAATTAACAGAGTGTATTTAAAACTGGGTCATCGTGTCCCCTCTAAATACTCACCTCCCCCTTCCTGCAGGTGAAGAAGTAGTACCCGCTAAAAAGACAAAGACAATTGTTTCGACTGCTCAGATTTCAGAATCAAGACAAACCCGAATTGAAAAGGTATTTTTCTCTACTGCCTGCTATAGAGCCTTTCAGGCTGTTGCTTCCCCAGGGACGACTCCTCAACATGGACTTGGTTTTTATCTTTTTCAGAAGATTGAAGCCCACTTTGATGCCAGATCAATTGCAACAGTTGAGATGGTCACGGATGGTGCCGCTGGGCAACAGCTGCCACATAAGACACCTCCCAGGATTCCTCCTAAGCCAAAATCAAGGTCCCCAACACCACCGTCCATTGCTGCCAAAGCACAGCTGGCTCGGCAGCAGTCGCCCTCGCCGATAAGACACTCCCCTTCCCCAGTCAGACACGTGCGGGCACCAACCCCATCTCCGGTCAGGTAAAACTTCTTTAAAGAGAGCAGGTTACTGTGCATTTGTGAATGAGGCTTCGTGCAATCAAAAATGTATCACGTGATAAAGGAAGGGCAAACCAAGAAGTTGCTGAATATCATTTTCACAAATCCTCACTGTCCACAGATAAATTGAAGAGCTTTATAATTCAGAATACTTGTTTACATTCCAATTCAAAAATAACTGCTTTAGGGACCCCAAAATAGCACACTGAAATGAAAAGAGTACAGAAGTTAGGGTAGAAAGCCCTAAGTTCAAATCACCCTGGTCACTTGCTAACAGTTTGATTTGGGGCAATAATTATAAGGCAATATTTATAATGCACAGTGGTACGTGCCTGCAATCCCAGCACTATGGGAGGCCAAGGTGGGAGGAGGGCTTGAGGCCAGAGGTTTGACACCAACCTGCTCAACATAGTGAGACCCTGTCTCTACCAAAAAGATGTAATAAATGACTTTTGAAAAAACACAACAAAAAAATAAAATCATCATTACTATATACTGATCACTTCCTCTGTCAGACATTTGATTGGCATCCTAAATACATTGTCTCACCAAATAGTCATAACCTCTAAGAATTATTATCACTTTATTGATAAGTAACTGGAGCCAGAGAAGTTAGGTAGTTTGCTCAAGGTCTTAGTTGCGTCATCTGCGAATTAAAGAGAATCACAATAAGAATGATCTCAAGGCGTATTGTGTGGTTGTAATGAGATAGTTAGTTGAAGGTGCCTTGTAAGTCGAAAATAATGATATGAATGGTGTTATATTCAGGTAATAAGCAAAATCTTCTAAATATTTTGCATGTGCTTATTTTACCTAGAAACTAAAATGAATTTTTACGCTTAGTTAATATGGAGGCATTTTAGAAGGTGAGCAAGCATCATGAATGCTTAGAAATTATATACTCAAATTGTATACTCAAGCATAAATTATCCACAGTAGGTTTGAAACTTTGGGATTTAGTTGATCAAGATGAGGTTTTGAATATGACACACTGAAAAATGTGCAAGATTGGAGCAAAAAAAAATCCTTCTTGATCAATTTAAATGAAGTTTAAAAATATATAAAATTCCTGCAAAGAAAAAATTTAAAGGAAGAATGATATAGTTGACCTAAAAAAAATTCAAGCTTACTGTAAATTTACTATAATCAAAACAGTATGATACTGGTAGATGAATAGAAAAATACATCAGGTTGGCAGAACACTGAGTTCAGGAATAAATCCAAGTATACAGGGAATTCAATTTTTAATCAAAGTGACCTTTCAATTCAGGGGAGAAGAAGGAGGATATTTTAGTGAAAAAGTGCTGACCCAATTAGCTATCCATATAGAAGAAAACAAACATAAACCTCTACCTCACACCATTTACAAAATAAATTCCAGGTTAATTAGAGAGCTAAATTAAAAAATGAAAACAAATAAATATGAGAAGAAAATTTGGAAAAAAACATTTGTAAGGGAGAATTTCAAAACAAAAATTTATAGATTCATAAACAAGTTTTGTATAAACATCGAAATTTACCTTTGGCAATGGCAGAGTTATTGCTACACCAATCAGTGGAAAAAAATTTAAAAGGTGCCCCTTCCTTACTATCTTTGTCACAAAAGTATCCTAATAAATATACAATGGCTACAATGGGAACAATACTAGCCTAGAAACAGTGCATAACCTACACAACTATAAATGTTTGTGCTGGATAAGACTCCATAAACCAGCACAATGCACACTGGATCTGAGGGGATGTTTGCAGCGGTTATGACAGACAATATGCCAAATGCATTCAAAAGCATTCATAGGCTGGACATGGTGGCTCATGCTTCTAATCCCAGCATTTTGGGAGGTGGAAGTGGGAAGCTCACTCTAGACCAGGAGTTAGAGATCAGTCTGGGCAACATAGTCAGACCCCATATCTACAAAAAAATTTTTAAAATTTGCTGGGCATGGTGGCATACCTGTAGCCCTATCTACTTGGGAGACAGGCAGGAAAATCGTTTGAGCCTAGGAGTCCAAGGTTGCAGCGAGCTATGATTGGACCACTGTACTCCACTGTATTCCAGCCTGGGCAACTGAGTCAGATCCTCTCTCTTAAAAAAAAAAAAGCATCCACAAATTAATTTTTAATAAAGAAATATGCAACACAAATGAACAAAAGATACAAACAAGCATTTTTCATGAGAGGCAACGTAAATGCCCAATTAATATATGAAATAATGCAAGACATTTTCATTGTTTATTGCTTTGACCACTTAAAAAATTAAAGATACTGGCAACCACAAACATGAAACCTTGAACAAAAAGTTTAGCCTAGCAATCAAATAAAAAAGTGTTCAATGTCAGGCTAACTCCAAGTTTGCACACCATGAAATCACAACATAGGCCAAATGTGATTTCTGGGGGTGATTACAATCTTACTATATTTTGAAAAATTCAAGCAAAGTATCATTTAGAATTATGGAGTATTCCTGATCATCTTAGCAGTTCTGAGAGTTCATTAATAACCATTCAAATTACTTGGCTCTCAAAATTTACTTTAAAATAATTAAGAAATAAAATGCCAGTCTGCAGAGAAAATAATGGTTATCCAAGATAGACTACTTCCTAAATGTCTCAGAGTTCAATCTTGATTTTTGTTGTGGAGTAAGGCAAACAGATTTCATTGAATAAGGTGAACTGTATCTAGCTGTGACCAGGTGATTATTTTTATTGTAAGTGCAGAAATAAGCACTTTCCTGTAATGACTGAAATTACATTGATTATCACAGTTATGGACTTACCTGGAGCCTGCTGTTAATCACTCATGTCATGCTAATCATGTCTTTAACTCTTTTTGAATTAAACCCTCTTTACTAGCTACAGAAGAACAAGTCACAAGCTGAAACTTAAAAGTACATGTCTCTGTGCTTGGCTTCAGTTGGTGGAGACCCTGCCTTATGCTAACCTGGTCTTTGTTCACATTTCTAAGGCGGTCATTTTCAGAAAAAAGTTGTGTTCCCTAGATCTTTCTTTAGTTTGATAACAACTTCATTTCTAACATGCAAATTGATTTTCACAAAAAAAGCCCTTCTTCAAGAAAATGATTCAACATTTTTTAATGAAACTGGTTAATGCTGCAATGTGTCATTAAGTTATTCTGTAATTTATGGCAAATATCAACTGTACCTTGAGCTTAATTAGAATAATTGTTTCATTTATGATCAGTGTTAGCTAAATATCCTATATAGCACCAGAATAGATTTATAAACATTCCCCTGTAAGCAGAGTAAGTAAAATGCAATGATAAAGCAATACTGCCACCTAGAGAGGAAAACGTAATAGGACTTATTGATTAAGAAATTAGTTTTGGCTGGGCTCGGTGGCTCAGCCTGTAATCCCGCGCCTTTGGGAGGCTGAGGTGAGTGGATTGCCTGAGCCCGCGGGTTCGAGACCCGCCTGAGCAGTGAGACCTCATCTCTACAATAAATCAAAAAATCAGCCAGGCGTGGTAGCGCATGCCTGTAGTTCCAGCTACTTGGAAGGCTGAGGCGGAAGGATCACCGGAGCCCAGAGGTCGAGGCAGCGGTGGCCGGGAGCAGCCACTGCACTCCAGTCTGAGTGACAGAGTGAGACTCCAACTCAAAAAAAAAAAAAAAAAAAGAAATTAGTTTGAAAAATCCTACCTTAAAATAGTTGACCAATCCCTGGAATTATTGCTATAGATTAAAAACTATCCTTGGCCAACAGTGCCAGGATTTGGTACCCATATTCCTCAATGGATGCTATTTGCAGTTTAGAAACACCTAAAAAGCAAACATTGAAAACTATTTTAGAAGCCACTTTATCGATTTAACAGCAACAACAAAAAAATAGAATCATTAGTTTTCAGATTAGCCAATTCCCACAGTAACTCTAAAAATATTCAAATAGAAGTCCAGAGTGAAACACAAAGAGGGTGAGTGTAAACAAATACAAAAGAAATTTAAAAGAGCCGCCCACACACGCTTTGACTGGAGCAGCAGTTTCCAAAGTGCATTGCACAGCTTATACTCAAAAACGCTTTGCAAAAGCCTCCTGAGAATGCTTCCTTCTGGCCTAGAAATTCACAAGGCACATTGACATGGGGAGCTGTGAAGAGTTCTGCAGGGGAAAAAATGGCTTAACTTGTTTAGCCTAGAGTGGCACAAGCATTTTGATCACAGAAACCTTTCTTCATATAACACCTATTTGACATCCCTTCACCACCCAGAATTAGGAATACAGAGAAACTTAGAGTGTGATTACTGGATTTGCCATGTTTTTCTTTGCCTGCATATTAAAGAAGCACGTTCTTCTGTCTTGATTTTTTTTTTAAGGTGAAAAGGTGCAGGACATAAAATCTTTAGCTTACTTAGAATTAAGTCTGATTCCCTCATAGCGTTACAGTAGATAAAAATAAGGCTTATTGAGATTTAAAACAAATTACTTTCAAGTACATTATTTACCCCTGAGTAGGCTACCAAGGCATGCATTTTAGAAACTCTACCTTACGACATTTCCAGATTTTCATCCCATTATTCGAACCCGATTACCCCACTGCAGCTTCTTGTCTGAGCATTCTTGACCTCTGCCTTTTGGTTTTCAGGTCCGTGTCTCCCGCAGCAAGGATCTCCACATCCCCCATCAGATCTGTCAAGTCTCCGTTACTCATGCGTAAGACTCCGACATCCACCATGGCCACAGGCCCCGAAGTGCCTCCACCTTGGAAGCAAGAGGGCTATATGGCCTCCTCTGCTGAGGCTGAGATGAGAGAGACAACGCTGACAACTGCCACTCAGGTCAGGACAGAAGAGAGATGGGAAGGGAGATACGGTGTCCAGGAGCAAGTGACCATCAGCGGAGCTGCAGGTGCTGCTGCCAGTGTGTCGGCCAGTGCTGCCTTTGCAGCGGGGGCTGTTGCTGCTGGTGCTAAAGAGGTACTTTCAAAACTGTTTGGTTTTGCTTATTTTACATCCTGGTTTCTCAGACTAGAGTTCTGCCATGAAACTCAGTTGATTAGGTTGGAGGGGAAAAAATGCATATGAACATAAAAATAAAACAGAACATGAAGACCACACCTGGCTGTCATGCTTTGCAAAAGTATTTTTAATTGGAAACAAAGTTTGAATCTGTGAGGTTTACATTTTTTAAAAAAATAGGTTTTAATGATAAGACCCTATATTTCTTGGCAATAATAAATGTTTACGTATGGGTTGTTCAGTTTTCATTGTGCTTTTTATTTTCTACCAGGCATGTCATTTTAAAAAGTAACCTACTTGGTCATTTCCAATCCAGGTGAAACAAGAAACTGACAAAAGCGCAGCTGTTGCGACTGTTGTTGCTGCTGTTGATATGGCCAGAGTGAGAGAACCAGCCATCAGCGCTGTAGAGCAGACTGCTCAGAGGACAACCACCACCACGACTGCTGTGCGCGTCCAACCTGCTCAAGAACAGGTACGCACGAGGCCACCAGGGGCGCCCAAGAGCCGAGTCCTTGGGTGCACGTTTACTAAAACACCAACCCCTGCGCTTTGCGTGTAGAGCATCCATAGTGAACCAGTACTCTGATAATTTTGAGGGCAGCCCCGAGCCCAGCACGGCCTAGGCCATTTAGAACTTTCCGAGCAAAAGGCAGCCTGAGATACTAAAGACTAGATTTAATACCACAACAGCGGACCAGGCCAGAAATACCTGGGCTATATGGGTAGTTACGTGTCATCTATGGTATTCAAGCTAGGAATGGAAGGCAAATGGTGGCTGGAGAAAGAGACCAGTCAAATCCAGAGCTCAGTCGCTCCACAGGCCTGGTGTGGAAACCACTATTTCAGGACAGGCATTACATTTCTCTAAGTTTCCCCAAAGAACTTTTGCTTTTACTTTCCTCAAAACAAATGTGACACTTGATTCATAGATGAACCATGTTATAATCCATAATAATATCCCACTTCGTATTTGAATAGATTTTCTGTAATGGTAAAAAGCACTCTGGCTCTCTTCCTTATCCTCTCTTGCGTGACATTTATGTCTTAATCCTTGATATATTATTGTCACTTTTTATATAAGTTGCATTAAAATGTCTCCTTTCTCTTTCCTATTCTCTGAAAAGCAGGTAAGAAAAGAGGCGGAGAAGACTGCTGTAACTAAGGTAGTGGTGGCCGCTGATAAAGCCAAGGAACAAGAATTAAAATCAAGAACCAGAGAAGTCATTACAACAAAGCAAGAGCAGATGCATGTAACTCATGAACAGGTAAAATTGGCCTTGGATTTGAAATTCATTGATGCCATTAACATGGGTCAACAAAGATAATCTTTACCAAGAAGGCTGTTGTTTGTTGGGCCATGAGATTGTTATGATAATAAAATTCCCTGGTTGTATGTGTGTATTTCCAGGAGCTGAATACCAAAGTCCCACAGGGTAGATGAAAGGGAACTCTGTGGACACATATTGGGAGCTGAAACTGGGGTCTCACCTACATGGATCCTGGGATACACAAACTAAATCTATGACTGTGGGAAGGGGATAGAGAAGGTAAAACTAGGAGGAAGAAATAGATGCTGAGGTAGGAATGGGAAATAGTAGGAGACACTGAACACACTTTCCTTTAAAAAGCTTGGCAACTGGTTCCTGGATCCTTGGGAGAACATTTGCGCATGGGTTTGAAGTACAATGGATAGCATGGTCTTAGTGGCCAAATGACCAGAAAAGGTGAAAGGGACATCTATGTCTGGAGGAATTTGGTGACAGGTCGAATAAAGCCAGTTAGAGCTTCTGATCAGATATGCTAGTTACCATTTAGGTGGTTTGAAAAGATGAACTTTCCAGTCCCTTTCAACCCTGAGATCCTGTATTTCCATGACGGAATATCTAAGAAGGGCCAAGAGGCAGATGGAGAAAACTGCCCTTCCATACACACACACCTTAGGATCCAGATGGAAACAAACACAGTATCCTTTGTGGGATTAAGGATTTGGAGGAAAAATTTGCCCAGGATATGTGCAAAACATTTCTCCCCATAATGTTTCAGTTTTAAAAAAGTAAGTCTTAATATTTCAAGCCATCACAATATTTAGGAAAATTTGCAAAGCAAAAATATTGTATAAATGCAGATGGCAAATTATCCATGCTTGATTTCTCATAAGGGTCAGACAAAATTATTTCTAAGGTGTTCCATTCTAATATCTATACACTAAGGTTACCCTTAGATGACAGAAGTAGCGTAGAATAATATTGTTATATTCGATTTATAAAAATTGGAAGTCTTTTTAAAGAAGACTGCAGCTTTCCTGTTAAAAACAGTGCTGGCCGGACTCAGTGGCTCAGCCTGTAATCCCGCGCTTTGGGAGGCCGAGGTGAGTGGATTGCCTGAGCCCACGGGTTTGAGACCTGCCTGGGTAACTGGGCGAGACCTCATCTCTACAGTAAATCAAAAATTAGCCGGGTGTGGTAGCGTGCCTGTAGTTCCGGCTATTTGAAAGGCTGAGGCGGAAGAATCACCGGAAGGATTGCTGGAGCCCAGCAGGTCGAGGCTGCGGTGGCCGGGAGTGGCCACTGCACTCCAGTCTGGGTGACAGAGTGAGACTCCAAAAAAAATCATAGTCATATTAATGAATAAAATAAATGATTTTTTTAATTTAGTGACATCTCCAGAAAAGGGATTTTACTTCTTTACATTTCTGTTTTGCTATATTAAATAAATACAATACCACTTTCATTGGACATCAGGAAACAAGGTTTTGTTTTTATTGTTGATTACAGATAAGAAAAGAAACTGAAAAAACATTTGTACCAAAGGTAGTAATTTCTACAACTAAAGCTAAAGAACAAGAAACTAGAATTACTGGAGAAATTACTATGAAACAAGAACAAAAACAAGTAACTCAAGAAACAGTAAGTCCAATTTTGCAAATATCTTGTAGTTTATCGACAGATATCACATTTCAGTCAGCTGCATGTACTTTATAACCAAAACCTCTAAGTAGAAAAGTCTTTTGTTGTATATTTTCTTTTTGTTGTTTCCTCTATGTCTAATACCGAAACTCTTTCAGGATGAAAATTCTGTTCTCATTGCATAATTTTCCACTCACCTGATCAGTTTTCAGGATATCATCTGTTTACTAGAACAGTTCAGGGCACATCTATGAACTTTCTAGAGTATATATAAGTGGAAGATGGATGTCACCCCAGCCTAGTTAGCCACTGGTACAGTCAGTTTTCTATGCATACACTGACTCCTCAGTGTTTTGTATCGTAATACATAACTTTACACAATTATAACACACGTGTGTGTGTGTGTGTGTACACACACATCAGCCATAAACATTCCAAATGAATAACAAGGGAAAGTAAGAAAATGCTGGACATCAAAGAACACCAATACTTCTTCAAGAAAATGCCCTTAATTTCTAGTTGACAAACAGTGACCTGGAAGTGTTTGCTGCTTTTGTGCCCGAGAGCCGGACAATCTCAATGTTACCCAAGTCCAGTTCTCTCTCATATGTGAAATCAGGCCTTCAAGGGTCACCTCCCTGGACCTCAAACTTCTTTGCTAATCTCAGAGCTCCTTTTTATTTTTGAAAAGGTCCCAGTGAGAATATAATACACTTAAAAAGCTGGCCCAAGGCTTCTGGCTGAGTTGCCCTCTGCTTACCATGAGTGAGAGACTTTGAATGTAGCAAGAACCCTACTTGGCATAATCCTTGATTATGGAAGGGCATTGAAATCCCTGTTGCCATGGAAGTGCTGGTGACTGGCAAGTTCAGCCAACCTATAGTTTTTCAGTCATTTGTCCATAGCCACTCACTGCATTCCCTAACCTGTCAATATGTCTCAAAGATGAGATCTTTTCAGTTCTAGGACAATTTGCTGAGAGGCAAGCAGACAGAAAAGAAGTCCATTCCGCAGAAAAACAGAAGTCTGTGTCTTAAGCACAAGTGTAGGCCTCTAAAATGGAAATAAGACATTTTCTTTTTCACCACAATACATTCTGTACTCTCCTGGATGTTCCGAGGCTATCTTGCCATTTCTTTTGTAGCTTTTGAAACTCAAGTCTTTATTTTGTTCTAAAAATCAGATAAGACAGGAAATGGAGACAACTGCTGCATCCCTGGTGGTAGTTGCTACCGCAAAGTCCACAAAGCTAGAAGCAGGCCTGGAAGCTCAAGAAGAAATTGCTATACAACAAGACCAAATGAGCCTAACTCATGGAGAGGTGATGCCTTCCTGCTGATGTGAAAGTCATTCATGCATCATTTCATTTGCAAGCCACCTACATTCTCATCACAGTTCTTAATCATCACTTCTTCACCTCCTTCTCATAACTCAAATAGAAAACTTTTTTTTTTTGCCATCCAGCTAGCTTCCACTGCTCCTTCATTCTTAACTTTCATACTTTCTTTGGATTATTACTAACATGAGATAGTAATTCACTTTGATATCTTCCTTTTGAAGTGAACTTCAGTATATGTCAATTGATAATAGGAAAAATTATGTACTATTTATGACTCTCCCAGAATGTCCCATAAATTATAGTAAGAAAAATATGGAAAAGGCAAATAGCATAGTCTTCTGTTGCTAATCACATCTTTTTCCTTTAAATTAAACTATTGTTTTGATTTTTTTAAACTGGTAAAACAGTATGAATCATCAAAGCAACTCAAATGATATATTTAAATGTAATTAAAATGTCCTTGAATAGGAAGATATTTTACCTCCTTTCTTGGTTTTGACTTATGTTTCTTTTATTAGCAACTTAAGGGATTTAATGACTGTTACTTTTTTTATATGACCAGATAATGAAAGAAACTAGGAAAACAGTGGTACCAAAGGTCATAGTTGCCACACCTAAAGTCAAAGAAAAAGATTTAGTATCAAGAACTAGAGAAAGCATCACTACCAAAAGAGAACAAGTTCAAAAAACTCAGGAAAAGGTGAATACAGATATTCGAGATGTGAAACAGTTCATCTTTAAACTAATTTCTTGTAAAAGATTAACGACTATGTAGTATGAATTATTAATCTGTATTTTCCTTTTAAAATCTCTAACTAAAGATAACATGGTAAATATGTGAATGATTACCACGAATTTTATCTGCACATTTGGGTTTCATCCATCTTTAACATTTGTAATTTGTTTTATTCACCATTACTCTTTGCATGAAGATGAGCATTTTTAGCTTCATTTCTAAAAAGTGACATAGGGTTCATCTAGAGTATTTTTTACATAGCTAACATGCCTACATTTTGGGATTCTCAGTCAAGAGAATTGCCAGGTGCAAGTTAATTTCTTTTATGTATTTAACCTGGAATAACTTCATCTTGCATCCCCACTAAGAGGAGGGAAGGGTCATATCACGTGTGTCTGAAACCCTGTCCAACTGAAATCTTGATTTTACTGTAATAATCAGATGAGAAAGGAAGCTGAGAAAACTGCCTTGTCTACAATAGCAGTTGCTACTGCTAAAACCAAAGAACAAGAAACAATACAGAGAACTAGAGAAGCAATGGCTGCTAGACAAGAACAAATCCAGGTCACTCATGGAAAGGTGACTATTGCTGTTCCAAGTGTGAAACCCCCTGTTATAATACATTAATACCAAATCTCATGTGACATCCCCTGTTGTAATACATTAATACCAAATCTCAGAATTTCTTATGTATGAGACACTATTAACCAAATTTACGTTTTAGACAGTTAAATAATTGGAAACTAAAAAACCAAATTATTTGTTATTGTTCATATGACTACATATTCCTTTCCTCACTTATCTCCTCCCCATTGTTTTCAAATTTTTATTAACATTGGGAATCCTCCAGAAGTTGATGATTTAAATTGCATGCAGGCTAATTTTAAGAGACCTTATAAACTTAAAAATTTGTATAACTAATTGTTGACTCTTACTGTCAAAAAGATGTATGTTTTGAGGGGTCATAAATTCAGTGTATTACATTAAGGGTATGGATTTATGTAAGCAAATTACCCATAATTTCCTTCATGTGAAACTTTATCATTTTCCTTGTAAATACCAGATGAGAAAATAAGCTGAGAAAATTATAATGCCTGCTGTAGCAACTCTCACCAAAGCTAAACAATGTGTAATATTAAAATCTAGAGAAGGAAATATCCAGTCAGAACAATTACACAGAAACTATGAAAAGGCTACTGTGACTATTTGTAGTTACGAAACATCCATGAATTAAACTATTCCCCTTGACTCTGTCATTTATCCCCCTCAAATGAACTACTTACCTAATTTTATTTTTTATTGCTAATATAGCATTTGGAAATTAACAGCAAAAGTCTTTCAATTTCATTAGCATCACAGCCTGAGTCCTGTTTGTATTTCCCTTAATGCTGTTTTCTAACTTTACATCTCTGATTTATTTTTTTCCAAGACATAAATTAATGTAAACTTTTTAAACCTTTATTTGTCTAACATTTAATAGCATACCAGCCTTTCAGAAGTCTTATAGATGACAGAAATTCCACTATGCAGCATGCTTCATGAGCGATTAATTTTTTATTTTCGTTTTTATTGTCATAAATTGACTATTTTGTTTTTGTTGTTAAAAATTAGCTAAGGATGGAAGCTGAAAAAATGTCTCCACCTAAGGTAATAGTTACTACGGCAAAGTCTGCTGAACCAGCCACACTGCCGAGGACTAGAGCAGGATTTGCTATTAAGCAAGAACAAATTCACCTTTTTCAAGAGGAAAGGAAAACTGATGCTGTGGAGGTGAAAAGCATTGTTTCATCCCATTCATCAGCAGCTCTTATAACCTTCCATCCATCATGAATTGTGTGTCTAGTGTTCCATCTAATTGCTTAACTGATTATCAAAACGTTAGAGATCGTTAGATTCAGCCCAAGTCCTCCACTTGAACAGTTAGCATTTCTAGTAGTGAACTGTCAGAATAAATAACACTTTTCTTTGTCTCCTAAATTTATTCTCAGCATTTAACCAGTGCGAATTGAGGCCTCAATCCAATTTGTCTTCCTGCTTATCCATGTTCCAAAAATATGAAGGATATTAGAGCCCCCTAAAAAGTAAAAGCAGTTACCTGCATACTCATTTGTAGCTCAGCAAACAGCATATGTATATGGATTTGATACATAATCATTCAAGAGAAACTAGATAGATGATTCCCCAATTTCAAATATTCTACCTTAATTAAGATTTTTTCCATATATTTTAAATTAAGAATAAGATTCAAATATTTCAGTTGTGTGATATTTGGTCAAATGACAGTTTTCTTGAGTCTAAGTTTTACTATTGTTAAAATAAATAAAATCAAACATTAACCTGATGATTTCATGTTGTAAACTGGTTCAAGGATTCTAATAAGATAGAATACAAATGCAATCACTATACAAATAAAGTAAACTTTATTTATTTAGTGTTGTCTGTTGAAGATGTTAACATTTTAAAACATCTATAAAATTAGTCAACTAATTGCCTAAAAGTTTTTATTTTTAAGGAAACACATAAATGAACAAACAACTCACCTAATACTCATGTATAGTTTATAGTTTATTCTAAGATGCACTCTAAAGTGGAGATGGTATTTGCAGTCCCTCGGTAGATTAGATTGTTACTGTCTTCTTAGAAGGAAACACCAGATAAGGTCCATGATTACCAATTCTGTCTCAGAAAGACCTCATTTATACTTTAAATGGTTCAGGGAAAATTTTTAAAGATATGCGGGTGAGATACTTTGCAAAAACATTTCAGATGCATTCTGGATTCTATTCATAGCAGCAGGAAAGAAAACTGAATACTAGTAAAATTTTCTGGCCTGACTTTTAAAGGGCACTGGACAAATGTGGCTATGTGATTTTTGTGATATACTGTTTTTAAGTATCGCATAGAATCATAATATGTGAGCCACATCACCTAATTTGCTTTCTATAAAAGAGAAAACTCCTATAAAAAGAGTTTTTCACTTGCAAATTGTGTTTCTGCTTATGTTAATCAGACTTATAGAAATGAGAAATAATATTTCTGTTCCCTTCTTCACTTTAACCCCCAGTAATAATGAAAGTAAATTAAATTTCAATGTGAAAAAGTTGTTCCATTGAATCTAAACATGGTAACACTTTCATTTTCATTTTCATTCCTGTGTTTTTTTATTTGTGTATTTTAAGAGAGATATTTTCTAATAGATTAAGCAAATCTTATCCTTAGGGAATCATAAGTAAATTCATGTGTTCACTTCGTGTTCATGAGTTTTCGTGTTATCTCAGATTTGCATGCAACCAAAGAACTCTATAATAACTGATTTTTCTGGATGGGATGATGATGGTATTTGAGTGCACTATTATCATTGCTGTCACTGCCATCAATACCAGACTAAACAATCAACAGGATAATAATCAGTGAAGATAACCAGCTCAAAATTCTGATTTCCCATTTGCTAATTGTGTGCCTGGATAGATTACTAGAAAAACTCAAAATCTCCTTACAGTTTTATATTCATATTGTGATTGTCCTGTGTTGTGTCTATCTGACTTAATGTCTAGGATAGCTAAGCAGATATACAGAGTATAACTAAATAGATGTCTGTATAATATAATAATCAATGAAATATTAAGTTCCTAAAGGCATTTCTGTGTTACATTCCCGTATACATTAACATTGTTCTGTAACATGATGCCATCTACCTATCATGCCTTTAGGCATTTGGCTGTCCTGAACGGGCTAGGAGGAGGTATCCCAGAAGGATGTCCCTAGGAGATGTCCCAGCCTGACTTTGACATTACTATGTATTAACTCTGGCAACCTTGTCTCCAGGTGGGCGTTGGAAAAAAGGCTGAAGCTGTAGCAACAGTTGTTGCTGCAGTAGACCAGGCCCGTGTTCGAGAGCCTAGAGAACCAGGGCATCCTGAATCATATGCTCAGCAGACCACTCTGGAGTATGGATATAAGGAACATATCTCTGCCACAAAGGTAGCTGAGCCTCCCCAACGTCCAGCCTCAGAACCCCACGTTGTCCCTAAAGCAGTCAAGCCTGGAGTGATCCAAGCTCCTTCTGAGACTCATATCAAAACTACTGATCAAATGGGAATGCACATATCATCACAGGTGAGTCCATACCAGCTGATTTGTCTCCTTATTCCCAGTAAAGGTACCTTAACTGCTGTGGTCATCTGGTAAACCATGGTATCACTGAGTTTCATTTCAATGCAGATCAAGAAAACTACAGATATAACAACGGAAAGATTAGTCCATGTGGATAAACGCCCCCGCACAGCTAGCCCTCACTTTACCGTTTCAAAGATTTCTGTTCCTAAGCCAGAACATGGATATGAGGTAAGAAATTTAAGAGTGTTATAAAGAAATATACAACTCAAAGGAAATAAGTATCTAACACATGAAATAGGGTATCTTTGGGGTAAGCCAATGTGGGCTGCTTTTTGGTGGTACTGATCTACATACACGGTGGGCTCAGACGACCCTAAGGTTTGGTTTCTGAAACTTGTCCAGCAGAGCCTACAGTAGCAGGTAGTTATCTTCTACCTCTGAGGAGACACAAATCCACACAGGCTTCTCTCTGTTTCACATTCCAAGGATAACTCAGGCTTAACTGTGTTGATCACCCTTACTAGTCTTCTAGTGATTTTGTAAAAGGTAGTGTATTATACAGTATAGTTTTCTGTATGCTGTGAGACATTT
Organism: Cephalopachus bancanus; assembly: GCA_027257055.1. NCBI lineage: Eukaryota > Metazoa > Chordata > Mammalia > Primates > Tarsiidae > Cephalopachus > Cephalopachus bancanus. Next base: position 9,871,491 of record JAPVLO010000204.1, read on the forward strand.
CAGAGTAACTTAACTGTGAATATATTTCAATAATAAAGACAGAGTTGAGAAATCATATATTCATGTATTCAATGTCACAAGACAGAAAGGTGGTATTGTGTGGAGGTTGGGTTCAATTGTGGAATCAAACAGTCCTGAATTAATGCCCTATCTGCCCTTAATTTGCTCTGTCATCAGGGGAAAGTAAAAACACATGTAAATTATACTTGAAATATGTGTAAAAACCTTAGCAAGTTGACAGCATGTAGCAACTCTCAATGTGGGTCACCGTTGTTCTTATACATATCCAAGAAATAGAATCCAAGCCTTCTATGTCTGCAAATAATTGTAAAGTACATATAATGCCTTTATTTGGGAGAGTCCCAAATTACTATTGAAACCAAAAGTCATAAACAGCAGCAAGGAAATCTTTGAAATGTTTTTCTGGATATCTCCCTCCATGTTGATGTTTCATATAGATTTGTAGCTAAAACCCAAATGTGCTACATATTTCAAAATAGTTCTTAGGAATTTACCAACTATCTTAATAACATCTTGATTTTAAATTTCCCACTGTAGTATATTCAAAAGCAGCATTTGCTGGAATGTTTAAGTGAAAATTCATGACTGAGCTTTAGAAGATCCTGTCCTTTTATGATAACAGCTGTAAAAGAAGGAGTTCTTCATACAACTCTTTTAAAAAGCTGTTTTAAAATATATTTTACAAACTAACAGGAATGACAAGGAGCTTTATAATTGGCTTATCTCTAACTGACTTTTCATTAACTTTGAGAGTGATAATGAGAACATTAAAAAATGGACCATATCGAAAATAAGCTCGGACTCAGTACAGGAATACTAGTGGCAAAGCACTTCTAAATGATGACTCAGAGGCTAAGTGACTATTTTCTGACTCCCTTTCCATTTAGGCATCAATAGCCGGTAGCGCTATTGCTACATTACAAAAAGAGTTGTCAGCCACATCTTCTGCTCAGAAGATCACCAAATCAGTGAAAGCTCCTACTGTGAAGCCTGGTGAGACCAGAGTGAGGGCAGAGCCCACCCCCTCTCCACAGTTCCCCTTCACTGACACTCCCGAGACTTACAAGAGTCAAGCTGGCATTGAAGTGAAAAAGGAAGTCGGAGTGAGCATCTCTGGTGGCACCATCCGTGAAGAGCGCTTTGAAGTGCGGCACGGACGTGAAGCCAAGGTGGGTCACTCAGTCACACACTGTTTCTTTTTGTTGTTGTTGTTTGTGGTGGGGTCTCATTCTGTCACCCAGACTGGAGTGCAATGACACAGTTATAGCTCACCACAGCCTGAACATCCTGGGTACAAACAATCCTTCCAGAACTCAGCATCCTGAGTAGCTGGGATACATGCATGCGTCACCACGCATGGCTGATTTTTTTATTTGTTGTAGAGACAGATCTCACTATGTTGTCTAGACTGGTCTTGAACTCCTGGGCTCAAGTGATCCCTACCACCTTGGCCTCCCAGGGTGCTGAGATCACAGGTGTAAACTATTGCGCCCAGCCGTGATCCACTTCCATGGAGCAGGGGTGCTTGGCCAGTGTGTACTGCAAATGTAGTCAGCCAAAAATCTTGCCTCTCTTTTACCATGCTCAAGCTTAATTTTTTTGAGCATGGTACAGGTCCAAGCTCTTATTCTCTAATTGTTTTTGTAATTTTACATGTGCTAAGAGTTAATGAGATTTCTCCTAATTTCATGGGCATTTGTATCATCCTTTGTAAAAATCATAGGTAACAGAAACAGCAAGAGTACCTGCTCCTGTTGAAATTCCTGTTACTCCACCAACTTTGGTCTCGGTGAGTCAAGAAGTTGATCATGTTAAACCCTATTCATATCTGGTCAAATAATTTTAATACATGTTTGCAAAGATCAGTTACTCAAACTATTAGGAAATTGTCATTAGTGGGTTTACAAATGCTAATTTTAAGACCATACACTGTTTGGCAAGGAAAAGGGGAATTCTATGTAGCAGCCATCATTCATGAATTCAAAAGATGTTAATGAGTTTCCAATAGGCAGAAGTTATTATTGCAGAAGCTGTGGAGATATAAAGGCCAAATTCCTCTCTTTGAAATCTTTTCCTTGCCATCAGAGAAAATGTACATAAACAAGCATAATAAAATAATTGATAAGCACCACAACAGAATGAGAATCCATGAGAAGGGTGGATTTTATCCACTGGAGATACTACAGCAAAGCTATGTTGACTAGGTAGCATTTGCTTTTGAGCCTTTCAGCTCTTTGCTAATATATTAGTATGTTATATAAATATCACTCTTTACTAATATTTCTGAAGTCCTAATTAAAAGGCTATTTTGTGGCAATTTAAATGTGCAAGTTCAAACCCCATATTTGTTACAACATAGAGATGTTTAATGAATATGCACCCATGTTATTTACTTTTTCTTCTCTCTTCAGGGTTTAAAAAATGTGACTGTCATAGAAGGTGAATCTGTCACTTTGGAGTGCCACATCTCTGGATACCCATCCCCGACAGTGACATGGTACCGGGAAGACTACCAAATAGAAAGTTCCATTGACTTCCAGATAACCTTCCGGAGTGGAATCGCTCGTCTCATGATCCGTGAAGCCTTTGCGGAAGACAGCGGGCGATTTACTTGCAGTGCTGTGAATGAGGCTGGGACTGTCAGCACATCCTGCTACCTCGCTGTGCAGGGTCAGTGGCCACTCTCCCACAGTCCTAACGCATGGGTCATTGCTCTTACCTGACACTCTTTTCCACAATATGGTTTCTGCAAACCTCAAAATGGTTTCCCCTTTTGGAAGTGGGGTTATATGATAGGGTCAATTTAACTGTCAGTTAATAAGCAGCGGCCACCAAATGCCTCATTTCAAAGAGAAACTTTTGTTTTCTTTAGTGTCAGAAGAGCTTGAAAAGGAAACAACAGCTGTGACTGAGAAATTTACCACAGAAGAGAAACGGTAAAGCATTCTTTTGCTAATTAGCTGCTATTCTAGAACAATTTTGGTTTTCAGTCCCTTTAGCATTGGCAGATTGCAACCCAGAAGCTAACTGAAGGGCATTCTCTTTCCAGTTTTGTTGAGTCAAGAGATGTGGTCATGACTGACACTAGCATCGCAGAGGAACAAGCAGGGCCTGGAGAACCCGCTGCACCTTTCTTTATTACAAAGCCAGTGGTCCAGAAACTGGTGGAAGGTGGCAGCGTGGTGTTTGGATGCCAGGTGGGCGGCAACCCAAAGCCCCATGTCTACTGGAAGAAATCTGGTGTTCCTCTAACCACTGGATACAGGTATGTTGATGACTGAATGGTGACATTCTCTGTGACTTGTATATGTGTATGAAGACTAGTGCAGGATTTACTTATCCACTCGGCCCCGAATGTAGGCTCTTTTGTTGGGAGTCGGCTTCCTTTGTTTCCTATTTTGTGCAAAGTCTTATGAAGAAATAAAGCTATGTGACAAAAGTAGATGGAATTTAGTTTAAATTACTGATAATGCTAGTAAAGTAGTGAAAATATTGTGGATTTTCACACACACACACACACACACACACACACACACACACACACACTCACTCTCTCTCTCTCTCTCTCTCTCTCTTCCAGAAAGGATTTGAGACAACTTTCAATGAAAACACATAATAACTAAGTTACTAAATAATAATAATAATAATAATAATAGGGACCATGTAGTGAAGAAGAATGTTAGTTATACATGAATATCTATGTTAATACATTTTCTGCAATTCAATATAAAATTTAGCTCTAAATTTTCTGCCATTGAAGACAAAAAGGCATATCTGATTATCTAAAAATGTAGGTGTTATGTCTTAATAAATATACTGTACCAGATGGTTAACACTGCAATAGTTAAAAGAATTTATTTTATTGATTATTCATTTGATCTCCACATGAAATAACCAAGATAATAATAAAGAGAAAATACTTATTGTTTAAGTGACATTTATCATTTGCTAACATAAACACTGAAACCACTTATTTTCATGTCTGATTCTAGCAATATTATATTCTATTACTTGTTTGGAGGAATATGTGCGTATTCTTTAAAATGAACATTTTGGCTGGGCCTGTAATCCCAGCACTTTGGGAGGCCAAGGTGAACAGATTGCCTGAGTCCATGGGTTCGAGAACAGCCTGGGCAACTTGGCGAGACCTCATCTCTGTGATAAAAATTTTAAAAATTAGCCAAGTGTGGTAGTGTGTGTCTGTAGTTCTGGCTACTTGGATGGCTGAGGCAGAAGGATCGTTTGAACCCAACAGGTCGATGCTGGGGTGGCCGTGAGCTTACTACTGCACTCCAGCCTGGGCAACGGAGTGAGACTTCCAACTCAAAAAAAGAAAAATGAATATTTTAACTTATTGGCTTTAATTACTCATGGCCTTGCATTTTCTTCAATTTTCAGCAACTTATAGTTATAATCTAAGATAGAACATAGTTATATATTTAGGGTCATTGAATTTTATGCCACAGATTCATTCACAAATAAGTTCAATTATTTTATTCACATAAGGGTTGTTTATGACTGATTTTTGAAATATTTTATTTCCATCAAGATACAAAGTGAGTCATAACAGAGAATCTGGTGAATGCAAGCTGGTGATTTCTATGACTTTTGCCGATGATGCTGGAGAATACACTATTGTTATTCGTAATAAGCATGGAGAAACTTCTGCATCTGCTTCCTTGCTTGAAGAAGGTAAGTATAACTCTAAGTAGTTCCTATGTGCGTGATAAGAACTGAAAGATGGGCAAACAGCTGGGCCATTCATTTGCTCATAGATCTGTTGCTGTATCCTGGTTCTGACACTTTACCCCTGATCTCTTGGCTACAGCTAGATGGAAAATGTTTTGGATTACATGGACTCAAAAGCTAGAGAGGCACTAGACTTCTAAGGGTCTAGCAATAGTTTCTGCTTAGTGCATTTGTTTCTAGCATATAATGCCTCTGTAAATGTAGGGATTCTAAATCCCATTGCCTCCCAGGTCCGGGCAGATAACATTAGTGAGGGCAAAGAGGACATTGGCAAACTGGAAAGTACGTGCCTTTCCTCTAGGGGACAGTAGCTGTATTGTTGCAGGCAGGGGCCCAACCAGGCAGTCGCCAGGCTCAATGTTGCTGGAGTGCTGATACTTTAAAGAAAAGCATGAAGTCAGGATTTTCAATGTTTATAACTTGAAAAAACATGTAATAGCACTCGTGCCAAACTGTCCACATTTACAGTGAGCTTTAAATGTGGACAGTTATTTCTACCTAGCTGTTACAGCACTCAAGAGTCAGGAAGGTCAATGAATTGCTAAAAGCCATACAGCAAAATTAGGAAAACTTTTAGGGTAGATTCCTTCAAAACTGGCTGCTAATAAAAAAAAATTTCTACAATAGTAGTGACTGGGTTGACTTGTTGGTAAATTTGGTTTCAAAATTCAATCTAGTAAATATTTATGGAGCACTTTGGTAGTAGAAATTTGAAAAATGTAGCTTTTGGTTATTAACTTTTCCCACCATAGGTCTTGCCTGAATGAATAGTGGCATGAATGCTTTTTAATAAGAACGCCAAATTTTAACTTATGTTCTTAACTCCTAGCCGATTATGAGGCACTGATGAAGTCCCAGCAAGAAATGCTTTACCAGACACAAATGACTACATTTGTTCAAGAACCCAAAGTTGGAGAAGTAGCACCTGGATTTGTATACTCTGAGTATGAAAAAGAGTATGAAAAAGAACAGGCCTTAATTAGGAAGAAAATGGCCAAAGATACTGTAATGGTCAGAACTTTTGTAGAAGACCAGGTAAACATAACAATAATGACCAATTAAACCAATTATATGTTCTCCTACAATGCTCCTCTTTTTGTTTAATATTTCCATTTTCAAGCAATGAGATCAGGGTTAGATAACTATTGGTAGGTTCAAGTTCACTGCTGACAAGTTTCCTTAGTCTTCGTGGCATGTTGCACCTATGAGTTCAGAAGTAGGGATTGCGTATATACAACAAAATATGACTTTAGACATAAGGATTATATATATTCAGGAAAAGACAAATTTTAGCTTAACTAGTTCATTAATGCTGAGATCCCTTCATCTGTGTGATAAACATCCTAAATGTAACTGTTACTCTTGGGATACTATTTTATTCAAGATGCCACGGCATTCACTGGCAAAGATGATTGTAATACAGATTAAAACCAAAAAAACACAAATTTCTTCTAGATTTTTCTCCCAGTTGAAAACCTCAACAATCCTAATGCATATCCTTAATAAACTAATAAATATCCTTAAATAATTTTTATCAGTGAGGATATATCTTTTAATAAACCACCATCTTTTTACTTGCATAGGAATTTCATATTTCTTCCTTTGAAGAGAGACTTATCAAAGAAATTGAATACAGAATAATAAAGACCACATTAGAAGAACTTCTTGAAGAAGATGGAGAAGAAAAGATGGCAGTTGATATTTCTGAATCTGAAGCTGTTGAATCAGGATTTGATTTAAGAATCAAGAATTACAGAATTCTTGAGGGGATGGGTGTCACTTTTCATTGCAAGATGTCTGGATATCCATTGCCCAAGGTAAAATTTAAACATTCATTATATCTCTGTACCATAATAAAGATACAAGTAGGGTACAATATAACTATTTTATGTCAACTTTATTCACATATGCATGTTATTCTTTGCAGATTGCATGGTACAAAGATGGCAAGCGCATCAAACATGGAGAAAGATATCAAATGGATTTTCTACAAGATGGCAGAGCTAGCCTGCGTATACCTGTTGTTCTTCCAGAAGATGAAGGAATCTATACCGCATTTGCCAGCAACATTAAAGGAAATGCAATTTGCTCAGGGAAGTTGTATGTGGAGCCCGCTGCACCGCTTGGTGCTCCAACTTACATACCCACGCCGGAACCAGTGAGCAGAATCAGGTAAGACTCGTTATAATTTGGGTTGGTTAGTATTTAAATTGTTTTAAAACATCAAATATCCCAGTAGAAAATTGCTATAATGTACAAAAATAAAATTGGGAGCTCAGCACAGAAACTTATCATTGGCAATACCAACAACTGCCAAGAGTTTTTATTTTTGTCCCCATGTAAGTTTAGCAAATAATTTTTAATCAGCATAGCATACTATTCATTTTCCTAGTGCTGCAGCTAATATAACAATAGTTCTTATTTATTTTACACCTGAATTCTACATATGTAAATTTATATAACAACTCTGCAATAAATAGGTGATTATTACTATTTTGGAAATAGGAACACCGGGGATCTGGGAACCTTTGAAAATTGCCTTGGTCCAACCGGTTTATATGTGATGGGGCCAACATTCAAAATCTAAGCCAGTCTAGTTGCAATGTGTAGATAAACGTTTTGTTTTGCTTTCACATATAGTTTGTTTTTCCTCCTCTTAGATAAAAAGAATATATTCTTTTTCTGTAGATTTATTGATTGGTTTATTTAATCAACCAACATTTATTAAGATGTTTTGGTAGTTGAACCAAAAATGTGTAGTGATTAATTAAATCTAAGCAGTGAGGAAAAAACAGTATTAAAAATTGTTCCAAGATTTGGAGCTGGGTACCTGAATGTATAAAATTACTACTGACTGAGATTGAGAATATAAGAACGCAGCTTTCGAAGCATAGCAATATATTCTATTTTGGATTCCAGTGAGTTTGAGGTACCTTCTAACACACGCAAAAAGTTAATTCAAAAATAACATTAACAAGTAAGACAGAAAAAAGGTTTGTTTTGTGAATGTTTTTGTGCTTCATGGAAATATTCTGCTTGGCTTTGTTTTTCAGATCTATCTCTCCACGTTCAGTGAGCAGGTCTCCTATACGCATATCTCCTGCAAGGATGTCCCCTGCACGGATGTCCCCTGCACGGATGTCCCCTGCAAGGATGTCCCCTGGACGTAGGCTGGAGGAAACAGATGAGTCACAACTTGAGAGACTGTATAAGCCAGTCTTTGTGTTAAAACCTGCTTCTTTCAAATGTTTAGAAGGACAAACTGCCAGATTTGACTTAAAAGTTGTGGGCAGACCTATGCCAGAGACGTTCTGGTTTCATGATGGTAAGTATGATACGTTTTTGCTCACAAATCATTAAAATACAAAAATAAGGTTATGTGTGTGTCTAACATTTTTTAGAAAACTATTTTAAAATCTGTTCTCTTTTTAACTTATATTTTTACAGGCCAGCAAATTGTCAATGATTATACCCATAAAGTAGTAATTAAAGAAGATGGCACTCAGTCACTGATTATTGTCCCTGCAACACCCAGTGATTCTGGGGAATGGACTGTGGTTGCCCAAAATAGGGCAGGCAGATCTTCAATTTCAGTGATGCTGACTGTAGAAGGTAAAATAAAACAAAATAAAAGTAAAGATATTACCTTATCATTTGGGTTAGAAACAGATATTTCAGCCCTACTCTTAATCGTAACCTTTCTTTTTCAGCTGTGGAACATCAGGTAAAACCAGTGTTTGTGGAAAGATTGAAAAATCTCAATGTAAAGGAGGGTTCTCGACTTGAAATGAAAGTCAGAGCTACGGGTAACCCAAACCCTGACATTGTATGGTTGAAAAACAGTGACATTATTGTCCCTCATAAATATCCAAAAATCAGGTAAGTTTGCTTGCAAATAACAAAACTAAACTCATTTTTAAAATCCAGTAACCAAGGAAGTAATACTACTACTATATCAATGATTATTTTTCACTTTTTATAGAATTGAGGGAACCAAGGGAGAAGCTGCCCTTAAAATCGATTCTACTGTCAGCCAAGATTCGGCCTGGTATACTGCAACTGCTATTAATAAAGCTGGCCGAGACACTACAAGATGCAAAGTAAATGTTGAAGTTGAGTTTGCAGAGCCTGAACCAGAGAGAAAATTAATCATCCCACGAGGGACATACAGAGCAAAGGAGATTGCAGCCCCAGAACTGGAGCCTCTCCATTTGCGATATGGTCAAGAACAATGGGAAGAGGGTGACCTCTATGACAAAGAAAAACAGCAGAAACCATTTTTCAAGAAAAAACTCACTTCCTTAAGACTCAAGCGCTTTGGGCCTGCCCACTTTGAATGCAGGCTAACACCCATTGGTGACCCAACAATGGTAGTGGAATGGCTCCATGATGGAAAGCCACTTGAAGCAGCCAACAGGCTCCGTATGATCAATGAATTCGGGTACTGCAGCCTTGATTATGCAGTTGCATATTCCAGAGACAGTGGTATCATTACTTGCAGAGCCACAAACAAATATGGAACAGATCATACATCTGCTACCCTTATCGTCAAAGATGAGAAAAGTCTTGTGGAAGAATCACAATTGCCTGAGGGTAGGAAAGGCTTACAACGAATTGAAGAATTAGAGAGAATGGCTCATGAAGGAGCACTTACAGGTGTAACCACAGATCAGAAAGAAAAGCAAAAGCCAGACATTGTCTTGTTCCCAGAGCCAGTAAGAGTACTTGAAGGGGAGACTGCAAGATTCCGCTGCCGAGTAACAGGCTATCCTCAGCCCAAGGTCAACTGGTACCTCAATGGACAACTCATTCGCAAAAGCAAACGGTTCCGAGTGCGCTATGATGGCATTCATTACCTGGATATTGTGGACTGCAAGTCATACGATACAGGCGAAGTAAAGGTCACCGCAGAAAACCCTGAAGGTGTCATAGAGCATAAAGTGAAACTGGAAATCCAACAAAGGGAAGACTTTAGGTCTGTCCTTAGGCGAGCTCCTGAACCAAAGCCCGAGTTTCATGTACATGAACCAGGAAAGCTTCAGTTTGAAGTACAAAAAGTAGACAGACCTGTTGACACCACCGAAACCAAAGAAATTGTGAAGTTGAAAAGAGCTGAGAGAATCACCCATGAAAAAGTTCCTGAAGAGTCAGAAGAGCTACGCAGTAAATTCAAGCGCAGAACGGAAGAGGGATATTATGAAGCCATCACTGCTGTAGAGCTCAAGTCTCGGAAGAAAGATGAATCCTATGAAGAGCTCCTCAAAAAGACAAAAGATGAACTTCTCCACTGGACCAAAGAGTTAACTGAGGAGGAAAAGAAAGCCCTTGCCGAAGAAGGCAAAATCACTATTCCAACTTTTAAGCCTGATAAAATTGAACTAAGTCCTAGTATGGAGGCTCCCAAAATCTTTGAAAGAATCCAAAGTCAAACAGTGGGCCAAGGATCTGATGCACACTTCCGGGTCAGAGTTGTGGGGAAACCAGACCCTGAATGCGAATGGTACAAAAACGGTGTCAAAATCGAACGGTCTGACCGAATCTACTGGTATTGGCCCGAAGACAATGTTTGTGAACTAGTCATAAGAGATGTGACTGCTGAGGACTCTGCCAGCATCATGGTAAAAGCTGTCAATATAGCTGGAGAAACCTCAAGTCATGCATTCTTACTTGTCCAAGGTAATTTGAATGTCTCTCACTTGATGAATCTGTCTTTGTACCCATGAATATCCATTAGCATATTTCTTTTAATTTTCTTTTCCCATTTCACAGATTGTGAATTTAATATAATGTACTTTTTCTTCCCCTTTTTCTTGTAGCCAAGCTATCGATCACTTTTACACAGGAATTACAAGATGTTGTTGCTAAGGAAAAAGACACCATGGCAACCTTTGAATGTGAAACTTCAGAGCCATTTGTCAAAGTGAAGTGGTATAAAGATGGTATGGAGGTTCATACAGGAGATAAATATAGGATGCACTCTGACAGAAGGGTTCACTTCCTCTCTATACTGACCGTTGACACATCTGATGCTGAAGACTATAGCTGTGTACTTGTGGAAGATGAAGATGTCAAAACAACAGCTAAACTTATTGTCGAAGGTAGTAAATAACGGTTTCATTGTTTACTTACTTTTGAAAGTCACCCTAAGTATGTGATAAAATTAGTTTGCAGTTTTTTTCATAAAAATAATTATTTGGGAATTGGATATGAGCTTCATAACCAGAATCATGAATTTATGTTCCTAATTAAGAATACTGACAATTTTGATTTTTTAAAGTAATATTTTATTGATGTCTAGCTTTTAAGTTTTTATTGAACTGTAACTCTCTGCTTTCAAAAATAATTTAAAAATCAAAATAACTTTTTAATTGAAGGTTTATTTCTCAGCCCATCAGCAGTTAGATATTAAGAATAGTTCTAATAGTATGAGGAGATGGATATACAAGGCATTGCCTGTCTCCTAGGTCCAGATGCATGACTCTTCAGAGAAATTGATTTCTCTTTCTCTTATAATTCAGGTGCAGTTGTTGAGTTTGTGAAAGAACTTCAGGACATAGAAGTTCCAGAATCATATTCAGGAGAATTAGAATGTATTGTATCTCCAGAAAATATAGAAGGCAAATGGTATCACAATGATGTGGAGCTTAAATCCAATGGCAAGTACTCAATTACATCTCGCCGTGGACGTCAGAACCTCACAGTCAAGGATGTAACCAAAGAGGACCAGGGAGAATATAGCTTTGTCATTGACGGGAAAAAGACAACCTGTAGACTAAAGATGAGACGTAAGTCCTCCTGTTCCTGTCAGTCTGCAGTGAGCCTCATTTTGATTTATTGATAAAAATGATCTTAACATTCTTCTCCCCCTCATATTTCACAGCCCGCCCCATTGCTATACTGCAAGGACTTAGTGATCAAAAAGTCTGTGAGGGTGACATTGTTCAACTTGAAGTTAAAGTCTCCTTAGAAAATGTGGAAGGCGTCTGGATGAAAGATGGCCAGGAAGTGCAGCCTAGTGACAGGGTTCACATTGTGATAGACAAACAATCTCATATGCTGCTCATTGAAGACATGACTAAGGAAGATGCTGGAAGTTACTCCTTCACCATCCCAGCCCTTGGGCTCTCCACCAGTGGGCGTGTCTCTGTCTATAGTGAGTGTTACTTGTACAGTTTTATGTTTACACCATCAATAGAGGTAAAGAACTTTAATGAGCAGAAATTTTAAATTTTACTTTAAAAATTCATATTCATGATTTTGTTTTTGTGTGTGTGGTTTTGCAGGCGTTGAAGTGGTTACACCTCTAAAAGATGTTAATGTGATTGAGGGTACCAAGGCTGTGCTCGAATGTAAGGTCTCAGTCCCTGATGTGACTTCTGTTAAATGGTACTTAAATGATGAGCAAATCAAGCCTGATGACCGTGTGCAAGCCATTGTCAAAGGCACTAAGCAGCGACTAGTGATTAACCGAACTCATGCTTCAGATGAAGGCCCTTACAAGCTGATGGTTGGCAGAGTTGAAACCAGCTGTAATCTTTCTGTAGAAAGTACGGATTCTTCCATTTAACTAATAATTATTTTAAGAATTCTGTTTTCCCGGTGTAATATTAACCAAATGATTGTTTTATTTTTTCCCCCAGAAATTAAAATTATTAGAGGTCTTCGTGACCTTACCTGTACAGAAACTCAAAATGTGGTCTTCGAGGTTGAGCTGTCCCACTCAGGAATTGATGTCTTGTGGAACTTCAAGGACAAGGAAATCAAACCCAGTCCTAAATATAAAATTGAAGCTCATGGAAAAATATATAAGTTGACAGTTCTAAATATGATGAAGGATGATGAAGGAGAATATACATTTTATGCTGGAGAAAACATGACTTCTGGGAAACTTACTGTGGCAGGTTGGTATATTGATCATTTAGCATAAGTTCTTGTGACAGGAGATTGTTTTAGTTTAAGAAATTGTAGACGGGCTCGGTGGCTCAGCCTGTAATCCCACGCCTTTGGGAGGCTGAGGTGAGTGGATTGCCTGAGCCCGCGGGTTCGAGACCCACCTGGGCAACTTGGCGAGACCTCATCTCTACAATAAATCAAAATTAGCCGGGTGTGGTAGCGCGCGCCTGTAGTTCCAGCTACTTGGAAGGCTGAGGCGGAAGGATCGCCGGACCCCAGCAGGCGAGGTTGCGGTGGCCGGGAGCGGCCACTGCACTCCAGACTGGGTGACAGAGTGAGACTCCAACTCAAAAAAAAAAAGAAATTGTGGTCCATTTCTTCCCCAAATTCCCATCAGTTTCCCACTTCCTTGCCTCTGCTGTTCTGTAAGCCAATAGTTCCCTCAACACTGTACCCACCGGCCTCAGGTACAAATGTTCCTCAGACCTACTTCAGATGCCACCTTCTCCATAAAGCTTTCCTCAGTCTCCTCATTTATACAGGATCTCTTCCTCTTCCAACCTCAGCATCATGTTATGTGTCTTTCATGACTTTTATCATATACTTGTCTTTTTTCCTGTTTTCTCTTTCTAGACCAGAGTATAAACTCCCAAAATCTGGAGTTGCTTCTTTTTCTTTGCGTACACCAATATATTACTGAATTGATCAATAAATGTTTACTGAATTGAACTTTACTTAAATCTTCTTACTGTAAAGAGTTATTTCTTTTTTAAGCACTCTTGCTTCTTCAAGCTCTGTTTCTTTTATTTCCTTCATACTTGTTAACAAACCCAATGAAAGTTTTTAAAACTACAACTCAGTATAGCTGTGCATCTCTTAGGACATGAAGTAGAAATAAGACCACTGTCATTCCACAGTAATTCTTAGCTTTACAATGAAAAATCAAAGTGTAAACCAATTGTCAACACCAAAAAAATAGAAGTCAGCATTCATTTTTGAGGTTCATTATGATTTAAATATTGAGGTGTGGAGATATTACATTTAGATTAAATTTTGTTGGCCATTACATCTGGTATATAAGCAAGTAATATGATAATGGTATGTCTTACTTGGCGTGAAAATTTCATGGTTTAGATACTTTATTACATTAAAATATTTCCTTGGAGATTTTATCATGAAAAGACTTCTAGAACAAAATTTCAGATTCTGTACTTTTATACACTTAATGTATGCTACATTTATTTAAATGCATGAAAACAAGGATAGACTGAGTCCTGATCTTATTTCATCTAACGTTTTTAAACCACCTACTGTAGGCCTGACTCTACGAACTCAGGACACAAAAATAAATAAGGAATGACATTTTTTTCTGTAGGAATTCAGTTTAGATAGGATAGATACATAAGCAACTAACTTGTTAAAGCAGTAATTATTTCTGCCAGTGGATAATGGAAGTGGAGGCAATGGGGAAATTTTTTATCGAGGGGAAGAAATGCGTCAACGGTGATTCTTAGTATATAAGAATCCCTAATCCTAAAGAAATACTGATGATTTGGACATTTTGTGAGCAAATTTCTTCTCAGTCAGGTATCAGACACACTCCTGGGAAATAACCTTTAAAAGAAAAAGTAGAATACTTTTGAAGAAGGAGTTGAATTTGAGGCTATGCATGTCATATGCTGTGCATTATGGTTCTGAGAATTCCATATGAACTTAACAGTTGCTTTTCCTTTGCAAAATTTTCCTTTGTCTGGTTTTTTCCTTGGTTATCAGGCATAAATACTTACCCTAAGGGATTTCTGTGCTACTTTCTCCATACAGATAAAATTAACCTTTTTTAGACTTTTTGTGATTTCAAAATCAAGTTTTTTAAATTTAATATTTCATTTTAGTTATGCAAAGATTGCCTTATTATGTGCATATTTTTAAAAGACTCACACTATACTTCTCTTGTTCTAAAGGAGGGGCCATCTCCAAGCCACTCACAGATCAGACTGTTGCTGAATCCCAGGAAGCTGTATTTGAATGTGAAGTTGCCAACCCAGATTCCGAAGGCGAATGGCTGAGGGATGGCAAACACCTACCACTGAGCAACGCCGTCAGAAGTGAATCTGATGGCCACAAAAGGAGACTTATCATTGCTGCCACCAAATTAGATGACATTGGAGAATACACCTACAAGGTGGCCACCTCCAAAACATCTGCCAAACTCAAAGTTGAAGGTCAGTGATACTATTTGTCCTTTTCAAAGCATATTATGCTCTTGATCATTTTAAAAGGCAACTCGTATGACCATTTTGGATACTGTAAATCTTCATTTTATAAAATCATTATAAATTCTCTAAACTTTCTTTATGAACCATATACCACAAAGTACAAAATTGCTTATCAAATGTGTTTATGTGAAAAGGTCATCTCTTAGCTCTGTGAAATAGTGAAATCAGATACTCTGACAGTGGCCCCTCTCACCCTACTCCCATCAGTCTGTTCTGCTATTAGTCAATGACTGTGCAAGCTTCATCCCATTCCAGTGTAGAAAAATCATTGCACCAAGTACATGTCCAACTGGATCACAGGTTTTCCCACAATTTCAAGATGTCCTTTTTTTGGGGAGGGTTAGAGTCTCACTCTGTCGCCCAAGCTGGATGTCTTTTAAAACAGAGATGCTGCATAACTGCAAAATATTTGTTAACCATTCTTTTGAAGATAACTGGGCAGTGATCTTATTTAGGACTTTTTTTCCTGGATGATCCCATTATATTTTCTAAAACAATCACACATTTGTCTTCAGCTGTCAAAATTAAGAAGACTCTGAAGAACCTCACAGTGACAGAAACACAGGATGCTGTTTTCACTGTCGAGTTGACACATCCTAATGTCAAAGGTGTCCAGTGGATCAAAAATGGAGTTGTGCTGCAATCCAATGACAAGTATGATATCTCAGTCAAAGGAACAACTTACTCACTGAGGATTAAAAATTGTGCCATCGTGGATGAGTCTGTTTATGGCTTCAGGCTTGGAAGACTGGGAGCCAGTGCCAGACTTCACGTTGAGAGTAAGTTGATATAGAAATGCTTTACAAGTAGCCAACCCATGGTTACTGTTCAGTTAACTGTATCACTGAATTGCTCCAACTTTCCTCTTAGCTGTCAAGATCATTAAAAAGCCAAAGGATGTGACCGCCTTGGAAAATGCCACCGTTGCCTTTGAAGTTAGTGTTTCCCATGACACTGTTCCAGTAAAGTGGTTCCATAAGAATGTGGAGATTAAGCCAAGCGATAAACACAGATTGGTCTCAGAAAGGAAGGTCCACAAGCTGATGCTGCAGAATATTGCCCCCTCAGATGCCGGGGAATATACCGCTGTTGTGGGGCAGCTGGAATGCAAAGCAAAGCTGTTTGTGGAGAGTAAGTACTAGGCAGTCCCTGTGGT
Organism: Cephalopachus bancanus; assembly: GCA_027257055.1. Taxonomy (NCBI): domain Eukaryota; kingdom Metazoa; phylum Chordata; class Mammalia; order Primates; family Tarsiidae; genus Cephalopachus; species Cephalopachus bancanus. The sequence goes on from JAPVLO010000204.1 coordinate 9,887,586, forward strand.
CCCTCCTTTGATGATCCCCATATGCTCATTTTTTTTTGGCTTCATCTGTTTTATTTTTATTTTTTTACTTTTTATTTTTGAGTTGGAGTCTCACTCTGTTGCCCAGGCTGGAGTGCAGTGGTGGACTCACGGCCACCCTAATGTCGACCTGCTGGGCTCCGGTGATCCTCCCGGCTCAGCCTTCCAAGTAGCCGGAACTACAAGCGCACGCTACCACACCCAGCTAATTTTTTATTTTTATTTTTATTGTAGAGATGAGGTCTTGCCAAGTTGCCCAGGCTAGTCTCGAACCCGCGAGCTCAGGCAATCCACTTGCCTTGGCGTCCCAAAGTGCTGAGCCCGGCCCAAGTCCGGCCTGTTTTATTTTTTTGATAAACTATATTAACTAAGTGCACTCTCATTTTCCCCAGCATTACATATTACAAAAACCATGAAAAGTATTGAGGTGCCGGAGACCAAAACTGCCTCCTTTGAGTGTGAGGTGTCCCACTTCAATGTCCCATCCATGTGGCTGAAGAATGGTGTGGAGATTGAGATGAGTGAAAAGTTTAAGATAGTTGTGCAGGGAAAACTCCACCAGCTGATCATCATGAACACCAGCACAGAGGACTCAGCGGAATACACGTTTGTCTGCGGCAATGACCAAGTCAGCGCCACTCTGACAGTGACCCGTAAGTAAAAATTTAAAAAATCTATACGAGTGTGTGTGTGTATATAAACATTATATATATATATATAATATTCAGTAGACTCATTGTTATTCTACATCCTATACTTTGCTGACTACTCAAAAATTCACTCAAAAATTGTTGATCGAAATATCTACTATGTGTTCATGCTTAATTAAGCACAAACATCTCCACCTGGATAAAATTTCCCAAACGGCGTAGCACCGAACGGCTGCCTGGAAAGGTACTCCAGTGTCTCTTATTTGATCTTTCTGTTCCCCTGTCAGTAGGCGTTGTTCTGTCTAGGAGTATATAGAATATATCAACGCTCTGAACTGTAGTCACCTCAACAGATGTACTAAAAGCATTCCCGGTTTTCATTCTGCACCTGTTATAATCCATATTGTATTTACATAAAGTCTCCTTGGATGTTTTTCCTTTTCCTCTTTGCAGCAATCATGATTACATCTATGCTGAAGGACATCAATGCTGAAGAAAAAGATACCATTACCTTTGAGGTGACAGTGAACTATGAAGGCATCTCTTACAAATGGCTGAAGAATGGTGTGGAAATCAAATCAACTGACAGATGCCAGATGAGAACCAAAAAACTCACACACTCACTGAACATCAGGAATGTTCACTTTGGGGATGCTGCTGACTATACCTTTGTGGCTGGAAAAGCTACATCGACAGCCACTCTTTATGTGGAAGGTATGGCTTCATAAATGTCTATAGAAAAAAAAGTCAAACATGCTATATAAAATGTGGATAAATAAATGCAGAATATCTGTATAATGGGATATTATTCAGCAAAAAAGGAAGTATTAGTACAATTCAACAACATGTATGAACCTTGAAAATGTTATGCTAAGTGGAAAAAGCCTGCCCCAAAGACCTTATATTGTATGATTCTATTTCCATGAAGTGTCCAGAATATGCAAATCTATGGAGACATGGATTTGTGGTTGCCTAAATCTGGGGGGGGATGAAGGCAAATGTATAGGGGGTAATGGCTAAAGGGTACATGATTTCCTTTTGGAAAAATGAGGATGTTTTAAAATTATGGTGATGACTGCACAACTCTGAATATACTGAAAGCCATTTAATTGTATACTTTAAATGAGTGAATTTCACAGTATGTGAGTTCTATTTCAATAAAGCTTTTAAATGTTAGCCTTTTTATGTGCTGTTTTCCAGCTCGCCATATAGAATTCAGGAAACACATTAAGGACATTAAGGTTCTTGAAAAGAAGCGAGCCCTGTTTGAGTGTGAAGTTTCTGAACCCGACATCACTGTACAGTGGATGAAAGATGGCCAGGAACTACAGATCGCAGACAGGTCAGTTGTGTTATCCTGCTAACATTTCAGTAATTCCCAGTTTTCTCCAAATCATCATACACTAAATTCTCATGTCCATTTTACCCACAGAATAAAGATTCAGAAGGAGAAATATGTCCATCGCCTTCTGATCCCGTCCACTCGGATGTCCGATGCCGGGAAGTACACAGTGGTGGCCGGAGGCAACATGTCGACCGCTAATCTCTTCGTAGAGGGCAGAGATGTTCGCATCCGAAGTATTAAAAAGGAGGTTCAGGTACTGTCTCTATACTGAATTTTTTGAAAAATCATCAATAGTCTCTAATGTTTTACATTTTTATATAAAAGTTATCAAAGCTCACATCGCTGAACTGTAATCATCTCAGTAGGTTACTAAAAACATTTGATACTTTTACCTATAAAATTTTACATTATTTTAATTTTTTTAACCACAGTCTTTTACAAAATGTAATCAGTTAATTCCTACTCAACTTAGACTCTCTTATGCTGACATCAATTTAGTCACAGTTTCCACTCAGGGAATAAGTATGTCCTTCGCAGCTGTCTAAATAGTTTAATTAAAGCAGCTGTAAAAACTTCATCGTCTAATAAATGGCTACTTGCCAAGCAGCACCAACCAGAAAAGAATTGAAATGTAAATTGTGATGTTCACACATCAATTAGAATTCAGGAAATATAGAACAAGGTGACATTTTCTCAGATGATTTCTATCTACGGAGAGGCAGGTATGAAAGGTCTTAGTGACTGGAAACACTTCCTATGAGGTCTGAGAGGAAGCCCAGACTAGGCCATGCTAGTTTCCTGGCAAGAATGCTGGGAAAATACTTTTGCTCTCAGCTCTATCTGCAGAACTAGGCCTCATGGGTGCCAGTCTCCCCAAATGACACAATGGAGGCAAGCTGTCTAGAGAAATGCCTTTTGAGTTCAACTTCATTGTATTGCTCATCCAAAGAGAACCAAGCTTGAGAGACCTTAGGTCATAATGAAAAAGCCTTCACTGAGGACTCAGGTAGTCTAGATGTGTCTTCCATCTTTTATTTTTCAATTCTGAACTTCAGTTTTCTCACTTTCAAAACGAGAATAATAATTCCTTCTTGGCCCATAAAGTTATTGTTCATATATGAAATCAATTTGAATAGTAACTTAAAAGAACTTTGTCGATAATAAAAAAAAAACCCAGATGGAAAGTATCATTATTTCTATTATTATTAAGAAGCAAACATTTAAGGATGAAATCATTGTCTCATTGGGGCTACAAGTCTGAGCATGATATTCTACAGGAGAAGTTAGTGTACAGCTTGTTCCAAGACTAGGCAGGAAAAATCAGAATGTGCTATTACTAGCAAACTTCTTATATCATAATGTGTAGGTATTTGCATGCTTTTCATCAGAACAGTTTTAGAAATGGGTTAACTGAGAGAAAACCAGGGTTTCAATTTTTTATTTTCTGCTGTTCAATCAACAGGTTATTGAGAAACAGCGTGCTGTCGTTGAGTTTGAGGTTAACGAAGATGATATTGATGCCCACTGGTACAAAGATGGCATTGAAATCAATTTCCAAGTTCAAGAACGACATCAGTATGTAGTAGAGAGAAGAATTCACCGGATGTTTATCTCTGAGACCAGACATAGTGATGCAGGCGAATACACCTTTGTGGCAGGGAGGAACAGGAGTTCTGTCACTCTCTATGTCAATGGTATGTAGAGACAGATTTTGACATAGTTTGTAGCTCCGTTTAGAATAATAATCCTTTTTAGGTCACTAAACTCTGGTAGTTCCTGGACAATTTCTAAAGAACCTGTGGTATTTACATGGTTGTGGCTACATTTATTTTCACGTTATACCCATAGAAAAGGGAGGGCAGCTGTTAGGAGAACTATTGAGATGTCATTTCCTGAAAGTACCTAATGGCCCGATCCTCATTCCGTTGATCAACACTATTGAAGATCCATTGTGTGTCAATTATAATATATCTAAATGAGTTTCTAACTGTTTTAGTTCTCAGCCCTCTGCCCTGAGGCTGCTTAAGTACTAGCAGCACTACTGAGTGATAGGGACATTTCCAGCCTCTGGTGTGGAGTGCCTGGGAGAACTCAAAGCCCACAGGCAACATGGAGCTAGGTCCTCTCTGCCCAAAGCTCTAAGACCAGGGTCTTTTACTTTAGGGAGAGAATTTCACATGCTACCAAGCACACCTGAGGAGCCCCCTAAACAGTCCTCAGGGGAGTGCCATTAAACCTCTGCTTTCCTCATTAGAAACCTTAAGACTGAGTTTGAGGCTGGCCTTGATCTGAGTCTAACCTAAACACACAGAGAAAAATGGAACCTCCCTCCCTAATCCTTATCTTGGACTGTATCTTTCCAAACAAAATACCCTTGAAGCAGATGCAGGAACACTAAGGGTAATCTCAAGATTCCCAAAGCTGAATCATACTGCCAACATTCCCTGGGACCCTAGAGGACCAAAAGGCCATGGCATTCAGTTATTATTATCTCTGTTTTAGTAGTGGAGAAACAGGCACAGAGAAGTAAAGGTCTTTTCTCTGGTTGTGTCAGAAATCAGCCTCACGAACTACTCGGGTCCCCTTATTCATCACAACACTAAGGATATGCTTTAGTTAGCATCACAGGAAAGCTGACTTTTGTTAAATCTACCTAACTGCATTTTACTAGATCTAAAATAATATTCATTTATTCCTTCAATAATTACTGATTGCATTTCACTGGCATCAGTATATAATGAAATAACTATAACATATACACAAATACTTGCAAAGCAAACAAACTTGAATGAGATGCGCCTCCTCACCCCATGATTTGCCCAAATGACTTTTAAAAATAGGTAGTACGTGGGGGGAGGGGAAGGGAGGGTGGGACTAATGGTAGTAAACATCTGTCTGGGGACAGGGAGACCCCTGTTATGAACAAGGGGGCCTAAATGAAGCATATTTGTATACCTAACCCTTAACTATACCCCACATCATAATAAAAAATATTGACTTAAAAAAAAAATAGGTAGTACGTGGAAATTATTCCAGAATTCTTTCAAGAATGCATTGCTTTGCCCTTCCTCAATCAGGAATTGTTGTAATCATATTATATTGAGGAATGCAATATGCCCCCAAATATCAAAAATATATTTCTGAAACTATTCCTTCTACTTGAGGACACAATTCCAAGTGTTTCTTCCTTATTAGCATAACTAATGTTCTAGTATTCTGAGGCAAATAAAAGATACCACAGTTCCAAAGTTTTGTTTCTGGACATGTAATCACCAGCAACAGATTAATATAGAGATTTGTGTGCTCTCCTGTGTTTTTTTACACTTTTTCATGGACTATTTGTTGTCATTTATTCTAGCCCCAGAACCACCCCAAGTTCTGCAGGAGCTCCAGCCTGTTACTGTGCAGTCTGGCAAGCCTGCTCGCTTCTGTGCCGTGATATCTGGCAGACCACAGCCCAAAATTTCCTGGTACAAAGAAGAACAGCTGCTTTCCACTGGCTTCAAGTGCAAATTTCTTCATGATGGGCAAGAGTACACGCTTTTGCTAATTGAAGCCTTCCCAGAGGATGCGGCTGTCTACACCTGTGAAGCCAAGAATGACTATGGAATTGCCACAACATCAGCTTCACTTTCAGTGGAAGGTAGGAATGCCTTGCTACTTCCCAGCTTAAAATAAAACCTTGGAAGCCAACTTTTCTGTTCTCCCAGTGCATTTAAAAACACAATTTGGAGCTCATAAAAGTAGATTGCTGCTCAACTTTGAAGGCACTCGTCTGTGAAATAAATTGAGATAAATCTACATGTTCCCTTATGTGAAGTCTCTGTGGTGACTTAATCATGACAAATCTTGTGGTTTCTTTCTTTAGTTCCAGAAGTTGTGTCTCCAGATCAGGAAATGCCAGTTTATCCTCCTGCTATCATCACCCCACTTCAGGACACCATCACTTCCGAAGGACAGCCAGCCCGGTTTCAATGCAGGGTTTCTGGAACAGGTAGGTTTATGAGCAAAGGCATTGCTAATATTTGCAAAGAATTATGTGGGAAAAATTCTCTATTTCCTCCATCTCTCATGCATAATTTGAAGCTTAATGGGAATCTAGCAGAAGATGTACTTGAATTATTGAATCAAGAATTAGAACAGTGTTTTTCACTCTTGATTTGGACCCTTAGAAATGATTAAGATTTTATGTTATGTGTTTTTTTTATCACAATAAAAAATTAATCAGTGTTTTCCGTTAATCTTCAAAAAAGTCGTGTTCCTTATATGATTGCAGTTGCACTCTATCTCTTGATTGACAAAAACTATTATTATTGGGTTAATTATAATAGCATCTACATATGTTTCAAAAGAAAGTCCATTTATATGTAAGACATTCAGTCTATGGTCAGTATTTGTGTGAAAGGTATATTCCTTTGGAAGGCAGTATCCTGTGCTGGTCAAAAGCAGGGGTTCTATCGTCTAAGAGACTGTATTTGAGTCTTCAGTGTGTGACCTTAGGCAAACATGATTTCTCTGGTTCTCTTTCTCTCAAGAATACCGAGAGCATTCATTGCTTTACATCTTACAATGTACATTTCATGAGGGCCGGGATTTTGAATTAGTACCTAAACTTGGTGCCTGAAAAGCAGTAGCTACTAGAAAGTAAACTCTATAAGAGCAAGGAGAGGGATTCTTGCCCTAGATTAGCACTGGGTACCTAGTAGATACTCAAGAAGTAATTGTTGATTGGCCAAATGAATGATTGTTAGACAGCTAATACTAATCACAAGATTACTGTCAGGATTAAGTTAGATAACCCAGGTCAGCACATAGCACATTGCCCATCACATAGTAATCGCTCACTCAGAATTAGCTGCTGCCATTTTTAATTGGGGCATGCTTCCCAAACACCACCAGTTCTTTCCCGCATCCCAGGGATATGAGACTTTGGTAGAATGAGACAATATAGGTAGAGCAACTTCAAGCCAGTTAGGATTACAGACAGACCTCAGATAAAGACAAAATAAATCAAATGGATAAATGATTCATTTATCCCAAATGAAAATCATTTCCTCATTTTCTTGGCTTTTGTATACCACCAACCATAAGGGATATTCTCAAAATTTGGGCATTTCTTATTACTCTTAAAAAGTTTTATTTTGTTTATTATGCTTCTCCCATCAGTTTATAAGCCAATCTCTACCAATAGCCAAGAGCTACTTCTTCTAAACGGGTTCATATTTCAACAATTCTCTGACCCAGTGATTTCCTTCTTGGGGAGACAGATGGTGATCTAGAAATCAAACAGATCTGTTAGATTTTATGAGCATCATTAAAGGATGTAATGTATGTAAAGCACCTATAGGCGTGGCGGCTAAGTGACTGGCACTCAATATATCCATTTTATTATAGCCTTAGAGTGGAATTATATAAACATAAAAGTTTAGTATTAGGAGACGAATATGGACAAATACCTTAGACTGTGTACTTAAGCACAGTGTTCGAGAAATACTGAATATCAATAAATAAGGACTTATTTGATAACATTTTCCTAACATAATATAAAAATATTTTAAAAAATCAAATTCACTAAAACTACACTAATATGTCTTGAACATATGAGAAGGGCCCCCAAAATCCAGAATTTATTCATTAAAAAATTGCGTATTTATTTTTGCATGTTTAAACTTCAGTCACCTTCCAAGTAGTCTCCGTTTGATGCAATACACCTATCAAGACACTTTTTCTACTGCTCAAAACAGTTTTTGAGCTCATCAATTTTGATGTCTTTTACTGCTTCGGCCTTTTTTTAAATCGTTTGTATCATCTCTTGTACATCAGCAAAACACGTCCCTTTGAGTAGTTTTTCATCCAGAGAAACAGAAAAATGTCCCTCGGGGCGAGATTGGGTGAATAGGGTGGGGAGGGCAAGGGGGCCGAGCTGGTTCTGGTCAAAAACTGCTGAATGCGCAGCGCGATGTGGGCAAGTGAGCTCGTCAATTATCCTTCATGAAATGGGCAAATGTATTGAAAGAATATCCAAACAAAATTCGCTGAATCCAGACGCAACCTCTCACAACAACACTAGCTGGTACACTGATGTACCTAGAACACTTACATAGCAGGGGAAGCCTGTACTACAAGGGACCTGTATTCCAAAAATAACTCCACATTTTTGGGGGTCCTCTCTCATATTATAGCATTCCCTTGATAGTGTTGCAGAAATACATTTGAACCCCTCTACAAAACCCCAATTGAAAGAGAAAAAGAAAACTTCTCTGCGTGATGACTGATGTTTTTCAATGTTTGAACTTATAAACTCATAAGATCATTAACACTCTATGTGTGGTAATATTTGTACACATGTAGAGGTTTAAGCATCCCCTTGTACACTTATTTTCCATTTGAAAGAAATTCACTAAATAAAATGCACTTTCAAAAATTTACCAAATCACATAGTTTTATGCTCTTAGGACTGAAAATGTTTACACAACTTTCTTTGACCAGGTATTGCCTTAAGTAAATGCAGCCCTGCCTTTCACAAATTGGAAAATCACCAACAGTCCTGTTTCTATCTTTCTGGAAACTCTACTTTCTAAAGCATAAAGCATGGTCCTGAGCAATCATTAATGTTATCCACCGAAGGTCTCCATTGCCACCTACTGGTAGAAGAGCAATTTGGAAAAGCAGAATTTCAAAACTTGAGATAGAGCTAGCTTTTTGCGAGGGTTTATTCTATAGATGATGAATCAGTATCATTTGAGGTCTACAGAGTGACAGATATCTAAATGAAATAATTAATAATTAGTCTAGCAATTATATACATTTATTATTCATTTACATGTCTGTTCACTTATTTTTCCATCAATGTTTATTGCTTCCCTGCTATTAAGACATCACACTAGGTGCTGGGGGTGCACAGACCTTGCCCTTGCCTTCAAGGAGTTCAGTGTGAAGTGAGAGATGCATGCACATGTCTAGATCCCAAGGTTGTTTGTACCGTATCAGGCCCACATTCTCATTGTTCTCTGTCTGGGAGAGAGACGGAGAAGGAACATGAACTGAGCATTGAAGAATAAGTAGGATCACTGAGCACAATGGCGTTGCAAGAGGAGAGAGCACATTCACAAAGACTCAAAAACTTACAAGAATGCTCTGCGTGCTAGAAACGACCAGTGGTTTAAGTAAGGTTGGAAAGTGATGTCACGCATGGGCGAGAGGGCTAGAAATCCTAGCAAAGGCCAGATACTAAAGAGTTGGGCATTGTATGCAGAGGATTTGGGAGTTTATCTTGTTAACATGGAGGAGGCACTGAAGGATTTTTAAGCCCTTGTAAAAAGGTTAAAGGATGTTATTTGATCCTTGATTTGGGTTTTTATCTTTCTATTATTTTAAGATGGTTCAAATTCTTGAATGGAAGTAGCTAGTTTTATTATAACTCCTACTTTTAAAAAGTCAAATATATCTAAGTTGCCCAAATACCGTGAATCTCTCTCTCAATTAAGAAATATTTTCCATACAGTTATTTGTGTCATATATACTGCTGTGCTGAAGCTTTTTGCTCACTGGTAACAAAATTTTTTCTTCCACCCTCATGGGTGTCTGTTTTGGATGTTTTTGGTTGTTAATCTTCTCAGCTCTCTATTTGATTGATCTTTCTGCAAACAAGAAGTAGAGATTTTTCTCACTTCCTATCCCAGAAGGCAATTACTATCCCAGATCAAACTCTTTATAATGACTGTTTCTCAGAACTTTTTCTCAAAGTCACTGAATATGACATCTTATCCCAGCTTCCATCATATGACATGTAAATGTCTAAAAAGACTGTAACTAAAATTCTATAATTTTAAACATGACAACCAGTTCACCAATAGAGAAAACTATATTTTTTAGAATCATGTTTCCTTCTTGAAGATGAAAGGAAATCCTATAATAGCATATGTGACATGCCCAAAATAGATGGATTATGTTATTAGGATAAATATGAAGGATAGTCACTGGTATAATTAAAATTTTGTTAGCAGGTATAAAAAAACACACTAATTTTTGTGCTTTAAATATCTTTCTTCTTTTTGTGGTACAGATCTAAAAGTGTCTTGGTACAGCAAAGATAAGAAAATCAAGCCATCTCGGTTCTTTAGAATGACTCAGTTTGAAGACACTTACCAACTGGAGATTGCCGAAGCTTATCCAGAAGATGAAGGAACTTACACTTTTGTTGCTAGCAATGCTGTAGGCCAAGTGTCGAGCACAGCCAACTTGAGACTGGAAGGTAGAGTGAAACAACTTTAAGAACAACATTTAAGTATAGATTTACTCTTACAATGTCAGTAACCATTACTAAAGAGTTCATGTAAATCATCGTTGTTCCTACCATTCTCTTCTAATTCCACTAATTATTTCCATGTTATATGCAATGTTCTCACTTCTCATTTACCTTTTTCATTGTGAATCATAGACCATTATTTTTTAAAATTTGGCCCTGCCTTTTCCCCATAATGTTTTGTTATGTATTGCTGCCATTACCAGCTTTCATGCTTCCTGCTCAGCATGAATCAGAATGAGGAGAAATATACTGAAGAAATAAGTAGATTTGTTTCCTCATTTGGCTAAGATAAAAATCATATTTAAAAAAAAACTAAGCGTGTTATCATCCTCCCATTGTGTTGATTTCACAGACGTTACAGGAGACAATTTCAGTTCTATACACCAGCTAGGTATATTTGCCACCATTCCAAGAATTCCTGAGCGTTGAGGGGTCTTGATCCTAGGGTGGTTTAATGTTTCTGTTAGCTGGGGCTTTTCAGTTGTAATCAGAAACACTTCCTTGGTAGTAGGGGCACTTTGATTCAAAACGAGGATAACACTATTTGTATGCAGTGAGACTACTTTTCCTGAGCAAATATAGTCTCTGTAGTATCAGGTATATACAAATACATAAGGATGTAGGAAAATTTCTGTTGTTTTATTCTGAATTTTATACATTAACTAGATGTTTTCTTAATAATGAATTTAAAGTGGTTCACCAAATAGAAAAGTTGATTTTACAACCAGAGGAAATAAACAAAAAGAATACCTAAATGTGATTTCATCTCTTAGAAAGTGTTCAGTCAATAGAACATTTAAAAAATTCCTTTAATTTGTAGATTGCTGTTCTTAATATTTTTCTATGAAGGTTAACCTTCTTCCCATAATGATAGTTGTTTATAAACTACAGGTTCTACTTTTAAAGTAACATCTTTTCAGTTCCTTAAATAGCAAGATAAGGTAGAAAATGAAATCCTGACATGATAATTTGTCAACTCTGCAAATAAACAAAAAGAATGTAACTCTGTTACATACACTACTATTGTCTTTATGAGCAACATTGTAAAATTTCTTAGCTGATTCATAGCTCAGCTTGCTTCTCTGGGAAATGGAAGTTAACATGTGTGACTTCAAATCAACAGTGACAAACAATGACAAAAGATTAGGATTGGACTGAATTCTAGTCCATCATTGACATTTGTGACAGATCTGTAGACAACCCAAATGAGTTCTGGTTTCAATGCAAGGTAAGACATTAAAAATTGGCATGCTTCTTTTCAGGATTTAGCAAATTTGAAGAAGTTACATCAAACTCCCAATGGCATGTCTCTTCATCAGTTTCACTTAAGAAGGAGTCCCTTGGCCAAAAGCCCATCTTCATCCAGCCTCTATCAAGCCTCAGGGTGCACAGCGGGGAGACAGTCAGATTTCATGCGAGGGTTTCTGGCGTTCCCAAGCCAGAAATCCAGTGGTTCCATAACCAGCAGCTAATTCTACCAACAAAAGATATAGTTTTCCATTTTGAGAAGTCCACAGGCATGGCTTTAATGCTTATAGTTGATGCTTACTCAGAGCATGCTGGGCGATACTCTTGCAGAGCAGCCAATAGTGCTGGGGAAGCCACTTGTGCAGCTTCACTCACAGTGACTCCAAAAGGTAAAGCCCATCTTGCTTCAAGGACTTTGATTTGTTGCATACCTCTCAGTCTCACTGATTCTAATAAGAGTCCCTGCTGTTTGGTTCCTTGAATACTGTAGTGAGTCCATAATTTACTAATAAAGTAACACACAATAACTTTCCCCAAGTCCTCAACTATGGGCTAACATATACTTTACATCTCATGAAAGTATGTGTTCTGTGCGTTAGAGAACCAGTGATCATTTTATTAGGTGCTGACTTTGCTTGGCTTTTTTACTTTTCTTAGCAAAGTGGCATCATTAAAAGGTCTATTTGTTGTATATTGCTTGTAAAGTATATGATAGAGGGAAAATGGTGTCTCAAGTATAGTCAGCGAGAGAGAGCGAGAGAGAGAGAGAGAGAGAGAGAGAGAGATTGACCATGTCACTTTGGATAGCCACAATGACAACAGAAAGAAGGAACCAGCTACTGTATGGCATCTGCATGAGCCTTCATCAACCACTCATCACTGGATCACTGGGAATGACTTTTCTTTTATGTGACCCTGGCATCCTAGAGCATACTGTATCTGGCATGCTGCTTCCAAGTGACAGTGATGTCTTTCATCTTCATCTTCCATGCCATTTTATGTTACTAACCTGAGCAAGTGGCAAAGCTTAGATCTTAATATTCTTTTCTTTTTCTTGTCACTTGATTATACAGTGCAAGCCCTAGATAGGCAAAGTTCTGAGAAAGATGTAAGAAAGTCCACCAAGTCCCAGGCAGTGGCAGATTCCTCTTTCACAAAGGAGGAGAGCAAAATAACTCAAAAGGAAATTAAGTCATTTCAAGGATCATCATATGGATATGAAGTACAGGTTTTTGAACGTGTATCTCAAAGTTCCACCCACACAGCTGCATCCGTTCGAGACATAGAGCTGCATCATACTGCATCCCTTTCACAAATTGCAGAAAGTACCGAGCTGTCTGAGAAATGTGCTGAAGAGTCAATGGGTAAGGTGCCCAGGATTCTCCTGCATCTCCAGGATCTCACTGTAAAATGCGGTGACACCGCACAATTCCTCTGTGTTTTAGAAGACGAATCTTTTGTTGATGTAACCTGGACTCATGAAGGTGTAATGATAGAGGAATCTGAAAGAGTGATACAATCACAAAATGGAAATACTCAGTTTCTTACGCTATGCAACGTTCAGCTGGTAGACCAAGGACTATACAGCTGCATTGTACACAATGACTATGGAGAGAAGACAACATCAGCAGTACTAAGTGTGGAAGGTGGTTATCTAATTTTCAGCTATGACTTGCTTCATTTCATCCTCATCGCTTTACTGCCATGCAAATGAAATCAATGAATATATTAATAGAATATCTTTAAATTAGCACTCTATTCATAAATGACTTATGAAAGTTGGCCAAATCATTGACAAAGCTTATCCTGACAATTTTGCTTTCCAGTCTAGATTCAGGAAGTTTTTCTTTTAAAATGTAGGTTCAGGAAGTTAAGGTTTATTTCATACATGCTGCTTTTTCCAACACTTACCAATGCACCACTGAGGAAGTGTGTGAAAGAAAGCTAAAATGTTGTAGTTTGCTAAGTAGTTATTGAATTTTTTTATTATTGTGCCTAACACCGTGCTAAATTAAAATTAAATTTGTTTAATTGGAGGAGGTTCAACAATTCTCATTCCCTTTTTATTTTCAGATTGGGAGGTTCTAGCTATTTATAAAGAGACCATGGAAATAGAAAATCGAGCACTGAAAATATTACAGCTCTGTATGGACCAGAATTAGTAGAATCTCCATAAATGATGCTGCTTTTACAGCCTTAGATCCTCCTAGAATTGTAGAATTTTCTCATGGCAAGATTATTTTGTTGTTGTTGTTTTGGGGCTTGATTATCTACTATGTCTAGTAGAACATGATTAAACGTGTCTGGGCAAGCCATAATGGCTTCCTCTTAACCATGGACTTTTCTCTTAGATATGAAATGAGAAGATTATTTTTCAGGTGCTAGAAACCTGTGTGGTGCATCTTCACAGAGTCACATGGAAGAAAGCTAGTGGAAGGAGTTCAGGCGTCTCCACAGGTCTGTGGAAAGCGTGGCCGCCAAGTTCCTCCCTGATCCTGGCCATATTATTGTGGAGGTGTTAGAGTTGAGAAAGGCATAGTGCAGTGTTATGTATGTGCACAACCGTCTCTGCACTGACGTTTGAAACAATGGTCTTTCTTCCTGCCCAGTAGAGGGAATCTTGTTCAGTAAAACATATAATACATTTGCAATACCCACTTGCCAAAAAGAGGCCTCTTTCTATCATAATATGAGGTTTTGTTCTATAGCTATTTCTGGTTCTATTACCATAGCCCACAAAGGGAACTCAAGAATTGAGGTCTAGTTATATAAATTAGATAGGAAATTCCATCATCCAGAGAGTTGACCCTCAATTTCACTGCATCTGCTGACTAGGACAGTAATCACACAGAGTGATTATTTATTTGGAGGTGTTTTCTACAAGTCATGTAGGTGACAACTGTGACAATTTCTGTAGCCATGTAATTGGGAGCTGACTGTGTTGTGGAAGTGACAGAAATGTAGGTCTTTTCAGCTTGCTTTCTAAAGAACCTAGCACTGAGGTGTTTGGATGTCACATTCTCAGAGTGAAGTTGAACTGGGCATTTTTGCCCCAGAATCTCTAGCTCACTCAGTTCCAGTTGATATTATTAACGTGTTCTTGATGCAAACGCATTTTTTTGGAATATCCGACTGCCTTATTCGTACTTAAGACAGTTAAGACACTTAGGTTTTTGAAGAGTAAAAGATCAGGCACAGTTGTCTAATTATTTGACATAAGACCAGTTTTTACATGTTTATCTTTTACTTTGGCCTAATAAGTTCATATAGGCTACAAAGTTATCCATCAAGATCAAGTTAGAATGTCAAACTCCTTGAAGTCTCTTTGAATAGAGTCATTATATGCGCTATAAACAGATATGTATCTTTTATTAGTTTTGGGACTAACATGCTGCCTTTCCTTTTCATCCTAATGGCATTCCATCTTCTCTACATTCAGCATGTGTTTTATTCTTACAAGCACAGCTAATTTTTGCCTTTTCCTAATTTTATTCTCACCTAGCAAACGAATCACAAACCAGAGCAGTTACAAAAATTACTCTTGGTTCAGATACTAAAAGTCTTAAGACACTCAAAGAGTCACAAATTAAAGCAACCCGTGAAGTAAAAAGAGAATCATCAAAGAAAACATCAAGTTTGTCATTAACTTCATGCCAAAGACCATAAGCAACTGAGAACAAAGGAATCAAGTCTACTGATACAATGCCACATGAAATGAGGAACGAGAGTGACACGAGATGCCAGCTTTTCCCAAGATGCTGCCCAGGGACAATTGTATCTATAAACTGTGCCTATTCCTTATGTAATAAAAGCAGTTTTGAGTTGAGGAGTCTTTGTTTCGCTTCTGAATATATAATTAAACTTTGTGTCATTTAAAATTTGAAAGGTGGTTCAAATCAAAGGTGTGTTTACTAGAAAAAACATTTACTCCTGTAGGAAAAAATGAGAATAACTTTCAACTCAAGTGGCAACTTAGAAAATGCATGTTTCTTTTAAATGTGATTTCATCTCTTAGAAAGTGTTCAGTCAATAGAACATTAAAAAAATTCCTTTAGTTTGTAGATTGCTGTTCTTAATGCATGTAAAGGCATGAGAAATTAAGAAACTAAAAGTGGAAATTTCATAGAAAACCTAAAATAAAAATGTCTTAAATATTTCTGTCAACCTTGTTATGTACTTTATCAGCTCATTAATTTGTTTGGCATGGACTTTTTGGTAAATTTGGGGAATGCAGTTTTTTATTATTGTAATAAAGAGAAAATTTGAATAATATAAATCATAAATTGATGCAGAAAGTATTGGTGCAATTAATCACTGAAATCTGTGTGTTTTTCTATTTTAGCCTATGAATCAATGTTGCATGAGAGGATCGAACAGCAGATTGAGATGGAAATGAAAGGTATTGTTATAATGAATGTGAGGTTTAAGTAGAAATTTTGAAGGATTAATAGAATCCTTGAGTTGTCTTCTTTCTCTTGGTATTATTGAGAATAATGACATAGATGTACAAATATATCTCTTAGAGTATATATTACTATGTCGCATGCCTGGTTTAGTACGTTGCTGGTTACATGCATTTCACTGTAATTTGTTTCACGGTAATTTAGAATCTTGTATTTAAAATTTATCAGCCATATTGGACTTTATGTTTGCAGTCATTTTCAAAAGCTTGTATTATGAAAAGTGGTCATCCTAATGCATGAAATCATGGAGTAGAAGTTTGTTTTCAAAATCACGGTGAATTACATTGAACAACAGACAATAACCTAGCTGTCATTCTCAGAATGCAATGTCATGGATGAATGATGATTGAAATGCTACTTTATTTAGGATGTGTGAAAAACATTCCATTCCCATCTGGTTTCCACTTCATGCACATATATCATTTTAACATTGACATGTCTCTTACACTGGCTTGCAGATAGCTACCTTAAGTGATCCTTCTTGCCTGCTTTTCTTTGCATAACATTGTGTCTTTATGGCTGTATTAGTTCGAATAAACGCCTTCTCATTTTATTTTAGCTAATTATTTATGGCTATAGTTCTTGTATATGTTCTTTAAATAGTTGATTTTCAAAATGTAATCATTTAATCTACAATCAAAAGGATCAGAAAGGGCGTTTATTCCACTCTCTGCAAGTCAGGTAAGATTTTCCTCTTAGCCATCAAAAGAACAAAGTTTTCCTGCTCTCAAAACAAATATGCACAGGAACATGTTATTTTGAAATGCAATTTTGCTTGTTCAAGAAGAAATTTCAACAGTTTGAAGAAAAGACCAGACAACGAACGATTTTCGTGTCAGAATCTTTTAAACAGAGCATGGTGTTGCGTTTATTCGAACAAATATGGTGAGTGAATTTTTTTATGGATTTGTGAGATCTGTAGCATGCATTTTATTTCATTTCTTATTTTGCAATTTTATTTACTTTCAACTTTTTTCCAAATTCTATGGAAAATAGTAAAATGCCTTATAATTTATTTTTTTTCCAGAAGTATTCTCCGAGGGGGAATCTGAACATTCAGAAAGAGATATGCGTGATGCCTTTTCAGATTCTGAAGACATAGACCATAGCTCCATGGCTGCTAGAAGATATGCAAGTAGAATATCATCTACAAGCTCCTGGCCTGAATACTTTAAGCCTTCTTTTACTCAAAAACTTATGTTTAAATATGTTTTAGAGGGTGAACCTGTTGTTTTTACATGTAGATTAATTGCCTGTCCAACTCCAGAAATGACTTGGTTTCATAACAATCGACCTATCCCAACAGGTCTTCGTCGGGTTATAAACACTGAGAGTGATTTACATCATCACTCTTCCACCTTAGAGATGAAAAAGGTCCATGGCAGAGATTCTGGGAGTTACAGATTTTTAGCAGTTAATAGTGAAGGGTCTGCTGAATCAACTGCATCATTGCTTGTTATCCAAAAAGGACAAGATGAGAAATACTTAGAATTTCTGAAAAGGGTAGAACAGACACATGAAAACATGGAGGCTTTACTTGAAAGGGAAGATAGAATAAAGGTTGACCTGAGGTTTACTGGCTCTCCCTTTAGTAAAATGCAAGCTGTGGAACAAAAGGGAATGATGAGAACTATACACTTTAAGACAATAAATCCTGGCAAGAAAACAGATTTTATGTATGATGAAGCATATTTAGAAGGCAGATGTGACATAAGAGGAGGGCTTAATGTAGGTGAAAGTTTTCTGGATGAGGAGACCAAAATGAAGTTACAACGTTTAAGGGAGGCCCGAAAAATATTGATGGAGAAAAAGAAATTATCTCTTTTAGATATGTCATCTGAAATAAGCTCAAGAGCTTTGAGAAGTGAAGCTAGTAATAGAGATATCCTGTTTTCTAGAGAGGAAATGAAAGTCAGATTCATGTCTGATCTAAATGAAAATAGGGATAAGGTAGATATTTCATCTGAGAGTGTTGTCCAAGATCCACATGCCCTTCCTAATCCAGTGGATCAAAATATAGAATCTGGAGAACCTCTCACTAACTTTCAAATTACTGTTGATGAAGAAATTCTCCAGGCTGAAATAAGAATGAACCAAGAGGCATTTCTAAAAGAAAGTCTACCAAAAGACCATTTATATGGTGGAATTCTAGTAAGTGAAAGTACCCAAGAAAGAGGACAGCTTGAAAAAGTGATGGCCAATACAGCAATTGGAAAATCATCTAAATATATCACTAATGTATGTCAGAATGAGGAAGTATATGAGACTCCTGAAAAGGTGCCTCAAGTTATTACACCATATGCCAGTGAATCTTTTGGTATGCCTATAAATATTGAAGAAAGTGAAGAAATAGCTAGTGAAATAATAAGAAAGGATGATTTGGGAGAATTACAGCACTCTGCTTCTACAGAAGTTGATGAGTTCAAAACTGAACAGAAGGACAAAGCCACAAGATTTTTTGAAAATTATTTCCAAAAACACCCACATCGTTGCCCACCTTCCTTTCTTCAAGAAATTGAATCTCAAGAAGTTTATGAGGGTGAGAGTTGTAATTTCGTGTGTCATTTTCAAGGCTATCCTCAACCTATAGTGACATGGTATAACAATGACATACCAATTCCACGTAATCGAGGCTTTATCATTCACACTTCAGACAACTATTCAACATTAACTTTTTCTTCTGTTCAGCCTCAAAATGAAGGTTCTATTACCTGTGTGCTGTTTAATCAATATGGAACAGTAAAAACAACTACTATACTTACAGTGAAAGCAAAACAGAGTTATGCTGTGGAAGCACATACAGTCCCAGTGTTCTACGACTACTCTGAAGAGGAGGAAGAGCTAGCATTCGTGTTTGACCAAACCAAAGATGTCCACTCTTCTTTGGGTCAAGAGGGCCAAACAAATTTTCATATGTTAAAGACTAATCTGCCACGTCCTCCCTCCACAGACATAGAATTGCTTTCCTCGCCTGTAGAAATTCAGGTAACAGCAGCTACTCCTGTCCCAGAACAGGACAAAGAGTCAAGAGAAATGGTTCAACCTAAGGAGCCAGAATCTAAAGCAATGCCTCGAGATCAAGCTACTCAGTCACCAAAACACAAATTTGTATTTTTGTCTGATACGGTTAATGAGCCACCAAAAATGTTACAAGAAATGCCAAAGCATGCCAGGTGTAAAGAAGGGGATTCCATAATTCTTGAATGTTTGATATCTGGTGAGCCTCAGCCAATTGTAACATGGTTTCAAAATGAGGTCCTTTTAAAGCAGAACTGGAAGTTTCAGTTTGAAGAAGTTCCTTGTAGCTACAGATTGTATATTAATGATGTTAATTCTCAAGATTCTGGAAATTATAAATGTTTTGCTGAAAACAATTTAGGAACAGCTGAGAGTGTTTTGGACCTAACAGTGGAACCTGTCACTTATAAGGAAAATACTCAATTTGAAATTGTTAGTGGAATGTACGCAAAATATTCCAAAGATCAACAACAAACCCAAGGAGAATCTGTAAGGCCACAGTTTTATGATTATCCGGAGGGTCCTTTTACATCCTGGTCGAATGTAAAAGAACATTTTGTAAAAGAACATTTTCAAAGCCTTGAGACAATCGAGCAGATAGACCAAAAGGACCGAGTACATTGCACAGCTTCTAGAGAAAAACGACCCAGATTTATGATGAGTGCTTCTAGATCCATAAAGGTCAACATGCCTCTCAGGGCTGCACTCATACAATGTCAGGATGAAGGGAATGAGGGACACATCACTGAAAAACCAAAACGGCATCAAGAAGAGGGTACTGTTTATCCATTTGTTGATGATTTCAGTGAAGTCAGAATTAGGAAAGAAGTAAGAAACGATTTTGAAAAATTTGGTGGATCAAAAAAGGAAAATGTACTAGAATGTGCCCAAAGTGATATTTTTCCGAATATCCACTCTGAGAGAATTTCTGACAGTTACCATACAAGAGATTTGTCTGCCATCATAAGTGAAGAACCCCTTGGTGAAGAGAGATGCTACCCAGGGAAAAAGGTGAAGCATAGAATCATCGCATTTGAAAAATTACAGCACGTAGAAAAAGGAGTTTTAGAAAAAAGACCCACCAAGAAATCCTTTGTGAATCCTCCTCAAAGGAAGCTTGATAGCATAGACTTGCCATTAAAGCAAAGAGAATCAAGATCAAGTGATCTAAATGTAAATATGCGTCAGGTAGACAAAACATCTCTAACCGCTGAGTCAGAGTCATCTAACATTGTAATGAATTTAAAGCTGCTTTCCTTTCAAACTCATAAGGAATTTGAAGTGCAAGAGAGGGAACAACAGAAAGGAATAGGTCTTACAGATCAATCTGCAGTTTTTAAAAGGGCTGAACATGAAGCACCTATTACATCTGACTTAAAACAGTTTCACTCTCAGATAGAGAATACAGAAGTAAAACTCCAAGAATTAGATAATGATCAGCCAGAAGAAGCTTATTTTAAAATTCAACATTCTGCTTCTGAAACAACCGATACTGAGCACACTGTATTTGACTTAAAACAAACGTATTCTCATATAGGAGATCCAGCTATGGGGTTCCCAGGGCAAGAAATGAGGGAACAGCTGGAAACACATAATAAAGAAGACATGTCTAACCCTGAAACATCACAATCTGATGCACAGAGTATCTCTGAAAATATGCAAAATAAGATATTTACCAGTCAAGAAATTTCTTCCAGTCAAGAGTTTTCAAATAGTACTGTGGTGGAGAAAAGCATTATTGATGAAAATCCCTTTTACTTAGAAAAAGAAGTCCAACATGTACATGAACAAGGTTTAGAAATGTCAAAAACTGATCTTAGATCGTTTTCTGAAAAAATCCGTACTGAATCATGTACCATCCTTCAAACTTCATCTGCAGATATAGGAGAAACTGACATTTCTGAGAAAAATAGTCCTCTAGAAAATGGAGATGGAAGTTTCATCTCACACTTGAAAAAAGCAGCAAGTGAGGAAAAGCTTTTAGAAGTCTGTGAAATGGAAGAAGAGTGTACTTTAGAGCCAGAGTTGGCATCATTTCAAAAGCAGGCAGGTGGGATGCAGGGAGATACACATGTCACTTTGGAAGACCACAAAGGTGATATCCAGGAAGCAGACACACTCCACCGACAGCTCTCTCTGAGTCAGTACCTCCCATTTTTGATGACTGAAGAACTACAGAATCCAAGTGAACAAATAAGTAGAAAAATCGATGCTTCTGGAGAAGAACAGTGTTACGAAGTTCAAGTTCAAAATGAAGTTTCTCTCTCCAATACAGAAGGAGAAACTTCAGAAACTAGTTTTTCTGAAAATCTTCCTAAATTGGATGAGGCACATACAACTGAAGTAATAGAATCTGAGACCTCCCTAACACAATATTTACTTGCTGCTGGGAAGCATGAGTTTCCTGAAACGAAAGACACCAAACGCAAGGCAGAACTTGTCCAGAGTGAAGCTATCACTTCAATGGAGGTTGAAGAAGTAACTTTCAACACTGTATATGAATATTACAACCCCAAACAAGAATCACTATGTCGTCCGTTTTCTCCTGAATCTGATATTTCAATTGATGTGGGAAGTACAACTAGTGAAGAAATCTCTGAGTTAGATCAGTTTTATACCCCACCATCATCTGTTGAACATTTTGAATGTCCAGAGTCTCCTGACTTATATTTTAATCCTTCAGCTACAAATAAACAATACTCAACAAATTCAGGAGGTGAGACTGTTGAAAAATATTCCACACCTTTAGGGGAAGTTACTGAAAGATACTCAACACCTTCTGAAGGTGAGATAACAGAAGGATACTCCACACCTCCAGGGGAGACTCTAGAGAGATATTCCACACCCCCAGGAGAGACTCTAGAGAGATATTCCACACCCCCAGGAGAGACACTGGAGAGATATTCCACACCCCCAGGAGAGACACTGGAGAGATATTCTACACCCTCAGGGGAGTCACTAGAGAGATATTCTATTCCTACTGGAGGACCAAACCCCACTGGAACTTTTAAAAAGTACCCTTCAAAAATAGAAAGGGAAGACAGTACACCAGATGAACATTTTCATACACCTACAGAAGAGAGGAGTTCATCTTATGAAACATGGCGTTCCGATTCATTTGGCACACCCAATGAAGCCATTGAACCAAAAGACAATGAAATGCCTCCATCTTTTATTGAACCTCTGACCAAAAGGAAGATATATGAAAACACAACACTAGGCTTCATTGTTGAAGTTGAGGGCCTTCCAGTTCCTGGTGTGAAGTGGTATCGAAATAAATCCTTGTTAGAGCCAGATGAAAGAATCAAAATGGAGAGGGTAGGTAATGTGTGTTCCTTGGAAATTTCTAGCATTCAAAAAGGAGAGGGGGGAGAGTACATGTGCCATGCTGTAAACATCATAGGGGAAGCAAAGAGCTTTGCAAATGTAGATGTAATGCTCCAAGAAGAAAGAGTGGTGGCACTCCCACCTCCAGTAACACATCAGCATGTCATGGAGTTTGATCTGGAGGACACCACGTCATCAAGAACGCCTCTCCTCAAGAAATTGTCCTGGAAGTTGAATTAAGTGAAAAAGATGTTGAAGAATTTGAGAAGCAAGTGAAAATAGTCACAGTTCCCAAATTTACTCCAGACCATAAAAGCATGATTGTGAGTCTAGATGTTCTTCCATTGAATTTTGTTGATCCATATATGGATTCAAGCCAGGGAGAAGACAAAGATTTAAAAATTAATTTAGAAGTCTTTGAAATGCCTCCTCGCTTTATAATGCCTATTTGTGATTTTAAAATTCCAGAAAATTCAGATGCTGTATTCAAATGTACAGTCATAGGCATCCCTACTCCTGAAGTTAAATGGTACAAAGAATATATGGGTATTGAGCCAGATGATGTTAAATATGTGATTAGCGAGGAGAAGGGAAGTCACACCCTTAAAATTCGGAATGTCTGTCTTTCTGATAGTGCAGCCTACAGGTGCAGAGCTATGAATTGCGTAGGAGAGGCTATCTGTCGGGGTTTCCTCACCATGGGAGATGCTGAAATACTTGCTTTGAAAACAAAGAAAAGCAAAGTGACCTTAAGCAGTATGAAGGAAGAATTGGTTTTAAAGAGCAACTATTCAGACAACTTTTTTGAATTTCAGGTGGTGGAAGGGCCTCCCAGGTTTATCAAAGGTATTTCTGACTGCTACGCACCATTAGGTACAGCTGCATATTTTCAGTGTTTAGTGCGTGGCTCACCAAGACCCACGGTTTACTGGTACAAAGATGGGAAACTGGTCCAAGGAAGAAGGTTCAGTGCTGAAGAAAGTGGCATAGGGTTCCACAACCTGTTCATAACAAGTATAGTAAAAAGTGATGAGGGTGAGTACAGGTGTGTAGCCATGAACAAATCAGGAATGATTGAGTCCTCTGCGACACTCACCTTAACTTAAAGTGCAATGCTTTAGTGCCACAGTTATGATTAGAATTGATATGAGTGTGTTCATATTTCCCAAATTATATGGAGCTAATAAAACTTCCGAATATGGCCACTCAATGTGAATGCATTACCTTGAAGACCCCTGGAGAAGCAGTCTTTCTCTGTAGAAATCTCATCTTTGTAATACATGTAAATATTTTCTTATCTAAACTGTGGAATCATCACTTGTGACACTCACGCTGTGTAACATCAAGTACGATTAAATCTCTCCTTGGCTAACCAACTGTTTGTATTTCTCCTTTACCCTCATTCCTCCTTCACAATGTGTTTCAGCAAAATGCATTCTCTCTTAGCAGACAAACTGTAAGTAGAATGCAAAATCGAAGACCATGTCAGACAACCACGCAGACAAACTGGTAAGGGAAAATCTCCTCTCTGCTCTTACAAGTCATTTTTAGAATTGTAACCTTTTTGTATCCAAACCCATGTTTATTTACTTAGACTTAGAATAGGCAAAACAAAAAACAACAAAAACTCAGCTTCTCCCAATTGGTAATTAATTCTATAATCTGTTTTACATTTCAATTTTAATACAGTATATCAATTTCACTTGTTTAAAAAATATTTCCATTATCAATATCCCTCTCCTTCAGTGTTTTAATTTTCACTGGTTTGCAAGGGACTCACTTGTGCTCTCTTCGTGGGCAGGACTTACCTAGACATTTGCAGAAAAAACAAATAGCAATCTTTCCACTTTCGAAGATAGCTCATTTTCTCAATTTCTGAGGGACATCAAGTGAAAATGCAGCATTAATTTAACATTGGCCGGGGGCGGGGGGAGGTAGGAAACCACCCTACTGCATTTACATATAGATTTTTGAAGATTTAAAAATTCCAATTTCAGAATCTTTAAAGTTAGAAGAAAGAAGGTAGAATATTTTTAGAACTGAGACAATATGGTAATTCACATCTCAGATTATACACAAATAACAAGAGAATAAGCTTTCCTTTCAGTGCCACTGAATTTCATATTTAAAACTAAGAAATTAAGAAGCATTCAAATTTAGTTAAGATGTTTATATATTTCTAAAGTGGCTCTTTAATTTTGTTTCTCAAAATTAAAATTATAATAAATTCAAAAACTTCTTAACGTTTTACCTATGTTCCAGTGTGGACCTAAATCATCTTGTATGACATTTAACAAATATAAAGAAATACAGTTTTCTTATCTGAAACCTCAGAGATGATCATTCAATAATACAATTATATGTCATTCTAGTGGTAACTATTCTTATGTAATTCAGAATAGATTTTAGTTTTGCAACATATGATGGAGAAATAATAGAATATAGTAATGAAATTATGAATCTTACCTATCTCTACCTCTTAATTATGTATTGTACCTAATGGCTATATTTGTCACCTGCATGAAGCCATGTTTGAGTACCATGATCATATTAAATGTATTAATGTTAATTTAATTTTAAACTTAAACAATCTAAATTTAATTTTCAAAAGAATTCATATATCTAATTATGTTTCTTTAATCTTTCAAGTTTTTATTCTCACCCTAGGAGTTCCCT
Source organism: Cephalopachus bancanus (assembly GCA_027257055.1). NCBI lineage: Eukaryota > Metazoa > Chordata > Mammalia > Primates > Tarsiidae > Cephalopachus > Cephalopachus bancanus. The sequence continues at coordinate 9,912,639 of JAPVLO010000204.1, forward strand.
AACAACTGTCCTAATTAAAGAAGCCATAAAGAGAATATACAGAATAAAGAGCAATCAGGTTTTCCCCTCAAAATTTTTAATTTATTTGTTTTGAGTCACCGTAACTAACCAAAATAGATACATTATTGTGGAACAACCATTTCTCTTTCAAATAGTGAGCATGTAATATCTGTGATGATAATTATAGATATAATATAATATATCGCATCATAAATAACTATATTTTATTCTATATTTATGTATCTAAATTCTATATTTTAGTGACTTAAAGATTTATTCTACTCTTAGTCACATAAGGGATGTTAACATTAATCAGAAGGTCAGATCATAACAAACATGAAAAGTGCACTTTCCTCAAACATTATACAGCATAGCAGCAGTTCAAAACCTGTTTCTAAGAAAAAAAAAAGGAAAAGAAAAATATATTTTAATACCTTACTGGATTTCAGGAAGAGTTAAAATTATACTCTCATTCATATAAAAAAAGAGGACTTTATTTGATTTTGCTCATTAGAACTCTGTTAGGCTCAAATGTATGGAACTTGGGGATATGCAGAATAATAATGACAGAATAAAGAAAAATAAGTCTTACCTATTATTAATTGTCATAAATAATTAAATGGAGTTTTTAATTTCCTGATTCAATGGCACATAACTTAAAATATGGAAATATTAATTTAATGCTAAATAAATAATTTATTGTATTATACATAATTGAGTTTAGACAATTAATAGCTGCTTCTACTATATATATATATATATATTTTTTTTTTTTTTTTTTTTTTTTTTTTTGAGTCAGAGTCTCACTCTGTTGCTCAGGCTGGAGTGCAGTGGCACGCTCACAGCCACTGTAGCCTCGACCTCTATGCTGATCCTCCCGTCTTAGCCTTCAGAGTAGCTGGATCTACAGGCATGCACCATCATGCCTGGCTACGTTTTCTGATTTATTGTAGAGATGAGGTTTCGTCATGTTGCCCCGGCTGGTCTCGAACCCACGGACTCAGGCAATCTTCTCACCTTGGCCTCCCAACATGCTGGGATTATAGGCGGGAGCCACCATGCCCAGTTTACTATATATACTTTTAACTACACCTTTCATGTTTCAAGCACATTTAAACTTTATTTATTATCTTTTTTATGGTTATTAAACCATATTTTGAAGAAAGGAAAAACATTTGAAAATATTTAAACATATTAATGTCTCTATATAGCATTTTAACTATTTTCATATTTATTCCCTTTGTAGATATTTTGGGAGTTTCAGTGAGTTGTATATTATAGATTAAATGAAAAGTTAAATGGTCACTTTAATAACTTTCATATGTAAAATTAATCAGTGGTTTTATAATTTACTTGCAATAATAAAATGAGTATGTATTCTACATGCTGTAGATAAGTTTCTCCAGTATACTTGTAGCCAACAGACACTTGAGTCCTGTCTTTTAATACTTATACACTAGTATGGAAAGAATTAAGGCATAAGGCTTTTCTGTGTGATGCAAGTGAAATAAGTAAACTTATTTTTGGTAAGACAAAAAAAATACAAACTACTAGTAACAGGGCTGTTCTACATACTTCACAGATTTAATGAAAAATCAAATTCTTTGTTATGAAATTACATGTCTTTCATCTAGGGTGCTGTTTAAAGAGTATCTGCTATTCATTGCTTTGTTTCCTACTCAGTAATGCTGTGTAGGTTTTTCGCATACAATAAAATGCAATCAAATTTTTAATATTGGAGTCATTTTCTCTTATTTCTCATTCTTCTGTTTTCTTGACTATTGCCTTATTACAAAAGCTTTGTTGAAGTAATGAAGCAATTTACACAGGCAAAAGAAACATTTTGAGTAACTAAAAACAGTGGTTCTGTGACAAATCCAAATTAAACTTTTCTTGTAGTTCCTTATTTTGAATAATGGCTTTCATTTAGAGGTAGTAATAGAACATAGATCATTTATTTTGTAAATAATCAGCCTTTAACAAAAAAGACCATTCTTAAACTCAAGAAAATCTCAAATATAAATGACAGTTCTGGAACTTTTTAAAAGTTGATTTAAATAATCCTGGCTTCTTCTATTACAACTAGTTCGAAGTTTTTCAAACTTTAGAATTGCATTTATATCATAAGAAAACTCAAGAACATCTATCAAATGTATAAAGTCTGTTGCAAATAAAGTGGATCAAAAATTGCATTTGTATAGTATCTATAAATTTATTATTCATTGTATATAAAGCTAAGAAAACTTCAGAAATGTGCTTTTTGGTGAGATACTCTCAGAATAATCTAATGTTTTCAGGAATACAGCAGAAGGACATCATTTAGTACCTAATTTTTTTCTCTTTTTTTTAAATAAAATTTTATAGTAAAATAATGATCATTTTTCCCCACACAGAGTTCTCTAGTTCTCTGCTGTCTGCTGAAGAAGAAGGCCTTCAAACCTATAGCTCTGCTTTTCAGTTATCTCATATAAATGAAACACTTGAACTTTTGTCTGAACCTCCAGTTCATTCAACTAAATTTGATTCCAGAAAGGAAGGCAGTGTTCCCATTTTCATCAAAGAAGTGTCAAATGCTGAAATAAGCATAGGGGATGTGGCCACACTGTCTGTCACTGCCATTGGCATCCCCAAGCCTACAATTCAGTGGTTCTTCAATGGAGTACTGTTAACCCCTTCTGCTGACTACAAATTTGTTTTTGACAGTGATGATTATAGCCTGATCATTCTCTTCACCAAATTTGAGGATGAGGGAGAATATATATGTATGGCCAGTAATGAATATGGGAAGACAACATGTAGTGCCTACCTAAAAATAAAATCCAAAGGAGAGGAACACAAAGAGACAGAAACAATGAATGAATCAGCAATGAAGAAATCTCTGAAAAAACCTGAAGATCCTTGTCCTCCTTACTTCCTTAAGGAGTTAAAGCCAGTCCACTGTGCTCAAGGGCTTCCTGCCATCTTTGAGTACATGGTGGTTGGGGAGCCTGCCCCCACTGTTTCGTGGTTCAAAGAAAACAAGCAGCTTTGTACCAATGTTTATTACACGATCATTCATAATCCTGACGGCTCTGGGACATTCATTGTCAATGACCCTCAGAGAGAAGATAATGGCCTCTATGTCTGTAAAGCAGAGAACCTGTGGGGTGAGTCCACCTGTGCAGCAGACCTGTTTGTGCTTCTGGAAAGTGCAGACATGACTGACAGCCCTGGCCAAGTGGAGTCCATACCAGAGGCTCCTGAATACTTTCCACCGGCGCCATTAAAGGGTCCTGCAGATGAGGCCTTTGACTCAGAGCAGGAAATTGCAGTTTTTGTAAAAGATACCATTTTGAAAGCTGCTTTAATTGCAGAAGAAAATCACCCGTTTTCTTATAAGCATATTGTTAAAACCAATGAACCGAGCAGTCAGTTTCCTTTAGAAGCTCAGCAATTGCAATCCATTTTGGAGCAGGACATGCCCACTCTTGAAAGCACCAAGGAACTTCCTTCCATCAATGGTACTATTCACATTCAGCCTACCAAGGAACCATCTCCCAACCTTCAACTGCAAATTGTCCAGTCCCAGAAAACACTCTCCAAAGAAGATGTTCTAACACTTGAAAAACCCGTGTCACAGGTGGTTCTATCAGACACCGAAAAAGTCTTCCCAAGTGCCATGTCTATAGAACAAACTAGTCCATTGACAGCTGAGCCTCTGAGAACTCTATCAGCTGAACCTGAAGGGAGTTATCCACAGTCTTCACCAGAATCTCCAGAGCATTCATATCCAACCTCTGTGACTGAAAAAGTACTTTTATCAAAAGAAAAGATAGTACCTGAAACTGACAAAGAGCAAAGAGTGACTCTTCAAAAGCAAGAGGCACAAAGTGCTCTCATAATGAGTCAGAGCTTCACTGAGGGACACGTGGAAAGTCTCAAGAGTCCTGACGTTGAGATCTCTCAGGTAAATTATGAGCCCCAGGTCCCTTCCGAGCACACATGCACAGAAGAAGCCAAAATCTTGATGGAAAGTGCAGGTCTGCTAGAAAGTGCAAGGCAAAATTTTGCCGTCAGGATGGAGGAAGACAAGTCTTTACAGTTTCCACTGGCACTTGAAGAAAAGCAGGTACTTCTCAAGGAAGAGCATTCCCATATCTTGGTGATGCCCCTGGACCAAACCACTGTGGCTACAATAGAGCCCATGGCCATAAAGGGAGTGCAGGAGGTACAGGAAAGTGACATTCTTTCTAAGGAAAGTTTGCTTTCTGGTATTCCAGAAGAGTGGCAATTAAACCTGAAGACCCAGATCCGTAGGGCTTTGCAAGCAGCAGTGGCCAGTAAACAATCAGGTCTCTTCTCTGAGTGGTTAAGAAACATAGAAAAGGTGGAGGTCAAGGCCGTACACGTCACTCAAGAGCCCAGACACATCATGTGCACATACCTGATTACCTCGGTGAAGTCTCTAACAGAAGAAGTAACCATCAGTATTGAAGATGTTGATCCTCAAATGGCTAACCTAAAAATGGAGCTTAAAGATGCCTTGTGCTCTATTATATATGAGGAAATAAACATCTTAATGGCTGAGGATCCTAGAATTCATCAAGGAGCCAAAACAGGTTGGCAGGAAGAAACGGATTATTTTTCAGATTCACAGAAAGTTGAAGCAATTACTGAACCAGAAGTTGAATCTAAATATCTTATCTCAGCAGAAGAGGTCAGTTATCTCCACGTGGAGAGTCAGGTTAAAGATGCAGACACCACAGCTGTCACTGATGGGGTTGCTTCAGCTGCTATGTGTAATGAAAAGCAGGATGAGATTCTGAAATCATCAGAAGGAAAAGAGAAATCCTCTGAAGGTAGTACCAAGGAGGTTGGTACAGTGAAGATACATGAAGCAGAGGGTAGCTTAATCAAAAAGGATGGCCCTGTTATACAGACGCCCTTAATGGAAACCACTTCTGAGGAAGGTGACATTGTATACCTCACGACATCCATAACAAATGCTAAAGAGGTGAATTGGTATTTTGAGAGTAAACTGGTACCTTCAGATGAAAAGTTCAAGTGTTTACAAGATCAAAATACGTATATACTAGTAATTGACAAAGTAAATTCCAAAGACCATCAAGGAGAGTATATCTGTGAGGCCTTGAATGACAACGGAAAAACAGCAACTTCAGCAAAACTCACTGTAGTAAAAAGAGGTTGGATTTTAAGGATTAAATGGGTTGAACTTTAACATTCACTGGATTGTAATGATATAGGTTTTATCACTGAATTTTCACTTATCTTTCACTTCTGGATGCATCTTATTTAGAGTAAGAATGAAATCACAGACATAATCATGGTTATGAACTCACCTTTTTTGTTAACTACCTTCCTTGTTGGGTAGTATGTTCTCATATATATGGCACCACTTATTTTTAAGATAAAACATATTTTTGTGTGTTTCAAAATACCACTTAATATGTTTTTAAGTTTATTTTTATATGTAGATACTTGATTAATATGGAATTTTTTAAACTCAGTCACTCTGCGATTACCAGTCTCATAACTAAATTCAAAATAACCATGATTAGTTGTCCATTTGTGTCTTGTTTCTATTTATTTTTTGCTGTTGTTTCAGGTCTTCGCTTTATTTAGTAGATTATGCTTTTTTTCACATTATTTTCAGTGTTCCTAGTCAGCATGGTATATTTGAAGGATATATCATGTTGTTATGCATGTAACCCAACAGCATCACATTTTAATTTTTTTCACTATTCACTGCAAAGTAATGATTGAATATGTTGAAAAATGCTTGTTGTCCTTTTTTTTGCCTTCAATTATCTTTTTCATTTTCCAGTCACTTGTCTTAAACCGCTACAATCTGTCTCACTACTTTCAACTTTTTTACTGCATTAACACCAACAATAGTTAGAAGAAAAAGAAGAATGTGGTGTGTCTGATAAAGAGGCATGCTAACGGCCTCTGCTTCCTTCTGCAGCTGCCCCAGTGATCAAGAGGAGAATCGAGCCACTGGAAGTAGCGCTGGGCCACGTAGCCAAATTCACCTGTGAGATCCAAACTGCCCCCAACATCAGGTTCCAGTGGTTTAAAGCTGGGCGAGAAATTTATGAGAGTGACAAGTTATCTATTCGATCTTCACGTTATGTCTCCAGCCTGGAAATCCTGAGAACCCAGGTTGTTGACTGCGGCGAGTACACCTGCAAAGCTTCCAATGAATATGGCAGTGTCAGCTGTACGGCTACACTCACTGTGACAGGTAAATGCCTACATCGACGTGGATGCTGTCACTTAATTTCATATTGTTACCTATTTTGCTTTTTGTACAGGTGCAGGAAGTGCTCATTCCACCAATTGGAGAAACCAATAGCCAACATGGTAACAGTAGCTAGGGACTTCGTGGTCTATGTGGGACAAGAAATCATTATTTACAGTCATATTTCTAACAGCCAAATAAAAAATCAATTTATTGTTTGAGAACACTGCGAAGTAATCTAATGAGCTTGGTTTGGTCCTTAATATAAAACCTCGAGGACAGCTTAGAGCTACTAAAAAATAAATGATGTCTCAATGTTTTTAATAATTTGGAATCAAATAACCAATTAAGAACAGAATTGCAAACTGGAAAAAGTCAGCACTTAAGATTTAATTAAACAAATCCTAATGTAAAACAAGGAACTAGTACAGAATGGTAGAATAGAATTCTCATCCTAGACTTTTTACTAATTTAAAAGTAAGAGCAACCACACAAATAATCTGTTCTCAATTTCCTAATTGATGCATAGGATAACTTTCAGATAGTTAACGCTCATCAAATGGTTGGATTCCATCATAAGCAAACAAGCAGCAAACAAACAAACATTCTTTCTTTCTCTCTTTCTTTCTTATTTTCTTCCTCCCAAAAGAAAGTGTGAGTACTCACTGTGGTTTGAGGGTGAGGGAGGCTGTGCCTTGGTCTTCTTTTTCAATAGAATGTCAAGGTCAAATGCAGCATATCTCTTAGATGTGAAAAAGACAGTATTCCCTATAGCTTCTTCTTCTCTACAATTTTTTATATGATCCCACAAAATTCAGACCCATAATGACCTAAACAGTGGATTTCACTCTGTAATAAAAAATGTCTCCATGCAACCAAATATATAGCACTATTCTTTTTTGTTGTTATTTTGTTTGTTTTTGAGATGGTGTCTCATTACATTACCCAGGCTAGCCTCAAACTCCTGGGCTCAGGCAACTCTTCCACCTTGGCTTCCCGGGTAGCTGAAACTAATGCCTGGCTCGTGGCATTATTCTTAATAACGTTTTTGGAAGTTTCTTTACTCAAATGAGGTCAAATCAGGAATGGGATTGATATCTGAGCTTCAGATAATAAGAGGAAAGGACAAAGAGGATGATTTTTTAAAAATAGAAAAGAGAGGTTCCTAAAGTCTTGCTTAAAAAGCAGAATGGAAAGGGGAAATTACTGCTATTAAATATTTTTACAAGTTTCAAAGGGCCTAGGGGATGCATTCAAAGTAATGTCATTTAAGAGTTTCCAGACAGTTGACATGAGGGTCAGAAAGACTTTCCAAAACTGCTTCAATCTTCTTATCACTTAATATCCCTATTCTTCAGAAGAGTCAAATTCATTTCTTTATCTTCTTACATAGTCTTCTAATTTGCAGAATTAGAAAGCTGATGAATTGCTTCTCAAATAATTCAAACAATTAATCAGCTACTAAAATGGACAAGTCTTTAGCAGTGTTACTTAATAAAGGAACATTTGTCTTTTTTTTGATAGAGACAATTAAAGTGGTGTCTTGCTCCTCTGTAAAGAACACTCTCATCCCTTCCCTTTGACAAATCTTTTGTTCTTACTAATGCATTTCCCTGTTTTAAATAATGCCTCATGTCTATCTAAAGATATAATTCATCTTTTTTCTGTCTTGGAATATATAATTACAACAAGAGCTTTGGTGGGGACTAAACATAATGCTGGAAAAATTTCTTTTGCAGAGGCATATCCACCAACCTTCCTCTCAAGACCTAAGCCCCTTACGACATTTGTGGGGAAAACAGCCAAGTTCCTCTGCACAGTGTCAGGGACTCCTGTGATTGAAACCATTTGGCAGAAAGATGGCTCTGCCCTGTCACCTTCACCTAACTGCAAGATTTCAGATGCAGAAAACAAACACATTTTAGAACTTTCGAATCTTACCATTCAAGACAGAGGAGTTTACTCTTGTAAGGCTTCTAACAAGTTTGGAGCAGATATCTGCCAAGCTGAGTTGATCATCATCGACAAACCACATTTCATTAAAGAATTAGAGCCTGTGCAATCTGCCATCAACAAGAAGGTCCACTTAGAGTGCCAAGTAGACGAAGACAGAAAAGTCGCAGTCACGTGGAACAAAGATGGGCAAAAACTCCCCCCGGGGAAAGATTATAAGATCTATTTTGAAGATAAGATAGCGATACTTGAGATTCCTTTGGCCAAACTGAAAGATTCAGGCACCTATGTCTGCACGGCCTCAAACGAGGCTGGAAGCAGCTCCTCTTCAGCTACAGTCACTGTCAGAGGTAAGAAGCCTGTGAATGTATTTTTCACTCTCTTTTCTGAAAGGAATCCTTGGTAGAAAAACTGTTGAAAAGCAATGTAGTCAGTGCACTTTGTCATTAAAATAATTTCATTCAGCAAACGTTTTGTTTTTGGAAAGTCCTGGCATTGTTTGATTACATTTTTCAATTGTCTTCAGAATTCATTTTTGTTTCTTAATACCATGTCTGCTATTAACAAAGCTTGCTTAAAATTTCTTCTAAGAACTTCAAGTGTCTAGGCAACTCTTAATTGTCTTCTTTTATAAAATTGTTCTTTGTCTGAGTGTAGTTTGTTTGTTGTTTAAATCAAGAGGCTGGGAAAGTGTTTTTAAATGGTGGAAAGCTACTGAATTCAGCACCATAGCTTTTCAGAAATGTTGTGAAGAAATTTTATGTGTTGGATCTTTTTGTTATAAATGTCTACTTTTTTGTGGCGTTTATGATTCAGGTATCTTTTCCTTTTTCTCTTTTGTTAACTTCGTTAGAGCCACCATCTTTTGTGAAGAAGGTGGATCCCTCTTACTTAATGCTCCCAGGCGAATCAGCACGCCTCCATTGCAAGCTGAAAGGCTCACCTGTGATCCAGATTACCTGGTTTAAAAATAACAAAGAACTTAGTGAAAGTAACACAGTCCGAATGTCTTTTGTCAATTCTGAGGCTATACTCGATATTACGGATGTAAAAGTTGAAGACAGTGGGAATTACTCCTGCGAAGCGGTAAATGATGTGGGCAGTGACAGCTGCAGTACTGAAATAGTTATCAAAGGTTTGTTGACTGAATTACAGTCCATTGTTTTTCTGAGAAAATATTTCCTTTTTAATTGCTTGTGACTCGTTGCTTACATGATACTTTCGTGCTTTTGTAGAACCTCCTTCTTTCATCAAAACGCTAGAGCCTGCAGACATAGTGAGAGGAACAAATGCTCTACTTCAGTGTGAAGTCGCAGGCACTGGGCCATTTGAAATTAGCTGGTTCAAAGATAAGAAGCAAATTCGAAGTAGTAAGAAATATAGGTTGTTTTCCCAGAAGTCTCTTGTGTCTCTGGAGATCTTTTCTTTTAATAGTGCAGATGTTGGTGAATACGAATGTGTTGTCGCCAATGAAGTCGGCAAGTGTGGCTGCAGCGCAACACACTTATTAAAAGGTTAGTGCTTGAAAACCTGATGTCACTTGCATAAACTGACAAAATAGCTTTCTTAACCCACAAAAGAAAAACTGATACTTTCTTCTCTTCCTGTCCTTTAAATTTTGTTTTGTCTTGGTTGGGCCTGGGACCTGGGAGACAAAGCCAGTAGCTTCCACCTAGTCTTTATTCTGAGACCAGTATAACTTTTTATTTTCTGACAACAAAAAGGAATTGCATCATAAGCCATTTTTTGTCAGCTGATAAACATATATCTTCTATGTCTCTATCTCTTGCATAGAATTGTAATCATTCTTGCATTTTGTTTCTTCTTCTAACCAACACTGAAATAGAAGTATTGGACAACATACATTTAATCTCGATAAAACTCTTCAGTGAAGATGGTGTTGAAAGTGTTTGGGAATTAATAAGTTTTGTGCGCTCTCTTTCTTTAACTAGAACCTCCAACATTTGTAAAGAAAGTAGATGATTTTACTGCGCTAGCTGGGCAAACTGTTACCTTGCAAGCTGCGGTCAGAGGGTCAGAACCCATTTCTGTCACATGGATGAAAGGACAAGAGGTCATTAAAGAAGATGGAAAAATCAAAATGAGCTTTGCCAATGGTGTGGCAGTTTTGATCATCCCTGATGTTCAGATTAGCTTTGGTGACAAATACACATGCCTGGCTGAAAATGAAGCCGGAAGCCAGACATCTGTTGGAGAATTAATAGTTAAAGGTTCGTGTAGGAACGTCTTAACCCTAAATTGTTATGTTCATTGAAAGTGAAACCCTAATGCTCACCTGGGAATCCTAACTACTTAATACCATTGTAGAACCTGCCAAAATCATCGAACGAGCAGAACTCATCCAGGTGACAGCAGGAGACCCAGCCACGCTGGAGTACACAGTCGCTGGCACCCCAGAACTGAAGCCCAAGTGGTACAAAGATGGTAGACCCTTGGTTGCCAGTAAAAAGTACCGAATAAGCTTTAAAAACAATGTTGCCCAACTCAAATTTTATTCAGCTGAACTGCATGATAGTGGCCAATACACATTTGAGATTTCCAACGAAGTGGGCAGCAGCTCTTGTGAGACAACGTTCACGGTGTTAGGTTCGTATTTTTAGAAAACTACGCCACATATTCATTCGAAACCCAACAAAAAGCCAATGATAAATCCCTGAACACTTTTCTATATTGATCTTCTTTTTTCCCATTTTGTGCCATGAACAGATCGAGACATCGCTCCATTTTTTACCAAGCCTTTACGCAATGTGGATAGCATTGTTAGCGGCACCTGCAAATTGGACTGCAAAATTGCGGGCTCCCTTCCTATGAGGGTGTCCTGGTTTAAAGACGGTAAAGAAGTAACTTCTTCTGACAGATACAGAATAGCATTTGTGGAAGGCACAGCCTCTTTGGAGATCAGCAGAGTAGGATTGAATGATGCAGGGAATTTCACTTGTCGAGCTACAAATTCTGTGGGCAGCAAAGACAGCAGTGGAGCCCTGATTGTGCAAGGTTGGCTGGAGGCTACATTTCATTTCTACTATTGTTGCTGTTCAAATTAAGTCTCCTTCCTTTAGGTTGCACACCTTAACTCCTTGAAATTCTTTCTTATACCCCTTCTTCAGAACCACCCAGTTTTGTAACTAAACCCGGATCAAAGGATGTTCTGCCTGGCTCGGCAGTCTGCCTGAAGAGCACGTTCCAAGGGTCTACTCCCTTCACAATCAGATGGTTTAAGGGCAACAAAGAGCTGGTTTCTGGTGGAAGCTGCTATATTACCAAAGAAGCTTTAGAGAGTTCTCTGGAACTGTATGCAGTAAAAACCTCTGATTCAGGCACATATACATGTAAAGTCAGCAACGTCGCTGGAGCCGTGGAGTGCAGTGCAAACTTGTTTGTCAAAGGTTTGCATTGTTTTCTTAACATCTTTCTGCTACCCTTGTTACACATTCTTTTCTTTTTCATGTTTCTTAATGACTTCCTTCCTTCCACAGAACCTGCCACATTTGTTGAAAAGTTAGAGCCATCACAGCTGTTAAAAAAGGGAGACGCCACCCAGCTAGCCTGCAAAGTAACTGGTACCCCTCCCATTAAAATAACATGGTTTGCAAATGATAGAGAAATTAAGGAGAGCAGCAAGCACAAAATGTCTTTTGTGGAGTCCACTGCAGTTCTAAGACTTACAGATATCGCCATTGAAGACAGCGGTGAATATATGTGTGAGGCACAAAATGAGGCTGGAAGTGACCACTGCAGTAGCATTGTAATAGTCAAAGGTGTGTGTGCCCTTTGCTCCTTGTGTTACCAAGCTGTGACCCGTAGCACAGACCCCTGCCCCATTAATGCAAGTCACTCCTTTTTTTTTAACTATAGAATCACCCTACTTTACCAAGGAATTTAAGCCAATTGAAGTGTTGAAGGAGTATGATGTTATGCTGCTGGCTGAAGTGGCAGGCACGCCTCCCTTTGAGATTACTTGGTTCAAAGACAACACAACCCTGCGCAGTGGTAGGAAGTATAAGACCTTCATCCAGGATCAGTTGGTTAGCTTGCAGATCCTCAAGTTTGTAGCTGCAGATGCTGGTGAATACCAGTGTCGGGTGACCAATGATGTGGGCAGCAGCACCTGTAGTGCCAGGGTGACTTTAAGAGGTTAGTGTCAGTTCAAGTCACAGACTGGCTCTTCCGCAGAGTCAATTCTTTTTTTGTTTGTTTGTTTCTTTTTCAAAAAAGCCAGTTTTGCTCTTGGGCTTGTATTGATTGATAATTCATTCTCCTGTTAGAACCCCCATCCTTTGTAAAGAAGATTGAGAGCACCAGCTCCCTCCGCGGAGGCACTGCTGCCTTCCAGGCCACTCTGAAGGGGTCCTTACCAATCACGGTGACTTGGTTAAAAGACAACGATGAAATTACTGAAGATAATAATATAAGAATGACCTTTGAGAACAATGTGACCAGTCTGTACCTCAGTGGCATCGAAGTCAAGCATGATGGGAAATATGTCTGTCAGGCCAAAAATGATGCGGGAATACAAAGGTGTTCTGCACTACTCTCAGTAAAAGGTTGGTTCAGAAAGTGTGCTTGGGTTTGAGAAACAAGGGCAGATGTCAGCCTTTTAGCAGAGCATTTCACAACCCGCATCTATCCCTTTGTTTTCTACAGAACCTGCCACAATCATGGAGGAGGCGGTGTCTATAGATGTCACCCAAGGAGACCCAGCCACTTTGCAGGTTAAATTTTCAGGGACTAAGGAGATTACAGCCAAGTGGTTTAAAGATGGCCAAGAACTGACCTTGGGTCCAAAATATAAAATCAGTGTCACTGATACAGTCTCAATTCTGAAGATTATTTCTACAGAAAAGAAAGATAGTGGAGAATATACTTTTGAGGTCCAAAATGATGTTGGAAGAAGCAGCTGCAAGGCTAGCATTAATGTATTAGGTTGGTATTGTTTTTCTAGAAAAAGGAACAGGGTGTTTCTGTTCTCCTTCCTCTCTTATAATTTAAGAGGGACCACAAATCGATAGAGTAACCTAACCTTTTTTCCCCCTTTTTCATTGGATAGATCTTATCATACCTCCCTCATTCACCAAAAAGCTGAAGAAAATGGACAGCATTAAAGGGTCTTTCATTGACTTAGAATGTATAGTAGCTGGGTCACATCCCATAAGCATCCAGTGGTTCAAAGACGACCAAGAAATAACAGCTAGTGAAAAATTCAAATTCTCTTTTCATGACAATACTGCCTTCTTGGAAATCAGCCAATTGGAAGGTTCAGACAGTGGGACATACACTTGTTCTGCCACCAATAAGGCAGGGCACAACCAGTGCAGTGGTCATCTGACAGTCAAAGGTTGGCAATTTTTGTCTTTGTCTACCAAGAACTTATTGCTCTTTCATTTCTTAATTCTTACTTTGATTGCTTAGCTCTAAAATAAATCTTCCTCTCTCTCCTTTTGTTTTGTTTTGTTATTTTCCACCCAGAACCCCCTTACTTTGTGGAAAAGCCACAGTCACAAGATGTCAATCCCAATACAAGGGTTCAATTAAAAGCCCTTGTCGGGGGCACTGCACCCATGACAATAAAGTGGTTTAAAGATAACAAAGAGTTGCACTCAGGAGCAGCCCGCTCAGTTTGGAAGGACGATACTTCTACCATTCTGGAAGTCTTTGCGGCCAAAGCTGCCGACTCTGGGACCTACATTTGCCAATTAAGCAATGATGTTGGTACAGCAACCAGCAAATCCACTCTCTTTGTAAAAGGTGTGGTTTCTACATCTCTTCACTTTCTTACTTGTCTGGATTTTCTTGGGGGAGGGAAGAGACTTAAAAAGGCAACTTTGCTTACTGGCCTTTGTTTTAAGAGATATTCAACATGACACTTTTTCCTCCTGTCTTTAGAACCTCCTCAATTCATTAAGAAGCCCAGTCCAGTCTTAGTGCTGAGGAATGGACAGTCGACAACATTTGAATGCCAAATAACAGGCACTCCTGAAATCAGAGTGTCTTGGTATCTGGATGGGAATGAAATAACAGCCATTCAGAAACATGGCATTTCCTTCATTGATGGTTTAGCCACTTTCCAAATTTCTGGAGCCAGGGTAGAAAATAGTGGGACTTACGTCTGCGAAGCTCGAAATGATGCCGGAACAGCAAGCTGCAGCATCGAGCTGAAAGTGAAAGGTTCGTGATGGGAATCTGTTTCCATTTTAGTGATGCTGCCTGATAGACCTGGGGTCTTCCCTTGAGTAAGCACCTCTCTGTCTTCCTCTTGACTCTGTAGAACCTCCCACCTTTATCAGGGAGCTGAAGCCTGTGGAGGTAGTGAAAGACAGTGACGTAGAGCTGGAGTGTGAAGTTACAGGAACACCTCCATTTGAAGTCACTTGGCTGAAGAATAACAAGGAAATCCGAAGTAGCAAAAAGTATACACTGACTGGCAGAGTGTCTGTGTTTAACCTCCACATAACCAAGTGTGACCCTTCGGACACTGGGGAATACCAGTGCATTGTGTCCAATGAAGGCGGCAGCTGCTCTTGCAGTACTAGAGTAGCCCTTAAAGGTCAGTTATACAAGAAGCAGGCTACCAGATAAAAATCCTGCAGTGCTCTTTCATTTTATGACCAGGTGTAGGAGTCAAAATATATCTCTTCTTTTCACACTGTCTTATTTACCCACAGAACCACCATCATTCACTAAGAAGATCGAAAATACCACGACTGTTCTGAAAAGTTCCGCCACCTTTCAGGGTACCGTGGCAGGCTCTCCCCCCATTTCTATAACCTGGCTGAAGGATGATCAGATTCTTGATGAAGATGATAATGTTCATATTTCATTTGTGAACAATGTGGCCACACTGCAAATCGGAAGCGTGGATAATGGGCACAGCGGGAGATATATCTGTCAAGCCAAAAATGAGTCAGGAGTTGAGAGGTGTTATGCCTTCCTTTTAGTCCAAGGTTTGTAAGAGATTCTCTTTCAAAGCTAGTCTATGAAGACAACTTCAAAAGTGCACCTTATTTTGAGCGAAATTATCAACATAACTCATCCACATTTTCATTCTCACTACAGAACCTGCTCAAATCATAGAGAAAGCTAAATCAGTCGATGTTACTGAGAAAGACCCAGTGACCTTGGAGTGTGTTGTGGCTGGGACTCCAGAACTCAAAGTGAAGTGGCTTAAAGATGGGAAACAAATTGTGCCCAGTAGATATTTTTCAATGAGTTTCGAAAATAACGTGGCCAGTTTTAGGATTCAGTCAGTCATGAAGCAAGACAGTGGTCAGTACACTTTCAAGGTGGAAAATGACTTTGGAAGTAGTAGCTGTGATGCCTACCTGAGAGTGCTAGGTTTGTATCTCCACCCCAGTCAGCCTCCCATACTTATATTTTGCCCTTGGTAAACAAATAGCAACTGATTAATGGATGTGTTTTGCTGTTTGCATTGGACAGATCAAAATATTCCTCCATCATTCACCAAAAAATTAACCAAAATGGATAAAGTGCTGGGCTCTTCTATTCATATGGAATGCAAGGTTTCTGGCTCACTTCCTATTAGTGCTCAGTGGTTTAAGGATGGAAAAGAAATATCTACAAGTGCAAAATACAGACTTGTGTGTCATGAGAGTACTGTGTCACTGGAAGTCAATAATCTGGAATTAGAAGATACTGCAAATTATACCTGCAAAGTGTCAAATGTAGCAGGAGATAATGCATGTAGTGGCATCTTAACTGTAAAAGGTTAGCATTTCTTTACCTTCTTGATTCTTCTTTGTAAATGCTTGAAAATGTATCACTCTTACCCTTGTATCTTTAGAGCCAAAATCTCAATGGTTCTCTTTCTTTAGACAGATATTCACTGAGTTCAAGAAATATTGAGCCATAACCTCTTTTCAGGAGTGTTTTCTTATATGTCCATAAAACTGTCATAATAATTCAATGACAAGGAATTTAATTAAATATATCTCTTTAAACATCTATAGAACCACCAAGCTTCCTAGTGAAACCTGAGCGGCAACAAGCCATTCCTGATTCCACAGTGGAATTTAAGGCAGTACTAAAAGGAACACCACCATTTAAAATAAAATGGTTTAAAGATGACGTGGAACTTGCCTCGGGACCTAAATGTTTCATCGGCTTGGAAGGGTCAACTAGCTTCTTAAATCTCTACTCAGTGGATGCTTCCAAGACTGGACAATATACTTGCCAAGTTACCAATGATGTTGGTAGTGATGCTTGCACTACAATGTTGCTTGTGACAGGTGTGCAAATTTGGTTGTTTTGTGTTTCTGTCTGACCCATGGTTCTGGTTCTTTCTGTACTCTGTTACAACTTGTCTAGACAATCAAGGAAGTAGCATTCTTCCTAAACCTGTAGACAATGTTTGCTCATGTTGTTCTCTTTCCTCCACACTACCTAATGTCATTTTTGTTATTCATTTCTGTTGCCTCATAATCTCCTCTTTCCTGATTCTCTAGAACCACCAAAGTTTGTAAAGAAATTAGAAGTATCCAAAATTGTGAAAGCGGGTGACTCTACACGACTTGAATGCAAGATAACTGGATCCCCAGAAATCAGAGTTATGTGGTTCAGAAATGAACATGAACTTGCGACCAGTGATAAATACAGAATGACCTTCATTGACTCAATGGCCGTCATACAGATGAACAGTCTTGGTACTGAAGACAGTGGAGATTTCATTTGTGAGGCTCAGAATCCTGCTGGCAGCATAAGCTGCAGCACCAAGGTTATAGTAAAAGGTAGAAATCTCATTCTTACGTTTATCATTCACTGAAAACCACCTTCTCCCTTGCGTATCACAGCTTTTTACTCTTTCACTATCATCTTAGTTGCCATTTGACATCACAATATTTTCTCTAGCTAGTATTATTTCCCTTTTTAGATATTTTCTCCTCTTAAGTGTTGTTTCAATATAGCTAGTCATTCTGAGATATTTTTCTAGTTATTCCAATGCCATAATTTTGATCACCTCAACACACTGGCCATACATCAAATTTAATGTTTCAAAAATGAAGTAGCCATTTTAAAATTAATCATTTGCCTTCAGTAAACTTACAAATATTACTATCCTCAGTATAATCTCTGTCATTAGTAACAAACACTATTTACCACTTATATGCGAGGCACAGACAATATAAGTTTTAGCCTTACATTTAAAACAAGACAATTATCTTTATATTTCCTCTCTCTCAAGAGTCATTTCTTATCTTTAAAAAAATTATGCAAGTATACCTTGGTACAAATAGTACCTGAATTTTATACTGCCATTTTCCAGCTATTTTATTTATTTATTTATTGTCACAAAGCTCAAGACTATTATGTTGTAAGGCAATTATTGCAATAACTATTTGCTGAAATTGAAGACTTAGATCACAGATGCTGTGATGATTTCCCAGTGACTCAGTTATAGAGCATGTATTAAAAACTGCATCCCTGAAGTCAGAATTCCATACTTCATGCAAATCACATTTATTAATATACTTGTTTGTTTACAATGTGTGTATGAATCTCTGTAGTCTAAGATAAGGTGAAGCAGATTGAATGTTGAACTGCTCAGTCACAACATCTAGGCTCTATCTGGGTTCTTGGCCCATCTAGTTGATTACCTTGTAAAGGTTAATGGCGTCTCTGTGGCTGTTACTCCTTGATAGGTATAGTGCTAGACACTAGTTACCCATTACAAAGAAATAAACAAAAACCTTTCATTCTATGAAATTCAATAGCCCAATTCATGAGAAATTCTTGTTTTTTACAGAACCACCTGTTTTTAGCAGCTTCCCTTCTGTAGTAGAAACCCTTAAAAATACTGAAGTTAGTCTTGAATGTGAAATTTCGGGAACACCACCCTTTGAGGTGGTATGGTACAAAGATAAGCGGCAACTCAGAAGCAGCAAGAAATACAAGATTGCATCAAAAAATTTCCATGCAAGTATTCACATTCTCAATGTGGAGCCTTCTGACATTGGTGAATACCACTGCAAAGCCCAGAATGAAGTAGGAAGTGACACTTGCATTTGTACTGTGAAACTAAAAGGTAAGCATATTTCCTGCACATGGTAGAAATGTCAGGAATGTGCAAACTGCTTATTTTTTCTCTCTCTCCCATGATCTGGACAATCTTTTAAAAAATCTCCCTCCATCCTTTCCTGTTCAGAACCACCAAGATTTGTCTCCAAACTGAGCAGCCTCACTGTTGTAGCTGGAGAGCCCGCTGAGTTACAAGCATCCATAGAAGGCGCCCCACCTATTTTTGTCCAGTGGCTTAAAGAGAAGGAAGAAGTTATAAGAGAAAGTGAAAACATCAGGATTACATTTGTGGAAAATGTTGCAACTCTGCAGTTTGCAAAAGCAGAACCAGCTAATGCTGGAAAATATATCTGCCAAATTAAGAATGATGGTGGGATGAGGGAGAACATGGCTACGCTGACTGTCCTAGGTTGGTACAAAACTTTCCTGACAGAAACTGTTACCAAATGCTGGCATGGGTTACTGACAGTCTCTCTTTTTCTGAATTTCTTCTTGAACTATATTTATTCTTACCAATTTGGAAGATTTAAGAGAAAGACCTAGCTGATCTTTCAAACACTCTTTTCTGTTTCCGTGATTCTAACAAAAATTAGCCACCTGTTTTATTGTTTATTTGCTACTTTTCTTGATGAAGTAGCCAATATAATCATAACTATCTTTTGTTTGAACAAGAGAGAATTAGGAGGGCTGCATGTGCTGCAAAGAAATTTTGTTTCTAAAGTACTGGTTGTTGAAGCTGAGGAGAACTCCAAAAGTCAACATTTGATAGGAAGGACTTTCGCTTTCATCTTTTGGGCATAGTAAATTCATTTTAGCAATTGTTTTGATAATAGCTTTCATAAAATTGTCTTTAACCTTAAAGTAGAGCAAAAGTACCAAGTAATTAAAAATAACATGTAGTATTTGCTCTAAAGAAGGGCAAGTATAAATCAATACAACCTGCTTTAATGTACATTGTTTTGGAGTTGACTGGTGCCCAAACATATAGTTCTTTTTTTTTTTTTGAATTGGAGTCACTCTGTTGCCCAGGCTGGAGTGCAGTAGCATGCTCACGGCCACCACAGCGTCGACCTGCTGGACTCTGGCAATCTTTCTTCCTCAGACTTCCAAATGGCTGAAACTACAGGCACATGCTACCATGCCCGGCTAAGTTTTTGTAGAGACAAGACCTCACTAAATTGCTCGACGTTGTCTCAAGCCCGCAGGCTCAGGCAATCCACTCGCCTTGGCCTCCCAAAGTGTGGGATTACAGGCTGAGCCACCAAGCCTGGCCTTCATATATTTCTTAATAATAACTGCTATAATTTTATGATAGTGTATAATTATGGAATTATAAGTTAAGAGAGCCCTAACATAACTGTCTCATTAGGAGAAACAATATTAGTGGATTTGACAGAAGAGATGTAGTAAAGTTCCCAGACATTGATAGACAGATCTCACGTTTCATTTCAGAGCCCGCAGTCATTGTCGAGAAGGCAGGCCCAATGACAGTAACTGTAGGAGAAATGTGTACTTTGGAGTGTAAAGTGGCTGGCACTCCCGAACTTTCTGTTGAATGGTACAAGGATGGAAAGCTGTTGACCAGCAGCCAAAAACACAAATTCAGCTTCTACAACAAAATCTCTTCCTTAAAGATTCTCTCCGTTGAAAGGCAAGATGCTGGCACATACACATTCCAAGTTCAAAATAATGTTGGAAAAAGCAGCTGCACTGCTGTGGTTGAGGTTTCAGGTTAGTTCTGATACTTCCCTCTGGTTGCTTATACAAATTCCTTTGCCAAGTTTCCTTCTTTGAAATCTCTTCTATTCTTTCAAATCATGATGAGTCTATTACCTCTGCTCACACAGACCGAATGGTTCCTCCCTCTTTCACACGAAGACTGAAGAATACTGGTGGAGTGCTAGGTACCTCTTGCATCTTGGAGTGCAAAGTTGCTGGATCATCACCTATCTCTGTTGCCTGGTTTCATGAGAAAACTAAGATTGTCAGTGGAGCAAAGTACCAAACCACCTTTTCAGATAATGTCTGCGCACTGCAATTGAACTCTTTGGATTCGTCGGATATGGGCAATTACACATGTGTGGCTGCTAATGTCGCTGGGTCTGATGAATGTCGTGCAATGTTGACTGTACAAGGTCAGTACTAGTCAATTGTGTCAGGTATTTTTTAGAATCCTCTTTGGGTGCACATCCAGGCTGACACACATTCAAAAGTGCTCTCATTTTTTATCCAAAATTACAACTAAATGTGAAGCTTACAGGACCTTTTAATTGTCCTTCATGTAGAACCACCCTCTTTTGTGAAAGAACCTGAACCTCTGGAAGTACTACCAGGCAAAAATGTCACCTTCACAAGTGTTATTAGAGGAACCCCTCCATTCAAGGTTGGCTGGTTCAGAGGTGCCAGAGAACTGGTGAAAGGAGACAAATGCAACATCTATTTTGAAGACACCGTGGCAGAACTGGAATTATTTAATATTAATATATCCCAGAGTGGGGAGTATACCTGTGTGGTGTCTAATGATGCTGGCCAAACATCCTGCACTACTCGTCTCTTTGTAAAAGGTTTGCTCAAGTGCATTTGCTCTTTCTATTTTCTGTATACTGACATCTCTGTGTTTTTATGGTGCTTAACTGCTGTGCTTTGTCACTTACCAGAGCCAGCTGCATTTGTGAAGAAATTAAGTGATCACTCTGTAGAACCAGGGAAGTCCATAATTCTGGAGAGCACCTACACTGGAACACTTCCAATTTCAGTCACCTGGAAAAAGGATGGTTTTAACATATCTTCATCTGAAAAACGTAACATAGTCACAACAGAGAAAACATGCATCCTGGAAATTCTGAATAGCACAAAAGAGGATGCAGGACAGTATTCCTGCGAGATTGAGAATGAGGCAGGAAGCGATGTCTGTGAAGCGCTGGTGTCTACATTAGGTCTGTTGTCTTATTCCTTCCTTAATGATTCACATTTATCTAACATGCAGCAGAGTTTGTTTGGCTTCCTTTGATATTCTTTAATTGAGCCTTTCTTCTTTAGAACCACCTTATTTTGTTATGGAACTGGAACCTCTCGAGGCATCAGTTGGAGATTCAGTTTCTTTACAATGCCAAGTTGCTGGGACACCAGAAATTACAGTGTCTTGGTACAAAGGAGACACCAAATTACGGCCAACTCCTGAATTCAGGACCTACTTTACAAACAATGTGGCCACACTTGTTTTTAATAAAGTGACTATCAATGACAGTGGAGAATATTCATGTAAAGCAGAAAACAGTATAGGAACTGCTTCTTCTAAGACTGTCTTCAGAATTCAAGGTGATGGTATTTTGTAAATTAATCCATTTCTCATTTTCTTAACTCCTTTATCTTTGTGGGGGAATTGTTGTTTTTTCTACTAATGCCTCAAGTATTACTTGTCTTCCTACAGAGCGCCAACTCCCACCTTCCTTTGCAAGACAATTAAAGGACATTGAACAAACTGTTGGGTTACCAGTTACACTCACTTGTCGATTAAATGGCTCCGCACCCATCCAAGTGAGCTGGTATAGAGACGGAGTACTTTTAAGAGATGATGAAAATCTACAGACATCATTCGTAGATAATGTGGCAACTTTAAAAATTTTGCAAACTGACTTGAGTCACTCTGGCCAGTACTCTTGCTCAGCATCCAACCCTCTTGGAACAGCTTCTTCTAGTGCTAGATTCACAGCAAGAGGTTTGTTCACATGCCAATCCATCTTCCTCTTTGCAAACCATGATTTCTTATTTCATTGTCAAGACAGAAACGGTTGATGACAAAGAGAAAAAAAAAAATATATATATATACGTTGCCTTTTCTTCTTATCTTCCAGAACCAAAGAAATCCCCCTTCTTTGACATCAAGCCTGTATCTATAGATGTTATTGCTGGAGAAAGTGCTGATTTTGAGTGTCATGTTACTGGCGCTCAACCGATGCGAATTACTTGGTCAAAAGATAACAAGGAGATCCGTCCTGGGGGAAACTATACGATCACATGTGTGGGAAACACTCCTCACTTAAGAATTCTTAAAGTAGGCAAAGGAGACTCTGGTCAATATACTTGCCAAGCAACTAACGATGTTGGCAAAGACATGTGTTCAGCCCAACTCAGTGTGAAAGGTATCATTACATAGCATTTGCCAATATTTGTTCTTTACCACATTTGCATCATTTTCTTATGAAAGATTATTTAGTTTTTAAGTATTTGAGATAAATCAACTTGATCATGTTAGAGTTTGCGTATTAGTGTTGGAGGCAACATTAATCAAAGTTGTGTTTTATCTTTTTTTATTCTTTAAATTAGTATATCTCTAAGTGTAATTTTATCAAAGAGAAGTGTTAGGTATTGTTTTAACCATTTATTCAATTTCTTTTTTCATGCTTTTTTGTTATATGACATTCTGATTAATCATTACTAAATTTTGATCAAACACACCAATAATACATTAACTTTTAGGTTTTAACTTATATATCCAAACTACAACAATAAAGATATCAACTATAATTCTCTTTTTAAAATATTACAAGTTTATTTAATAGAAAAGATAACTTATTTTACTACAAAATTCTCCAAGTATATTCTTAATAATAAACTACCTGATCTCAAACCAGGCAAAGTGGGGACCAAAGAGAGGCCCAAACTTTACCTGTACAATATCCACTTATACTCCTAATCCTGAATTATACCCCACATCTTTAAAATAAAATACAGACTTATGGGATCTTCAGCTATAAAGACAAGCTATTTTAACATGTAACTAGACCTTACTGGCTTTTTTCTTTGGTTTACTAGAACCTCCAAAGTTTGTTAAGAAATTAGAAGCTTCAAAAGTTGCAAAGATGGGAGAATCCATTCAACTGGAATGTAAAATAAGTGGTTCCCCAGAAATCAAAGTCGTGTGGTTCCGAAATGACAGTGAACTTCATGAAAGCTGGAAATACAACATGTCATTCATTAATTCTGTGGCACTGCTTACCATCAATGAAGCCAGTGCTGAAGACAGTGGTGACTACATCTGTGAAGCTCATAATGGTGTTGGTGATGCCAGCTGCAGCACAGCATTGACAGTGAAAGGTTAGACACACTAAGCTTCTGTCTTTCTTCCTGCTTCTCTGATTCGGATTATTTCTCAGCAACATTAGGAGCTGCAATTAAAAAAAAAAAAAGCTGATTATGGTCATTAGCTTGCAATTCTTAAACTGTTTTTTATAAATGGCCATTTCTGGTGTCGGCATGGATGTCTGGTGTCATATGATCAGATCAGTCACTCTTAATGATGCTAGAATTTAAAATTGTTTCTTTTCCCTTTTTTGTAAGCAAATGTTCTCATTGTTTATCTTCTATTCTGGTAGCACCTCCTGTCTTCAGCCAGAAGCCTTCTCCTGTAGGAGCCCTTAAAGGTTCTGATGTGATTCTCCAATGCGAAATTTCGGGAACTCCCCCGTTTGAAGTAGTGTGGGTTAAAGATCGAAAGCAGGTTCGAAGCAGCAGGAAATTTAAAATCACTTCGAAAAATTTTGATACAAGTCTTCACATCCTTAATCTTGAAGCCTCTGATATCGGGGAATATCACTGCAAAGCTACTAACGAGGTGGGAAGTGACACATGTGCTTGCACTGTCAAATTCAAAGGTTTGTATACATGGGCACACAAATATATGCCTCTTCCTTCCATCTCTTTTTGCTTGACTAGTTACTTAAGTGGCTGTGATTCTCACATTTCTTTTCTCTAACTACAAATTTATTTCATTAGAACCTCCACGATTTGTGAAAAAGCTAAGTGACACTTCCACCCTTATTGGGATGCAGTAGAATTACGGGCTGTGGTGGAAGGCTTCCAGCCAATTTCTGTTGTCTGGCTAAAAGATAAAGGTGAAGTCATCAGAGAGAGTGAAAACACCAAGATTTCATTCATTGATAACATTGCAACTGTCCAACTCATGAGTCCAGAAGCATCTAATTCTGGAAAATATACCTGCCAAATCAAGAATGATGCTGGAATGAGAGAATGTTCAGCTGTCTTGACTGTACTAGGTTAGTAGCAAAGGACAGTATGAGAAAAAAATCAAGTTAATTGACCCATGATCATTCACCTCAAATATTACTCTTATTCAGTAATATAGTGATTACATTTTGAGTTTGAAAGGTGACTTTGTTTTCAATGCAAAATATTTTTTCTTTTAGAGCCAGCCAGAATCATAGAGAAGCCCGAACCCATGACCGTCACTACCGGAAATCCTTTTGTATTAGAGTGTGTGGTGGCTGGAACACCAGAATTTTCAGCGAAGTGGTTCAAAGATGGAAGAGAATTGTCTGCAGACAGTAAACATCACATTACATTTGTCAATAAAGTGGCTTCCCTTAAAATCCCCTCTGCAGAAATGAGTGACAAGGGGTTATATAGCTTCGAGGTGAAAAACAGTGTTGGCAAAAGTAACTGCACTGTATCTGTCCATGTTTCGGGTAAGTAGAATGAGGTTTTTAGAAATACACAATTTCCTTGAGGAAAAAAAAAAGTTTCTCTTTAAACGGAACACTGCCCTTCTCTACGTAGATCGAGTTGTGCCTCCTTCCTTCATCCGCAAGCTGAAAAACACCAACGCCATCCTGGGGGCCTCGGTCGTCTTGGAGTGCCACGTCTCTGGTTCGGCCCCGATTTCAGTTGGCTGGTTTCAGGATGGAAATGAGATTGTTAGTGGACCCAAATGTCAGTCCAGCTTTTCAGAAAACATCTGTACTTTGAACCTGAGCATGTTGGAGCCCTCTGACACAGGCACATACACGTGTGTGGCTGCCAATGTAGCTGGTTCTGAGGAATGCTCAGCAGTTCTGACTGTCCAAGGTCAGTTGCTCAAGAACAGGGCTTTCTCTAATGCCTCTTCCTCCTGACCTGCCTTGGTGGGAGTTTCTTTGTCTTCATTTTTAATATTAGTTCCCTTTATTTACATAGCAAGTTCACTTCTCACTTGGATTTCTTTTTTCTCTTAATCTCCCCCTCCCTCACCATCTGCCGGGTGTCTAGAACCACCATCTTTTGAACAAGTTCCCGATTCCGTGGAAGTTTTGCCTGAAGTGAGCCTCACATTCACCTGTGTCATTAGAGGTACCCCTCCCTTCAAGGTCAAGTGGTTTAAAGGCAGCAGGGAGCTGGTTCCTGGGGAGTCATGCAACATCTCTCTGGAGGATTTTGTCACAGAACTGGAGCTGTTCGAGGTGGCACCATCGCAAAGTGGAGACTATTCTTGCCTCGTTACTAATGAAGCTGGCAGTGCTTCTTGTACCACACATCTTTTTGTGAAAGGTTTGCTCTGTTCTCCAATGCATGCACCTTTTAAAATATTTTCTCAGTCTTCATTTAAAGATGTGGCTCTTACTCCCATGTTTTTTCTTATAGAACCAGCCACCTTTGTGAAAAGACTGGCTGATTTCAGTGTTGAAACAGGAAGTCCCATAATGCTCGAGGCCACATACATTGGCACACCTCCTATCTCAGTGAGCTGGATGAAGAATGAGTTTCCTCTTTCACAGTCTGCAAATTGCAGTATTACCATGACAGAAAAATCCACCATACTGGAAATTCCCGAGAGCACAGTAGAGGATTATGCACAGTACAGTTGCCTGATAGAAAATGAGGCTGGTCAAGATATTTGTGAAGCTCTGGTGTCTGTGTTGGGTGTGTTGACAGTTAACCTCTTTTTATTGCTCTCTTTTCTTTAAGAACATCCTCTTTTAGTTAGCATGACTATTGATTACTATCCTTTGTTACCTCAGAACCACCTTACTTTATTGAACTTCTGGAACATATGGAAGCATCCATTGGAGAACCTGTAACTTTACAGTGTAAAGTGGATGGAACCCCGGAAATCAGAATATCTTGGTATAAAGAGCACACAAAACTAAGATCAGCTCCTGCATACAAGATGCAATTCAAAAATAATGTTGCCTCTTTAGTAATCAACAAAGTGGATCATAGTGATGTGGGAGAGTATTCGTGCAAGGCAGAGAACAGTGTGGGTGCCGTTGCTTCTTCAGCTGTGCTTGTGATCAAAGGTGATGATGGTTTTGTTTAACCAGTCTTGCTGTTGGTGGACAGATTCATATTCGTTAAAAAAAATCAAAATTTCAATGGATGGAAATATGTTGTATATGTTTTCTCTCCTGTAAATAAGGATTATCTGTAACTTCTTTACAGAGCGCAAACTTCCACCTTCCTTTGCGAGAAAACTGAAAGATGTTCATGAGACTCTCGGCTTCCCGGTGGCATTTGAATGCCGTATCAATGGCTCAGAACCTCTTCAAGTGTCTTGGTACAAGGATGGGGTACTTTTGAAAGATGATGCTAATTTGCAAACATCTTTTATTAATAATGTAGCAACTCTTCAGATTTTGCAAACTGACCAGAGCCATGTGGGTCAGTACAATTGCTCTGCTTCTAATCCTCTTGGGACTGCTTCATCCAGTGCCAAGCTCATTCTCTCAGGTGAGTAGCTCAATGCACTACCCTCTTCATTATAAAGCAGCTTCTCTGATCCAGACCACCGAAGGGCTGGTGCCTTTTAATTTCAGCTGTATGTCAGGGAACATGGAAACCAAAAACATCATGTTGGTCTTCATTCTTTTCAGAGCATGAAGTGCCTCCTTTCTTTGATCTGAAGCCTGTATCAGTAGATCTTGCTCTTGGAGAAAGTGGCTCTTTCAAATGTCATGTAACTGGGACTGCACCCATCAAGATCACTTGGGCCAAAGATAACCGAGAGATTCGCCCTGGAGGCAACTACAAGATGACTTTGGTCGAGAATACCGCCACTCTGACAGTTCTTAAGATAGCCAAAGGTGATGCCGGGCAGTACACCTGCTACGCGAGCAACGTTGCTGGAAAAGACTCTTGTTCTGCTCAACTGGGTGTACAAGGTATTTGTTAGAATGAAGTGGCAAGACCTCTTTTACATTTTCAATTACCTTACAATATAGGAGGGTGGGTGTGATTGAGAGCTATGCTTAGGACCGTGGGCTAGTGATTACAAATGATCAAGTAGATCAAGGACCTTCCTAATAGGGACATGTCTTTAAAATTTTATTTTAAAAATATACAAGTAGGAAAGCATGACTAAAAGTCCATTTGAAAAGACTAAAAATACAGAACAGGAAGAAAGTGAACAAGAAATTGCAAGAAAATTCTAGTTTGAAAGAAGTCATCACAGGACAAAAAAGGGAAGTTATGTCAAATGACTTGTTTTCCACATACCTAGTAAGTGAATAGATTGTGTCCCTCTAAGTTATAGCACAGCCCCAAACTATTAAGTTCTTTAAGGAGAATTCAGATGAGAATTTTAAGGAAAATTTCCTTTCCTCCACTGGCCCCACTTTAATGATAGTGAAAGTCAGGGGGCTGGGGTGTAAGTACATCAAAATCTGATATCCTGGAAGACAGTCATGTATTTATACCACGTGTTTATGGCTACTGTTGTCAGAAATTAAGTACGTAACTAAATGCACTGCTAACCAAACCCCATTAGATCATTTTTAAGGGACTTTGTGGTAGTGGCTTATAAATATCTTGAAATCGAAATAGAATTACATTTAGCAACCCATTTCCTCTGTGACATATAGCTAATCATTTTTACTTCCCTGGGTCTGAAATTTTTGCTTCAGTTAATGAAGAAAGCATTGCTCTCATATACTTCAAAGGGAAATTATGAAGGTTGAAGAAGTAGCTTCTTAAGGCCTGTAAGAGAAAATGGCACTTTAAACATATTAAGATATCTGACCCATTTTACTATTCTGGCTCTTCATGCTACATAACTGATATCTTTGCAGCCTTGGGAAATAGTTCTTTTACATACAGGAGAGTAATCAAAGTCTCTTATTACCTGCAAACCTCAAAAGTTCACCAACAGACATGTCATCGTCTCCGACCTTGGCACTAGAGAAGTGATTCTTTCACTGGGAAGAGGATTCCACAATAGAGAGCGATGTCTTTTCCTTCTTCCTTTAGCAATAATACTTGGTGTGGATGCTTACAAAAATAGGTGTATTTTATTTTTGGAATTTTCTACTTAGTTTTCACTTAACTATTCTTCCTTGAACAACATCAAATGAATTTGTTTTCCAGAGCTAAAGCCCTCTCTGGTAGAGATTCCTTTGTTCACTTCATCTTGATTTATACACATTTTTTTCATCCCTTATCATGTGTGTTTCTTCTCTTGTTTCCATAGAACCACCCAGGTTCATTAAGAAGCTAGAACCTTCAAGAATTGTGAAACAGGACGAATACACGAGATATGAATGCAAAATTGGCGGGTCTCCAGAAATCAAAGTTCTATGGTACAAAGATGAAACTGAAATTCAAGAGAGCAGTAAATTCAAAATGTCCTTTGTTGACTCAGTGGCGGTGTTAGAAATGCATAACCTCAATGTTGAAGACAGCGGAGACTACACATGTGAGGCCCACAATGCAGCAGGCAGTGCGAGCAGCAGCACTTCCTTAAAAGTTAAAGGTCAGATCTCTCTCCACCTCTGTGGTTTTCACATCAGCCTCTTCTTCCATTGTCCTCTTAATTCCCTGTTTGACTCTCTTTCAATGTTATAAAATTGTTAAAAGGTATAATAAAAAATTGAAAGTGGTGTTTTCCTGCTCTCTGATGGAATGGAAAACTGATTCATACATTTAACAGAATTACAGAATGCATCCTAATTTTCCTTTCTAATTTTAGAGCCACCCATGTTCCGCAAAAAGCCTCATCCTGTTGAGACGCTGAAAGGAGCCGATGTGCACCTCGAGTGTGAGCTTCAGGGTACTCCTCCATTTCAAGTTTCTTGGCACAAGGACAAGAGAGAACTTAGGAGTGGCAAGAAGTACAAGATCATGTCTGAGAACTTCCTTACGAGCATCCACATTCTGAATGTCGACGCCGCAGACATTGGGGAATACCAGTGTAAAGCCACAAACGATGTGGGGAGCGACACTTGTGTTGGGGCTGTTACTCTGAAAGGTTAGAATGACTGTGTTCTCTTCTGCTAATTTCCTTTCTAATCCGAATGCTCTGTCATCCCCTTAGCTATAGCCCAGTCCTTTATCACTCGCAGTCGATTCTCTTTTCCCTGTTTTCCTTTCCAAATCCTTTTATCTTCCCCTTTCTAAATCCTACTAAACACTCTTAGTTAATTTTGCCCTTAGCTTTTGATTGGATTTAGAAAGCTGCAGAAGACAAGATATTCAACTTTTTTTACTGAATATAAACGATAATGTGTCCCTGCTCACAACCACCAAAAGTGCCTCTTAGGTGGAAAGAACATGCTGTCACTGGTCTGATTCCTAGCATTCATGATTGGAGGGAAAAGCTATCAGCCCCATACATTTTAAAACCCTGGCTTGCCTCTGTCTTCCTCAGCACCACCAAGATTCGTGAAGAAGCTCAGTGATATTTCCACTGTCGTTGGTGAAGGAGTTCGGCTGCAGACCACTATTGAAGGCACTGAGCCCATTTCAGTTGCATGGTTCAAAGATAAGGGGGAAATTGTTAGAGAAAGTGACAACATATGGATTTCTTATTCAGAAAACATTGCAACCTTACAGTTTTCAAGAGCAGAACCAGC